>JAHWDG010000001.1:1252500-2452500 GCA_023158955.1 Sungouiella xylosa | reverse complement strand
GATGGCTACAGAAAATTCCATGCGCTTGTGGCGCGTATCCACCTTCTCACACACTACTTCCTCGATGCAGAGCACATTCCGCCTTTTGACTTGTCCAAGGGACTTGTGCGGCTTTACAATGCGGCCATTACCTTGATTTCGCATGCCCACATGTGCCAGGCTAAAGACCCCGGGTTTGTGCGCTACATGCCGGCTGTTGCCATGTTGAGTCTTTGGCAGGCGTCGTGTATTATTGTCAAGTTGGCCAACTCGCCGTTGAAGAAGGTCATCGATGTTGAATCGGGAAAACAGACCTACACCATCGCCATCTCGCTAGTGGCACATGCGTCGGTATTGAAACACGACATCGCGTACCGGGCGAGCGGAATCATGCGCAATATGTGGCAGTTGTTCAAGACTTTGGACGATAAAGGACACACTGGCTTTGCTATAGGAATCCGGTCGCGTATGGCGGCGTCGCTCTTTTTCGACTGCTTGTCTTTGCTACGAGACCAGGTCGGAATGAGAAAGTTCAACATTCGGACAGATGTGCGGGAGAACTCGGCAGAGGGAAATACGGAGACCAATGCTGTTTCTTCGGAGGATGAAGGAGAAGAGGTGGAAGAGACGAATGACGGAACGCCGAAAAGCGAAAGCGTTAAGTCAACGCCCGGAAGCTCGACATCCAGCAAAGTTCGGAAAAAGCGGACGCTTTCCGGTCTTGAAGATGCCGAGTCCAAGGCAAGGCGCATCATTCGCACGATTCCGTTGGATCCCCAGCCCATCTCGGCCACAAGAAGAAGCACCATCTTCAAAGTCGTCAACACCAGCACAGACACACTGCCAAGTGTGGTCAACGAGGATGACTCACGGGTGTGGTCACCACAGGATATTTTGAGCAAGAAGCCAAAGGTGGATCTGGCTCCTGCGCTTGGCTACGAAACGGTGGACGATGCGATTTTTAATACGATCGACTCGCTGAACGAGCTCTTTGATGCCAACAGCGATTCGCTCTGGAAGGACGTGGACAGCCTCATGAATGACTTTGGCTTCCACAAGATGTAATAATATTGGATTGGAGCGATGTAGATGATTTTAACAGTTCAAGGAAAGACGATGAGTTTGAAAGTGGAGAGAAGCCATTTTGACGTTTTTAGGTGGGGTTCATGGATTTGAAAGTTGCCACAACGACTGAAGCTGAGGAACACTAGGGATGGCAGATGGGCCAATATAGCTAACCTAAGAATCACTGTGGATAGATTTGCCAAAGCTTATTTCTCTCTGTTGTTTTTTCCTACCTTATTTCACCGACAAATTGATGATTTTACTTGTTTCCTTTAATGAGTAACTTAGAAGACGGTAATTGTTCGAGATAATGGAAGCCAAAGGTGGTCGACAAAGTCGAAATGGGTATCCTAATATATTTGCAATATCCACCGTAATTTTTCTTTTTTCAATCGCATTTTTGTGTTGTCCATGTTCCCTAATTATGGAGGACCTGCGTAGTCTGATCTCAATCAAAACACTATCTGGTCTACTCCAAAACGGTACACGTCAGCGAAGGCAATAATTGGTGACAGTTGCCAAAATCATATTATTATTTCCCTCCATATCCTCCATACTCCAGATCCCCAACTCTGCATTCCAAATCAACATGTCAAAATTGGTAATGGACAACCCACATGAACAGGTGCAGCAGGCACTTCTTTCGCGTATCATCAACAACGTGGTATGTATTTTGCTTCTCTTTTTTCATTGCTAACCTCAGAAAACACTCAACGAGTCCGTCCATGACATGAACTTGTGCTTGAACGAAATCAACAACAACAACAAAGACACCGAGGTGTTGGCACAAATGTGGGCGAACTATGCACAGAGTGCAGACTACAATTTGGACGCCACGGGACAGAAGAGGGAGCCGCTTTAACCTAATTTTGGTTTTAACTTGCTTTTAGAAGGATGCGGGACTTAAGACCAGAAGGGGTCAATATATTGGGAATAATCTAGTATTATTGGCAATATTGGGATATAATTAATAAAGGAACGAAAAGAACTACTCTGTAGTCAGTCTCATAACATTGAATGGTGAAGGCTCACCTTCTGAGGACGCGAGAAGCAGTAGTTATTAACTGCACATGCCGCATGAATTCAAAGATACAGCATTGATTCTGTTGCTTCTACTACGTTTGAAGTAACGAATGCCGTTGAGAGTGAGATATTGGAGTTTAAAGAGAAGTTCCAAGGAAAATGCGGCCTGAACTTGAAAGACTTAATTGTATTTCTGATCAACATCTTACGACGAAATCGGACCAAGCTCTGTATCACTTGGGATCGTCATGTCTCTGCAATTGTTTGCTCCCAGTCTTTCAGATAGACAGGTTCAGTCCCGTTATCAAGGTATAATATTTTAATCACTGAACGACAGTTGCAGGTGGATTACTAGCAACCATTTGCGGCAGGCTCATCATTTCATGTCCCATTGTTATTCTCAGTCTTTCTCCTCCTCGTTTACCTCCCTTCTCTTTTCCCTCGCTCTCTCCTCGCCTCTCGTCCAACTCATTCTCTCTACACTTGCCCTTGATACTTTATATTACCATGCTAACTGACCCACTGGGTCTCGTCTTCACCTTCCCTAATCTCATCTAGTAAATCTAGTTCTGAGTGGGCAACAACCCGAATCTCTTCTTCAACGTAACTCTCTGTCTAGAGTACTTGTCATCTGGCGAAAATCTCGCAGGGTGCGCAGACTTGGTGATCTCGCCCTCCTCAGTGACTTTCTGCAAAGTGTAGACTCTCTTTCCGTCGGCGCCGACGGTGTACATCAAATGCATTTTGTTGGTGGAGTGGAATTTTTCGTGAGATGAGTATGGAGATTATCCATGTGCAGGATTGAATGGTCACGCGATCTTAGTCACGTGCACGTAATCACGTTCACAACTTATTCGTGTTCACTACGACTCCACCATGCCACCGAAAAAGGATGCATTTGCCGACTTGTTCCTGTCTGCAGCAGGTTCCTCGCCTGCGCAGTCGTTGAACTCATCTCTCAACAATCTTTCCGTGCGAGAAAACACAAAACAGTCGTCTTATTCCAACTTGGACTTGCTCTCGAACCTGGGGCTCAACTCTAGGGCCTCGGCGTCTCCAGCGCCACTAAAAGGGGCTGATATTGATCCTTTTTCAATTTTTGACCTGGCTCCGGTTCGGAAACAGGCCGAAACAGCCACAAACCCAAATTCGGTGGGTGCTACGAATGGAATTTCAGCATTGGACTCCGCTCCGGTTTATTTGCAATCGAAAAACGGAAATGGCGGACAAACACACAACGGAACTTCCAGTGCGGCTTCGCTTTTGGACGACGACTTTGCCGATTTTACTGACGCTTTTGTTGCCCCAGAAGTCCACGAATCAGTACCGGTTGCTCCGGTGCCAGAAAGGGCTAGACCTGCGCAAACAATGAACCAACGGCCAGAATCAGTTGGGCCACGTGATGGAAGAGACTCGGTTTTGGCTGGATTGATCGATATCGGGTTTCCCATTGAGGTATCCAATAATGCCATAGATGCTGTAGGTCCGGATCTCCAGGCCTGCGTCAACTACATCATGGGCCTGTCACGTGAAGGGTCGGTTTCTCAATCAGTCAATGGGCGGAGCGGGTCTAGAACCTCGTCACGGACTCCGCCTGAACTCGGAGCAACGTTGCAGGACATATCCAGCGACATCTTTAAGAAGGCGACGTGGTTTCTCGACAAATCCACCAAAACGGTGATCAAAAACATCAACCAGCTCCAGAACAAAAACTCCGACGACTCCATGCCGGCGTGGATGAGAAACCAAG
The DNA here is from genome assembly GCA_023158955.1 of Sungouiella xylosa. Lineage (NCBI taxonomy): Eukaryota > Fungi > Ascomycota > Pichiomycetes > Serinales > Metschnikowiaceae > Sungouiella > Sungouiella xylosa. The sequence goes on along the minus strand of JAHWDG010000001.1, from coordinate 2,448,683 downwards.
GCAAGTACAAGGACCGTGCAGCAGAGAAAACGGATACCGGGGGAGTATACGAGGACTACGGTGCAGACGAGGAAAACATCGATTCAGCGGAGATTCAGCGGATCATGCAGTTGCAGAGACTCCGCGAAAAAGAGAGACAGAAGGAGCGATTATCCACCAGCAGAACGTCGCGAGAATCAGGAAGACCAAGTCCTCGGATTTCCACTCTGGGGAGAAATTCGCCAGCAGCTGAGCCCGCACTTCCTGCCAGGCCGTTGCTGACTCCTGGTGGAAGACCAAATCTGGCCAGAAATTCCCTGGAGAGTGTTTCTCGTCTGTCTTCACGTGCTCAGCAAATCAGGCCAACGATCCCAGCGAAGCCGGAAGTTCCGAGAGTGGAGGTACCGAAGCCACAGGAGCAACAGAAAGAGGCACAAACGCAGCAGAAAGAGGCACAAAAGCAGCAGAAAGAGGAGGTTGATCTCCTTGGTCTCGGTGGACTTTCGAGGGCAGAAAAGTTCAGAAAGGAAAACGGAGACTCTGACTCGTACGTTTCGCCTTCCAGACGGAGACAGAAGCCGACTGCAGCCAGAATCGCCACCGCAGAGGCGCTCAACGCGTTTCAGCAATCGGATTTCGAGACTTTCAAGGCAAAAGCGACGACTTTCTTCGCCAACGGCGACTATGGCGACGCCCTCAACTCCTACACGCGGTGTCTTGAAGCATTACCACCAAAACATGAGCTTCGGATCGTCATTACGTCCAACATGGCGGTCACACTCATCAAACTTGGAAACTACAAGACCGCCAAACAACAGTGCGACGATGGCCTTGCTCTTGTAGGTGAGAACGTCGACGATGCGGATTGGCACATCAATGACAAGGTAATCAAGTACTGGTACGTGAAGTTGCTCACGCGGAAGGCTGAGTCGTTGGAGATGCTTGAGAACTTCCCCGAATCGTTGGAGTGCTACATGGAGTTGGTGACCAAGCACGGAGTCACGGAGAAAAAGGTAATGGACGCGAAACGGCGAGTCAGCAATATCGTGAAACCTCCCAAAGCCAAGCCAAAGCCTCAACCGCGTGCTCCACCTACTCCTAAGGTTGATACTCCTAAGGTTGATACTCCGCAAGTGTCGAAGATTCGCAAACAAAACGAAAGCGAAAAGGCCCAGGAGGAAATGAAATTCAGACTCCACGACCAGGTACACGACAAGATCGCCGCGTGGGCCAATGGAAAGGAGGACAACTTGAGGAACTTGTTGATGTCGTTGGATGAGGTGATTCCGGCGCACCTTGGGTTTCCGTTTTTGCAGAAGAAAATCACCATTAGCGACTTAATGTTGACGAAAAAGGTCAAAATCAGCTACATGAAGGTGATCAGCAGCATTCATCCGGACAAGTTGAACAAACTTGAGTTAGAGGACCAGATGATCTGCCAGGCGGTGTTTGTGACCTTGAACAAGGCATGGGATGCGTTCAAGGAGCAGAACGGCATAAACTAGCATTATATTTATGGAGAATACAGAAGTAGGGGCAGAGGCCGGTTATGTAGTTAAGGCATTTGGTGGTTTAGATGTGGAGGGCTCGTAACCTGGGAAAATAACTCAGAGAGGGTGAAATAAGATCTATTGATGGAGATTATTTTGCAGTATTTAAGCTAATATTTTGACTGGATGAGCTGAAGCTGTTTGGTGTTTTGGTTTTGTTCGAGTAGTGATTTTGGTTGGGTGTACCTGGTACTCAACTTCTTCTGATAACTGGACAGCCTAAAAAGTTGGAGCCAGCAACGAAGATTAAGACTAAACAGAGTTTCGTTTAAGCAACAAATAAACCGGCAAAACAAATACCGACAATCGTTCTCAGGTATGGACTCACGTAGAGATGATCCATTTCAACTTAGACGATATACCGAGATGAAACGTATTGAAGCCCTTTCTGCTTCTAGGCTTGACAGTCTGGGTAACAAGTCTAAAATTCGATTCGCTGCAGCATACGAATCCCTCTAAATGCGATGATTATCTGGAATTTCTGACATTGGGTGCGAATACAACGTTCGAAGATTGGTACTTCCTTTCAACAGCTTTGTTTCCTTTTCGCAATATATCAAAAACTTCTTAAAAATGTGGTGATCTACAGCCAGGTCTCCGATGTTGAATGTTGGTTAATCGCGGCACCAGCCTGTTGAAGCCCCCTTTTCTTATTCCTTTATTTTTTTTTTTTTTTGGTGAAGCCTCCGAGTCGCAAACGAAGCAGAGCACATTCCTTCTTCTGCAAGAGACTCCGATCGAACATTCTGATCTGCTTCCAGAACACTGAATGTTCCGCCTGCACGGATCAAGTGAAAGGTGCAGTACAAAATGGCCTGTGTGTGGCAGGATCTGGACTAAAAGTGACAGCACATCAGGCACACCCATCAGGAGAACAGAAAAGAGGAAACTAGCGCTTTGGTGATATCAGCCTCGAGGGCGGTAAAGACACTACCCTTCAGATCCTCTTGATCTGGTACTGGGAGGTGAGATCAATGACATTGTCTCACCTTGCCGCATTGAGCACGTGCGCACTTTGCCACATCTTATCGTCGGGTACCTATTGTTACGGTTCATAATGAAAGTACACTTAATTCTCACCTATCAGGCGCCCAAATTAGCTGCGGAACTGGCCCAACATACGGCACAAATCCGATCACCGGCTCGGCAGAGGATCGCTCCAGTTGCCGAAAAATATCTAAACGCAGGCCCTGCAGCGGTGACATCCTTCCGCACTGCATGCGTAGGCATTGCACTTGAACGACACCAGCCAAGACATGTCAAAAGGCAGATCGCGGTCGAGTGGAAGTAGTGCCTGTATTTCCATTTGTTTACTTACGCGTTGTGGTTTGCGCTGCCCGACCTGCGTGTCACCTGATCGGATTGGCGGTATACGACCCCACACAGGCTAATTATAGTTGGGCGCGCCAGCTCACCGGCGGCCACCCGCGCCACGCGCGACAACGCGCGACAACGCACAGCCCGCGACACTCGCTTACGATGCATAAGGTCGCTCAGCGATCCGTTTTTGCTCTGCAAAAAAGCCCACCGACCAGACTGCAGGACGCACGCCGGCGCGGAGAAGGCTGTGCTGCAGGTTCTATAACCCAGTTTTTTCCCACCGTGGCCCTCGATTCTCAACAACATGGCCATTTTCAGATCGTCTTCAAAGAGCAAAGGCCCGGAATATGTTTCACAAGGTCATGGCGCCGACCACAAAATGGACTCGTCCAATATCCACGATCCAATCCTTACAGCAGTGAACGAGGCACAGCCCTTTGAGGAAGCCAACCAACACGGCAACGCCAGACGCCCGTCGTACTTGTCGCAGGACTCCGCAGACCTCAAGGACATCTTTGGCCAGCGCATCAAGAACTCGGACATGCTGAATCCAACTAGAAACAGAAATGAGCGGCCCTTGGACACCATCCGAGGGTTTGAGTACGCAATCACGGGTGATTTGAGCTACCGTGAGCAGCTCGAGACCACCAGACTAGGGTGGGGCTTCCACGAGGACTTTCCCTACTACAACTTAGGAGCACAAGAGGAAGGAGCCACGCAGGCACAGAACCCCGGCTACCTGAGGCCAGTGGCATCTTTTGGCGGAGCGGACCAGCCGATCTACCAGGCGGGCAACTACAGTGCGTCGTCGTTGAATCCGGAGCAGAAGAAGAAGAAGAAGGGTTTGTTTGGGCGCAAGAAGAAGTAGCGGCGGCAGGCCGCGTGTATTTTAGGTTTATTTACGAGTTAGCGAGGGAGCGTAGCGTAGGGTGTTTGTCTTTGTCGTTGATTGTGCGGTGAAACGTGCGCCTGCCTGCGGTGGATGCATGCATGTGTCAACTCCATGCGCAACGGCCACCACGCATGCAGCGTGCGCAAGCGAGGATGCCCAGCATCGGCGCCCAGCGCTGCAGCACCGCTGCAGCACGTCAAACCCGCATTTGCAGCAGCCGCAGCCCGGTTTCACCGCCGTCTTTGTTGTGCACCGCCCCTGCCTATATCTCCTGTATGTCGGCCTGCATTGCCAGGTGAAACCCTCCAAGCCATATAAATCGCTGTCATGGACGCACCCTCCTCCATGCTGTCGGTGCAAGGCTACCAACACTATCCACAGCCGCCGCCTCAGGCGGCGCCACAAAACGGGCCGCCACAAAACCACGGCAAGCCCATCGCCTTCAACGTGTCCGACCACTACCAGATCTTGGACGTGGTGGGCCAGGGCGCATACGGAGTGGTGTGCCTGGCGATACACAAACCCACGCAGCAGAAGGTCGCCATCAAGAAAATCGAGCCGTTTGAGCGGCTGATGCTCTGTCTCCGCACGCTCCGCGAGTTGAAACTCCTCAAAAACTTCAACCACGAGAACATCATCAGCATACTTGCGTTGCAGCGGCCCGTGCTGTACGCGGACTTCTCCGAGATCTACTTGATCCAGGAGCTCATGGAGACCGATTTGCACAAGGTGATCCGCACCCAGAAGCTTCTGGACGACCACATCCAGTACTTCATCTACCAAACTTTACGGGCGTTGAAGGCCTTGCACCTGGCCAACGTGCTCCACCGTGATCTCAAGCCAAGCAACTTGCTTCTCAACTCCAACTGCGACCTCAAAATCTGCGACTTTGGCCTCGCGCGCTCGGTCGCTTCGTCCGAAGACAATTTCGGGTTTATGACAGAATACGTGGCCACCAGATGGTACCGTGCGCCCGAAATCATGCTCACATTCCAGGAGTATACCACGGCCATCGACGTGTGGAGTGTCGGGTGCATATTGGCGGAGATGTTGAGCGGACGCCCGCTTTTTCCCGGCCGAGACTACCACAACCAGTTGTGGCTCATCATGGAGGTGTTGGGCACGCCCAACTCCGAGGACTACTACAACATCAAGCTGAAACGCGCACGCGAGTACATCCGGCTGCTTCCGTTCTGCAAAAAAGTGCCGCTCGGCGAGTTGTTTGGCCAGATTCCCAACGTCAACCCGCTTGCCATTGATTTGTTGGAGCAGCTTCTTGCCTTCAACCCCACCAAGCGCATCACCGTCGAAAACGCGTTGCAACACCCCTACCTCCAGTTGTACCACGACCCGAACGACGAGCCGGTGTGCGACCCGATTGCCGAGGACTTCTTTGACTTTGACAGGCGCAAGGACGAGCTTCTGATCGAAGACTTGAAGCGCATGCTCTACGATGAGATCATGAAGCCGTTGTGATGAAGGACTCTGTATAGCATGATCATGGAAAGAATGAAGAAGTTGTAGGAGCCGAGCAAGGGTATAGAAGCGGTGGAGGGGGATGCAGGGATTGTGGAGGGCCAGGGTTATACTAGTGAAACGCTGACATGATGGTGGTTTGACAAGACAGACAAGATGGTGGAAAGAGACGATGTAATGGCTCGAGAATACAGATAAGACGATGGTGGGAAAGAAACAGACGAAAGACTGTAGATAGATACGATAGAGGCTACGGTAGATAGGCAGGACAGAAGTTATGATGGAGGATAGGGAAGACGTGATGGTGAGATGTAATGATAGTTTGAGATTACAGACGAAATGGGAAGACTGGAGATAGCTGAACTGAAGAAAGACCAAACTATGGCGGATAGAAAATACAGAAGTTGGTGATAGAGAATGTAGTAGTCATGTCGGCGAGAGAGAGGGCGGGATGCGGGTATTTAGGTAGTTTGAAGAGTGAAATTGGGATGCCCAGATCGACGTCCTGCCAGTCTGTTGGATCAACCAACGCTATCGACTGAAATTGCAGTGGACTCAATAGGGCCATAACGCAATTTGCGACATTGGCACATTCACTGCAGATTCCTTCCTTTTGTCGGTTTTCAGCCGTGTCTCTTGTCAGCCAATCTGGGATATGCCACGCGACTCTGGTACTCCTCTCAAATCTTAAGATAATGCATTTTCTTTGGTGCGGCTGATGGTCGTTTCCTAGTGTTTTAACCGGGGCACTTAACTCAGTCCAATTAGACGTCGTTTTTGCCAGGGTCCACTGCTGTTTCGACACGCAGGGCTCAAACTAGAGCTTCTCCCCGTTTTTATACGTTTTCTTTCACGCCCTCCACAATGATTCTCTTTCCTTGTTAACCATTTTTTCCCAACGTTTCACTGCTATTTCGCAGCCACTGGATCGAACTGTCCAGCGACAGAGCTCAAACACGTCAGTTGAGCACGAACTTCACTCTCGTGATCTTCCCGCACCATCCTTTCTGATTATTATATAATCGTGTATTATTATTATTTCTGTCTCGCATTATGTTCTCGTCGTTGTCCATTTCGAAACCAGGTTTCAATATGGTAATTAGCTGAGATCAACACACCGAGTCGAGTTGTTGCTTCCGTTCTCTTCGTCTTCTAGCTCTCATGTCTACTTCTACCGTTTTTGTCCAATTTTTACTATTTTCTTTCAGCGATTTTTAATTGCCTGCTTCATGGCTTCATTTCGTACCACGAATTCAGAGGAGACGAAGTTTACTTCGGCATTTTTGTATGGCACGAAGGGGATATATTATAACTGCTTTTCTGTAGAGAATGTGGGCGGCGACGGTCGAACCTGCTCCGAGAAGAACCTGGGCCGTTTTACACCTGATGCGGGTTCTTCAAGAGCTTCTCTAGTTGGGCGACGCGTGTCATCCATATCGCTGTTAGGAGTGAGTTTCCCATATCGGTAATTACGTACCATCATTGCATTTAGGAGCAGCACGCATGTCCCCATCTACGACCCATTGCAGTAATAGCCTGAACACGATGTTTAACACGAGCTTCACGTCTGCTCCACATTTTCTTATCCTGTTCAGTTTGTCTCCATTTTTGTTGTCTTTTTTTTTTTTTCTGTCTACCGTTTCGTTGGCCTTCCGTTCCATTTCGCAACCAGTTCGTAGAGAGAAGAGATCAAGAACACGGCTTTAAAGTAACGACATACAGTAAAAATCTACATCAGAGAAAATCGGCTCTGTCGCTTTTCTCATGCTCCGTCTTACCCCATTTATTTTCCCATTTTTTGCCTCAATTTTCACTGCCTCAATTTTGCTTCCATCTTTTCGCAACCAGACCGTGTCGCACCACAACCAACTACCAGACCTCTCACCCTGCTCCTCCTCCCTCTCTCAATTCCATCCCTTTTTCACCATCTCCTGTTCCCTCCCCTTCCTCTCAACTTTCCCTTCTTTCCCTGCCTTCGTATTTCCTCTCTCTACCCTACCCTTCTAGTGTGCACACACCGCGTCGTCGAACACGAAACACCTACTTTCCCATGAAGTTCTCTCTCGGGTTTCTCCTCCTTGCAGTGGCCTCGGCCCACACGGTGTTGTTGCCGCCGCACGGAAAACAGTGCTTCTTCGAGAACTTGAAGAAAAACGACGAGTTGGCCATCTCGTTCCAGGTGGGCTCCAGAAACCCCACCAATGCCGAGCAGCTCACCATCGACTTCCACATCATCAGTCCCACCAACAAGGTCGAGCGTTCGGTCACGGGATTGGACCACGGCGATGAGAGCGTCAAGGCGTCCATGGACGGAAAATACCAGTACTGTTTCTCCAATGAGAAACTGAGCCGCGTCGACTTGGACGTGTCGTTCAACGTGCACGGCGTGATCTACATCGACGTCAACGACCCCAAGTCCGACACCTTGGACTACGCGATTGCGCAGTTGAACCAGTTGACCAGTGACGTGAAGGCCGAGCAGAACTACTTGGTGATTCGCGAAAGAACCCACCGCAACACCGCGGAGTCGACCAACTCGCGGGTCAAGTGGTGGTCGATGTTCCAGATTGTGGTAGTGGCGATGAACTCGTTGTTCCAGATCTACTTCTTGAAGCGCTTTTTCGAGGTGCGCTCGGTGGTGTAGCAATGCAACGTTAGCGGAAAGATGTAGTGTAGGGATAAAGAGGAAGTTGACGATCGAAGAGGGGAGATGATAAAAGGGGGGTTGTGATCGGAGGTGGAGAAAGGAGAGGGATAGGAACGGTGGAATGCTTGAATGGCTGAGAATCTTGGAAAGCTGGTGAGTTGTGAGTTCGAAATTGGCTGAGTTTCGTGAGATATTAGAGATTGAAAAGGGTTGGCTGACGAATGCGGCCCCCAAGACTCGGCATTGGTCAATCTCGCACGGGTGGAATCCGGAGGAAATGATGGGGTGACTGTGATTGGGTGCTTGAGTCAGTTGCACTTGGTGGGTGGTGGGTATGCTCTGAACTCATTCGCGACTGCTCGACGGGTGGAAAGCACATGAGCTTTGATTTTGAGTTCTCTGAAGTTGTCGAATTCGCTCAGTCATTTCATATACTGACCCAGGAAGCATCACTATGCTTTCGATGTTTAGGTACGGTCCGCATAAGTATTGTTTCGTCTGTCCGCCAGCAATCTCGGGGATCTACCGGTCTCATCTCTCCCGTATAATGTGCTCTTCCCTTTAAATTGATCGATACAATGACTTTCAGCAATCGCAAGAACGTAGACTTCTTTATTTTTCCATGGGCGGCTCGGTATCTATGTAAATAATAAGAAGAGGAATGTCTGTCTGGGGCGATGATATTCTGTCTTTCAAAGCACAAGAGCTCGTCACCGATATCGGAGGGCCACATTAAGCGGAGTTATGAAGAAAGGCTCGTTGCGACAGCCAAACTGTACTTGAGGGAAGTACAAAAAGGAAAGAAGATCAAGCAAATAAAATCAAAAATAGGCATAAGAAATGACATTCGTATTCAATCGTGAGGTAGTCAGTTTCAGACATCTCTGGTTTCGCGCAGGTTGTATCAACGGCTGCGAAACTGATTTCTACTTCTAAGTCAAACCACTTATTTCAAAACTCCACCAACGTTCAGTGGGCCAAACAATGTTCAAATTTTGTGAGAGGCCATTACGAGAACGATGACCACCATTACGAAATCTTTTGCTACCCATCCCGGCACTCTTTGGCCAACTTGTGCTTCGACTCACAATTCTTTCGCTGAGGCGGGAATCGTTAGCCCGAGCGAACTAAAAGGTATACAGTAATTCTTTTAAGAACTGAAGCAACCGCGTCTCCGTGGGCGCTCGATAAATTTGTTCTGCGCTGTGATGCACCTATCCTTGATATCACCACTGTCCCACGGCGAATTAATTTCGCGACAAGTGATAGCATTGGCCCTGGTAAATTTTTCCACAGTGATCTTAGACCAGTGAAAATCAGTATGGCCTCTCATGTATTGAACATTCGATCTAACAGACCCAAGCTTTGACGAATCATGTGTTGCTCCCCCATTGACAGAACCGTTCCCAGCCAAGAGATACCAAAATAATGGCACCACTGAAATGCAAAGCCTACTTTTCTTGAAGAGGCCTGGATAATTTCTGGTGGCTCCGTAACCACCCTCAGACGTTCGAAGCGATCCGATCTACTTTCTACGCGAAAAACTTGTCGCAATATTCAAAAACCGAATGAACGAAACGATCAAGGGAGAATTGTGAAGGTCCTCGATCTCATCCACGAGATCCTTTCTGGTTTTCCCCTCCATTAGTCATGAGGTCAAAACGCCGGACAAAAAATATTCGGATCTAAAACGTCGAAACAGTCCTGCCCAAAACAGTCAGACCAAATAGCAATTATCACTATCCCCCTTCCGTACTCTAAAACAGCTCTACGATACTCAAAACACCTCAATTGCCAAAGATCACCCTCTCATAATCTTAACACCCATTTCCAAGATCGAACCAGCCTCTAATTCCTCGAAACACCTATTTCCCCGCATGGCCCGAGCTGAGATCGGCGTCGGAATAACCAATTCTCCGACGGTTTCCGAACGATCCGAAACAATCATACCATCAGTCAATATCCAACGACAGAACAATACTCACAATCCAGACAATCGAGAGTCTTCCCACTTCGGCATTGTGCCGGTCTACACAGGTTGCTATTGTTGGTTTCGGTCCAGCAATTCCGCCAATTCTTGCGCCCAAACTTGGTCATAGCGCGACTCTTCTCTCATTACTCAATTCAGATTCTCACCATTCCCGATCCGATCGACTACAATGACACCCACCTCCTTTCACTGATTTCTTCATTTCAAATTTTCTCGTTTCGCTCCGTCTTCTCTTGTCTTCCCTCTCGTTTCTAGCTTCTTCTTAGGGAACCGCTCCCGAGCGCTTATCTCCATCCCCTCACTCCCCGCCCAAGTACGCCGAAATTGGGTGTTGTACTGCACATAGTGCAAGTGGCTCTTCGCTCACGTGACCTTCGCGCACCGAGGGTGCCCCAGATTCTCGGCTCAAGGGAACTCGTGTGATAACGCATATATAAGCGCCTTTTCCCCAGTTTCTCCCCAAAAATGTCCAAATACTTCACAGAAATCACGGAGTTGCCTCCAGACCCCCTTTTCGGCCTAAAGGCCCGCTACACCGCCGATGCACGTGACGATAAGGTCGACTTGGGCATTGGCGCTTACAGAGACAATTCGGGCAAACCCTGGATCTTACCCGCCGTCAGAAAGGCAGAGCGCAAGTTGATCGACTCCCCGGGGTACAATCACGAGTACCTCCTGATCTCCGGGTTTGAGCCGTTCTTGGCGGAGGCGGCTAAGGTCATTTTGGGCGCCGACTCTCCCGCCATCAAAAAGGGCGCTGTGGTGTCCCAGCAATCCCTTTCGGGAACAGGCGCGTTGCACCTCGCGGGCGCGTTCTTGAAGGCGTTCTACGCCGGCAACCCCACCATCTACCTCTCGAAGCCGACGTGGGCCAACCACAACCAGATCTTCACGTCGTTGGGCATCAAGGTGGAGACCTACCCCTATTGGGACGCCGAGAACAAAAAGTTGGACCTCGAGGGCTTTTTGCGCGCCGTCGACGCCGCGCCCAAAAACTCCATCTTCTTGTTGCACGCGTGCGCCCACAACCCCACCGGCTTGGACCCCTCCGCACAGGAGTGGGAGCAGATCTTGCGGGCGTTGGCCAAAAACAACCACGTGCCGCTCTTCGACTCCGCCTACCAGGGCTTTGCCTCGGGCAACCTCGACCAGGACGCCGCCCCCATCCGCAACGCCATTGCTCTGGGCATCTTCCAGTGCCCCATTTTCATCTGCCAGTCGTTCGCCAAAAACGTGGGCATGTACGGTGAGCGCGTGGGCGCGTTGCACATTGTGTTGCCCGAGCAGGACGCGGCGTTGCAGCGGGCGATCAAGCTGCAGTTGAACAAGTTGACCCGGCTGGAGATCCTGAACCCGCCCGCGTACGGCGCCAAGGTCGTGGCCACGATTTTGACCGACGCAGACTTGCGCGCGCAGTGGGAGGCCGACTTGGTGACGATGTCGCTGCGCATCAGCAAGATGCGCCAGGAGTTGCGCCGCCGCTTGCTCGAGTTGGGCACCCCCGGCACCTGGGACCACATCACCAACCAGACGGGCATGTTTTCGTTCACGGGCATGACGCCCGAGATGGTGGCGCGCTTGGAGAAGGTGCACGGCGTGTACTTGGTGCTGTCGGGGCGGGCGTCGGTGGCGGGCTTGAACGACGGCAACGTGGCCAAGGTTGCCGAGGCCATGGACGAGGTCATCCGCCACTGCTCCAAGTCGAAGTTGTAGGTGCGAGGCGGTGTGACGGATGGAACGACGAGACGGTGTGACGGATGGAACGACGAGACGGTGCGATATGAGACGATGCTTAGATAACATTGGTTTGGTTCTGTTGGGCGTGTAGCGTAGGTGGTGATTCAGGGGGCTTTGATCCGTTAAGATTGATCGTTGGGCTGTTTGATCTGTTCTTGGGGCTGTTTCATGGTTGGAGCGGTAGGTCGTTTGATCTGTGTGGATCCTGAGTTTTTGGTGCATGACAGATTAATAACTCATTGAACTCGGATATCTGACCTCTGATAGCTTTCAGCTGTTTGATTGTTTGCTCCCCACTCTCATATATTTTTGTTATGGTTCTAATTGGTTCCAGTGGGCCCTCGGTATGAATTCCGCTCGAGTAGACACTCAATTGGAAGAGCGTGCATTGGTCCCGTGTTGGAGAGCCCCGAAATTTGCGTGGTTACTTTATTTGCCATTTCGCTCATACTGAGCGGTCAACTGAGTATTCATGAGCCAGAGTACTCATCCATGCAGTTATATTGGAACCCCGAATTATAGATCTGGGGTCAGAGTCTCCGTCACACATAGTAAAGTAATAGTATTTGCGAAGACATTACAATTGGCCCAAAGGAGGAAAAGCGACATATTGCAAGCCGTTGCCCTTGGTTGGTAGTTCAATGTGTCAACATAAACTGTTTATTCAAGCACAGCAAGGCGATCTTGAATACGTCTTGATCATTGTCTACTACAAAGCACTAAATATCTACCCTATACTGTTGTCACTACTCACAATGACAGGAAGTGATTGAAACAATGGCCAGGTCCATATCAAAGGACTCATTCCTACAAGTAGAACACGTACAATAGCGGACAAAAACACAGCAGAGTATGGGAAGGGCAGGAAAGACATTCTTTATTAGCGAGCCTCGAGAGCTTTGGTCTCATCTAGCCTGGGTTGGTCAACTCTTCTGCAAATCACCAATGGTACTGGATTACCGAAAACGACATCACACTTCCCGCACCAGGATTCTGTTATTCGTAACTCCCAAAGTGTATTCATCGGTTTTATTCGCAAATCAGAAATTGTATTCGTCGGTTTTTGAATTGTCATGATGGTACGGCATTAAGTGATGCCATGTACTGTTTGTTGCACCGAATCTCAATAGACACAGCAAGCACTACCAACTCCACTCCACCAAACCAATTCCAATCTCTACTCCAATATTCTCCCATTCTCATCGCTCTCTACACCGTCTTACCAGTTATGCATTATATAAACGGAGGATTATTTTATATAGGTGCCATTTACTTTTTTCTGAACGAGCAGCCCTCGGTCAACTTGGCCTTACCACCAGTAGGAGTGCACAACACAGTCGCGCAGTTGTCACAGGTGACAGCAGTCTGTGCGTGGGAGAACACGGTGGTGATGTTCAAGCAGCCCTGGCACTTGACATCCATGAAGTACGATCTTGGTGCCTGGACCAACGTCTTCAATTTGTACTTCTGGGCCTCGGAGGCTGGGTTAGGGTGCAACAAGTCCTGAACTAAAACCTGACTGTTAGTATGAAATGAAATGACGATGGATGAGAATGGAGTTTGTAGAAGTGGTAGAACAGAGCACGGACAGAGGTCGTAAATCTCTTCGAATCTCATAATTGTGCTTTAGTCCACGTTCGGAGCGTTCTGAGTCACTTTTGGATCGCTTGGAGCTCTTTTTAGCGAACTTCAGCCGCTCTTCGGTTCAGTTAAAGGGTTCTTTAACATCGCTTCGGCCTCACTTTTGACAGAATGATGGACGGAACTTTGTTAAGCTGGCAACGCTCATGGAAGCAACCATCTGGAGTACCTTTTTGAATGACTTTTGATCATCGGAGGCCCTGGTTCTTCTTTGATAGATTCGTTTGGACGTCATGGCTGGACCTTCATGTCAGCATTCTCTCACGCTGATCCTTCTTTCTCCTATCTCGTCTGATTCAAATATCAACCCGTTCTGGGTTCGCGTAACATACCATTTTGACAGTGTATTCAACAAGAGAATCGAGAAACAAAATTTTTCAGAGAGGAGGAGCCTCCTGCAGGCGGAGGGGAGGTGCGCGGATGTACGGATGTTGTGGTTAATTTGTCTGCAGTCCATGGCTTTTGATGGTCACGTGATCGTTGTGTGACTGCGTTTTACATGCACTTCAGCAAACATGCGCTAACTATAAACCAAGCGTACCGCACCAGCACTAGGTCGCGAGCCCTGAGTACCGTCGGTCAAATTTCGCCAATTATCAGCATTCCAAGAACACAGACGCAGTCAACACTCACTAGTTCACTTCGGCAATCGCTTGCCTCAGCCGAACCAATCAGCCCGAACCTGCACCGCATGTACTCATTACCGTAACTAAGAACCTATATACCTCGTCTGCGACAAGCCCCGGGAGTGGTATTCTAATGGAGATTACGTTTCTTCTCTAGCTGCGCGCGCGACCTCCGCAAATCGGCGCGAGCCGGAATCCTCCCTGCCTTGTCGGCCCGACTGGCGACCCTGCACAATGACCCTTCTTCCGCCAACCTTCAACAATATTTACATTACGGGCGGAGAGAGCAGCCGCATCTGCTGCCCTCTAGCATTGCGCCGGACCGGCTCCACATTGCGACAACAAGCACGTCGGCGTCCAATTCGGAGATGACGATTAGTTGAATGCATGGTGAATGGAATGCTCGAAAGCTTCTGCATTCCTGGGATAGTGATGCTTGGCAAAATAAAGTACACATGCCGTCCCATCAGAGACAGCGACAAGAAGTAAAGTAAAAGCAAACTCTGACTCCGCCTCAACATAAAAACTTTTAAGGATAGAAAAAGCTAGCGCGTGGCCGCTAGTGCTTGAGGGAGTGCTGCGCTTTCACCATTACTTCGAGCCTCGTTTTGCTTTTCTTGGCGGCGTCACTGGTCTGTTGTTGCCCACTGAGTTGGGGGCGGGATACCTTGGTTTCTTGTCGGCCGGCTTCAAAATCTGGAACGAGCACAACAAGCTCTCGTCCACGCTCATCATGGCCCCCGCATTGTCAAACTCGCCACAGTAGTTTGGCGCCGAGAACAAAGTCACCAACTGTCTCTTGGAAAAGAACTCGTAGCCGTCCTCCACAACCTGGTGGGCTCTGCAGATCAAGTCCATGTCGTGCTTTTGCAAGAATCGCGACACCACGTCGGGGCCGAATGTGAAGGACACACCACGGTCGTTCTCAGACCACCCGGCAATGTCCTTGTCGGGGTCGGACCATAACAAGTCGCACAACAAGCCCACATCGGGGATATCCGTGGGTCTCATGACGCGTCTGATCTGCTCCATGGAGTTGAGGTCGGGGGACAAGCCACCGTGCATGGTGAAGATCTTCTCGTCGATGATGGCGGCGATGGGCAAGCAGTTGAAGCAGTCGGTAAAAGTCTTCCACAACTTGATGTTGTATCTTCTCTTGCACTCATCGTAGAAGCCGTAAATTCGGTTGATGGACGCGCACTCATGGTTACCCCGCAAGATGAAGAAGTTCTCCGGGTATTTGATCTTGTATGCCAATAGTAAGCAGATGGTTTCCAACGACTGCTTGCCTCTGTCCACATAGTCGCCCAAGAACAAGTAGTTGGCCTCGGGAGGGAAGCCGCCGTACTCGAAAAGTCGCAATAGGTCGTAGTACTGGCCGTGGATGTCGCCACAAATTTTGATGGGGGCCTCCAACTCCAACAAAATCGGCTGCTGGATGAAAATCTCGCGTGCCTTGGTGCACAAAAAGCGGATTTCGTGCTCCAACAACGTCACCTGTTTGCCGGGTCTGGACCCTCTGACCTCCAACAAGCGGTCGACTATGGAGTCAATATCAGCCTCTTGGTGCTCGGCCATGGTGAAAAGTGGCTCGGAGATAGCGTGTTCGGGGATAAAAGGAGCGCCGGAGATAAGAAGCACGCCGATATATCTGTGACAACCACGGGGGCTTGGGGGTTGTGGAACTCAGAAAGAACAAAGGTGTAGTGGAGGTTTTTTGTCGGCGGCAATTAAGGGATGAAGCAGCGCGACATTTTGCGGTCACGTGACTCTGGCCCAATGGGGCAATAACAACATACGGGTTGGGCCGCCCAGCAGTGTCGTGCACGGCACAATTGCGTGGGCCCATCACGTCGCCATTGGTTGGCGGGGGCGTTTTCGTGAGTGTTTTTGTTGGGGTCGCCACAACCCGGCCGGAACCGGCTGCGGATGTCACGTGACCCGTGACGTAGCCACCGTGGCGGGAATGCTCGGGACGACTTGACCCGCGTTGCGACACGCGACATTCGCCGATCACGTGCCTAGCGGTGTGGGGAACGAGACGAGAGGCCACGAAAACATTCTGGAATTCCGCAGACGTGTTCGTTCGTTAGACGAGGTCAAAAATAGAAAAAATGAAGTAGGGCTTCACTACGTTTTGTAGCATAGACAGAGATTCAGAAATAGATTTGAAGAGAATTCAGAAGGGAATTTAGAGGAGACTTCAGCAGAGAATTCACTGGCAAGTAATTTTCGTATAGTCACAACGGATAGAGAATCAAATGAGATAGACTAAATGATTGCAAAGAATTTATAGAAAGGGATTCCCAATGGTTTTCGTTGGCAGGAATTACCATAGAAGGAGAATTCATGGAAAATTTAAGGGGATTTAAGGAGAATTCATTGATAGACAATTGTGGTTCAGAGACAGGTATCAACATTTTCCATAATTCCAGTCGCAATGAATTAATAAAGCAGGACAGAATGTTCAGGACATGGAATTGCACAGGCAGCGATCTCGTGGAAGGAATTCATTGACAATGAATACCGTAGGCAGGGTCCATCGACAGAATAGACGAGATAGAAGGGGGAAAGTTCGCGATTGCTAAAGAAAAAAGAAGAATAAAGGAAATGATCAGGACAATCAATTCCATGAAAAGGAGTAACGGGAAATAAATTTCATAGAGTATAGACGAGAAAGAAGGGGGACAGATCTTTGGTAAAGAGAAAAGCGTAATGATCAGAACAAGGATATCCATAGATACTCGGACCGAGAAATTCTAGGATGAGGATCGTACACAGGGAATTCAATTGGGGTCCTGGACGGTGAATTGACTCTTTGAATTCAGAGTAGACGAGAATGATGGGGAGATCGCACTGAGAAGGTGGAAAAATGAATGAATGGAATCCAGCCAGGGGTTCATTGGATCGAAGACAAATGGGGAAGGTCATTGACAAAGCGACAATCATAAAGGGATTCAGGACGGAGAATTCTAAGAACTAATTCCATAGAAGTAATTAAAAGAGGCTCTAATTTTCAGAATAGACGAGAGAGAAGGGGTGAAGATCACAATGAATAAAATGTTTACGAGAGGACAGGGATTGTCATAGAAACAGGGTTATCACAGAAATGTAGACAGCGGATCATTCTAACCAAGAGATTCTTTGACAGGAATTCATCGACAAGAATTCATTTACAGGGGTTCATAGGCAGCTGATCATTAGAGGGAATTCAGAGACAGAATTGGGCAGCACGAAGGGGAATATGCAATAGATAAAGAAACCAACAGAAAACACGGTCAGGACAAGAAATCGAATAGAGTGAAATTCAATAGAAAGAAATTCAATAGAAAGCGGATTCGTAAACAAGGTTCCAGGCAGGGGAGAAGGAGTCATATCACGAGAAGGGGGAAAGTTTGCAATTGCTGGTGGAAAAGAGAATTCAGGGCAAAGAATAAAAGAAATGAATTGCATAGAAAGAAATTCAAAAGTGGGGGATTCCTGAGACAGGTGTCGATAGGACTCATAGACCGGGAATTGAGAATCGGGATAGACGGATACCATAGTCATGTAAACCACTTACTGAAATCACAGATAAAGCCCACCGTGTCCAACATTGCAATCCGCGCATGGTCACGGATTGTGACCAAATACCATAACCCGAGACAATAGAATCGTCAACCACGGAATTGTCTCCATACTACGCAAACTACTTTGGCCGTAATTGCACACCAACAGGACCTCCATTCGAACAAAGGGCCTGCACCAGACGTCCAGAGTCTGCCAGCAATGTCAGATCGAGTTGAGAAGCCAAGAAAGCCAGCCAACAATACGAGCCCTCGCTTTAGCAATAGGCGCACCAGCAGTCGGCGCTATGCGCTAAAGTTCCCAGGCCCAAATACGAGGTTTGATCTACTGGGGGATCGGACCGACTGATTTTGGTCTAGACTTGCTGGGGTTGATAATCTGAGATCACGACTTCTTGCCCGTCGCCGATCACCATTGTTTGTTGGCGAGATCGCGATCTAAAGAAAGCCGATCAGCACTAGACTGTTGGATATTATGCTTTTACATGGCGGAGGAAATATTGTAGCAATTCGGGGCTGTTTTTTGTGCCTAGCCAAGCCAGGAACCTCTGCACTACAACATAACTACAACAGATAGCACGAAAGAACAGAATACACAGGGACAGAGCGCACAACAGACGTAGATACTACTGCAGTCTGATGCACAGGCCAAGCTTTAAGCTTCCAATGCCCGATCTTTGCGCTTAGTGTTTTCACTTCTCGGTGCTGGCTGGTTTATTGTCGCAGCCTAAATGCTGACGCGAGTGCGACAAACGAAGCCGCGCCAATTTCAATTCTCTTATCCTAATTTCTCCTCTCAAAATTATCAAAATTCTTCTCTCTCAATTCCTAACTCTACACGGCCAGTACCTGAAACCCCCTGTGATCGACCAGAGGTGCTAGAACCACAATGCAAAAGAAATGCGGTCACGGACTTATCAAGTGCCGAAATAGGCGGGGGTCGTTTTTCGTCTCATACTCGGAACTGGCGGAATAACTCGGCTCAGATGGCGGAATTGGCGCATGCACGGAATCGCCGCATTTTTAGCGCTCAATCGAGAGGGAGTATTACTCGATCGACCGGCGAGCCAGCACTATGTCCTGCAGGTAGCCGGGGCACGGAATCAGGTGTTCAATAGCATTGCCGTTCTGGGCCAGATGGCTTGAGGTCACCAGGTGCATTCTGCCGCAGATAATCTTGTTCTACCATCTGGTGGGGGCGCCGAGCCACAAACCGCGCGTTCAGGTTGGGGGAGCCCTTTTTTTTGGCCAAGTTTGGCACCGCCTACCTGCTACGCTGGAATTGAGACACCATAAATTTTTTGGGATCGATGAAACACCCCCTGGCGTCGGGCAAGGGGTGGTTGCAAAATACAAGGATCAATCTGAAGGAGTCGTTTCGGCATGCACAGAAGGCGCGACGAACGTTGGGGCAATAAACCCGAAATGGCCACCACTGCATTTTGAGCTGCCGACGGAGCGCAAAAGTCGGACGTCATGCACCTGGCGCATACTCCATCGTCGTTTGAGAGCACCCGTAGCCCAAACGAGCAAGCCGCCGCAAACACACGGCGGTTGCGTCACAAACCGCGCTGCACAAACTGCATATACGTATGCACTGTCTGCACATAATCTAGCGTAGGACGCAGCTCGTGCGTCGGTGCTGGACGAATCCTTCTGTTTAGTGCAACTTCATCCTGATCGATCTCCTTGTTCCGACTTGCGTCTGAGACAAGTCCCATTGTGCTATATGCAGCGCGCCCGCCCGTGCTAACTCCTCTCCTCTTGGCTGCAAATATAAGACCATGCACTTCCTGTAATCGGTAACTCACCCCAGTCTGTCCTTGACCTAATAAATGCTTCCCTTCCTTATACTTGCGTCAGTGTGGGCCGGAATTGCCCTGGCGTTTTCGGCCTCTGCCAACCTGAATATTGCTGTGTATTGGGGACAAAATTCCTACGGCAACCAGCAGAGATTGAGCTACTACTGTGCTTTGGACAATGTCGACATTGTCATTTTGTCGTTCGTGACCTCGTTTCCTACCTTGGCCTTGAACTTTGCCAACCAGTGCGGCGACACGTTTTCTGACGGGCTTCTCCACTGCACCAACATTGGTGAAGACATCAAAACGTGCCAGGACAGCGGAAAACTCGTTTTGCTTTCGCTTGGCGGAGCCAGCGGTAGCTACGGGTTTACGAGCGACTCCGAAGCTGAGTCTTTTGCAACTGTTTTGTGGGACAAATTTGGTGGAGGCTCGGACGACGAAAGACCATTCGACGATGCCATTGTGGACGGATTTGACTTTGACTTGGAAAACAACAACGACGTCGGCACCGTCGCTCTTGGCAACAAGTTGAGGGAAATCTTTGCCACCGACTCCTCGAAGACCTACTACTTGTCTGCGGCACCCCAGTGCCCATACCCAGATGCCTCCACTGGAGAAATGTTGGCTGGCGTGGACATGGACTTTGCGTTCATCCAGTTCTACAACAACTACTGCAACCTTGGAACCAACTTCAATTGGGACACTTGGAAGGATTTTGCAGCCAATACTTCCCCTAACAAGGACATCAAGTTGTACGTCGGATTACCTGGTGCGTCCTCCTCGGCAGGAAGTGGATACAAGGACATCAGCGAGGTGGAAACGTACGTGACGGGTTCGATTCTCAATGACGACAGCTTCGGTGGTTTTATGTTGTGGGACGCTTCTTCGGGCGCGCTGAACACCAACTCGGATGGAGTCTCGTTCATTGACCAACTTGCGGCATATATTGAGGAAGGTGTTTTCTCTTCGACGACGACAACCACCACTACGACCACCCTCAGTGGAACTTACACGACGATTGACACCAGCAGTACTACTTCCAGTACTACCAGCAGTACCACTTCCAGTACTACCAGCACTACCAGTACTTCCTCTAGTACTTCCAGCACAACTTCGACTACAAGTACTTCTAGTACCACTAGTACAACATCTAGTACCACTAGTACAACATCTAGTACCACTAGTACAACATCTAGTACCACTAGTACTTCCAGTACTACCAGTTCTAGTTCAGAAACCACTAGCTCCACGTCTAGTACTAGCTCCACTTTGGAAACTAGTACAACTTCGGATGTCACCAGCATTGACACTTCTAGCACCACTGCGGACACTACCAGTGCCACCTCGGTCACTACTAGTGCCACCTCAGACACTACTAGTGCCACCTCAGACACTACTAGTACCATTGGCACCACTTCTGATACCACCAGTACCTCTAGTACTACTTTTGGCACCACCTCAGAGACCTTTGACACCACTGATACCTCCACTTCTACCTCGTCGTCGGCCGCTGAGACCAGTACTACCTCCACTACTAGTACTGCTAGTACTTCCGCTACCACCTCAGAGGTCACCTTGTCTGATCCTCCTACGACCGTCATCACGTCGTATGTTTCTCCCCTGATAATCACCACAGGTGGAAGAACACGCACGTCGTACGTGACTCACACCAACTATGTGCTGACTCGGTACATTACAGTGAGAGTCAACGGCCGTCCGACGGTGATCCCAAGACTTTGACCAAGGGTTTGACTCTTTGTCTATTGATGAGTAAAGTGACTGTCTGTCTCCGTTGATGCTTGTCTCTATTACTCTATGCTATTAGCTCATTGCCGTCTTTTTATGGTGTGGCTGGTCCAGAAGTGCCGTGATGCCATGGCAATCCGTTGATACCCCAATGAACGCTAACGTCCAAACACTAGTAGTGACCGGCGCACGCCAAGACCCTCGAGAAGCTTACAGGCTACGGGGTTCATGTAGACCGGGCCTAGAACCGCCTTATTCCATCCTCTCTCGTCGAATCTGTCGCCTTCTGTTCCCATACTCATTGGCTGCAACTTCACGTGAATGATGGGCACCCTGCTGGTATCAACCTGCGTCTGGCCCTGTTTGGTAAGCGGATACGGCGAAACTAAAAAGAAAAAGACCCGCAGAGCATCGAGCGGTGATCGGACGTGGTACTCGTATATGCCAGCGAGTTCTCGGATAATTGATGCTCCAATACGAGAAGACGAGTTTTTGCACTGGACCAACGCCACAATGTCGGATTCCAAGTCGATTTTGGGGTCGCTTTTGCCCGAAATGTGCAATAGCAGCAGTGGTGTTGGCGCTTTTTCCCTGTTGGCATCGTACTTACCGAGATTCCACCGTCCAAGTAGATCCAAGCCATTATCGCCGGCTCCGCCGACCCGAGACATGTTGAAACAGTTCAAAGTGCGTTCGAGTACGTCCTTCGTCGAAAGTTCGTAGAGTGTCCCGCGAAATACCGCGGTGTCCATTCGAACATTGTTTCGTCTACAGTAGTCCAAGTATGCGGGCACAGTCTGCACCGACAGAAGATTTTGGGCATGATTTCGACAAGCAGCAGCAGATACTTTCCTATTTAGGCACCGTGGCCCGGTTCTGAGTGCATGTTGTACTGAACCCGAACGATGGTGTAGCATAAGCGGAGTGCACGATGGAAATAGTGCACGTTATATGGACCTCATCTGACGACAGCTACTGAAACCAAACTGAAACGAGCTGACGAGAATCAGAGACAAACAATTAAAGACAAGATATCAGAGACCAAGAAACTTGAGAAGAAGAAAATATGCACATCGTGTTCCTCTTATTCGTGGCAAGTGCAAGCGCACTCCAGATCTTCGCCCAAAACTTGGACTCACAGGCGGTGTCCCAATTGGGTAGCCTAGAGTACGAGCCCACGGCCAACTTGACGTTCTCACCCAGCCAGATCGACCTTCTGCCGGGCCCGTACTGCATTGGCACCCGGGACATACCGTCCAAAGAGTGTTTCACGTATGTCGAGGTGAAACAGCAGTTGCTGGGGGACTTTGTCGCATATTTGGACGAAAACAACGACATTGCGGAGTTGACTTTCATTCCCGGCGCCGGTGGCCTCGGACTGAGGATTGAAAGGGCTGTAGTCAATGTTGTGCCTAATTTGAAACCATTTTCTGGCCAGCAGGCTCAACAGCCGGCCACGCAGAAAGTTACAGTTAAAAAGGTGATTGAGGACGAAAACGGAGAGCAGATCGAGGTCGAGGAGGTCGAGGAGGTCGAGGTTGACACGCGGTCATGGATCCAGAAGAACTGGATGTACATAGTACCGCCGTTGTTGCTTATGTTGGCAATGGCACCCGAGGGAGAGTCGAGCGGGTAAAGAGATCACCTGGGGTTGGCACGATTGCAATTAGTATGAAGATATGTTGAAGAACAAGTTAGGGTTGAGGTATAAAAAGAGAGTGCTGAGGCACAAGTTGGTGGGCTCGAGGTATTCGTATTTGAGAAAACTATCAGTTATCTGCATCTCTCTGTCTGATAAATTGCATAAGATTGCAATTGAATGACATGTGTGCTTTGAAGTATTGCACTAGATAATCAATGAGTGCAATTGAGTAGAGGAACAAGTCGAGAGAGTTGAATTGACTAATTTAAAAGGATTCTTGCGGTCGGGATAGTGTCCTCCTCCGAAATCGTGGCTGAAGAATATGCTGATCTTCGGACGAGTATTTCCAATGCGTGCATCATTCGCGATTCAACGAAAATAAATCAGTCGCGATTACTGATCATCTGTAGACCTTGGCGTGCCTCCCGATAAAATAACTGCGGGTATGAAGGACGTAGACTGAGATCTCACTGCTGAAGATCTCCCTAATTGCCCAGATCATGGCCCGCTCTGCTCCGTTTTCTTTTCTTTGTCAATGCCGGTTGACACTGTCCTTACTTCGGTAGATCCTTCCGATATCTCTATCGGTTCCGGTTCTTAGGACTCAATTTCTAACTCAGCAAACATAAAGGGCACGATCTATAAAATGTCTTACCCATATACCTGTGGCAACGGTTGGTTAGCATTTTCCTTTGCGAAGGGTGGTGTTCGCAACCTGGCCCCGCAATTGATCCGTCAAGAGAATAATTTTGCTTTCTGTGATCGCTGAAGCTGGTGGAGACTCTGCTGCTGCGTTCAATTGGCTCAATTCATGGAATGTCAGCATTACGTGCTAGATGGCAGTAGCTTAAGTCTGCTCAATTGTTCCTACTCGTCGAAGGGACGAAATTGGGTGACTTGAACGAAATATTTCGAGCCATTGTTCTTCTCTGGCTCGAATTTGCTTTCGCTGCCTTTGTAAGTGGCATTGGTCAATAGTTGTGTGCGGTTGGGACAACCCAGCGGCTTGTGACCTCCATAATTTTCTCCACATTCTCTAGTTTATCATTTTCGCTGCTTATTGATTTGTTCTCTTGCTCCGTTCGCAGCAATTTGCTCGGAGTTTGGAGCAGCCACCAATGCATGCGTTGCAGCCAGCTGCAGCACCCCGATCCACCAAGTCACAACGCCAAATCAGCAACCTATCCTCTGGACATCCAATTATAATTGTGTTTTTAATTTCAGACTTCAGTTCGGCCTTGTATGTTTTAGTCGTCCGGAATAATGACCATTGCGAGTGATTGTAGCCACTCACAGCAGTCTATGTACTCAATCTCCTCAATCGCTGACTTGATGTCTGGAGGATTCAGTAACTTACTTATTTCGTTCCTAAATGAGGACTTGGCCGTCCGATCTGCTTTGATGCTATTCCTCTGATACTCATGGTCGTCCAATGCAGCCACTCACAGCACTCCAATCCCCCTGGCTCGTAAACTCATTTACTCACATTTGGCTGCTTATCCGAGCTCCTCATCATTACTCGCTTTATAAATTTAAATTCCTTCGGGTGGTTTTCATGTTCTTTTTTATAGCGATTCCGCCTATTGAGCGATGCAGCCACTCACAGCACGCGAATCAAGCTCATCGCAACTTCGGGCCCCGAAAAATCCGAGAAATCTCGAGAAGTCTCTCGATGAACCGTAGGCATTTTAATGTATCGTTGATATGAACTCTTTGCGGCTTGTTGTTTCCAGGCGATTCGCTAATTAAGAGTTGGGTGCCAGTCAAAGACGCCCTCTTCCAACCCCTCGACTACCATTAAGCGTCTTATTGGGGTAATAGTTAGTAGCTGTCTCAAAGCGAAGTCTCCTTCGTCAATTACTCTCTGCCAAAGCATTCTGGCCAATGGTTGCGTACGTCACGCAGCCACTCACAGCAGTGCATCAACTAGTACATGTGAACCCTCTACAACATGTGAACCTCTCGAGCCGCGAGCTTCTGAAATCAAGTCAATTGCTTCTCTTTCTCAAAAGTAAAAAAATGAGAAAATGAATGATCTGTTAGTCCTCTCGTTTCCCACCTCGCTAATTCTCAGTCCCACCAGCCCCACCAATACCCCAGTTCCAGTCCCAAACCCCTTCCCCATTGACCAAAGCACTACCAGGCGACTCTAGGCCCATTTCTACGCCTCTAGTTCCCATTTCTACGCTTCCCCCAATTCTCCAGGACTCTTACATTTTCCAGACCTTATATACTAGGTCCTCTACATGCCTTTGCCCTGCACACTCCCCCACTGTCCCCATTCACTCTCCACCCAACCAACAAATCTCGCCCGTCGCCTTACTCCTTCGCCTTTTTCTCGCTCGTCCCCCTGTTTTCCCCCTCTCCCTCTTCGCCCTGCTCCCTCTTTTTTTCCCTTGTCCCAATCTCCATCCTGTGCTTGCCTGCAGGCCACCTATCACAGCACAACCATTCGCATTTGTCAAGTTTTCTCTACTACCATGTTGACCCCGATGCGCCGAGGCGTGCTCAGAACACTCCGCCACCTCTCTCTGTCTGCCGTGCGTGCCGCCGACGTCGAGGTCACCGTCGACGGCAAAAAGGTCTGGATCGAGGCCGGTCTGTCCATCATCCAGGCCGCCGACAAGGCGGGAGTCGTTATTCCGCGCTACTGCTACCACGAGAAGTTGGCCATCGCGGGTAACTGCCGTATGTGCTTGGTGGACGTCGAAAGAATGCCCAAGTTGATTGCGTCGTGTGCCATGCCCGTGCAAAACGGAATGGTGGTTCACACCGACAGTGAGCGCATCACCAAGGCCCGCGAGGGCGTCACCGAGATGTTGTTGGAGAACCACCCCTTGGACTGTCCTGTGTGCGACCAGGGAGGCGAGTGTGACTTGCAGGAGCAGAGCCAGCGCTACGGCCTGGACCGTGGTCGGTTCTCCGAGGTTATGGGCAAGCGTGCCGTAGAAAACAAGGCCATTGGCCCGTTGGTCAAGACGCTGATGAACCGGTGCATCCACTGCACGCGGTGTGTGCGGTTCATGAACGACGTGGCTGGTGCCCCGGAGCTAGGCACCGCCGGAAGAGGCAACGACATGCAGATCGGCACCTACATCGAGCGCAACGTCAACTCGGAGATGTCCGGCAACATCATCGACCTCTGCCCCGTGGGCGCGTTGACGCTGAAGCCGTACGCGTTCCGGGCGCGCCCGTGGGAGTTGAAGCGCACCGAGACCATCGACGTCATGGACGCCGTGGGCTCCAACGTGCGGGTGGACGCGCGCGGCATCGAGGTCATGCGCGTGATGCCGCGCTTGAACGACGAGGTCAACGAGGAGTGGATCTCCGACAAGCTGCGCTTCGCGTGCGACGGCTTGAAGACCCAGCGCTTGACCACGCCCATGGTGCGCGTGGGCGACACCTTTGAGCCTGCCACGTGGGACCACGCGTTGCTGACCATCGCCGCGGCGTTCCACCTGCTCAAGCCCCAGGGCGACGAGTTCAAGGCAGTTGCTGGTGCGTTGGCCGACGCCGAGGCCATGGTGGCGTTGAAGGACTTGGCCAACCGCTTGGGCTCCGAAAACACCACCACCGACGTGGCCCAGGTCGCGGGCGTGGACGTGCGCGCCAACTACATCTTCAACTCCACCATCGACGGCATCGAGGACGCCGACTGCCTCTTGCTCGTGGGCACCAACCCGCGCCACGAGGCGGCCGTGCTCAACGCGCGCATCCGCAAGGTGTGGTTGCGCCTGCAGTTGGAGGTGGCTGCGGTGGGCCAGCCGTTCGAGCTGACGTTTGGCCTCGAGCAGTTGGGCACCTCTGCCAAGGACTTGGTGGCCGCGTTGAAGGGCGACTTTGGCAAGCGCTTGGCGGCCGCGAGCCGCCCCATGATCGTGGTGGGCTCCGGCGTGGCCGACTCCGCCGACTGCGACGCCGTGATGTCCGAGGTGGCCAAGTTTGCTGCCAAGCACCTGAACTTCGCCGCCGACGGCTGGAACGGCGTCAACGTGTTGCACCGCGAGGCCGCGCGTGTCGCGGCCTTGGACCTCGGCTTCCAGGCCGCGTCCGCCGCCACCCCCAAGTTCGTGTACTTGCTTGGCGCCGACGAGATCTCCGCGGCCGACGTGCCGCGCGACGCGTTCGTCGTCTACCAGGGGCACCACGGTGACGTGGGCGCCTCCTTTGCCGACGTCATCTTGCCCGGCGCCGCCTACACCGAGAAGTCGGCCACCTACGTGAACACCGAGGGCCGTGCGCAGACCACGCGTGCTGCCACTAACGCGCCCGGCTCCGCGCGCGAGGACTGGAAGATCTTGAGAGCGCTCTCCGAGTACTTGGACGCGACGTTGCCCTACGACGACTTGTACGCGGTGCGCGAGCGCTTGGGCGAGGTGGCGCCACACTTTGTGCGCCACGACGTGGTGGAGCCCGTTTCCGAGGGCGTGGCCGCAGTGGGCCTTGCGGCGTTGGCTGCGCGCGGCGCCAAGGCGTCCGCCACCGCGTTGAAGAACCCCATCGACAACTTCTACTTCACCGACGTGATCCTGCGCCTGTCGCCCACCATGGCCAAGTGCGTGGCGACGTTTGGCGCCAAGATCGACAAGATCACCGACGCGCGGCCCGACGTCAACTTCTAGGCCGCTTGCATCTGGCGGGGCTCGGCGTCGGCAGCATCTTTGTACATTGTAGAGCAATACACTGAAGACAGAGCGAGCGTAGTGGCCTGGGAAAGGCGGAGAAAAAATGGGTGTCATCAGTGTCTTCATTCATGCCAATGGGTGTCATCAGTGTCTTCATTCATGCCAATGGGTGTCATCAGTGTCTTCATTCATGCCAATGGATGTCATCAGTGTCTTTATTCATGCCAATGAATGTCGTAAGTGTCTTTATTCATGCCAATGAGTGTCGTAAGTGTCTTCATTCATGCCAATGAGTGTCGTAAGTGTCTTCATTCTTGCCAATGAGTGCATTGAGTGGCCAACAAAGGCTCACTGTGAGATTCGAGTTTATGGGAATTCGAGAGAGTTGAAGAACAAACACTTCGAGAGGCAGTCGAATCCCGATTTCTTAATTATTTTCGCTGGAAACATCGACTTCTGCTGCTTTTACTATCGGCTGATACATATCGTGTATGAGACCTACACTCCATATAGTCGTATGAAGTGATGTTACAGATTCGCTATTGCAAGCTGAAATCAGAAATTTGGTCCTGTCATTTCCAAGCTCTTCTTTCTGCCTGAACATATCCGGTTAAGATTTCTGGCCTCAAATGCTTTCATCTCGGTTCCCCATGAGAGCCTACCGTACATCAACGGCAAATATGGTTCGCCGCTATTATCGCTTGCTGGGGTTTGAGAATCTCACCCTCTGTAGAGTTACCCGGCGAGTCAGAAAACATAATGTTGTCTGGCAAACTGCCCAATACTCTACAAACTCACCAAAACTCACCAAAGGCTGTCCCTTCGATTGACGTCCGGAGTGACATGGGAAATGGATGAGAAAAATCCCGACTAAAATCCCGACTAAGAGACGCATCTTCAACTGCGTTCTCGTCTTACCAATTCAGCCGTGTGAATAGCAACTACTCTGTGCTTCCAGAAGACGCACGCCGCTTATCCTATTCCGCGCCTTATCTGTTGTGAACTGAGACATCGTCCAAAGCAAGCGAGAGCCGGCCGAGCCGGCCAAGAGAACAAAAGGCCGGTGAGATAAGAGAAACGATCTATCTGCAATAGGCTTCAAAAAAAATATATCTCTCCGCGGGGAAGATCGACTTTTCCGCGCATCATCTCCACCAAAGCGAGCACTCCCCACCAAACGCAAAGCACCAAAATAAACAAATCACCGGATCAGCAAAATCAACAAGATTACCAAAATCGTATCAAATCGCATCAAATCGTACATTCCACCAAAAACGGCCAATTGTTCTTTCAACACCTCTCTTCAATGGGTAATTCCGCGATGCCTCCTGCACAGGCGCACCGGAGTTCTCCATGCTGATAAGCACCACAGAATAGACCACCCATTCGCACGTGCAACACTCTTTTCTCTCGATCTTGTGATCCCTTCATATTCTTCTTTGCTCTAGGACTGCGTTTTGCCCGCTCCATGAAGAGCTCCACCCCAGAGAGCCAGTTTGCGACCAAGTGGAAGGTCGCTAAGGCCTGTGCCCGCTGCCACCGCCTCAAAAGCAAGTGCATCTACGAGGATCCGACGTACTCGTCCTGCCGACGATGCTACGCGCTCGGAATCAAGTGCTCTGTGGAGGAAGACCCCACCGCCGACAATGCCAGGCGAAGAAACCAGGTCCGCAAGGCCAGCCACGTGGCCAAGCGCTTGGAGAAGCTTCTCGCCAGCGTGGACGCCGAAATGGACCACTTGGAAAGCAGCTACACCGAGATGGACGCCGTCAGCGCCGCCAAATTGCGGTATCTGGCGTCCAAACTCGAGGAGGCCGGGCGCAAATTAGCCGCCGCGGCAGGGGGGACCCCTGCGGAGACGCGGGCTTCAACCCCCGGCGCCGACCTCCCCGAAATCCCGCTCCACGCCAACTTGGCGCACGAGCTCATCTTCACCCACAAGGTGGTGGACTACGACGACGCGGTGCGGCGCTACGCGCACTTCCACCAGCACATGTTGATCTACTACCCTATCATCGCGCTTCCCGCGCGCCTCGAGCACTTTGACGTTGCCATGGCCGAGCACCCGGTGCTCTTGGTCACGTGCCTCTATGTCACCACCGTCAACAACCAGAGCTTCGGCGACCCGGCCACCAACCGCCGCCTCAACGAGGCCTTGGGATACTACGTCAACCGCGTGCTCGCCCACCGCATTTTCGTGGCCGCGTCCGACTTCTCCTACCACTTGGTGTTGGCATGTCTTATTCTCTCCCTCTGGTGCGTGCCTCCCGACAAGGTCGGCCAGTTCAAGAGCCAGATCGACTTGATCAGCTCCTTCAGCTTGTCGTTGTGCATCGACGTGGGCAACGTCACCATGTACGACCGCGACGCTGTCTTGCTTGACGACTCGCCCGAACGGAACAACTTGCGGGCCTTTTTGGGCCTCTACTGCTGCTGCGGACTGTTGGGCTTTTCGCTTCCCCGCTTCAAGCTTGTGGCGTGGTCACAGCGGCACGAGCTTTCCATAAAGCGCCTTCTTGAACTGGCGGGTCCAAACATTCCCTCGCGCAACGACAGATTTCTTTGCTACTACGCCCGCATCATCCGTGTTGGCCAGGAGTTGTTCGACTACTTTGCCGTCAACGGCGTGAGCATGCACTTTTTGAGCTCGGAGGAAAAGAGCGCCGGCCTCGGCGGCCTTCCTGTTTCTCGCCTAGAAGAACTGGGCACCATGCCCCTCGCCAACATCACACTCGTACTCAAAAACTACGAGGCCACGCTCCGCGAGATCTTGTACGAGAGCGGCTTCATCGACGAGGACTCGTTGACGCCCAAGGAGGAGGCGCCCAAGGAGAAGTACTCGCTCTTGCTCACCTACTACCAGCTCATGATGATGACCCACGACAACTTGGTCAGCTGGTGCATCTGCAGGCTCACGGCCGACAAGAACAAGGTGCCCACGTCCCGCGACTCCGAGGACGCGTTGCTCATCTCCCAGCACATCATTAAGTTCGGCGAGATCTGCGAGAAGATCTTGCAGTGCTTTGTCACCATTAACTCCGAGCCCACCGTCAACTACCCGACGTTTTTCTTCTACCGCGCGTTGCACGCGCTCATCTCGCTTATCCGGCTTCTGGTGCTCGTCAAGTCCGAGATCCTGCTGTCGCGCCTCTTAAGCTTGAGCCAGGTGCGCTTCAACTTGCAGATGTACTTCGACAAAATCACCTCCATCATGGAGACCAACGACAAGGTGTTCGATCTGACCATCTGCCGGCGCGTTTCCTCCATTCTCCAGCGGATCAGCAAGTGGGTCCAAGTGGTGAGCAACTACGACAAGCTTCTAGATCTGAACGACTCGGTCAACATCGACTTTATCAAGCTCACCGACATGAGCAAGGGACAAGAGATCGAGAAGCTCGCGGACCCGATGCACTCGAAGAAAAAGCGCAAGTTGTCTCTGCCTGAGCAGACCGCTGCCACCGAGAACATAACTTCCAACGGCTCTGCTAACGGCGTCTCAGAGGCCAATGGTGAGTCTGAACCCGCTTACTACCCCGAGGTGCTGCGATTTGCTGCCGACCCCACTGAGCTGCGTTACACCGCCAGCTACTCGATCCAGGACATCTTCAAGGAGATGGACCAGGACATTCTCCGCTACTTAAACCCGTTTGACACTGCGGACGCCGACGGCGTTTCGTCAAACTTCTTCAACGAGTACCTCTCGAAGGACTTCTAACTTCTTATATGTATTAATACAGGGACTGCAGAGGCAGAATACTAAATTGGATCAGATATACCACGTACGGCCATGAGGGCTCTTATTTTGAAGTCGAAGCCCTCGTTCTAGAACTTAAAGTCTGGCTCCGCGGACTTCGGTCTTTCCTTCTGAGTAGACTCCTTCTCAGACGCCTTCTCAGACTCCTTCTCAGATCCCTTCTCTCCATATTCGTAGCCCTGTCTTCCCTCAACTAGGCCGTCCTTGCTTCCGTCCAAATTCCGTTCCTTCAATACGGTGTAGAGAGTGCCAGACTCCTCGGTTTGTGGGGCCGAACCAAACGTCTTGATCCGGCTGTACTCCGTAATGTCGACCTTTTCTGGCTCGTCCTCGGGTTCCTCCTGTTCTCTTTCTTCTTCTGGGACGTGTTCTGGTTCGTTTTGCTCTTCCTCTTCAGACTCTGACTCAGACTCTGCCTCAGATTCAACGCCCTCTTCCATTTGGCCCCACGTCAGCCCAATCTCGACTCCTTTCCATTCATCGTCACGTGCTACCCTGTATCCCAGATTAGTGTACTCGATGTCGACACCAGGAATCACACAGTCTGAGTAGGCTGGCGGTTTTCCGAATTCGTTCATGAGGAGAATCCAAGGAGGAACCGCCTTATCGCTTTCTGGAAGCCCGACCGCGGCTCTCAATGCACGTGAGATTTTCCCCGGCCGCATGTGCTGGATCAAGTCTCTGTTGACGTCGTTTTTCTCTCGTCCCTCGTAGTAGAGCTCGCCAAACGGCAAAAAACGCGGCATGGTCTGGAACTTGAAGAACGCATCGTGTAGCTTCTGGTAGTCGATGTCGAGCCTGCCCATTTTGGGCTGAACCCTGTCTCGTTGCAGCTTCTTCAATGACTCTGGGTCGTGGTTCCTCATTTCGGCGATTCCAGTGTCTGCAATGTACTTGGGAAGTCGAAAAGGCGGACGGTCCATGCCTCGTTTTGCTGAAAGATAGTCTTTCTTCTGTTGCCAGTGAGAGGGAACGTCCACCACATTGGGCATGGTCTTGAGCTCAACAACCATATATGGATCAGGGGCATCGGCATCGTACCATTCCACGGCCTCAGGATGGGCCGAATACGCCTTGAGTTCCGCGACGGAAATCCTGTTTTTCCGTCGAAGCTGTCGTTTTGACATTGGCTTGTCTGACTCCTCTGGCTCCGACTCAAACTCCGACTCTGACTCGGATTCCGACTCCAGCTCCGAGGTGGTGTTCTGAGGAGGCGTCACATCCTCTTTTTTCGTTTCAAACCGCAGAAACACAGCACTGTATTCGCTCAATAAGTTGGAGGAGTTAGTACTCTCTGAGACCTCTTTAGCTCCGTCCGATTGTGATTTCTCCGTGGAAGTAGAAATGGTGGCCTCAGTTTTGTCCTCCTTTTGTTTGAGTGTTCCATCTTCTGTGATTTTTCTCTCTTTGGGTTCGTTCACTTCAGCTGAGTCACTGGTTGGTGCTTTAGCGGAGTCGGAAAGCGGCACTTTGGTATCCGCTTGTATTTCCTCGGCTGTCTTTGAATCATCCGCCTGGACTTTTCGTAGTTTCGCCCGCTCTCGGCGGATCTGGTTCTTGGATCGTTTTGGTGGCATTAGTTACGATGAGATGCGCATCCCCATACAAGAGGCGACGAGCGATAAATGAGAACATAAAAAACTTAAGATTACCTTTTGAGGCTGGCGTGTTTGACTAGAATGAAAATTGCCAGCGGCTCTCGATCGGGCAGTTTAATAGCATTGGGGTGGGCGACTGATGATTAGAGAATGGTGTGAGCCCAATGGCACACACAATATTGATTCCAGTGTAGAGATGTTTATTCGTATTTGAATACAGCTAGTCTGATGCGCCGAGCTATGCTGTTGCCATCGAGCCTCTTCCTCGAAAACATAATCAAGCCAGCCAGTCAACATTCAGTCAAACAAACAAGGCAAGACAAGGCGGAACAAGGTAAGACAAGGCAAAATGAGGCAAAATAAGACAAGACAAGACGAGGGAGAATCAGTTTTTACCCTCACCCTACTTAATTGAAGCTGTACCTGAGCTGCACCTGGGTGCCCTGTTACACCAATGCATTGCTCCACCTTTAAGTACCATCCTTGCTTCAATAAGACCAATGGGTGAATCTCGCTTGCTGGACTCAGGAACATACCCCACTTCGCAGCGTATTCACTCTACCTCGCAGCTCAACCACTCCACTTCACAGCTTATTCCTTCCACTTCACAACTTATTCATTCCACCTCATGTTTCTCTGATTCTTGCCTTTTCTCCCCAGTCTCAGGCCCCGCTCTTGCGCAACTCGTCAATTTTCCGCGTCAAGCTCGCAACCTTGCTGTTGATCTCCCTGTCGTCTCGGTCGACCCGCTCCAAAAGTGCCTTCATCTGAGTCTCGATGGAGGTTGCTATGTCGAGTGCAGACTGCTTGGGTTTTTCCGGCTCGGACAACTCGGACTGCGCGTCCATGAACTCGCCGTCGGCCAATGCAGGCGTGCTGAGCCCGCTCACTTTGGTGTCGTCGCTCACTTTGTAGTTCCCGAAGGTGGAATGCACACAGTGCAGAGAGGTTGAGTAAAGGTACACGAAGAAAGGATAAGGAAACAGGAAAGTGAGAAGAAAAGGCAAATTAAGAAGAAATGAGACGAAAGAAAGGGGTGCGAGATGTTTGATTTTCTTTCAGCATCAGAGGTGCTTAGATCTCCATGCTGGCATCGTTTGCTAAGTCACATGACTAAGGTCACGTTCTCCGCCAGTCCCACTACCGTTGGCTTAGCCTTTATACTTCCACAGCCCCTCATCGGGTCAATTCTCGTTGTCTGGTCTCCCTGACTCTTTATCGACTCTCTCATGAATCAATTCGCTGACTGCGTAGTTGACTTATGGCTCGGTCGCACCCTCTAAATGTCCATCCATAACCTACAAGCCATATTTATCAATTGACTCAATCCCTCAATCCCTCAGTCCCTCAATCCCTCCATCCCCGTCCCCTCCTTTTCTCCTTTCTCTCCCCTTTATTCCTCCCTTTTCTTCCTTTTTTTTAATGACTTCCTTCCTCCTCCTCCCTCCAGTCACGTGAGCGACATGAGGTACTCCACGTTTCTTGTGGCATGGGCCGTTCTCTGTGCCGCCAGCGACGGAGTGGCGCCGCTCAGCATCAGACTCGGCAACTCCGGGATCGCCCGGGACAGCGCCGACCGGCTTGGCCCGGGGTCGCTGGACCTGGACTCTCGCTTTGAGAGCCTCCACCTCCACCGCCACAACGACTCCGTCGAGTATGTGTGTCTGATGCCGGGAAAAGGGGCACTATCAGAACCACCAAAAGCGCCTGAGGCCCCTCAGGAGGACGAAAATGTGCTCGACACGGCCGTCGACACCATCCATCGAAGCTTCAACAACGACATGTGTGTGTGGGCGTACGACCTCCGTGGGATGTACTGGACTTACGGGTACTGCCACGGCGACAAGATCGTGCAGTACCATGAGACGGCAGCGTACCAGGACCGGCCACATCGGCATGTGCCGGGTGCTCCCGATATGGTTTATGTGCTTGGAAGAGTGACCAAGGCGTCGATGAACGAGGTCAAGTTTGCGAACCAGGCCACGCCCGAGCAGTATCGGAAATATGTGCGTAGTTCCGAGCGCAACTTCCAGCTTTTAGACGAGAAGTTGCTGCCGTTCAGCCACCACCAGCCCCAGAAGGTTGTGGTTCAGATCGTCACCGACGGCTCCTTGTGCGACATGACGTTGCAGTCACGCTCGGTCGAAATTGTCTATAAGTGCGACTCCAGTGGCGGCGGAGCGGTGCAGATCCTCGATGTGGAGGAGGTCCGCACCTGCCACTACCGTATCTTCATCCACGTGCCCGGCTTGTGCGAGATCAGCCTGTTTGCGCCAAACAAAAACGTCAACGACTTGCTGGTGCCTGTGGTATGCCAGCCAGTGCGGCCGGACGGCCTGGGAGTGTTTGAGAAACACGATAATGTGCTTCTTCGGCAGAACTCGCCGTTTCCGGTGAGAGCAGACAACCGCATCGACGTGGCCGACCACGACATGATCGCATTGAGTCGCGGGTTCTACTTTGCCCGGTACAGCGGCGAGTACGGCTCCACCAGCGACTACTTCAACCACCGCCACGTGATCATCTTCAACGGCTTCCACGACTCGTTGGCGGACCTCAACCAGCAGCTTGGGCGGGTGATATTCAACAGCATAGGAAAGAATTTGCTTGCGCCAAGGTACGAGGGAGGCGAGCAGGTGATGCTCGCGTGGCTGCACCTGTTCATTATGTGGTACGAGGTCTACGACTACAAGGGCGAGTTTCTTGCGCTTGCGAGGCTCGCGAACGACGGAACACAAAAGCGGCTTTTGGCCCTGATGCTCGACCCGGTCACGCTTCTCGATATGGAGGGCGACTACGCGTTGCCTGTGTCGTTTGAGCGGCCAGACTTCGAGGCTCCGTTCAACATGTGGAACTTTGAGATGTTCAGCGCGTCCGGGTGGAGCCCGAAACAGGAAAAGAAGCGGAAAAAGGCCAGTCACACCACCCAGCCTATTTTTATTCACAACAGTGGCTCCAGCGATGGCGAACTCCCGGATGTCCAGGCCTTGGACGCCTCCGGAAAGCTCGTAAAAGGGTATTTCAACGAGGAAGGAATGTATTTGGTCGAGCTAGAGGTCGGTGAGGGGCACACCGAGACACTCACGGTGGAGGTGGATACCGATGTGCCGTACTCGGTGTTCCAGGCGACCTACGAGGCACGAAAGGGAAAGGGGGCTAGAGAAGAGAAGACAGAGACGGTAGAGACGGCAAAAACCGAGCTGCAGCCAACTGAGCTGGCTGAGCCTGCAGACTTGAAGGAAGATCAAGGTGACCATGAGCCAACCCTGCTGGAGGAGGGTATTACAGTCACAGTGACGCGAACCGTGCGAAGAGACGGCAGCGTAGTGGAGAGCACAGAAGAGGCCGAAGAGCCTGCGAACGTCGCCCACGACGAGCTCTAACAGAAATCCAGATAATAGGATGACAGGCCAATAGCCCATGGTCATGAAATATTCAAGGTGTCAAAGATGCCAATGGAAGTGCCCTTTGGTGCTAATGGCAGTGTCACTTGATGCCAATGGAAGTGCCACTGGGTGCCACTGGGACCGAAAAAGATGGAGTGACCATCACAGAACATACGGAGAACATGATAATCAAGAACATGAACCTGAAGTGAGTCGAGTTGAACATTTCCGACCACGATTTCGATGACTTGGGTAATTGGGTGCCACTAAAAATCCACGGCTCCAACAACCACGACAGGTCAAAACATTGAGATGTGAAAGAATTTTGAGATTTGGCCTACTTTGTGACTCCCAGCAATCATGCCACCCATTTTGTCACCAAGTATGGCACCCATTTTGTGAACCATTTTTGTCACCGTTACATTCCCCATTAACGTGGCCCATGCAATCTGCCTATTAGCACTCCACCGCGCAGGCATCACCGTTGGATCTGGCAAGATCCACCGAAAAAAGAAACCAAACAAATCCGAAACAAAGCACGACACACGAACAAGGGAAAAATCATTCCAGCATCCGTCTCCCAAATCGCCATCTGTCCTCCTCCGTACTATCGCCTGAGTGAGTGCAGGCAACGCCAGGAGAAATTTATCACACTACGACCACACCCATGTTGGTCCGCACCCCCCTCACACTGGTTGCGCGGCCCTTCGGGCAAGTGCGAAGCATCTCCTTTCTCAAGAAGCTTCTCTCGTTAGACTCGCCCCAGACCCAGGACGCCGAGAGGCCTCTCTATAACTGGGATGAGTCGCCCCACGAAGACATCCGGACCCGTGCGGCGTACATCCGCACCAAAGCACGGTGTCCCGTGACGCACAAGCTGGTGAACTACGTGTGTCCGCTTTCGGGTATCCCGACCCATCACGACGAGGAGGCGTGGAAGAACGACATCGAGTACCACACGAAAAAGAAGTGGGAGTTGTTGCGCAAGGTCAACCTCTACGAGCACGACTTGCGCTCGGGCCGCAAGTTCGACGAGTTTGTGTTCCCGGGCGCCTCCGAGCACGAGTTCGCCACCAACATGACGTCCTGGGACACTTTTTTCTACACCCGGGACTTCAACCCGATGAACACCGAGTTCAACTTGGCCGCGGCCACCAAGGTCTTGACGTACCCGATTACCGTGGGCTCGTTATTGCACAAGTACATGCCCTATGCGTTGGAGCCCCAGGGGCCCTTGACCATTGAGGGTTTGCGCTCCATGTCCGCGTTGCGGTACACTTTGGGCCAGCACAGCAGCAGCAAGGACTCCGAGGTGACGTTCAAGGACCGCGCCATGCGCATTTTCATTGTCGGCGCCAAGATGGAGGCGATGTTGCCTGGCTACGTCTGGAAGCAGTTTGGGTACTTGTTCCCCGAGACCAAGTTCGAGATCCACTTCATCGGGCCGCAGTCGCACTTTGACGTTGACTCCAAGACCTTCACTCCCTCTGATAGACCGCACGGCCGTCCGCTCGTGGTCAGATACGATGAGCAAATCACCCTCCACCACCACACCAAGTACTTCTACGAGGTGTACAACATGGGCGACTTGTTCCCGTTCGACCCGTACTTGGACGTGTTTTTCCTCTTCCACCCCGGCTTCAAGACCGCCGACGAGATCCACTGGGCCAAGTCGTTGAAGGGCCTCTTGGAGTCCAAGTGCGCGGTGTTCGTGACGGGCTACGACCCCAAGGACGCGGCGCGCGAGTTGGACTGGTTGAAGAGCAACGAGTTGTATGCGGAGACGGACATTCTCATGAACCAGACCAAGAACCTCTTTGGCTCGACCAAATTGGACTTGGTGGACTGGAACCCGACCGAGACATTCCAGGCCAACAACGAGATCTTCGCCTTCAGAGGCAAGCGCTACCACGCCATCAAGGCATGAGCGCGTTGCCTATCTTGTACATACCAGCATACACTGTGACCGGAGGTGTAGAACCTGGTGACCAGATGTAAATAGACGATGAGCGGAATGAGCGGTTCGAAGTAGAAGTAGAGATGCTGCTTAGGGCTGTTGCCTTGTCTTGTGCTGCGTGTGGTGAGGGGACTGGTTTGTTGTGAACCTCAATCATCAGAAGTGGTCACCCATACGAGCTCTGTTGGCATTAATTACCATGTGCCCTTTCATTTTATCGACCCTGTCGATTCTAGTTTTCGAAAAACGATCTGTCCGGGAGATTTGAGCTCGTTAACAATGCAAAGCTTTTTTCAGCTCATTATAATTGAATAGCAATTTGAAGTGCTGTTGTTCAGGGTTCCACCACTCCATTTCCCGTCCTAGGGTATTAGAGTCAGCTCGATGGAGAATTTGAATTAAAATCAGATCACTTCCAGGATTGAAATTGATTATACGGAAATTTGGAGCTCTCTGAAGAAAATCTTCTCTTTAACTAGTGACTTTGCACAGTGTTGAGGAAACTGAGCATTGAAGCAACAACATCAAGCGCTACTAAAACCAGCGAAGATCGAAAGCAAACCGTCCTCTACCGTGTTCTCTTTCATTTCAATATAAAATCGTTTACTCTTTTTTTTGTGGGGTTAAGCATCATACCTCATACTAAGTTCATTCTAGTCCTCATTGCCTCCACCAATTCTCTTTTACCGCTATAACTTCTCAATTACATTTCTCACTTTCATTTCCTTTGCCTCCACTTTCCTCTCTCGTTCTTTCCCTCCCTCCTCTTTTTTCTCTCTCATCATACTCCCACTTCTCCACACCTGCAGAGACCTCAAACCACCATGGAACAGAGACGAGGTGCGCTGAACATCACCAACCAGGCGCCCTCGACGGTCTACGACCCCTACCAATTGGTCTTTTCTGTGACGCAGCAGAATCGGCCCGAATCCATCGCCGAGCTCGAGTCCTACACTGTCAGGGCCACGCTCCAGCACAGCATAATCCACGTCAAGGAGCTGATCTGGATCTTCAGCGAAGGCCACCACCTCAAGCCGACCTTTTTCAGACTAAGTTACAACGGCCGTTCCGTCAACGACTCCGACCGGATCGGGCAGATATTGGTGGACCCAGCGTACATAGGCGACGACGGCTGGCACCTCGACATCGACTATGCGCTCCTCAACTCGCGGTTCATTCCGCAGAGAGAGCCGGAAATCCCGCGCTTCTACGTTTTCGCCGAGGGTTTCCGCCTGATGGCGCTGTCGATGTTCCTGGCCATAGTTACCTTAGAAAGTACCGTCGAGGACATCGCCTGCCAGTACGCCGCGTTCCTGGAGGGCCACGTGGCCCAGTATACACTTTCGTACAATGGCCAGGCAGTCGATTCTGCCGCGAGCATGCGCGAGACCTTGGCCCTCGACGTGCCTCCACTCCACGATGTGATATTTGACGTCAACGACGACGAGACCGTGAGCGTAGAAGTGCGCTGCGAGTGCGGTGAATACATATTCGTGACAGTGACACGGCACACGACGTTCCACAGCATCAAGTTGGCGCTCAACGACGGCCACGGCGCCGAGTTTGCCTCGATCGAGCTCCACGGCGACCAGGGCGTGGTCAGCCCGGCCTCCAGCGCCCCTGACCACGCACTAGTGATGCCGCTGCTCGAGCTCTTTGACGCACCGCCGCTCCTCACCTACACGTGCCGGCACATGGCCGAGAGTGTGGTGGACGGACAGCGTTGGCACAGGACAGGCAATTCAGCTGCTGTGGAGGTGGTCAAC
This sequence comes from Sungouiella xylosa, assembly GCA_023158955.1. Taxonomy (NCBI): domain Eukaryota; kingdom Fungi; phylum Ascomycota; class Pichiomycetes; order Serinales; family Metschnikowiaceae; genus Sungouiella; species Sungouiella xylosa. The sequence goes on along the minus strand of JAHWDG010000001.1, from coordinate 2,408,980 downwards.
CGCCGGGGGGAGACCCGCGAGGTCCGCGACACCGACCTCGGCTCTGAGTACTACACGGTGTGCGTGGGGGGGAACAGTGTGACCCTTTCGACGTCGGACCTCATCCTCAACAGTGCCGAGGGATATGTGCTCGTGAGCGCAGAGGGCATGGCGCGCATGGCGCACAAGTGGCCGGTGCTCCGGGGCCGGGAGGGGGAGAGAGCGGAGGGGAACGGAGAAATTCCTGAGGGAGATGGGGGAGTCAATGAGGGAGATGGGGGAGTGATTGAGGGAGATGGGGGAGACCAATTGAGAGGACAATTGAGAGATCAGGACCAGGCGAGAGAGCAACAGAACCAGGGAAACGAGATAATCCAGGCGATTGAGGGAATCCAGGCAATCCAGGCAATCCAGGCAATTGAAGGTATCCAGGAAATCCAGGGAATTGACAGAAACCAGGGAATTGACAGAAACCAGGGTCACCCACTCCCAGTTGGAGCCCAGGACCCCAACGACGACAGGGATATGCGCCACGACTCCGTGGCCCGCCGCGTCCGTGCGTTCGTCGCCGCCAACGGACGCCCCATCGGCCAGTTTGCCATGCGCATGGCCCTCGTGCTGTTCATGTTGGGCATCGACTTCTTCCGCGAGCTCCTCAACAGAGACGTGCTTGCGGTCTTGGCCGTGCTCGGCGTGTTCGTGACCCTCGTGTTCTGGAGCGACGCGTTGGCCAACGGCCTCGACCACCACATACTACGAAATGCCCCCGACCGCCTCGACTTTGCGGCGGTGCGCACGCTCGCAGAGGCACTCCGCACGTGTTTCCGCGCTGGCACCGCCGTCCACGACACCGTGTTCGCCTACATGGTGCGGGTGATGGCGTGGTTGTTCCCACCGCGGCACCAAACACTAGGGCAGCACTCGTTGCTTGCGCGCGCACGCTCACTAGTGCACGAGGCTGCCGGCGTAGCGTTTCTCTTTGTGGCAACGCTCCCGCCGTCGTACCTGGAAGAATTAGCCGCAGAGTTGGCTCGGCGGCGGGCCGAAGAGCCCGAGACGTTGCGCAACGCCATTGTCGAGCTTCTCGACGCACCGGAGTCCCAGCGGCTTTCCCTTCGCGGAGACGCAGAGCGCATATACGGCGGCAGTTTCGACGAATTGCTTTTGGAGCCACAGACTACGAATATGGAGCAGCTCGTGCGGTGCTACCTTGCGGTAGTGCAGGCGACCAGGGCCAGGGTTCACGAGACTATTTTTACCACTAGCAACCAGAGCCCGGAAGGCCTCCATGCAGACGGGCCAGGGGAGACGGTGGGGGATCGCAACCCGGCGGCTACTGGGGCGCAACGCACCGAAACGGCAATGCTAGTCACCCACCGATAAGCGTGTGGTTGCGGAACGCTGGGATTCCGTTTTGAGACAGCATGTGATGGGTTTTTTTGGCTACTGTCTTTGGCTCTACGGGCTCTGGCTCGGCTGGCTTTGGCTGTGGGCTCTCACACTGCGCTGCTTAGGAGCTGGCTACAAGGCTCGGCGCGGTCTGGGCCCGAGAATGCTGGACCGATACAGGAGGGGCGGCTTCTGCAGGACGCCTTGTTCCTCCTAATTAACGGAAAACAAAACACGGTGCATCTGACGTGCCTCGGCCGTATCAGGAAAAAAGTCAACCACGGCGCACCTTCGCCGGCCTCTTGGACACGCCACAGGCGGTCCGCACACGACAAAACATCAGGCGAGCATTGTCCGGGCCAGCTGTCAGATCTGCGATTTGCCGGATTATCTTGGTGTCTCCCGACCCAGGGTGCAATTATGTCAAGGCGGAAGGTTGCTTGGGCTATTCGCGTCTGCCGCGCTACGTCGAAGGCCCGCGCCCAAAAACGCACCTTGATTGCTGGATTGGGGTGACATTCGCCAAACCCGCCTGGGTGCAGGGCGGAAGCGGATTTTCTAAACAAACATCCTACGGGCCCGTGTCCAAAGTCGGGTTATATGCACTAATGACAGGCCGCGTGCAGGTGAAACCGCGCCATGCCGGCAGGCGGTGGCATAAGCGGTGAAATTTTGGCTCCGCCATGGTGGGCAGACCGGGTATAAAAGGCCACCCATCCCCCTTCTTTTTTCCCATCATCTGATCTATCACCAACTTCCGTCTTTCGTTATGCAGTTCTCCGTTGTTGCCCTCTTCGTCGCCGCCGTTTCGGCCACCGTCGTCACTGAGACCGATGTCGCTTCCACCTTGGTCACCATCACCTCTTGCAGCTCTGAGGTGACCGACTGCCCAGCCCGTCACTCCTCGTCTGCTGCCGCTGCCAACACCACCGTTGCCAACGTCTCCACCTACGAGGGTGCTGCCAACAAGCAGTTCGCTGCTGGTGCCGTTGCCTTGGCTGCCGGTGCCTTGTTGGCCTTGTAAGCTTTTCGGACTATTTAGAACGAATAGACAATACCTTTAATTAATGCACTGTAGCGTATTTCGTTTTACCAGTTTTCTGTCAGCGGCAATTGTTTGCATCCTGTGCATAGGCGGGACGCACTAGACGAGAAGTGCGCTGTCGCAATTTTGGCGATCGCATTGTTCTTTGTTTACCATTTGCCAGAAAGGAAGTAATTCGTGACAAGGCGTGACAATTCCGGCCATGTGCCACCTTTTGTCGTAGTCCACTGTTGCCCAAGTCCCACAGTTTTGCCTATTAGTTCGTTGTCTCCTCCTTTGTCTACCATTCCTGCCTCCTACTGCCTCCTACTGCCTCCTCACCGGAAGTATGTGACCAGGATAAAATGCATGGCATGCTATTGGATCGCCGGTCCCCCGCCTCAACAATGATCGCCTTGTTCATTATGCTTTTAACACATTCTTAATGTGACCGTGGTTCAAACAGATAGAGCTCCCAAGACAGAATATTAAATTCTGAAGACAGGGTATTTTTTAATAGCGCGGATGAATGAGCGCGACGTCCCCAAAGCCTCCGGAGTTGTGTCAACTTCTCCTCATTGTCCTACATGGGCGGGAATCTTCGGATCGCCAAAAGAATTTCCACTTCTGGTCGAGGCCACGATAACAAATGTCGAGACTCTGATTGAATAGAAGCCAGGTGGACAAGTGATCTAATATGTCGGGTCCCTCCAAAAGTGTCTCTCGTATATTTCATCGCGTGCACTTTCTGTGAACAAACATTCCCCCGAGTTCTCTACTCTTCAACTCTTCAATTATTGGCCAGATAGAACCAGCATTGGCACTTCTATTCTTATCCTTGACAACCTCTCCGCTTCCTCTTATTTTCTCTACTGTACGCGTAGTGGACTGCACCATGCGTCTAGACGAAGAAGCTAAGGCCTTCCACTACGCTGTCTACACCGTGGTGAGCCAAATTCCATATGGAAAAGTAACCTCCTATGGTCACATTGCTTATCTTATAGGCCGGCCGCAAAATTCTCGCCTCGTGGGGTCTTCGATGAAACACTCTGAGTACATCATTTCTCAGCTCAACCTCGACGATGCGGGCATCTCGAACTTGCCGTGGTGGCGGGTAATTCTGAGTCTGGGCACTGTAGCCAAGCGTGATGGCGATTACGAGCAGGCTCGGCGTTTGGCGGAGGAGGGCGTGGAGATGAACGGCATGAGGGTGGACTTGGACGAGTTCGGCTGGTTTCCGGACGACGTGGAGCAGTAAGAAATAAAGGAAGGATTTGATGGACGTGTAAACGATTGAAAGAAACAATGAATTTGTAGTGAATGTGTAAATAAAAGTGGTAGGTGAAATCACCTCGTGGAACATTGGTGCGAAACACTAAAACTATGTGTTGCCTTCGGACTCATTCAAAAACGAACTTCGTCAGACCTGTCTAAATCATCCCTAGTGCTTTCAATTTTATACCGTCAAATCGTTCATAAATATATGTACATTGATTAAGCCTGTGCGGTACTCTTCCGTCGAGAGCCTCGCCTCGGCTTTCCCCTGCCGTTGGCACTTCCGTTACCCCGACCCATCTCCATCTGGACCTTCTTCGACTCCTCCTCCCACCACTTGGCAAACTCCTGCTCCTGTTGGATCTCCTGAAGTGTGGCCAGCAGTCCCTCTTGGATCTTTCGCTCTTCCTCTTTGACGGCCTCCTGTAGCATTATAGTGTTCAAAGTCGGTGTTGTCTCCCTCTTGGCTCCTAGAACGGGTAAATCTGCAAGGGAGTCTGCCACATTCTTCGAGGAACCCTCTCCGGGCAGTGCAGCAAGCCTCCATGGATTTTTAGCTGCAACTGGCACTTTCTCGGTTTCCCGTGGTTCTTGAGCACGCTTCCTCCTCTGGTTCTGTGAGAGTTTCATCGTAGGCGCAAACTTGATTTTGGTCCTCGCTGGTGCCTCATTAGATTCGGTCGGACCGACAATGAGCAGTGCCTTGGCTACTGAAGACGACGACGAATTCCGTGACACCCATGCAAAGGAACTGACACTGTTCGCCGCAGAGCCTGGTGAGCTCGAATTCTCCATTCTTACCGCATCAAACACTGGCTGAGGCTGCTGTTGGTCTGGGCTGATACTGCCCTCACGTCCTCTGGATGAGTTCTCTAAAAGCTCTGACTTGGTGCGCTTTGAGTTGCGCTTACGACTAGTCACGAGCTCAAACTCATCTTCGTCGGCAACAGCCGAGTCACTGACCTTCCGCTCCAGTATCTGGGGAGTGAACAGCTTGCGAAACTCTGCAACAGGATCAATGCTACTCTTTCGAGACATCCTGCGCGATGACAGTTTCCTCCGGCCCTCTGAACCACTGCTCGTCTCAAGCTTGACATCTCTGAGAGGCTGAAAGCTGGAGAAACCTTTGCGGTCGCTCATGTAAAGCTCGTTAAAGCCGTCCAAATCAGAAACAAACCGCTCTATCACGTTCTCCTGTGCCTCTAGCACATTGGAGTCCATATTGCGCTTTACCTCTCCCTTATCTCCGATGACAAAGTCTGGGGACTTGCAATTCTGCAAGAAACGGATCTGATCCTCAAGTTGATATACCAAGTCATCGTCCAAATTGCGCAAGTTGCTCTCAAACAAAACGATCTCGAGGTTATTGTAGATGTACCAGCAGCAGCCCATGAACAATTTGTGTGCACCTAGCCAGCCAGCGTGAGCAAGCAAGATTAGAACGTTCTCAGTGCTGACAAACTCACTGATAGCCAATTCGCACAAGTGCTTCAACTGCTCGAGCAAAAACTCGTCAGCAAACTCGATCAATTCCAAAAGGAAATTGACGAAGTCGTCTGAGTTTAAAGAATCGGCCACAATATTGCGTGCGGTATCGAACACATGCAAGTCGTTGCAGCCGTGTAAGTGGTTGAGAATCACCTGAAAGTGCGTCGTCGTCACATTCTCCAACGTGATGTACTTCATGACTCCTTCCACGTCGGAGCCGATGGCATCGCCTGTTTCCCACCGAGTCGAGAGAATTGTCTCGAAAAATGCCGATCTCGCAACAAGCATAGAGCAGCGGCACAAGACTTCTCCATCTTTCAATGAGACAAGCACATCACCGTCACTTCGATCGTCTGCCATTTGTTGCAATTGGCTCACGAATGTCTCGCGTTTGCCGTAAAAGCTATCCATGCGAAATAAATCCATGAGTTTGGCGAAATCAGACTTAACTCTGCGAATGTCCTCAGGACATTTCAGACCACCAGGGTAGTGTTCCCAGAAACTGAGAACGTCGTTGGTGTACATGAAATGAAGCAAGACTAAAACTGCCCTAACTTCGACATCCGACTCAAAATGGAGCGTTCTTGTCGTGGGATCATAAGAGCCCTTGATCCCCTCATGGATAAAGTACTCGCCCTCGTTCTCGGGGTGAAAAATCTGCTTGCAGAAGGTGGATCTGCACTCAAGTAGACTTGTGTGGAATCCAACTGAGAAGTCTGGATGGAATGCAAACGTTACGTGGCCGTCGAAGAATTTGTTGGATTGGTCATCAGGAATGCTCAGGAGGACAGCGGTCTCAGCCTCCGACTTTAAGCAATTACTCATCGAAGAGCTTCTGTCTGCATCCTGGTACATCGTAGACACCAGTGGTACTGTGTTTGCCGAGTAGCTGAACTTTTTGGTGTACTGCTTGAGAAAGTAATCTGATTCGCTACCAGAGGATGCTCTTGCTGATATGTCGAGTTCAGAAAAGTCTCGTGCGATGTGGTCCACCCAAAGGGAATTCTCATTGTCCGCAGTCGCAGGCTTGGGTGGAAAAAGAAAGCTCGTGATGTAGGAGTTCTCGTCATGGTCAAGGTCCAAAAGCTGGTCCTGCTTTCTGTACAGATCCTCCTCTGTCAAGACGCTCAAGTACTCCAAGTCGGGGAAGAAGTCGTTCTTTTGCAACTTGAGTGGCAACATGTCGACGTCATCCCGGATCACGGCAAATGACGAGAAGGATTCGTCGCACGAAACCCGTAAAACACGGTTCACGTGCTCCACCTTTTTGAACTTCATTTTGGCAGACAACGTGGGCATTGAGAGGGTATTGATAGAACCCTTTCGTTGCAGGGCTTGCGAAGTTGTGACGAAAACCGAGCCGTTCTTGGTGCACACGATGACAGACCCGTCAAAAGAGTTGTCAATGTCAACGGCTCGCATATCCGAATCATAAGCTCTCCAAAGATATGAGTATTTGGCGTTTCTCAAACTTTTGACATCGTCTGCCATGAGCGAGAACGCCATGACATTGCCATTTTCAAGCAAAACGTGGATGTTTCTATGAGACTTCAACACGATCTTCTTGATGACTGGGGCACTGGTGAGCCTGGACGGCTTGAAACAGTCGAAATGCACATCCGAAAACGCACGAGCTGGCAACTTGGGAAGTTTCACGCTTTGACCCAGGTAGTAGATGTAAATGTCATTAGCAGCGGAAACAACACAGGTACATGTCTCGCAGGTGGCAACCAACTTGATTTCGTACAGCATCTGCTTTTCCTTGGGCTGAGAAACAATCTCGCCACGGTATATAACTCCGTTCACTCTGTGCTCATCATCCTTGGTCGAAGAAACAGGGAGGCCCATCTGGCCAATATTGAGGCCCCAGAAATACACCGAGTTTTTCGTGTATGCCACAGAGTGGATCTTGGATGCCTCCACGCCGACAACATACCCAGACTTTTTCTTCAAGTCGCCTGTGTTAACTAGCTTGGGTGTTGTCTCGTAGACCTCGCTGATGTTCTTGAAGGATTGCGTTGCCACCGACGTGAACCCAAGCTGGTTGTAGGAATTTAGGCCCCACGCGTAAATCTCGTTGGACGAAGTGAGCACCAAGTTGTGGTTGTTGGATATGGCGACCTTCTCGGCGGTCTGCGATCCGTCTGACTGTCCAAAAAGGTCAACAGGCTTAAATCGAAACAGATTTGCCACATTCCCGTGCCCTAAACGGCCGCGAGAGCCCATTCCACAGGTGAAAAGGCGGCCATCCGTTGTTATGGCTACTGAGTGGTATTTAGATGGCATAGCCACCTTGAACCGCGGTTTCCCCAAGATCCCTCTCAAATCAGTCTCTTCCGTCACTGGAAGGTGGAAATCAAGCAAGCTGACCCGAGAAGGCACTGTTCGGTCAGTGCTGTCTCCTACACCCAACTGGTTGTTGGAGTTTGACCCAAAAACATAGACCTCCAGACCTCCGCGGGCGTCGAGCCACCAGTCGTGCTCCACATTTCGCGGAAGGTAGTTTTTCGTCTCGTTCTTGTCATGATATTGTCTATCGAGATGGTACTCATTCCGCTCGTTTATGTATTGTGGAATCCAAGCCATATCCTTAATGTCGTTCTGTAGTAGAGCCAAAGGCGGCAAGCCACATCTGTCCTTGCGTTTGAGGAGCTCTGCCAACGTGGTGGCGTTCACACTCTGTCCCAGCTCGATGTACTCTATAAGCACATTGAGACATCCGATCCGCTTGTAGTGAAAGATGTAATGGAGCAAATTCCAGCCGCTTTCATAGTCTGTTACTAGGAGCCCGTGTCTCGCCTCGGGAGACCTGAGCAACTTTCGGAAGCCCACCACGTCATTGGATATGATGGCCACTTGGAGGAGCGTTCGCCCAAAGACATCGCGTCTGAGGAAAGCTTCTTTCGGTAATCTGGACAAGTTGGGTACATGGTTGTCTTTCATATTATGGGAACATCAGGCGTGGGAAGGTGGAGTAGATAGGTGAAGCGTGCGGCATGTATATAGACCAGTAATTAAGAGTGAGCTAGTCACATATTAGTGCAGGCATGCACTGGAGACCACGATGTTAGGCCTCCAATTTTATACTCCCGGATTGCATGAAAAGATCGCCGTTGGGCTGGGGCTCGCTCTCCTCCTCGTCATCCAGTAAAAAGTAAGCGGTGGTCAACGGCTTCTTTTTGACAGACGCAATCTTACCTGTCGGAGGAAGACGGGGCCGAATGTTCCGCTGTTTCTGTGGAAGATCTTCGTCGTGGATCATAGGCAACTCATCGGGCGGAGGCAACTCGGTACTCCCGCCGTTTCGGCGCTGCTGCTTGATGTAGTGCACCTCAGTCTTCTGTACCAACTCCCTGTAGAATGGCTGCAACAACCCAATTTGCAGGGACACGTCAGCGGCCGTCATCTGCTTTTGCTCCCAGTCCCTAATGTCCTCGTACCGCGTCGACTTGTTCACGGCGCCCGCGTTGTTGAGCGAGCTCTGGAGCCTGGAGTGGAGCAAGTACACTGGAATCGAGTTGGTCAACATCTTGAATTCCTTGTCGAGGCCCAACTCCTTGAACCCGAAGAAGTCGTCGCCAAGCTCGCTGGTGAAGTCGCCGGTAGCGAAATTCTCGCTGTTGTCCTCGAAACTCTTCTCATTGAAGCTCTCCAACGACGGCCGGAGCAAGTCCTTGAGGAACCCCGAGAGTTTCGCGCGCAAGTCCTTAAGTTTGACCTGGTGCTTCTTTGCCCTTTCCTGGATGTACGTGTACAAATCGTCCGGCTTGTTCACACCGTTTTCAAGCAACGTAAGAAGAAGCACCTCGCGGTCGCTCAATTTGTTGCTGGTGGTCGACTCACAATGTAGTTTCATGCTGCGGGCCAAGTTCAGCATGTACCGCTCGGCGATCTGAGTGAGGGTGTTGACGGCAAACGGCTCTGTGCTTTCAAAACCGGTGTGCATCGCAATCTTGGCCACGCCTTTGCGGAGCGCGGCGTACTGGACCTCCTCGCTGTAGATATCGTGGTTGGGCAACTTCGACACCGGGTCTATGTCCACCTCCTTGAGGTACTCGATCTCGGGCTGACGCATCTGGGACCGGTGCATGAACTGCTGGGTCTGCATCTGGCGGATGAGCGAGATCTTGAAGCAGATCTTGCGGATCTCCTGGATCTCGGTGATGTTGCCGGTGTAGAGTGCGTTGAGGCCCGAGTCGGGCGAGGCCACGAGCTTCGAGGTGGAGCTGTCGGGGTTTCCGTCCGAGTTGCGCAAGATCGCGTCCACCATGTCGTTCTCGTACTTGTCCTGCGACTTGTCGTCAAGGCCCTCGTAGAGAAGCCCAGGCACTCCGCCTGCGACGTCGTACTCGAGCAAATACGGCTCGTCGTTGTCGAGGAGCTTGTTGCCCTTGGACACCACGTCCTTGAACTGCAAGAACTGATTGAAGTCGTTCATCTTGTTGGACTCGCGCATGATGGCCTCGGCGTTCATCTTGAGCCGGTAGTCCTCGTCGAACAAGGCCGCGCGCGTTGCGCAGTAGTTGGCCCGCGACTTGGCCGTGAGGTTCTTCCACGACTGCATCTCGGGATCCTGCTCCTCGTCGTCCTCGACGTTGGCCATGTCGTCGTCGCCCTCCTCCTCTTCCTCGTCCTCGCCGTTCTCCTCCGTAACCCCATTGGGTTTCTCCGTGGGCTTTTCCTCGGGAATCGGCGTAGGCTGGGCCTCCACCACCGGCGTCTCCACCACCGAAGCTACCTCCGACAGCTGGGCGCTCTCGACGCCCTCGGGCTCCTCGGACTTGATGATCTCCTCGCGCTTTCTTATGCGGCCCTTCTTGGATGACTTGCCGCCCTTGAGTGCAGGCGTGGACGCCTTGTCGCCGTCCAACTCCTCCTCCTTCTCGATCTCGGACCGGTTTTTGATGGTGATGTTGGGAATGGACGGCACGAGCCGTTGCGTCCGCTTCTGCATGGCCAACGCGTGCGCGCGCATGAAGTGCTTGGGGTCTGCGTTGTAGGTCATGCAGTTGTTCCAGATGAGGTTCAAGTCGTTGACGAACTCCGCCTTGGAGTTGTACGACAACCCCTTCAACTTCTTCATCACCGTGTTGAGGTCCATGGGCTCCTTGATGATCAAGCCGTAGTTGGGCGCCTCGCGCTTGGACACCTTGTTCAAAAACGGCGTCAGGTGCTCGGTGTACCCGCGCAACTCCAAGAGCACCTTCTCGCACGCCTCGTACAACTCCTCCTGGCCCACGCGCTCGTCGTTGGCCCACTTGCCGCGGTTCTTGCGGACGTCCATAAATAAGTTGCGCAACTCAAAGTCGTTCAAGTCAATGTCGTCGCGGCGGTCCTGGATGGCGCTGAGCAAGTGCTTCAACGAGTGCGACGCCACGCCCAACTGGATGGGGATGCTCCCGGACTCTTCGTCCTCCAGCGGCTTCAGGCCCTCGAGCTGCAAGTCCGACTTCTCGAGCTTGCGTCTCTTGATGAGCGTCTCGCGGTCGTACTCGAAGTTGTGGTACACCTTGTTGAACCGCTTGATCATGGCCTCCTGGTCCTCCAACGACGCCGAGGCCGCCGAGATGTCCTCGGGCGACGTCTGCTGTTTTTCGTTCTCCTGTTCTGTCTCGTCCTCTCTTGGCTTGGAGAACACCGACAGAGGAACCGTCAATATGACCTGGCCCTGCTCGTTGCGTTCGAGGCCCGGGTCCTCAGCGTGGCCATTGGCGGGCTTTTCCTCCTCCTCCTCTTCATCGTCGTCGTAGTCGTCCTCCTCGTCGCGGACGGGTTTTTTCGTTTCTGGAATCTCGGTCTGAGTGTCTTTTAGCGACTCTATTAGCTCGCTCTCCTCGGAGAGCTCCTCGATTACCGGCACAGGGCCGTCTCCGCCCAGTTTCTTCTTCTCGTAGTAAAAGTCGATGGCCTTTTCCCAGAGTAGATACCTCAAGTGGAGCGCAAGCAGACCAAGTGCTGCACTGCCCTCTTCAAACGAGTCGGAGTCTGCCGGCGACGCGTCATCGTCCAGTTTTGTCACCTTTAGGTAGCAGTTTCCGTCGAGGAAGTTGCGCCAGAGGTCCACGCTATCTCGCAGTAGAAGTTGAGACAAGAGCTGGAGCTGGTGGTCTGTGAGCGACTTCTCGAAAAGATTTTTTTCGTGGAGCTGCTTGGCGAGCTGAAAGAGCCTGCCTGGGTCGCTCTGCACAAACGTGTCTAGACTTTCCATGGCGGAGGAAGGGTCGGACTGATTGTCACTTTGACTGAAATACGAGCGCACGCGTAATGGCAGCAGCACGCAAGAAATCCGCAGGGGACCGACTCAACAGGTTCCAGAACGGGCGAAAAGTGTTCACGTGACGCAAACTCGCAGACCAGGCGGCAGGTGAGGATTGATCCAAGGTCTTCCTGGTGCTCTGGAGAGTTTCTGTTGACTACTGGTCTGTGTGCAGGCCAGACGTTGCAGACAGTGGAGGTGGAGGACAGAGAAGACTGACAAAAAGGGCTTGAAGAATGGTTGGATTGAATTGGTTGAAACCGCACAAATGCTCTTGAACTTTACGAGAGGCGGTCACTTTGGACTGGTTTGTTCCTCAGGGTCCTACAGAAGAACCCTCACTATTTTCTGCGCGCGAAGCCCAGGTAATGCAAATGTACATTAATCTATGTATCGCTCACCAACATGGCAGACGTTAGACTGCGTACTTCTTGGTCCACTCTCTAGCAGTGGCCTCATACTTGGGTCTGTCCAGCTTGTATACGTGGGCAATCTCCGGCACCAAAGGATCGTCCGGGTTGGCGTCGGTCAACAACGAGCAGATCGACAACAACACCTTAGAGATGGTGAGCGCGGGCGACCATTGGTCCTTCAAGATATCTAGACAGATGGAGCCCGTGCCGTTGATATTAGGGTGGTAGATCTTGGTGGTGAAGTTGATCTTAGGAGGCTTGAATGGGTAGTCCGTGGGGAAGTGGATCAGAAGGAAGAACACTCCACCGGCGTAGGGCGAGTCTGGAGGGCCCATGATGGACGCCTGCCAGTGATATAAGTCGTCGCCCACGGGGCCCGCCGAGCATGACGATGGGGGATCTCTGCGCGGGTTAGTATTCGGCGATAGGTGCGGCAGCAGCCCAAACGGGAAGTTTGTGCCTGTGGGAGGGACGGGGATGGACGCTGCATATGTGCTTTTGTGTTTTGGCGCCTGTTGGCGGCTATCAGCCCCTGCCCGTTCCAACTCTCCCACGCTCTGATTCCCTCTCTAGTGGCAAACCCGTGGTGCGCTGCGCTGTGGAATAAAAAAAACATACCTTCCCAAGTCGAGCAATTCCTTATTGATACGTTTCAACGACATTGGATTTGTGATTGATGTTCTTTCCAGAAAAAAGAAGCTGGTGAGGAGGGAAAAAAACCCGGTTGCGGTGGTGAACTACGGGCTCGCTGTCCTGCAGATAGTGCGGCGATTCTAGTGGCTTCCACGCACATGACCATTAGCCACTGCCGGTGGTACGGGTTCGCTGAGTTGGAAGTGTCTTGAATGTGCAGAAAACAGATTTTGACGTTGACTGCTGATGATCGAATTTGGTTTTATACTGCCACTTTCCTATTGCGGAAAGGGGCCACGCTAGACCTAGTGGAGCGAGATCCCTGTGTCTATGTGCCGGACGTTTCAGCTAGCGGAGGACATTAGGAAGTTTTGGTAGTCAGAGCAGGCGGAGGAAGGAGAGGTTGGGTAGGGAGGAGCTTCTGTGTGATTATTTGTTGTTGTCTGATTCTTGTGCTTTTTTATGGTGTTTTCGATTTTTGCATGCGTTGTGTTTAATTACTGAAAACCGAGAAGGCTGAATATTACGAGAAAATTGGTAAGCAGAGGTGAGAGCAGAGAAATCAGGGGATGCAAAAGGAATCGGTTGATGTGAGTAAAGTCGAAAGGGAAACTTGGAGAGGGTTGTTGAGGCTGGAATTATTCTCCTTGTGTTAGTCCACATAGGCATTCATATTGAATGGGACCAATTGACCTGGCTTGAGTACTCCAGGATGAGGCGATGAGAAAAGGATATTATACGAAATTTTGAAGTGAGAAGATTGTAAAAGATTATCTTCGAAGACATTGGTGATTGAAAGAGGCTACCTGGAGCACCATGCCAAGTGTTACCCTCAGAGGACAATTCAGAGAGCATCCGGAGCAAATAAACAGATACTAGAAGAACATATGAGCGCGGTATAAATTGACATGGCGATGTTAGATCTATGGTATCGAATTGACATTTTTAAACATCTTTGACATATATTCTCTAATCATGGCTCCCTGTATCTATTTTAAGACCGGTCTGGAAATCACCACACCAAGGATGAGCAGGAAGCATATGAGACTCAGAATCTGGAACAATAGCAGGATTTATAGTCAGTGCCCTATGTCGACCAAAAGGTATCTGCGCATTAGATTATTTTATGGTGACAACTCTGGGGCTTAGCAGATCGATACCTGAACGAGTGAATAGGAGGCGTGACCGTTGGCCGAAATTTGAAACCAGAGGTAGAAAGAATTGCTTTCAATGACGCCGAATGTTGTTTCGTAGAGAGCCATAGAAGTACCATGGAGCTCAACCAACCAGGCTACTCAAACCTATATGGAACCCAAACCAAGGAACCAAAACCAAGGAACCCAAACCAAGGAACAAACCAAGGAGCATACCAAGGAACGCATTTTTGACAGCCAGAGAACAAGAAGACAATAGCAGAATACATTTCGCTCTTAGACGAACTTTGAACTGAAGCCAGAGAGCAGTGGCTGCTAAATTTCGCCCTCTGGTCTATCTGCTTCAGCTAGTGAGGTTCGTTGCACAGTTCTTTGCTATTGAATTACGCTTCCCAAAACTTGGCGCAGCCAAAAAGTATTGTGCCAAGCCAGATCTCGATCAATACTGGCCATTGTTGCCTGTACTCTGACATGTCTGCCAGCAAACAAGACACCACACGATTCAGTACTAAGATTTCTGTTTATGTATACCGTTCAAGTTAATTGTTAGGCTCATTTTTAGGGTCATCGGGCTGTCACATAGGGTATCAGTTCATCCCAGGTTGGCTCATCAACGGCCACTCCACCAAAGGTTATTGGTTCACACGGCTCACACAGATTCTGCCGCGTTTCCGCGCCACCGGTCACTGCATCGAGTGCCCCGAAAAACATCAAACCATTCTATCCCCCACCGTTCCCCAGGTTCTCCTCCTCCTGCACACATGCGATCATCTCGTACTGTGCTACCAGACCACTACGGTGGAATGTTTACTCACGACAAAGAAACGCAGGAGGCGCAGAAGCCACACCCGCCCCACCAGGACATGACCCACAAGTGGCACGTGACGGGCGCCGAGGAGCCCGGCCCAGCCAAGAAGACCGACAAGAACGGCAAGGGCCGCCTCAAGGAGAAGTCCAAGGGCGGCTGCCTCATCTGCAAGTTCCGCAAGAAGAAATGCGACGAAACAAGGCCCGTGTGCCGCGACTGCCTGAAGTTTGGCAAGGAGTGCGTGTGGGCAGACTATAAGACGATGCTGCGGGCGGAAATCCGCCAACTTCAGTTGAAAGTCAAGCAGCGAGAGAGCGGGTGCAAGATGCGCAACCGCGGCAAGCGCTTCGACACCATGCCGAAGCCAAAAAAGCAGAAAACGGCCGTCGAGCCCATCTCCGTAGACCCGGTGACGCCCATCGGGCCATCCCGGGAGTACATCGAGGCGTTGAAGGCGGCGTACCCGCTCTCGGCACACGCGCAAAGCGACATTCCCGCCGAGTTGCTCGGACTGGCCTCGCCGCTCAATGAGGGCACGGTAGTGTCACTCCACGACTGCGCCAACACCGAGTACATCCGCGACGAGGACGAGCGACATTCGAGCATCGTCAGCCGCAACGAGGAGTTGTCGGCTTTCACGGTGCCCATGTCGCTCCCGGGGCTCCGACACCAGCCGGACCTGCCGCTGATGTTCAAGGACCACCTGCCTCCTCCGCTTGACTTGGAGTTCCAGCGCGACCCAGACCCCAGTCCAGGGACCTCCGCGGCGTTTTTGAGCTTCTTCACCGACCTCGCCCACTACAACGAGCGGCACACGCCCCGGCAGATCGAGGAGCTCGACACCGACAAGCCCGAGGCCGCCGCAAGCCCAGAACTCCGACTTCTGCCGCGCTTCAACCTCCCGGACTTCATGGACCAGGTGCTGTCGCTCCAGGGCCTGCCCGAGCAGTTCAACCACTTGGCACTGAGCTTCAACGCAGCGTTTGGCCCGTCGCCGCAGCCGTCGTTGTCGGTGTTGCCCGGCCTCGACCACTCCGGCAGCTACTTGTACAACTACTACGTGGACACGCTCTCGCGCAAGGTGTGCATTGCGCCGCACAGCCAGAACGACTCCAACTCGTACCAGAAGGTGTTCTTGCCGCTCGCGCAGCGCGACAAGGGCGTGTTGTACGGCATCTTGGCGTGGGCCGGGTTCCACCTTGGCGGCACGTGGCTGGTGGAGGGCGCCAAGTACGCGGAGATGGCGGTGGCGCACTTGGTCGACGGCGTGGACTTCAGCAAGCTGTCCAAGATCGACCACGACCGCCGCACCATCTTGAACAAGCTCGCCACCATCTTGATTCTCTGCGGGGCGGAGATCTGCCGCGGCGACGTCAAGTACTGGTCGGTGTACTTGAACTGGGGCTGGAAGCTCCTCCGCGACAACGGCGGCATCCTCAACTTCGACAACAACAAGGAGGAGCACTGGCTCATCTCCAACTTTGCATACCACGACCTCTTGGCCAGCTCCACGTCCAAGCGCGGCACCTACTTCCCCATGGAGACCTACCTGCGCATCTTCGCCGATCCCGAAGGCGTGTCCCGCGGCAACCTCAACCCGTTGCTTGGCGTGTGCAAGAGCCTCTTCAAGGTCATTGGCGAAATCAACTCCCTCGCTTACGAGAGCCAGCAGGCCTTGGACAACTACTACTCCCGCGGCTCGCCATCCACGGGAACGAGCCGCGGCTACAACGGCACCTCGCAGTCGCCCGAGGATGGGCCGCTCGCGGCGTTCGACGACATCAACTCCGACACCAGTGAGCACGGCAGGACCAGCCGGCTCCTTCTCTCCATCATCGAGAAGGCAAAGGCCTTGGAACATACCATCGACGTGCTGAAGCCCGACTCCGACGACCTCTTGGACTTGTCGGACTCGGAGTTGGAGCTCCAGCTCACCGCGTTCGAGGCTTTCCAGTTGAGCTGCAAGCTCTACTTGCGCCAGTCCATCATGAAGTGCAACCCGTCGTCCTTGGAGTCGCAGATTCTCGTCAACGACTTGATCAAGTGCATCGACATCTTGATCGACTCGCCGATGCAGGCGACGCTCGTGTTTCCGATCTTCATCGCGGGCATCCACATGGTGACCGAGGACGACAGGGAAACCATGAGCACAAGGATCGAGAAGATGATGAAGATGTACGGGCCGTGGAACGTGGTCCGTGTCAAGGCCTTAATTGAGCGAGTGTGGGAAGAAAACCCCGGCGGAGACCGCGTGGTGGACTGGAACGCCATACTCACTGGCCTCGGATGGGACATCAACTTTGCATAATGCTTCTTAATTGCAATCGCCGAGAATTGGACAATTCGCGACTATTTAGTTTACCGTCGCAATGCTTAGGTTTGTCAGCATTGTCGCGCTGCGCTCGCTTAGCCTCGTCCTCCGCTTTGTCCCTCGCACTGGTTTGAGATTTTGTACATGGGCTTATTTGCTTTCTCTCAGAATCCTATGGCTAACCAAGTTTCGCTGACTGTTGCAGAGGACCATCCCGCTCCAGAGGTCCAGCCTGCTCCGCTTCCAATTGATCCTGTGGCTGAGCCTATTGACCCGGTTGCAAACCGCAAGGTCTGGGCTCACCTCAAGGAGTATCCAACTTTGGTGGAGGCCAACAAGGCGATCGACGACTGCGCATGGCTCAAGCCGGTGAAGGCGTCGTTGATCAGCTCGCTCGAGAATTTGGTTGCCGTTCAACCGCTCCAGCTTGTGCTCAACGCGGGCGACGGGATTGTGGACAACGGCTTGGTCAAGGTGGACAAGTGGGTTCCCGGTCTCAAGACCACGGAGTTCCGTGACATCACCGACTCTGTGACCCGGCCCCTCCGCGCGGTTCACTTTTTGGTGGTGAAGGCGGCGGTGGAGCCCGCGGCACAAACCGTGAACAACACCCGAGTTCGTGTACACGCGCTCGAGAGCCAAGCCAACGATAAGGTGAATGCGTGGGCCACGGCGGTGTGCCAGAACCTCAACCTGGTGATGGACACCACGTGCCAGTTTGTGCTTCCCGACATCGAGTTGGAGCCTCCCGTGGCCATGAGCGAGATGGACAAGACTAAGTTCATGATGCACAACATCGTGATGTTGAAGCGGAAGGCGCCCGCGGCGCCCGCAGCACCGGGTCTGACTACGAGTTAGTTCACTTTTCCGTAGATTAACATGCTATAGGGTCAATGGTAGTTTACATGAAATGCCCGCGGTCTAGTCCTTGGACTTCTTCTTCTTCTTCTTGGGCGACTCGTCGTCGTCGGCCTTGCGCTTCTTTTCCTTCTTTTCCTTCTTATCCTTCTTGTCCTTCTTTTCCTCCTTGTCCTTCTTCTCCTTCTTTTCCTTCTTGTCCGACTTCTCCTTCTTCTCCTTCTTGTCCTTCTTTTCCTTCTTCTCCTTCTTCTCCTCCTTCTCAGGCACATCGACTTCCATGTCCTCGGCCAAGTCGCCAGCCAACGCCAACGCCTCCTTGATGGCGTCAGAGTTCTTCATTGGTGGCGCACCGGTGTCGTAGAAGTTCAATCTATCCTCGACCTGCTTCTTCAAGATCTGGCCAAAGGCAGTGGAGGGCTCATCGGAGTAGTTGTCGATTCTCGAGGCAATCGAGCACTTGTTGGCCAAGTACCGCGAGATGCGGCCCTTGTTCTTGGACGACGCCTTGCCGATGAACGACAGGTGGTAGATCAAGCCGTACTTTGGCGTGTTGCCCTTGGTCTTCAACGCTCTGAACAACGCCTTCTCCGCACCCAAAATCTGGACCGTTGACGCCGCCTGCTTGGACAAGTTGGTCAAGGAGCCAGCGTGAGAGATCAAACGCGCGCCCACCACCTCGCCAATCAACGTGGACAAGTTGGGGGCCACTGTGTGCATCTTCTCCGTCAAGTACTCGTACAACTGCAGTCTGTACTCGGAAATGGACACCACACGCGCGGCAAAGGTCGACACGTTGAGCATATCTAGGTCAGAAATGTCCTGGCCCATGGAGATTTTGGCATTGTCAATGACTCTCTGGGCCACGCCGGAGTCGTCGTTGAGCAACGCAGCAACCTCGTGCAAGGATTCGTCGGTCAACGAGGCCTTGTCACCAATGAACAAGGCCAACTTGGCGTAGGTGTAGTTGTCGGGGACGATCTTAGCCAACTCGGGGAAGTGCCAGCCATACCACTCCTTGACACGCATGGAGAAGGTGTTGATATCCTTGTCCAACTGGTCCAACAACGCGATGGCCTGGATGATGTGGTTGTCGTTTTTCTGCACGGAGAACTTGACCTTGGCTCTGGAGAAGGCGTGGCCCAAACCCAACTGAGCTCTCTCAATGTCGCCCTCCTGCAACTCCTTCAAAAGCTTGTGTCCGTGCACGCGGATGCCACGGAGGAAGTCCTGCACTGTCTCGTTCAGCAAGCAGTCGATGTAGGGAAACGCCTCCTTGATGGAAGGGCCCAAGTTCTTGTCGGACACACCCAAGGTGACTCTCTCCTTTTTGCCGGGCTTGGGGATGTTCAACTCCAACACGGACTTCAAATAGTCGCTGACCAAGCCCTCGGAGATGTCGTTGGCGTTCTCCAAGGCCTGGGCGGCTCCCTTGAAGGGGGCAAAGGACACAAGCTCCACCATCTTGGAGAACTTGGCCAAGTCGGCGGACGCCTCCTGCACCTCCTTCATTCTGCCAGCAATGTCGTCCTGCTGGATGTCCACTTTGAAGATGGCATACCCGGTGGCCTCCTCGAAAAGGAGGTAGTCGATGCCCATGGTGTAGTGAGAAGAGTTGAGGGAAAAATTCTCGAGGGCATCGGAGTGCACCTTGGGCGGGGCACTACCTGGAGGAATGGCAGGGCAGAGGGGTGAGAGTGAGATTTGCTAGGGTGAGCTGTTGGTTTCCAGGGTTTCTGTGGTTTTTGTTTTCTTTTGTAAATTTTTCCTGTGAAGCCTTCGTGAAGTTTTGTTCTGGTTGGAGATGGTGGGTGCGAAGAGCTCATCTCCGCCAGAAGTCAACCAGAACGGGATGAAATTGAAAGGTGAGGAATGGGCTGGGAGAGGGGATTCAAACATTTAGATTCTGAGCTTTTCAGTGCAATTGGGGCCATGGCGGCGGAATGGCAGGCACTATATTACGGCTATTAGTCACGTGACCAACGACCAGAGCCACGGGAACGTCGACGTTGACGACCTCAATTAATGGAGGTGAACACCATGATAGATTGGTTTCGAGTTCTGTGCTGTATTGGGCAGCTCTGTCAAAGTCGAGTGGGTCTGTAAATTTCGCACCGTTCATTGGACGCTGAGAAGGTCCATTTACTTAGGAACGCAGTCTCCGAAATAGGACACGCTGATAGTCCAGCAAGACTCCGCTCAATTCACTGCCTTCGTTTTATTTTGTTTTGTCTTTGCCGTTGACTCACCGCATTGGACCACTCTCAGGTGCCTCATTAGAAACGCTCACATGCCTGACCTCTTATTGAACCTCATATACCTGACCTCTTGTTGAACGTCACATATCTTGAGCCTATCAAAAACACCGAACCCCAAAGCGATAAACGCACTGCGACCATCAACCTCTAAACTCTCCCTACCTCCTCCTTTCTTCATCTACATTTTTATAACTCCTTCATATCCAACCTCCATCTCCTGTACAGAGCATACTTCTCCACCATGAACAGGGGAGCTGACAGCATGTTCAGAGGCTGTTTCCGCGTCGGAATCGCAAAGCCATTCAGCGCAAAACCATGTCTTTCGCCCTATCGCCAGTTGCTTGCGCGCAGAACCGTCAAAACCCCAACCATCGACTGGAAACCAGTCAAATCGTCCGTCACCAACTTGTCTCGGGCCGAGAACCAGGCCAAGGCGCCGGTCTTTCGCAAGTTCATGCTCGGGCTCATGATCGCAATGCCGGTGATCAGCTTTTTTTTGGGCTGCTGGCAGGTGAAGAGGCTCCGGTGGAAGGTTGACTTGATCTCCAAGGCAGAACACGCTTTGGCTGAGCCACCATTGGACGGATTGCCTGCTGTTATTGATCCAGACGCCGTCTCGGAATTCCAATTCCGCCGGTTTAAGGTCAAGGGGCATTTTGACTACGACAAGGAGTTGTTTCTTGGACCCCGCATTCGTCATGGAGAGGTCGGATACTTGCTTGTGACACCTTTTGTTCGGGCCGACGGAGGAAAGCCCATTTTAATCGAGCGTGGATGGATTCTGAAGGAAATGGTCATTCCTTCGCGGAGACTGAAGGGTTATTTGGCCCATTTAGCCATGCCCCAGGGCGAGATCGAAATCGAGGCCATGTTCCGTGTCATGCCCGCCAAGTCCTCGTTGCAGTACGAACACGAGCCCGGAACCAAGCTCTTCCATGTTCCGGACGTGCCTGCTATGGCCAATGAAACAGATTCGTTGCCTGTGTATGCTCAGATGATGTACTCACTTCGAGACAAGACTGAGTGGATTTCGCCTGAAGAAGCGGCACAAGACAAGAAAAATCACACCTGGGGCTTGTTCGCGCCCAAAAAAAGTGAGTCGACTACACATATCCCCGTTTCGGACTCGGACTCCACCATGGAGTGGCAGGAGTTTGAGTTTGTCAAGCAGGGCGTGCCCATTGCCGCCATTCCCAAGGTCAACTTCACCAACAACCACATGCAATACTTGGTGACGTGGTTTGGTGTTTCCTTGAGCAGCGCGGTGCTCTTATTCTACACCTTCTACAAGAAAAGAAGCCTGCTGAGTGCCGAGAAGGTGATTGCAGCCAAGCGCCAGAACATGAAGAAATTGTTGTGATTGATTATCTGATTATCTTTCTGATTTATGCGCTGGTCCGTTGTATATAGTAATACCACATCTGTACTGGCTATCGCGCCGCCACGCTCACCAAGCCAAAGTACACCACCATGAGCATCAAGTCACTGACGAGGATCATGAACCCGCTCCAGTACACCAACATGTTGTCCACCGTCTGCTGCAAGCTGCGCGCCTGCGGGTAGAGGCCCGATATGAGCGACAACACCTTCAGAATGGCGTTGTTGCGCGAGGTCGCCGCGAGGAGCCCGTCCTTGGCCATGACTGTGAAGTAGCTTGTGATGACGGCGATCTCGGCCGAAAGGAAGTACGTGAAGAACAGCCGCGCTGTCGGATTGGCCAGTGCGGTCCGCACAAAGCTGTACGGTGAAGCTTGGAACGTCGCGTACGTCCGATAGTGGTAAAAGAAGTTGAACGTGTGCAACACGAACCGCACCACCAAAAATCGCGCCTTCCACACGCTCTGGCGGTACGTCTGGTACAGCGCCAATTTCTGCTGGTACGAGGTATCTTCCTGAACCTGCGTGCCAGGAATGCCATGGGTGCTGCCCTGTTCGTCCGACATGGCCTTCATCAAGTCGGCGAAGAACTTGGCGCTCTCCTCCTGAGGGTTCTGAGGATTCTGAGCGTTGACGCCGGCCGATGCAAAGATCTTCTGGAACATGGCGTCCATGTCCTGCTCCTCAGGTGTGTCGTTCTGGTGCAAGAGCTTCGAAATGTCGGGAACTTCAGGGTCGCCATGGAGCGGAGTGGGTGACAAGTCCTCGTCCAATGCCGTGGTCGACGAGCCGCCAGCTTCAGCCGCTGGGGCCCTGTCCAACACCGACACTGCAGAGGCCGTTTTGACCGACGAGCCCTGGGTCAAGATGTCATTAAGGCGGTCGCTGGCCTTGCCTTGAGCCATTTTGGCCTGCCGCCTCTCTCTCAAGACCCTTCTTTTTTCTTCCGCGGACATGGACATGGTGAAGAAGTAGTTGGGAAACGGTGACCACGACCTGCACCTGTGTGCCGGATTTAGAGTGAGAGAAGCTTCTTGTTCTAGCTGGGCATGGACCCGTTGAAGTACCAGGAGCAGCTTCGGCGGCAGCGGATCTTGAATCTGATGGAAAATATGGACTACCTTCTAGTGATTGCGAGCCAGCAGCAGAAGTCCGTGCAGCAGGTGCGACATGAGTTGATGGTGAAGTTGATGGAGGGGTGATCAGTCGAGCAGCATTGATTTGTGTTCTCGAGGCGATTTGCCGTTGTATAATAGTTCCAGTATAATACAAGTGTCATGATACCATCGGTAGTGTTAGTCAAGGTTGTTCTGACAAGATCTGAATGCTTGGAGTTGATGCCTGGTGATTAATGCTGATTAGTGCCTGGAAAGTGAAACCCAGCAGACAATATCCCGGAAACATATATCCTGGAGGCCAAAATGCCTCGCAAGATCATGATTGACAAGTCAGAATGCCTTAAATGCCTTGGTGAGTATGTCTGGAAAGCAAAGCAGAGGACCTGGCGATTGAAGGAGCAATGCACGTTAAGAGCGATTGCAAGTCACGGCGTCTAGGAAGGAAAGTGCGATTTGAGTGTCCCTCAATTGATGGCCCAAAAACTGCCCTCGCAAGTTTGCACTGGCTGCAAGTGTGCCATGCGTGTAATTGGCAAGTCGAATGCACCGCCATGTCAATGCCCGGACCAATTAATTCCTGGCAAGTATGATGTCACGGAAGGTTATCAAGATGCAGACGATGCAATGGTGGATCGGTGAAGAGCAATGGAAGCAAATTATGTTCTCGTCCGCCAGTCTGGTGGTAGATGTTCTCCAGAACAATAGTCCATGCAACAGTATCGTTCCGTTGGATGAGCCCTCTCCGGGCTCGAAGCTCAGGATATAAGTCAATTCGAATATATCCGCAACTATATCGGTGCACGGACACTCAAGACGAACTCAATGCAAGGAATCCTCTTTTCTGATGAGCCTCAGGGCAGTGCAAGTAATTAACAGCCCGTTTCGGTATGTCACTCAACTCAATTGAGCGGCTGGGTATCTCTGCTTCCGGTCTCTCTTTCTGTTCACCGCTGAAAGTCTATAGCCCTCACCCAGGCTCTTGCCGTGAGCGAGGATCTCGCCCACCTCACTATGGTGGAGGATCTCGCTCTCATCCAGGCTCCCGCTCTGGTCCAGGCTCCCACCTTCTTCGATCCTAGCGAAATGGAGGCCGGCTCGAAAGGCGGCTGGGCCGCACCGTCTGGCGGCGCACAGAGCTTGACGTTGGCCCCCGTGCGCGCGACTTCGCATCCGCGCTCCGCGCGTTCGCCGCGCCCGTCTTGTCGAAGAGCCCCCGCATGTACCGCGGCGGCTGGTTCAAGTTGGGACTCGACCCCTGTTTCCGGCGCCCGGGCGTATCGACAAACGAGTCGTTGGTCAGGTACGTGTCGTCGTGCGCCACCACGACCTTCCTCAGCCGCTGGAGCGGCGTTGCCGGCGCGCGGACCGCGCTGCGAGGGACCTTCCGCGCCTGCTCGTGCCCGCGCCCCTGCGTTTTCGCAGCCACTTGCTGTCGGAGGCGGTGGTTTTCGGCGCGTGCCGCGCGCACGCGGTCCTGTAGCGCAATGACCCGCGCCTCGCCCCCGTTGTTTTGTTTGTTTTCGTAGGCATCGCGCGTAGGACACCCTGGGAAGTTGTTGCAAAACATGGTGATCATCAACCCGTAGAGAAAGCTGGCGAAGGGCTCGTTGAAGCCGGAGTTAACGGCGTTGTGGATCCGCGCCAAGTCGCCCATGTTGGACTCGAGCTGGCCGAGTGATTCAGCCAAAGTCTCGAGGCGTTGGCGCATGTGTTCCGACTCGAGGGGGAGGACCTGGCGGGGGTAGTGTATTTTCGGGGACTGGGGGAGCATTTTGTGAACTCCCGAGGACCGGAGCAGCCGCCGGGCGTCACGTGTCCGTGGGTTTGGAGTGGCCGGGTGGGACATGGTTTGTTTGTGTTTTGGCGGATGCAGGCGGTCGCGATAGTGAGTGGAGGTAGACCAGAGGAAAGAGAGAGAGAGGGAGGAAAAAGAAGAGAAGAAAAGGGAAAAATGAAGAGAAGCGAAAAACGCGGAAAAAGCACGGAGAGGAGGAAAAATAATTTCCATCGGGTCTCGGGGTGCTTTGGAATTGAGGTGAGATGAGCTATGGTTGCGAGTCTTGACTCGCGATCTGATTGAATGAGAATACGGATACTCACGCTTGGATCTAAAAAAAGGGAAAGAAAATGGAATAGATAAGAATCGAGACTGGAACGAAAGGTTCACTGATAGCGCAATGTCAACATTGTCGGATTGTTCTTGCCAGTCTTTTGACCATCAATTGCTTGGTTCACATATTCGCAGCCAGATCATTACAGATCCAAGGGTCAGGGGCGATAACGAGACTCGGTAGGTGGGAACGAACAAGGTAAAGTAGAAATATTGACTAGTTGATCGGCGGGAGCCATTCATTAATTCCGAAAGCTTGGAGCTATTGATACCATGGAGTACTAGGCAATGCGCGAGAGCCAGGTGGAGCAGATTTAATCGGCAGCCAAGCCAAGCAAGGGTGAAATAGCGAAAGAAGCTATTGATATCGGCCCCTACCGCCACACTATGACGTCTTACGGACTGTAAGTCGTCAAGGATGCGGTTTCTATTACTACGAACCATACACCAGTTTCAATGGACTCGCCCCAAGACAACGCGACTCAATCGCAATGAGAAGAACACTTCGGCCAGGAATACAATACGATTTCAGGAGAGAATTAACTTCACGTTGACGATGTTTACTCCATCTACTGTTTCTCTCCATGCTCCCTCTCTCCCCTCTCCATCTCAGCCTACACCATTTGGGTCCTCGTTCATGGCTACTCTAGCTTTCTCCTCTATCGGTCGTCCGCACCGACTATCTCCTGCCACGTCTTGCCCTCCTGGCGCAACAACGAAGCCAACTCGTCGCGCACCTTCGCCGGCAACCCCGGGCCCTTGTATGCGAACGCAGTGTACAACTCCACGAAGGTGGCGCCCGCTTTGCCAAACTCCAACGCGTCCTGGCCCGAGGCTATGCCGCCGCAGCCCACCAAAACCAAGTCCGAGTCCTTGGTGTGCGTTCTCAATGTGCGCAACGCCTTCAACGCCAAAGGCTTGACTGGCGCACCCGACAATCCGCCGGCCTGCGAAATAAGCTGCTTGTCGGTGGTCAACAAGTCCGCGGGTCTCTGGATGGTGGTGTTGGAGACGATGATGCCGTCAACCTTGGCGGATTTGGCCGAGTTGGCAATGGACTCGATCTCAGGCTCGGTCAAGTCCGGGGCCACCTTCACCAACACCGGAGGAACGCGCCCAAGGCGGTTGAATCCGCACTTGTTGCGCTCGGCCACCACCGTGGTCAACAACCCCGTGAGCTTCTCCTCGCTCTGGAGGTCTCTCAACCCCGGGGTGTTGGGCGACAGCACGTTGATCACCAACACGTCCGCGTAGGGCCCCAAGCGGCGCACGCCCTTGACGTAGTCCTGGATCTCGTCGCCGTGCTTGTTTTTGCCCAAGTTGATTGCCAAAAGCTTGCCGGGCCTGAACGAGTTGCCCACTGGCTCTTCGTCGTTGCGCATGGCAGCAAGCATGCGGTCCCAGAAACGGGTTTTTAACGTCGCCAACACGCTCATGTGCCCGTCCGAGTTGAAGCCGTACCTGTTGATGACGGCGTCGTCGCGGGGCAACCGGAAGAACCGAGGTTTGGGGTTTCCCGGCTGCGGCTCGGGGGTTATCGACCCAATTTCTACATAAGAAAAGCCCGTGTCGAACAAGGCGTCGATGGCCTCGCCGTTTTTGTCGAGGCCTGCCGCGAGTCCGATGGGTGACTTCATTCTGGTGCCAAAAACGTCCACCCCAAGAATGGGCTCCAAAGCGTCGTCCAAACGGGCGTCTTTGCCGCGCAACTTGGGCGCCAACCCGTACTTCATGAGCTCGATGCCCAACTTGTGCGCGGACTCCGCGTCGAGCGCTGTTCTGAGAAGCGGACAGAGAACATACTCGTGGAAGCCAGCCCGGGCATCAAAGGCGTAGTAGGTGAATGCCGAGGCGCCCAAGACTCCAAGAAAGAGTGCAGACCGCGGGAGAACCGAGGCCTGGACCGTGCGGGCCAGTTTGGCGCCCACGCGGAAGAAACTCATGGTGTTCGGTGGAGTGTATGAGACTGATGGTGGGGTGACGGTAGACTGGGTCAGGTCGGTGGCATGACCGTATGCACTCGGCGGAACATTGAGTACTGGTGTTTGGCTGGTTTTGTTTGCTACTATTCTGTTTGCTGCTGTATTTTGCTGCTGTTCTACGGATTTGATGGGTCGCTGCTACCAGAGTGCATGGACACCAATCATTGGACATCGAGAAGTAGAAAATAATTCAAACAGGCTAAGAGGATTATGGTCAGGCTGAGAGTTCGGTCAGACTGGGAGGGTTTCTGATCAGTGGAGGCATTGGTGATTTCAATAGTTGGCCGTTTAGTTCGTGGCCTGTTCAATGCCAACTGGCAAATCATATACGGGCCAATCGTAGTTGGCCGAAATGGAGAATGCAAAGGTGTGGTTTAATTATTGAGGTTGATCAAAGGAACTGAAACGCGGGAAGACGGGAGCCGATGCATTTTTGATCGAAGTTGATTGACCGAATTCATAGAGCTGGTAATCTGCTCACAGCGGCATAGTCAGTACTCAGTCCAGAAAGTGAGACTAAAAAATCTATGAGGAGTAAATCGTCTGAGAGAACCAGAGAATAGAAATCGAGGAAATCATCTGTCTTTTAACAAATTGGTCCTCCAGACCCCCTGTCTTCAAATGAATTAGGACTCTCACTTGGACTGCCAGCCCAACTAACTGATAGCAGCCACTGCTAACCGATGTTAAAAAAGCAAGAAAAAATAACGAGCTCCTCAAACAAACCAACGCTAAATCCTATCCAAACTTTTTTTCTTTTTTGTTCTCAGTCAATGCCAATTTTGCCTGTCCTGTGTTCGCTCTGCTCTCATCGCACTATCCTCTTCGCATCCACTAGATCCACTTCAGCTCTTCTCACCAGACAGAGCCACTCAACGGACAACTCAACAGAAGCTCAACAGAAACTCAACAGAAGCTCAACAGAAGCTCAACAGAAGCTCAACAGAGTCACAGCCTTCGTCCTTGAGATTTTTTTTACTCTTGAGCCGTTGATCAGGTCCATCTCATCACACAGGTCATCGCAAAATTCATCATGGCACCCGAAACCTCCAAGTTCGAGCGTGATGCCGGCAAGTTCCCCAAGCGCGTGCTGAAGGCAAAGTCCCGCCGCGTCTACCAGGGCATGAAGAAGGTCGACAAGGAATACAAGGACTTCCTCAAGTCCGCCGCAGAAACAGACATGTTGCTCCAGGAAGAGGCGGGATTCTTGGAGGCCGAGGGCATGGAGAAGACGTACAAGTTCCGCCAGGACGATATTGTGGCTGCGGTGGACGCCGGCACCGCCAGCAAGAAAATCGACTTGAAACTCACCGAGTTGGGCCCATACAACTTGGACATATCCAGAAACGGTCGAAAACTCTTGATCGGAGGGCGCAAAGGGCACGTGGCGTCAATGGACTGGCGTCTTGGCACGCTCGACTGCGAGCTTTTCCTCAACGAAACGGTGCACGCGGTGCGCTACTTCCACAACGACCAGTACTTTGCTGTGGCCCAGAAGAAGTACACCTTCATCTACGACAAGACCGGCTTGGAGCTCCACCGGTTGAAGCAGCACCCCGAGGTGACGCACCTCGACTTTTTGCCCTACCACTTTCTTTTGGTCACCGCGGGCACCCCGGGAATCTTGCGCTACCACGATGTGTCCACCGGAGTCATCAAGAGCGAGTTGCGCACGCGACTAGGCCCGGTCCAGGCCATGAAACAGAACCCGTGGAACGCCATCATGCACGTGGGGCACTCCAATGGGTCGGTGACCATGTGGACTCCGACTATGCCTGAGCCTCTAGTCAAGCTCAATGCATGCCGAGGTCCCGTGCGCGACCTTGCTGTGGACAGAGAGGGAAAGTACATGGCGGTCGGTGGAGCGGACCGCACTGTCAAGATCTGGGACTTGCGCAAGTTTGCGGAGGTGGACTCGTACCGGTTGCCTACTCCACCCAAGCTGTTGGACTACTCAGACACCGGGCTCCTAAGTTGCGGCTGGGGCCCGCACATCTCGGTGTGGAAGGACACGGCAAAAACACACCAGGCTGAGCCGTACATGACCCACCTCTTTCCCAGCACCAAGGTGGAGCAGACCCGGTTCGTGCCCTTTGAAGATGTGTTGGCCGTGGGCCACCAAAAAGGCATCTCGTCGCTCATCATCCCCGGAGCAGGTGAGGCCAACTTCGACGCGTTGGAGGCCAACCCCTACGAGTCTGCCAAGCAGCGCCAGGAGGGCGAGGTGCGTGCGTTGATGAACAAGTTGCCCCACGACACTATCTCGATGGACCCCAGCTTCATTGGAACGGTGGACAAGAAGGCACGGCATGTGCGCTTGAATCGCACGGAGCTCCAGGCGCTCGAGACACTGGAGGAGGCGGCGGCGGCCAAGAGCGAGTTTGCCATACGCCCGGACGTGGCTCCAGAACAGTCCAAGTTGAAGAAGTACTTGGAGAAAAACAAGAACAACGTGATGGACGCGCGCAAGATGCGCGCGGAGCGCAACTTGAAGATGGAGGAGGAGCGTCGCGAGCGGATGCGGTTGAAGGCGATGGGGGTGCCCGACGAAAAGGACAAGTTGGGGCCTGCGCTTGGGCGGTTTGTCTAGGCAGTAATAGGGGCAATATAGGGGAGAGAAGGCCAGAAAGAAGAGGGAATCAGTTTTCTTTTTTTTTTTTTTGGGTAACTTTCAAACTTGGAGATCGCAGTTGGCGATGTCAGGTTGCATCCATCGCACCGCAATATAGAACCTCGAATAAACGGACGACGTCGGATTTAGAGTGGGTATACTTTGTTGTCGTTGGAGTGAATGCGCCAATGCACATCCACAACTGCCATTGCGAGGGAGTTGGCATTGGTAGGTGGCATTGGTAAGTGGCATTGGTGCCTCTCGCAAGTGTGAGAGTGCCGCTGATCAGGTGATTCGTTATGAAGTGCACTGGCTCACATTGAGAGTGACTTCTGTCTTCTGAAAGTCAGAGGTGACTGCATTGGTGTTTCATCCTCTGCTTCGACCGTTGCTTCCTCGACTGCTTTTACTGCAGTCGACGAATGTTCACATACAGAATTTAATACCGGACAAAAAGGCAGCGCTAGGTGACTCTCGGCACTTAAATAGGTAATTTGAGCAAAGAATCGTTATACGTATTTGAGGAGCTCATATTGGAACACTTGCAGCCGTCAAAAGTGCCGTTGGCGAACGGTCACTAAGAGGAGAAATCGTCACTTGTTGATGATTCTAACGCTAAAGTGACGACTCTGTTGGCATATAATCGACATTGGCGCTACTGATTGCCGTGCTTCATCCCCTTCACATACCAGCACAGCTAGACAGAAAATAATCTAAATAAACGAGAAGAAGTGAGAAATTTTTTACAGTGAGAAAGTTGAATTATCAAGAGATTGGATAAGTTCAATTCGCGTTGTGCTGAGATTAGCACCTAGGCACCTAGTGCTGATGTAAGTCCACCGCACTCAGCCATCCTGAGAATAATCTACTTGAGAACGAAAAGAGGATTGTACGTGTACGTATGGCAGAAACGGTTGCTTGTAAGCTACTTTGAACGATTTAAAGGTTTGACTGAGCCCTGAGCTGGAGTCTGTACTGAAATTGAATGCGCCAGGCACACCTATCCGCTTGCTTGCACGTATATTTGATTTTTGCTCTCGTGAACTGTTAAGTTAATGATACAGTCATTAATGGAATGGTCGTCGGACGCTCGTTTTCTCTGATTCTCAAATCTTCACTTGTAGCCCAACATCAGCTCTCAGATCGAGAAGTGAAGAAAATTCGAAATCAATAGCCTCTCAAGTGTACCAGCCATTTCAACGGATTGCATTACAGCGAGAATAACTCAGAGTCGAGCCTATAACACTAGCAGGTCAATGGAGTACGATCAGCAGTATTGCCCTCATCAAAGTACCTTCCAGATACATACCGTCGATTATGGCAACGAAGTGCTCTTGAATATACGCTCTACTAATGACAGGAATGAATCTCTATCCACGATAACAGAATTGAAATCTCTGTCCGCGACTATAGTGGGGACCTCTCTCTGTGGAATACATGATGAGCACACATCGAGACACCATAGACATTCTCGATTTTCACCCACTCATCGCTCTTGCTCTCCTACTAATCTGTCCACTCATCGCTCTTGCTCTCCTACTAATCTGTCCACTCATCGCTCTCGCTCTCTCCTACCAATCTGTCCACTCATTCTTTATCATGTATTCATGTATCCGTGCTATGCATTCCGATCCCACTCTTTTGTGGCCCCGTCCCGAGGCCCTACCCATACTGGCCATGCAATGCTCTATCGCCAGCAGCTATAAATATCAATCTGAACACCCGGCGCTAGTGCGACGTGCGCGCTGAGATGGAGTAGTTGGAGTAGTCCACCGTGATGAGGTCGTTGAAGATGGCGCCGCTGCCCTCCACTGTGTGCTGGATGGCGTCGTACGCGGCGAGGCCTGCCCGCACATACTCGAGCACGCCCGCAAACTTGCCGTGGGCCACGTCGTTGTGGCGCAGCAACTTGTCCACCAAGTCCAACTCGCGCACCGTCTTGACGAACTCCACCAGGCACTCGAGTGCAGGTGCGGGGTGGTCGTCCAGGAGCTCGGCCGCGTCGTCGCCGTTGTGGTGCGCCAACACAATGAACCACAGGTTGGCGATCTGCTCATACGCGGACGCCCGCGTGTACTGGAACTCGTTGTTGGAGAAGTTGGGGAGGTCATGCATCAAGCACGTGATGGTGTCGAGGATGTGGCACGCGTGGGCGAGCGTCAGCTCCATGGGCGGGAGAATGTTGAGGATGAAGTCCAGGAGCGTGGTCAAAAACTCCGTCAAGTACAGCTTGACCCGTATGTACGAGTAGTCGCTCTCGGTGTCGCACTTGTACGGCAAGTGCGCGACAATGTCGTCGGCCTTCTGCCGCATCAAGTCCACCGAGTCCTTCAAGGTGGGTTTGGGGGCGATTTTGGTGATGGTGTGGGCCACCTCCGGGTGTGCCGCCACCAACGACTGCACCAAGTTCTGGAGTGCCCGGTGGTCTAAAACCTCCACCACCCGGCCCACCGGCAAACTCAGCCCTAGGATTTTGGGTGTTCTTGACCGTTTCCTAGCCGCCGGCGGAACCCTGCGATTTTGGGCGGGTTTGTCGTGGTCTTCATCGAATCTTCTCTTTCTTGCGATATTTTTGGTGCTGAGCCGATGCGGAAACTGCGTGGAGGCCATGTTGCAGGTTTCCACGTTCCTTGGTGTAGTAGAAGGAGTAGATGAGACGAGCGGCCAACAAGATGCAGGAGTTACCCGGCGAGTATGGTGTAGGCAGAAGTGTGGAGGGAGAGAGAAAAGAGAAAGTAGAGAAAGTAGAGAAAAATGAGAAAGATTAGAAAGATGAGAAAGAGGAGAAGAAGTGAATGGAAAGAAAGCGGCGAGTGGTTTTTTCGGCAAATTATTTTCTTCTTTCTGCAAATGAACATTACTGGCTGGTGCGATATTGTATGTAAGCTAGAGTCGGACGAGGTAGTATGGTGTAAGAAAGAGAGAAGGAAAAAGGAAAGAGAGAAGGAAAAAGGAAAGAGAGAAGGAGGTGAGGAAAAGGAAATCAAAGGAGGAGAAAGAAGAAGAATTGCAAGGGAAGAGAAAAAAGAAACAGAATTGGATTCTGTTATACATTAGAGCATTGTAGGAGACAGTATTGAATCGGTGTAGCTGGCATTGCTTCTTCCAAGGGAGCACAGTCCAATTTTAGCAATTAGCACGTGATTTAAAAGCGAAGCATGATCAGACCTTCGTTGAGTGGGACCCAATTGCATTCCGTGACTCAATGGCCATCGCACAATGACTCCAGTGCCATTGACCACATTGTCACGAGATAGGGAGGCATAAATGTGAGTTGAATTAAGTACGGACTGAAATTCTATTATTATGTTATTGGGGCCCAGAAGTCATTTGGCAGTCGATTCCGGAGGACGAAGTCAGGGCCGTGTAACTGTATTCCCGAAGGTAGCACAAGTGCCACGAACTGGAACCAAATGCGGGGGTGGCTCAGATCGGATAGTAAGTATGTGAACTTTTCCAGAAAAATTGGCAGCCGGGCCTAGCCCTTTGGGAGTGAACAAATAGGTCTCATTCCGTCCGAGCTGAAGTCAAGCATTCGCTTCACTAGCCTTTCCGCACCCAGATTCTTCATGTTCAATCACCCCCTCCCTCTCCCTACACTAGGCGACTGCTTGGTTTCCTATGTACTAGTAGTAGTCGTTGCTCTCGAACTCCGAGTCCGAGAGACTCAGGTACTCGCCCTCGCTGGCGGAGGCCATGTCGTAGTCGGCCTCGTTGAAGCCCGCGAAGCGCTTGCGCTTCATCTCCACCTCGTCGTCAGACTCCTTGTCGTCGTCGTCGGTGATCGCCCCCCGGTCGGAGTCGGAGTCGGCGGCGCCCGCCTCCTCCTTCTCCTCCAACTCAATCTTGAGCTCGTGAATGATGTCGAAGCACTCAGCCAAAAGCGCCGTTAAGGTGCCCTG
Organism: Sungouiella xylosa; assembly: GCA_023158955.1. Taxonomy (NCBI): domain Eukaryota; kingdom Fungi; phylum Ascomycota; class Pichiomycetes; order Serinales; family Metschnikowiaceae; genus Sungouiella; species Sungouiella xylosa. The sequence goes on along the minus strand of JAHWDG010000001.1, from coordinate 2,376,034 downwards.
GCCCTCGGGCACCAGCCCGTTGACCAAGAACTTGCCGTCGTGCCGGAGGTTGTCCAACAGCGCCAACTTGAACTGGAACGGGTACAACTCGCGGAGGTTGTTCAAGCCGTCGATGCGCTTGATCTCCAAGAGGCACCGCCGCACCGTCAGCAACTGGTTGTGGATGGGCTGGAGCGACTCCAGCACCGGCTCCAGGCTCTCCAAGAGCTTGTAGATTAACAGGTAGCACCGTCGCAAGAGGTACAAGTCGAGCAACTGGGCGCGCTTGAGAGTACGGAGCGCCGGACCAGACACGCTGGCTGCCGCCGCCACGCTCGCCGTCTCGTTGGTGAGCTCGAGCCGCCGCTCGTCGATGCGCTTCAACAGCTTCTGAAACGTGTACAAGTCTGTCTCGCGCATCGTCCACCGCCGCGTCACAAGCAAGTTCTCCAACTTCTGCTTGAGCTGCCGCAACTCGTCGTGGAGCTGCCGGAGCCCCGCGAGGATCGCCGCCGCCTCCGGCTTGTCCTGCCCTATCTCGAGCTGCTCGAGCTTCTCGCTGAGCCCGCTGCTGTCCTGCCGCATGCTCAAGTCCTGGAGCAAGTTGTTGCAGTCGTCGAGCAAGCCGTTGAGCACCATCTGGGCCGCACCTGCGCGGTCCTCGGGTGCCAGCGACGAGAACTTGCCCTGCTCGTCACGCCTGTTCTCGATCTTCTTCAAGCGCGCGGCCAACTGCTTGGCTGCGGACTTGGACCGCGGCTCGTCGTCGCGCGTCAAGTAGTTGAGGAGCTGCTTGCGCACGGCAATGAGCTCGTTGTAGGGCGCTTCCAAGTCGGCGGGGATCTCGTCAAAGGTCTTTTGCAACTCGTCGTACACCTGCTGGCACCTGGAGAGCTTCGTGCGCAACAACAAGCTCTCCTCGCCGCGGTGGTTCTGGGTGTCGTCGTCGTCGTCGCCGTCGCCGGCCTCGGACTGCTCGATGATCTGCTTGATCTCGGCCAACCGCTCGTGGATGGGCTTCAAGTCGTCGATGCTGTACACCTGGCACTCTTTCAAGTGGGTCAACAACTTGAACACCGTGGAAAGCGACAGGTAGGTGGCGGGAGCAAACTTGGTGAGACCACACGTGACGAAGCTGAGCAGGAGCAATTGCCAGAGGTCGTCCACGAGCGCGTCCGTGGGAGTAGGCAAACTTAGCGTCATGCCCTTCAACTCCTCGTCCTTGCGCACGATGGACAAGTCGTGGACTTCCTTCAAAAAGTCGTCGTAGATGGCGTACACCTGCTTGGAGTTGATGTAGGTGGCGCGGTTATTTTTCAACTCCAGCAACCGCCGGTACAACGCCATCAAGGCGTCGTAGGACGGTTTTTCGTACGGGGGTGTTGTTTTCAGCATGGATAAGGAAAACGGGGTGAGTGCACTCGGCACCGCTCGGGTGCCTGCGACACCCGTACACCATTCCATCGTCCTGACATTCTCCGGGCGGCCGGCACCGCCGGCGCCGCTGGGGCGCCCCGAGAACTCCGTACATTTCATTATAACACATATAAACCTGCCCTACGGGTTGGCCACCGCTAGTATCTTGCGCGAGTAGTCGGTCTCGTCTGCCAACGACCCCTCCAGGAGTCGCCGCCGCCCAACCATGATCGGGTTGAGTCGCGGGTCCGTCAACCCGCTCTGCGTCATCTTGCTCATGCGCTTGTCCGCGAATTCGTCCGTGGGGTGCGCGAACGGGTTGGCCATGGGCATGTCGAGCGCCGGGTTGAACTTGCCGCCCTTCTTGGACCGGCCCGTGCCGGTTCCGCGGCTGACGCCCGAGCCCTTCTCGTAGAACTCCTCTTCGTCGTCGTCGTCGCTGTTGCGGCGGCGCATGAAGAAGAAAACCGCAACGCCAATGAGCACCAACGCGGCCAATCCGCCCACCACGCCGCCGACAATGGCGCCCGTGTTGGACTTCTTGCTGGATCCGCCACTCTTGCTTTCTGCTGACGCCGTCGCCGAGGACAGCGTGGTGATCGTGCGGTAGATGAAGGAGCCGTTCTCGCCTGAGGAGCTCGTGGTGATCACGGTGGTGGACGCCGCCTCCGTCAGGCTGGGCGCCGACGTGATGGAGCTCTCGTCGCTCAGTTCGGGCACGGTTGACGACGTGGGCGCCACGGTGCTGGACGAGGAGCGCGAGCTTGACGAGGAGCTTGACGAGCTCGACGTCGAGGACTTCACCGACGACGCCGCCACCGACGACACCGTCTCTGTTTCCGACTCGGAGCTGGCGGATTCTGACGCCACGCCCAAGCCCGTGAACACGGAGAAGGAGCTGGAGCCGCCGCACATGACTTCGCCGTAGCCGTTACATGGCACGTCGCAGTCGGAGTCGCTAGTCAGCGACGAGGGGAGCGATTTGAGACAGTAGCACGTGCCACCGTTCTCGATGGCCACGTACGCGTAGTCCAGTCCGCACAGGCTCGAGCACAAAGACAGAGTCTGGTACTTGTTGTAGCCCTTAGACACCGAGGTGTCGACGGAGGAGTAGCAACCTATGCTGGTGTCGTCTGCCGCCGCGAGGGCAAGCAAGAAGGAGGCCGCGAGAACCAGTGAACGCATGGTATTGTCAAAGGTCCTTGAAAACCTTAAGGGGTATGAAGCCAACGGGGTATGAGCCGAGTTGGCGGGTAAGGGCCGACTTGAGGAAACCGACGTGGAATGACCGACCTTGGCGGCTAATTCAGGGGTATCAACGAAAGAACGAAGTCAGCAACCGGGGTGGTTGGCTAGCGAATGACAACAGTGTTGAGAAGAAAGTGGTGAGAAAAATCCGCGCGAAGGGGGAGAAAGTGCTGCAAATCTGAAAATGCCGCACTTAGCCGCCGAGCACTATAAAAGAAGGGGATGTCGCGTAGAAACAGAAAGAGTGCGTTTTTCTCTTTTTTTCCTCCGCCAGCGTCGCCTTTGCAGCGGGCCATGTCTAAGCCCGCGCTGCCACGCCCTGCACTCCGACGCGCGCCCGTACTGCAGGAAAGAGTCTGGACCGCTCCCAGGCACTGATTGTTGTGGCTAGTGGGGAGATTTGCCGTTCTTCACTAGTGATAGCAACTGTTTTTCCTCGTTTATCTTTATTTATCTTTCAATTCTCTCTTATTTTCTCTTGCTTGTTCTTCTCCTTTTCGTGTTTTTCTTGCGTGCCACGGTCCGTTTCTTTTCTTTGCCGGTAATTGATTGCATACGGCGCGCGAGGGCTCGTGATCCGTCCACGCGATCTGCACCGGTTCTTCCCCGAGTTCCGTGCATTGGATCTGACCCACGCATTCTGCGATGGCACACCAATGAGATGTAATTGGCAGGTGAATGGAACCGACTGTAGTGACTGGTACGGTTGACTGGTGAGGATAAGAATTGGCAAAGGTCAAATGGCTAGGATTGGTCGGCTTGAGATGATTCACTGAGTGATTTGATTTCTTTTACAGTATGGGCCTATTGTTCTGCTGGTCATGTGGACCGCCTATATTCTGAACACGAGACGATCAGACTAAAGGGACAATCGTTAGTAGGAATGTCTCCGCTCAGAATGTCAGAATATTTTGTCGATCTTTTATTATGCGTTGTGCGATGAAACCATCGCCCGCTCGGACTTACGTCATACCACGATGAACCAAAGATAAGGAGCGCGACCAAATGTTTACTGAACCCAAGCTGATTCTTAGCAAGGTTCACTAGGAACTGCCCTTTTGAATTTCTATGCGTTTGATACCCGAGTTGTCTACTCAGCCTCTCGCTTGCGTTAGCCATCGTAAACCACAGGCTCAGGACAAGGCCCAAAGCAACTGTTTGCATTAATGGCTACAGCCACAAACCTATTCGGGCCTCCTCGGGAAAAACTTGGCAACGACTGTTCCCTCGTACTCTCCACGCTTCCATCCCCAATAGTCGTTCAAGAGCACTATTAACAAGAAAAGCACTCCCAGCACCGCCTTCACCCGCAGGCTTCGCCTATTGGGCATTGCCTGGTGTGTTACTGGAGCAGGCAAGACGTGCTCTACCTCTGATTTCTCCCGTTTCGCCTTATTCTGCGAGTTCTCATTCGACAATTTTCCCAAGCTCTCCTTCTCTCCCAAAATCCCCTTCTTCGGTTTCTCCATTACCGCCAGCCAATCAGATTGGCCGATACTCCGTTGTGGCTGGGGAAATGCCATACACATTGAAGAAGTGTGAGGTGATAAACTCTACGCACACCACTCTATGATAGATAGTGCGGTTGGAGAACCTAGCCAGATCTGCACGGGGCGACAATCGAAGAAAGGAAGGAAGCTCCTATTGGCTGATATGGACCCAATTTCACTTTCACCCAACCCGGAGCCGAACTCATACCTTACTGACCGTGCCCCATCACACTGAAAACAACCTGGAGCCAACTCGATCCGTCAACAGGAAACAAGATTTCAAAATTTTTTATGAGTGACATTAGATAGAAAGTCCATAGGAGTTAAAAACACTAATTCTTAATTTGGACTGGTTTAGGATTTGCTGCGAAATCTGACGCCCGGTCTATGGTTCCTTCCTTGGCCAGATTGGGGAAAAAGTCTACCATATTGGGACAACAGGCTCCAACGAAATTGTACTCTGAGATCTGCCGTTAAATTGTGTGCAAGCAGTCTGGAGATTGAAATCATGCGGGCGTTCGATAATAGCAGTTAATGTGGTAAGATGTCAGAGGCTTCCTTTCGATAGTAAGGGACAAAATGGACGATCTATCGAAAAACCTCGCGATTCGTACCGCCAGATAACAATGAGTGCAATATTGGTTGAGTTCTGAGCTGCTTTTCACGCACGGCAATTTGATCGTGTTACAAGTTTCAGTTTGTTGTACTGGCCAAGAAAGTGAGTTCACCAGAACGTGAAAAGACTCGAAAACGAGAGTTCCAAGCAAACAGCCAAACGAATTCTGAGCCTCCTTCACCTTATGAATCGGCCGTTTACCAATTGTGCGCGGCCGAGTCCGGCGAAAGCGTTACTCTACTCGAGCTCCAGAGTCCAGGACAGAACGGTACCAACGACGACTCAACAGACAATGATTCAACACACGTTGAACCAATAATTTTGTTGAGTCCCAAGGCTGCAACTGCGCCCTTATGAACATTTGGCACTATCGTGAGAATTAATCTAAGATGGCTTTCATCTGCAACCTGCGACTGTTAACTACGCCAAGCCTATCCGTATGAATTCTTGAGCATGCACTGGTAAGATAAGAGGGAAACTGGGAGTCTTACTACCCCGACAGTTGCTAAAAAAAAAAAAAAAACAGAAGCGGGACGTTAGAAGGACAGATACGGGGAGCCTGTGCGACCAGGGCGACACTTCCAAGAAGCAGCACACAGTCTCGAGAGAAAACACCACATTTTCTCCTTTGCTGAATTTTCTTGGGCCCGCCATTATCTGTTGATTCCGGCGCTGCCAGTAAGAGGTCTGCAACAACCAGCCTTAACGCTGTCCGAGTCAGTCAATGGCGCTCAGAGTAAGTTTCCATCTATCTGATCGATGAATGTCGGTCCCATATAAGAACAAAGATCACATGTCAATTGCTGAGGTTTAGTCATGTCTGGTTATTTAGTTTCCTGATCACTGTCTTCTCAGATGTCATCTCTTCGAACAATTTGCTTCGATCGGCGCCAATCTAGCGTTATTTCACTCGTCTTCTCAGTCGCTCCCCAATTAGGAATACGCCTGGTTGCCTCCACACTGCTTCTTAGACATCCATCCTGCGGTGCAGAATTCAATCACTGCTCAGACGCTCATCATCGATAATCTACTCCTTGCCTATATGCCACACGGTGACATCCCCGATCTACCTTGCTTGGACGTCCTCTCGTCCGCAGCACTTTCTATGTCATTCCTTCACTATGTTACACGGTGCCCCGCACCTACACCGACAACTCGCCCATCTTGGCCTCCACCTCCTCGTCCGAGTCTAGCGCCAACACGTCATACGACGACTTCTGCACCACGACCTCCTCCTTCTTGGCCGGCTGCTTCTTTCTGGGCTCCAACTTCTGGCCCCGCTTCCAGTCAAACTCCTTCTCCTTCTTGGGGCGTGCTGTCCACTCGCTTCTCTCACGCGCCTCCAAAGGCGCACCAGTGCGTGCGGCGCCCCAGTCCAACGCAGGCTCCTCTTTTCTGGGTCTTCTCTCTCGCGCAGGCAATGGGTTGCCCTGTCTGGCCGAGCCCCAGTCCAAGTCTGGCTCGTTGCGTGGCCGGCGCTCTCTCGCAGGCAAGGGGTTTCCTTGTCTGGCCGAGCCCCAGTCCAAGTCGGGGTCCTCTCTTCTGGGTCTTCTTTCTCTGGAGGGAAGAGGTCCGCCGGATCTGGCGGCGCCCCAGTCGAGATCGGGCTCCTCTCTGCGACCCTGGCCCAATGGGCCGGTGCGGCCCGAGCGCCAGTCCAAGTCAAACACGTCCTGCTTCTGGGGCGCGGCCACGTTGACGTAGATCTTGCGTCCGTTGTACTCCAGCATGGTCAATTGCAACGCCTCCTCCAACGCGGCCTTCTCGGTGAACGTCACAAACGCAAAGCCCTTGAGGCGGCCCGTCATCGTGTCCAAGGGCAACTTGATGTCCTCAACGATGTCGTGGGCCTGCAACCGGTCCTCAAAGAACCGCGCCAACTCCGCCTCCGCCACCTCGTAGGGCAAGTTGGCCACTCTGGCACGGTAGGGGGGAGCGTCCGGCACGGGGTACTCCATTCTGTCTCTTCTAGGGTAGTCACCGGACTCGTCGTCTCGGGAGTAGTGGGAAACGGGGGCTGCGGTGGATCCGCCGGCCACGGCGACGCCGATCGACGACATGTCGACCTCCTCGTCAGCCCAAGACCCGCCAAGCGAGTCGTCGGCCAAAAAGGCGCCCAAGTCCATTTTCTTGACGTTTTTCTTTGGTGCTGAGGTTAGTAACAGGTCTTATCGCTCGGTAGAGGCACGGGGAGCGGCACTCTTGGCCTGAAACTCGGCCAGGCGCTTTTTAGGGGGCCGAACTACCCGAGTGGGTGGGCCCAGCGCGCTCCGCGTTGTGTACGTACGCATGGTGGTGGGGGTACTAATAGGTGGTGTAGTAGTTGTGAAAATTTTTTTGATGCGCGAGAAGAAGGAAGTGGACCAGAAGGGAGAAACGGACTTTTTAGTGATGAGGGGGGGTCTCTGAGGGTTTGAAGAGGACGGGAAAGGTGCTATTATTGTTGTCGCTGGTGGTGGGGGCATGCGCATTTATGGTGGCAGATGAGACGACAAAAGAAAGAATACGCGAACCGTTTTGCTCTCGAGATTAATGGGATCTTTTGGGTAAACTACATGAGCTATGGGGAGAGCTTAGCGTGGCCGGCAGTGTGATGAGCTGAGTCCGAGCTAGGCGAGAAAAAATGAGAGAAAGTTGATCGCGAATTAAGAGAATGGTTGATCGCGAAATGTGAGACACGGTTAATCGAGAAAAGGAGGGACCGATGCTTAAAAAGAGGGACAAGTGCTTAGAAGAGGATCAAGTGATGATTGGTTATTTTCTGTATTTCTTTCCTCTTTTGGTTGGAATTGGCTCGGGTGATGGACCCTGGCGAAGGTCTAATTTGAGATTTGGCGAGATTCGATAACGTGGATGCAATTTCAGCCGTGGTTGCCGAATGGTCTGGAGGAATTCTTTGCTTTCTTCGTTGATCCCCAAGTACTTCGACCCTGATTTTTCGCTCTTCCTGGTAGATCCAAATTGGCGTATCGTACCATCGCTATCACCTGTCCTCTTTCCAACGTAGATCTTTAAAAAACATTGGAACGGTAGTCTTTGAATTGCAAGGGCTTCCATTCCTCATAAACATTTCGACGCAAGAATTAACGCAGGGCACTTGCAGGCCGATCCAGAACTCGCTTAATTCTGATCAACTAATACTTGGTGTTAGCCATGTTTACTCTCTACATCGAGTCATCATCCTCGAGACTACACATTCCAGCATTAACAAATTCATTATTCGCCAGTCCGTTCGGACCAGCAACTGGTGTAAATCAAACATTAAACGGTGTGGGTGCTGAGCGGTGGTACGGTGGTATTATGCTCAAATGCAGAGTGCCTGAGAGCGCGCCATGACTAGTGGTGATTAGTAGCCTAGCAACTTCGAGTATCCATAAATTCTCCATATTCCCATGTCTCTCCGATGAGTCTCATCCCATGAGCTGTCCGTGAGGTTACACTTGTCGTGCGGCGGTATCGCGCCGGAGCTCCGACACGTCCACCTCTGCCGTTTCAGAGGCGTTGTGGTAGACGCTCGGCGATCTTGAGGGCGACTCTGACCCCAGCCGCGGCGATGCAGTGGCCGAGGGCTGAGCCACCTCCGGCACCACACGCAGCGTCTCGGAAGACAGCCGCAGTGCGTTGGTCTGTTCAGGCTCGGCTTCAGCTGGCGCTTCGGCCTGAGACTCGGCCACCGAGGGCGGCAGAATCGTCGACCGGGCGGTGTTCTGCTGCTCGGTCTGGTACACCTGGATGACGGCCCAGTAGAACAAGTCATCCTTCAGAATGCCCATGAGACGCCAGAACACCTTCTTCCAGAAGGAGTTGTACTTCAAGTTCGCCATCTCGCGGCCACGCACCTCCAAGTCGAGGTCCGGGTGCTCGTCGAGAATGACACGCACGCGCTGAGAAAGCGGAATGAGCTCCTGGAGGAGCGCCTGAAGGTTGGGGTCTGTGCGGAGCGCATCGTAGTTGATGGACTCGTCGTCGCGCGGGCGGTACGTCGTGCCTGTGTTTGTTCTTTGCACTGAGGTGGTGCCGTCGTTTTCATTTGCCTGTGTTTCCGCGCCGGCCGAGCCTTCTCTCCCCTCTCTGTTCTCGTCTGGGGAGGCGGAACGTTCCGTGGCTCCATTGCCCTCGGCGTTCTCGGCGTTCTCGTTGTTCTCGGCGTTCTCAGTGTTTTCTCCCTCGGTGCTCTGCTCATTAGCGTCGCCTTCGCGCAATCCATTGGTGCCGTCGGCAGACTCCTCCTTGTAGTAGTCGCGCTTGCAGATGGGACAGCAGGCGCGTCGGCGGATGAGCCACGGGTCCACGCACTCGGCATGGAACACGTGCCCGCACACCAAGCCGCGCACCACGTCCTCGTTCTCAAACACCTCCAAGCAGATAGCGCACAGCCCTGAGTCGAAGTGAGGTCCGCCCTTGCCGCCCAGCAGCACGCCCAGCGAGACTGCGTCGCCGTCATGTGTGTCGTGCGGCTGCGGGCGCAAGTCGTGCATCTCGTGGATCTCGACCACGGCCAAGTCGGAAACCGAGGCCGATGTCGAAACGCGGGGCAGCCGTACGGGAACCACCACGCGCGCAGACGTGGCAGAGCTCTGGTCGTTGACAACGTCAACCTGCACCAGCAGCACGGAGTCGGCGGTCAGATCGTCGCCGGAGGCGAGCCACTCCGCATACAGCTTCTTGGGGAAGAGGTGCTCGACCTCGTCGGCAGTGAGTTTCTTCATCTTGGCATAGCGGCCGCGTCTCCGTCTGCGGCGCCTGCGGGACGAGCCGGCCAAGAGACGGCGCTCGAGGAACTCATCGCGCAAGAAGTGGTGCGTTCGTAGGTAGTCCAAGTGTTCCTGGAGCTCGCGGTTGGACGGGTTGTAAGTGATGGCCCCCGCGTCACGGAAGGACGCCAGAAACATCAAGCCGCGGTTGGACACGGGGTAAACGTGGAGGCCGTAGCGCGAGCGCACAAAGTAGCGCACGGTGAAGAAGATGAAGAGGCAGGCGATGGCCACGCCCACGGACATGGCCAAGAAAAACAACACGGTGGACGGTGTGTTGCCGACGAACGTGGAATTTCCGGTTGCGGCGGCCGAGGACGATGTCTCGAACGGTGACACCAGCGACTCTTGGGCGCGGAGCGTCGGGGACGGCGCGAACGCCAGCATGGTCATGAACTGCGGCCGGTCCAGCGGAACGGCCAGCGGCGAGTCTGACATTTTTAGGGGGCCTGGTAAGGGGCCTATTCAGGGGCCGGAGTAAGGGGCCACTGAGAGGACCGGAAAGGAGCCGTTGCTGAGTCGAGGGGATCTGGCATCCGCTCAGCGGAGTATGTAGACCACGGGCCGAGGCTATCAAGTTGAAGTGGCACAAAGCGGTCCAAAGCGGTCCAAAAGGGTGCCTAAGATTTCGTGGTAGTAACGAAAAGTGGTGATGTCGGCGGAGCTAAGGCGATCTGGGGAAGGAGCCCTGCACCCTGCAGGAGCGGGACTGGCGGGTATTTGGTCGGCAGTGGGGCCGAGAACAAGCGGCCGATAGACTTTGACTGCTATTGTGGGCGGTCAGTCGGCGAGAAGGCAAAGGATCTGCTTGGCGGCTAACGCAAAAAGCAACTGGTGACCAATGAGCGGCGGGCGGAGAGGTCAAGAGTACGAGTGGGTAAAAAAGGTAAAAGAAAAAGAGTACGAAAAGAAGTCAAGAGGGGGAAGCAGGTGAAATAGAGTGAAGGGAAATGCGGGCGGGGACAAAATGAGGGAAAATAGGCAAAAGAGGGAATAGCGAAAACGAGGCAAAATGAGGGAAACGAGCAAGAAAATGAGAGGCAGAGGTGATAAGGACAGCAATGAACAAAAAAATAACCCGATGAGGAGACTGAACCTGAGCAAAAAATAACGGTGTTTACGGTCGGCACGAAGTAGGCGAAATTACGGTCGGTTGATTATGGAGAATACGTATTGTCCGTATTGATCGGCATGGCATTCGTAATGGTTATTGATTGCCGTTACGGCGTCAGATGCACTCTATGCTGGACCAGATCTGGGCATTTAAGTGCTTGGCGAAGCGATTTTCTTTTGGCGATCATTAATTTCCAGAGCCAGAAGCATTTAAGCCCATTTCAGAAAAGCATGTTACCCTTTTCTGGTTCCTTTCTTTTCTTGTCATGGTGAGTGGTTGTCGGGTCTAGACCGCCCGTTAATTGAATGACCTGATCTCCTGTCTGGAATTTCGCAGCCATCGGGGTCTTGGCCAGGAAAAAGCCGGACCGGCCACACAGGACCAGTCCGGTCCGGCCACGTAATTTAGAGTGAGAAGTCAGATGAGTGTTTGATAGGGTTTGGGCGTGGTATTGTGACTCGGGATCTGAAAGTGGGCATTTCAGATAATAATTACAGAAAACTTGACAAATGCGGCCACGAACAAGCAAGAAACCGCCTGGAAATCAGTATTTTCTTCTGAGAATATTTCTATTCTTTTTGCTTCAGACTTTACGTGAATACTTGTTAACTGGACTAAGTTTCGGAGCAGCTCGGATAGAGCTCTCTCAAAGTACTATTTCGGAGAACGGACAATCTCGGAGAAAGGACGGTCTCGGAGAAAAGACTGTCTCGGAGAAAAGACTGTCTCGGAGAAAAGATGTTATCGGTGAAAACTAGCAACGCTGTCTAAATTGATTCCAGTGTCGTTCGTTGCCTTGGTTTGTTTCATTCTCTTTGCCTGGGCACCCATCACTTTCGCAGCCATTTCCTGTGAAGCCATAAACGTCACGCGCCTGATTTTAATACGTCTTATTGTAATACGCCTCATTTTAAAACGCCTCCTTGAAACGCCTAAAAAATACGCCTGGCTGTCATAAATGGCATTGTTCGAAACCTCGTGACCGCTTATCAGCGCCTTCGCTCGCAATCTTATTTTAAGTTCGTCTGACAATGAGACTGCTCCGAACAACGCCAAAGGAAATACGCACCCGAAAGCCAAGCATGGACTTTTGAAGCTTTTGCCGTGTCGTCCGAGAGGCTTCCATTTCCGGTTTTGTTCTTGTCTAAACCATTGAGTGCAGCCGTGAAAAGCATGTAGATGTTGCTCTTACTGTGAACGCATGCTAAGTATGCTTTCAGAGATGAACTTACTCGGCGATGGCTCTGGTGTGCCATATACTTTTCTTTGTCGTTAGTCGATAATATCAACCAAAAGCTGCGTGTCAAATGCCTGGGAGAAGAACACTACGATGCTCTGTAGACCAAACTAGATCTGCTGTATCCCAACTGGTTTGATTGAAGAGCTACGGAATTCAGCACGGCTGACGCCAGCGGAAATTATTATTTCAGCCGTATCTTGTCGAATCGTCCAAGTTCGATCCAAACATCGAAGCAAGCGTTGATCTCCCATAACTGCAGAGTTTTGAGAAGATACGATTACTGCTCGGACGAGGCTAAAGTCTCAGAACAGAATCCCGGAGTAATTACGTCCTCAGAATTCCTAGTTCACCGATTCTTGACCCGTCCTCATTGTCAATCACCGACACCATGCAGAGATACTGATTCGAGGCGTAATTGACTCATGATCTAGTGAATGTCGCTTCTTGTCGCTGTTTCACGCTTTGCAGCTTGTTCTCTTTGCAGCTATGCGTTGTCAGTATGCGTTTCATGTCTCAATTCGACAATCATGCGTTAAGAGAGCCACTCCGAACGTTGCGACGTGTCTCAGGTAGCGAACTGAGTCAAGAAAATAAAAAGCAAAAATACATCTGTTCGAACAACCTGATTGAAAAGCGCTCGAATGTTCTGCTCAATACGAACCAGGACAATCTAATCCCCAGGTCTTGACACCAGTTCTTCTATACGTTTGACTACAGACTTGGCTATGCTTGACTAAACACTGAGCTATATGCTTGCGCCTCTCAATTTTGTCCTCAGTCAATAGTTTCGCTGAATGTTCACATCTGTTTCTTAAGCGAGACAATTTGGTCTAAGTTGAGCTCTTCACCGGTCCAGTCTCCACACAAAAGTTCAGCATCGTCCCAACGCCATCCTTAAGAAAAATGCCTAACTATCAATATTTCCTAACTGCATCATCTACAGTGCTGTCTCTACCTTGAGATCGGTCCTTGGGAGTTCAGTAGTTACCACGTTATCATTACTGTTCTGAGTGATCCCGGAGTATGTCACCAAGAATCCAGTCTCTATTGTCGTAAAGGCACTCTCCTATCCCTATTGTCGTAGATGCACTCACCTATCCCAATCTCCGCTACAATCCGTGTAAATCTTGTGTATTAGCTACGCAACCAACCTAAGACTTGGGCGCCTCCTTGTGGGAGATGGCAGCCTCCTCACCCATGGCCGAGATAATGGAGATGATCAAGTCCTTGCCATCGTCAAACTCGGACTGGATCTTCTCGCCCAACTCTCCGTCTGGCACCTTCACGTCATCCTTGGTGTCACCGTCGGCGGTCATCAAGGACAAGAAACCGTCGTCAATGTCCAACAACTGGTACTCGGCTCTGGTGACGTTAGGCACCTCCATGTTGTGGGTGGAGGGAGACAAGTCCTCCAACTTCTTGCCGGTGAAAATGTCAATGGCAACCAAGTGCACCTTGGCGTGACCGTGCTTACCGGTCTTGGAGGTGGACATGTCGATAATCTTGCAGGGTCTGCCCTTGATGACAACGTGGCCGTTCTTTCTCAACGCAGAGCACTGCATTGGGAAGGTCAAGGCGGCACCGGCGTCGGCGGTCTCAAAGGTGTGCTGGTTTGTTAGTGGTGCACAAGGGGCCGGCCCTGGCCAATGATTGGCTCGGGGGCTTGGAATCACCGAATGCGGTGGTATTGAGTCTAGGTACATACGTCTTCGTCAGCCATTTTACTAGTAGAGGTTGGAATGAAAAAAGAGAAGAAAAAAATTCAGTCCTTTTTGGTTCGCACAGGTCGTTGCGGGCCTAAAAATCCACCCATGCAAGAGGCGGGGTTAGGGCTGGGCGAGAAAAAAACAAAGGGGCTGGTAATTGGGAGGGCGCTTCGACTATTATTGCCGCCAATTTTTGGCTGCTTTCTGGGCCTCTCCACCTGGTAATTGGCGACAACAGTCACAGGGCCGGGGTTACCCGGCCAGCAAATCGTCCACACGATGGGCGTGCGCGCACCCTTGAATACTGCAGGTAGTCGATGGCTGCGACCGCGGACATCTGCAGGGTGGTCATTGGTGGCATCGCTTCCAATGGAGAGCGCACCCGAGGTCAGCGGCGAGAAAGGGGTGTTTGAGGTCACGTGTGCTAATCTCAGAAACATCCGTACATTCCTGACATCCATACCTCCGTGACGGTGCAGGTCGGCCTACCAATTGAGACCTTGGTTTTTGTTCTATGTGTGAGGCATTCGTGGAGCAGACGTCACATTATTTTATTAGTGGAGCATCGCCAATTTATTTTATTGAGGGAACAGAAGCCTTCTATCTTCTATTTATAAAGCTCACGTCGAATGGTCTTTTCGTATAGAACGGAAATTCGGTCTTTATGGCGCATTAGTTCAGACGTAGTCGCTGGCCATCTAATCTTTAACATCTAACTAACAGAGCAAAGAGGCAGAAAAGAGTCAATTTAAGAGAAATCTCTTGTGATCTCGTAAAATAAAGGTTTGAAAGGTCGGACGGGTCAGGGGCCTCAGTATTGTCGCCGTCCTCCTCTTGCACCCACCATACTTCTGAGAGTAAGACAATTAGCTACACAGGATAAAGACGTCAAAAAATTAGTACTTCTATCTCAGTGTTTGAAGATCTTTAGAGATTTCTGGTCTTTCAATTGTCACTCACTCGGCCAGGCAATCAATTCTCGAGCAGCCACTTACTTGACGTGTTACTAGTATGCCCTCTTAGGACATTTGCACCTGAAGCCGTACGTGGTTCTGAACAGTCAACATATGCCCAACTTATTAATTTCTATGGTTTCGCCACGATTAAATTACTCTCAGTATGCTTGTCTATTGTTTGCCCCAACAGCTCAGTCGCGACCGATCAATTTCATTTTGGTGAACTCAAATTCTTGCCATTGTCGCTCTCAGCAAATGATTACTTACTTCCCAGTCGCATAAAACAGCCTGATTACAATTCATTCTGACACCGAGAATAGCGAAGCTCTCGTATTCGCTCTTACACACCAGAGTTCATCCATTCTTTAAATTTCTCGGTCCTTCTAAACCTCTCGGCACGAGTTGATCAATTGAAAGAGTTCTGACTCGTATAGTGGGCAGCAAGCCAGTCCACATGAAGTCTAAACGTGACCTGCGTCCGCATTGTCTCTTTGGCCCCTCCGGTCCAGTGACTCCTACACCATGCGACTGAGACATCAGTATATCGGTATAGTACATACAATTAGCTCGCCCTCGGGTGCGGCGAATGGGCAATCTGCTGGGAGCTCGATGGCGCCAGGGCCAATGCGACACCCGGTCACACGGTCACCTTTTCAGCGTGGTCGCCGAGCGTGCGTTTCGTCGGGAGCGCCGAGATCTCCAGGTCTTCGGGCGCCTGGCTGCTGAGACGCGACTCGTAGCGCGCTTGCTTTTCCTGCTTGAGGCCGTCGATCATCTCCTTCCACTTCTCCAAGAGCTCCTCGCACTTCTCGTGCAAGCGGAAGCTGTCTGGGTACTCCAAGTTCTCGTCCTTGAGAATGCACTTGAGCACTTTGTGGATCTTGGTCTCGCGCAAGAGCTCTACCGACACCGGGAAGTCCGCGAGCCGGTTCAAGATGATCCGCGCCACCAGCAACTCGTCCACCGTGGGCGGCGGGTACTGCTTCGGGTCCTTCGGCGTCGCTGGCTGGTTGCGCTGGATGAGCGATCGCTGTAGTTTGATGCGGCAGAGCCAGAGCTGGTGCTGCCGGTCTTTCTCGGAGAGCGGGCGCGGCGACGCAACCCGCTCCTTGTCGCCGTTCTTGGCCTTGCCGTTGGGCACCGCCTTCTTGCGGGTGCCGTTTACGCGCCCGCGGCGCGGGCGCTTGCGCGCAGCCTCGTCGTCGTCGTCAGCGCCGCCATCGGCGGCGTCCTCGCTGTCGTTCAATGCGCTGACGTCTGCGCTGGCGTGCTCGTTTGTGTCGCTGGGTTGGGCGTCGTCGAGCTCGTCGTCCAGGCTGACGCCACCGCGTCGTCTGCGCCGGCGGCCGTTTGTGGAGGGCGACACGGGCTTGGCGTCGTCGTTGTCTTCGATGTCGTCGATTTCTTCGTCGTCGGTCTGCAGGGGCTCCTTGTTGCGGGCCAAGTCGTCCATGAACTCGTCAAAGTCGAGCTCGGACGCAGCCACGAGCGCCTCGGCCACGTTGTTGGTGCGCCCAGACTTCTTTTTGGGCTTGCCGCGCAACTTGTCCTTGGGCAACTTGCTCAAGCGCGACTGCAACTTGTCCGGCGGCAACGCCTCCAACAGCTTCTCGTTCATCCAGTTGAAGTCGCCGTCGGGGATGAAAATCACGCACAAGCTGGTTGTTTTCTTCTTGGCGGCCATGATCGCCGCGGGAATTAAGTCCGGCGGCATCACAAACAGCGGCCACGCGGGGAACCCCGTCATCTTGGCCAACACCATGGACTTGGGCGGGAACGGCGCCTTGTCCTTTTTGGGCGGCATGGCGCAGTCCACGGCAGAGCTCGGAATCCAGCGAGCTGGGGGTAGAGGTCCGGGTCTCGGGGGCCGTTTGTGTTGCAATGGACTCACCGCCGGTCACAGGGGTAGCCGCGTGGAGAAAAGGAACCACGGGTGTGTCCGGCACAGAGACTCCGCCGAATGTCACGTGGAGTAGTGGGCACGTGAGCGGCTTGAAAACAGGTGTGGCGACCCACTAGCGTTTGGCTGGCGGGAAAAGAGTGGTAGGAGCGAGGTCGAAATGCGACAGGCTGTGGCCGCGATAGCGACGCGAAACATGTGCCGCGCACGACCAGCGGCGGTGGAAAGGAGACATAGAAAGGGGCCATGGACGCTGGGTTGATTAGTTTGTTTAATTTTGTAACATTTTGTTTTTTATTCTGTTTTGCTTTTTCTTTTTGCTCTTGTCTTGTGTTGTTCTTTTTGTTCGTGTTGTGTGGTGTTGATGGGCTGGTCTGTATGGAGTTGCGCAATTCCGTTTCGCAGCAATCAAGAGCCCCGAAGGAGCCAGTAACGAAGAAATGATGGTCTGAAAAAGGAAAAAGGAGCAAGATTGGAATTGGTTGTTTTCTCGATGTTTGCTCCAGTGGAGGTGACTTCGGAATGTTTTGTTTTCCTCCGAACGTTGGACTTGCTGTGGGGTACTAACCGTGGAGCCGTAGTGCGTAATGGGTTAATTGGTGGACGATGGTGACATGTGGGGATCGTGGTTTGTTTTTTTCAAATTGAATAGGAGGCTTTTGCTTTTGAACTGAGGAGTTTGTTAGGATGCTGCCAGGGTTTTGATCGTTGCACCATATCAAGTCGGTTGATTCGATCGAGGAGCCAGCACAGCTATGGGTCGTGGGTTGCCTCAATTGAGGAGCCAGCGCAATTACCGTTCTAAAAATTCCAGAATCAATCACAATTGGTGGTCCTGGCGATTTCGAGTTGGGGCCCAGGTGCTGTCATTGACATATAAGTGAATAATACTACTTTGACAGGTAGGCTTATCTGTGGCCAATTGCGAACCATCACTGCAAAACTTGACACATTCGGGAGCCATTGAGAAGTCCACAGTGGAGAAAGAGAGGATAAACTTTTTTTGCTCTCACTTCATGTTCATGACCTATCTCTGCTGCTTACGTAATAGCTTGCCCGATCCTCCTGTCATGTCAAGATCATAACAGCAGATCCCAGATGTCGTCGAATTCAATCAATGCCCTCCATTTCATTCCGAGATCTGGTTGACTGGATCTGTAATTGACGAGATCCGATTCCCAAACGAATAGCAAAATACGATTTCGCTAAATATATTGGCAAGTCGAGTTACCACTGGAAGCCAAGTTAATATATTGGTTGCTTCACTGCTGCCGGATGTAATATGGCTATTCACAATAACCAGATTTACTATGGCCAACTTCACTGTAGTAAGATGCCTTTGGCAAGATTCACTATAGCTGTTTTTCTACAGCCTGTATCACTATAGCCTGTTTCACTGCAGCCTGTTTCACCAGTCAGATTCATTATAGCTAGTTTCTCTACAACAAAACCCCTGTGTTGCGCTGAAAAAAATGGTTCCTGATAATCATATCGAAACCATAGCTTGACTGGGAGATCCTCCAATAACAAACAAGAGCTTTTCTATTTAAGGACCTAGTCAAGCTCCTCTTCTTGCTTCATCGTCTGCACACAGCCGATCGTCATCTGCCCACTCCAACTCGCCAAACAACAAATCAAAAGAGCAAAAATCAAAAATCAAAAACAAAAAAAAAACGAAGAGAAAAGACAACGGCTCTACCTCCATCACCACCCAATTCTTCCCTGGCACTATTGTTCTCTCCTGCACCTGGCAGACCCATATTCTCACCTTTCTCCTTCAACATTTTGCACCCACTCTTTTCTCGAAAGAACGACCCGGCGTCATTGCACACAGCTCGATCTCGCCCAATGTTCTCCTCTCTGGCCGACTTGAAACGGCCCTACGCCGCACATTTGCCCACCCCCGACGAGGTGGCTGCGGTGTTCAAAAAACCACGAACCGTGCCAGCTTTGGCGGCTGAACCCCGGCTGCAAATTCGCCAACACCTGCCGCCATTGGCACACTGCATACCCGCGGATGCGGTCCCTCTAGTGCCGCCCCCGCTCGCGGCTTCTGACTTTTTTGTCGACTTGAATGCCCGCACTTCGCCAAAGGACATAGACCACATGGAGCGGGTGCTCCACAAGTTTCCGCCGACGATGGCGCCAGCACCACACCCTGCACAACCCTACGGGGGCGTCGGAATCATGGTTCCGTTTGTGTACCCCCCTATTCCCGTGCTCCGACCGGACAAGATGCTCGCGGACCCAGTCTTGGTCAAGAAAAGGGGACGCAAGTCCGCGCTGCAGCTCTTGGCAATCGCGAACGCGGCGCTGCTGTCGCGCTTGGGCGTCGACAACGCCGACATCTACGCGGCCATGGCGCCGCTCCCGTTTCCCCTGCCCAACTACATGCCGTATCCGTTGGTTTCGGACCACTCCACGCTCACGCCGAACGAGGTGTTTGCCGGCTGGCTCACCGCCCTGGAGCACCTACCCCGCACCGACATGGTGGTGGCGAGCGCTGCGGGGTCCATCTTCGACTTCCGTGCCGAGGTGGAGGCCGCGGGGTTGACCATCGACAAGTTGGACCTACTA
Organism: Sungouiella xylosa; assembly: GCA_023158955.1. NCBI lineage: Eukaryota > Fungi > Ascomycota > Pichiomycetes > Serinales > Metschnikowiaceae > Sungouiella > Sungouiella xylosa. The sequence goes on along the minus strand of JAHWDG010000001.1, from coordinate 2,357,038 downwards.
GTCAATAGCCGCCAAGAGTCCGATCCCGAGGCCGACGACAGCCGCAGCGATTCCGACGCACTGCTCCTGGAGGCCGGCTACGACGACTACGTGGAGTACGCGGAGCAGGTGGACACCAGCCGGCGCTACGACGTGCACGCGCAGAAAAAGGGGAACGTGGTGGTGGTGGACCTGGCGGCTAAGGCCGCGTTCGCGCGCGTGGCGCCGCGCGTGTCCAGCCGGGGCCGGACCTTGGCCACGCGCCATGGCGCGTCCTACGAATACTCAGACCGCGACCTCGAGCAGCAGGCGGACTTGGCCATGCCCGACTCCATCGTGTCGAGCACGCGCGACGTGGTCAACGCCGTGGGCGCGCAAAAGGAGCGCCGGCGTGCGGAGCTCGCCGAGTCCTACGCGGAGGTGACGGCGTTTGCCAACGCCCACCGCGAGCAAGTGTACGCCCTGCGCAAGATCGCGTTGCTCGCGCGGCTACGCGCGCTCCAGCAGTCGCGGGTGGCGTTTGCGGATGAACGCACGCGCGTGGACGACGCGGAGTTGGCCTACCACGTGTCGCAGGCGCAGGCGCTGCGGGACATCGAGCTCCTCCGCTTGCGCTTCTATCACGGCTACGAGCGGCTCAAGGCCGCGCAGGCGTTCTACCAGACGTCCAACCGCGCGTACAAGGCCATGAGCGTGCAGCTCGTCAACCGCCTCCAGAAACTCAAGCACTTCTTCGAGTACCAGCGGCGCGTCCTCCGCGCGGGCACCGACTCCGACACCGACCTCGCCAACATCCGCAGCAAGGAGAGTGCCAAGCTTTACAATGGCTTCGCCGACGCAGACTACCTGAGCAGCATCAAGGACGTGTTTCGCACCGCAGTGCGCAACGAGGACCAGGGCATCGCGCCCGACGTGCATCCCGACTTTGACGCCGATGCCTTCCGCCGCGTCTACACCGATCGCACACACCAGACGTACGTGCACGACATGATGCCGTTGGCCACCGACGAGGAGTTCAAGCTCATAGTCGGGGACGCGCCGCCCAAGGTGGGACCGGTCAAGGACGCTTCCGGCAAGGCTAAGAGCGCGCGGCACCCGATCTTCCAGAGTCCGCTCTACGATCGCATGACGCTGGGGTCGGACACCAACGCATCGGATGGAGGTGCGCCGACGTTCAAGCGGCGTCCGGGAAGGCGTGCTGCGCCCAAGCCGGCGCAGGGTGACCCTGCAACGAAACAGAACACGGAGGCTGCGCTCTTGGCGAAGATCATGAAGCAGTTTGTCGGCCCTGCCTCGGCAAGCTCCGATGAGTTGACGGGGGACTTGGCGGCCATCGGCATTGAGACGCGGTGGCCCGTCAAGTAGAGGAGGGAGAGATGGAGCGCAGTATGAGCGCAAGCACGGAACATGTGCAACGGGCGTGGAATTGGGCGCAGCTACGCGAAAAGCGGCACAACGCTCACGCGGAATAACTGAGGGAAGTCCTGCTAACGGCAACGGTTTACGGATATAAGCAAAGCAGCAGGCACAGCTACGATTGCAGCAACTGACACAAATGATATTGGATATTGGGGCAGAACGGAACTTGGAGCGCGGCCAGAGATGGACGGAGCATTGCTGCAGAGATGAGCTCAGCTAAAGCTCAGCATCCTTCTGCTTAGTTGCCACCTTGGCGTCATACGCCGCCCCGATTTCAGTCTCTTTTCAGTCTGAGCTCTACAATCGGCTTCACAATCTGCTTCCTCGCTGCAGTGGGCTTAACCACGAACTGGACACGCTGTCTCGCGAGAATACCTCCCTCAGTGACATGGCCAGTGGGTCAAACTCAGCCAAGCTCGACAGGATCAGGGAAGACTACATAAAGGTATAGCACAGCGTAACATACTCGGAAGTGTACATAGATAAGACAAAACAGAAGTGAAGCGGACTAGTAGTCCTCGAACTGCGAGTAGAGCCCAACGACCACGTTGGCCACGCCCACAATGAGCGGGAAGTTGCCCAACCCCAGCACAAAGCGGTGGTAGATGCCCAACTGGATGAACAAGTGGTTCTTCAACGCGTGCACGATGCCCTTGTAGGTGTCGATGGTGGTCAAGGCGCCGTTCTTGAAGACAAAGTAGAACACAAGCACCTTGGCCACGGCAAACACAAACGGGTCGAACTTGTAGAGGCGCACCACGAACGAGGTCTCCTCGTCGTCCTCGTCCTCGATCACCACCACGCGCCGCGTGAAGTTGATGTAGTAGGCCACGAGCGCAGGGATGGCCACCGCGTACACGATCCAGTTGGCAAAGATGGAGATCACCGTGAAGTCGTACAAGGCAGTGAAGTCCGGCAAGGGGAAGTCGCTGGTGCGCAACTGCGGCACGTTGTCCTTGAACACCTGGTGCACCGACTTGTTGTTCTTGACCGCCACCACCGGCAAGTAGAAGTACAAGAAGTAGCCCACCTCCACCGCCAATTCTACGTAGTTGAGCGTCACCGTCTTGGACAAGCTCTCGCGCAATTCGTCGTTGTACAGCAGCGCGGTGATACCCACCTTGTCCGTGAACGCCAACACTGCGTCGTGGACCTGCTCAAACGCCTCAATGGCGGGGTCCACCACCCACTCCTTGATGTTGATGGGCGGCGGCGCGTTGTAGTCCTTGTCCTCTTCCTCCTCTACAATCTCCTCCTCCTCTTCTTCCTCCTCGTCCTCGGTGGCGTCTTCTTCCACCAACGTGGACACCTCCACCTCGACCTCGTCGCCGGACGCCTCGAGCAACTCTTTGGCGCGGTCGGGGAACTCGGCGAGGAACAGCTCGATCTTCTCGAGCAACAGCTGCTTGGTGTCCTTGGACCGCACGGGGAGGCCCACGGTCTTGGCGACCTTGGCCAAGTCGGCCTTCTTGAACAGTTTGAACTCAGACATGTAGTACGCCTACTGTGCGATGTTGTTTGGGTAGGTTGCGGCCGTGTGCAGGGGGACGGTGTTTACCTTTTTCGATTACAAGCAAAACAAACAGTCGCAAATCGTGCAAATGTCAACAAAGTCTCAAAACATCACCACCACCACGGCGTTCAACATCACCCGTGGTCACCAAAAATTTTGGTGAGAATTACGAAACTACACCACCCACTATGAAGCATTTCTGGTAGAGATTTTTAACGTAGCAGAAACTTTTTGTTGGTTCGGGCCCGTGGTAGTGTTTACGAGGTGGCTGGTTGGCTCTGGGGCAGGTCTATGGCAACAGCAAAGGGAAACAGCAAAGGGCAACCGCAAACGAAACACGGAAATATGAGAATTCAGAAATTGAGAAACTCGCAGAAACGCAAAAAAAAATAGGAAATAGGAAATTTGCGGATGTGGGAATTATTGGATACGGAGGTGACAAAGCTTGTTCGGCGTGGTTTTAATTGAGGTGGGGAAGTGGAGGGGAGTGGTGGTCCTGTAATTACGAGTAGTCGATGGTTGCGAACCAGTCGCAAATTGGCTTGAAACGTTGGGCTGAACCTCTAAGGCGGCCAGATCATGGAGACATGGTTCAAACTTCACCACTCTCGCATTCTTCTGGATTCATAGTACTATTGAAGAATCAGATAATGGAAGGTATTGTGTTGGGAGATGACTGTGATGTTGCTGAGTGAAAGCCTTCTTTATACGGAGATAACATCGTTGGAATATCAACAATGCCATGAGCTCAATGTAGCCTTAAGTTATGTTTTAAGTGATGCCTTGAGTACAGTTTTCAATTATGCTATGAGTTTAAAGCTGTTCGTTGGTCGCGTTGTAGTGGTGATCTACTAAGTGACACTCAAAAACAAAATCCATCGGGAGTTTCAATTGGAAGGATTAACGGCAAACAAAGGAGGAATAGGAACGATGATAGAAGGTTGGAAGAAAGCTATTGTCGACTAAATTAGATCTGGGAGTAGGTTGTGATAGAGAAAATGGTAGAGAATGAATCCAAGGAATACAGACGAGAAGAATGGATTTGGGCCGCGCTTACTGAGCCAATCCCTATCCTAGCAGCTCGACTCGGTGATCTGGGTCCACAATGGGACTCAATGACCTGAATCAATGATTGCAGACAATGATTAGTTCAGGGCTCTGGGTCAGTAGGTTCAAGTATCCGAATGAGAATTCAGCTCAATGACTTGGTTCATTGACCCAGGTCAATGAATAGGCTCAATTCTATTTAGCGCTCCGATCAATTGTGGCTTCAGTTGAAAAAGGGCGATCTGTAGCCTTGTTTGGTGAGCGCTTAATTCATGGAGTGGGCTGTTCGTCTTTTTTCTGCCACGAGGTCACTTTTATAATACTCAATCACTTCCTCTCAATTCTTAAGGTCCTGCCTCGTCTCTCCAGAATCCGTTGTTAGATTGTCGAATCCACCGCATTGCCAACAATACAGCCAAGTACAAGAACCCACAATATGTCTACATCCCCGACGGCCCACTTTCTCCTTTACATATCCTCTGATCCCCGTTGCTTCTTCTTTCTCCATCGGCCGTTTTTTCTCCGCCATCTGTCCGTGTTTCTCCTGCGGGCTCGGTACCTTAATCCCGGCGATCTGCCTGATCGTCGTTGACGTGTGATTTTCTACATCTCGCTTACATCGACCTAACGACCAGGGGCTCCATTTCCCTCCACTGATACCCGTATTATCGTTCACACTTACCCTATATCTCAACAAGCTACAAAATGCCCTCCCACATGCCCGCAACTAACTGAACTGGCACAATCAGCTACCACCACACTATATTGCCCCCTATTGATTTCTCTTATGATTCCCAGTCGTTTCACACGTCACATCCCCCAATGTTTTGATATTTCACTGCATCGAAGCACGTTCATCGGTCATGCACCAGGTCTTAAACCAGTTTCGCGCTCATTCTGGGATGAAGACCACCTAAAACAACACAGCCCAACAAGAGAAATATATATATAGTCACTTTCCTGCTCTTCTATACCTCGCCTCTTTCCATCTCCCGCCCCCTTCCTTGCTCGGGCGACACGGCAACACCAAAAACAACCTTTTGCACGTGACCAAATTCACGTGACTGTTTACCGTTTTCCTCAACTGGACATCTCACTATTCCCTGTTTCCAGTTGGATCTCTGCACCCCACACAAGCAACCGATCTACCTCTCATCTTCATGTCTCGGCTACTACCGCGCCTACGGCCGGTCTGCCGAGTCAGAAATCTCTCACTGGAAACGCCCCGCATCAACCAGGTGGGCATTCAATATCTCTCCAAAGATCTCCACAAAAAGGTGTTTCCTTCAAGGGACCCAGATGACTACCTCAAGACGGCGCATCCGCACCTTCTCAAGCTTGCACAGAGCCACTTGGAGGTTTCGGGGCTCTGGGGAAAGAAAACCAACGTCTCCGACCCCATCTCCATCCCAGACTTCCCAAAGTTGGTGGGCAACTCCATGGACGAGCACTTCACCCGCATTGGGAACCGGCTGGCGCAGCCGTACCTCGAAATGGCGGAGAAATTTCTCAATTCCGACGCCAAAGAGGTGCCCAGACCGGCGAAATGGGAGTTTTCGCCAGGGTGGACGCGATACGCGCCAAACTCCGCCCCTGAACCGGTCGAATACCCGCTAGAAGACGAATTGGTGTTCGACGTCGAGGTCTTGTACAAGCGCTCGCAGTACGCTGTGATGTGCACGGCGATGTCGCCGACTGCATGGTACGGGTGGGTTTCGCCTGTTCTCACCAACTTTGGCGAGTGTGGCGAGCCAAAGACCTCCGAGGACTGGCAAAACCTCATCCCTTTCAACACCCACGCCAAACCCAAGCTTTTGGTGGGGTACAATGTGAGTTTTGACCGCGCTCGAGTGAAGGAAGAGTACCTGGTGAAACAATCCAAGGCATACTTTCTCGACGCCATGGCGTTGCACATCGCCATCAGCGGGTTCTGCTCGCAGCAGCGTCCGACGTGGCAGCGGCACGTCAAGCTCATGAAAGGAAAGGAGGAGAAAAAGCGCCAGCTGGATGACGATGAGGCGGATGTCGACACTGCCGAGCTCTCCTCGCCCCAGGACGTGGCCCAACTTGTAATGGACGACCCCTGGCTCGAAAAGGGCTCACTGAATTCGTTGGCCAGCGTGGCAGAGTTCCACTGCGGCATCCAAATGTCCAAGGAGGCGCGGGACCTCTTTTCGTCGGAGCACGTGGCCGACATCGTGGACAACTTCCAGGAATTGATGCACTACTGCGCCGGCGACGTGCTGGCCACGTTCGAGGTTGCCAAGAAGCTCCTCCCTGAGTTCCGCAGGAAAAACGCCCATCCTGTCTCGTTCGCGGCCTTGCGTCTGTTGGGCTCCTTGTTTTTGCCAACCACAAGAAAGTGGGAAACCTACATCGAGACGGCCGAGGCGCTCTACCAGGCCAACCGCGAGGAGGTGAGCCAGATTCTCCGCGAGCGCGTCAACGAGTTGGTGCGCTATGTTGAGGACGACTCGGCCATGCCCGACTACGAAAACGACCCGTGGCTCCGGCAACTCGACTGGACGCCCAAAGTAAGGCGCCTCCGCCAAGACGGCACTCCGTACGCGCGACAGCCGTATCTTGCGGGCTACCCCGAGTGGTACCGTGGGCTCTTCCGGTCGTCCTCGGGGAGCGAAATGAACATCTCGGTGCGCACACGTCTCACGCCGTACTTGTTGAGGCTCCTGTGGGAGGGTTACCCGCTCATGTGGACGAATGTTGCTGGGTGGTGCTTCAAAGTGCCCAACGACGAAGAAATCGTCGCGCGCATGGAGGCCAAGAATTACCCCAAGGCCATCCGCAGCGAAGAAGACTCGCAGGCCTTGGACGACGAGGGCTTGCTCGAGGAGATGGGAAACGGCAAGTACATGTTGTTCAAGGTGCCGCACCCGGACGGGCCCAAGAAGCGGTGCACGCACATCATGTCCAAGAACTACATGAAGTACTTCGACAGCGGTGTGTTGACCTCGGAGTACGACTACGCCAAGAGCATCATCGACTTGAACTCCGCGGCCTCGTACTGGATGGGCAACCGCGCGCGCATCTCCGAGCAGTTCGTGGAATACTGTGACCCAGCGGGGAGCAAGAACAAGTTCTTCGACAAGAAGAAGGACCTCAAGGCCCACCCGAACATGGGCATCATTCTCCCCAAGCTCTGTGTCATGGGCACGGTGACCCGCCGTGCTACAGAAAACACCTGGCTCACCGCCGCCAACAGTAAGAAAACCAGAATCGGCTCCGAGCTCAAGGCCATGGTGGAGGCGCCTCCAGGCTACGCGTTCGTGGGCGCTGACGTGGATTCCGAGGAGTTGTGGATCGCCTCGTTGATTGGCGACTCGATGTTTGAGATCCACGGAGGCACTGCTCTCGGCTGGATGACGTTGGAGGGCGACAAGAATGAGAAAACGGACTTGCACTCGAAAACCGCCGAAATCATGGGCATCCTGCGCGGCGACGCCAAGGTGTTCAACTACGGACGGATCTATGGCGCAGGCGTGACTTTTGCAACCAGGTTGTTGAAGCAGTGTAATGCCTCATTGACCGAAGAGGAGGCGACTGATACCGCCAAGAAACTTTACGAGCTGACCAAGGGCCAATCAACTGTCTCGAAGATTTTCAACAGAAAGGTTTACCATGGAGGGACCGAATCGGTGATGTTCAATGCGCTTGAGAGCATTGCGAACCAGGAGAACCCAAGGACTCCGGTGTTGGGTGCTTCCATCACGGACGCACTCACACTGAAGAATCTCAACAAACACAACTACCTCACCTCGCGGGTCAATTGGACCATCCAGAGCAGTGGGGTGGACTATCTCCATTTGTTGATTGTTTCCATGGAATATTTGATTGAGAAGTTCAATATCGAGGCCAGGTTGATGATCACGGTTCACGACGAAGTGAGGTACTTTGTCAAGGAGGAACACAAGTTGATTTGCGCACTTTTGCTTCAGATCAGCAACTTGTGGACCAGAGCCATGTTTTGCGAGCAGCTTGGCATCAAGGAGCTTCCGCAATCGTGCGCTTTCTTCTCCGAAGTTGACGTGGACTTTGTCTTGAGAAAAGAGGTGGGTTTGGACTGTGTCACTCCATCTCATACCACTCCGATTGCTCCCGGCGAATCGTATGATATCAGACGTCTTTTGGACACCCTTGACCAAAATGTGCTCCAATCCGGAACCAAGTTGCAGAAATTGAAATCTTCAAAATTCAGTGCACGCGAACCGGTGATCAAGGCCTTGGGAAATGGGTTGTCGAAAGAGTTGGCTATTGCCAGATTGGCCTTACAGAACTCAGCGAGCAAGAAAGAGTGGAGATCGAACGTCGCCGCTTACCTCAAAGTGCAAAGGGCGCAGGAGAACCCTGTTTTTCCTCGCAATGACTCAGATAGTAAGAGCAAGCCGGCTGCTGCTCTGAAGAGCTCAGTCGGTAACAAAAAATCGGCTGCTCCTCGCAAGGCACGCATTCCCAAAGCGGCATATGCTCGGATTGGGGAGGAGTACAATTTGGCCAAGGACGGAGACGAGATTTTGCAGCAAGAGCTTAAGAGTTTGCTGAGGCCGCGCGCGTATGTGAAGCCGCGCACAAGTGACTCCCTGCGGATGCTGGCTGGGACCCTGGCCAAATCTGGTGGTCGTAAAGTGTTCTTCAATGCCTTTGGACCGCCGCCCAAAGTGAGCTCTAGTGTGGGCCCAGCGCATGACCATGAAATGTCTCCGGAGGCATACCCTTGCGAGACCGAATCAGGCGCTTCGTCGGAAGATAACAAACGAGGAAGTTCGGCCAGAACGCACTTCCGGTCCAACTTTCTCGAACTTGACACAGGTGCGAACCCCGTTCGGGGCATAACACTGACAAGACAGCACCGGCCACCAGCAGGTCTGGTGGTGAGAACCAAACACATGCACACGGCAGCAGTCGGTGATGACAATTTCAAGCGACGATCGCAGCCTGGCATAGTGGATAGCGAATGCGGTCTACGCCGCCGTCGACGATGACACTAGGGCCTCTGCGACAGCCTTCAAAGCCACCATCACCACGACCGGATCGATAACAAGCACAACATCGATGTTCCGAAACCGCCCTCGCTGAGGAGCCACAATTGATCGCAAGGCATGGAGCGCAGCTCTGCCAAGATGGAGTGCCGCTCTGCCCACATCATTGACCACGTCCATTTCCGAACAACCACCCACTACTGCCCGTGTGCTACATGATGATTCCAGGTTCTGCTACGACGAGAGACTTTGTATTATAGCTGTATTTAGATAAAGGATAGATTATGGTAATGAGGTGAGAGTAGTCCGAATTAGGAATTCACAGGTAGTTGGAATGTTGGGAAGTATTAGAGAATGTGCCTTACAGGTGAAGGTGTGTACACTAGAAACCACTCCATCGGCTCTGCTTCACTTCACACTACAGCATGGCACAACTAGATCACGTGGTCACCATCAGCATACCCTTTGAAACATCGAGACAGGCGTCCATTGCTTGCAACAGTATATCTGTGGATCCTGTGTTGAAGAAAGGTGAGATTGACGTTGTCTACGAAACAGAGGACAACCAGCTCAAATGCACATTTGCGGGGGTTTCCGACCGGGTTCTCCGAGTGGCGATCAGCAACGCCATCGACAACATCAAGACGATTGTGGAATGCATGGACGAGTTCGACGGAGAGGAGAACACGGTATTCACGTAGAGGTGAGAATGAGTTGAGAACTTGAGCTGACTTGAGATCTCGCTGAACTGATTTGAGGCTCGCTGAGCTGATTTATGGCTCGCTCAGCTGATTGAGATCTCGTTGCTAATTATAATATGCTTTAAGTCGGCAATAGCTTGTGGGCCCTATGAGTGGAGCTTTTGCTCTTCAGTTCGAGCAAAATCAAGATCTGATCGTCATAGAAGCACAGCTGTTAATTGAAGACTCAGTGACGCGTGTCAGACCTCTGATAGAATAGAAATCTGTATTCGCATCAATGGAATCATATTGACTAGTGTGGACATCTGTCTCTAAACTGTCTCCGCTTGTGTGGCCCAGACAATATGATACAACGCACTAATAAAATTAAAATCTCGGCTCAAATGTAGATCTTGGCTCGTCTCCTTTTCTTACTCTACTTTTCTCGATATTTCCCCGGATTAATTGGGCCATCGAGTCTATCTCCTGTACCAAAAATCTAGTTCATTATGCTAGGTCCACACCGGGTGGTTTCGGTCACCAGCACAAGGACACTCTTCAAGAAAGTCAAAAACATCCAAAAGAGCGTCCCGTTCAAGGAGGAGGTCGACTCAAAACACCACGAGTACTCCATCCGACCGGACACTTTTGCATTCAAGGTCTCGGCCGACCTCGACAGTTTCTTGGGCAAAGAGCACCAGGACAGCCGCCTGCACCCACTACAAAAGGACGGCAGCAGTCAGAGCTCCTTCAATTTCCTAGAATACATCTACAGGAATGCCACCAACTACCCATTCCACACCCACTCGCCGCAGGATGTGTTCGACAGGTATCCACTCACAAACTCTGCTCGAATGGGCCGGTTGAAGCACCGACCCAGAAAGACGAAGATGTTGGTTTCCGACTTCATTGAGGACTCGCTCTACAACCCAAACTACGGCTACTTCTCGAAGGAGGTGGAGATTTTCCACACCGACAAGCCGTTCGACTACAACAACATCGAGGACGTTGACGGGTTCATGGAGGCGTGGCAGAGTGCGTACTCAAAGTACGACGAGGTGCAGAAAACTTCTGATCCGTTTCAGGAACAGTCTCCCATCACTGAAGAACCCGAGAGTTCTGGCAAACCACAGCTGGTTCTCGCAAAGCACGCCAAAAACATCCATAGACAGGACCTCGTTGCGTCGGGCGGGGCAGTAAAAACGAAAAAGTCGCTTCAGTTGTGGCACACGCCCACCGAGCTTTTCTCTCCATACTATGGAGAGGCCCTAGCGCGGTACATTGTGGTCAACTACAAACTCAACGGCGCGTACCCATACGAAGACTTGATCATCTACGAAATGGGCGGAGGAAACGGCACCTTGATGTGCAACATCTTGAACTACATCAAGCAGAACGAGCCCGACATCTACAAGCGCACCCAGTACAAGATCATCGAGATCTCGTCGCAGTTGGCGCTCCGGCAGTTCTCGCAAGCCATGAAGCAGAAATTGGTGGCCCAGGATTTGGACTCGGAGAAGCTCGAGATCATCAACAAGTCCATCTTCAAGTGGGACCGCACCGTCACCGAGCCGTGCTTTTTCATTGCCCTTGAGGTTTTCGACAACTTTGCCCACGACTTGGTGCGCTACGACATCACCACCGGCGAGCCTTTCGAGGGGTATGTTTTAGTGGACGACGACGGCGACTTCTACGAGTTTTTTGCGCCGCAGTTGAGCTACTACACCAACGCCTTCTTGCACCTTCGGGAGAACGGAAAGTACCCCGTGTTACCACAGGCCGCAAGCATGTATGGACAGGCGAAAAAGCTCTCGACTTTGGTGCCGTATGTCTTGGACAAGGACGCGGTGCACCCGTTGCTCCACCTGTCGCTCAAGTTGTCGCTCAAAAACAAGATCATGCCGCTCAGAGACAACTTGACGCCTGGCGAGTTTGTGCCCACGAGACTTTTGCAGTTTTTCCAGATTTTGAAGCACAGGTTCCCCCACCACTCGTTGGTGAGCTCGGATTTCGGTGCGTTGCCCAATGCCATCAAAGGATTTTACAACGCGCCCGTTGTTCAGACAGTCATCCAAGACCGCATGGTCGACGTGTCAACGTACATGTGCCACCAAGGCTACTTTGACATTATGTTCCCTACCGACTTCCACCTCGCGAGCGACATGTATCGACAGGTGACCGGCAAGTTGGCCAAGGTGGAGCTGCACCTGGAATTCTTGGAGCAGTGGTCGGACGTGGAGAAGACCACCACGCGCAAGGGCGAGAACCCCATGTTGGATTTCTACAAGAACGTCAGCTTCATGGTGAGCTGACGGTGTACATAGATGATAGAGTGAATCCCAATACAAAGTGGTGTCACCGACACGAAGAACTAAAAACACAGCACGAGCTACCAGACCATCCCAAACAAGGCGCTGGTGGACTTTTTGAACCCTCCCACCACAGAGTGCATGGCCAACGAGCTGATGGCCCGCAACTCCTGAATGGCCATGTTCAGGTACGCGATGGCAGAGTGCACCAAAGAGTTGTCGGTGAGCATCAGCACGCCCTCGGCCACCGTCTTGGGCACGCCGTGGAGCGAGCCCGCCATGGAGTCCACCGCGGCGAACAACTTGTCGAGCGGAGCGCCCGTCCGGTCGGGCAGCATCTGGCAGCTGCTGACCATCTCCGCGGGCCCGCGCGAGAGCCCGCGGGCAAAGTCGCCCACGTTCCTGCTCAAGTGGGAGACGGAGCCGGTGGCCACGGTGACCCCCACACCGATGCCGATGGAGAAGCTGCAGATGAGCCAGATGTTTCGCAGGACGAGGCCGAGCACGCCGCCATCGTCGTAGGGCGCGCCCAGGCCAAAGACCTTGGCGCATGCGGCCACGAGCGCACGTAGGTGGCTCAAGTTCGACAGCAACTGTAACGGATCGATGTTGGCGTAGCTCAGGGACATCAGCATCTCGTTGCGGATCTGCTTCTCAATGTGCCTGTAGTCCGGCTTGCGGGTGGGGATTAAGCTGTCGTACATCGACTTGGAGTGCGGGCTGCGCTTGGAGGGCCGGGCCGGCGGGAGCGTGGAGTCGCCCAACTCCTCGGCGATGTAGGCGGTCAAGCGGCCGAGCAAGCGCGCGTTGCCGAGCGACGGGGCCTTCCAAATCTGGTCGGGCCGCGTGGCGTTGATGATGTCGAACAAGTTGACAAAGTAGTTGGTGGTCATGACGTTGATCACGGTGAGCTTGGGTCCCGGCGCGCCCAACGCGGCCATGAACTCCACGAACAACGCCGAGCCGTCGTTCACCAAAAAGAGCAACTGCGACCCGCGCACCACCCGCAAATCCGCCGCCAGCGGCGCCCGCGCGATCTCCAAGTGGTTCACCTGGACGCGCCGCGGCACGTCCACGTGTGCGCGGATGTGCGCCATCAAGGCCGCGGTCTCGGCTTGGACGGCACTGCTGCACGTGGTCAAGACCGTCAACTGCACGGCGCTGCCGCTGCCGGACAACGACATGCGCGGCATGATGAAGGTGCTGTGCTGGTTGGCGGGCGCCGCGATGTGCTTGACGCGCCCGGTGCCCGTGAGCGTGCGCTCGTCGTCGGTGGCGGACTTGACACAGGTGTAGTCGTCCTCCTCGTCGGTGTCGAAGACCAAGACGCCCGCGGCGCGGAGCAGCGGCACTATGACCATAGACTCGCTTTTGGCGAGGGTGTCCTCCGCGTTTTCCTCCTGGTTGTCCTCCTCGGACGTGGACGACAAGATAGATGCACTCTGCGGGCGCGAGCGCACGTCCACGTCGACGGGATTGATCAGCCACGGCATGGCCACAGGAAAGTCCAACGGCGGCGGCGTGAACTCGGGCTTGAGTTTGAGGTCGAGCTCAGGGTTGGTGAGCGCATTGTAGATCGACAGGTGCGAGCTGAGGAGGCGGCGCAAGGACATGTCCTCCTCGCGCGCTTCTGGCTGGTCTGAGTCCATATTGAGTTGCTGTGCTAGTAGGTAGAAGTACTAGTTGCTGGTCGCACAGTGTAGTGCTAATGGTACGAGGGTTGCTGGTACCAATAGAACCACTGGTAGTAGTACTAGTGGCAGTAGTAGTTGTTAGTGCTAGTAATTGAGCAAGTTGCTGAACTGGTACTAGTAGTAGTGTTGCACTAGTAGAAGTTACTATTACAAGCTCAAACGGTACTATTTGTAACTAGTAGTTGCTAGTCGTAGTTGCTAGCAGTAGTAACTAGTAGTCGTAGTTGCTAGTAGTAGTAACTAGTAGTGGTGGTTGGTTACTAATAGTATTAGTAGTATAGTACCAGTAGTCGCAGTAGTAGTAGTAGTCGAAGTAGCACAGGCTGAGCTTGCTATCGTGATTGATCCTTATCACTTCGCGGTTGCTGTGTCTCCCTGTTTCTTCGTGATTGTAGTCTCACTTGGTCACTTGTTCTGGCGGTTGTTGCACTTTTAACTCCTTCTTGCTCTGTTCTGTTCTTATCCTTTTTCTGCTTGTCTGGAGACGGGATCGACTCAAGCCACGTTAGATTAAGACTCAGCAGACAAAACAGCAGCAGATTAGTAGAAGAACGCGTAGGCAATGGCGTTTATGGGGTCCGGTTCCCTGCAGTGAGGAGTAGGTAGTGCGCGGATCCGATAAGATCAGGCGGAGATACGTCAGTGCTCAAGACAGGACAACGACAGGCAACAGAGGGGAGCAAATATAAAGGTGAGAAAATCGACAGTCTGCTCAATTGACCTGTTCAATTATTTTCTTGGTGGGGCTCAACGGTCGGGCAATCACCGCAGACAGGACTCGGAGTATGAGGGGACAGTGACGTGGACTGAGTCTCATGATTGCCCGAACTACAGTAATTCGTTCATTTCTCTTTTTTATTTCTATTCTCTGCATTTATTCTCGGTTTCTCTGCTCCCTATTTTGTGCTTCATAATATCTCGTCTTCTTCTTCTTTATCGGTCCAGTATCTTATTTTCTCGCTTCGCGATAAGCAGACGTGACCACGGCGGGGTTAAAATTAGAGAAATAATTGGACAGATCATCAAAAATTCAATACACCAGATCTTTACCATACCGCTATGCCTATATGTTTTTCGCCACCCTGGATCTGAACAATGGCTGGATCTCGATGCGGTTGCTGGGTGGTGCCTGGACCCCGAATAGGAAAAACCGTTGTCGGCTTTCTGGGATATTTGGTCTGGGCCTGAAATCCTGGTCTTCTTGTTATTGGCCGAGTCTTCGCTTTAGAGTTTGGGTTATCTCGGCAATTGCCTTTTTCGTCTCAGGGATGAGCTTGGGATGTAGAATTTAACTAATGTGGCCAATTTGGGTTATAAGCGAAAAGAGTATTCACGGCCGCAAAAATCAGGTTTGGTCAGGAAAGGGAAGAAAAGGGGTAAGCATCGATTTCTGCGTTTGAGGAAACCACAGCTTTGATTTGGAGTCGAGATTGCCATCCGGGGTTGGGCTCTAGGGTACGCTGGTCCAGTAGCATTGTAGAGAGAATCAGCGACACCATAAAATCAAGGAGGGCTCACGATAAAAGAGAAAATAATATCGACAGTAAATGCTATAAGCGATAATTACTCTTGATCGCTAAGCGTGACTTACCCTTGATCGAATACCCTTTTGTAGGAATAGTTTGGTTGCGGTTGATATATGGCGCCAACCATGGACAACGCTGGCCCGTGTTAGCATAGAAAAACTCGAGATAGACTCAAAACAACAGAAGTAGCAACTTCTCGGTCTCATCCGGTTTATGAACTACGTTTTGGATCGGTCTCAGGCTTCCGAAGAACACTTCGCCGATGTGCCACGCGTCTTCAATGTGACGCACTCAAAATCATGAACAGGCGTCGTTGTGAAGATTTATAAGCTTTCTAATCTTCTTCAGTCATCCTGAACTTGGGAGGCTCTCGAGTTCACGGGGTCTACAGCTTCTCTCCATCTTCTCTCTAGCTTCTGATCTGCCATGCGGGTTTGAGAGCAAGAAATCGGCCACGGAGAACCTCGTATAATTTCAGGAAGAACGTCGGCCGCTCGAGGTACCTTGTAGAAATCCCATTGTGCTTTCTATTTTTATCACGTTAGCCGTCTTGGTGATCTGATGTTACGCAGATCATATAGTTTCGTTTGCTCGTATAAACTGCTCTGAGCATTCAGAGGCCATACGTTAACAAACCGGGCCCGAACGTCTTATTTCCTCGAATCAAGTTGACGCGGAACGATTTCTACCATTATTTTTAGCTTTTCGCCGAAATCTGCCCCGCCGTTCTCCGCACCCTCCCAACCACGATCACCAAACAATGAAGCCAATAATAACTTAAAAATCATTTGACCGTTAAAACCGTTAATTCCATCAAAACCGAAACCATCAAAAACCGCCCAAATCATCGATACTGCTAAATCGTAAAAAAGATAAAACCATAAAACCATGAACTAACCATTCAAGTCCTGCTCCAAGCCGACGCACCCCAGCACCCAACCACTAACCCCTAGATTTCTGCCACCAACTCGTCTCGTCAGCTCCGCCACTTACAAGCCCCCGACCATTCTCCGCCCGGACACACGTGACTGCCCCTCCTGCCGTTCTTCTCGTAACCTCTCGGAGGTAAAGGTGCTCGCGTACTACATCTTCTCATGGTCGACGACAAGTACATCGGGCTTGCGCTCGCCATGTCGTCGTCGTTGGCGATCGGCACCTCATTCATCATCACAAAGAAAGGCTTGATGGACACCTCTCGCTCGGGCGCCGACAACAACACCGGCCACCAATATCTTCAGAACCCCATCTGGTGGGCAGGCATAGCCACCATGGCGGTGGGCGAGGTGGCCAACTTCGCTGCATACACATTTGCGCCGGCGATTTTGGTGACGCCGTTGGGGGCGCTTTCGGTGATTATCGGCGCGGTTCTCGCGGCCATCTTCCTCAAAGAGGAGCTCGGCACCCTAGGCAAAATGGGCTGCGCCATCTGCTTGATGGGCTCGGTGATTATTGTCCTCCACGCTCCGCCAGACAAGGAGATCCAGACCGTGGACGAGATCTTGAACTACGCCACTCAACCAGGCTTCTTGTTCTACGCGTTTTTGGTGACTGCCTACTCGCTCTTCATGATCTACAAAATCGTGCCCAAGTACGGCCACACCAACCCCATGATCTACATCTCCATCTGCCTGACGGTGGGCTCCATCTCGGTCATGTCCATCAAGGCGTTTGGCATTGCGTTGAAGTTGACGTTGGCTGGCAACAACCAGTTCTCTCACGTTTCCACCTACGTGTTTGTCGCGGTGGTGGTGTTGTGCATCGTCACCCAGATGAACTACTTCAACAAGGCGTTGGACCAGTTCGACACCTCCATCGTCAACCCGCTCTACTACGTCACCTTCACCACCTGCACGTTGGTGGCGTCCTTCATTCTCTTCAAGGGCTTCAACACCGCGCTGGCCGTCAACATCATCTCCTTGTTGCTCGGCTTTCTCATCATCTTCTCCGGCGTGTACTTGCTCAACATCTCGCGCAAGGAGAACGAGGGCCGCGAGCGCGAGCTCTTTGGTGTGCACAACGGCAAGGACATGGCGCCCATGGACAACGGTGTGGGCGGTTTCTCGTCCATGCGTCGCTCCATGCAGCTTCCCCGCGGCGAGTACGACGCCGAGGAGACCGTGGGCTTGCGCCGCTTCGACTCGTTTGAGTTGTCCGACGACGAGACCGACACGCGCCAGAGAATATAGAGTAGCAGTTAGACAATACAACGAGGCATCGGGGCCCAAGCACGGAAGAACAAGCAATAGAGAAAGTCAAGGACAACAGAAGAAGCAAGAACAGGAGCCACAAGAATACAGCAAGAGGCAAGGTAGCAATAAGAGGCAAGGCAGCGGTAAGAAGCAAGGCTGCAATAAGAGGGAAAGCACCAATTAGAAGCAACTAGATTGCAACAAAAATGGGCAACGCCATAGGAAAGCGATCGCTCCCATGGAGAGAATCTTGGTGCTCTGCAGCGCTGCCCTCAAGTGACAGTATGGCTGTGGATTTCTCACTAGCCCCAGTGCAACTGGTTAATTGCCCTCTATTGCAGAAGGCGGTACATGTCTTAAGAACGCATCTACAATCAAGACAGTGGAGACTGTGACATGCGGGTGCGACATCTGGCTGTACATGTTGGTAAGACAATTGCAAATGCTGCGAATCCCGGCGCAGACAGTAGAATCAAGGCGTGGGGTCGGAATCTCGGCCTCGGTGGAGTGATTCAATCTGGGATTTCTTAGTAAGAGCTGAATGCTTGGAGATCGGGCATGTTTGACCTCACTTGCTCGTTGTATGAATCGGATCTTGCGAAATTACAATCGAATACAGCGAAAAGGGAGGATGCTTTCGTGAATGAGATGCTTTTAAGAATGTCCTGGAGTTGACAACACGGACTTCAGAGAGCAAAGCAGGTTGTTGCCATAATACAGGGTTACATCACCCTACATGTGCATGTGGCAAACGAGGGCCGCAAAAGGATCTTCTTAGCAATGTTATAAATTGACGCTCTTATGTTTTTATGACCGGCAAGTGTGTCCTCGTTATCGTTTGCCGCACCAAATAGAGCTACAGTGCTGTTCAAACAATGAAGCCAGCTCTTTTTAATTATTGCGACCTGGTTCCCCAATCAGGCTCTTGTTATTGTTTTCGAGAATTCTCGAACAATTGAATGGTCGGACTCCAGTTCCTAAGCACCAAAGGGCCCGATCTGATACTCAAGCAACACCAAAATAAAACAAGCCGAACCAAATTAAAACACATGCACAGCACAATTACAGAATAAACAGAATACTCATTACAATGCCTTTTTGACTAATTCGTCTAAAACTCGAAGAACCACTATCAGTTGTGCACCTAACTATCACTATCACCTCCACTAACTCCACATGGGTGCCAACCTCTCCCTCCTAGCCCCGCACGCACACACTGTGGCGTTGCGGTCGTATGTGGATGTTTTGCCGGGGTACAAATTTCTCGACGTGATCAACGACTCACGCTTTCTCAAGACGATAAAAGTGTATGACACCAACTCTGGTGCCCTTCTTGTGGTGAAGGTGTTCATCAAAACGCCGCAGATGCGCACGAAGCTCAATTCTGTCACTGATGCGCTCTCGCGAGAGTCTAGGCTCCTAGCCCAGTACGCCAATGTGCTACCTTGGCGACGTATTATCGAAACAGACCTGGCCGGCTACTTGGTGCGTCAGTTGGTCAGAACAAACTTGTACGACCGGATCTCGTTGCGCCCATTTTTGGAGCCGGTCGAGAAATTGTGGATTGTGTTCCAGATCCTTCGCACAATGGAGTTGATCCACGAACACCTCCACACTGTGCATGGAGACGTCAAGACAGAAAACCTCTTGGTGACGAGCGCCAATTGGGTTGTACTCGCCGATTTTGCCCAGCACACAAAGCCGGTATACTTGCCGGACGACAATCCGAGCGAGTTTGTCTTTTACTTCGACAGTTCGTCGCGACGTTCATGCTACCTCGCCCCGGAGCGATTCTACCCGAAAAGCAAGCCAAAGAATCTGGACGACCTGAAACTCACCACCGCAATGGACTTATTTTCGCTCGGTTGCGTCATTTCTGAGCTCTACATGGACGGCGAGCCGACGTTTTCGCTTTCTGACTTGTACAGATACAAGCGAGGCGAGTTCCAGCCGAACTTCTCGCGGATACTGGACCCAAACATCCGCCAGATGGTGAAGGATCTCTTGAGTCTCGACCCCGACCAGCGTCCTCTGGCATCCACATTGCTCAAGGATTATCGAGGAAATTGCTTTCCCGATTACTTCTACGACTTTCTCTACGACTACATGTACGAGATGAACAGCACAGATGAGTTTTCTGTTCCCGAGGAAGAGACAGACAACGTTTCTCCGAGCGATTTGCGAATCGAGCGGATGTACGAGACTTTCGACAAAGCCAGTGCTGCCTTTGGATTCACCTACGAGACAGGTAGAGAGAGCGAATTCGGGAAGAAGTTTCCGGGTCTCCGACTTGGAACTCCGGGTGTTCCCCATGACTACACAATTAAGCCCTCTTCGGAGCTCCCAGATAGTTCCGAGAATGGCGCCCTCGTTGTGCTTGACCTAATCTGCTCACTCTTGGCATCTACGAAAAGACCAGAGTCCCGAATTAAGGCGATAAAGTTGATTCTTGCCTTCTCCGAGCGCGTCAGCGACGCATCAAAATTGGACAGACTGCTTCCATACCTCTGCAGCTTGATTGACGAGTTTTTGGAAGACTCCACACTCTACGTGGAAGAGACCTCCATACACAGCTCCAACTTTGTTTCGGATGCGAAATATTCTACAAGAGTGGCGTGTACTGCCCTCTTGGCAATCACATCATTACTAGCGTCTTGCTCAACCATCAACGCGATCAACTCCTTGGTGTTCTCGGAGTACTTGAATCCGAGACTCAAGTACATCGCATTCCTCAACTGCCAGCACCAAGATGAATCGATCTACATCAAATCAACCTTGGCTGTTTGTCTCCCATACCTTGCGAGGATATCGGAGAAGTTCTCAACTTTGGCCGGTGCGTATAAAGACGAGAACAGCGAAAAAAACACCGAAGCCGATAATTACGAACCCGGCTATTACAAAGTTCCCAGCTCGAGGACAGAGACTGATTTCAAGGATATGGCGGAAGCACTTCTCATTGATCGGAGTGTGAGCGTCAGAATAAGTCTTGTGAACCACATTCTTCCCTTGTGCCAGTACTTTGGGGTCGACAAGACTAACGACATTATCTTGCCACACTTGATCACGTATTTGAACGACTCCAACTACCAGCTTCGCCTAGCCTTTCTTTCTTCCATTATCGACATTGGTTACTTCATTGGTGTTCTCTCATTCGAGCAATACTTGTTGCCTTTGTTGTTCCAGGCCCTAGGAGACCACGAGCATTTCGTGGTTTTGAAAGTGCTCGAGATCTTTCATCACTTCGTCAGTGAAAGATTGATCAATCCAGCATCTGAGTTCAATGTGTTGTCCGTCTACAAAGAATTGTTGGCCAATTCGATCACCTTGCTTTTGCAGCCAAATGAATGGATCCGTCAGTCGGTGCTTTACCTCATATTGGCCATCAGCGACAATCTTCTGTATGCCGAGAAGTTTTGCTTCCTTTATCCCTTGATGAAGTCATATTTGTCGTATGATATTTCTACTTTGGATTGGGACACTTTATATCCGTGCCTAGCAAAGCCATTGCTGAGACAAGTTTATGACATGACTTTCACCTGGCTTGGAAATGCCACTAACAGATCGTTATTTTGGAGACAGACTAAATTCTCCGCAGTTCTGTCCAACGGCAAGAGGAAGCTTATCTCCTTCTCCAAGGAAATGGGTAAGTCAGTGTATGTCTCACACACCGATGCCTCCAACAGTCTAAACGGGGACACAAAATCACATCTGGATGTACCGTTGTCGCCCGAGGACCGACAATGGATCTTAAAGTTGAAAGCTGTGGGATTGGAGGACAAAGACCTCTGGAAGGTTTTTGCCTTAAAGGACCACTTTCTAAATTTGAAGCGTTCGAGTACATTCTCAAGTTCTAACGAACAGACAGAGTTCGACCTCGCAAGCAAAGTGAATGTGCCTCCAACAAACATATTCTTCGAGGTCTGTTACAAGTCGGAACCGATTTCGTCCGGCTCGAAGGTGACAGAGACCAGCTTCCAGCCAACTGAAAACACTGCCATCTCAATTCTTTCAGCAAAGGATCTGAACTCATTGATCTTACCGCAATCAGGCAAAGCCCGTGCATCTCTTCAAACGGTTGAGGCCAATGTTTTGGGTGAAATGGAGCTCAATCATGATGGCCCTGGTGAATCACGCAACAAACACCACCATGTGCACCTGACTAATAAGCAGGCTCACATGACGCATAAGGTGTTCAGTGTGAACAACAAGAAGTTGATTTCTGCTACCATGAGCCACAACTTCACTGGGTCCAACCCTTACATCCACAAATTTTTGCAAAGTATGGATTTTGAGCCCACCTTGGATGACTTCCCCGAGTTCGGGAGTCCGATAAAAAGCAGCCGCGAGTCCATCTCAGGCAGCATGGAGATGAACATTCAAGGAAGCTTGGTATCGCAGATCAATGCTAACAGCAACGCAAACACAACCGAGGCGTTTACCACGGTTGCTGTTTGTCCGTCCTCCGAATTCTTGGTCACTGGCTCAGAATACGGAAGCTTGCGGATATGGGACACTGTCAAGTTGGACAAAAACATCACTGGAAAGAGTACAAGTGCCAGCGTCAACTTGAATCTGGCCATCACAAACATAGTATTTATGCCTCATCGCTTCGTCTTTGCGGTGTCCACGATGGATGGACACATTCGAATCTTTAGGGTTCATGTTACACGAGCGAAGAACAAGAGAATCGCAAAATACTCCAAAGTTGCTGTTATTCGTTCTTGCAAACTCGAGGATGGATACGCAAGAAGCTTGATGTTCGCAAGTACCCCATCGAAGACGATGTGTCTTGCGATTACTTCTTCATGCAACATTGTGGCATATGATGTGATCAAGATGAACCTCGAGTACAGTTTGCAAAACCCACTTCAGCTTGGAGTGCCCCTCACTTTCATCATATCCAAGACGATGAGTTGGCTCTTGCTTGGGACTTCGGACGGAATCTTGTGTCTCTGGGACCTCAGATTTCAAGTACTCGTTAAAGCTTGGAGAGTTGTAGTAGACCAGCTGTCCAAGACGATGTCACCAATCAAGAAGTTGATCATCGTTCCGCCGCCCCCCAAGTCAGACCGAAAGTCTTCTGCCGATGCATACTTTGCGATGATTGGCGGAAGCAACGAGCCAGACATCACAGTCTGGGAAATACCAGGATTCGAGTGTAGGCAAGTGTTCATTGCCAACCAAAGCGCGCCTCGCTTGAAACCATACGCATTGCAAGAGGTGGGTTTAGAAAAAGAAATGAGTGTGGAGGATGTTCTCGCGGACCTTGCCATTGATCTGGACAATGACACCGACAAGAGCAACACAGCCCTCATATACAGCGCACCATCCGGCATCGGCGCTCACGAAGATGGCTACTATGTCACTGCTACCGAGGACAGCCGAATTATTTTGTGGAATCTCAACAACATCAGCAAATCCAGGCTGCTTTTCACTGGCGAAGAGGTGAATTTTACGAGGAACCAGATCTCTCTGCGATTTAGCGTTGCCTACGAAAAAACAGTTCCGGGAACCACCAAGAAAGATGAAACAAGCCAGTTGTATGTCCATGATACCATCACCGATTTGGCGGTGGTGACTCGGCCATACTACATGGTTGTGGCCGTTGAGCGGAATGGATCTCTACTTGCATACAAGTGAGTGGGCCGTTGTCCTACATGGGAGACGCAATTCTAAATCTCGTACTTTGTTGAGATGCCTTTCGACGATAAACTTGGAATGCAGATTGCATTTGAGGAGGCGCAGAAGAGTATGTGACATTTAGGAGTCTGCGGTGAAGATACTAACATCCAGGTTACGACCAGGGAGGAATCCCGATAGGAGGTGCGCTCATTCATGAAGACGGCACCATTTTGGGCCGGGGCCACAA
The DNA here is from genome assembly GCA_023158955.1 of Sungouiella xylosa. NCBI lineage: Eukaryota > Fungi > Ascomycota > Pichiomycetes > Serinales > Metschnikowiaceae > Sungouiella > Sungouiella xylosa. Next base: position 2,333,819 of record JAHWDG010000001.1, on the reverse strand, counting down.
CCTGAGAATCCAAAAAGACTCTGCGACGTTGCATGGCGAGATCGCCACCTTGGAGAACGCCGGCCGATTACCTGGCAAGGTGTACAAGAACTGCACCATGTACACGACTTTGTCGCCGTGCAACATGTGTTCAGGCGCTTGCATCTTGTACGGAGTCAAAAGAGTTGTTTTGGGCGAAAATGTGAACTTCGTTGGCGCGGAGAAGTTGTTGGAGTCTCAGGGAATTGAGGTGGTGAACTTGAACGACGAACGGTGCAAGGAATTGATGAGCCGCTTCATCCGTGAGAGACCCGAGGACTGGAACGAGGACATCGGCGAAACGTAGCATTATTTTAATTGTAATATTAATACACGGGAGCCAAGGATACGGAGCAATTGTAGATAGTGGAGTCCGGTGGTACGGGTGTTGAAAAGATAGTGGGCACTTCCTTCCATCATGGATAACATCACAGACAGCGCTTTCACCGAGTTGCCCAATAGCGAGGAGGTTGTGGACAACCCATCGTTACTCAATGTGGTGTTTGAGCTAACGCCGAGGAGCTGGTACGCCATCCAAGACCAGATCTCCGTTCAAGAAATCACCAGGTCGCTTTTGGTGCTCCTCAACGCCCATCTAGCCTTGAACAACAGCAACCTCGTGTCGCTTATCTTGTCGCTGCCGTCGGGCTCGCGCTTTTTGTACCCCAATTTGGGCCGTTCCTTCGATGATCACGAGGCCAGTCCAGAGTCCCACCTGACCCTAGTGAACAAGGGCATGTACCGGCAATTTCGCATAGTGGACGAAACGGTGCTTCGAGAGCTCAACGACGAGCTCGGTAGAATCTCGGATACTGTGTCGGGGAAGGACTTGTCGACCTTGGGAGGCGCACTTCTGATGGCCCTCACCTACACCAATAGAATGCTCCATGTGGACCAATCCATTTCGACGACCACGGGATCGGCAATAAACTCCACTACCAGCACTACACAGGCGTCGTCCTCGGCTACTGGACAGGCCACTGTGGCCCTGACAACGTCCATGGACTCACGCGTGCTCATTATCACTGCAAACGACACCTACGACAACAACTACATTGCCATCATGAACTCGATTTTTGCCGCACAGAAAATGAAGGTTTCCATCGACGTTGCCAAGCTTGGCATGCAAGACCTGCCTTACCTCCAACAGGCAGCAGATGCCACCAATGGTGTGTATCTCCATATTAAGCAACCACAGGGCCTCATCCAAACACTTGCCACTGCATTTTTCATTGAGCCGTCAATCCGGCCGCTCGTGATTCTCCCTACTAATTCCAATGTTAACTATAAGGCGAGTTGCTTTATTACTGGGAAGGCAGTGGACATTGGGTACGTGTGTTCCGTGTGTTTGTGCATCATGAGCTTGATTCCAGAGCTGGGGCACTGTCCCACATGCAAGTCGAAGTTTGACGAGAAGTTTTTGACAAGGTTGAGGCGGGGTCCAATGGTGGCTCGTAAGAAACGGAAGACCGAGGAAAGTCCGGCAGAGGGGACTCCAGAGCAGTCATGAAAGTAAATTGAAGGTATTTTATACTTCATGAAGTTGAGGCGAAGAAATGGTGTGTGCCTAACGACCAGCAAGTTTGCGGTGACAGGAATGAAGCATAGCATTGGCAGCCAGACAATGCCGAAAGGTCCGACAGTCAATTATCGTCGTACTTTTGGGGCAATTGGGGATTTTGGTGGCTCCAGCTATTTCTCCTCAAGATGTCTTCAGCAACCATGGATGGTTGGTAACCAAGCCACGGGAACGCCCAGTGTACTCACTGTCTGCTGACTTGTTGGCTCTTGAAGTTAATCTCTTGAGTTTAGGATTCAGCTGACAGCAAAAGGTTCAGCTGACAGCAAAAGATTCAGCTGACAGCAAAAGATTCAGCTGAAAGCAATAGATGCAGCTGAAAGCAGTAGATTCATTTCCCCTGACCTGTAGTCTTTCAACCAACAACAATTCATCACCAAATAGGGCCGAAGGCGTACATCTAACCGAACATTGGTCTCACTATACCTTTCCATATTTTTTAATATTCTCCTTTGCTTCCGTGTGCCTATCTCTCCATGCAGAATAGATCTGGTGTGCGTCGCTATCTACTACTCAATGTGCAAGCGAACGGTGGCCAGGTTCCACAGCAGATATAAGAGACAGCACACGGAGCCGTGTTATACACAGGGACCCTTGGACGCCGATTTTGGTCAACGCAGGGCGTTTCCGCTGGCTCCAACAGACTCCGATGATACCTCAGTCTATGAGTACCTTGAGAGGGTGAGAAAAGAGGCGGAAACCGACTCGCCCGTGCACTTTGTTAGTCGCGAGGCGTTGGATGTAGAGCCTCTACGTGCCAGACCTGCTACGGAGTTGTCGCAGGCGTACGTTGAGTCGGTGATGAAGAGACTACTCCAGGAGAAGGAAGCGAGCCAGCCCACGAGGTTTGAGGGGATGGTAGTTGATGAATTAGGGTTAGAGAACGGAAATGACTTTGATGGAGGCCTTGAGGGTGCAGTTGAAGTTGACGTTGAAGGTAAAATTGAGGGTGAAGGTGAAATTGAGGGTGATGGTGAAGGTGAAGGTGACATCCACCCTGACAATGGCAAACAGCCTCTTGACACATCTGGCCACACCGAACAGGAAAATCCAGCAGAATCTGGATATGTCGTTCCCCTATCGGCTGGCGACTGGAGAAGTTTGGTGTTTTCTCAGAGTCCTCCTCCTATGGACTTCTTCACCCTGTCGCTTGAGCATGCCACAGTCATCAAACTTATCGTATACTACACAAAGTGGCTCCTGGTGTCGATGCCCGAAACGTTGGCCGAGTGGATTTTCGTCACTTTTGTTCGCTTGGACAACGGCCTCGACCACACAGAACTCTCTCTCGTGAGAGATCTCGGACGTAAGGCCCGTAAACTCCGAACAAAGTTTGTCGACGGAAAAAAAGAAGGACTTCAGATCCCAGAGGTGGCCCAAACAACAGTGGACATGATTTTGGCCGTGGTTGGGGTCTACTATGGCCAGCGTGACTTACTACTTGAGGAGTAGCCCCAGTCTTCGAATGGAGGCCAAAAATGGTTGATATGCCTGAGTTTGGTAGTTTTGGTGTCAAAGATGAAGTGTCTCTGGTGCAGCCTCCGATGTTTGAACCATAGCATCAGCCTCGAGGTATTGGGGAATGAGGGACGGAGAGAATTACCAATATGAAGATGCGAAGTTGCGAAGATGCGAAGATTGGCAAAGAGAGATCTGGCCTGAGAGCAGTGGTATTTAGGGACCAATCCAATGTTGGATGGAAGTGTGGCTCAACCCAATTCAGTTTATTGAGATCGCGCTCTGCCTGATAATGCACTGCTCCAGCCCGGGAGCATTTATTTTGAGCTTATTGTTATTCTCAAGCTTATTCCTGATTGACTTGGGCTATTATTCCCTGGCATTTAATGATGTGAACTTGAGAATTGACTTCGCAGATCAGGACTGTGGACCCAACGTGGAACTTGCTGTTATGGCGATTGCAAGTCGCCAGCAAGATAGTAGAGCGACGTCTCAATATAATATATATTCTTTTCACCTTCCTCCTTTTTTCTTTACTCGCTCTGTTCGAATTCCCCACCGCCCCGCTCAAGAGTGTGTACAGTGACCGAGATTGTCCAACTTCCACCACTCCATCCTAATGTCCAGCCCAATCAGACCAGACTTGGTGGTACCGTATGTACAATTCAAGCCAAAATCTTGGCAATTTGGAGATTTGTGGTGATATCAGAGAAACCTCGGGAAGCAGTGAACTCCTGGATCTTTCACATCTTTGTCATTTTGGTCGACAAATATACCAGCTGGGGTTCGGCGACGAGCTGATTCTTGTGTTCTGTTCTATGACTACATTTGAAGTTTTGTTTTATGGAGGCTTTGACGTCCCGAAGCTGCCAGCGCGGTCGCCCGTATCATACTGCGTTTTCCAGGTTATTATACATTATTACCAACCGAGCACAGTACTAACAACAGATACTACCATGTTCCCGCCAAGCCCAGAAGCGAGGCGTCGTCGTCCATGATCAGCCAGACGTTGCCCATGGCCGCGATGTTCATGAGAAACAAGCTCATGTCGTGGTCTGCGGTGTTCTTGGCGGTGCAGACATACTTGTCTGAGCCCATCAACAAGCCGCCCAGCTCGGACAGCGCCGCATCGCAGCCTCCGTTGTTGCGCATTATGTTCGCGCTCGTGTCGTTGGCGACGTGTTACTTGGAGTTCGTGTTCCCCTCGTCGAACCCCGCCGTGAAGCGGGCGGCGCAGTTGGCCCAGTCCGCCACCTCTGCGGCCTCGGAAGCCACATCGTAGCTCTATAATACAAGACAATTAACGACGCCACGTGTAGATACGCCCAAGCGCTCCCACGGTGGCGTTCCATTCCGAGAAGTTTGACTGTGGATAATGCTCGCAGAGCGGTCCAGTTGCAGTGGCTGATTAGGCGCCGTTGCCTTCCATGTCAACGTCCGGGCTGGCGGCAGTACCTGTGGGTTCGTCGGCGCCAGAAGCCGCCAACTCGAGCATCACACTGTCGATGCCCTCGTACGACACACAGAGCCGCAGGCCCGTCAGGTCCCACGCCAAGTCACATATCCCACCTTCCCTCGCGCCGGTGTAGACGCCCACGCAGTGTAAGGCCGGAGCAGCCGCAGAATCTGCCACAGCCGATCGGTAGTGCCGCACCTGCACATCCCAGACGGACACGGAGCCCGCGTCGTCGCCCAAGGCGAGGTGGCGCGAGTCGGGCGACACTGCTGCTGCGTACACGAGGGCGTCAGGCTTCAGCGTCTCGGCTTCTGCCCCAGCAGGGAAGTTAAAGCCGTCCTCGCGGAACACGTTGGTGCTGACGAGCGCGTCGCCCAGAAACGCGTCCCACACGTTGACGGTGCCGTCCATGGACACCGAGAGCAACTCGTTGCCCTGGACGTCGGCGGGTCGCGTGAGCCAGGCGAGGCACACGACAGGCGACGCATGGTAGCGCACGCCCGGCTCGTGCTCCGCGGCAGTGTTGAGCTCGAGCGCGTCCTGCGCCAGCAGGCTATTCCACACCTTGATGGCGTAGTCGCCGTCCAGCGCCAGCGCAAGCAACTTGGACACCGGGCTGAACGCGATGGCCGACACGGGGTGTGCATGGCCCGCGAGTTGGCCGACGGCTACTGGGGCCTCAAACGATGGCGGAACGCTGTAGATCTTGATGGCGTTGGTGGCGGTCAGCGCGGCGAACTTGGTCTCGGACACCCAGCACACCACTGGCGCCAGCTCGCGGCGTTCACCGCTGAGCTCAGCCAAGCGGTGGAGCGTGGCCGCGTCCCACACGCACGTGGTGTTCGCCGCGTCTACGGTCGCCAATAGCAGGCCGCGAGCGTTCCAGGCCACCAGAACAAGCGGAGCCGGTTGGCGGGCACCGTCGACGGAGTTCACCACGTTGCGGAGGCGGCCGTCGGGCGCCCACGCACGCATCTCGCCGTCCAGCCCCGCGGTGAGCACAAAGTCGCCGCGCGGTGACCACGCGGCCGTGGAAATGTGGTTGTTTTCGCCCTGAAGAAGCGGCGCGTGTTTAAGTGCCACAGAAGCGGCTACACCGGCTCCGCTGGACACCGCATAGATGTGAGCAACGCCGTCAGCCGCACCAAGCACCGCGGCAGGCGCCAGGGGGTGCCAGCTGGCGGCTACGGCGGGGGAAAAGTGTAGCGCTGGCGTCAACGGAAGCGTGACAAACAGGGCCTCCTCAGGGGTGCCGGCTAAGGAATTATTGTCAGCAGGACTGCCACCTTCCGCTGTACCGGTTTTGGCTGCTTCTGTGCCCGCAGGCGCCAGATTCTGTGGAGGATCCAGGTTGGCGGATGCAGCGGCTAGTTTGCCCTGTGTGTCGTTTGATGTGGCAGCGGCAGTGGCGTTGGATCGCCCGCTTTGCAGGTTACTGCTTTCGGGAGCGTCTGCCGCTGCAGGGGCCGATTCGCTTGTGTTTGTGTCAATGTTGTTAGCCGCCAACTCAGAGCGCCCATTAGCGGCGCCAGCGAGTCCTTTTAGGCTGTTTTCTTGTATGATTGCATCCACAAGGGTGAGGCGGCCCTCGTTACCCGCAGCAGCATCTTCCACAAATGTGTAGAGGATGCCTTTCTGGACCAAGTTGACCAAACAGCCGGGCTCGATGGACTCGATGAATTTGTTCTCTGTATGCTCATAATCGAGACAGTGTGACTTCTTCTGGAGAGCAAAGGCTGCTAAATCGAAGCCGCTCTCTTGTAGGTACCGCCATATAAGGTAGTTAAGCTCGATGCTGGTGAGTGACATGTAGTTGATGTTTGCCAGGTGCAGGGAAGAGCCAGAACAACAGAGAGTCAAGCGAAGAAAGTAGAGCTGAGAGATAAGAGGGATGTTCAGGGGGTATGGCAATATAGATATTAGAAAAACGAGAAACAATTATCGTGAGTTTCGAAGGTTTGGATAATGCTGGTATTGTTCGGTATGGAACAGCCTAGCTTAAATACGAGAGGTAAACAGAGAGAGAGAAAATTGAGAAGCGAAAATTGAAGAGAGGAAAAGAGAGAAAATGAGAAACAGAAGATGTCGAGACTGAGAGAAGAAAAAGTTCGGGATTACGGGAGTGAATGAGGAGGGACCATATACATCTGGCAGTAGTGTAAATAGCGGCTAGGGCTCGAAATTGGGGCATTTAACCCATCAATGGCAGGAAAGGACTCAAGAAGGAACAATTCAGTGAGACTTTTGCGGCCTGGAATGGACTTTTGTTGTGGCAATACCGAACATACTTGCCGTTGGTGCCTTGACAACAATCAGTTCCGTCGAACAGATGATACTCAAAGCTTCTCCGTACAGACGAAACTCACGTAGCTTGAGAAAGGTAGCAGAGCAAAAAACATCCAGAAAACACCTGCTGAACCGAGATGTCACTGGGCCGTGTCTGTCGGTGAAACAATCTGATCTCGAACTCCTGGGCCAAGAACAACAAAGGAGAACGATAGCAAAATGTCTTCAAGCACTTGCCACAATAATTTTCAAATTGTTGCCTCTGCATTGAGCTCACGCATCCTTGGCAAATTGTCTTGTGGTGTGGGCGACTAAACAGCCGCCCAGCAACAGAATGCAACTGAAAACAACCAGCAACAACCAAACAGAGCTCAGAATACCCCTATATTCCGTCATTCCAAAATTCCCATTCATGAACAATGATTGGCGACATTGCATCGGACCCGGTCCACCCTCGTATTAAGATGAACAGAACTCAAAATATGAACGAGAGGTCCCGCAGTACAGCGTGCATTTTGTTTTCAGCGTTAATTTTTGTTTTTAGCGTTCATTTTGCTTTCGGCGTTCATTTTGTTTCTAGCGTCCATTGATCTCCGTTTGCAAATTGTCAATCCACTTGTCTCTGCCTGGCTGCGAAACAGAGGAGATTGACTCACAACCATGAGGATATTCAGATCCCAGAGGAGAGCAGGATGAAGCCCAAAACACATTCCACTACCAAAATGATCAATTGCCGATGTGAGCCTGTACTGGCTGAAGAAGGGAGCACCGAGCTTAGCATCGAATGACCGACGGAACAGACCGAGCAGTGCCATCCACTCGTCATTGCGCCCACAACGGACAACATCAGCAAAAGATAGAAAACTTTTGATCACTTCCTATCATTGCCAATGCCTGCGAGTGCATCCACAATGCACCGACTCAACCGTGCCAATGAAAACCCAAGAGGACAGAGAGTCTTTAGCGTTGGATCACGTTTTGTTCCCGTTGTTTCAGTGTCAACCTATTGAAAGTCTCGGTCACCTCGGTGCCCCAATTCACTAAAACACGGCCGTGAGCGAATGCGAACCAACAGACTTCACACCACAAGAGTTTCGGCACGAACTGGTTAACATGTGACACGAACGTCGAGTGATGAGTCGAGCCAGTCCATACTGTTCAGTGTTTGGGACATTGTTGAATGGGTCAGATATTAGAGTTCCAAGGCAGAAGTGAGCTCAGAGGAGCACATTCGGCCCTTTCTGCCAGGCACCTCAGTGAGACTCTCCCAGTCGGTCATTCATAGCAATAAGGAGATGAAAGAATTCGATTGTGAGTGGGCCAAGGAAGCTACGCTATGGCTGCAAGACCCAGTCGAAAGAAAAGACCGGATTGAAAAGAGGATTGAAAAGAGAGAGGATTGAAAAGAGAGGATTGAAAAGAGAATTTAGAAGAGAATTGAAAAGAGAGGATTGAAAAGAGAGGATTGAAAAGAGAATTTAGAAGAGAATTGAAAAGAGAGGATTGAAAAGAGAGGATTGAAAGAACCGGGATTAAAATGAGAAGATTAAATGACCGAGGACTCCACGCAACAGACTATTACTTGTCACTACTGGGGCTCAGGTGGCTGCGAAAACACCCATTCGCACACTAGCAGACAGCCACCAGCAAACGCAGTCGACAATCATACCCCGTCGAAACAAACACCGGAGTTCAAAACAGAACTGGCAATCAAACCAACAGCGATCAATTCACCGACATTCCGTCCAGTTTTTCATTCAACATTATTGACATTCCACATATCACCAACTGGATTGTTCCCCACACGACCTTCAACTCACCATGGACAACCACGCCCACCGCAAGTCGAGGGCCCCGTGGCAGGACGCGCCGCGCCCGCGCGCCGACACGCGTGCGCCCAAGCCCAGCGCCGACTTCCAGGCGCTCCAGGTGCCGCATCTGGCGGCGTCTCGAAACCGCCGCAACACCCGCCGGCTCTCCATCCACGCCTCCGCCATGGCGGCGCAGATGTTCGACCCCGCGGCACTCCCGCCGTTGCCGTTGCAGCGCACGGTGTCCAACAACTCGCAGGTGCTGGCGGCGCCCGAGTCGGACGACTTGGTGGGAACCATCAAGCGCAACCTCCGCAGCACCGACGCCCGGGGCATTGCCGACTTCCACGGGGCGTTGGTGGCGCAGCGCGCCGGCCTCGAGCGCGAACTCGCGGCGAAAATCAACCAGAACCAGAAAAACATCCTCCAGTTGACCGGCAACTTGCAGGCGACCCAGGAGGAGTTGGTGGCCATGCGCACGCGCACGCGCGAGCTCTACGGGATCTTGGACGCGTTCACGGAGGCCGCGCAGCGGCGGCTTGACTTGGAGGAGCTGGCGACGAAGGAACGGCCGGAAAAGAGCGAGCGAGAGCGCCCAGACAAGAAGGACAAGCGTGTGCGCGACCGCCTGCTGGTGGTGGTGCTCGAGAAGATGTGGGTGCTGGAGTTGCAGCTGCTCTACAAGCACGTGGACGGCGCGCAGAAGTTGGTGCCTCCGGTGCCCGGGCGGCACGTGTTGGCCGAGAGCGGGCGCTGGCACGAGGTCAACGTGGCCACGTGGAAGCCCACGCGCGCCATCCACGTGTTCTTGTTGAGCGACGCGCTCTTGGTGGCCGCGCGCAAGCTGGACAGCGGACGCCGACTCCATGCCGTGTACTGCTGGCCACTCCACCTGGTGGAGGTGGCGGAGACATCGCCGCCGGGCGACACCAAGACCTACGCGCTCAACGTGCGGTGCAACGGCATGTCGCACGTGTACCAGACGGACCGGTACGACCACTTTCTGAGGGTGGTGGCCGCGTACGGCAAAGGCCGGGCGGCGCTCGCGCAACGCGAGCGAGAGGCGGAGCCGGAGCCCAAGCGCGCGTCGGTGCTCAGCGGCGTGGGCGACGGCGACCAGCGGCAGCTCCGGGACCTGCTCCGGGACCTGCTCCGCGACAACCTCCGGGACTCCACCGAGGACGTGCGTGGGCTGCGGGGGAGCGCCGACATGCTCCTCAAGGACCTCCTGGCGCGCGTGCACCAGCGCAACCGGCTGCACGACTTCAAGCCCGAGCGCGACATGGCCGCACGCATGTTTGGCGACCTCAAGACGTCCGAGGACAAGCTCGACGAGGTGGACGTGCACTTGGCCCACAACGAGTACATGGCGGCGGTGGGGCTCTTGGGGCACATCGAGGAGCGCGTGGCGGGCGTGGTGGCGCGCGTGGGCCACCTCCCGGACGCGCCGCTGGCCGAGCTCCGCCTCTTGGTCGACGTGGTGCGCCTCAAGATCGCCTCCCGCAAGGCCAAGGTCCAGCAGGGGCTCCTGTTCGACATGCACCACCGCATCGGCACCCTCGGGCCCGAGGAGATCCGCACCATGGTCGAGTTCTACGCGCTGCTCGGCCAGTTGGCCGCGGGCGTGGCGGTGTGGCTCGACGCCATGTCGGGGCTCCTCGCGCGCACCGTGGGCAAGCTCGTGAGCGCGGCCCACGGCGCCACCCGCGTGGACATCGTCAACCACGTGGCCAACCTCACAGTGGTGCACGTGCTGGTGGTGCGGCGCGCGGTGGCGCTCCACCGCGAGTGCGTGGAGCCGGTGATGCGCCGCGACGCCGCCGCCGACGCCTCCGGCTTCGTCACGTGGTGCGTGACCCAGGTGGAGCAGCTTGTCGAGGCCATCGAGCGCCACGCGTCGGGCACGTTGTTGGTGCGCCACGGCGACGCGTGGGTGGTCAAGGACGCGCGGTACTACGCGGAGCTTGTGGCGGTGGTGGAGCGGCAGCTCGAGTTTCTCCGCCGCGAGGGTCTCGAGGTCGACTACTTGTTCGAGGGCATCTTGCACTGCCAGAGCGAGGTGTAGCCAAAGAGTGCTCCGAGGGCAGGTACCACATTCTAAGGAGCTGCTGTGATACAATCAGCGCGGGCAGCCAGCGAGGAGTAGCTACAAGCGAGGGGTTTGCGAAAGGCTTCAAAGTGCACTGATCGAGGCACGAGTGCCGGCGAGCAGCGAATCGTCAAGAACATCAACTGAGCTCCTCTTCAACTCCACATAATTCAAACACATACGTGCCACTGTCTTTGGGAAGGTAGATTAAAGAGAATGCAATTCCAGTGAAACCAATTCCTTGAATAAATAGCGATATTAAGTTGGGCGCACCCAACATGTCATGAGGGCCTGCCAGAGCAAGTCCGATGCAACTCAGCCGAAGATATTGTCCTAGTCCTTCCGGCTGGCATGTCCATTCCTTACCAGGTATATCATCAAATGCGATCCGCCCTTTCAGTTGACTTCCTCTCTGGGTCGTCTTTAAGTCCACTTCCTTTCTGGGTCGTCTTTAAGTCCACTTCCGTTCTGGGTCGTCTTTAAGTCGACTCTTCTCAGAGTCGCCTCTCATACAACTCCTCTCCTCAAAGTCGAGCATAAAAGTCGGTGATATCAAACCGCTCGCGGAGAGCGCCGCCCCGCCTCTTCAAGTACAACAAACAACCAGAACAGAGCAAGAGAATGCCCGCGTAGATCGAAAACAACACCCCCACCGTCAACGAGCGGATGAGCGGCGCAGTGACAAATGTGGCGGTTGCAGCCAAAATCTGCCGCACCAAGTTGTTGAGAGCAACGCCCGTCGCACCTTTTCCAGGCAAAACGTCGATGATGTACGTCAAGGTCACGCCAATGACAAGCATGGACGCAAAGCCAAAGAGCGCTGTTCCAATCAACGGCACAAGCCAAAACTCGCCTTTGTCAATGCACCAGCCGAATATCAAACACGCGGGAGGGTAGCACGATACGGCCAACGCAATGTTCCACAGAATACGGGACTCGGGAATCATGTCGCCGTGATTGCGCGAGGCACATCTTCGGATAAGCCAGTCGTTCCACCGTCCGCCCAAAATCGACGCGATGATGTACGTGATAGAGTTGGGGATGTACATCAACCCGACAATCACCGACGAGAAGTTGTAGGGGTCGCCCGAGTAGCAATTGGTGATAGAGATGTTGAACAAGTAGATGCCCATGAACGAGACTGCGGAGAAGAAGATTGCGAGGGCCACCGGTGGGTACCCTAATAAGCATATGGCGTGGGCCGGACGCACCAAATAGTCGTACACGTGATGGGCCCATCCGTGAGGTTCATGCGAGTCGTCGAGCTCGGCTCTGGCCATTTCCATTTCCTGAATCCGGCGAGAATATGCTGATCTGTTGGTGGTGAGCCGCAGAAGAGACGGCGCGACGAGATCGACGGGCGTTTCGTCGTTGAGAACTGCGCGGCGCAATGATGAGTTTTGTGAGAGGTTGGTGGCGATGCGCTCGAGGCGAGACTCCATGGACGACTCGAGAGACTCGACCTGGGTGGGGAAGTTGTAGAGGTGAGAGGGAGCCTGGTTGTGCGAGTGGGGTCCAAGTTTGTCGCCAATATCTTCAACTTCATTGTTTTCGCTCTCATTAGTCTTCCCAGTGTTCTTGGCCCTCTTCTCAGTCTTCTCGGTCTTCTCCTTCTTCTCATTCTTCTCAGTCTTATCGGTCTTCTCAGTCTCACCGGCCCTCTCAGTCTTATCGAACTTCTCAGCGGCATTCTCAGCACCACTTCCACTTTCGCCAGATTCCGTGCCCACCTGCCCCTCCTCGTCTAGACCCTTGAAATCACCGACTCCCATCTGCTCCTTCAACCGACGCTTGACAAGCGCCATCAGGTCGTCTCGCCTCAAAGTCTCGGGCAAAGCAAACACCAACAGCACCAAGTTGGCCCCGCACACGATCACCATCACCCACATGGTTGCACGCCAGCCCCAGGCCTCGGCCACTGCTCCACCTACAATCGGCGACAAAAACGGCCCCAAAAGCGGCCCCAAGTAGAAGAGGCCCAACGCAGTACCTCGCTCCTCCATCACATACAAGTCTGCCACCGTGGCAGCACCACAGGCCTGCACTGCTGAGGCCCCGGCCCCAGCCAAAAGGCGCATGACGATTAACGCCAGAATGGACGGCGCAAGCGCCAGGCCAATCAGAAACGCAAGAAACCACGCAAAGGATGCAACGTACACCACACGGCGGCCGTGCCGCTCGGAAAAGTTCGACCACCACATGGGAAACACCCCCAACAGGATGAGGTACACTCCCACGGACACATTCACCACCGAGACCGAGGTCGAGAGGTCGTGTGCCATGTCGTCGATGGCGGGTAACATGATGGAGGTGCCCATGGGCCCGGAGGTGCCGGCAAAAGCGACAATCAAGACGATCCAGAGCTTGGTGTGCGATGAGTAGTTGCGAGCGTCGTCTATCTCGGGGATCACCGTGAGAAATGCAAAGGGACCGCGCCTCTGGGCAAGAGGCACTCGGTTGGAGGCCGCAGACTTGGCTGCGCTGGCCAGTTTTGAGAGCTGTGCGTGGCTTTCAGCTTCAGTTGGATGCGAACGCGAAGAACGCGCCGAAAGCGCAAGCGGATCTCTGTCGTATGTCTCAGGGTCACGGCCTTCCAGAAGCAGCAACTCTGCCACAGAGCTGGCAAGCGACGCTGGAGCAGACATGACTAGTGCGGCACGAAGTCGTGGAGCTTCCGGTATTAGTAGATCGGAGGCCTGGTCACGTGAGTCGCCGATGAGGAAGGAACAGCGTGTGAGAGGGGGAAGCGAGTGTACAGAATCAGGCGGGCTGTCTAGATTCGGAGAATTTTAGGTTTAGGGTGGGTTGTGGTCCGTGGACTTGGGCATGTACTGCACTGTGGGGTAGCGATGAGTCATGAGTCGCCAGAGAAGTTGGTGATGACAGGGGAGATTTGATTTGTAGTTTGGCGTTTTCTACTTTTATGGGATGATATTCATCTTTTTGATTGCTCGTCTTTTGTCAGTTGGTTTGTTCGTCTGTTGTGGAGCCTCGGTGTTATCAGCTGTCATGTGCGTGCAGGCAGATAAGCTAGACGTGAGCCGTGGGTAACATAGAGGAGTAAGAGAATAAGTGTGTGTTGTGGATCGGTTGGAAACTTGTAATGTTGGGGTTGTGTTATGTCACACGACCATATGGAGGTCGTGAGAGCAATGGAAATGAAGGAAAGGATGTGGAGAACGGAAAAAATGGAGGAAAGTGAGGGACTGGAACATGGAGGAACTGAAGGAAACGAAGGAGAAGTCAATGGAGGAACTGAAGGAGACGGAGGTGCTGAAGGAAATGGCTGCAATGAGACGTCGGAGGTGTTTTTCAATTTTTTAGGGTCGTAGGGCCGTCTTGGAAAGTGGGCCAGATTGCGCTTCAATTGCGCACTCTTATTCCACTCGAAGTAGCTAGCTGTACGATACTCTGCGCCTAAATTACCAAGAAAGAATAGAGTCTTCTTCTTGATTGCACGAACCGTACCTAATTTGGGATCTTCAGCTCCTTTGAGAACGTGCGCCACGTTATTGTACTCCTTTTGACGCACATTATGTCGCATGCCCTTTGACGCATTATATTTGACGCATAATGTCAACTGCCCTTTGACGCACATTTCATCTAATGACACAGTGGGACCCAATTCAACTTTTCGAGCCGAAAGAAACAGCACCTCCATCTGACTACGGAATATTGGGTATTCCGAGTTACGAGCGCTTGCGAGGGCTCAACCGAGGAAATCAACGTTAAGAAATTACCAAAGCCACCGAAATGACAGAATCTGTGCCTAGTACGTACGGTTCCTACAAAGCTCTGGATTTCATGTTGCCGTAAAGCTCCCCACAAAAAATCAACTATAGCATTCGTTTGGTCAAATCAGTCGACACATAGTTAAGAGCTCATCCTCGGTTTTAACAGATCCAAAACTGACAGTGTGACTTTAAGAAACATTGACTCTTCGCACCAACTGAATCCAAACTCTGCCAACTGAACCCAACACTCCACCAATTTCCCAATTTCTCCTCTCCAACTGTGTCGATTTCGGGGAAGAATAGTGGTGATCTTCCCCGCTGGCATATCGGCCTCGGTGCAGGCTATCAGATCACCGGCAACGACGGAAGAGCACAGCCCAATTGGCCGGGGAGAAAAAAAAGACAAACTTAAAGCAACTTCTAAAGCGCTTCTGCATGACCCAGAAGAATTGAGCCTTTATTATATCCGAAGCCCAACAATCCGGTCATCGCCTGTGATTCTTATCTCCGCTCCTACCGTCTGACAACCTAGAAAACTAGAAGTTAAACCGAAGTTCCAAGTTGATCCAAACGCCACACCAACGCCACCTTCCCTTGCGGCGTTTTCTCTTATCCGTCCATTGTCCTACATACATAGTGCTTCGACATCTCATCCTACACCTACTCCATATCGGAACTTCTACTCCAGAGCGGAACTTCTACTGAACGGAACTCCTGACTGGAAACACCCAAAGAACCAATTTTCGCCATGATATCGCGCCACTCGTGGCCAATTGTGGTCATCCGAACCCCATTCTGCATTGTGGTGTTCATGATCGGAGTGGTGGCAATGAGAACCCTCCAAGGAATGGCGTGGATGCTTTTCCGACGCAATCCACGTTTGTACCATCTGGTGATCAATGTCACCAAGGTGCATTTTGTCACGTTGCTCACGTTTTTGACGTCGGTCATCAACCCCACCAAGATCCTGGTTTCGTACCGTGAATCGGAATTGCCGGAGTCAAACTCGTTCAAGGTGGACGAGCGTGGAAACCTCCGGAGCTTATTATCCCCTAACTCCGTGTGGATCTCCAACCACCAGATCTACACCGACTGGTTGTTCTTGTGGTTCATCAACTACACGGGCTACTTTGCCGACTCGGTGTACATTGTGTTGAAGGCGAACTTGGCGTCAATTCCGCTTCTCGGCCAGGGCATGAAGAACTACAAGTTTTTGTTTTTGTCGAGAAAATGGGAGAGCGACAAGATCACATTGACCAACCAGTTGTTGGAGATCGACGCAGACGCCCGCGGATTGGGCCCCGCGTCGGGTGTGAGGTGCATTCTGTCCACTAACCCGACTTTGCCCGGGGTTGCTCAGTGGCCCAAGGGCACGGGCGGTGCTATTTGGCCCTACCAGTTGATCATCTACCCGGAAGGAACCGTAAAGTCTCCACACACCCGCGAGCGCTCCAACAAGTTTGTTTCCGGGTTGGGCCGTCCGCTTTTGAAACATACTTTGCTTCCGCGGGCCCGTGGTATCTTCTTGATGTTACGTCTGTTGCGTGACACCGTCGAGGTGGTATATGACGTGGCATGTGGGTACGGCGGACTCAAGCCCGAGGAGTACGGCGAGGACGTGTTCACGCTCAAATCTTTCTATTTGTTGGGTTATGGCCCTAAGTCCGTGGACTACTATGTGCGCACTTGGAACATCCGAGACATTCCATTGGGCGACGACAACTCTGCCGATGTGGACGACGTGGATCCCGCGGTATTGAAGAAGTTCGAAGACTGGCTCTACCAGATCTGGTACGAAAAGGACCAGCTCATGGATGTGTACTACAAGACGGGCAGTTTTGCTGATGTTTCCGACGGAAAGGTCACCAAGGTGGTGGCCGACTTCAAGTTGCGGGGCTGGTGGGAGGCGTTCACGCCGTTTTTGCTGCTTGTTCCCGTATTTATTTTCTTGCGCCTTGCGGTCATGTTGTTGGGGAAGTTGTGGAGCTCGTTGTAGGTCATGCGGTTGTCTAACTTGATCGTGTGACGGATCGAGCTCATGATTCCTGGCACGATTTATATGGTTACGAATTGTTTTCTGCCTCGGTTTGGGTCCTCAGCAGAAGTGAGCTTGGATATTGGTTATCCAGGTGGGGTGTGCTGCGCTTAGATTTACTAATTATGATCACCATTGCCAGATAGTAGGCGTCCGCATTTCTGTAATTCATAGCAATAGAAGGTAGAAATTCTTAAATATGATTGCAATTCTTTAATTCCAATGCAATTCTTCGATCAGAGAGCAAATCTGGTTTACAATTGCAATTCAATGATTACACTTCAGTTACTCAATAGTAGTCGAAGGCAACGAATGCAATACTGTTAAAGCCTGTTAAAACCAATACTCAGCGACCATAAAGGTTGACCTTTTCTGGGGAATTCCAAATTTTTAAAATGGCCCTGAGCCGGTTTCGAACGATCATGTTCATAAGAAACCCTTCCATTCAAGCCACTTTCCACACTTTGATACAGAGTACACAAACAAGGAACCAATACCCATAAATGCCTCAAGACCAGGCCAGGATTGTTTTTGCTTCCCCTTGCCTGTTTTCTTTTTCAAGGTTCGTTACTGCCTTGCTTTTTTGGTCCTACACCTGCGTGTGGTAGAAGCAAAATGGCTGCGAAATCGTGCCACAGCGGTTTCACCTCATAATCGCGATGAAACCAACACAAAGTTAACCTAAATCGACAAAAATACATATATACCTTGGATTGTGAGACTCAACCAGCAATGTTCGGCATCCCAACCATCGCCAAGTCGTTCAACCTCATCTCTGCCATCATTGCAGCGTTCCTATTGGCATTCTTACTAGTAGGATGCTACTCGACCGAGCAGACCTATTCACTGGTTTTTCTCTTGAAAATGCTGTTGAGCGAAAATGGCGAGCTGCTCTACCAGAACCAAACGCTCTCACTGCTCACTCTCAAATGTGGCTATTTAGCACTCTGTGTCAGTTCAGGCACTTCTACCGTTTGCGCCGCGGCTCATAATCTGAGTTCTTTGTATGAGTCCTCAAAAATCGAATTGGCGGAAGGTTCCCTCAGTCTTGCCGACATTTCTAGTTCCATCTCCAAGGTGTGCAACCCACACCTTCTCGTGGCCTGTATCATCTTGAGCCTTGCGTTGATTTGTCTTATTCTTTGGACAACAATTCCCAAGATTCCGGGAAAAAACATTGTTCGTCGAGTGGCGCTCGGGATTTCGGCCGTTGTGGTGTTGTTGTGGGGCTTAGGTGCAATGCTACAACACCAAACAGTACTGACTGCTATTCAGATGGTAAAGGTCACCTCATTGGATCTCATTTCGGTCAGTCGCGGGCAAAGAGCGGAAGCAATGACGTGGACGGCCCTTCTGTTTATGCTAGTGACAACCATGGGCTTAGGAATTGGGTGCTGGAGAGATATTCGACAGGAGGAGAAGAACAGAAGAGCACTGGAGAAAGAGTCCTATTGATGGTTCAGAGCCCACTTTGAAATGGAATGTGAGGATGTTGCATCTGGCGCTATTGCCCACCGCAAAATAAACGATTAGATCAGAGTAATCCATAAAAAATGTGTAGTGGCTGTTTCACTTCGGGGATAAAATTGTGCCGGCAGAAAAGTTGATGTGGACCAGGTCACTTAGTGATCGTGCGCGTTCGGAGATCGGACTGGCCCCCATGGACATCAAATAAACAAACGTATTAAGAATAGTTTTTCAGTCCAAAATGATAAGTCTCAACTGCGAAGATAGTTTATGGGGTTCCAATGTCGTGGAAGGATTGAGGTGGGGCATGGAGAGGCATTTATGAGACTCGACGTCACCATTATTGGTTGAGAGCGCCATAAAGGACAACAGGACTCAAATGCCCTTTTTTTTGACTTTTTTGCGCCATAATAACGGGTGATTGAGTTCATATTCAGTACGTCTTACTGAATTTGCTCTCTCCTCGACCTTCGTTCCCATTAATAATGCGAAATGACGATGTGTAGTAAAAAAAAGACACGAAGTTTGACGACAAAGAAGAAACCATCGAAACGACCCAACAAAACACCCCAGCCAGCGTCGGCTCAGAACACACAAAGTGCCACCGGCCACCTAAATTCGCGTTATTCACGGTTTCTCCATGATCACCTACGTGTTTTAGAGAGCTTTTGTTCAGTTAAGTATCCCTCCAATTAGTGCAACGTGTCTTTTCACTCAAGTCGACCTGATATTCACGGCTCACCACGTATATTCTCCATTCTGACATTCGGACCCATTCTACCGCTTTCCTATTGCTATCTATTGTGCGCGGCGGTGCAACTTACTGTAGGTTCAAGCATACCTGAGACACCGAACCAAATACAACAAAAGAAGAAAAGAACAACAAGAGAAAACAAAAACAACAACAAAAAACACTCAGAACCCCACTCACCAGCAACCGCCAACCCACTTTCAGCTGCATTCATTGTTTCGGTAGCTCGAGGCAGGTCACGTGCATATCACGTGCGCCCCGCGAAACGCACCAAACTCGCTTTCCACTTTTTCCACCGTGTACCAGCACACCATGAATTACATGCAGCAGCTCGACACGTTCGTGCAGCGGCTCGAGGAAGCCGGCAACGACTACCGAGTACTGCAGACGGTGCTTCTGGAACTCCTAGATATGATCGAGGCGTTCAACGGCGCCGCCGAGTACGAGTACTTTTTGAAGAACATGGTGCCCATCTTCATGGCCAAGCTCGACTCCGTGCCCATTGCCTTCAACAGCAGCAGCCCCGAGCACCGCTTACGTAATCTGGTGCTCGAGATCATCCACCGGTCCATCATGACCGAAACGTTCCAGCCCTATGCCGAGGAGATTTTGGTGACATTGACGCGGATCTTGGTGGTGGAGAACGAGGACAACGGCGTGCTCTGCATGAAGATCATCACCTCCCTCCACAAGGCCTACAAGGCCACCTTGCAGGATAAGGTGGAGCCGTTTGTGGAAATTATCAACAGAGTTTACGACAACATGGACGAGACCGTCCACAGCGTGTTTTCTGCACAGGAGCCGTTGGAGGAAAACGAAAACGAGCCCTTTGCCGACGACACGCACCTGAAAACGCTCCAACGGGCGATGTATTCCTTCAAAACCTTGGCCGAGTGTCCCATCACTATGGTCCTGTTGTACTCCTCGTACAAGACCATGGTGCAGACGCTGCTTCCGGTGTTTTTACCGAAAATCATCCACATTTTGCTTTTGCAGGTGGAGCAGCAGAAGGAGTTTCGGGCGGAGATGCTCAAAACGGCCACTTCCGTCACCGCCATTCTGCCGGAAATCAAAAACAGACAGGCGTATTCCGACTTCATCTTGGGCCAGGTCAAGGCCGCATCGTTCTTGGCTTACGTTTTCATCCGCGGATACGCGACTCACCACCTTCCGCAGTCCCAGGCCAAAGTAGTTCCTGACGTTATTCTCCGATTGCTCCAGGACTGCCCCGCCGAGCTCTCTGTGGCCCGTAAAGAGCTTCTCCACGCCACGCGGCATATCTTGTCGACGCCGTTCCGGTCGCAGTTTGTGCCGAAGATCGAGCTTCTCTTTGACGAAAAGATCCTCATTGGTCACGGCTTGACCGCGTTCGAAACGCTCCGACCCTTGGCATACTCGACCGTGGCAGACTTTATTCACAACGTGCGCAACGAGCTCACGCCTAAGCAGATTTGGTCCACGGTGATGATCTACTGCGACCTTCTTAAGGACGACCTGCTTGCGTTGACGGTGCAGATCATGAGCGCCAAACTCTTGCTCAACTTGGTGGAGCGCATTATGAAGTTACCCAACAAGCTCGAGGGCCGCCAGTTGTTCATGATCATCATCGACTCCTACGCCAAGCGCTTCCACAGCCTCAACCGCAAGTACAACTACATCATCAAAAAACACCGCCAGTTCGAGGAGAAGCGCAAGATCAAGGAGGTGGCCGCCGAGAGCGCCGTCGAGAGGTACAGGTCCAAGGCCCCCGAGATCCCCGACGCCAAGCACGTGGAGGAAGTCGGCGACGCTCCAAAAGACGATCTGATGGACGTGGACGAGGAGCTCGTCGAGGAGGACCTCCCCGAGGACATGTTCAGCATCGAAGAGCTCTCGCCGATCTCGGTGTCGTCGACCAGCAACAACTCGGACTTGTTGAAGGACGCGCGCTACTTGTTCCGCACGTTGATGACGTTTCTCAAGTCGGTGATCTTTGGGTTGAAGAACTGCAACCCGCCAGTGCCCCCACAGCCACAGGCCGACCCCAAGAATCCCGGCCAGGTGGTAAACTATGACAAGTGGAACGACTCGGCGAAGTTGACCTCGCTCGAGGAAATCACCATTCTCCGAAGCCTTTTCCGCGGCGGAATCAGTTGCTTGAAGTTTTTCTCAGTCTCCAAACCCAAGCAGGCCGTGCAGCCCAAGGCGTTTGACTTCTCCACGGGCGGGCCCAATCTTCCCATCACGTCGTCGAAGGAGGAGAAGGACTTGATGGAGATCTTCGCCACCATATTCATACACATCGACCCTGCCTCCTTCAACGAGATCGTGAGCGCAGAGTTGCCGTTCATGTTTGAGTCTATGCTCGACAACGCGGCCTTGCTCCATCTTCCGCAGTTCTTTTTGGCCAGTGAAATCACCTCAGCGAACTTTTCCGGCATTTTGATCTCCTTCTTGAGGTCTAAGTTAGACCAGCTAGACAAGGTGGACTTGGTGAAGTCCAACATTCTCATTCGCTTGTTCAAGCTCTGCTTCATGTCCGTGAACTTGTTCCCCACTGCCAACGAGAACGTGATTCTCCCGCACTTGAACTACTTGATCTTGGAGTCGTTGAAACTCGCCACGAAGGCAGAGGAGCCCATCCTCTACTCCTATTTGGTCAGAACATTGTTCAGATCCATCAGCGGCGGCAGATTTGAGAACTTGTACAAGGAAATCATGCCCATTTTGCCAGTGTTGCTTGAGAGTCTCAACAAGCTTATTACCAACTCGAGGCGTCCATACGAGAGGGACATTTACGTGGAATTGTGCTTGACTGTACCAGTGCGGTTGTCAGTGTTGGTTCCACACTTGAACTACTTGACTACGCCGTTGGTTTATGCACTTAATGGATCACAAGAGCTCGTGAGTCAGGGCTTGCGCACATTTGAGTTGTGTGTGGACAATTTGACCGCCGAGTACTTTGACCCCATGATCATGCCTGTCATCTATGATATCATGGCAGCTTTGTGGAAGCACTTGGAGCCTGTTCCATACCATCATCAGCATTCTCACACTGCGATACGAATTCTCGGAAAGCTCGGAGGTCGCAACCACAAGCATTTGAAACCATGCACCACTTTGAAGACACAATCGGAATTGGACCAGGAGATCAAGGCGCTCTTCACTATTCACGGGTTTGCGGACAAGATCCCACTTTCGATAACTCCGGGAGTCGAGTCAGCGGTCAAATTGCTCGAAGATCCGAGGTTGAAGGTTCATTACCGAATCAGCGCCTACACGTACTTGTCGAGCATATTGAAGCTTTTCATCGACTCAACTCCTATTCCACATGACTACCCAGCTTTCATTAAGGAGCAGGTTGAGTTCTTGAAGATAGAGGAGCTCAAAGAATTTCCCGAGCTCGAACCATCCGGAATCAAGGATGCCGCCAAATTGGACCGCCAACAGAAATTGTTCACTCGTCTTTTGGAAGAGTTGTACTTTGCATACTCCATTCCCGAGCTCAAAGAAGAAGCGGGTGCTTTGATTGATAATGTCACCACGCATTTTGCACTCATACATTTGGGTTCCTCTGTGATCTCAAAGGTGAACAGAGACCGCCCATTCTCCGTCAAAGACAACGAAGGAAAAGCATACATTAGCGAGATGGCGTTCTTCAATGCACTCAATTACGCTTTGAGCTTCTGGGACAAGGACGTGCGCGAAAAGGGTGTTGAGACTATCAAAAACTTGTACAAGACCACAGTTGTGTTGTTCGGGTCCGACGAGGATGCATTATCTTCTCCGATGTTCCGCACGATGTTCTACAAGTTCACGCATTGCTGCTACAGTGAGTACTATCACAGCAAGCTAGGTGGGGTTTTGGGATTGAAAACAATGTTCGAAGGATTAAGCATCCCCTCAAAATGGTTCTTCAAACGCCAATTTGAGCTTGTGAGATCCATTTTCTTCATTTTGCGTGACACTCCTGACACGGCGCCTTTTGAGGTTCGTGACACCGCCAAAAATCTTGTCTTGAATATTCTCAAGGAGTGCAATGCAAACGTCTCGAAGGACACCATTCTCGAGAAACCCTTCCAGACCTTGGTCGGTGCATTGGTGTACGATCTTGCTAGTGCGGTGCCAGTCGTGAGAGAGGTCTCTCAGGAATCTTTGAAAGTTTTGTCTGAGGCAACTGGGGTTTCAATTGCCACGATCATTGGCCCGTCGAAGTCGCTCTTACTCACTCCAATTTTCGGCAAACCATTGAGAGCGTTGCCATTCCCAATGCAGATCGGTAACATTAATGCCATCACGTTCTGCTTGGGTTTGGACGATACTTTCTTGACATTTAATGATGAGTTGAATAGGCTTCTTCTTGAGGCCTTGGCCTTGGTGGATGCCGAGGATGAATCGCTTGCAAATGTTCATCGACTTTATGAGCACAGAACCGCGAAGCAACTTGTCGAGCTTCGGGTTGTCTGCATCAGATTGCTTTCGTTGGCACTCACTAAGCCTGGCTTTTCCTTGGGCTCGTTGTCTGAGGCAAGAATCAGAATTCTTGGTGTGTTCTTCAAAGCCCTCTGCAACAAGTCGACTGATATCATTCATGCAGCTCACCTTGGCTTGAAGTCTAGTCTTGATGAAAGCGCGAAGCTTCCCAAGGAGTTGCTTCAGAATGGACTCCGTCCCATGCTCATGAACTTGTCTGACCACAAAAAATTGACTGTTTCAGGACTTGAAGCTCTTGCAAGACTTCTTGAGCTTTTGATTTCCTACTTCCGTGTGGAGATCGGAAGGAAGTTGCTCGACCATTTGATGGCCTGGGCTCAGATCAACACGTTGCGTCTGATTGCGGGCCAGGACTTGGAAAACAATCACACTGTGCAGATTGTGATGGCGATATTGAACATTTTCCATCTCTTACCGGCCAAGGCATACACATTCATGGAGGAGATTATCAACACTTTGCAGTATTTGGAGGGCCACTTGGACCGCCATGAGAATTCGCCCTTCAGATTGCCTGTTTTGAAATTTTTGAACAGATTTGCAGACAACTGCTTGGAGTACTACATTGCCCATTACAAGAACCGCAAATTGGGCAACATGTTAGCGTACTTTGCAGGCGAAGAGGATGGTCCTAGAATTCGTGAAGTTGCCAAGAGCAAGATTGAGGGTATTGTTGATGACATTATCGCAGAGACTGACAATGAGATTAAGGTCATCAAGTTTGCTAATACAGTGGATTTGATCGCGGCCATTTCGAGTTACGATACCGAATGGTTTGATCAGCAAGAGCCTCTTTTGGAAAAGTTGTCCGAGTTGGTTGAAACACTCATGAGTATCAAGAGTGAGTTGCCTTTGACATCGAACACCCACCTCCAGGCAGACCAGGCAATCTCGAACCTTCAGATCAGAATTGTTGAGTTCATGGAAAGAAACCCTTCGCAGGTGGACCTCCTCTTTAACACCATCAACAGGCTCAGCTTGTTGAACGTGAAGATCCACGATAAAATCGAGGAATTCATCTTCCGGACAGTGGTTCAGTCTGATGACACCAAACACAGACAGCATTACATGGATAAGTGTGTTGACTTCATTGCCGAGGACACTCAATTGAAAGCGAAGATATTCTTTTTGAAGAAGGTTTTCGACTCAGTGCTTTTGTACGAGATCAACAAGAGTGGAAACGCGGATCCTCTTTTCGCTGACGGACCCTCTTGGTTGAAGAAATTGAGTGACAACATCTGGAAGTCGACAAGTGATATTATCACAGACAGAACTTCGGGCAAGATCGACTCCTACCGGTTTGCGTTGCTTGAGAGTACCACAATTCTTCTCAAGTGGTCTGCCAAACAGATCAGCGACTATAGGAAGGACGTTATCAAGTTCAGTTGGAACTACATTAAGTTGGAGGACAACATCACCAAGCAAGTTGCTTACGTGACAACATCTTACTTCATCGCTGCGTATGACACACCAGCACAACTTGCGACGCAGGTGTTCGTTGCTCTTCTTAAGACCCATCAGAATGACTCCAGGCATTTGGTCAGAGAGGCTCTCGACATCCTTGCACCCGTGATGTCTTTGAGACTTGTCGACGGGGACTCACCTAACAGTTGGTTGAAGTGGCCTAGACGAGTTCTCTCGGAAGATGGATTTAACGTAACGCAAGTGTTGAATGTCTATCAGTTCATTGATCAGCACCCAGACTTGTTCTTCCCTGCCAGAGAGCACTTCATTTCCAACATAATTACGGCAATGGGTAAGTTGACCATTTTGGCGAACGCTGCGTTAGAAAACCAAGTGCTTGCCATTGATTTGGCCGAACTTATCTTGAGCTGGGAAAAGAAAGCCCAGACGTTGAAAGCGCAGAAGAAGATCGTTGAAACCGATGCCATGGAAGACAGTGAGATGAAGGATTCGAATGACTTCTCCACGTCCGATGACTATGTTATTCCATTCGGCCAAAGAGAAGCATGTGTGACATTCCTTATTCGGTACGTTTGTATCAGTCCACAAAGAGCGTCCGAGAGTGAATTGGGTCAGAAGGCATTGGGTATTCTCTATGACCTTTTGAGCCCTCAGCACTGGCCAGAAGTCTCCGTCAAGATCACGTTCTTTGAGAAGTTCTTGCTTTCTAATGACTTGAATTCTGCCAATTTGTTGGGATACTGCTTGAACGCGTTAGAGGTGTTGGGTGTTGTCTTGGAGTGGAAGACTGCTGATTGGATCATTTCCAACCTCGGCTATCTTCACAAGCTTCTTGAGAAGTGCATAAAGTCCGAGAACCATGACATTCAAGAAGTCCTCCAGCGTGTTTTGCGTATTATTCTTCTGGCAATCAACATGCAAGTTGAGGTAGAGGTCCCTGAGAACGAGGACTCAGAAGTGAAGACATTCATCAATTTGCTCACCACCACTGTGTCTGAGAACTTAAGTGACACAACCTCATTGGCTGCTGGTGTAACATTGTCGTGGACGTTGGCTAACTACAAGCCTGCGACTCTTGACCCGTTGTTGCCTTTGATCATGAGAACGTTCAACAAGCTTTGCAAGGACCATATTGCCATCACACACCAAGGTGCACAATCGAAGGAGTCTACGGCATCTACCGACGAGGCTAAGATGACTACCAAGCTTTTGGAGAAGATCTTGAACTTATGTTCCATGAGAATATCCAGTCTTGGAGACCAGAGAAGAATCTTCTTGTCTCTCCTTGCCCAATTGATTGAGAGGTCATTGGACAAGGATATTTTGGAGAAGATTATCCGGATTGTGAAATCGTGGGTATTTTCAAGAACGGACTTGTTCCCTACCACTAAGGAGAAGGCAGCTATATTGGCTAAGATGATGATTTTTGAGATTCGTGGCGAGCCGGCTTTGTCGAAAGAGTTCTACAAGATTATTGTTGGCATCTTCGAGGACGACACTTTTAGCTGCACTGAACTTACAGTACGGATGGAGCAGCCTTTCTTGGTTGGTACTCGTTCCTCTGAAGTCTCGGTGCGTCGGAAGCTTATGTCGATTTTGAACAACAGTTTGGAGAAGGACATTAGCAAGAGACTCTACTATGTTATCCGCGAGCAGAATTGGGAGTATTTGGCGGACTATCCATGGTTGAACCAAGGATTGCAACTCCTTTTTGGTTCGTTCCAGTGGAACGACAGACTTGAGTTAATTCCAGAGGAAAACCGCCTTCCTCCAGTGACTGCCTTCCCCTACAAGCCACAAGACGTTGATATGGAGAATGTCAACGCAGATCTTACCAGCCTCTTGGAGCTGCACAACAAATTCTTGAAGGAAGTTTCGGAGACCAACGCGGGCGCCATACTCGAGCCCTTGATTGATATGTTCTATCAAAGCAGTGAGACTGTGCATCGTGTCTGGTCGGGAATATTCCCCATCGCTTTCCAGTCGATTCCTCGTTCGGAACATTTGGACTTTACTCGTTGTATGGTCATTCTCTTATCGAAGGACTACCACACTCGGCAGATCGACTCCAGACCTAACATCGTCCAGTCCTTATTGGAAGGTGTTTCGAGATGTGACGAACTTCAACTTCCTCCGTTTGCCGTGGAATGCCTTGCTTCGAATTTCGATGCATGGTCCCAGGGCATGCATATTCTTGAGAACATCGAGAGTCTGTCCATCAACGGAAATGCTGAAGTGCGCGAAGTAACACAAGACGCGCTCTCTAAGCTTTATGCCTCTTTGAAGGAAGACGATATGTTCTATGGTCTTTGGAGAAGACGCGCGAAGTACTCGGAGACGATCTCTGCCTTATCTTATGAACAAATTGGCATGTGGGACAAGGCCCAGCAGTTGTACGAAACGGCCCAAATCAAAGCACGGAGTGGTGCTTTGCCATATGGTCAGTCCGAGTACTCTCTTTGGGAGGACCATTGGATTTTGTGTGCTGAGAAGTTACAACACTGGGACATTCTCACGGAACTCGCTAAACATGAAGGTTTCTCTGACCTTTTGCTTGAATGTGGTTGGAGGGTTGCCGATTGGAATGCCGACCGCGAGACTCTCGAGCAGACAGTTAAGAGTGTGATGGACGTTCCCACTCCTCGGAGACAAGTCTTTGAGACGTTCCTCTGTTTACAAGGATTTGGCCAAGAAAAAGAAACGTTGCAAGAGCTCTCTAGACTTTGCGACGAGGGTATTCAATTGGCTCTCAGGAAATGGCACGGCCTTCCTCAGAGGTTCGGCAATGCCCACATTCCTTTGCTTCACACCTTCCAACAGTATGTGGAGTTCATGGAAGCCAGTCAGGTCTACTCCAGTCTTGTTTCCACGAATGCCCAAAACTTGGATGTGAAGTCGCAGGAGCTCAAACGTGTCTTGCAGGTTTGGAGAGAAAGATTGCCGAACACTTGGGATGACATCAACATTTGGAACGACCTTGTCACGTGGAGACAGCATGCTTTCCAAGTGATCAACAAGGTGTACATGCCATTCATTCCTATCTTGCAGCAAACTAACTCCGATGGTAACGCGAACTCCTACGCTTATAGAGGATTCCACGAAATTGCTTGGGTGATCAACAGATTTGCACATGTGGCGAGGAAGCACAACATGCCCGATGTCTGCATTAACCAGCTCACGAAGATTTACCAGTTGCCTAACATTGAGATTCAGGAGGCTTTCTTGAAGTTGAAGGAGCAAGTCAAGTGTCACTACCAGAGCCCCAATGAGCTCAACACAGGACTTGACGTTATCAGAAATACCAACTTGGTGTACTTCGCAACCCAACAGAAGGCAGAGTTCTTTACGTTGAAGGGTATGTTCTTGAGCAAGCTTAATCAGAAGGATGAGGCCAACAAAGCGTTTGCAACATCGGTTCAGATCGACCTCAATTTGCCTAAGGCGTGGGCCGAATGGGGTATTTTCAACGACAAGAGATTCAAGGAGAATCCAAACGACTTGGTGTACGCTAACAATGCCATCAGTTGTTACTTGCAGGCAGCTGGCCTTTATAAGAATGGCAAGACCCGCAAGTTGCTCGCCAGAATTCTTTGGTTGATCAGTTTGGACGACTCCTCGGGCACATTGGCGCAGGCATTTGAGAACTTCAGAGGCGAGGTGCCGGTATGGTATTGGATCACGTTCATTCCTCAGTTATTGACTTCCTTGTCCTACAAGGAGGCCAAACTTGTGAGACAGATTTTGATCAGGATTGCAAAGAGTTACCCACAGGCGTTGCACTTCCAGCTCAGAACAACAAAAGAAGACTTTGCTGCCAAACAGAGACAGGTTATGGAGCTCTCGCGTCACAAAAACGCAGGGTCTTCATCGCCTTCTGTGGATCCTAAGGAGCCGATCGCCGAAAATGGCAACGGCGACTCAAAGGCAAAGGTCAAAAACGAGGACAAAGAAGATAAGAAGAAGGATGATGACGCTATGGACGAAGACCAGGATCCCAAGGACACCAAGACTGAAAGCGGCCAGAACTCATCTGGTTCTGACAGTCAAGTGCCTCCTGCGGCTGGAGCAATTCGCCGCTCTTGGGAATACGTTGAGGAGATTATGGGTATTTTGAAGACAGCATATCCTTTGCTTGCTCTCTCGTTGGAGTCTTTGGTTGACCAGATCAACCAGAGATTCAAGTGTACTGCCGATGAGGATGCATACAGGTTGGGCGTTGCATTATTGAATGACGGAGTCCAGTACCTTAACAGACTTGGCAACCCTCGGGAGGACGCCAAGTTGCCTCCAGTGACGGAAGTGAATATCACCAGATTCGCGGAAACCGTTCTTCCTAAGCAGATTCGCGCCGAGTTCGAAAAGGATTTGGTGATTAGCAAGCCTAACTTGGAGAGCTACATTCTGAAGTTGAGAAAGTGGAGAGACCGCCTTGAGGACAAGCTCGACCGGAGATTCACCGAGGTGAACCTTGAGAACTTGTGCCCACACTTGAGTGAGTTCCACCACCAGAAGTTTGAGGACATTGAGGTGCCAGGGCAGTACTTGTTGAACAAGGACAACAATACCCACTTTGTAAAGATTGAGCGGTTCTTGCCCACAATCGACTTGGCTCGCGGAACGAACGCCTGCTACAAGAGAATTAAAATCAGAGGTAACAATGGAAGCTTGCACTCGTTTGCTGTCCAGTTCCCCGCGGCAAGACACTGTCGCCGCGAGGAATGCCTCTTCCAGTTGTTCCGCATCTTCGACGACAGCTTATCGAAGAAGGTGGAGACTCGTCGTCGCAACATTCAGTTCACGCTTCCTATCGCTGTTCCGTTGTCCCCACACATCCGGATCATCAACGACGATGCTAGGGACATCAGCATGCAGAAGATCTACGAGGACTTCTGTTTCCGCAATGGCAAGAACCGGGACGAGCCTTTCATTTACACTATCGAGAGGTTGCGGGCGGCATTTGACCCACGGTTGCCCAGACCAGACACCATGAGCATCCGGGTGGAGATATTGAGTGCGATCCAGACGGAGTTGGTGCCTTCCACAGTGTTGAAGAACTACTTCGTCGACCTCTATCCGAACTTCGAGGACTTCTGGCTCTTCCGCAAGCAGTTCACCTCGCAGTATGCGTCGTTCATCTTCACCACTTATATGATGTGCGTCAACACGAGACAGCCGCAGAAGATCCACGTCAACCGCGGCTCCGGAGACGTGTGGACCTCAGACATGTTGCCGTGCAAGATAGCAAGCAAAAACGCCTCATTGGACGGCTCGAGCGGGGGACGACCCGCGCCATTGTTCTATAATGCGGAGATGGTGCCGTTCCGGTTGACGCCGAACATCCAGAAGTTGATCGGCGAATCAGGCCTCGAGGGTATTTTGGCGGTGTACATACTCGTGATTGCGCGGGCGTTGACGGAACCAAAATCGGACTTGGAGCAGTATCTTACGTTATTTGTCCGCGACGAGGTGATATCATGGTGCACGCAGCAGGATCCACCCCGCCCAATTCCGCAAGACACTCAGCTCCGCGAGATCGTCATGATCAACGTGGAGCTGATCATCAAGCGGGTGCTTTCTATGGCCCACAACAACTCGGGCTCCGGTGTTACCCAAAGTGTATTGGAGATGATCGCCCAGGCGGTCAACCCACACAACCTTGCCGCCGCTGACACGTTGTGGATGGCGTACTTTTAGATCTACATAGCAATTAATTTGTAACAGTATCAGATGTGGAATCATTACCCCAGAATCACCCATCAAATGGCGCGGCTCCACAATAGAGCCACACATTCCGAACATTCCGCAGAAGATAAAGGATTGCCGCTTCGGCTTATCGGTCGATTCGCCGTTCGACTGCGAATAGCCGCTTTTCCGTTCCCTCCCAAAGGACATGATCGGGGCAAGTATATCCGTGGTTTCCGGTCTAAAAGACACTAGTTGCAGGTCGTGCATCTCAAATGCCGTGGGCAGGTTACATTCCGTGCATCGCGTATTCCAGGCGCAGGAACCGGTTTTCGATTTGGCGGGCGGCGTTTCCTTGGCGCTGTCAAAGATCGTTGACACCTCGCCAAAGCGGGGCATCCCCTCCTCTGACCTATCTCGAAATTTCTCACACGTAATGCAGGCAAACCCCTAGCACATTACGCCGACAGTCCCCACTGCAACCTGGTTGATGGATGCACACCGATTGGCGTCCATGCCTTCTTTGAAGCCGTGCGTCCACGGGCTTTGACTCGCACCGATAGCGCGAAGACCGAACGAGCATCGTTGGATACGCTGAAATCACTAGAATCATTAATGTTAAGACACACGAAATAATTCTGGTGCTTGCGGTTCGTATGGGTGTAAGCTCAAAATGGGAGGTTGTCTCGCGACCGAGAACAATACCACCGATAGGGGAAATCATGCGTTTGTGGCTTTGAATGGAGCCGCGCGTGCCACAGATAGGGAGCCACAGATAAGATAGCAACGCCGGGCACCATACTTCCAAGACGTAGCTGATATAAGATGGCCGAACCCATCATTGTAGCAGGTAGACATGTCGGAGAAAGCCGCTGCCCTTGTCAACGAGTCCTCGCGGTCCTTGACCGACGAGCAAACATTGGACACCAACTACGACTTCCAGGACCCTGACAACTATAACACCGAGTATGTGGACGAGTTCAACCCCAGGGGTTTGCGTAAACCAACCAACAGTGAGTCCCAGACCCTTCGCCGAGTGCTTGGACATGCTCCATATGCGGTTTACCTCATTTGTCTTGTGGAGTTGGCCGAGAGAGGCTCGTACTACGGAGTCCAGGGCATCTTGGCCAACTTTATCATGAGACCGTTGCCTCCAGGAAGTACGACTGGTGCTCCGGTTTCGTCCACGACATCTCAAAACGCCGGTGCATTGGGCTTGGGCTCGACCACGTCGTCGGCGATCACGTTGTTGTTGACGTTCTTGGCGTACGTCGTCCCATTGTTCGGTGGTTACGTCGCCGACACCAAGTTGGGCAAGTTGAAGGCGATCTGGATCGGTGTTTTCGCCGGCTTCTTCTCCCACATCTTCTTTATTATCGCGGCTATTCCTGCTGTCATTGCCAGCGGTAAGGCCTTGGCCCCAACCATCATCGGTATAATCACGTTGGCGTTCGGAACTGGCTTCATCAAACCCAACCTCTTGCCCTTGCTCATGGATCAGTACCGCTTTGACACCGATGTGGTTAAAACGTTGCCCTCGGGCGAGAAAGTCATTGTGGACCGCGAAAAGACCATCGAGCGCATGACGTTGGTGTTCTACTGGGCCATCAACATCGGTGCGTTTTTCCAGGTGGCCACATCGTACTGCGAGCGCCGCGTGGGTTTCTGGCTTGCGTTTTTCGTCCCAATTATCATGTACCTTATTGTTCCTGTCGTGTTGATTGTTTTGCAGCCAAAGCTCTTGCAGGAAGAACCACAGGGCTCGGTGCTCACCGAGGCCTTCAAGGTGATCCGTGTCACTCTCAGAGGCAACTGGATCAAGAGAGCACGCCAGGGACTGGCCTGGGAGTACGCCAAACCCTCCAACATGTTGGCTCGTGGGGAGGAGTGGTACAAGTCCAAGACCAAAAGCCCAATCACTTGGAACGACCAGTGGGTGGTGGACATCAGACGCACGGTTGACTCGTGCATCATTTTCTTGTACTTTCCCATGTTCAACTTGACCGATGGAGGCATTGGAAACGCCCAGAACGCCCAGGCTGGCGCCATGATCACCAAGGGCATTCCCAACGACTTGTACAACAACTTCAACCCGTTGACCATTATCATTTTGATTCCTATCCTCGACTACTTGGTGTACCCCACCTTGCGCAAGTACAAAATTCCGTTCCACCCTGCCTGGAGAATCACTTTTGGTTTCTTCTTGGGTGCCACTTCCCAGGTTGGTGCAGCCATCCTCCAGCACTATGTGTACAAGACTTCGCCATGTGGAAACCACGCCAGCACTTGTGACACTGTGTCGGACGTCAATGGCTGGTACGAAGTGATTTTGTACGCTTTGGGCGCTGCTGGCGAGTGCTTCTGCAACACCACCTCCTACGAGTTGGCGTACACCCGTTCTCCGGCAGCGATGAAGGGTTTGGTGATGGCCATCTGTCTTTTCATGTCTGCTGTTTCGGCGGCCATCGGAGAGGCACTTACTGCGACGGTGGCCGACCCGCTTTTGGTGAAGACGTTTATCGGAACGGCCGCCGCGGGTTATGCGGTGACAATTCTCTTTTTCATCCACTTCCGCAACTTGCACAAGAAGATGGCCAAGGAGCAGGCAGAGATGCAAAGCTTGGACAAGAAAGAGTCGGAGGGGTTGGTGACACACGGCGCGGTGATTGACGACGTGGACTTGCCTGCGGTGACGTCCATCAAGTCGGCGGTGGGCAAGTAAACTTGAAGATTGATCAAATTGGGTCTGTTATGTTGATAAATATGATTCGTATAGAGCTCAGACTCGTCATAATCCTCGCGTAGACACGGTCGCTCTGAACAGCAACCAGCATCCTCTAATCACTGATCAGATGAGCCTGCTAGCACAAACACTGATCGGTACTCACACAGCTGTACTCAGAGCATAGGTTCTCATTGGCAAAGGGCCCTCATAAGGCGTTCAGTGCTCTCATCGGCACTCATCAGACTTAACCAGCACATTAATCCGGCTTCATCAATAGTTCATAGGAATAGTACCTCATGAGAACACCATAAGCACACCTTGAACCCACCAAGAGTACATCAGAATCTAATCAGTACGTTAGTACATCACAATTACGGTGCGCACTTGCATCTCGCACCGAATCAATAAATTATAGCACCAGCACTTAGTCATCACTAGCGCACATAAAACTCCTAGCACGCATAGCATTCCCGGCACTCGTTGTACTCATTGCACACTTAGCACATTAAGCACCCCATAAGCTCCCTCTAATATCACCTCTACTGCTGGGGCGTGGGCGGAATAAACGGGTCGTCCTTTGACGCCACCATCTTATCGTACAACATCCGCTCCAACTTGGGCCAGATTTTCTCCGACCGCTCGACGCCCTCACTGAGCCAGATCCCCCATGCACCCATCATATTGGCCATGAGCATGTCGGTAAAGAGCCTGTCGCCAATGACAGCGATTTCACTCGGTTTCGTGATGCCCTGCTCAGCAAAGTATGCCATGATCTCAGCGTGGCAACCTGGTTTCTTGGTTGGGTGCCGGAGAACAGTCACCCCCGTGTCTTTCTCGAGTTTCTCGGCCTGAACGTGGTCGATATCGTCATTGGTTCCAGCCGAGTTGGAAACGATCAAAAGATGCTCCTTGGGGTACGCAGCCTGCAAGCGCGCCCAGATCTCCTCGTACGCGGGCCAGACCTTGTCGTCGTGGTCCTTGGCAAAGCAGTTGTCCTTGTCCAACACGATACCTTTGATCTCGACCTGATGGCCCGGGATTGCCAACGGAAGAAGGATATGGTCAAAGGATTTGATGGTTAGATGGGGCAAACAGAGGGTGGGATTGTACAACAAGCGAGAAGCATTGAGAGTGGCGCTGGCGTTGAAAAGCTGCATGCTTGAAGATGAAGTTAAATGGTCATGTGACCGGTATGGGTTGCTGATCTGTACTGATCCGTGCTGATTTTGCTGATTTGAGAGAAAAATGACGGCAATTTGCGGTAGGTTTGATAGATCTTTTCGATTACTCCGTCTTTGGTTGGTCTTGTCGCTGATCAGATTTCGGCGTTAGGACTCGCACTGATAAGCTTGGACCGAGGAAAGCGAGACAGGAAAAAATGTGAAATTTATAACGAACGGACGGACTTGTTAGAATAATTTCGGACTTGGTGCTGGAGATACGAGGAAGGGCCAGGTTTTGGCCCGATTATGGCTCGACTGATCTTGGTTTAGCTCAGAACTGGAACGTTTGATTAAAGTGTAAATCAATCGGGAGGCGATAATAAATGAATCTGATGGTACGAATAGTTCAATCGAGATGAGAGAATATTCAATCGACACGCAAAATTAATCAATTCTGGGAGTAAGAAGTTCAATCGGGTTTGGCTGTAGTGAGATCCGGAAGAAACCAGACTGTGATTTTAGGTTACCCCAAGCCATTTCAACTCAACGCCGTCAAAGCGCTCTAAAAGGAAGTGCTATCAGAAAGATGAACTTGACTTGATGTCTCCTGTTGAAGAATTTAGAGAGCTCTTTTGTTGCAGAACGCTTTTGTTGTAGTTCCTATACTATGACGTAAAAAGAGTCTCCCACATCGACCTGAGCTTATGACCACCCTAGGATATGGCGATCGTAAAGAATTCAAGATTCAGGGTCTTTGCAAAACTATAGAAATAAATGCTCAAGAAATGGTGTCGCG
The DNA here is from genome assembly GCA_023158955.1 of Sungouiella xylosa. Classification (NCBI taxonomy): domain Eukaryota; kingdom Fungi; phylum Ascomycota; class Pichiomycetes; order Serinales; family Metschnikowiaceae; genus Sungouiella; species Sungouiella xylosa. Next base: position 2,298,874 of record JAHWDG010000001.1, on the reverse strand, counting down.
AATGAGATTATTGGCAGCAGAGCCAGCCCCCAATTAAGTAGAAAATCGGAATCAATAGAGACCTTGTCCAGCTGAGTAAACGTTTGTTTAGCCTGTTTACTCGATCGTGGTCGCAAACTCGGTCTTGCAACCAATCCCCCATGCTTGACAACATTACCTACGCTCAGAGCATCGACAACAGCCACGCATTAGCAGGATCCGGAAAAGAACCACAATTGATGAAAATCACAGTTTCTCTATTGCTCCGCCCGTCGGATTTCGCTCCTCCTCCTCTGCCTTCTTTATCCGACTTATCAGCTTTTCGCAACATCAGCTTTTCGCATCCACCGTTAATCCACCACTATCCACCATTGATTCCCCTCAAACAGCATACTGTGGTCCGCCGTCACCGTCGAATAAAAAATCATAGACCTTCAATTCGCCCACCAGGTAGATCACAATTTCCTGACTTTCTCATCACTTCCCTTCGCAGTGCGCATTTTTTCATCTCGACATGTCTGGGGGACGCAAAAGCCGGGTGGACCGGGGCCAAAAACGGCCGACGATACCCAAAAACGCCACTGCCAGCACAGAAGCACCGGGCCAGCACACGTGCATCATCTGTGCCGAGCCCATTGTCTATTCTGCGGTGTCGCCATGCAATAACGTCACCTGTCACCTCTGCAGCTTTCGCCAGAGGGCGTTGTACGGCAAGAAAACATGTTTGGTGTGCCGGACCGAGCACGACGACGTGATATTTACCGAGCAGCCGACCGTTGATGACTCGCGGTACGATCTGTTTGAGAAAATGGCCTCCATCTACGATCAGAAGCACGGCATCCACTTTACCGCCCAGTACGTCTACGACGACACGGAGAAGTTGCTTGAGATCACGTGCCCGGTGTGCTCGAGCGCCTTTCGGTCTTTCGGCGAGCTTGCCGCCCACGTGCGCGAGCACCAGCGCCAGTACTGTGACCTCTGTGGGTCCCACAAAAAGGCGTTTGTGAGCGAGCTCGAGCTCTACACACAGAAGGACCTTCAGCGTCACGTGAGCGACGGCGACCGCGACGGCTTTTCCGGCCACCCAAAGTGCCGCTTCTGCCGCAAACGCTTCTACTCCGATGACGAACTTGCCGTACACATCCGCGACCGCCACGAACGCTGTTACCTCTGCGACCTGGACAGAAACGCGGCCCACGACTACTACCGCAACTACGACGACTTGTACGACCACTTCCGCGCCGCGCACTACGTCTGTTCGATACCTTCGTGTGTGGAAAAGCGGTTCGTGGTTTTCCGCGAGGACCTCGACTTGACCGCTCACATGCTCAAGGAGCATGGAGGCCTTGTGGGACAAAACGGACGCGTTGTCATTGGCGCGGCACCGCAGTTCCAGCTGCAGCTTCTGACGTTCCGGAAGCCCAAGGAAAGCAACGCCAGCGACCGAAAACGCCGCTTGGACGAGCGCGCAAAACACTACCTCGGCAACGACGCGGCGGCCATTTCGCGTTTCAACAACATCAACTCCCAGTTTCGCCTGCGCAAGTTGTCGGCGGACCAGTTAGTGGACGAGTACAGGGCCCTTTTTACCCTGGACGCCCTGGACATCGCCCTTTTGGTCTACGACTTGGCCGAGTTGTACGGCGAGAACTCTGACCAGAAAAACCAGTTGGTACGTGCCTACAACGCCATGGGGCCGCTGGAGGAGCTCGCCGAAAGCTTCCCAGTGTTGGGCAGTGGTCTGGGCGCCCTTTCCGCCGCTTCCTGGGGCAACCGAACGCGAAAGACGCGCGAGGAGCAGTTTCCCGCCTTGGCCAAGCCCGTGCGCACGCCGCCGGTGCCCAAAAACCCGCCTGTTCGGTATACGACGGTGGTGAAACAGGCTCCAAAGCCTACGCGGCCGACAGTGACTTTGAACGAGTTCCAGGGTGACACGCAGTTCCGACCCACATACCTCGAAGCCCGGCTGGAGTCGTTGCCTGTTTTGGGAACGTCGTCGGGCTCTCTGTCGCGAAATCTGCCGGTTGCTCGTGGAAGCAGTGCGCTAACTGAGGCGCAGTTTCCCACGCTCGCGAAAAAGAACCGCAGGGAGATTCCGCCGGTGAAGAAGGTGGAGGCGAGCGGCACGTGGGGCCTGGGGTTGCCGCTGGCGTCGCCAAAGATCGATGACTCGTGGGGCTTGCCTATTGTGGACAAGAAGGCTGAGAAGCTCCGGCGCAAGCAGATGCGCAAGAAAGAATAAGGACGACTATAGAAGCAGGGGAGGGCAGGAGAGAGGAGGAGTAGAGAGAAGGAATACTCAAAGAGATATGGGAAAGCTTTTGAGGTGGAGGCGATCGATCTTTTCAGCACAGAGAAATGTTCTGATGTTTGGCGAAAACAGAGAGAAGAAGAGAGGAAGAGAGGATGAGAGGAGAGGCAATTTGAGAGCATGTGAGAGTCGGAGCCAATGGAAGTTCAGAGAAATAATTACCATGGCTTTCCTCATCGTTCTGCCTGGGAGTGCACGAAGCATCGACTGCGAAGTCTTACAAAGTTCGAAGTCAAGTCATTCCAAGTTGAGAACCAAGTCATCGGACTCATTGACCTCAAGACACCATGTTCCGCAGTCTCCTAAAACCAGCAGCTTTTCGCTTCGCAGCTCTCGGACCTCGCGTCCCCGCATTGCGCAGTTCTTTTGCTCCAATCAGACTCTCACTCAGACACAATTCCAGCAAGGAAAGCAAAACGGCCACCTTGAAGACCGACGCACCCCAGCTCATGATCGCCTTCACGTGCAACAAGTGCGACACCAGACTGTCCCACACATTCTCCAAACAGGCCTACAATAAAGGTACGGTGCTCATCCAGTGCCCAGGATGCAAGAACAGGCACTTGATTGCCGACAACTTGAACATCTTCCGCGACAACAAGGTCAATTTGGAGGATATTCTCCGTGCCAAAGGCGAGTCTGTCGCCACCACCACTGACGACTTGGCATTTGAGGACATTCCGGAGTCACTCCGGTCCACCATTGGCCACCATGCCAAGGACGCTCCGCCCGAGTACCACAAGGACGTGGCGACCGAGTTGCCCGAGCCAAAAAAATGAATTTGGACGCTGGTTGGTTTGCTAGGAAAGTAATGAAAGCCCGACATGATCTCGGATTTTTCGACAGATCTCTAAGCTCCTACGTAAATGCTCTGACGAGTCTCTGACCTCTGATTTCCTATTTACATTTTTGTCTTTTCATTGGTCTTGTCTGTTCCAACTCTCGTACCTCTAATCTGTATAGTGCGGAAAATCAAGTCAAGTATGCTTTCCAGATATCTTCCCAGACTAGCGAGAGCGGCCGTCTCCACGAGATATTTGGCCACACGGCCACCGACCTTTCTGGAAAAGTACAGAGAAAAGCTCGAGAAGAAAGCACAAGATTTGGGCGCCGGCTCTGTGGAGGAGTTGAAGGAGCAGTTGAAAGACGAGATCCAGGAAAAGAAAAAGGAGTTCAACGCCGTGGATCCCCTCAAGCATCTCGACGAGTACGAGCAAAAACAGGCTGACAAGCTTAGACAGAAAAGGTCCAGCGAGGGTGCCAGAGGGCCAATCGACAAGAGCATTCCCCAGGCCCCATACAAGACACTTTCTTCGTTTGTCGACGTCGAGAAAGTGGGCGAGTTGCCTGAAAAGGAACTCAAGTTCATCTGGGGAGCGAGATTCCAGGGCAACGACCGTGCCTTGCATGCTGTTTTGAACTCCACGCAGTTTGCCAGTATTTTCGCCAACGCCTTCAAGAATCCCAACTTCATTTTGCCGTTGCCCAAGAACGGCGACGGATACGAAATGCACTTTGTTCAGTGGGCGTTCGTGGGCCCAAAAACAACCCACTGCATGTTGACGTCGTTGGAGGAGTACAAGCTCCACAAGGAATACGCCAAACCACACACCACGCTCATGTTCCACCAGGAATTGCTCGAATCGGGCACAGTGTTGATGAACGGCCAGGTCGAGGACAACGTGCCGATTTCCGTGGACGAGGCCCAGCTTTTGGTGCTCAATGTGCAGCGTTTCTATGGTGCGTTGACCTCGGAGAGTTCGGAGCGCAAGTTGGCCTTGTTGAAGGCGTTCACAGAAGGCAGCAGCGACTTTGACATGAACAAGCTCATCGAGGAGGCCACCTCGTTCGACTAGTGTACATAATGGACGAGGGGACCGAAAAGGGAACCGAGGAAAGGGTCAGAACGTGTTTCGTAGAAACCGGCCAAGTCTTGAGCAAATCAGCGCAGAAATTGTAAGTTTTTGGTTGATGACAATCAATATTGTAGCCAACGATAAATAATAATGCAATGATGAATTCGGTGGAGAATAGGTATATCGTCAGTCCCGTTATCGTAGCTCATCCAGATCTCTATCCTCCGAGACTGAGGATGTCGTCGAGCATGGAGGGCTCGGCGTCCTTCTTCTTTCGAGGTTTCGGAGCAGCTTTTGGCTTCGCCTTCGCTCTGGGCTTAGGAGCAGCCTTTGTTTTTCTCACCGGTGCCTTCTTCACCGGCTCTTCGTACTCATCCCCATCCATGTCGGAAGTTTCGCTCACAATCTCGGCGCTTTGAACTTGTTTCTTTCGAGAGGTGCGGGCCGCAGGTTTTGGCCTTACCTCTTGAATATCATCATCGTCGTCCGAAAGCAAAATACTCTTGGACTTAGTTGCCTTGGGCTCATCCCATTCGACCTTCTCGACGGGGTTTCTTTGTGTATCAATTCGGAGTTTGTTCAATAACTGACGAAACGACCGCTTGACGCTCTGGTCGTCCCCAACGTGAAATTCGTTCTCGTCGATGTTGATGTCAAGCAATGCCTTGGAGGCGTTTTTGAGCGTTTTATCCACGTAGTCGCTGAACAACTGCTTGTCATCCTGCTCAATGAAGCGCTTTGTCACATCGAACATCCCATCCTCGGGAATCAAGTACAAGTTGGACTCACCGAGCACTTGTTTGAGAAGCTGCTGGATCGAAACCTTCAGAGCGTTGTCAGTATCCACACGTGGCTCGTTGAGCTGGGCCTGAACCTCCTTCTTTGCTGTTTTTTTCTTAAAGTAGAGGAGAATGTCGTCGACGTTGGCGATGCGGCCCACAAACTTGTTGGAGAAACGGCGAGCGTTTTCAATCTCGTAGTCGCCGGTGTGGTCTACGCGTAGTCGGACGAGCGGAAGAACGCTAGAGTCTTGAGACTCGTGTTCACCCTGGTGTTTTGCCTCCTCAATGAGTGCTTCGACCTGCTGGACCAAAAACGTCAGAATGTCTGCCTTGGACGCCGGGCCCTCGACAAAATTCTCCCTGGCCAACGAAACGTCCTTCATGACAAAGGGGCGAACGGAAGTAAGCGGCACGGGCGTGATGCTGTACTCCTTTCCCTTGATGTCCAAGAGAAAAACGTGCTTTTGGGCGGTTTCTCCCTCGCTTAGCGACGTCGCAACGGTCGACCCCGCCTGGAGCGTGTCAAAACCGGTGTCTGGGTTATACTGTGGAAAAGGAATGCACTCGTGCTCGTGGCCCCAGAGCACAAAGTTGAGAAACAGCGGGAGAAAGTTCTCCGGCACGTACGAGGTCATGGAATGGCGGGCGTGGTTCTGGTGAAGGCACAAAAGACTGAAAAAGTCGAGCTCCTTGGGCCGCTGGAACGTCACATCGCCATTGCGCATTATACGCTGGAGTCTTTCGTCTCGAAGGTTGTTGATACCGTAGAGAGCCAACTTGGTTGTTCCTTTCTGGAACAAAAGCGGCGTCACGGTGATTTTGTCGGCCTGGGGAATCTGCCCAAAGTAGTTGACGAGTCCTGTGGCTGCCATCACGTCCAAAGGCGAAAGAAGGCCCTCTCCAGTCGCGTCGTCATGGTTGCCGGATATGGCAAAAACTGGCACCGCCACGTTCAAGTTGGGGTCCTCGTAGTTGACTGAATCGCCTGTACGGAGTGCCAACGAGGGATCACTGAGCAATTCCAACTCACAGGGCCGGTCGCCAAGGCAATTGAGCCGGAGTGCTTGGATGACATGAAAGAGCGCCTTCTTCGACGGCTTTGTCACGTGGAAGAGATCGCCGCCTTGCACGATCATGTCGACATCGTGTGCCTTGGCCAAATACGTGACTTCTTGGAACGTTTTCCACAGGTCGTCGCCTCGAACTGGGTCGTTTTCCATGTATCCAACATGGTTGTCAGTGGTGAGAAGAATCCGGATGGTGTCCGGACCGAGCCCGATTCCGTCGACGGGGGGCATAGTAAGGTACAGATGTCCTCAGGAATTTTTTTTCCGCTGAACTCCGGTCGACTTGTGTTGTGCAGTGGTATCAGTTGATAGTGGAATGCACAGTGCGCATCTCAGTGACCGAGCCAACTGAGCCGGCTGATTTATACCATTGAGCGCAAAGCGAGGCATTGATTGCCGTTGGCTCGCTAATTTAAACACCGCTTGTTGCCATGAGCGAACTCGATTCCCGTCAACAGGACGAGATCGACCTGCTCGAGTCTATCTATGGAGACATCTTCACCGATCTCACCGCCGCCGGCACCGTGTGGAACAAGAAGGCCAGTCCGCACTTCCAGATTGCGCTTCTGTCGCACGAGAATCCAGATCGCCCGTTGGTTTCACTTGTGCTTGACATTCAGTTCACTTCGACCTATCCCCGGCTGCTGCCTCTAGTCAAGATCGTAGACCCCAAGAACTTGCTCCGTGCACGCCTCGCCAAGATCGAGGACAAGGTCGCCGAAACACTCAAGGAGTACTTGGGCGAGGAGGTCTGTTTCACCATCGTTATGGACGTCAAGGAGATGCTTGACGACTTCCAACAAACCACCGAAGAGGTGTACTCACTCGAGGAGGAGCGGGTGCGGCGGATGGAAAACGAGCGAAAATTGCTTGAGCAGAACGAAAAGGAGGCCCTCAGGAAGGAACAGCTGGCCAAACAGAGACAAACACGTGAGGCCAATCGCCAGATTCTCCAGATGAACGACGACTACGGCAACTACGAAGAGAATTCGGAGTCTGTGCACGAAAACCTGTCGCTTGTGCCCAAACTGGCCTCGGGACAGCTTTTTGAGTTCGACAACGTGCTCTGGGCCGACGTCCCAAAAAGCACTTCCAGGTTCCAGTTCAAAGTAGTGCAAGGGTTCATCCGCGCCCACCCACACGACATTTTGCTGGGAGTGGCCACCCAATATATGGTGAAACCGTACCTCCCGCCAGGAACCCAGAAGAAGTTCGACGACCGCAACGCTGAAGTGTCGTTTCTCCTTTCGGAAATCGTGTTGGACGACCCGCGGTGGCTGACCATGGACGGAAAGGCCGAGATCCGTGCCTTAGAGCTCGAGCTCGAGCAGGTCATGGCGCTTAGTTCCGATGCCATTCTCAAGGTCTACGGCTTTCAGATCGACCAGCACACGCACTCTCCCACAAAATGGACTGTTCGACTACTTACAGAGTTGTACCTGGCGCTGCTGTCGCTTGACGACATTCTCAGCACCGCAGATTTCATTCATTGGGGCCTAGCCCGGTCTTGGTTGATCCAACTTCTTCCAGCACTTGAGTACTTGCACAATAGCGGCCTTGCCCACCGCTTAATATGTCCACAAAGTGTTCTTTTACACGATAACGACGACGAGAATGGAGACCCCAAGATTAAGGTCCTCAAGTTCTGCCACCCCGCCTACGGCTACACCATCTTGCTGATGATGAACAGGAACCAAACTTTCTTGCACAAATTCATTCCAAAGGCCTGGGTCGACCCAGATCCCTCGGGAGGCTACATTAAAACGGACGTGTGGGAGCTCGGAGTGCTTTTCGTGCGGGTCATGTTCAGCTACGAGGCGCTCACTACTGATTACAAGACCCCGGATGACTTCCTCAGCAATTTCAACGGAAACCAGTTTCCGGGCCTCGAGGAGTACTCCGACCGCGTCCACGACGTTCTCTGCAAGATGTTACAGCCTAAATCGAACAAGCGCGTGAGTTTGTTGGAGCTCAATGCCTCAAAGTTCTTGAGATCCGGTATTGACATTGACACACAGACGCTCAAGTCCAGATTGAGCGAAGTGTCTAAAGTCATGGACCGCAGCATGGCACAATCCCCACAGGAGGTGAAAAGCAAAGTGAAGGGAGACCCTATTGGATCGTCCAAGTACCAGACCTCTGCTCTCGATGCAGCTCGGCGGAATTTGGCAGTCTCGCAAGTTTCGAGACGGAGGTACTCTAATAATACGGGCCACACACAAAGTCCGTTTTTCTCAGGCGAATCCGCGGGCTCAAATCACGAATCGAGGTACGAGCGTGAATTTGAGGAAGTGGGAAAACTCGGCAAGGGTGGTTTCGGTGAGGTGGTCAAGGTGCGCAACAGAATGGAAGGCACGTTCTACGCCATCAAGAAAATCAAGCATCGAGCAGACAAGCTCGAGACGTTATTGAGCGAGGTGCTTTCTTTGGCGCGCTTGAACCATCAGTACATTGTAAGATACTACGGTTGCTGGGTCGAAGAACTTCCCGATGTACCCAGCAAGAATGAAGGCTCAATTGAATCCTCGGACGGATCGAGTGCGCTCACAGACGACGACGACTTTGAGATGCCGCTCAGTGTTCGGTCCTCTTCTTTTTTGAGAAGTCAAGACAGCTCATTCCAAGTGGACTACTTCAAGAATTCTGTGGACGCACTGCTTGACTATGACGACAGCGATTTTGACGACCGAATCGTTTTTGCTAACAGTGACAGTGAAGAAGACGATGACGAAAATGAGGGAAGCGATGAGGCCACTGACGATTCAGATTCGGATGAGACAGAAGAAATGTCAGGAAGTTCCACCGACAGTGTTCTGGGCCCAAAAACGCCTGTGTCAAGAGATAGACCGCACGGAAAGTCCATTCTATACATCCAAATGGAATTCTGCGAAAACAACACCTTACTCGATCTCATTGAGAGAGGCTTGCCTGCCAATCCAAATGAATACTGGAGGCTTTTCCGGCAAATATTGGAGGCTGTGTCGTACATCCACAGCTCTGGCTTCATCCACCGCGACTTAAAGCCAACTAATGTCTTTATTGATAAGTCCAACAACATCAAGGTTGGGGACTTTGGCCTTGCAAAGAACTCGCAGTTCTCGTCTGCCGTTCTGACAAACAACCAAGTTGCCCCGTTGGCGAATAAGGATCTTTCCACGGTTGTCGGAACTTTCTTCTACACAGCGAACGAAGTGGCCACGGGCGAATACGATGAGAAGATCGACATGTATTCCCTAGGGGTTATATTTTTCGAAATGTGCTACCAATTGGGCACCGGAATGGAGCGGGCAATGATTCTCAATGACTTACGTTTGGTTGATGTGAAGTTTCCATCAGCCTTTGCGGATTCTCGAAAGCCCACAGAGAAGAAAATCATCCGTCGATTGTTGGACCACGATCCTCACAACAGACCCGGGGCTAATGAGCTCTTACAAAGTGGAATGATTCCTGTGGAACACCAAGATATCATCATTAAGGAAGCCCTTAAATCTTTAGCGGACCCTGCATCTCCCTGGCAACAACAGGTCCGTGAGACGTTGTTTAATCAACCATACCTGTTGGCTCAGGACTTGATGTTTGATAATGTGAGCAAGAATTCACACAGTGCGATATTCGAACCCACCACAAACGATATGTTGGTGTTAAGTCAGACTCTTCACGAGCTCTCCCGCATATTTGACAATCATGGAGCAGTTCAGGACTTTGATGGAAGCTACTTGATTCCAAAGCTGCAAGCGCAATCAAATGAGCAATTATATGAGTTACTCGATAGAAGTGGATTGGTGTTGTCGCTTAGTTATGACTTGGTTCTTCCAATTGCTCGGTTCCTCAGTCGTCATTTGACCCACATCACAAAGCTTTACAGACACGAGTTTGTTTACCGTCCAAATTTGCGAGGAGTGGGAAAGCCAGACAAGTATTATGCTGCTGCTTTCGACATCTTTTCGAACGAATCAAAGGTTGTAACCTCCAACAGCGCAGAGTGCATCAAGGTTGCTGATGAGATTTTGAGTACCTTCCCGTGCTTCCAAACAAAGAACGCTCAAACGTATATTATCATCAATCACTCTGATATATTGAATAGCGTTGTGGACTTTGCTTTCGGGACATCTCACACGATTTCCCAAACACGCAGGTATGAGCTCATGGGTGTATTGTCTCAATTGGGAATTGAAAGAGGTGCCGAAAACGTGAAGACGTACTTGAGGAACGATTTCAAAATCCAGCACACCGTGATAAAGGACTTGATCGACCTCTTCAACTTCACAGTGGAGCCCGAGAAGGCGAAGCAGAAATTGAGGAAGATCATGATTGACTCCCCATTGCTTGCCAAAGTCGAGCGTGCTTTGAGCAACATCAAAGAGATTTTGGATATCGTCCACAAGCTTGGCGTCAAGTCAAACGTCTCCTTCTGCCCCTTGAGTAATTACAACGCCAAGTACTACGACGGCGAGTTCATGTTCCAGGTCATTCACAGGATAGACCGGAACAGGAAGTTTGCCCGTGTGGCCTCTGGTGGTCGATACGATAAATTGATCGATTCGCTTTCAAACGAAGGATTAACGAAATCACGTACAAGACACGGTGTTGGATTCCAATTCACTACAACATTGTTGTTCGTTTTGATGAAGAGTACTTTGAAGCGAGCTCAGAGTTCTAGCGTGACAGCCAAAGCGATGGTCAAATGGAAGAAAGTCAGATGCGACGTGTTGTTGTCGAGCACGGAAGAGTCCATAATGAAGGACTCGGGCTATCTGCTCATGCGAGACTTCTGGACGCGCAACATCAGTTGTGACTGGTTTGTGTCGTCGTTCCACGAAGATATCTTTGAAAAAGCGCTCAACGACGGCTCCAATTGGATCGTGCACTTGCGCCAGCCCAACTCCAGTCGCAAAAAGGGCAAGAAGGGCCTGTTCAAGCCTATCCGGGTCAAAAATTTGAGCATGAACCGAGAAACGGACGTGGACTATGACGAGTTGCTCGACTTTTTGGCCTGCGAAATCGAGGAAAAGAAGAGCGAAAGCTCTGAAGCTGCTGCCGAAAACACTGGAAGCAGCGGCGACGGATCAGTCGAAACTGGAAAAGACACTACGCAGATCGGCGAGCCAATCTTCAACATTGACATAGACCAGCGGGTGATTGTGGTTCCCAACTTCGCTCCACGGGGACGAAAGAACAATAAGAAGGACCGGTGGGAGCTCGAGAACGACTCGAAGCTCGCGTCATCGAACTTGATGAAGGAGTTGGCCAAGGCGCCCATTGTCACAGTGGACCTGAGCGACTCAGTTCTCGACATGATTCTGAGCACGTCGGTGCAAATTCCGTTCGAGGAGTGGTTCAAGAAGCTCTTTTTCACCAACAACAAGATTCCCAAGTCGTACGCAAGCTCGATTCATGACGCGCTCAACAAGGAAGCGTCGCGCGGGACTCCGTGGGCGGTCTTGCACTCGCCCAAGACAGACAAGACTACGGTGGTGGATCTCCAGAGGTAGAACGGGCGATGCAATGAGCAGTAAGTGGGGCAATTAAGAAAGGATGAGGTAAACAGCAGTAAGTGAGGCAGTTAGGAATGAATGAGGTAAATAGCAGTAAGTGAGGCAGTTAGGAACGAACGAAGTAATTAGCAGTAAGCAAGGAAATTAGCACGTGAGTTAATTAGCAGCAAGGGAGGCATTATCAATAAGTGAGTGAGGTAATTAGCAGTGAGTGTTCGTAATAGCGAATGTTAGCGTCCCGAGAAATCCCGCTTCCAGGACCAGTACTCCTCCAAGCGGAGACCGCTGTACTCGGCGTAGTTGAAGTCGATGTTGGAGAGCTCGCTCTGGATCATGGCCCAGATCCCCCAGTAGAAGCCCGGCACGCCGTAGTAGCACTTGATCTCGTCGATCAAGCCGCTGAGCTCGGCCGGCAGCGCGTTTTCGTCGTTGAGGTACCCCCGGCACCAGTTGACCATGACCGGGTTGTCCACGGACGGCGCCGGGATGGCGGCACGGTCGCAGTCGAAGCCCTGCCACTCGGCAAAGTGGTTGGCGATGTCGAACGCGCGCGGGGCAGGGAGCATGTACTCGTAGTCGATGAACTGGATCGGGTTCTCGGCAATGTGCGGGAGCACGGTGTGGCCCGCGCCGTTCTCGATGCTGGCGGCCATCTCGGGCGTTTCCGGGATGATGATGTTGCCGGAGAGAAGGTCGGAGTGCGAAGCGACCATGGGCGAGCGGGTGACACGGGCAAGGGTGGCCTTGAGCCACTGGAACTCTTCGAAAATCACGTCGCGGATGTTGTCGAAGGTCACGTTGCCGCCCAAGTTCGTGCGGAACGTCTCCACCAACGCGTCGGTCGGCACAATCAGAATCCAGTCCTCAATGAGATCCCACACGTTGTTGATGCGCCGGGTGCCCTTGCGCCGTTTCGGGCCGCTGTGCCGCCGCTTCAAACCCGCAGTGTACTTTCGGAGCTTCGCCACGCCGTCGTCGATGTACGCGCAGTCCACCTTGTTGTGCCAGTTGCCGAGCTGCTGGGCAATGAGGGGGTAGAGATAGGGGTTGCTGAGCTCCTGGGGCGCCAAGGAGCGCCCCGGCAAGAAGCCGTAGACGAGCCCGTTGGCGAAACGCGCGTTGATGGGCGGCGCCAACCCAAGCAGGTTGAGCACGAGGTGCAGCACGAACTCGCGGTGCCGGTCGATGATGAGGTTGGTGCCCTGTCCGTACACGCGCATCAAGAGCGTCTCCTGCAGCGGCTCGTGCGTACACGCCAAGAGCATGTTGGTGATGCCCCCCGTGAGTTGGCGGACGGCGATTTCGGGGGTCCACGACGGGAACACCTTGGTCAAAAGCGTTTTGATCTGGGTGTAGTCGCTGTCGAGGTTTTCCTGGAGGTCCACCGCGTACTGCGGGAGGTACACTGCGTGGGCGGCGTAGTGGTCCAAGATGGACTGGAGCGACTCCACGGGTTCGGGCGAGACTGACGCCAGTCCCAAGTATCCGTTGAGCGGATCTTTCAAAAGACCTCCGCCGTTGGTCTCGTGCGTTCTACTGTCCGTTGTAGTCTCCATTCCGTTGTTCTCGCTCTTTTCATTCCTCTCCTTCTTCTCCTTCTTCTCGTCCTGGTTCTCCTCGCTCTTCATCTCATCTTTCTCCTCGGCACCGTCGTTTTTCTCTCCACTGCTCTCGCTATCGCTCCCGTTGGCCGCAGACTCCAAGTCCGACAACGACGGGTTGTTGAGCGTATATAGAAGGTTGCGGTTCTTGATCTTCAACGGAGCCGCAGCCACCGGCGACCCGGACTCCGCAGTCAGCACCGCGGGTTTTCGCTCGAGCTGTGCCGGCGCATTGTTGAAGGCAGTGACAGGCACACAGTGCACTGCGCCGCCAGAGAGAATACAGTACACGGAGGAGGCCATGGGAAAGAAGTGTTCACGGTGACTTTTGAGTCGCGGCCTGCAGGGACCGAGGGGCACCACTGACGCCAGGTGGCAGAAAAACGGGGAAAAACTTTTGATATGCCTTTTTTGCTTCTTTTCCATCTTCTTGATCTTTTGTTTATTTTAATTTATTACTGGTGGTTTCGCTTCGTCGTGGTAGCCGCACCATCGATTCGTCACATGGTCCGGCCGGTGCAGGACGCTTATGTCTTGTGCGCAATGCGGGGCATCGTGCGTCACCAGCACATCAGTGAGAGGGAAAGTGAGAGGAAGAGAGAGAAGAAAAGAAAAGAACGGGGAAAAGAAAAAAGGACAGAGAAGATATAGAAAGAGAAAGAGAAGAATGAAAAAGGGAATTGGCGGCAATTGAACGGTAGAAAGTGATCGTTTTTTCGTGGAAGGCCAAAGTTCTTCATTGGAACTGATCTGGTTTGGAGTCCGGGTGGTGGATTTCGGCAATGTGGAAACATATTGCAGGGTCCAGACAATGGCGTGCGAAGGGGTGAGCGAACTGGGCAACAGCCATTGTGGCACCTTCATAACCATAGCTAGATAAGGTAGTAACCCGCAAGCCACATTTCAATGTCCCTCTCTTCCAATAACCGCAATTACAATCCAGGGCCATCCCTGGCTGAGTCCACCCGGGGTTATCGAAAAACGGGATAATATTCGATAACAGGTCTATAGGATTGCTCGGTGCTCACAACTCAGCCCACAGCGAGGAGGGGACGTGCCTCGAATAAGTAATTCGCTGATCAAGCCTTGTTCGATTTGCGTCTGCGTCGGGTAATTACTCCTTGGTCGGGTATTTATGCCTTGGTAGGGAATTACGCCTTGGTGACCTGTGCTCGGCATTTCCCTCGGTAAAATATTTTTTATGACGTGCATTGTATTAGTGGGTCGTGATCTGTCACCCTCCAGCACCACCATGGCAAAGCAAAAGTGGGTACGGATTGGAGCTCATCCATTTGGTCTGTTCGCCCAATAAGTCTGTTCATCCCTTTGTTCTGTTCATCTTAATACTTACTTCTCGTAATCCGATAACTAGCCTTTTAAGGGTCCAGTCTGGTGCAATAACCTCTTTTCTCTTACTTCGGCTAATTGTGTTGGCAGTTGACCAGGATTTTGGGGGCTCTCTTTGGTCTGAAATCCCTGAATTGTTTCAGTGAGAACTTCCTGAAGCAGTACCACCCATGGACTCATAATCTCTGCTAGCCCTGCATTCGAAACCGGCCAGATCACTAGACCAGTCAGTTCATGCACCAAGGTAATGTTGATGTAGTCGATGGAGGTGCAAAACCGTAATTCTCTAATTTTGTGAAACGCTCTGTGTCTGCCTCAAGTTGGTCGCAACTGGCACGCTAAGCCCTGTTTCAATCCAGGTCGTGCCTGGGAACTGCAGCGCCTTGCAGCTCATTGACTAACCGACAATTCCTAACATCTGAAGCTTGCAGCCATTCCAATAGTGGTTCACAAGACTCATTCGAGTCTTGAATTCGAACATAACGTAGGGTCAATGTCATGCCCACTCAGGTGTAACTTCGATGAGAAGATGCCCCTCTGAAAGCTCCGTATTGACAATACCTTTATTCACGGTGGAAATTTAGCTTCAAGATCGTAGCTCAGCGACTGGAGGTACTGAAATAAGACCCTGGTTGGACTTAGCAACGGTTGAACGTTCAAGCCATGGACAAAAGCGAGCGTTCCAACAATGGAATAGGTAAATGGCCCAAGGGTAAGAGATAATTTCCAGTTAGCAGAAGCTTTGCTCTAGTATATTTGCTTTCCCATATCCAACTCCATCCTAAGTTCATGTCCCACTCCGATGTCAATGTCCCACTCCGATGTCAATGTCCCACTATCCTCCTCCAGATTCAACAAATACACTCGAAAAGCCGGTCACCTAATTATCAGGCAGCAATTCTCGTTATAACGCCTCATTGAAAATAGCTTTCAATCTCTATGCCTTCTAATCATATACTTAGCAGGCCCGTCAGTTCCTAGCACGCCCTTTAACACAAACAAGATCTCTATTTTCTAGAATTCGAGGCACGAGCCAACATCACCCTTTCATCACACTCATTTCCAAACAAATCATTGACTCATCGCTACAACTTTCCCTTCTTGGCCTCGGCCTCGGCCAGGGCAGTCACATACGCGATCATCTCGCCATAGTTTGGTCTCAATGGCCAGAGCAGGCGTGCGTGGTGGACATCCACTCCCAATTTGCCCGCCCACTCGAGCGCCAAGCCTTGGTTGACCAAGAATGGCAGACCAACCATCGCAAAATCAATGGCACCCTCGTCAAGCAAAGCATTGATTTGCTCTGGGTCGTGCATTCTGCCCACTGAAGACACAACAGCTGTGTCACCAACAGCCTCCTTGACCCGTCTGGCAAACTCCAGAAACATGCCAAATCCTTTGGGTCCTCTGTCGGCACCAGAGTCGTTTCCACCGGCGGAGACATCAAGAAAGTCGACTCCGTGCTCGACAACAAGAGGCGCCAACTTCACGGAATCCTCGACAGTCCATGCGTCTGGGTTGGACTCGTGCAACTCCGAGCCAGACCAGCGTAAGAAAACTGGGAAGTCTGAGGGCACGTTGGCACGCACAGAGTCAATGACCTCCAACAAAAAACGGATTCTGTTCTCAAACAGGCCGCCGTACGCGTCAGTCCGTTTGTTGGAGTGAGAAGACATGAACTCGTTGATCAAGTAGCCGTGGGCCGCATGGATATCAACAAAATCAAATCCCACCGAGACCGCACGGCGCGCAGCTGCGCCGAACTGCTCAACAATCACATGGATTTCTTCCACAGTCAACTCTTGGGGCACTGGAAGCCTTCCACTGGGCCGGTAAGGCACAGCAGAGGGTGCAACCACCTTCTTTGGGTCTCCACGGGGGTCCCACGCCTCCAAGAACTGAAACAAAGGTGCCTGGAGCGCCTTGCGGCCTGCGTGGGCGAGTTGGATGCCAATATGAGCCGTGTTGGCATGGGCGTAGTCGACAATGGGCCGAAACTTCTCAGCTTGCGAGTCTTTCCAAATTCCCAAGTCGACCACCGCCGTCCCCGAGTCGGGAGAAACTGCAGTGGCTTCAACAGTGATGAGACCCGGACCGCGAAGCGCATATCCGCCGTAGTGGATCTTGTGGTAGTCAGTGACTTCGCTGTTGTCGGCCGTATACTGGCACATGGGCGAAACGCCTATTCTGTTGGGCACAGTCATACCACGGATTTTCAATGGACGGAAAAGTGTTGGCGTTGAGTCGGTCAATTCGACGGCAGCGCCTACAATTCCCTCAGCCTTGGGATACTCGTAAGGTACACCTGAGGCAAGCTCATAGGGCGCATCCGAGCCAGAAGTAGTAGCCAACTTGGTCATTGTAAGAAAAAAAAAAGGTCAGAGTTACCGACGATCAATAGTTTTCCTTCAGTTGTGCTGATCAAGTGTTCAATTCGGCCTGTCTAAGGTCAGTCCGAGATTCGTTGTGTGAGATTCAAATGAGACTCAATTGAACCGAAAGGAGTAGTTTAAACGGCTTTGCTGTTGTCTGAAAGATGCCAGATGAGTGTTCAATGGGTTTGAGTGTCAACTTCTTATACCACCTGATCTTAGTAAGCTCCGCACTCGGGACTTCCCCATTGGGACATATCGCCGAGATGCGCTGACAAAACTGATGTGCGTTCGGCCAGGCAGCTTGATGGAGAAACGTTGCGCAAGATGAGTAAGCAGGCTTGGCGTTCCGGAAGATGTCAAAGAAGAAAGGAAACTGTAGCGAAATGAGCTTGCTGCGGACCGGCACTACAGACATCAACACTGGGGCCACACCAGAAGGTGTATTATTTGCAAGCAGGACACACTTCGAAAGTTAATGTTGCGCTAGAAAAATTCTATTTTATATTGAGTTGTCTGCCTTTGCAATGTCATTGATTTCAGTGATAATTAAACGTGCTGGGAAGTTGCGCACTGCAGATACGCCACAGTAATTAACTCGAGCAAACCGTCACCGTCAGCGAAAATGGTTGCGAAACGAAACTGAGGTGAAAGAGAACGGCGAGACTAATATTGGTATCGGCTTTGTTTTCCTTCAAACCGCAATGCGCCAGAAAGTACTTTCATTGTTGTGCTCAACCTGTAGTACCAAATAACGGTTCTAACAGGGTACGATATTCCCAATGATCGTCACTTACAAGTCGCTATGTTCACTGTATTGAGCAGCACAAGGCTCCTTTTACCTCCCAAAATACGGAGCCTTAAGCATAAGACCCAACCTCAACTGGTACACTTGTTCTCATCTCTAGTCCAAATTCAACTTCAGCACCTCAAATCAGCACCTCTCAACTCAGCGCCAGTACACTTCGACTTCAATATGCAGCCTGGACCACTTCACTCATTTTTGCTCTCAGAGCCGCTCAAATAAAGAAGCATTCTGCGCACTTGTCCCATTCATACCTCCATCTCCTCGAGTCAGACCTCTTCCACGGGCTCGTAGTCGTCAGTGTCATCTTCAAGCATCCGTGGCTCGTAGCACTTGGCCTGCGCCAAGCCCCGGAACAATCGGAAGTACAGCCACACGGCAATCACCGCCCCCAAGCACAGTCCAACAAAAACATCGATAAAGTGGTGTCTGTAGTCCTCTGTGCGGCTCAAGGCGATCATGGCAGCACCAAAAGTGGGCACAAACGCTACCAAGGCGCGCCAGGCGCCTGCCTCGCGTCTCGTTGCAGCCAATTGGCCGGCCAAAAAGAAAGACGTGTACAAGAGGCCAGCAAACGAGATGCTCGAGTGCCCCAGCGGGGTCGTGCGAAACCCATCCATCAAGCGTCCAATGTTTTTGGTCGTGCAAACGTCCTTGGCGTACACGAGCACGTCTGTTGGGGTTCCAGGCTTGGGAACACACCGGGCCAAGAAATCGGGGCGGTGACGGCCAAAGGCGTTCTTCAAAAGATCGGTAACTATACTAGCAGTCAATACCGACAAGGCCTGGCCAAGGAGTGCGACGTAGGTCACGTAAATCTTGTGTTTTGGGCGGGTCATCACCAACGACACCACGCCAATGGTGCAGAGCGGGATCCACACCGCGTACAAAAAGAGCTGGTTGTTGGTCACGCGCTCGACTTCCGCATAAGGGTGCGAGATCAGGAGATCGCCCACGTAGAACTGCCGTTGAAACGGCTGGAGGTTGTAAGCCACGTGGTAGAGCACGAAGTATACCAAAAGAAGGCAGACGTCGGTAAAGCGCCAGTGAATGAGGCGCAGGCCGCCTTTGATCTGGTCTAGACCAAAGCTGGTGCGGTTGTAGCGGTCGTCCGAGTGGAAGTAGTTGACCACGGCACGAAGTTGGTCCATCGAGGCGAGTAAGGTGTGGAAAGAGTAGGAAAACAGTCAGCGATACACTGTAGTGTGTTGAGTATTCTTCGCAGTTCAGTACTTTCGCAGTTTAGTCAACTGAGCTGTCTCGTCGCAGTGTACCTAGTATCGCAGTGCACTTAGTATCGTAGTATAGTATAGTACTGAGGATCGCACATCGCACATTCACCACCAGATCAACATGGGATTTTTAAGCCTCCTGGGCAAAATCGCTATCAGGATCTTCTGAAGTGTCCCTCTTCATTTCTGCCTTTTACAGACTTTTGCTTTAATGTCACTTTCGCTCCATGTCACGTTTGCTATCGCACTAGTGCACTATCGCACTTGCTCTGGTCACACTGTGCTCCTATTCTCAAACTGAGCCCCTATTCAGCACTCCTATATGACCCTCTTTCGAAGCATTCCATCCATCAAATGCCACACCCAATCCACCCTAGCCTAATCATTCATTCCTCTGCCCTGCGGAGACCGCACGTGACCGGAAGAACCCTCTCCCGCTGGCATTGGTTTATCCGGCGCCATATATAATGCCTGCCCGCCGCCAAAACACTATGTCGCTTCCCACTCCTCACGTGTCTGCGGCCCTGCTGCCTCGCCACTCCTACAGCAAGCCTCCCCCCATAGACAAGGTGCGCAGCATTACCCTCCCCCACCACCTCCCCCACCAAACCTCGATGGCCACCATCACCTTCAAAGGCACGGTGTGGGAGAAGATTGACGCGGTTGCTGACGCGGGTTTTGACGCCATCGAGATCATGGTGCCTGACTTGGACGGAACAACCCCCGCCGAGATCTACCAGTACTGCACCGCCCGCAACTTGACCATCTCGATATTGCAGCCATTTCGGGACTTGGAAGGTGGAGACGAAACGTCTTTTTTGGCGAAATTGGGAGAGTTCGAGACCATGTTGCAGCAGTGCCGGGACTTGCACACAAGCACGCTTTTGCTCTGTGCGCTGTGCGACGAAAATGCCGTGGATAACACTGAGTTGGTGGTGTCGCAGTTGGTGCGGTGCGCGAAATTGGCTGCGAAATACTCCATCAACGTCGCCTACGAAAACTTGTCGTGGGCCACCCACACCAGCAAGTTGGACCGCTTAGTGGAAATCGTCCGTTTGGTCGACCAGCCCAACTTCGGCCTCTGCGTGGACCTCTTCCACATCAACATCCACGACTCGTCTCTCGACGTGCTTGACCTCGTGCCCAACAAGGTGTTTTTTGTCCAGCTTTGCGACTCTCCCACTCTCCAGAACATAGATATCATCGAACATGCCCGCAACTACCGGGTGTTTCCGTTCCAGGGCGACTACGCCAATCTCTTTGAGACATACTCCAAGGTCAGGCTGAACGGGTACACGGGCTATCTCTCTTTGGAGGTGTTCAACTCGCTGTTCCGGGAAGAACCCAGTCGGTGTGTGCCGGTGGCCGATGATGCTCTTCGCAGTTTGGTCTACTTACAGGCGGCCTACAGTGACATGCACGACGGAACCCACTTTTTGCCCGAGGCAAAAGTCACCGGCGTCTGGGGACCTCCTAGCACGGGCGATCTTTCCGACCTCGTGCTCGGCTTTGCCTCTGAGCAAGACATTGTCAACTATCGCAAGCGGGCAACCGAGCTCGACTACGCTGACTTCTGCTCCAACATGCCAGCAGTGGTGAAATCTGCTCAGAGTCACGTCTACGTGGACGTTCCCGACAGATTTACCTACAACAGGTACGCGATGATATTGAGGATGGTGTTGGGCATGGAGGCGGTGAGCTCGAAGGAGACCAAGACCAACGAGTTTGAGCTTCCGCTCCACACTTCGTTTGGCAATGGCGATGGGCTGGTGGTGATCACAATGCGCATAATAGAGGCATAGTTTGGGTAGGGCCGGAATCAACAGCATAGAACAGCGGTGTAGTGTAGACTAGTGAACAATTGGTGAGCTGGATTAATGGGCGACGAGGACCGATTGGATTGCTCTGAGGAGTTGTCTCGAGCTTCGCCGTGGATCTTCGAGATTTGGGATTTTGCCTTTAATTTGCGATTACCTTCCTTGCTACCAGGTGTAGGTGATTAAGGAGCCCTCAATAGCTGCTTCAGAGGCAGGGTCGTTAAAGACAAAAATAATTTAGATCTTAGATTTCTAATATTCTTTTCAGATGAATTTTTGTTCTATCACAGCAATCCAAAAAATATCAGAACATGGTTGGGGACTTGTATGATGCACTGTACTAGGAGCGCATGAAGTCGGCGGGGCGTGTGGATAAGCATTACTTTTAGCTTCGAGAAGATGCTAAAAGCTTTGTTTTCTAGGCACTGTCAAGCTTTCACTGATGGCTACGGGACCTGACCAATATGGGTGTTGGTTAAAGCTTGGGCCGGAGTTTTACTAATTTTCTTCTCCGCATGTCGATCAGGAGGGGTATTATGTGCAACTGAGCGCGTTTGACCCCAGATTTGCGCCCAAGCCGGAGAAACGTTGCCTGTGCTTCCCCAGAGAGGAGATCGGAAGAACGTTTTTCCGGCGTCGGCTCTGCACCTATCCGATCCGCCAGAGCCGTGTATACCCGCCGTTACCCGTCACTAGCCGCAGGGGCGGCAAAGGACAGGACAACGTCTTGAAAGGCAGGAGCAGGCACCACACCGGGTCCACAATTTAGACCAATTTCGGTCTGTTAAGGTCTCTCATTGACTCGATAGAAATGGCTAGCCAAAAAATTAATTGATGAAGTTGCAGAACTGAATCTCCCAAAACTCATTTTTTCAACGTGCGGCACATTTAGTATTGTTGTGATGCTTATCTTCTTGGTCCATTGGTCATCATCCTGCACGCGGCCCCACCTCCAGATATAAGTAGTAACCAGGCCTGCCTCACCTCTTTTCGCAAGTCATGACAATCGACCTAAAAGAGATTGAGAACTTCGCAATCGAGGTCGCGGAGGCCGCAGGCAGAATCTTGATTCTGGACTCCCAGAACAGACTGCTCCACGACGGGGACATCAAAATCAAGATGAACACGGTGGATATCGTGACTCAGACCGACGAGAAGGTCGAAAAATTTATCCACGAGTCCATCATGGCCAAGTATCCTGACCACGACTTTGTGGGAGAGGAGTCCTACTCTGCGGGCCAAACGAAGAAGTATTTGGTAACGGACAAGCCAACGTGGGTTGTGGACCCTCTTGACGGCACGGTCAATTACGTACATTTATTTCCGATGATTTGCGTCTCAATTGGCTTCTGTATAGATGGGAAGCCTGTTGCCGGAGCGATTCATGCGCCTTTTTTGAACCAGACGTACTCTGCTCATCTTGGAGGCGGAGCATGGCTCAATAGAACCACTAAATTGCCTCTCCAAAGACAGCCACTCTCTGCTTCTGCTCCTCAAGGCTGTATTTTTGCCTGCGAGTGGGGCAAAGACCGCCGGAACATCGCTGAGCTGAATTTGTCGAGAAAAATTGCCTCGTTTGTCAACATGGCCGCCCAAATCGGCAACAGTGAATTGCCTGGAATGTGCCATGGTGTGCGTAGTATGGGTTCCGCGTCTTTGGACTTATGCTTTGTTGCCACTGGCGCGTTTGACATCTGGTGGGAAGGAGGATGCTGGGAGTGGGACGTGTGTGCTGGATTTATCATCGTACAGGAGTCTGGAGGTCTCATTACCACTGCTAATCCTCCTGAAGACACTTCTGTAATTCCTGAGGCGAAATTGGGCGGCAGATTGTACTTAGCAGTGCGTGGAGCTACGGACACCGAGACTGAGACAGGGCAACAGGCCAAGGAGAGGGTCGTTCGCGCAGTATGGGAGCGTGTACATGCTCTTGACTATGAGAGGCCATAATTGAAACGGCGCTCGAGTGGATTCACTCAACTACCTTTACGATAGCTGTTTTTGTGGACTCGACGAACTTCAAAAGTAAGGTTGGCGAAAACGTCAGCAGTAAAGTTGGCGTGCGACAGAGGGAGCAGATAAAGGGAAAGAAGTCAAAAGTTTTTCTAATGGGCTGTGCTGTGTTTGGAGGTCGTACGAGGTCGACTTCAATTCCACCCGGGTATCCAAAGAAATGAAAAGGAGAGTTGGCGAGACGAGAGAGGAAATCATTCAAACATCTGAAGCTTTTTGCTTCGAATATCGGCTTTGAGAGATGCTCGAAAGTGGTTTCATGATTTAGCATGAGGTTCGCAGAGAGAGCCAAGTTCAAATTGATCCTACTCTGCCCATTCAATATCAATCCAGCTTGATCTGAGGAGACGGAAGTAATTAGTGGGTCGCGGATGAACTCTGGAATTCTCGTCTGTATGCCTTGTGCGGCGTCGGCAAAGAAATGGAAGGTCAGGATCAACTAAACGGGAGATAGAAGCGCATTCGAGAGCGAATTATTAGGATTTGCATCAGATTTGGGAACCCGAGCAAGGCTCTCATCTAATCGTTAAAATCAGAATGCGCCTCTTGCTTTTGCCATCTAATAGAACTAATACAGCCATTACCAAGCAAACAAACCAGTGAGCATTCTGTCTTAAGGCAATCTGGTTAATCCAAATCAAACTGGGTCCCGGTCCCACCAAAGACAGTGTCGAAGATCGTGATCTTTCAAATTGTTTCTTTTGCTTTTATCCGTCATTATTATCTGTTGCCTTCGCGACCATGTAGACTACCACCAAAGCAACCTCAAAACAGCCGAACAAAGAAACAGAAAATGGCTCACAATAACGACAAATCAAAAGAACAACCCAATCCAATACGAAAACTCAACCGCCCCCAGATCTGCCTTCCTCTTCCAATCACGATCCATTGTTTTCCTGCACCGCACTATCAGCTACCTCCAACTACTACCCCTCTGCTTCTACCATGAACAGCATGTACGGGTCCGACAACTTGTTTGAAAATGGGTGGGCATCCGGCGAGGACGAAAATAACCAGCAAAACTACTCTGCGTATCCCTCTGGGTCAACGTACTTGACGTCTCTGCAGTTGCTTCTGGCCCACGATACTTCGGCGCCAGATTCGCCCGTGGACGTTTCGGGACACGTGCCAGACCAATACCGGGCAGTTTTCGAGAAATTGCGTCCGAATGCGGCCTCGGCAACCGGGCTTGAGACCTATTTGTTCCAGCCTTTGGTGGATCTCCACATGATCAACAGCCACCAGGTCTCGCGGATCATTGACGTCGTATACGACCACAGTTTGTTGCCCGGTACGGTCGAAAACAACTTCTTCCAGATTTTGGGCCTCTTGGCGTTGGAGTTGGACGTGCCAGGCTCCGGTGATTACGTGACCCTCCAATTTCGGCTCAATTCGGGCCTTCCTCCGTTGCCACGGGCCGCAGCAGACGCTCTTCTAGAAGAGAAGCCCTCGGAGCCGGAAACAGACCGATCTGCGGACCAGAAGGACCCACTTACGGCACAGTTGGCGAAAACTAACATAAACGACGACGACGATGACCACGACTGGAACTCCGAGGGCCTCTTGGCCGACCACTCGGCCCTCCTGATCGACCCAGACACTACTGTTCCCGAAAGCGTGCATGTGAACGACTTTCCGTACCTTGCCAAGTACGTCGAGGGTATCAGAGACACGTTTAAACCGCTTTTGGGCAGCGACGGCATCAAAATCAAGGAGGTGCCCGAAAAGGAGGGATTTATGTTCAAACACATTAACTACACCATTTCGCACGAGCTTAATTTGGGCATGCACGGGCCCAGTGGAGTCAAGAAGGTGGTCCGGCGGTACTCGGACTTTGTGTGGCTCTTGGAGTTTCTCCTTAAAAAGTACCCGTTCCGTGTGATCCCGGGATTGCCCCCAAAGAAGTTTTCTGGTATGTGACCTTCGTTTTCTCGCAACTCTACTAACCAACCCAGTAGGAGCGTCCCCAGACTCGCAATTTCTTCAGCGGCGGCGGCGCGGCCTCCACCGTTTTTTGAACCAGTTGGTGAAACACCCCGTGTTGCGCCTGGAGCCCATTGTAGTCACATTCTTGAGCGTCCCCACCGACTTGACGTCGTGGCGAAAACAGGCCCGCATCGACTACTCATTGGAGTTCAAAGGGCAAAAAATCCTGACCAACTTCATTAACTCCATCTGGCCGTCGTTGGGCTCTGAGTTCTTGCACAACTGGAAGGCGGCCGAGACAGCCATCCCCAAACTAATCGACACCTGGACAAAAATGGTCATGTTGGTCGAGCGTTACGAAAAGCGCCAGCAGCAGATTGCCTGCGACAATAGCAAGTTTGTGGAGATGATCTCGAAGTTCTCCGACCTTGACGATGCCCTTTACCCTCATAAGGACACCGAGCAGAAAGTGATTGCGACGTTGAACAAGGACGACTCGCGGGCCATCAACGAGTCGCTTGGCAACATCTCGGCGTTTTTCAACAAGTCGTCCACGCTCCTTGTGGACGAGAGCTACATCATCAACACCACGATCTTGGAGAAGTTCAAGAACTTCTTGGACTACCTCTATTCGCTCCAGGAGCTCTTTGACCGGGCCAAGAAACTCTCGGTCAACTCCATTCCGCAGCTTCTGCAGAAGATCCAAGAAAACGAGCGCAAGTACGAGAGCCTCAGCAAGGACGATGTGGACATCAAGGGAAGCGAGCTTGTCAAGCTCCGCCAGGCCATCATCAACGACAAACAGGAAATGTTCCAGCAGCTCAACAAGGACTGGCTCATCAAGAGTTGCTGCTTCGACGAGTTTGTCATGTTCCAGGAGACCCAGTACCTTGTTTCTGAGGCGTGGATCGACTGGTGCAAGGGCCGCTACAGGTTCCAGGAGAAGTTCACCGGGCTCTACGACAATTTGAATAACGAGGTTGTGCCTGACATGCCTCTTGGCCGATAATGGACTGACATTTCTCCTACTAGTTTGGCATCTCCTGTTGATATCTCTTTGCTGATGGTTGTCATAGGTGACTCATTCTAGATCTCGGTTCTTTTTTCCCATTTGGCCACCAACGGGTGATCTGATTCGGCGAGGTCGAGTTGCTCGTCGTAGTACTGGCGATCTAGAACCTTGGTGATGTTGAGCTCGCGACAGGCCTGCTCAAAATGCTCAGATCCATGCAAGGCAGCCAAAATACGGCCCACGCGGATCCCAAGTTCAGCTCCCTCGGGATATCCGGCATCAAATCCGGTCTGTAACCCCAGCTCTTGTGCATTGGTGATTCCATCTAGGTATCCTTGGTTGACTTGGGCACGCTGGCGATCTGCATATGGGGACACGTTTTCATCGTCGCTAGCCCAGACATCGTCGTCACCGGACCCGGAATTGACCGTATTTATCTGCACGCTGGCCTGGTTACATGCGCCGGCACAGGGCATGGTATCTTAGTAGTAGATGAGATGATGGAAATGCTCTCTGTACAGGAACACAGGTTAGCATTCTCGAGGCATTGCACATTTATATTGTCTGTGAAGTAGCTGTGATAATGGACTGAGCGTTTAATTTGGAGTTTAGCAGGGGAACCAAACCAGCCGTCGATAGGAGACGGAATATGTCACGTGCTCATAGTCACGTGCGCAAGCCCGAACCACCACTGCCACCCACCGCCGTTATCTGCCAAGCAAGAACAGACGCGCTCGGTGGGAACATAATAAACAAAATGAGTTCACGAAGAGCTATTATTATCAGAAATGCGCTATTTTCCGCACTGTCAGGGGCGCCAAATAGAATGGTTTGCATGTAGTCAAGGGGCATCAGGATCAAGATTCATCTCGTAATTCTAATTTGTTGGGCTAGTGAACGGTGGATCGCAATTCTCATTAGAGGAGGCTGATTGACTCAATGTCCTGACTTTGCTAAATCCGAACAAAGGATTCAAATTGCGACGTGGTTCATGTCCGTCGAGTTTTGAGCCAGCAAGTGAACCAAAAAGCAGTTTCCAAATAGAATTAAAAGCTGAACGCGTATCTATGTCAGACGTACCATTCGTTTCCTTATCGAAGTCTTGAGATGGAAATTCAACATTGGCAAAGCACTTAGTTTCACTGGTAAAACTACGCACATCCAATATAGGGGAGAAATGCCCAGAGGTTTGCAAGACCCACCTCTAACAAAGAACACATTCTAATCATAAGCCAAACAATATCAATAACCACTTCGTCGGTTAAATGCCCCAAAGGCTTCTCTTCCTCTCCGTTGTCGGTTATCGCCCGGAGGTCACGTGCACGGAATTGTGAGCCAGCAAAAAAGCGATATCACAAACACTACAACGTCTTTCGTCGACAACAACTCGGACCACGAACGACATTCTCCGGGAGCCAGGAACAACATTTCTCCGCTCCGCATTGCTGTCGACCTTTGGTGCTGGAAACCTCGGGACAGACAGAGTCTAGGCCACTCCATTGGTCTTTACAGACAAAGACAAAGACTGGTGCTGGCGGCATTCACAGGACGCGATAGAAACTTCTCGTGCTAGAGCCTTCTATTCGAGCTATTTTGGTCTCGTTCGTTTCGTTGAGCTTCTTTAAGCCTTGGTTCTTGGGCCTTGTTTCGTTGAACCTGTTTCCTTAGCCTTTCTGAACTTGTGCTTCTGACTACACGTTCTGGACTACAGATGGCGGAAAATCTCATCACGCAGGTGTCACAGGACACCGTCGGCGCGATGCCGTTGAACTACGAGGAGTCCGACGGTAACATTGACTACAACTCGAGAATCCACTTGAACATCCGCGGAAAGGAGTTCAACATCACGCGCGACGAGCTTATGTCGTTGCCCGAAAGCATATTGTTGAGTTTGTTTCCCAACGGCGTCTTCTTGGACATCCATGGGCAGGTGATCACCAACTTGACCGAGGACGACATTGTGTACGTGAACTTCGACCCCGAGTGCTTTGAGTACATTTTGTCGACATTTGGCCAGGCGCAGCACGATCTCTTGGAGATGCTGGGGTCGCTTTCACCCCAGGTCACTGGCGCCAGTAGAGTTGACTCGGCCGCATCGGTGTTGCAGACTAAACCGGCGATCATTGTGTTGAGGGAGGACCTCGACTACTACGTGATTCCGCCTGTGGCAGGGTGCAACGCCGAGGACTTCAAACACCTCAAGCTTGAGGTGGGCACGCAAATCATCAACCACCGGCTCGTGTTTTCCGGGTTGGGCTTCAACCCCGAGTTGCCGCCCACCGTGGAGCAGAACCTCGGCCCGGCGGAACAGCATCTTTTTGACATGTTGTGCACGTCCGGGTTCGAGCGCGGCCAGCGCTGGGGCAACCGCTCCATGGAGCCCGACCGCTGTGTGGTGCAGTCGTTGCTGTTGGTGCGCTTGGTCACTGCGCCACATCCCACGCCTCCGGAATCGCCGGGGTTGGATCCCGTGACCTCGAACTCGTCGGTGCGGTCCAGATCGCGGTCGCGAATCGCGTCTTTGGCCAGTAGCGCCAGCAGGGCCGCCTCGCGGTCGTTGTCACGCGCACGCAAGGCCAACGACGCCAACTACACAAAGTTGTTGTTGTTCTGGCGCAAGCCCGCACGCAAGTGCTGGTGGGCGAACCTGGAGCTCGTGGTGCTGACGGAGGGGCTGACACTCGCCAAGCTTGGCAAGACCGTCAAGGTGAACATCCACGTGCGGCGGGTGTGGACGTTGGAGTTGTCGGTGATTGGCGTGCAGTGAGGCGCTGGCGGGTATATATTTAATGCGCGAAGGTGTAGCGAGAGCTTGGGGAGGATGAATATGAGGAAAGCATGTGAGGTTGAGGTACGGGGAGGAAGCATGAAGATAAAGATTGAGATAGGAGAATAGGTGTGGATATTGAGAAACAAGGAAGGATTGGAGATGCTGGGTTCGAGATGTTAGATATGGAGGATGTGAGGACTGCGAGGCTCGGTTGTACTAGTTATGGTTCGGGCCCGGTTTAGGTCAGACGTGAGTTGGAGTGAGCTTCCTCAGAGTTCCTGGATTCGATGTCCGTTTTTAATAGATTTGGTATTCCTTTTTCGAGTTGTTTTTCTATGATATTTGGCGCGTGTTTCCGGGCTCGCCTTGACATAAGCTGACGATGCTGGTTTCCATTAATTCAGTATAGTGCCCCTATTCAATTTTCCATGGATCTTGAAGCGTGGAATGGGTATGAAAGTCGGCGTCCTTCAAATTGATTGCTTCAGAGCTTTCGGGCACGATTCAGTTGGTTGACCTAGTTCAAAGCACACGTGGAAGTCAATAGAAAGCGGGAGGAATCAAGAGGCTTGAAAATTGAATGTAGAATTGACTTTGCTGCTTTATTTGCTAGGCTCGCGTCTCAACTTCTACCTCGGCAGACGCAACCAGAAAATGGCATTAAAGAGTGGCCGGGCTCTTGGAGTCAGCTGAATGTCCAGTTGTTGACATAAGCTTAAAACAAAATTAGTTGATGGAGTGAGCAGAAGACTTTAATAAGCGACGGGACCTCAGAGACAGGTGAAGCTCAGGAAAGGTGAAGTTCAATAGCAGATTGAACGATTGATGATGTTCAAGGATTGTTGAGCAATTCAGCCAGTGAGCGCGTGCTTCTCAAACTTAACCGTTTTTGAAAAATCTGATACTGGTTACCAAATTGTGCCCCAGAGATAGACATCGTGGCACCAGACTAGAGAGTGTTTTCGATCCAGACCTTAGAACGAGGGAGCGGCAACGAGCCAAAGAATTGGCGAGAAACTAATCGAGACTATAATGGTTTGTTTAAACTCTCGGGCAATTTTTATCCTAGTCCAGAGCTGCCAAGCACGGAACTGTGGCTCAATGCCAGCTCACTTTAGGTCGACAACGCGGATCGAAGATACGTAGTTGTTTTGAGAAATTAAAACAAGCTAACAACATAAGGAGCATCTTTGCAGTTGATTTCATTCTCTATTGCATTCTCATGGTTTTACGTAGACTGGAGCTAGCTTGTTGACTGGCAGCATTATCTCTCTACTTGACAAGACTATGAATATTGAGTAGCAAATTCAAAAGCTCTCGCTGGTCTCCCCCAACAGTCTAAGATATGCGATGGTCATGGGCATGGGCATGGGGATGGTCATGGGGTACCCATTATGGCTGCGAAACACTGTTAATAAAGAAACATCGTCAAGACGTTGCCGAAATCGAAAACGCAAAAAGCAAGAAGTTCAGAAACCGCTCGTCAGCCTACAAGAGCCTTACAATAAAGGAACAGAAAAATGGCAATTCGCTTCAACTGCCTCTATGGGCCATAACCACACCCAAGGACACTACCCATCGACTTATCTTATCACGATACTTTTAAAATCGCTCATTTCCCCTATTCTCTTCTCCGCTTCTCTTCTCACTTTTCTCCCTCTTCTCTTTTTTCCCTCTTCTCTTTTTCCCTTATCTCCCTTTCCTGTCCTTTCCATTTTCCTTCCTCCACTCTCTTCTCTCCTACACAAGACGCGACTACTCACATCTGGAACCAACCTAGTCCGTCGCCTCCTCTACCGTCATACCCAATGCTGTACGACCAGGAAAAACTCGAGCACACGCCGTGGGTCGAGAAGTACCGCCCAAGGAAGTTGGACGACGTAGCGTCCCAGGACCACGCGGTCAAGGTGCTCACCAAAACGCTCGAGCTGGCCAATTTGCCCCACATGCTCTTCTACGGGCCGCCCGGAACAGGCAAAACATCGACGGTTCTCGCTCTTGCCAAGCAATTGTACGGCCCGCGGTTGTTCAAACTGCGGGTGTTGGAACTCAACGCGTCCGACGAGCGCGGCATCTCCATCGTGAGGCAAAAGATCAAGAACTTTGCGCGGTTGACGGTCTCGAACCCGACCCCTGAGGACTTGCGGGACTATCCGTGTCCGCCGTACAAGATCATTGTGTTGGACGAGGCAGACTCCATGACCAACGACGCCCAGCTGGCGTTGCGGCGCACAATGGAAAACTACTCGGGGGTGACGCGGTTCTGTCTTGTTTGCAACTACATCACGCGAATCATCGACCCGTTGGCGCTGCGGTGCCTGAAGTTCCGTTTTCGGCCGCTCGACAACACCTCGGCCATGGCACGGTTGCAGTATGTCGTAGACTCCGAAAACGTCCAGCTCGAGCTGCCGGCTGTGCTCGACGAAATCTTACTTGTGGCGCGCGGCGATCTTCGTAAGGCCATCACCTTTCTTCAATCTGCTGCCAGACTCAGCGCCGTCGAAGGCACGGGTGTGACGGCGTCCTCCGTCCGAGAGATCGCCGGCGTCGTCCAGGAACAGACTATAAATCTGGTGGTGAGCGCAATTCGCACCAACAGCGCCCGCGACATCGCGGACGTGGTGCATTCGGTTGTTCTCGAAGGATGGAGCGCGCAGCAGGTTGCCGACCAGTTGCATGACGCGCTCATCCTCGACGACGCGTTGGACTCGGGCGCCAAGAGCGCGGTGGCGCGGCTCTTGTTCGAGACAGACTCGCGGCTCAACAACGGCACCGACGAGCACGTGCAGTTGCTCAACTTGGCGTTGCAGCTTGCGAGCGTGGTGGCCTAGAGGCTGGGTGAGAATCAGAGAAGAGGGAAATAGGGCGTGAAGGCAATAGGGCGTGAAGGAGGGCCAATAGGACATGAGGGCAACCCGGTCACTCAGTCACTAATGGATAGAACTGGCGAGGTTGCATGAGCACCGCACTTTAGGAGATGTTCAAAGGTGAATAGATGAAGAATCTTCTTTTATTCAATGCGTGGGTATTCAATAGTCATGTAGTGGGTGTTCAATAGTCATGTAGCGGGTGTTCAATAGTCATGTAGTTGGTGTTCGATAGTCATGTAGCTAGTATTCAATAGTCATGTAGTGGGTATTCAATAGTCATGTAGTGCGTATTCAATTGTCATGTGGTGGGCATTCACTAGTCATGTAGTCATGTAGTGCGTGTTCAATGGTGCTTCTCTGGTGTGTGCTGGACAACGTATCTAGAGAAGGTCTTAGAGCGAACGAGCGCCATCTTTAGGAGACTTCCTCAAAACGTAAGAGTAGATTAAGGCTTCTATATTTATTTCCTAGGTATTTAATTGCCCTAGTCCGGTGTGCACTGGACGACGGTATCTATGAAGAAGTGGTTCCATGGATTGAATGAACGCCATCATTCATGAGATATTCTCAGAAGGCATAATAGATATGAAATCTCTGATTCAATGTCGGGGTATAAAATCCCTGTCTGGAGCGTGTTGGAAAACACCATCAACCAGTTCCGTTTTGATTTTCGAGTGTTCGTCCTCTGTAAGTCTGCTTGCATGAGCAAATAAAGGGTCTAGAGTTCCCACCTGACGATAATCCTCCTCTGTCTATTGGTTATTCTCACTTGCAAAGATTTCCATATTCGGACGCTCACGTCCACGTAGTCGCTGACTTCCATTAGGTCTTCTTGACTCGCCAAACAAAATTTACTTTCTCGTCATTGACTCCATGATGCCGGGCACTTCAGTTCATGGATCAATTGACTCTTATATCCCTCGTTGCACTTCCATTACACTTGCCTTCTTGAGTTACTTTCCACTGGCAGCCGTCGAGACTAATTGGTCTCTCCTGAATTATAAGCAAAGTTTAAAGGGCAAGTCAGAGGTTGAAACTTTAGAGCTATATTTCTTTCTATCTTTATCGTTGAGTAGCCAGATATCAGAGCAGAGGCAGACACGGAATAAAGAGAATTGAACACTGACCTTCCAACCTAGAGCCAACGATATAAAGAGAAGTGAAGCCTGAGGCATCATCTGAGAACAATACAAAACGCCTAGACTGTCTCGATTATCAGCTATTGGTCCGCAAACGGCAGCCTATGAAACGCTTCTCTGCGCATCCAAAGTAATAACCAAGGCTGGGAGTCAATTAGTTTCACATTCGCTTTAATAACCCCTCTTTGTTCACAGTTGCGCCTCTTTTCCTCATACAATCATTCTCCTTCTCTTCGATCTACAAGCGTTGCAATCTCGCTTCAGCTATGTACCGCAGTGCGTTGACATCACTAGCAAACCAACACACACACCCTTCACTGGCTCAGAGGTACGGACAGCACCATCAAATGCTTCGCCTCTCATCTCATCTCACTCACAGAGGAACCACCTGAGCTCTGCTCACCAGTCCTCTGGTTTTGGTGGCTGCCGTTGCTGTGGCTGCTGCTGCTGTTGCGGCTGCTGTTGTTGAGGTTGTTGTTGTTGCTGCTGTTGCTGTTGCTGGCGCAAGTGTGGTGGCATGCCCTGTGGAGGGCCCATGTTGGGCATCCCCGGGGGATACATGTAGAAGCCCGGAGGCGGGTACTGCCCCATACCAGGCTGGCCCTGCCCCGAAGTGCCGTTGCCCTGCGCTTGGCTCTCCTGCTGACCCCGCCCTGGAGTTCCCTGGCCAGTCAGACCTGCCTGTCCAGGCTGGCCTGGTTGACCGGGCTGACCGGGCTGCCCAGGCTGTCTGGGCATTCCCGGAGGCATTGGTGGCATCCCACCTTGGAACATGCCCGGCGGAGGCCCGTACGAGTAAAAGTTACCCGGCATGCCCTGCGGACGCTGGCCGTACTTCGAATCCTGGCGGTTCTGGGGCCCTGGCAGCTGCTGCTTGGGTGCCAGCGGCGACGCGGGCTCCTCCGAGGCGATCTCGCGCTTGTTCATCAACGACATGAAGAAGGAGTCGTTGCTAGGCATGCCCAAGCCGGGAGGACCCTGCATCATGGGCCGCATGTTCTGGCCCATCATGTGCAACATTGGGTCCTGTCTGGGGTCCTGTCTAGGATCCTGTCTGGGGTCTTGTCTGGGGTCCTGTCTCCTTTGGCCAGCCTGGGCGGGACCTTGGCCGGGAAGACCCAGTGGGTGTGGCTGGTTAACTTGGCCGGGGTGACCCTGACTAACACTTTGGCCGGGAAGACCCTGACTAACACTCTGACCGGGAAGACCCTGACTAGCACTCTGGCCGGGGTTCTGACCTGGAAGATTGTGTGCAGACATGTTCTGACCAGGAAGACTCTGGCCAGCCACGTTCTGGCCCATGTTCTGGCCTGCCATTCCCAGACCCATGCCCTGGCCAGGCCCTCCCTGCATCTGGCCCGAGGCCTGGCGGCTCTGCGGCTGTAGCATGGCCATCTTCAGCCCCTCTCTGTCTCCAAAAAACCGCAGGTGGTCCGAGCTTGAACTGCCAGTGCTGCTCGACGGCGCCATGGCCGGGCGCTTGTCCTCGTTAAAAAAGGACGAGAAGCGCGAGCTCTTCGACTCCGACACGTTGCGCTTGGCCTCGCTGCGCTTGGGCTCGCTCGGCACAAACGAAAAGAAGCTGTCGACGTCGTTGGACCGCGGCTCGGGCTCGTCGGCCTCGCCAAGCCTTTTGCGCTCCTCCTGCCGCATGTGCTGCTTCCACCGCTCGAAGTCCTCCACGGTCAGGCCCATGTCCATGGTCACGTCCAGGGCGTCTTGGGAGTCCCACTCCGGCGTTCCCTCGTCGCCGGTCTCGCCGAGAAGCTGCAGGATCTTCTCCGCGGACATGCTGTCGATCTCCGAGCTCTTGAGGAACCCCGCGGGGCGCCGCTCCCATG
Source organism: Sungouiella xylosa (assembly GCA_023158955.1). Lineage (NCBI taxonomy): Eukaryota > Fungi > Ascomycota > Pichiomycetes > Serinales > Metschnikowiaceae > Sungouiella > Sungouiella xylosa. The sequence goes on along the minus strand of JAHWDG010000001.1, from coordinate 2,264,639 downwards.
TGATCGGGTTGCTGTTGTTGTTATTGTTGTTGTTGTTGTTGTTGTTGTTGTTGTTGTTGTTGCGTTTCCGGGCGGCGTTGCGCGGCTCGCGGCCCTGGTTCTTGGCGGCCTTGGGCTGCGCCTTCAACACCCAGAACGCAGGCTCCGGGAGCCGCGACACGTCGAAGCTGCCGACGTCAGCGCTCTTTCTGAGCGCAAACAACTCGTCGATGGTGTACACGTGCGCCAGCGCGGGCTTCTTTGGCGGCACGTAGCTCAGGAACGATGTCTGCCGCGGCAGCGCCTCCGACGTCCCTGCGAGCTCAGGGGTCAGCTCCTTGGCGGCGTTGGCCATGGCCAGGTCCAACAACTTGGACAATGCGTTACCCGGCTCCAAAGCCGCGATGCCGCGCTTGGGCGCGTTCGAGGAGGCATTTGGAGTGGCGTTTGGAGTGGTGGTTGCGCCTGCGTTGGTTGCGTTTGCGTTTGAACTCGAGGTGGAGTTTTGGTGCGCTGTATTTGGCGTGCTTGAGCCGGAGTTCCGGGGGCCCGAGATCGACACAATGGACGAGTCGATGATGGCGGGGTCCAGAAGCGACATTCTGCGGGTGTCCGGAGGTGGGCCGGTGCCTTCAGCAAGTGGAGTAAAAGTTGGTGGGAGTGAGAGTCGTGCAGGAGCCGATTGCTGGGAGGGCAGAATTGGATGGAAGAAAGTATGGGATGGAGAGGTTTGGGAAAAGTCTTGGTATTAGGAGGGTTCAGGAGAGAGACTATGTAATGTTTTGTTTTAGTGTGTTTTGATTTGCTTGGATATGATTTACTATTCTGGCAGTATTGGATGGAGTGACTAATTTGCACCCAGTGCGAATAGTGCGGAGGGAGGAAGTGAGGAAGAATTGGGAAGGAGGATTAGGAAGGGAGAGTCTGAAATAGAGGAAGAAAAGTGCAGAGTGTGAGAATGATGCATAAAACGGTATGGGAAGTGGTGGGGCGAAATGAACCTTGAGAGTCGGTGCATCTCAGTATTGGAGGCAACTCGGGAAATTGAATGGAAATGAATGGAGATGAAGCTAGCGAAGCGTAACTATAATCTTTTTTTGGCGCAAATTGAGGAAGGAAGTGTCTGAAGTGCAAAGTGGGTTAGAATATCATACCAAACGAGTTATGAGGGAAGTGTGAGGTTAGAACGGGAGTGGTTGCAACTCTGGAATTGGAAGAACTGTGGGGTTGGGTGGATTTGCTAGTAATTGGTATGAGGACGATAAGTAGAAGGTTCCCCGAGATCTTTTTTTTTTTATTGTTTTTTGGCTGAATGAATTCCGTGCTTTGGTTAGTAGATGTTAAGGCAAAGTGTAGGATGAGAATGGAGTACTTGGAGAACAGAGATCTTGGCGTAGTCAATGAAATTTCCAGATGTGCTTGAACGCCCAAAATTCAAGTCTGACTTGCTCGTCATCCGAGCTTCTCTTTGTTTCAAAGAGGGCATATCTGAACTAATGAGCAGCTTCAGCTAAAGCATGTCTGGAACAGGTGAACATTTTGAACTAGCTCATCCTAACTTATAGCTGAGTGAGCCGGCATGCAATCAGGGTCCTGTCAAGCAGTGCTTCGACATACAATCAGGTTCTTGGCAAGCAGTGCATTGCTTTTGAAGGGCTATGGTTCCGTTGAGGAATGGATTCTCTCAAGATCTGTTCCACCCACTTAATAATTGACCTAACGAATTGAGCTTTTCACGACGATAGTACTCCTAGATTTCATTTGTGGTCGTCCAATAGCATTGCCTTGTGATCTGGACATAAATTGTCTATCCCTGTGATCGAAGAAACCCGCCTCCAACTAGCCAGAACGACTTCCTAAGCTATCTCAATCTTCACTCTCCTTTCCTAATTTAGTATCCTGAAGATCCTAAATATTCCGGTTTTTGCCTGTAGACCTCCTCCAGTGGGTTTACAGATGCATTTTCAGACCAGCTCTAATCACTTATTCACCACATTCTACTCGCTTAAACGAACAAATAAACAGATAAATATAACAAATAAACTAAGCACTGATGATGTTAGACGAGTCCGAGTACAGCGCCTGGGCAAGCGAAATACTCTGGTCAGTAAGATCATAGTAGATATACGCAGACCGCAAGAACACATCACCCAAAATAAACACGTTATCCTGGTAATATGTGAATCCCAACAAGCATTGGCCGTCGTTGTTGGCAATGGCGTCGGCATAGGAAAGCTTCACTGTGTTCAGACCGAAATTGAACGTAATGTACTTGTCCGTAGGCTGGTCGCAGCTCACCTCTCTGTAGGTGATAGAGCCCTGTGTGATCAAAGTGGGCTTGAAAATCGAATCTAAGTAGTTCTGGACGCTCTTGGGTACCAAACCCAAAGAAGTACCAGAGTCTAAGACAAATGGCTGGTTAACCGAGATGGTGTGGCCATCGATGTCGACGGAAGGCACATTCACGGACAATCCCGGACCATTTGCCGTGTCAATGGAGTACTTGGTCAAAGTTCCCGAGTACTTGTCAGTGTCGATACCTCCAAAAATAATGGAGCCCTTCTTCTCTGACTCCGAGCCCAAGTACAATGAGTACGACGCTTTAGGGGTGATTCCAGCCTTCTGCAACGCCCAAGGCAAATTGTCGTACTCAGTCTGGGATGACTCGGTGTTTTTGTCCCCAACTCCCAAAATCCCGGCTATTCCAGTGCTGCTGTCAGAGACCGAGGCAAACTGGAAGTTCAGGACAACAGGCGACGACGAAGAAAACCGCAAGGTGTCAAAGTAAAACTCACCCTGCGACGATGATTGGTCCTCATACGAAATTGAAAATTCCTCTCCGGTGTCCTGAGACGACGAGGAGGTCAGTGGATCATAGCTTCCATCGCCCGAGTCAGTGTCAGTGACCCAAAGATCCGAAGATCCAGTGTCAAGCGACACTAACACCTTCTGCTTGTTGGAGCCCAAAATCACGTCCAAGTTGTAGCTGATGTCCTTGTAGTCAGTGATGGACTCTGGATAGGAACCTCTCTTCTGGTTGGGGTGACGCAACAGATACACCTTTGCCCAGTACTCCTTCGCAGTGAGGTTTCCAACAGTGTCCAGAATATCAAAGTCGAGTTTCAAGGGTGCTGGGCCGCTCCGGGCAGAAATTCCAGTGTCAGGAATTGCCAAGCCATTGACAAGAGCTAAAGCGAGAGAAAGGATGGAAAGGTGTGAGAGCATTGTGTTGGGGTTAGAGCTGGTCAATTCACTCAATTATATAGTTTCGTTCACGTTCTAGACCTAAGGTTACATTGGCATATACTGTGAATGTGTCCGCACATCTGCAAGGCTCCGGCAAGAGCCATATGAGCACGCAAAATCATTCACGTGGTTATGGTCCTCATCACGAGTAGTTTATTTTGAGCCATTGAGTTGCAAGATTTGTCAACACAACTGTAGTTCGCCTACCAGCCAATAATCGAACTGACAGGTGACAGATAATTGACAGCTTTTTACGGCTTATGGTACAATTCTGTCAAGTACCTGGGTTCTGCGATATCTGGGCAATCGCCCAGGGCTCTAAACGGGGTGGAGATTAGATGGGAATGTGACGCGCAATCTCTCGCTCGTTCTAGTCGCGAACTCGATCATTAGTGCATTCCCCGTTGTTTCACTTTAAGAATTTGAAGGGTTTTCAGTGGAAACTTTCAAGTCCAACTAGACCTTGGAACCTTACCTTAGGCATTTTAGAATAACTAGAACAAGCCATAAAGTTGATCGATATTCTATTGGCATGTGCTGTGGCGCTGGCTAAACTTAGGACACACGGTTACGAGTCCACCATGGACTATGTAACATTGGAGCCTTCGACCTGAACGGCTCTTCAAGCCCCTGAGATACGAGAATGGCTTGAAAGGGGCATTGTGTGGCGTTTCTTCGGTTGATAGCGTTGTTCTTCCGAAGCTATGCTGTGATTCGCTCAACGCATAAACAAGCTATCAAACCAAATCTCCGGTCTGTGGGTAGTTTCCTCATCGTTGGAAAGATGTCTAAAATTGCAGTCTGCCTGAGTACATCCCAGCAATCTATTTGATGATATGTTTAGGTGGTCAATCAAGGAAGTAACTACACTGGTATTCTTATTTCTCTATGATATCGCGTCCATTGTTGCTAATAATACACCGTTGCAGAGCTACTCAGCTCTGCAAAAAAGGAAGGTTCAATTTCTTGATTTCCCGACACATCACGAACCAGTCGATCTCGCGGAGACACAATGTCTTGTTTTTGTGCTGCTCCTTGGCCCGTTGCTGCTCCTCCCACTTGAACAACTCGTACATGAATCTCAAGTTGGGCTGGATGACAATGTTCAACCGCCGCACTCTCACGTAGAGATAAGCCTGGGGAAGGTTCAACTGAAGTCTTCTCATAACCTCAGCAATGACCACAGTGGCAGACCTCGAAACACCAACTCGGCAGTGGACCAAGATCTTGGTATTTCCTCCGGTGCGCCGGTACTCCGAGTCGATGTGGGCCAAAATCTGCGGCAACGAGTGAGTGAGCTCGTCGATTCCGTCGTCTTGAAGATTGTTGACTTTCATGACCCCATCCACGGAGCACTTGCTGTTGAACTTGTTGTAGCTGGTGGGCTTGGGCGAGATGCTGAACATCTCAATGTTTCCGTTGTCCGCCTCGTCCACAATGATGTCGTGGTTGTGCTGGAACTTGTACCCATTGAGCCAGTCGAGCGCCTCGCCAACAGAAATCACCTTCTTGATCCCGAGCTTCGACAACAACGTCAAGTTGTTGGCGTGTTTCAACGAGCCCAAGTACAAGTATGGCAAGATCCGCGAGGGAAACGAGCCCTCCACCTCCTCCACCCAGTTAGCGTTGAGGAAGCTGGATGTGTCGTTAATGTCGTCCTCGTCGTCCGTGTCCGAACTGTCCGACGAGTCAGAACTCGATTCGTTGGCAATGTAGCCCAACCTGAGTTTGCTGGGTATGCCTCTGGGAGTAGGCGTCTTGGGCCGAAGGAGCAAGACCTCGTTGATGTACTTGCAGGTGGCAGTTTCCAACGAACCCCAGTTGATGCTGTCGCCGAGAACCACCGGACTGAACTTCTTGAGCAAGACCTCCAAGCGACGGAGAATGAGCACGTCGGTGCCGAAAATGTAGAACGGTCTGCCGTAGTCCATATGGAGGCGGAGCATTGCCTCCTCCAAGGAGAGGTTCTCTGCGTAGATCAAGTAGCAGAAGAGAAGAAGCGACAGCTCCGTGTAGCCGTCGGAGGAGTAGATCAACGAGGAAAAGTTCTCTTCCGTCACCGCCAGCGAGTAAAGGTACAAGAGCTTGCATGTGTTGACGATGCTGAGCAAGTTCTCCTGCTTGCAGTCGCCAAAGCCGATGGAACCGGAGGAGGGGAACTCCAAGTGAACAATGTCGTTGTTCGCTTCTTTCGGGTCTGCGAGCTTGCCCAAAAGAGCGGAAAGCATGTCGGCCTCGGGAAAGCGGGCGTCATTGTGGCAATGAACGAAAAGCCTCCACCTTGCTCTGGGCGGAGGAAGGAAGGTCACAAGACAGTCGTCACTGCTGGAGTGCCTGGTAAGACATGAATTACCCGGATCGCAGTAGAGGTGGCCGTCGGAGGCGGGAGGCGTGATTTTCGTCTCGAACGCCACGTCCAGGTCGCCCTCCTGAGACATCCAGTGGTGCATCATGATCTGGTGGTCCCAGATGTTCCCCAGCCAGAGATTGTTGTGCAAGCGCGTGGCCGCAGACATGCGCGTGGTCTCTATTTTCTCCTTGACCTGGTAGTCGGCGTCCCACACAGAAAACGTCTCGAGGTTAAGGTGCATCATGCTGGAGAGGGTGAGCTGGGTTTTCCGCGACACCTCCAGGTTGGACAACAGCAGCGAGGTGTCCTTCATGGCGAGCATCTGTGGATACGTCTCAACGGCGTTGTTGCCGAGCACAAACACGTTGAAATCGCCCGAGCCGTCGCCCATTTGGGCAAGACGGAGCAAACGAGCGACCGAGTGGCACTTGCACCGCTCGGAGTGCGTCTTGCGGAAGCAGTACACCACAAAGTCCAGGCACCGGGCCAGTTTGGCCACCTGGATGTGGAAGTTACGAAGAGACACGCCGCGGTCGGGGTCAAGGTTGAGGAGCACCGGCATGTGCCCTGTTTCGAAGCAGTCGCGGGCCACAAGGTCCGTCAACTCCGAAAGACTGCGAAGCGAGTGTTTTTCGGGTGGAAACGCGTTGAACACAAGGGTCCGGACCCGCAGAATCACCTCCGACCGCGAATACTCAATGCGTTGGAGCACTTCGTCCATGGCCACGGTGTTGCGCAAGACCTTGGAGGTGGCGGAGGAGTCTGAGTTGGAGGTTCCAAATCCCCCTGTCTCTGAGCTCTCTACGCACATGAGAAAACGCGCTGCGGTGGGCTTAGACACATCCACGTCAAAGTCGAGCCCCACCCTGCCGGTCTGCATCAACTGCTGCGACACAAAAAACGCCCGCTGGGTGAAGTTGTCGCGGTGGAGCCCGTGGAGCCACGGAAACATGTCGGAAGTGGCCGGAAGCGGCTTGTTGAAGTACCAGGCAAAAACAGCGGCAAGCTGCGGCGGCGAAATGGCCCGGAGCCCAAACTCCAGCTCTGCTGTTGTGCCCGGGACCCGCCGGAGGTGTTTTCCGAAAAAGTGCAGTCTTCTGTCGAGCGGACTGACCGTTTCAGAGAGCGAGTAGTCGTACAACAGCTTGAGGACCGAGTCGGTCGACAGCAGCGAGTCTGAGCGCGAGAACGAGTCCGAGGCCGCGTCGGAGCTCAACTCGGAGCCCAAAAGCGCGTCCAGCGCTGCTCTGGGCTCGTCGGAGCGCCCTATCACATTCACGCGCTTGGTTTTCGCCAGAATGTGGCCACACACCTCGCAGTCATCGTCGGCGAGCTCGGAGTTCTCCTCAGAGATCGGCGCGGCCGGCGTCGCGGCGTTGAAGCTCTCGAAGCGCGCGCGGAAGCGGTCCCGCTCGTAGAGCAGGTCGTTCGACGCGGACAGCGAGCGCTTGGCCTTGGCGTGCATCTCGAGCGGCTCGTCGTCGTCCGAGAACGCTTTCTTGGCGCCCCCTGCGTCATTAGCCGCCATCCGCGGGCCCGGCAGCAAGTTGAGTCTGTCTACGAGAGAAACGTCCGACGGGACTTGGAGTAGCAGTTCGTCGGAGAAAGACACGATCCGAGGTATCAAGTTTGTGTCTGAGGGGAGCGTGGTGCTCGGACTGGCGGGACTTGGCGGCACGGATACCGCCGGGGACTCCGTCAGTGTCATAACAAGGTTGGTTATTGAGGACTTCAAAACGGGAATGTTTGTTCCGTATCGTTGCCGTATCCCTTTCAGGAAGTAGTCGTTGGTGTTTGGTGCACTCGGTGCACTTGTTGTCTCCGTGTACCTGGTGTACTTGGTGTACTTGGTGTACTTGGTGTACTTGGTGTCGGTGACTTGGTTGTACTTGTACTCAGTACTGTACTTCTGCGGCACGGTTGAACGTTAGCCTGGGGCACGTGAGCACTTGTCTCACGTGGCGAGTCTTTTTCTTAGTGTCACTCGACAAGACGCCAGAAACACGCCTGATGGGATGACCGATACAGATAAGATAAGGTGGAAAATCGGGAGCAAAAATGATAAGGTGGCCTGTGCAGGCACGGGGCCGGACCAAAAGTGGCACGGGGCCGAAAGGGTTTCAATGATTGGTTAATCTACCAGCTGTCTCGCTGATTGATTCTATTTTGTTTGTTGTCGTCGGCGTTGGTGGTGACGTGGTCACGTGCGGGGTCACCGATTGGACCACAATAGCCGACCAAATGGAGAAGTGGGAGGGAGAAAAAGTGAGAACAAGGGAAAGAGGCAAAAAAAAAGGCAAAAAGGCAAAATCGGTCAAAAATCGAGGCGGCAAATTGGAGGAGAGTGTGAGCAGATATTATCTAGCAATTGTTGGGGCTCAAGGGACATCTCGAACCATGCCACGCCGTTCAGGTTCTCAGGTTCTTGGTTTGGTTTCTTTGTTTTTTTATTTGTCGATTGTTTCTTTCCGGTTTCTCGGTTCATCCGCTGCGTGTGAGTTCATTGGCTCACAGGGGTCACGTCATTTGGGGTGGGGATTATTTTCGATCGGCGTGGCTGCGAATATTCTCAGCCTCGACATGAAGGAGAATTGGCACTATAGGGTAGGGTCAGAAAGCGATAGGGGTGCATAACTGTTAGAACACTTTGGTATGCTCTTTGTTTGTTTGTTTGTTTTTTTTAGCTTTTATGTGAGCAGTCTGTGAGAATACATTAGGACAGTAGAGAGTAGCGTCTGAATGAACTAAGATTTGAGACTCCACGTGGGGAGAGTGGGAGAGACGAATGATTACGGAATCAATTTGGGAATGCTTTTCTGTGAATATCTGGGAGGCATTCGATGTTCCGATGGCCCCGGGCAATTCTTTGTCTGTTCGGAGGAGATCGAGTGTCACCAAGGAAAAAAAAATACTCTATCAGCACATTTGATAGTTTGCTTGCAGGTGCTTAGATCTGGAATGTCCCGTGTACAGCTGACCCTATAGCCAACAAGTAGCACTTCGCAAGCAACACCCCACAAGTTATGCCCCATATTTAACAACCCATAACTGACTACCAATAAAGAACAACTAATAACCAAAGGTAACAGAATCCCCCAATTGAATTCAAACTTACGAGTAGGGGACAAAAATTGAGGGTGAGGAGAAATGAGGAAAGCATAGCCCGAAGGTGTGGTTCCTGGAGAATCTGACGAATGCTACCTCGATCGGCACTTCAGCCACTATCCTTCAAAACCGCGGATCAAGCTTTAAACTTCAGAGCGAGTGTTCTTTGGTTTCCATTTCCCACAATTGACACCCTTAGGCACATCTGCTAAGAACACCCGAGCCCATCGTCTCGGATACTTTAAAAAAAACCTCCAAGCTCTCAATGATCATTTCGACCCCATAATATGCCCAACCCTGCCTTGTTCTCCTTCCAATTGTTGGCCACTTCCTTGTTCTTCGCTTCCACTTCCTGTCGTGGCATACCCACCAAAGCTACAAGACACACCAGCACCAACAAACAAAAGCCGGAAATATCAAACCGCCCCGATAACACAAGGGTTCCTCCAAAATCACACGACCCTCAGCCCCTCAGCCCCTCAATTCCCTGGCTCTCTCCCATCTCGACTGGTACTGTACATCACGTGACTCCACCTCAAAAACCATCACCGCCTGAACAACACCATGGACAATACCGAAACCGTGCTCGCCCAGTTGGGCCAGGCACGTGACCTCGCGTTCGCCTCCCGCGACTCCTTTCCCCAGGTGGTCAAGCAGATCCTCAATTTGGTCGACAATCCCGACGTGGCCATCCAGAAATGGTGCATTCACTTTCTCAGGGAAGCCTTCACCGCCGGCGAGGCCCACGTGGCGCCTGGTGTACGCATCGACTTGGCCATCGACGCTTTGCCGGCACTCAAGACATTGGCGGCAGTCCGCGACTTGGAGGTGTTCAAAGGCGTGGTGGACGTGAGTATCATAGTGTTCAAGCTAACCTTCAGGTACGTAGCCGAAAACGACGGGAGCCAGCACGTGTGGGCGGGCGTGACCGACCTCAAGACGGAGTTGGTGTCCAAGTACGGCACGCAGTTCCCGTTTGAGCCGTCGTTCGACCTCGAGCACGACGCAACCCGCAACCTCGACGCCAAGTTGGAGTTGTTGAAGTTTGTAATGACCGTCATCGACTACCAGCTGCGGCTGCTGTCCAGTAAAGTGTACCTGATGTCACGTGTCAGCCCGTCCCACACGCTCATCAAGCCTGCGCTCATGGAGACCGAGGCCGCAGCGTTGTTGGACATGGTTTTGAAGACATTGCAGGCCGACATTATGGTGGTGCCGCTTGTGACGGCCATTTTCAACCACCTTTCTGTTGTCATTCGGCGCAAACGCCAGTTTGGCGAGAAAATCACCGCTGCTTTGGACCTGTACGACTCATCGGCCAAACTCCAGTCCAACTACGAGTCGCTCGAAACCTACAAGTTGGCGCGTAAGTACGTCGACCGCACCCTCCGGGTATTGCTCGGATACATGGTGAAGTGCCAGATCGTGCCGTCAAAGTATCAGAGCAGCGTGAACCGGAAGATCGCGGCGCTCACCGCCAAAGGCGACGAAATCCGCAAAAAGAACATTTTGTTGCCGAGTGCAGACGACGCGCAGGTCAAGAAGCGCAAGTTCGACGGCTTCGAGAACCCGGCAAAGCGCATCGACACCTTGGACTACAAGCACTTGTACTGCTTGACCAACATCGACAGCGAGTTGAGCAACTTCGACTTGTCCACGCTTCCGCAAAACATCTTGGTGTCCGTGGCACTCACTGCGTTGGGTCGGGCGGATGTCAAAAAATTGGCTAAGGCGTTGGAGATTGTCACTGCTCGGTACGAGGACGCTGTCAAGGATTTGGAGGCTAAAGTCAAGGACGAACCAGAGGAAGACGACACCGACGACTACAAAGAAACGGCCTACACGCTTCCAGCGCCTACAGTGCTCTCGTTCCAGGAGAAGAAGGACCAGGTGTCGTTGATCGTCAAGAACTTTTTTGACATGGCCAAAAACGGCGGCAAAGCCGAGGAGATCGCCGTCACCGACGGATCGGTCAGCGCAGAACTAACGCGGGTCGCTACACGCACGTGGCGCAACGACTCGTGGTTGCTTCTTCTCACTCGCCTAGCCACCCGAGGCATGCAAGGTGCAGAAACCACCACGGACTCGCCCGACGCCAAAAACCAGCAGGAGCTTGGCGACATCATCCGGCGGGCGCTTTTTGACTATTTTTTGGAGAACATCCATGAGCGGGTTGATCTCGTAATTGAGTGGCTTAACGAGGAATGGTACAGCGAGCGGGTGGTGAACGAGCAGAAATTGCGGGCAACGGTGACGGAAAAATGGCACAAAAATTACAGCCAAGACCCGGCCAGTGTGACTGACGTCGGCGAGCAAATCAGCCAGGAAATGGCCGACGCTGTCATCCCCACCCCGCGCTATTTTGAGTGGGGCCAGAAGGTTGTGGAGGCCATGATTCCATTTTTGGAGCCGGCAGACCGCCGTATTTTCCTCCGCCTTCTCAGTGACTTGCCTACGCTCGATGCCAGCATGATTGGGGGCATCAAATCGCTCTGCGTGGACCCTGCACGGTCCAAGTTGGGCTTCTTGTCCCTCCAGTTTTTGATCATGTACCGGCCGCCTGCCAAGCCCGCGTGCATGGACATTTTACGAGAGCTCGCCGAGGATGATGATCTCAAAAGTGAGGCGGACAAGCTCCTCGAGAAATTCGGGACCGAGCCAAAATAGAGCAATTGTGTGGCTCGCTAATTGACACCCTATAGACGCCACTAAGCCCCCTCCAATTAGCTCGAGACGAGTCTTCGGCAGCGGCAGTCGGAATTGTCAGGACGATCGGATCAGCTATCGGCCATATCCGATCAGGTCACGGCAATTACGATACCCATTACGCAATATTATTGCGGCGAAGAAATCTATTCTTGCTGTGCACCGTATCTATTTTTGCGTTATCGGCCGGCATTGCCCGTCTTACCCGAACTGGAGAAGACATGAGGCTGTCAGTGCGAAGCGCGCCTGAAACGCGCGGTATTTTTAGAAGCGGCGGTGAAACATGCTCCCTGGACCCTTCGATCACCAAAGCCCCCGCCGTCTAGAATACGTCAATCGGGCTTCTAAGCGTCGACTTGTGTCACTAGGACTTGGCCGCATCTTCGCTTGCCTTGGCGCATCAACGGCTATTGTCGGCCAGGCACGCGGAGTGCATGCGCGGCGCCAGACATAAATAATGTCACTGTGCAGGCCGGGCATTACGAGTTGAGGCCCGACGATATAATGGCCACGTCTGCCGACGTTCTTTCCAGAAACCTCAGGAATCGTTTCCATTGACCTCACTTCCGGTACTGGTGTATTTTCCTGTGTGATACTTGCATTCGTACTTGTGGTTCTAGACCTTCATCGCGCGCTTTTTTCCGTCACAGCCTCTCTATTCTTTGGCGAAGATCTGAAGTCCGAAGTGCCAGTTTGAGATACCACAGTTGTTCTCAACAGTGTGCGTTTGATTTGGGTGCTTTTGCGTCTCAACCAGGTTTCCATTTCAGCCTGTCGCCGTTTCGGCTCTTCCTTCCTTGCATCCTTCAATTATGAAGTTTGACACTGAGAAACAGCAGGCCAACCTTGAAGAGTCCACCTTCGACATTGTCAGGGTCGGCGAGTTCCACAACCTCCGCTTCGGGACGCTCATGTCGTACCTCTGGGTGTGGATTCTCATTCTCTTGAAGTTTGTCTTCTTGGGTTCGGATACGTACACCTGCGTGTGTATTTTGGTGTTCGAGCGCTGGTCCAGCGAGGACTACCAGCCGTACCAGTACAACGTGGCCAAGTGGATTTTCACTGGCTGCATCGGCTTCCGGTTTCTCCTCCTTGCATGGCAGATTGCGTGGGCCATCCACATCTACCGCACCAAGAACATTGCGTTGGCTTACTTGAACACCTATGCGAAGTTCATGTACGCCATCCGCTCATACGACTACCAGTGCCTCTTTCATGAGATTGAGCTGAAGACGTCGCTTCCCTGGGCGTCGTTCCTCGTTTACTACGAGTTGGACAACGCATTGGAGGTGCTCGTGGCCGATGCGCCTCGTGTCGTTATCAACATCATGACCCTCAAGAAGTACGCGACCGACAACGACTCGGGCACCAACGTGCTCGTGAACATCAAGAACATCGCTGAGACCAACACAAAGCTTGCGGTGATCTTGTCGCTCATTTTGTGCTCGGTGGTGATCTTCTTGTTCTTCTTCTTCAAGTTCGCCTTCGCCATTGTGTTCTGCTACATTCCCGTCAAGGTCAAGGTGTCGCGTAAGGGCTTCAAGTCGGTCAAGGCGTTCTGCTACTCCGAGATTAACGAGCGCGTGCGGCTCCTTGTGCTGCGTCACCACAAGCCAAAGCAGGAACTTTTGCTGGAGGGTATCATGGACATCCAGGAGATCAACGCCAACCCATTGTTGCAGTCCGGATCAAGCTTGAACTTGGGCGGCGAAGGCTTCACTCATCCTGCGTTCAGGAAGATGTCCACATTCGACAAGGCGCCCAGCATCGCCTCGGACCCCGACGATTACTCCAGACCTCCACGTGCATACACCAGACAGAACAGCAGTTCCACGGCTGTGGAGAACTACGACCGCGGCTTCGAAAAGAGTTCGATGGAGACCTTCGAGAAGCGGCCGTTCAGAACATACACCGCCGAGTCGGTCATGACCGACTCATCCAGCTACAAGCGGCCATTTGCGGCCCAACTGACGTCGTACGTCACGCACGAGACTGTCATGGAGGAGACGGCCTCGTACACCAGCCACGGGTCCCGGGGATCTGCGGAGCAGTTGGTGACACGTGACACCTCGAGCATTCGGTACGAGCTGGGTGAGGAGAACATGGCTCCGGATGCGAGTCCGTTGCTCCGTCGGGAGGACACGAACAGTCCGTTCGACGACACTGCTGCGGCCCCGTACCCAGTGAGAGGCGTGTCGAAGTACTTTGAGCGGCACGACGACTAGTTAGGTTTGGTAATAGATTAGAGTATAGGAAATTGGCGAATAGGTTGAGAGCGCAAGAGTTCGTAGGTTGAGGGAGCAAGATTTATTACGCTGAGTTAGCAAGAGAGAATAGGGTGAGGGAGTAAGAGTGATTTGGGTGGGGGAGCAAGTGTGATTAGGTAATTCGATGAAGCAAGTGTGATTAGGCCGTTTGAGGGGAACAATCGAGAGTCTGCTCCTAATGACTTGAATTAGGTTTTGGCCGATGATCTAGCCTTCGGTGTCAGCAAGCAAAGCACAAGCTCTAGAACCTCTTCCGAGCCTTATTAGAACCTCTCGTATCTGGTAATCAATGGCAGTTGATTCGTTGTCTGTGTTTTTTCCGCAAATGCACATTTCAGTACTCTCAATATCATCTTTTGTTCGTCCTCCTTGGTCCTCAGTGGCCTTTCTTGAATTCTGTTCTTAAGCCTACGTTTTTCATGACAGCCTCAGTTACTATGTACATTTCCATCTCTTCCCTCTTCTTATTCCATTCCTCACTTCTTCTGATCGTATTCCTGGCGCAACTTGGCCAACTCCTCGTCGCTGATAGGTGGGATAGGAATGTCAGCAAACTCGTCCTGGCTGAGAATGTTGAACGTGTATGCGTAGACGCCCAAGGGAATGGCGCCTACAAGCAAAAACCCGGCAAAGTTCCGCCAAAAGTATGGTTGACGCACACGGTACAACGCCGGCGTCATCTCAAATGTTTTGGGGTCTCTGTAGCGGTTGTGGCCCTTTCTGCCGGTTAGTGTGTTTGGGTTGGAGGGAATTCTGTACGTACGGGGCACCGATGACAGCCATTGGAAGTAGTGATAAATCGTTGTGGGCCCACCATGCACTCCATATAGAGGAGTTGGAGGAAGAAGAAAGAAATAGCTAGAGAGTCCGGAGAAAAAAGAGAATTGAATCAAACGGATAGGCTCGGTAGTGAGGTGCTCAGATTCTTTTTTTTCTAGTGTGATGCTGACCGGAAGTATTGTCCTCACTGCGAAAGTATGGGAGATATACCAGTAAAGATGTTTGATAACGGAAAAGTATTCAAAAAAGGAGAGAAAATGTAACCAGCGTTGATTGAGAGGGCAGTTCTGTGAGGAAGTCGAATTTTCTTCTTTAATTTAAGCGAAGTTGTCCTATGCAAGTGGTCCAGGTCAGGATACCAGTCCGGAATCTTCAATTTAATGAAAGCTCCTCTAAATTAGCCTCGCCGGACATTTCACACCCCGGGATTCTTTTCTTGTTTATTTCCTAATTAACTACGTTGTTCTTTCCCTATTACTTTGCCTGTTTCTGTATTGGGTTGGTAGGGTTAGGAACTGCGCCCGGTCCGCCTAACAGCTGCGCCATCCCTTAACATATCTAACCACGGTTAGGATAGGCTCGGAAAGTTGGGACCAAGTCGAGGATCTCCGAACCGTGCGGAGTGGACCGAGGGGGATATACGATGGTCTTTCTGAAGTCTTGGAGCAGAAGAAGCAGTCAATTTTTGAATTCCCGTAGTGTTTGGGCTAATGAAATACTACGATATGTGTACTGGTTTCCATTGGATCTGTTTGATTTTTTATTGCAATTTTGGTTTTGGGTTTACACCGAAACAAAGTTGAATTACGAACATTTCGTAGTGCGGGAGCGAGGATCTGGAGATAGAAGAAAGGTCCACAAAAAATGTAAGCAAGTTTTGAAGGCAGGAGAAAGGCAGTAGTTTTGGTTGAAGTAGCACAGATTGGAATCTGCAACTAAAATCCTTCAAGGTTAGACTGTCTAGTCATCTCATTCATCGGCCAAGAGTACCTCAAGCATTTTGAAGATGTGTCGGTTCAAATTATTCCTCACTTCGTGATTACTCATCTATCCTCATTTGATTCTCAATCATCTGATTACTCTGGCAGAAGAACACTACACTTACTAATTCATCGAACTGGCCATTACTTCAATCGTGACGCAGGGCCTCACGAGAAGTCAGTGGAACACATATGGGAAAAGGCCATACGCCAAATTAAGCCCTTACATTAATATCTCGCCATTGCACTCCTCTTCATAGACAGTGCTGCTCAACACTTGTTCGCTGCTCCTGTCCGAAAGCAGCGTGCTTTATAATTGGTGAACGTGAAGGACGCTAGAGTAAAATTTTCTCATTAGGGCCACTATGCGTTTGAAATACCACTCACCAATTCCGTGCCGTATTTCCATTTCCTCCCTATTTTTCCATTCTCCATTTTCCTTTCTCGTTAGTAATATCGATGGGTCTACCTACAAAAGACCCGCTCCAATGGATCCACCAACTGCAATCATCTGAAAGGCCTATTATTCGCCTTCCTAGAGAGGTTGGAGTTGGTTGCGACGTTGGCGCGATCCATCCAAGTCGCCGAGGTCACTAGTGAGAACATGGTGTGAGAGCCAGAGAGAGTTCGAACAAAACTTCGAAATACGAACAACGGATGAACCAGAACGAGTGACCTCTTCAAATCAGAAGTGTAATTTGCATACCAGCCGTCCTCATATTATTTTTTTGCTGATGAAATGCAACTTCAGAGATCGCGCTAGTGGAACCTCATCCACCAGAACAGAGGAAGAACCCATCCTAAACACACTCCTACAATACCAACACATGTAAAACTCCCTTACTCTCCTAATACACTCCCCTCGTCAACCGGCAATCCCTCCTCATCTCGTTATCTCCTCGCTCGTTCATTATACTATTACTCCATGCTAGTAGTGGTTGAGGCGCCACAAGGTGATCTTGCCCACGTCGTTGCCGATGGCCAACATCTGTCCGTCTGGCGAAAACCGCGTCGTGAGCACACGTCCGAGCGGGGTTCCGCTGGTGGGCCAGTTGGAAAAGACTGTCCCCAGTGGCATGTGCACCAACTTCAACGCATCCTTCTTGTGCTTCGACGCCACGCACAAGATCTGCCCGTCGGGCGAAAAGTCCACCGACGAGATCTCCGTGACGAGGTTCCCCACCTCTCGGAACGGCTTTGGCTGTCCCACTGAAAATGTGCTCCGGTCGTAGAGGTGCACCACGCCCGAACGGGTGCCTACGGCCAACCAGCGGTCGCCCGGACCACCAAAGGCGACCTTGTTGACGGCCACCGCGCCGACGTCGGTCCAGCGGCGGAGAATTTTGATGGTGGGCACCGTGAGGTCAAACTCCCACATGTCGCCGGTGTGGTTGGCCACGAAAAGCACCGCCTCGTCCTCGGAGAAAACAAAGTCCGCCACCGCTCCGTCGACCTTGAACCCGCGCGCAAACTGGCCGGTGAGTGCGTTGACCAAGTTGACCCAGCCCGAGGTGCCGAGCAACGCCACAAACGTGCCCTTCGGACTGATTTTGAACTGCTCATACGACCGCTGGAACTGGTCGTTGCCGTACATGCGCGAGATCTTGTCCACCTCGCCCGTGGTCACGTTCCACCGGTTCATGTACCGTCTGCGGCCCGCAGCGTAGACCAAATCGGAATTAGGCGCAAACTGGCACGTCTGCACCGGCAGGTCCCGGAAGTGTATCAGCGAGACGAACTTGTTGGTGCGTCCGTCGATGTGGAAGATGCGGAGCGTTCTGTCGAAGCCACCCGTGATCAAGAGCGGGTGCAGCAGGTGGAAGCACATGCTCTGGATCCCGCCCCGTGCGCGACGAGCGATGTTTGCGTCCTTGAGCCGGGAAATCTCGATCCGGGTCGGCGGAAGAAGCTTTGTCTGGCTCTTGACGTACGTGTCTGCCGATGTGAGGATGCTGGCCAACGTGGCGATGTTCATGCCGACGGCGGAGTCCTCTGCCTCCTGCTCGGCGAAGTCCGTGGCGCTTTCTGCCTCTGCGTCCGCCCACGACGGCCGAGGATATATCTTTTCGAACTGGGCCCGCAACCGAGCCACGTACGCCGTTCCCGAGAGCGTGTACTCGTCTGCCGTGTGGCGCAACTTCTTGGCACGTGTAGACACCACCGAGACCGCCGTTTTCTCGTCGTCGCTGTCGATCCACGCGGCCTCTTCCTCTTCTGAGTCCACTTCCATGGGCTCGCCGGCGCTGGGCACGTGCTTGACGCCGGCGTCGCCTTCGTCGTCTATGAAAAAGAGATCCTCGTCCTCGTTGGGCTCGGTCTCGCTGTCGGAGGAGCCGTGGAAATCCGACTGCGCTCCACTGTCTTCGTCGGAGTAGTCGTAGAGGTTCTCGATCTTGCGCAAGTTGGCCTCGAAGCCGGCGTCGTCGCCGAATACGAGCTTCTCCAACGCCAACTCCTCGTCGTCCTTGGGAGGCACTGCTCTTTCGTCCATGGTGATATGGTGGTCTGAAATTTGATGCGATGCGGTGTGCAGACAGGCGATGGAGATGGGCTAGTCTAAACTGGAGAAGATGGATTGAATTGGGGCTGTGAATGATTAAATTGGGTTCACGAATGGAGAGTAATTTGTTGGAGATTGGTATTTAGGGTTGGTTGGCGTTTGATATGGTGGTCTGGTGTTGTGCCTCTACTCCTAATACAGCAGTGCGCAGCCAATACCTATCATGGCAACATTACGTCGGATGGCAATTCAACGGATTATTTTTGGAGCTACATAAGCGCAGATTTGGACTCTTTAACCTTATGCTTCTTCATTGCCCCGTAATGTGCTCATGTCCGTAAAGTGCGATTGAGTCCGACCTTCTCATACATCTCCACCAAAGTGACCCTAGTCAGCGAATCTAGGTTTTTCTGCCTCACTAGATATCCGAAAGATTCATGAATTAAGAGTCAATTTGTCCATAGCCGCAAGCTAAGAGAATTGTAACGAGGCGGCCACTCCATAAACTTGCGCTCAATCCTTCAAACAGTAGTGTCAATCTGGTGAAAAAACCATCAAGCCACTTTCAAATTAAAATCTAATTTAAGCATTCTCTTCTTCTCTCAATGCCATAATAGCGAATCAGACAGCAGAAGTAACCTCTTCTCATCCAAGTCACACTCTAGTGAGCTGAAAGGCAGGACACGGCTTTACCTATGGTCAATATACAACAAGACATTCGACCAAACTAAATTCACTCCGCTCCGCTTAGTAATACAAGAAATATGTTCAGTCCTGTTGTCACCACGCTCAGCTAAGAAATAAATGAAGAAAGGTTGGTTCTGATTTCACCTCGGTAATGCTACAGAAAACGACAAGCCCCACCTTCATCTCATCAAATCCTACCTCCTACTCTCGCCTGTGATGCTTCATGATGTCGTCTATATACTCACTTCTTGAACTCGCCCAAGAATGTCACGTAGTACTTCTTGAAATCCTTGGCGTTCAACTCCACCAACTGCGAGCAGAAGTTGGTGGCCATCTGCTGCGCCAAACCCATGTTGGTCAAGTAGTTTGCCAAGTAAGTGACAAACTCCTGCTGCTTCAGGCGGTCCAGGTAGATCTTCAACAACTGTGAGAGCTCCCCCGCCAAGTTGCGCATCTGCGCGTCCTTCAAGTCGAATCCCTGCTGCTGGAACGGCAACTCAAAGCACAACTTGACGGTGTTCTCCATGAGGTAGTCATCGATGCCGTCAATGGGCGCGATGGTGGACGCATACTTGTCCTTTTCGTCGCGTAACTTGCCGCTGTTGCAGCCAATCACGGTGATGACATTGCCAAACTGGGTGATGGCGGCCTTGGAGGTGGCTGTTTCGCCAATGTCGCAGGCATACTCCACTATGGACGACAACAACCGGGGAAAGAGCGGCTTGTTGGTCTCAGTCAAAAACAACGAGAACTGGTTGTTCAACACAATCACGCTCATGAACGCGAAAAACGACCGCTTGAGCCCGTACTTCTCGCGCACCAAGTTGGGGTTGTTTTCGTCGGCGAGCTGGAGCATCTCGTAGAACTTGAGGATCATCGGCGTCATCAAGTCGTTGATCAACTGGAAAATGCCGTCGTTGTTGCGGAACTGGTGCACGATCTGGCCCACGAACCCCGTGAAGTCGCCGAGCTCCAGAATCCGCAAGTTGGGCGCCGCCAAAATCAACGAAATCAACTTACTGAGGTGCGCACTGCCCTCGATGTCCAAGATCGGCAACAACCGGGCAAAAGCGAACCGCGATGCGTCGCGCACCGTCTCAAACTTGTTGAAGTTTTCTAGGGAGATCACCACCACCTGGGCCGCGTTGCCGATCTTGCCCACCAACGCCTGGTTGTTTTTGAGCGACTCCGACTTGCCGGGCGCCTGGGTGTCGAGTCCTTTCACTATAGTGGCAATGGCCATTAAGGAGTGGTGGGCCTGCAACGGAATCAATGGGTTGACTGCCTTGTCCTCGCGGGAAATGCAAGTTTCCAAGCTGCTGAAGAGCGGCTGGAAGAGGATATCGACGGACTTGGCAGAAACCACACTGGACTCGGTCATGGTCACCAACATGCCAAGCGCCTCGAACAAGTAGAGCTGGTTGTTGAAGTTGCCGTTTTCGATCAAGTCGTTGTCGTCGTCGCGGGTGGGCAACTCCGCCTGGATCACAAGCAACGGCTGGAACTTGATGAGCAAGCTCTCCAACATGTGCTCGTTGATTTTGGGCCGCGTGGCGTTGACAAAGCGGAAGAAGAGGTACCATGTTCTCAAGCGCACCTTCTCCATGCCGTTGAACAAGCCGTACTCGGAAAAGAGCTGGAGGATCTTGGTCACCAACTCGTCCATGCTGGTGTTGGTGGTGTTGTTGAAGGACTTGGTGGAGAAATGCCGGATGATGAGCTCGAAGAAGCCCAACTGGGTCTTCGGGTGGTTGACCAAGCTAAAGTTGTTGATCAACTTAACTAAAAAGTCTTGCACGACCTGGTAGGGCTTGGACGTCAGGATCTCGCTTTTGGGGAGATTAATGAGATTGTTTTTCAACGAGTCTGCAAAGTTGCTCAACTCGTAGAGCCCCAAGTCCACGGAGATCCAGCTGGCAGAGTTGCCGAAGAGCGAACTCTCTATTAACGCCGGAACAATCTCCAAGTAGATGGCGGGTCTCAACACGGCGATGGTGTCCTGGAACGTCTTGAGCTTTTGGCGCACCTCGAAGAACTGCTCGTCGTCCTCGAACCCGTCGTCGTCCTCGTCGTACTTCATTTTTCCTATGATGGTTCTGAGCAACGTCGAAAGCAACTCGTCCGAGGTCAATGCGGGGATTTTTTTGGCGAGCAAGAGGTTCTGCTGAATGAAAGGATACACCTGCTGCAGCACGTCGTCGTACTCGTGGCCGAGAAAGTCCAACACAATGGGCCACAACTTGGTGAGCTGGACGGAGATCTCCGGCATGAGCGAGTTGTCGTTTTCCAACACGAGGGTCAACTCGAGCCCGATCTGGTTAGCGAGCTTGGCCATGTTTTCGATGAACTCCAAGTCGTCGTTCAACGTTTTGATGATCTGGGTCAAGTCCACCAAGTTGATGAGCTGGAGCTTGTTGGCGGGCTTCATTTTTTTGGAGATGATCTCGATGAGCGTGAGACACGCCTGGTTGCGCAACTCCACCTGGATAAGGAAGTCGAAGATCACGCTCAAAAAGTTGCCCAGAATAAAGAGCCCAATGTCCATCCAGTCGATGTAGTAGCCCACGACTTTGAGCGCGATGTCCAACAGGTCCGGGTCCTTCAGGTCGGTCAAAATAAGCTTCCAGCTCGCCACGAGCTGCGCCATGTCCCGCTCTCTAATAAGATCTTTGAGCACTGTGTTGCGGTTTTGGTCGTCTTTGGACCGCGCAATGAGCTTGTCGCCGACCTCGGAATGAATCGAAATCATGATGCGCAAGTAGTAGTCGACGCCGGTCAAGTCGAGCGAGTTTGCGATGGCGGTCAACTTCTTCAAGAAGTCCACATCTAGTTGGGGGTACACTAAGCAGAACACTCGGGCAAAAGCGTCGCTGAACTTGTTTTTCAAGTAGACCGCGTCGTAGAGTTCGGCTTCAATTATGTCGTTCAAGTACTGGAACAAGTTCTGGCTCAAGGAATATAGCTGTTCCTGGCCCAACCGAGGGGTGTTTTCGTCTATAACCTGGAATATGAAAAACTTGAGGCCATCGTTCAACTTGGTGCGTTTCGCTGCCGAATCAAGCAAAAGCTCCACACATGTCTTGTAGCCCTGTTCCGTGGCCTTGATCTCGTTGATGAACTGAAAGGCTTGGTTCTTCAAGTTCGGGTCTGCGGTGCCACTCAACGCGATTTCCACCGCCTGCTGGATCTGCTGGTCCATGGTATTGGCCTGGGCACGCAAAGTAGACAGGGGAGAAGGTTACGGGTTTGTGTTTGTGCCGTTGCCTCTGTGAATCCAGGGTTTAGTGGTGAAAAATGCCTGGCAAAAAAACCTGGGATGTGGTCACGTGACGGCTGCGGAGTTTCTCCGGTGATGACGAGTCACTGGAGTATTATATTCATAAAATACGCCAAAGTAATAGCTTTAGAATTTGCGAGAACGAGGCAGGCTGAGTGTTATTTGTTATTTATTTTCTGACTTGTCGATGTTTCAGAGTTGGGTGTTGACCGCAGATGAGGAGTGTACAGTGGACAACAGCTGGGGCAGGTAAATGAACCAGAGAAAAGGAACTGAGTAAAAACATCAGAAAAAAAAGTGAGAAAATGTGCTGAAATTGGATCTGACCACACTGCGGTGGCACATTTGAAGTTAAAAGAAGCCATGAATGGTGGTCATTCAATCATGGGTGCAGGTGGATGCGAAATAATGGTGGCAAGTCGCTGAGAATATATGATACCGCTCATAGGAGAATTAAACGATTGGATTTTGGCTTTTGCGAGCTCATTGTAAAAACCTATCGCTCTCTGCAAAGGTGGGGCCCATTCTGAACAATGGGTCGAAGTACTTAGTCTGCAGAATCTTTTCTAATAAGAGTCACGGTTGCTTTCACGGGTCAATAATGAATAAAAAAATGCAAAATGAGAAGTGTGGCTGAATCTTTGTTCCTGTTATCTACTGTTTCAGGCAGCCAAACCATGCTCATCAATGTAATGCGATTGCCCCCTCACCTATTCTTATATCTATTCTAATGTATTTTCGTCCTATGAGCACTCCTGATGGTCTTGGACGCCGTCCCGCTCTGTCCGTGTGTCAACTTTCTCGCGAAATCTATCCTTTCAATCTCCCTGGCACTGCCCGTCGATTGGAGTAGTTCAACAAGGCAACTGAACACTCTAGGTTCAACAAGGCAACTAAACACTCTACGAATGCTTCAGCGTCTCTTCAGATCAATACATATCTCCCCACAAAGTAGCCACTAATTCTCGTTCATGTGTTAGTGCCCGTCCGTAGACATTGTAGATAGAATACAAGCCTGTGAGCAGTCATAAGCGTAAAATCCAAAATGAGATCTCAAACGTCAAACTGATCAATTTACTAAGGATTCCATTATATGTGGCATTCGTCCAATGAGACAGCCATTGCGTCTTATTGGTCACGTGTAGTAAGTCACGTGATTTATCGGCTGCTTGACCGTTGATGGGCCCAATTGCGGGATTTCATTTATTTTTTGGCAGTTGGTTTTTGAATCCGTTGAGATATGCGGGTTCTCTGTCGAGATTTGGTGAAGACATCACTTTTGTTTTCTCATCAACCATTCCGGTACCGACTAGTGGTGCCTATGCTTCCAATTCTCAAAGAGGGTTGCAAAGTAGACAACTGTTCTGAACAACACGGTAGTAAAGTCCCATTATTGTTGCTACGTGAAAGCTTTCCCAAATCGGTAATGACATTTCTGTATTTCTCTTAGGAGCAGAACAAGCAAGACCCCATCCCTAGGAAAACAAGATCCTAAAGAGACATTTGAAAAAAAAGATACGCGTCGAGCAGTCGGTAGCACCTTGCGTGTTCCTGTCCGGAGAAATGAAAAAATAACACTCCGATGTAGCATCCTTTGATTTCTATTCTTGGTCGGAGACTCATTAAGCTCTTGGCCAAACAGCGTTCAGCTGGTCGGACCATTTTTCACTTAAATCCGGCAAATCCGGAGAACATATGCCCATTTGTCTACCGAAACTTCTTGCCCGACAAAAAATTTTTGCAAGGGCCGGATATAAGATCTGCCGAGGTTACGTGAAGATGTGATTCTAACCAGCACCCGAATTCACACGAGAGCGTTGACGTCATGTGACTTTACCGAACGCCAAACCGTCGTAAATGTGAGTTTCACGAGGCGAGACAATGCGCTTAACTCGTTGGCGGATATTATCTTCGCACAATCTAGCAAAAATTAGGCAGATCTCTGCATGAGTCGATGAATCACCGAAATCACCGATTCCAGTCGTTATTATCCTGTCCAGTCGATCAGGCGATGTCGCAAACTCACTGCTGCCAAGATTCACCATTGGCTCTGTTGTTCTAGAAGGTCGATCACCCCCCCACCCTGTAGTTTTTATTGCTGTCCCACACCATTACGCGACTTTTGTGCGTGCAGGGTCAGGGATTGGGTTTTGAGGCTTTTTCGAGGGACGGAATGAGGATCGGGGTGCCGGAATGTCGACAACGTAGCCGAGAACACACTGCATCGGTTCTGCACCACTGAAAAATTTTTCTCCAACCGGAAATACCTCGGTAATGGGTGCATGCAACTTTCGGTTGCAAGCCATGCATAGAAAAAATATGGCAAGGGGTGCCTAGGCGACGAGAGGGCCCATTGAATTCCTCGTATGCACGTGATGTATCACGTGATAGATCGCTAAGTCCGACCTGCAGAGTGCAACGCGGATTTCTCGCCCAATGCGGCAGGCGTTGAAAACCCTGCAAATCCGGGGATAGGGGGCGTCCGGAAATGTGCCCACGACAGAAAATAAAGAAAGTGTAGATTTGAAGTGGCAAAATGGATTGCTACGGTTTGTAAACAAGTGTGTGCCGTGTGTGTTGCGTTAGTGGCGCTGGTGTGATAAGCGTCCCAAAGCAGCGAATTTCGGTGGCAGCGATGAGGCAAAGTGTCACCCACCAAAGCGGCCCAAACCGGAAATAGCACCAACTCAAAACCCCGGCGTTTGTTGCCCAGAGAGAATCGG
This sequence comes from Sungouiella xylosa, assembly GCA_023158955.1. Taxonomy (NCBI): domain Eukaryota; kingdom Fungi; phylum Ascomycota; class Pichiomycetes; order Serinales; family Metschnikowiaceae; genus Sungouiella; species Sungouiella xylosa. The sequence goes on along the minus strand of JAHWDG010000001.1, from coordinate 2,240,039 downwards.
AAACCTCAACTTTTTGAGAATGAGGCGTTCATCTGCGTGCACCTGCATGGCCGTACATAGACATCGTTGTCACGACACCAGGCAGGGGATGACGTATAATTCGACGCCATGGAAATACCCGCTTATTGTTCCGGACGGGAAGGCAACATACCTTGTCGTGCGGCTGCCGAGACGAGACCGATCTTCTGCAGCTCTTGGATAGACCCTGTGGTCGGATAAAGGTTTTGTGACCGTTAACGCAGGTTATTTTTTGAGAGGCTGAACTGCGACGTACGATCCGCACCCACAGTGAGCGCCCATCGTGCGTGTACAGGATGCGTCGCGGGGGCCCGCGTGTCGTAAATGCATCTAATTGAGGACCCGTGTTTCCCGGGCTCGAGTGCGTCCTGCCGATAAAGCGGAATATTTTCGGCGGGATGTATTGTCGCCCGCAGATCCCGTCCTGGACAAATAACCCAGCGGTTATATGCACACACTGCATCCAAGCGGTGTGGCCACCTAAATGTTCCCCACCTATATGTTGGATATTCTGCACAGAAAATCCGCGTTAGGTTGTGGCGCATTCGGCGGTTGATGAGGGTAACAGTGACGGTGCTGCACTGGAGCGTTGCATGCGGCTGCAGCACGCAATGCGGGAATGAGCGCCCGTTCCAGCAGGAGCGTCTCGCGAATGCATGAACTGCCCGCATCTGCATGCATTGCAAATCCCAACACGCTTTGGGGACGACCCTGAAGGCTAATGTGAGATTGGGAGCAGGAACATGCATATGAGGTTGATGTCACACCTGGGACATGGTATGAGACATTAGGGTCACGATGCTGGACACTCCCGGGGAGGCACGGGTTTGCCCCTCGTACTCGTCTATCGTTGAATAACAGAGGGCGCGAGGGCGCTAGGCGAACACCAGTTGTTGTGACGCCAGTGCTGCAAAGCCCGGGAGGGTGCCGCAACCCGCATGACTGGGCTTCTCAGTGAAGCACCCGCGGCGCACGATGGATGCATTGCATGGGACCTACGCGTTTGCGAGGGTATGCATGAGGCAGGGTGGCACATGACGCAGCCCCAGCTCACCGTTTGGGGTACCGCATGCAAGGGCCCCAATGCCGGCGTCTGGTGTACAGATACAGGCTACGGGAATGCCGTGATGATGTCACGACTACACATCGGTGCCTGGGCCAGGGATCATAGCCAACACAGCCTTGTGACAGTCAAGCGCTTCCCTAATGATGTCATATCTCCGCGCAGTAAGACATGTCCTCCGCGCTATCTCAGCTAAAATTGGCAGGGACCGTCCAGCAAGCAGTGAAATTCGGCGATATTCACCAAACCTTAGCATTCTCTGTGCACTCGCAATGAAATACGGTCAACCGCATCAGCTTTGCCCGCCCAGTCCCGTATATGGCCTACATCTCACCAAGTCAGATTCCCATGCATGACATGCGGACATGACCGCATGGGCTGCGTGTCGTAAATGCCGGCTGGAGCCAGAGCGACATTATAATTCCCCGAAAACGATTATGAGATTGGGAGGCCTTTTGAGCCCAGTCGGACCCAATCGAGTAATCGGAAACCAAAATTAGGATACTTTGGCGCGAGGAGAATGGCGCCCCTGCGAAAAACTACCTGGTGATGCTTGGGTTTGGTTCTAGAAGCCTCTGGTCCGACGTCCGCGAGAAAGGTAACGCTACAACCTGCGGACGAGTCAAAACGAGTCAAACCAGTCCCGGTATTATTGATGTCTCAGTTGAACAAAAAAAGATTTAAACTTTATTCTTTTGCGTCGTATCTGAGTTTGTTGTGTTGCCCGATCACGAAATTGGAGGCCATGGGCACTGGAATGTTATATCCAATACTCCAACGGACATAACACTGGCCATGCCAGCGGTTAATTGAGGCTCTCGAGCCGTCATTGAGCCATTGCTCGTGTTTCTAACCGGGGCAAATTTCTATTGTGGGCCACCTCGCCATTGTTCGGACTGGTAGTCCATTGTTGCGTGTTGCGAATTCCATTGTTAGAGCGCAGTACAATTAACTCAGTTATCGTTTTTGACGGGTTTGTGTTATCTCTCGGGATGTTCTTTGGTCTAGTATACCGGTTTCTCGTCTGCTGGTGCTCAAAAGCGTTAATGTGAGACTGAAACACGGATGTCCAGTTTTTTATCAAATGAGCAGAGAAAGGCAGAATGAACGTGCGCTTCAATACTCCAAAGCGTGAAAAGGTTTGGAACTGCAAAATTTATCGCCAAATCTGCTGCTGCTGTTGCTTCCGTGGCAAAGACGGTTGCTCTTTGGTAAGCAGGTGACGAAGTTCGACCGATGAAGCTTGGCAACCGTTTTGGCCGATTTTCTCCAGTGGGCTCATTTCGGCCATCCTCCAGTGGAGTTTTCTGCATTCTGTCCTGACTACCAGTTGAGGGAGTGAATATGTGTGCTAATTTGTCGATAGTGTGATTAGGCCGACTACGTGCTACTGTACTCAAAGCAATCAAGCGAAGGTCTGAGGAGCTAGGTCTTGTTAACTCAGATTGCTGGACCGGCCTATGAAGTCGGAGCTTTCGGTATGATTTGGGTCGCCATGTTGTCGTCGCTTTTCAAAACCGGCAGACATTGTTGGAGCAACTGGCAACCAGTTAATCGGCATGTTCGTCTATCAATCACTCACCGACACTCTCAGTCAGTTCCGCTTAGAGAGATAATTTGCTCTATTTGAAACATCCTCGAGCTCCATGCCTCCAACCTCAAGGATAGCAACCAACGAGGAATGTATCGGTGAATTCTAAATGAAATGTCGTCGAGTCACAATGCACCTTGCTTTCTCGAACGGTGGCCAAGTCAATCAAATCTTCTTCAAGACACGATACCATCCCTCATGGACTTGCTCTCAATAAGGCATACATGGGCGAAGTCGTTTTTTAATGACACTGGACTACAGAACTTGGACATGACAAAATAGAGAATCAATCAACCAATCTTCATGTTTGAATGTAATGCATTTCTGTTCCATGATCTCGGGAGTAGCACTCGATATGAAATCTTTCAAAGGTCTTGTTTTGATACCGCTCCCATTTTCAATCAGAGCAACCAACGAGGATATGCCCAAAAGTCCTCTTGATATATTCAACTGCCAATATGAATCATTCTGTCAACAAACTAGAGTTGGTGGGCAAAGCCATTCTTGATTTTGGTTTCTGCGGGCTGCGGTAGAGCATTTAACAAAGAACATCAAGCTCAATCTCCAGGTCACCCCATTTTTGTCGGCATAGCAACCATCTAGAATTATTCGATAATGGCCTTCCAGTCACCACACCACACCAACCAACTCGAAATATCAATAAGTTCGGAAATGTCTGCGAGGTTGTTTTAGACTCTGAGCGGCCATTCCACTGCACCAATACTCGACCACGTTACAACAGGGAATAAAATCACCTCTTTTAAACTTATTTTAGCCTCCGACATCTTCAAGCATGGCCATAGACTTCAGAAAGAAATAATTTTTACAAAGTCAATTTGGTTCGCATAAGTGAGTAGGAGCAAACAACAAGGGATAAGCCAACGTTGTCTTCAAGTCACGACCCGCCCCATTTCGATACTAGCAATAAGAAGGGGCAGTCTAAAGTTCGCTTGAGGGTTTCCCTGCGTAATCAGTGATGCCATCAATTTGGCAAGTGTCAGCGAATCGTCGTTAGGTGTTGGAGTCGCCATATCAACATAATCGGTCCTGGCACAGTAGGCGTCCATTGGGCAATTTCGAACGTCTCAAATACCAATATTTCACCTCCCATCATCCTCAGTAAAGCTCACATCGAAAACATCCTCGTTTATTCCCTAACACCGTTCTCCTCCATGCGAACTTCATTGTGGCACCATACCAAGACTTCTGCTGTAGCAATCGATTGAAAACGAGCCAGCAAAATCGATTTCGAGCCAGTGCACCCCGTAATTGGTCAGAGCAATCTACAAAAAAAAAGTTAAAGAGGTGATTCCGTGACAATTTACTCAGCAATGAATTGGCATGGTCATTTGATGATCTCTGAATCACCCTAGAAACATGTCTAGCCCTTTGTTTGAGGAATAGGGCCCTTCTGAGAGTTTTGAACGGCCAAATCACGACCTGGATGATTGTTTAGCAGGTATTAAGTTGGTAGTATGTAATTCATTGCCTCAGCCACATCTCACCATGCTCAGTACCAGCAATACTCGATTAAGAAAACAAATTTGCTTCCCCATATCTTGCCTCCATTCAACTGAAACTGAATCAGAAGTCGTTTCTTAACTTCCTTGCGTCTCTGTCTTACTTGGTTCCCGCAACCTATTGAAACACGGCTAACTCGACTTCTCGCTCATATCACTTATATTCGATACAGAATGAACCAGTGATGTTACTTGGTGTCGCCTTATTCTCTTATCCTGCCATTTGATCGAAGGGAACATCAGTGTCCCTTTGTTCACAACTCCACATCCCCGCAAATAAACTGTGGAGAAATATTCAAGTTGCTTTGGGCTGCTTCAGGATAACCATCCTCGGTTATATTTGCCGGGATATTTGGGAAAGGTGTTTGCTCTCCCGCCCTTGGCGACATTGAAGAAGATAATCGAATTGTTCTTTCAATAGCATGACCACAGTCACCATACAATTGATTTAAATTAAATTTGGGAATCTATTGTGATACCCTTTAGTATCCATCGTTTTAGATCGGTGTAGACAACACGAATCACAGCACGGCGAGACACATCCTTGCAATTAGAGCTGGCAAACCAGCCAACGCTAATCTAATTGCCATCCCCTGAAAGTTCTCAGCAAATCCTTCTGAATATTAGAAGGATTTTTTTCCACTACGCCTCTGATGAGGGCCTACTGTAAGAGAAATCGGCAGGTCAATCCAGCGGATGAAAGTGGTGACTTTTGTCGCCGTCGTGATCCTTTCCATGGGGCCAAGTAATGGATAATGTATAAATGAAAGCCTGTGATTCCAGGAGATTATACCAGCGAGTGTATTCTGAAGTCTCATTCAGAGCAATCCACACACCAGCACTGCCTCTCTGCGATGCATAACTTGGGTCGAAAGAGACAGAGAAGATGTGAAAACTGAATGATTTAGCCAAAATCAGTCAACTTATTACATATTGCCTTCCAGGTTTCCTACTACGGCTCACTGCTCGCTCCCCCCACACTCTCCGTTCTCAACTCCCATCCAATACCTTTCAATCGCTACTCACCTCCACCAATTCATCGAATTAATGATTCATTTATTCCTCTCATCTCTACTTCCATTCTACCCTGTCTTTTTCTTTTCTAACTCTCCTCTCTTCTTTTGCTTTCTCGTTCTCCGCACTCTCCTCACCCATCTCCCTTTTGTCTCTCTGTTTTCTACAACCCAATCTGCTTCTGTCTTTCAAATACTCACTCTTTCTTTCTACTCAAGCACCGCGTACTTGCGCAAGGCCTCTGGCACCGCCTCCCACAAGCCCTTCTCGTGCAACCACTTTTTCGAGAACAACCGTGCGCTGTACTTGTGCGCCGAGTCGCAGATCACCGTCACCACATTCGAGTCTTCTGGCAAGGTTTGCGCCACCCGCACCGCCGCCTCCACGTTCAACGCACTGGTTCCGCCCACATAGAGGCCCTCCTCGTGCAACAACCGGTAGACCATGGCGATGGACGCCTCGTCGGGGATCTGGATGGCCTCGTCAACCAACTCGAGATCCGGGCGCAAGTTCTCCGTGACACGGCCCTGACCAATTCCCTCGGTGAACGAGGAACCGCCACGCACAATTTCCTGGCCGTTGCTCTTGATGTACAGGTACAACACCGATCCTGGGGGGTCCGCAAGCACGCACTTGACATTGGGATCCATGGTCTTCAAGTAGCGAGTGACTCCGGCGAAGGTTCCGCCGGTTCCGGTCAGACAGGTCCAGGCGTCGACTTTTCCATCCAATTGGGCCCAGATCTCGGGTCCCGTAGTGTCAATATGCGCCTGGCGGTTGGCAGTGTTGTCGAATTGGTTCGTCCAAACCGCATTGTCCAAGCTTTCCGCGTGTCTTTTGGCCTGGTGGTTGTAGTTTTCGGGGTTGTCGTAGGCCACGGCTGGCACCGCGTGGACCTCGGCTCCCAAGAGCCTCAACGTCTCCATCTTCGCCTGTGACTGCGTGTTGGGCATGTAGATCACGCAGTTGTAGCCACGCAGACGACAGACGTGGGCCAAGCCAATTCCGGTGTTACCTGCGGTGCCTTCCACCACAGTTCCGCCCGGCCCAATTAGGCCCTTCTTCTCCGCGTCGTCAAGCACAAATTTCGCCGCACGGTCTTTGATAGAGCCGCCGGGGTTCATGTGCTCGAGCTTGACCCAGATGTTGCGTCCAACAGAGCCGGAAATCGCCGGGAGTCGGAGGAGGGGTGTGTTTCCAATGGCTGCAGAAAAGCCGTCGGCCACAAGAGGCACAAAAGGCGCGAGACCCGAGAGTGCCCGCGTCGTTCTGAGGAACATGAGTAGGTGAAATATGCGATGGTGATGTTGCACGTGACCGGACCAACGGGATATGGGAGAGATGAACGAATGCGGTGAGAGAAAATAAAATGATGTAGAGAATTGAATGCCGCTGCTTTGGTTGCGCTGGTATGCTGGAGCCCTTGATTTCCTTGGTATCCTTGGTATCTTCGGTTCCTTGTCTGTCTTGTTTGTTGCACTGTTGGCAGGGAGCGGAAGTAGCGGAAGAGGGAGAACGAAGGGAGAATTGAGGAGCGAGGAGTGAGTAAAAACCAGATAGAGGGAAGATGTCCACTTAGGAGAGCGCGGACGGCGTTGGTCGGTGGGTATGCAACGTGGCAAGGTCCCGTCTGTCTAATAGCAGTGGGCAAGGGCCAACAGACATTGAAATGAGATCCTTAGTGTTTTGCCTAGGCTGGAAGCGCATTGGCAGCTAATTCACTGGTACAGTTGGGAGAATACCGATCTTGTAGTGTTGATCACATTTTGGGGTGGTGGACCAGTTCAACGACCTCGGCGACCGTTCATACCGTTGGAACTCGCCAGCGCCGAATTTTCCCCAGGTTTATGGGAGCTGCGGCCGCCGAACAGCGGGATTGTTTTCCGAGCTCAGCCACAGTCCCGCCGCTTCCGTCCTGTTTTGTTCTGGAGTAATCGACAACGCCATACAGACAAATGCCGGTTGTCGACAGCACTTTGCATCTTCTGCTGTCGGCCGTGTGCTCCATAACTCACCGGAAATGATTATCATGTGAAATTGGCACTGCCATCGCTTCGCCGACACATTGTCCTAATGGGGAATCTTCATCATCATCACCGAACTAACGACCGCGGATCCAATAGCCCAGTTCTAATGACAGCATGAGAGATAAAACAGCTTGTTTGGTGAGCGAATTCGTTTTTTGGCCGAGCCTCAGTATTTCCGCGTTGACGACGCCGCCAACGGGCATTCGTTATCAGGCTGTTATCTCTTCGCCGGGCACGTGGTCCTGTTGACGGTATCCAGGTTCCCCGGATTCGGCCAATAGTGCGCCTGAGGCAATAGCAACTCACTACACATGGGACTCCTGGGCCTAGAGCTCGAATAGAACAAAAACAGCACTGTCGATAAACCCATTGGCGGGCCGGGCAAACAACCAGGTGGTCGAGCAGCATCTTCGCTGGCGGGGAAAACCAAAATAGTCAGAACCCCAGTTCTGATCCGTGTTTGTCTTGCGCTTCCGTTTTAGGAGCCGTGCATGCGCTGAAACAGAAGTTGACAAATGTTCCCAACGCTCCGAGCAATGGTGCGAAGATTGTGAGGGTCGCTGCGGCTCATGCTAAGCACTGTGGAAGAACCGGGGAGAACGCAATATTCCCCCGTGCGCCGGTGCTGTTGTCGGAAAGAAAGGTGATGAGCAACCATTCATTAACAAGCGTGGAGAGCTTGACAAGGGCCCATGTCGGCCACAAAAGCGACTCAAAACGGCCACAGTGGGCAGATACCGCGCTTCTGCCTGGAGGTCGCCTTCTCATGCAAAGAAGTTTGGGAGGCTCGTAAAAGTTCGACGTCCCGCGCTTCTCTCAACTCTGTCTTATCAAAGCCAGGGCTCCGGAGCCGAGTGGCTGATGCGACGCGATGTTGTAAGTGGCTGTCAGCACATTCAGGGGGGCTACCTTGCATCCCCCGCGTTCGACGAAGCAGGCACTCCTGAAACCCGGGATTTTGGAGCTTCCACAGGCGGAAGGTTGCTCTAAAACAGCCGGCGTCCTGCCAAATTAGGAACATGAGTGACGCTTCTGGAAGCAACCGTGCGTCTTCTGCACAGCTGAGGGTTGAGAAAACCAGTGGCCCCATCACGCAGTGACATCGACGTCAGACGTCAACCACCGCATTGGGACAACCACGACACCAGGATGAATGCAGAGAGGAAGCGGGAAGTTGCCACCAGGACAGCGGCTAAATCTTTGGCTCCCCAAAAAAAGCAATGCTTGCAATCCGAGGTTCGATGATTGGCCACTAGGTTGGACGGGGAGAACACGGAGCATTGGCCGGCACGGTTGCAACGGCAAATTCAGAGATTGCACGCGTGGCCTCCAAGCCTCCGAAAAGCCGCTGTGGGGTCATGTGGGGGAGTGTGGAGGCGAGGAGGGGAGAACTTGTGATGGGGAGAGTGTTGGAAACGAGAAGCTGCGCCGACCGGCATTGGCCGTTGCGCAAATACGGCGATTCCGTCGGAGATGTGCTGTCCAATTGTTGACCAGTGCTAGCCGACGAAGATCGGCCATTGTTTGGGAGCTGATGCTAATATCCGGCATTGTCTGGGCTGGGCGCCGATGTAACATCACTGAATACTTCCATCTACTCCTGATCGGCTTAGAGACAACAATGAGAGGCTCCGATGAAGTCCGTGGCGGGTTTAAGCGAGCGACCCCGCGGCGCACAATGCCAATAGTAAGGTTGGCGCATTGTGCGGGTCGTCGTAAGGTGAAAATTGGGCAGAGACCAAGAGAACTTAGGCTGCACAGCGGACCAGAATGTCAGCCAGCTGCGATTGGGCGTTGGCGAGAATTGGGAAGGATTTGGCGGCTCCGTCATAATGGGTCCGGTCCAGAGTGGGTGGGTGCGGAGTTAGCCCCTCCCCTACCGGGACAGAAGGAAGGGCTCCTACGGCCCAACACAGCGTTGAGTGAGCTTCGCTGCTGATCATAACCGGGGATGCCGGCTCTCGCATCCGGCGACTGCGGCGCATACTCCGGTAATGGCCACCTGGCGATCCAGAAGCGGTCCATTTACGACGGCCGGTGCTCGTGGCGCCAGCCGTGCAGGGCCTAGTGATCGACAGAGTCAGCGCTGCATCATGCACTGTGCCGTCTGCAGGAAATAGGGTATGCATAGGCACCCTGGGCCACCTCGCTGCGACGCTCGTAATGGTTCACCGGCCCCAAAAAGTTTCTTTCTCCGGGCTAGTAGGCGGCGCCGCGCGTTCGATGCACTCCGCCCAAAGCATCATAACCGGTGCCCCGCGCCAACCATCTGTGGCGCTGCATGCGACGCCGCTGCAACAAGCACCAGATGGAGACCCTGGCCCTTGCCGGTGCGACATGCAGCACGCGCGACAATTGATATTTTCCCGGAAGAAGTTTCGGCGCGTGCACACCTGGACGCACCGTCCATGCACCTGCGGGAGGCTTGGCTCCGTTGGTCGTTTGGCGCAGTAAGAAAGGGCCAACTCACCTCCCTTTTGCTTCCCTGCCAACAGCCCTGCTCATCGCCAACTGCAGGAACTGGGCGCGCGGAGAAGCTCCGTCCTGTGTTGGCGCGCTGCGCGGTCTGTATGGCCTGCACATGCGCGGCAAATCTCACCTAGTAGTCTGCCGTCTTTCACCTGCACACTGTGGAGACGTTTAGCACCCGCTGCATATATGCTGTGCACTGGGCGCTGCAGGCGCTGCAGGCGCTGCACCCCAGAGGTGCAGCGAGCATATGCATCGTGCGCCCCAGTGGCCATTTACGTGCTGTCAAACCAACCTGCTGGCGCAACGTGCATGGGGACCAGGGACGCAGTGCGCGCCGTTTATATAAGGCCGGCTCTTCCCCAGATCTCCCCGATGTTCATATCATGTTCGTCGCTCGCGCAAACACTCCTCAACGCCTACCTTCTTTCTCAGAGTTAGTGCTGTCGCTAGCGCAGTGTCCGGTGCCACCGGTGCCGGTGTTCCTGGACTCTGTGCGGTTCCTGGCGCCACTCCTGCCACCAGGGTACCACGCCGTTTGCAGCACCGCGTACGCCGCCAACTACATACAAGCCGTCCCGGCCTACGATGGTGCTCCCCCGGGCTCCCTCGCGTTGGCCGTGGCCCACAACCCGCCCGCGGAGATCACGCCGTCCCACCGTCTGGCGGGATATGCTGTCTCCACTCCAGACGAACAATTCCGCAACTCGTGCCTGAGCTCACCGGTGCTGAAGACGCCATCGGCAGCGTCGTCCACGCCGTCGCTCTACTCCTCATCATCCTCCTCGTCCTCGTCCTCGTCCTCGTTCCTGGCGTCGTCGGCGGAATCACCGGCGGTGTCTGCGGCGCCCAGCCCAAGCGAGGTCAAGGTGAAGGCGCCGGCAAAAAGCAAGGAGGCGCCCAAGCGGCGCCACGCGTGTAAGACGTGCGGGCGCGGCTTCACGACGCTGGGGCACTTGGCGCGGCACAACCGCACGCACACGGGCGAACGCAAGCACATGTGTCCTTGGCCACTGTGCGAGGCGCGGTTCGCCCGCCAGGACAATTGCATGCAACATTACAAGACGCACATGAACGGGAAGAGCAAGCGCCACCGCATGCGGCGCTAGGGACGGACGGATATAGACAATGTAAGGAACGCTAATGCGAGTAGCGGGGTTCATCGGCTGCGTCGGCATTCCTTAGTGCACAAGGCCCCGATTGTCAACAATGAAGGCGGTTAGCATTGGGCGGGCAAATGGCAGTTAGCACCAAGGGACAGGGAGCACTTAGAGCGTCAAAGCACTTGGCGGCTAGCGCGGAGGTCAATGGGATGGCGGCTAATATTGAGTTGCTGTTAAAGTGGCAGAGTTGGCGGTCAATGTTGAGTTTATATTGGCGGTTATGCAATGGATGAAGCAGACGTGCTAATGAGACTCAAGACACTTGCTGTCTTTTTGCTGGGTTTCCAACCGTTTGATTGTGTTCTGGTGGCAAGAAAAGAGTGGTAGGTCGCGGTACAAACACAAGTCCCGGCACCAAATCTCGCAGGCTCAGAGCGGGTCTCAGAGTCAACGCAATTGATATTATGTTAATGAACACAACGACAGCTAGAGAGGTAGAAAGACGCTTAGAATGGCAATGTGAAGACTATCAAGTGAACTGATGAACACGAAACACGAAACTCGACACAGCTCTCAGTAACGAAGAACTCAGTGGCAAGGAGCTCAACAATACACTCAAGGAGCGTAGTTGATAAATGCCCATGCACAGAATAGGAATGACTCAACAAGAGGTGGATCCCAAAAAACATTACTCAAAAATTGCAGTGTAATGGTACTCAAAAGAACTCAGAAAGGCTGACGGTGAGGCCCGAGCCATGGCTAAAGAAAGGTCCAAGAAAGGTTGGGATACGACTGCTCAATTGGCACCACAACTAAAATGAATCGAATACTCTCATCAACTGAAGGTCAGTTTGGCTTTTCGTTCCCTAATGACTTGTTGTTCCCTCAGAAGGCTCAGTTGAATTAATTTGAGGCATGATTTTTTTATCTCGCTACAGTCAGTCTGGTCAGCAGAAATGTTATCGTATATCGAACATGGCCTTGTCTGCCAACTTTAACACTCTGGGTGTGCGGCTCCAGATCCTCCGTATTCAGATCTCCCGTATATGCGGTTGAACCTCTGCTGGGGCTTAGAATAAAATGGCAGAGCCCCGAGGTTAGAATGACCTGATTTGTCCCTTTGGATACCTGACTGGCCCTGCGCTATATTTGGCACAGTATGTGCTGGTGGGCGCCGGGTTCGATTGTAAAGAGAGCATGAAGAACGTCAAATACCTGAGAAAGAACTGCAGAAGAAAAACTGAGTGCTGGATCCTCAATCAAGATTCAATCAATGGTGGAAAGTGGCTCCATTTTCTTAGGACGACCTCTGGAGGGCAGTGAAATCCTTGTATTGAATGGTGCACGAAAAACTTTCACAGAGAAGCTCTCAATGAGAATTTGTTGATGACCGTCTCTCAATGAGCATCTGTCAAGGTGAATATCTCAGTCTGAATCTCTCAGTGTGAATCTTTTAATGTGAATCTCTCAATGAGAATCTCTCGATTCGAAGCTCTATAAGCCATTGGCGTGGAGAATTTCATGAAGTCAGCCACGGGCAAAATTTCTGGCAAAAACATATGAATGTATTCAATAGCATCTGAGGTGTGACGATATGCTGCGTGCGATCTGGTGGTGATCTCAGTCTCTTATGTGAACATGCGGATCTAATCGAGCCAAAACTCTTCAGTGGTCCTCAAAATCTATTCAGTGATCAACGAGAGGGGATTTCTTCCTAATAAATCTCCGACGGTGAAATCTTGGGACAAAGAAACCTGGGAACGGTCAAAATTCGTTCAGCGAAAACCAATTCCCTTGTGGAGAATATCTTCTTTGAGAACTCTTGCGCTCTTTCGAAACAAAACCCTTGCAATCAGTCTCTTCAATGCTCGAAAATTTCTCCACGCTCGAAAATTCCTCGATGTTCAAAATCCCTTCATTCCTCAGAATTCTCCAATGCTCAAACCTCTGGAGTCATGGTGATATCTCTGCGCTGGTCACTAGCATGCTCCACTTGGCAGACTATTCGACAATTAAGAATGTCGGTTCTAGAATAACTCCCTGGCCGTGGAATTCAGACCTTGGATATCAATGGGGAAGTACGGCAGGTGACAAAAACTCGGCCAAGCCGAGCACCGCTGGGCCCTGAAACAAGTCAATTGACTCCAATTTGAAATTCCATTTTAATTGTTGTCCGCGCACGCTGCGACTGTTGGTATTCTCAAAGATTTTGGTCTCCAGGACCTGATCATCACGACACGGAAAACACAACGGTTCCTAGTAGACTAAAAGCTAGTCGATTTGGCCACCGTTTGGCCGATTCTTCGGGGATGCACATCTCCGGGTGACGTCACATTTAGCCGATATCTTATTCCAAGGCCGTCCATGCGGTAATACTCGTATACGGGTAATAGTTGGCAAACCCGATGGCCAAGACCCCTTTTCCGCCCGTTCAAGCACTGCCCGCCGGAGTAAGCACTCGGACTAAACCCTTTTCCTTTCTCGTACGATGTATCGACGTCTCCGAAGAAGTCAGCCGACTTCCTGAGCCGGAATAATTATTTCCGAAGCAAGACATCTCCGAAGAACACCCTGCCTGAGAAGAAGCGTTTCTGGAACAATTCCAAACACGTCAGCCTCCTCTTTGCGGCAGGGACTTTCTTGGAATCAGACGTTCTTGGATTTAGGCCTTTGCTGGTGTGCGGATATGACGTTTTTGACACCGGTTAGCACCCATTTTTTGTGCCTCCCCAGCGTCCCCCCAAAACAAAAACCCCGCTAGTTTCCCCCCGATCATGAAACGGCCCCTGAGTGAAACTGAAACAAAAAGCTGAAATTGCTGCCGTCAGTGGAATTGTGCCCGCATAAACCCACGACGGAGAAATTTTTCCGCAGATGCGGCAGGGCACAATCTTCCAGGCGGAGTCCAGAATGGCCTGCCATGCCGACACACAGCGTTACGATCTTATCAGAGCCAAATCTCGCATGGGAAGAATGTCGCATTCGATCTCAGTACATTGCCGACGGTGCGTGGGGCGAGGTGCAAGCCAGAAAATACGGCCAAGTGCCGATCGCGTACTTAGCAGTGCGGCTGCATGGCGCGGCCGTTTGCGGAACCAGCGCCCAGACGGAAGGGCTCTGTTTGTGTCCCCAATGCTGGCACGCATTGGGCGCTTTGTGCACTTTCATGCACCCTGGTTTGCAGCCATGGCTATGCGAAATTAAGCGCACTTGCATAGTGCGCCGATCGCGCACGGGGATTCGCGCGTGGGATTTTCAGCCGCCGATCATTGCGACAAATGAAACATAAACGTCAACATTACATGCCTGGAGCGTCCGCACCGGCTGCAAAAAACAAACACCCGTCGCAATGGACGACCCCATGCACGCGGGCTTCTCAGAAGTGTAGTTTTTTTGCAAAACTGACACAAAACCCGGCGCTGGTCGCAAATGGCCACGACATACGTCTGAAGTTTTTGCGAACGCCGCCCTGCATTCCTCTGCGTACACTCAGACGGCACCAAGCCCCATGCGCAACGTCCAGCGAGTGCATTCAGCAGCTTGACGTCTGTGTTAGCGAGTGAGCGACGATTTTCCTCGCATTGCGTCCACTTTTGGGTTTTGTGTCCACATTTTTTATTTTGGTTTTGTGTCCATGTCGCAGGCTCGCCTCCGCCTGCCCTTCTGTGTGCTGCCCCCTCTACACTAGCCTGGGTCCACTGGTAACATTGGCCGAGTTATCCGCAGGTGCTAATTGCCTCTTCATAACCCACGCTTTGCCTAGGTATAGCGGCAGTGTCCCTCTCATGCACCCAACAGGTACTTTGCAGGCCCCACGCCGGAACAAACCGGGTACTCGAGCGAGGATCTGGGCGGGGCCCTGCGGGGACCTGCGCCCCCAAGTAAGGTTCGGGATCCGGAACAAAAGTCCGGCTGGGGTTCCGCCGTCCGCAAACACAGTGCCTTGGCCCTGCTTTTGGCCCGCTAGTGCCTCGGCACCGCCACAGCACAGGGCTCGTGCGTCATTACAAAGCGCAAGAGAAGGGTGGAGCCAGGCTCGGCAAGACCTGAATAGCTCGTGATGCATGATGCGTATCTGCATTCGGTATGTGACTGTGCAGGCGGTCCGGATCTTCTACCGATTTGGGCATATTGGGCACAGCGTCGGAGAGAAAACCAGGTTAGCAGCGGCGGCCACGTTCCAAGTTCACGGGCGCGTCGGCGTTGCTTTTGTCGGGCGCGTTTCCTTTTTTGGACTCTGGGTAACCGGGCGCCGGCCCCGCCGATTGCAGTTCTTTTTGGCCGCAAAGCCGTTTTGTGTCTGGCCCCAGCCACGCTTTTGTGTCCGCCGCAAACGCTGCAATACCTCGCGCGTTTGACGTGGTCGCTTGCGCGAGGTCGTGCCGTTTCAGATGCATGCCGCCGCCGAAGCCTTGGCTGCGCCTATGCAGCACAGAAGGCCATTTAGAAGCATCTACATGGTGACTGAGGGGAGCGGAGCCTCGCCGCTGCCGCCTTGCATTGGTGTTGCATTGGGAAACTCTGTGACCCCTCAGCGCGCCGTGCCCCAAACTTCCTGTGTGCAGGGGGCTAGGGCACTTAACGAGGACTATACATGGGTGAGCATTGGTGATGGAGTTTGCGGTCGTAAAGTTGGCCATGGGCCTGTACTGAATTGAACGGGCCTGTACTGACTCGAACGGGCCTGCACCGGGGTCGGGCGTGTTTGTGTCGCGTATGGGTGAACGTCGAGCTAATTTATAGTGTCTAGTCAGCCAAGTCCAAGTATTGAAGTCCGAGTATGCAAATATATGGATTTTTTTGAATAAAAGACGGCGGTTGGAGCAAAATTTACGAGGTATCAGGTCCCTCAATTTTGTCTCTTCAGCGATTGTCTCAGCTACCAGGATGGTGAGTCAGAAGTGGACGGCTGAATGACGGTTCCGGAACGTGACAAGAAGTTGACAGATATTGTCAAAGAGCAAGACATAAGTATGTTTTGGATTCCTTCAAAACGCAATGACCGCGTGTCTTTTTTTTCTCGAATTTCGAAGTTTATTACTGGTTCGTTGGCCAACTCAGCGCTGGTGGGCCCAAATTACACCCGTACACCATGCTTTGGCAGGCCAACGACGACCAGAACGCAGAGGATACAACGAAAAGAGGAAGTTGAGAAGGGAATTTGAAAAAAGAGAATATTCAAGGAAAATGGGGCAAACGGCAACCAGCTCGTGTTTCGGTTCGCCTGTTTTCGATTTCTGATACGATGTCCTTTCACTAAGTGCTAGCCTAATAACTGAGACGCTAAGGCAATACCTAACCTGTCGCTGCGTCGTACACTCCAACTCCCAAACAATCATATTTCTTCCTCGTATCGAAGTCTGCTTTATCAGGCAACTATTGGGGAGACCCGAACGGCTAAGCCTCTGCGGCGGGAATTAAGAGCGATGGGCCACTGCGCCGCAACAGTCAATTTCGCGTGCGGTGCGATCTTTGAGGACATGCGTCGATTGGCCAGTGCACAGAACGGAGCCCGTTTCTGCCAAAAATGGCTGGTTGGCCACAAAGCCTCGCTTTATTTGGCTGCGCGCCGTGGCGCAGCCGGTGGGGTGAAATTCTCTCTTTCGATACCTTCATGGACTAGATCAACGAGTTCGGAAGGTCAATGCGGCCACCTGTCCGGAGGAGATACGGACTAAGCTGACGTCACAGAATAGGTTGCGTACTTTTATTTTGAACTATACCGCCTCATGCCGTGCGGGCGATCTAGTCGGCTAAACTACGTCAATTTACGCGGATATGAAAAGGGGTCGGCGCGTTTTGAGTCATTTTAGATTATTTTGGCACGCCAAACGCACGGCCAAATTCGTTAGGTGCGGCTCCGAACGTAACAAAGCGGGTACTCGCTTCCGAAATGTTGGATAAAATCCCGCGGATGTCGGAAAACGTGAACTTTGGATGATATTGAGGATACTTTCTTGTTCCCAAGGGAGTCGAACGAGAGAACCGGAAGTTTGTTGAACAACGAGTCGTGTTGGCCTAAGACGCCGCGCCAAAAATAGCAGCTTTTCGAGTGATAATGTTGTCTGATGTGGCCATATAGCCCCTAATCCATAAATTCAGTTGTTTATGGGCTTCTGAAAGGTGCAATCGGTCGCGCCATAACAATTCTATTGTTCTCCATTTTCGCCCATTATCTGGCTGCAGTCGAATGCCGTGCTTACTGCTCAATGGCACATTTAGAGGCAATATGGCGGAGTGCTAGGAAAACAAAATCTGGGCAGAGTCGAGCCATTTTTCGTCCGTGCACTTCAATGGCGGAATTGTTGGCTTGACTTATTTTCTGAAACCTTGGCGGGGCATATAAATCTCCGAGAGCACTGCCAACACTCAAAGAGTGTCCTCATGGAAGAATGAAGTCAATCCTGCCTGGTTTCCAACGAGATCAGATCCTCTCATTGTATGAGGCAGTCTGCACGACTCAGGGTCCCATTCAACAGAAGAAAAGTCCATTGACAAATCGGTCAGTATATCGTCCATTGTGTCCTCAATCAGGTCCATTTTGTGTCCTTAATCAAGTCCTTTTAATGTCCTCAATCTTGTCCATCTTGTGTCCACAATCTTTTTCCATCTGGATTCTATGTCCTATATATGTCCAAATTCTAGACTCTTCCGTGTCCAATGTCCTATATATGTCCAAGCTTATCTAGTAACTGCATCGGGAAGACTGCTGATCGGATCTGCCTATTGCACCTTGTCCAAGAAAGAGGTTACCTAGATCCCTTAAAGTGGCAAATTCAACCGCTGAGTCATCAAGAACGCCAGCTTATCACAGACTATTATCTCCGAGAGGCTGTGGAGCAAACGTGACTAATATTCCGTCGTGTCGTCGGCCAACGGAATTTCGACGGAAAATACCTTAATCGAAGCTGGGCATACAGGTCGAGGGCCACACCTTCCAAAAATATGCAGCTTAGAGCGTACGTCTCGTGTGCCACTGCCCATATACAGTCACCCTCCAATTGTCCGAATATTCCGTGGCGTGCTGTGTTGGTTTGCGACTTTTCTGGAAGGAGGAGTCGGTATAAGTAGCTCAGTTCCGGCTGCCTCAGTATGATAGTTTGGTGAGCTTCTAAATAATTGGAAGACTCCAGATACAGAAGGCTTTCCCGTGCCTGCAGAAGATGAGACATTACGGCGTCCCTCACTAATGATCAGCTCCCTAATTTCTGCTCCCACTGTTATTTTCGGACTTGCTGACTAACTATCCCCGCTCTGGGGCCCCAGCATGGCATTTTACTGGCCACTGCGGAGTTAAGACCCCGTATTATCTCCGGCCGGCGCCGCGGCCTGTCCGTTGAGCAAGAATTAGTTAATTGTCATCCTTGGGGAGTGCACACGAGACGCAATTCCATGCGCTGGAATTTCAACGGAATCTAGCCGTTGCCTTTAATGCCCCTACTTCTATAGCTGTTCTCTCTAGTGTCGTAGTTAATGTACTCTGACAACTTTGCAGGGTCCAGTGCCCTCAGAATCGCCGAAAACCAGCGGGTTTCGGTCGACGTGAACAATCTCACTGTGGAGGTGAAGGCCAAAGACTCAGAGTCAGGACCGGCCCGGATCTTGCTGGATGTGTCGTTTGTGCTCGAGAAATGCAACATGATGGCCATTATGGGTGGCTCGGGTGCCGGCAAAACCACCTTGCTTAACGTTTTGGCACAACGTCTCAATATCCATCACACAACCATGCTGTTCTCAGGCTCGGTTGATTACACTGTCGAGGAGTCGAGATCTGGTAAAATCACCACCGCGTACATGCAGCAGCAGGACGTTTTTTTGCCTGGTTTGACCTTGTACGAGACCTTAGACTATCAGGCCCAGTTGCGATTGGCGAATTCGTCCAAAGCGGAACGGAATGAGCTCGTGTCATCGCTTTTGATGCTCCTAGAGCTCGACCACCGTGCCTCCGAGATCGTCAAGTCGTTTACGGGGCGCATTAATTTGTCTGGCGGCGAGCAGAGAAGAACTTCGTTGGCGATCCAGCTTCTCAGCAGGCCTCAGCTTTTGTTCTTAGACGAGCCCACCACGGGTCTCGACACCAGTTCCGCGTTGAAGTTGGTGACTGTTTTGCGGAAATTGGCCTCGGCCGAGATCGGCATCTCCATTGTGCTTCTGATCCACCAGCCTCGGAGTGAGATTGCGCTGTTGTTTGACAAGTTGTGCGTTTTGGCCCGCGGAGGCCGCTTGATTTTCTTTGGCGCCCTCCAGGAGTCTGTTCCCTACTTCCAGGACTTGGCCAGCCGCGGCGTGGTGCCCAAAGTCCAGCACACCGACGACGCTTTTGCTCTGTTGAACAACATCATGACCATGTCGGTGCGAAACACCATCTCAGCGCAGAAAGAGGCCGAAACCACCCGTGTGGTTGACGCCATGGCCGCGGAATGGCGCGAAAAGTACTCGGTGGAACAGCACTTGGCCCCAGAGGAGCAGAAGGCCCACTTCGCTTCCAACTTGAAGGTTTTCCGCCCAAAAAACCCACTCCCCTTGTACAGACAAGTGGCCGTGCTCACCAAAAGAACGTTCGTGCTCTCTTTGCGCGATAGACTGTCGTTGGTTGGTCTCAACGGCGGTGCCACCTTCTTGGGTTTGGTGTTGGGGTGGATGTTCTTCAAACCGACGCCGGACTTGTCTGGAATCCGGTCCATTACCTCCACTTTGTACACCATGCTTGAGGTGATTGGATTTTCGCCGTTGGCGATGGAGGTGGAGCGGTTGTGGTCGCACGACGGAGTCTTTTTCTTCAAAGAGTACCAGGAACAGTGCGTGACGATCCCGGCGTTCATAATCTCGCGGCGCTTGGCCAAGTTTGTCACCGAGGAGCTCCCAATGTCGATTTTGTTTGCGGTGCCCACCTACTTCATGTGGGGCTTGCGCTTGGGTGAAACTCACGCCGACAAAAACGACGGATCCTACTTTGCCATCTACTTGGCCGTGACCATCATCGTCGCTGTGTTGTCGACGACAACAGCAATGTTGAGTTTCTCTTTGGGCAACGACTTTTCGACGTCGACGTTGATCGGAAACATTTTCTACCAGCTCCAGAATTCCGGGTGCGGCTACTTCGTCAACGCAAAGACTATGCCGGTCTACGTCAGATGGGTCAAGTACATTGCCTACTTCTGGTACGCCTTTGGGGCGTTGACTGCCAATCAGTTCACCGACTGGATGGGCGAGTGTCCGTACCCTGAGTCCGACAGTCGGTGCATTCAGTACAGCGGAAACTACCAGCTCAAGGTTCTTGGCTTTCCCGAGGGCTGGATCGGCTCGGCCGTTGGCTACTTGATTGTGTGGGTCGTTGGGTTCAACTTGATGATCTGGCTTGCGTTGAAATTCAGAAACTACGATGTGGCTGTGGCCAAGAAGAAAAAGAACAAAATCGGTGGCGACAGCGACGACGAGGACGAGGCCCAGTTTGCCAGGATATTTTCTCCGTCGTGTTCGAGTGACGAGAAGGACGAGGGCACGTCTGGCTCTGTCTCCATCGACGTTAAGGATGTGACGTTGTCTGTCAAAGTCAAGGAGTCGCAGTCTCTTCTTGCCAAGAAGACGCCACGCACGTTGCTCAACAATGTGAGTGTCAGCTTCCACGCCAATGCAGTCAATGCCATTATGGGTCCGTCTGGAGGTGGAAAGACCACGTTTTTGAACTTCTTGGCCTCGCGGCTCCCCAAGTCGTCGTCTTTCTCCAGCAACGGAAAAATCTATCTCAATAACACCCAGGAGGTCACGCCCAAGGACATCGGCCGCATCTCCGCCTACGTGACCCAGCATGACAACATCTTGATTCCGTACTTGACTGTGCGCGAGACCTTGTACTACCAGGCTCGGTTGCGGCTCCCGGAGAGCGAGCACCCGAATATCCCGAGCTATATCTCCCATTTGATGAGACAGACGGGTCTCAGAGACTGTGCTGATACCCCCATTGGGTCGAACAGCGTGAAAGGAATCTCCGGCGGAGAAAAGAGAAGAGTTTCGATTGCTATTCAGCTCTTGAGTCGGCCCAAGGTGTTGTTCTTGGACGAGCCAACCTCAGGGCTCGACATCGCAACCTCGGCCTCGATCATGGGCCTTTTAAAGGACTTGGCGGACTCGGGCACCACGGTGATCTCGACCATCCACCAGCCCAGCGAAGAGATTTTCCGCCGCTTTGACTCATTGACGTTGCTTGCACGTGGTGGGTTAGTGGTCTACAATGGCTCCGCAGCCAAAATCGGCCCTCACTTTGCCCAGTTGGGACACCCATGTCCAGACAACACAAGCATGGCGGATTTTGCCTTGGACTTGGTTTCGTTGCGGTTGGACGAATCCAAAGAAACGTTCCAGACCCGGGTCGACTACCTCATTCAGTCTTGGGACAAGACCAGAAGCGAAAATCTGGACGTTGTTGGCTCGCCCATCGACATGGACCGGTTCAGCGGAACCCAGGTGCGGTTTACTACGGCGTTCTGGGCGGTGTTCAGCCGCCAGTTCAAAGTGTCGTACCGGGCTACCGACGTGATGATCTCCAGAAGCACTCAGGCGATCTTTCTCTCCATCGTCTATGCCCTCTTCTTTGCGCCGCTCAAAAACTCCCAGGAGGGCATCAGCAACCGCCTTGGTCTCACCCAGAACGTGATCAACTTGTATTTCTGCGGGTTGGTCAACAACCTCAGTCTCTATCCCCACGAAAGAGAGATCTTCCACCAGGAGTACAAGGATGGAACCTACGGCGTGCTGGTTTTTTCGTCGGCGTACTTGCTTGTGGAGTTGCCTTTTGAGGTGATTCCCTCCATCATCTTTTCGGCTCTCGTGGTGTTTGGAATCGGGTTGCCTCGGACCGCAGAGATGTTTTTTGCCATGGTGCTCAGTTCCATTGTGGCCTTCAACGCGGGCGAGTCGTTGGGTATCATCTTCAACAGTCTCATGAGCCACTTGGGCTTGATCACCAACGTGTTGGTCAACTTGTTCGTGATTGCCATTTTCATGGCCGGCACCATGTCGTTGCAGATGCCTGAGTTCTTCAAGGCGTGGAACTACATTAACCCGGTCAAATACATTGTCCAGATCTGCGTCAACATGAGCTTCTCGGGCCAGAAGTTCTCCTGTCCGACCGAACACTGTGACTTGCTGACGGGTGAGGACGTTTTGGACATGTACAACTTGAGTGCCAATTTGCGGGGCGCCTTTGGTGGACTCGTCACCTGTCTTATTGTGTTTAGAGCAGTGGCTGTACTGGCATCGTGG
The DNA here is from genome assembly GCA_023158955.1 of Sungouiella xylosa. NCBI lineage: Eukaryota > Fungi > Ascomycota > Pichiomycetes > Serinales > Metschnikowiaceae > Sungouiella > Sungouiella xylosa. Next base: position 2,217,972 of record JAHWDG010000001.1, on the reverse strand, counting down.
GCCAGAGCCAAATGGTTTGTGTAAGAATAGACTGGAACGGATATGGGAGGTATTTGAAGTGCGTTGATGTCGCTGCGTAGGCTCAATTGTATGCGATAAAAAATGGCCTCGTGTGCTTTTGCCCACTGTACTGCCTACGAGTTGCATTGTATTGTCGTAATGCAATACTGAATGTCTTGCAAAATTTTTCCACTGTTGGTGGTATGTCAATCCTTGTCGAATATTACTAGATATTATAGTTGTGTCCTGTCAATGATCGCTTGGGTGCCAATGATCGCTTTGACTCGATCGGATCTATATTTAGCTCAATGGTTCGGCCGTGGCCGGATTTGTCAGACGCATAACGGTTGTCCCCGGATTTGTCTCGACCGCATAATAAGCTGGGGTGCGTTATTACTCTGCAAGACATAGCGGCAAAGCTCGTAAATACCTGATTGGAGTTGGCTGTAATTGAGCGATGTGACTCAGTGTGAGTGCCGATAGCTCGATGTTCATGAAAGTGACCAACTACCAACGACACATGTCTGCTAAGTAATACAAGATTGCCCCTGTGCTACCCTCGGTTGGACGTTGGTAGAATTTGAATGCACAATCAAGACCACAGAATCTGGTGTTGAACCTACTGCTACATCGTCTTCACTCACACTATCACTACTCAACACTAGCACTCAATGAGCTCCACCACATCGAGCGACACCGGCAGACACTGGTGCGCAATGGGGTGGTCGTACAAGTTGTAGAAGTCGCCCGATGAGCACTGGTAGAACAACGTGGAGTTCCCCAAACACAACTGCCCGTGCCGAGTGATCAGCCACCCGGCGGCATATATCGTGCCAAACTGAGGAACAGGACCGTCAAACTGGAACTGGTGGCTGCCTACAATGGACCCAATACGGTACAGAGAATCTCTCAACACGCCGTCCTCCAACGTCATCAGAAGCGTGGAGTTGGTGGCGCACGAGACAGCAAAGTTGATGGGTTCGTTGTCCTCCTCATCGTCAACTGCTTCCTCGTTGTCAACTGCTTCCTCGTTGTCAACTGCTTCCTCGTCGTCAGTACAGTCGTCTCCCTCGCGCTTGTAGAGCTCCGAGTCCTCAGCATCGGTGCAATCCCCTCCTTCTTCCTCATCCTCATCCTCTTCATCAAGAACTCTTTGGATCTGGCCATCGCGGATCTGTACCACATCGGCGGTCTTGGTGGGCATGGCAATGTTGACGACAGTGTGAGTTTCGACCACCGTGGTGGTTTTTGGGCTGACAGACGACACCTCTGGGCTCACATAGGACCCAGACGAGTCCACTTTGTAGGGGTTGACCACAATTCCAAAGTTGAAAGCGACGGTGTCGAAGGAACCGGCGGGGTTGGGCTCCTCGGGTCTCAAGAGAGTCCAGTCACTGCCGGACTCTGGGACGTAGTATGACGAGGCTTTTGCGGCAATGACGGAGGCTACTAAAAAAGAAAAGAACATGAGAGAATGGGGGAAAGCCGGGCGCTGCGAGTCTTTTATAGTTGGGGCACAAAGCGACAGTGCGATGTGTCAAGAGGACGGTCTTGCGATCTAGAGGAAAAAGGACAGTTACACAAGTCGAAGAACAACGAACAGATCCGTAACTCCCCTAGAAGGAAAAAATTGATTGGAATAGATGGCAGTGAAGGAGTGAGATTAATGATGCTGCGGTGCTTGGACTGTGGAGTAACCGTTCAGGAGTATTCCAAGATATCTGCCTTGCTATGATCCTCAGAAAAGCATTTGATTCGTTTCTGGAGTTGATAGTATCTGCCGAAGGTCTCGGGTCCGCAGTTCAGATCTCGGCTGCTTCCCGAAGAGGCACTTAGTCACCAACTGAAAGGATGTCAGCTGTGAATGGAATACATTGGCTTTGTCGAAGGTTCCTTTAGCTTGAAAACGCACCCTAGCATCGACGTCAGTGGCCGTTTGCTGTGGAAAAATGTAAGGACGAGGGTCGTGGTGCTCCTCTCAAAGTCCACGAATCTTCCATGAATTTCAAATATTTGTCGGTGATCATCAGTTTCGGTGATTCGAGACGTTAATTTCCAGCCCGGTTCTCGGTTTCGCCAAATTCAGGCAAGAATGTTGAGGATCTTGTGAGTAGAAGTAGTGGGGACGGCATCGCAATGAATCTAAAACAGTTATTATGTACCACTAATAGCATACATCCATACTTGAAACGCAAATCCCTGCCTGTTTTGTGTTCCATGCTACCAAAATCGACTCCATAACCTCTCAGATGCTTGCTGGTGATGATTGTTTGCTCTGAAAGGTCAGATACCTGCGAAATGGGAAAGGTATTGTGTAGCTGGTATTGAATATCATGGTAATTGGAAAGTTGGAATCGACAAAAATTTGACTGGATTGCCCTTTCACCTCTCCTCTCGAGCCCACTTGCCTCCCAGCCAAATGGGCAGAAAGATGCTGTAGTCCTCTCATTTCGCTGCGGAAGTCACCATTTACCACCCCCCACTCCTCTGTTTCTGACATGTTTCTCACCTTTCTCGATATCTCTCATTTTTTAGGGCTCACCTCTACTCAGTTGTTCGTCTGACAAATCCTGTCGCATTGTGACTAGTGACTGGTAAGCCCAACCTCACCGAAAGGTAAAAAATCAAGAAAACACGAAACATTTCTACGCATTTCCAGAGTCCTAATACAACCTAAATCTATTTTCTTCCTAATCTTCGCCTGCTATTGAACATTATGGTCAAGGTGGCTCCGGTGCCTGCAGGACCAGAGCCATCAAATAAAAGCCCGACTATTCATCATCAACTCCACCATGTTCAGAGCGCTCGCCCGCACAAGAACGGTATGTCTAAAGCCAAAAACCCGACCTTTCTAACATCAGATTCCTGTGACCAGAACCCCCGTGTTTGCTCGGTACATTTCCACTGAGATCAAAGATGCCATCGACAAGGCCGTTTCCAGCTCTCCCGTCGTTTTGTTCATGAAAGGAACGCCAGAGTTTCCTCAGTGTGGCTTTTCTCGGGCGACCATCCAGATTTTGGGTCAGCAGGGAGTGGACCCTCACAAGTTTGCTGCTTATAATGTGTTGGAGGACCCTGAGTTGAGAGAGGGCATCAAAGAGTACAGTCAGTGGCCAACCATTCCACAGCTCTATGTCAACAAAGACTTCGTTGGCGGCTGCGACATTGTGATGTCGATGGCCAAGAACGGCGAGTTGGCTGATTTGTTGGAGGCCAACGACTGTTTGGTGCCTGAGGAAGAGGAAGCGCCAAGCGCGGCCAACATCAAGCCCGCTGACAGATCGTAACTTGTAAGTAGACCGGATTCAATACAGGAGAATTAGACGGGGTTTTGTAGAGGAAGTCTGGATGTATGGGACTGTTGGATGGAAGTTAGTCTGAATCGGATCGATTGAATTTGTTGCGGTCGATTTCGGTTCAGTTCCTATGCAACGTAATAGTGGCTAATTGTGGCAATTACACAACTCGAAGTGAATCACTCGGACTGAATTCATAAATTTGAGAGACAAAGCGAGATCAGAGCACAACGGAAATGATTGAGGACTCGGTGAAATCATGTCTCAAAGCCCGGAATAGTTGCTGGCATTCTTATCTACCGATATCAATCTCTGCTATTGGACCAGATAATGGCTTAGATCAGGAGTTCAAAAGCCTCGCTTTCCTTTCTCGACTTTCCTCTGGACTCCTCAGGAAAGGGAATCACATCCCCACTTCTAATTTCATTTAACATTGTTGCTCGACCCTCTTAGTCACAAACTCTCAACCACACTTCGACTAGAACATTACGAACACTGCTCGGAAAGGAATGGTTTTGACCGACGCGACCTGGTCCAGAACCATTCCAGACCATTCCAGACAAGCGCGCCAAACTTTGTCGATTCAGTGCTACTACGACATTCACATCTCGGACATTGACAACGGGGCTTAGGTTTTGCTGGCAATTAGCCGACAATATTGTGGAGATTGGAAGTGCTTATGTAATAATTGGTTTTTGGTGTTGCTGGCATACCTCGATTAGGAACAGTTGACTTACCAGGGCAGTGTTAGGTAATATTGACTCACGTCGGTTTGTTAGGTGTTGTTAACATGCCTGGTATTCTTTCCCGATGTCTTTGATACACCTCAGATCTGATTGCATTCCTAAATAGGCAGATCCAAAAGCCAGGCTAGTCCAGTTCCCTCATTGTTTGCAGATCTCGATCAGCAAATGTATTCTCCTACAACACTCAGCCGTACCCTCATAAACCCAATCTATTGCCCTATCCCTATTGTGCCTATCCGATCGCTACATCCGCCTCCGATCCGATGTATTTACACAATGCTAAGTTTGGTGTCCGCTCTTGGTGCTCAGGCGCCGGCGCAACAAGTTCAGGTCGTTCAAGTTCAAGGTGAACTTGTAGTCGCCTGCGAGGCCACTGATAACCAGCAGTGACCGCGTGTCCTCGTCGTTCAGGAGCTTTTCCGAGTCTGTAGACGACGTGGACGAGATCAGGAGGTACTTCAAGCCGAGCTGCTCGCCAAAGTCTGGGTCCACGTCCTCGACGGCGGCCGCGTCCTCGTCCTCGTCCTCCTCGTCGTCGTCAAAGTCGTCGCTGCTGAGCCCCCCGTCAAACACGTCCTTGAAGTTGACTTTGCGCATCGGGTTGGGCGTGCGCGGCATGTGGGTCTTGCGGCGCACGGCGAACTTGGTCTGCCCGTCGAATTTCACCTCGTGCGGGTCCACGTCGTCGCCGCGCTGCATCTGCGCCAACAGCCGCAAATTCACGTGCAGCATGGCGGGGTTGCTGAACACCTGCTTGATGGCGATGCCTGGGGACTTCAAGCCGCCCGCGCCGGGCGAAACGCACGCCACGGGCTTGGCCACGGGCATCGTGGGTGCCTGCTCGGGGAAGTAGCCCAGGGGCTTAACCGCCACCGCGTGCGCCATCCAGGGGTGGCTGTAGATCTCGTCGATGGAGATGCGCACCTCGGGGTTGACCACGAGCATGCGCGACACCAAGTCCTTGGCGTCTGCCGACACCTCGTCCCACCACGGCTCCAAAAACACGTAGTTTGCCAGGAGAATCTTGCTGGTCAACACGTCGTGGTTGTCGTCGTAGAAGGGCGGAAACCCACACAACATTGTGTACAACAAGCACCCCAACGACCAGATGTCCACCGCCTTCAGGTAGTAGTTGGATTTGGACGTCAGGCTGTTGAAGCGCCGCCGGCGCTCTACGCCACAGTGGATGACTTCCGGTGCAGTGTAGCCCGCCGTTCCGCACGGGGTCTTGAGGTTGCTTCCGTTTTCGGCCGTGCGCGGGTCGAACCGGAGGATCTTGGCTAGGCCAAAGTCGGCGAGTTTGATGGTGCCAATGCCGCCGCCGCCCACGGCCGGCACAAAACGACCCTCGTCCCGTTTCAGCGCGTCGTCGGATTTGCGGAGTGCGGCGCGGAACTCATCTTCCGGGCGCGATGCAAACGGGATCTGCTGAAACAAGAGGTTTTCTGGCTTGATGTCGCGGTGCACCACGTTGTTCTGGTGCAAGAAGCCGATGGCGTCTACGAGCTGCAAAAACACGTGGCGGGCCAAGTTCTCGGAAAAATACGTGTAGTCGATGATCTTGTTGAAGATCTCGCCGCCGTCGCAGTACTCCAAAATGAGAAAACAGTTGTCGGGGCGGTCGAACAGCTCCACCAACCGGAGAATGTTGGGCTGGTGCCCGGAGTTGCCCAAGGTGTTCATGATGTGGATCTCGTTGTGGATGTTGTTCAACTGCTTGGCGCTCAAGTTGAGTTTGTTAATGATCTTGATGGCCACTGTCTCGCCGGTCTCGGCGTTGGTGCCTTTGTACACCGACGAAAATGCGCCCTCGCCCAAAAGCTGGTCTACGCGGTACTTGGGCGGCAAGTCCGCAAACTGCCCCAACGAGAACACAGATTCCCGCTTGTGCTCCATGGTGTGGGCGTTATCACCGTTGATTTTGTCTTCACCTTTGTCTTCACCTTTGTCTTTAGCTGTTTTAGCTATGCACTTGTCGGCCTTGTCTTTGGTTCCGGCTCTGTCGCGGTTGAGAAGAGTCTAGTGTTAGTCAGGATCAGACTGGTGAGAAAGATAAAAGTTACGTACCAGCAAGAGGGCCATGTGGTGTACGGGTGTGCTTGCGTCGGCCCAGATGGCGGAGAAAAAAAGGCCTAGGTCAGAAATGTCCGCTCGATCCAGACGTATCTAGATTGCGTGGCGATGGAGGTGTAGATCACTTTGATTTGGACAGGGGTGCTGTTTGTTTATCTATAAATGGCAGTTACGTCACCGAACCCCTCAGCAATGACGCAACTGGGGGACCAGATGCAGAGATAGACAGGCCGGCAGATAGATTATTTTTCCGGCAGACAACTTCCGAGTTCCGGCAGACACGCCCTTTGGCCCTGTACCTCTCCCTTTTCCTGTCTCGGGTCGATGTTTTGTTAGGCCCTCGTGCAGAGATTCTGCCGGGGTGCATGCCACCGCCAAATAGTGGTGCGAAACTGCACCCGTGCCTCCCATGTCTGGGGAAGATCGCTGCCGCAGTGGGGAATTTCCCTCGGGGCCGCACAAGGGCTGCAAACCAACAATGGTCTATTGGTGCACTGATTTTTGGCGGCCAACAGCCCCCGCCGCTCGTGCGGGGTTCCGGGGTGGGCGTCGATCCAAAGCTAATTTACGCTCGCTGCTCGCCGCCAACAGGCTGAAACAGTGGCCGCCAAAGAGGGGTTCGCCAGGGCTCGCAACGTGGGGTCTCAGTAGCGTGCAGGAGCAAGACATGAGTGCCCCTCGCGCCTGCGGTGTTCTAGAAGAGAGACATTCCAAGGGACCGCACGTGACAGCGAGAGGGGAATCTGGTCACGTGAACGCACAGCGGCAGTGCCCTCGTATTGGATTGGACCGGACATGTTGGCGGCGAAGTTGTAAAATAAGGGGGGACGTCTCTGTAAAATAAGGCCGAACGGGCAATGCACGTGATGCGTCACGTGGTTACATCCGTGCCTCCTTGTTGAAGTTGTCAATTCTTGCACGTGATATGTCACGTGGGACATCACCAACTTCTGTGCACGCCGGCATCGCAGACCACCATGTCAAGTCGACCCAAGTCCAACGCCTATGCGGCCAGTAACATCGACTCAGTGGCTGTGCAGGAGTTGGCCGATATAGCTGATATCGGCGTGTATGGCGATCTTGCGCCGTTGGTTCCGTTCATCCAGAAAAATTACCTTCTTCGCAGCATCGCCAACATCTCCTACTTCAGCTCGGTCAATGACATCGGGCTGGTGGCGAAAAACGCCAAGAATCTTGGCACCGTCTTGGGCTACGTCAACCACGTGGTCCACGACACAAACCCGGAGTCCCGGCACTTGGCAGTCAAACTTGCCTTGCTAGAGGAGCGAGACAGAATCACCGAATTCTACGCCGACCTCTGTGCCAACCACTTGAAAACAATCTACAAATTCTACGGCTTACGTAAGCCGCTGTCGGTGGTGTTCTTGACCCTGATACTTCTTGCATTGGTGGAGTACGGGAACCACCAGGTTCTCTCCACCTTCCAGGACTCCTTCGACTTCAACCACACTGCAGTGCTGAAGATTTTGTTGCCCACCCGGGACGAGTTAGACAAGAAAATTGTCAGCGAATTTTCCATGCGCTACGCCGTCATGGAGTTGTGGATAGCTCTCTGCACTCGCAGTAACCTGACCTTCCGCAAGTCGCTCTTGACCAATTACAAAATCATGGGCAATTTTTGGAAGCACCTCGAAATGGACAGGTACGAGACGTTGTCCAAGGTCATTGGCTTTCTCGACAAGTTCGTGCTCTCAGAGTCATCCTACAAGAGATCCACCAAGTGCCAGATCCTCAACGAAAACTTCTTGTACAATTTCCGCAACCTCTTTGCCTTGATCAAGGAGTCCAACGACCGCAAAGACGACGATGACACGCAGGATTTCGACTCGTTCAAGGCCGACTTCTCCGACTTTATGACTGTCCTTGTGTCTGACCACGCCAAAGGTATCTCGTATCCGCAGAACGACTTTGGCTCGCCGATAGAGGTGAACAACAAGACGTTCAAGATCAACAACAAGTTGTTGTACACGCTTCTCACTGCGCTCAAGCCGTGGGACTCGTTTCCACAGCTCCAGTGTTGCATGAAAATCCTCAACTCAAACCTGGAGTTGGTGGCGCCATATATGAACTGGATCGTGGCCTTTTCCGGAGGCTACCACGACCCTTCGTTGTCCTCGTATTGGATCGGTCACACTTTGCTATACTCGGAGATTTTGCGCTCGCTGACTCTTCCAGTACTGACTGACTCGGTATCCTTGGCTCCACTCTCAACCAGCGCATTGACGGAGTGTCTTTCCTTTCCCAGCGACCTCGTCAAGCAATTGGGGTTGCAGCTTATTTTGCTCCAGCTCATAAAGCTCGGTAATTCTCTGCCCCAGTTATTGATTGAGTCCGTTTTGGCTAACTTGCCGGCCCAAGCAACTTTCATTCCGCTCCTCGCCCACGAAAACAAACTCATCAAGTTGACCGCAACCACCATTATCAAGAGGTGGGAGGGTGTTATGCCGACTTCTTCCTCGTCGGCGATTGTTTCCATCGTCAGTCAGAGTCTCGCAGATCTCAACTTGGACGACGGAGCGTGTGACAGTTTCGAGTTGGTGTTGCTCGACAACTATCTCTCCATTCAGTCCAACAACGATTTGAAGTGGTGGAACAAGACCGCAAAGGGCAACTCGTTCTTCACTTCCTTGCTCAAACTCTCTAACATTGAGTTCCTCAAAAACAAGGTATTTCACATCTTGGAGAAACTTACCAGAACATCTTTTATCTTCAGCGAAGAGAACTTGATTGAGTCGCCTTTGCTCGTGCTTGTGGACTCTATTTCGCCACATGTGGGGCCAGCCATGGAACCTCTTTGGAATTGCTTGGACGAGGCCATCTCCAGATCCATGAAGACACCATACAAATACCTCGATAAGTCTCACTCTGATTATGAGGACCTTCACGTCTTTGTCGTTGCTCTCTTTGAGCAGCTTAACTTTGCGACTGAAATCAGAAAGGAGACCATGGTAATGACCTGGTTGAAGGAATACACCACCAAACTCGTCATTATTGGAGAGTCTCAAAAATCGCTCGAAAGCCTCGCGGGCGCCTATAATTTCCAGTTGGGCATAGATTTGGGCCAGCTTTCGATCCCAAAGAACGTCATCTCCAAATTTGACTTCGGAACTGCCGTCACTGTTCTCAATCGCTTGGTTGTCAAAAAGCTGGAGGACTTGGTATTCAGTATCATGTCTAAGATTGGTGGCTTTTTGCTTGCGTCCGATTTGTCTGACAAGTCCTTGTTCGCTTATGTCACCAATCCAAGCAACTTTGCATTTTTCGCCTCGTTTACCTCGGATTCCGCCCTCGACTCGCTTGCATTGACGCTTTACTCTGACATTTTGAAGCAGCTTGGAATCAACTTCCAAGAAACCAAGCTCAGCACCTTCGTTTTCGATCTGTGCCAGGAAATCGTTTCCAAAAAGCAGCAGCTCCTCTTGAGTAAATACTTGTGGTTGTTATCTGACGACCAGATTGCAGAGTTGGCTTCGCGATTTGAGAATTCGAGTCTTGTGATCAGCGTCTTTGAAGAAGTCCGCGCGAGGAACATCAAAATAGAGCCTGACTTTGACGAACTTTTGAAGCTCAATTCCTCAAAAGTCCATAACATTTTGCAGCATTTCCTGAGTTCCATTACCGATGTGGATATCATCATGTCCAATCCTTCACTTCATTTCCTCTTGGACGATCCCAGCCCCGAAGTTGCCAAGTATTTGATTGATAGTGAGGCTATCCCTGCTGATGTTCTCTATAGGGTTGCTGGTACTAACAGACCAGTGGCAGAAAAATTCAAGGAGCTGGTTGTCGATTTGGCCCTCAGCATGGAAAATTGGAATCAGTCATTGAAGATTTTCTCCCAATATTTGGAATGGTTCGACAGAGACACCATCCTCAAATTGACCTTCGATCAAGTGGCAGAAAAACCCAAGTTGGCCATGACGGCCGAGTTTTCGGCATTTGTCAATCTGTATGTCGCAGCAAACAATACTCAAGTGAACGATGCGATTGTGTTGTGGCTTCAAAGAGCAATGATCTACATCACCAAGAAGTTTGCTGAATCTCTGGAACTTTCGATTCATTTTGACGCATTCCTCGCTTCTATCGTTGATTTTGCGGCAAAGTTCCAGAACTACTTGGCACTCATTCCTGTAAGCATTTTGAATGCCCAGTTTGAGGTTTTACTTAATCACAGCAAGTGGATCTCGTTCGAAAAGTACCTCGCTTACGCCAATGAGATCTTGTTGCATGCTAAGGGGATTGATGCCGCGAGATTGCTCCAAATTTTTATCACCAACGATAACAACGTTTTGCGCAAACTACCTGGGACAGAAGACTCGCAAGTTCGGACTCAAAGTGGACTACTCATTTATGTCTTGTACAATACGCCAGGGTTCACTCCATCGGTTTCTTTGACCAATCAGCTCCTCGACCTCTACCTCGGATCTGCCAGGGCGGAGGACCAGTTGATCAAAGCTGTGCTTGTCAAGAATGAGGCGAAAACTACCAAGAGCTGGGTGCAAAATGTGACCAATTGGGACTACATTGACGAGCTCTCCCAGCGTGAGATCGACTTGGTTGGGCAAGAAAGGCTCATTCTCAAAGACAAGTCGAGCTTGGTTGTTGCACTCAACAAAAACTTCGTGGCTAACACAGTCAGAAACATGAAACCAATTCCAGCCCTTCCCAAGAGCAAGAATTATGTGGATTTCATTCGTTTCTCGAAGAAGTGTTTCTCGGGCCCGTACCAGACTACAGTGTACGACGCGGAGTTTCTTATTCTTGTGATTCTTAACAACGAAGAGCTTGTGCGTGAGGACGAAGGCAAGATCCTGTTCAGTTTGGCGAAGATCATCGAATCGGGTCTTTTGCTGTTCGTTGTTTCAAGTCTCGCACTTGACCATGTGAGAGATGTCGCCAAGGTCATTTTGCACGGGATCTTGAAGTACCTCAACACCACAGAGACGGTGTTCAAAGACAAGAACATACTCAAGATATATGTTTCGTCGATCTTGCACACTGTGCGTGTTTCCGATCACCAGACCCCAATGGTTTGGTATTTTATTGGCCAGTTTGCTAATATCATCGCCAACCCGGGCCATTTCCTTTACGAGCGTGTCACCAGGTATATATTGTCGACCCCGGTTTTTCCGCAGTTTGAAATTCCTCTCTACAAGGCAATTGTCCTGAGCTTGACCAGTGAGGACACCATTGAAGACGACAACTACTACAAGCAGGTTTCGTGGTTAGTGGATTTGCTCACTGAGGGAATCACTTCAGCCGCAGACTTGAAGATGTTGCGGTTCAGGGAAGTCGTCGAGTGGGCACTAAATGTGAGCAACTTAGCGTACACGCCCGGCATTCTCAAGGCGAAGATTTTGCGGTTCATCAACGAAGTCCAGTCTACCGACGGCACGGATCTCTTTGTGACGAAGTTCGCGGGGTTTGCATCCTTGGAGGTTTTGAAGAGACTGTTGACCGACGATAACTTCTCTTCCAGGCAGCAAGCGTTGAGCATCGACCAGATTGCGATGAAGACTGGAATAGTGTCGCAGAGCCAGAAGAGAATTCGTGACTGGGCCGACGGGGATGTGTTTCGGGCTGTGAAGAGGATTCATGACCAAGGAACGCAAACATCATGAGCATGGTGTCGATCAATAGACTTAGAATAAGACACCTTAAACGAAACGAATTTTGAACCAGAAATCAAGGGAGAGGGATTTATACGTAGGGCCTCGTGGCCGTAGGAACCGCGACTGTCGGAATTTAAGATAAGTGTAGCAGAAACTCAAACTCATACTCAAAGGCCAACAGTTGTATTGAAAAGCTATCGTTTGACCTTTTTGAGTCAATAACGGTCCAAATTGTTCGAGTGATTGTTTTGAAGATTCTAACTTCCAGAAATGTTTTACCAGTTTTCACTTCACATCATTGAAGACTGTAAAATGACAAATCGAAGAATCCTCGTCAAAAATCGAAATGACGTCCCAGCTTCTCCAAATTCAACCCGCAGGGTAATGAGACAACTATAAGCACATCTTGACCTATATATCCCGGAAAGTATGACACAATCTCGAAATCACTCATTCATGGAATCCTTGCCACTAGCCTAACACACCAGACATGTTGAGACGACGGTGATCGAATATCCACCCAGTCTACTGCAACCCTCAAAATGTCTCGATATCTACGCAATTCATTCTTTATTCATTATCGCATGCCCATTAGGTGGGACCATTTCAGCACACTATAACCGAGGTCGTGTCCCACCCAAATGACCAGATAAGGTGGTGGCATTGCAGGTGTATGATTATCACCATGTCGGTACGTACAAACACCACCAAGTATTTTCAAACGCGGAACTAACACCAGCTCGGCAAACTCACTCACTACGGCGTGGATTTGGTTCTCATTTCGATCATTCTCGCGGGAATACACCGTAATACCGGCCTTGTGTTCGATACGTCTCACTTCTCGTCGGTGGACTTCCGCAAATGGTTCGGAAAGTATTTATCGCTAGGAGAGGCTTGTTACGACAAGTGTGTTACGATTTTGCGGGCCAGCGGATACTTCAAGCAGAAGAACTTGGTGTATGACTACGTTTCCAAGGAAGCATCCAAGGTGATCAAGGAGCAGACCGGCAGAGACATCAGCGACTTCAAACAGGAGTAGTTTTGTGATATTCAATTGGGAAGCAGGAATATGGCTATGAATAGACGAACCAGGATTGGAATGCTGTAGGGCAGGGGAATTGGAAGAATGAAATGTACAAAAGAGAACAAAGGAACATGACACTGTGTAAGTTGAAGGTATGTGCAAGTTCCTCTTTCTTCTATCTTTATCCTCGATTTCTCTTTTAATCTTGTTGCCTTATATCGTGGCCCGACTAAAGCCTGGTGATCCACGGTATATACAGTTCCAACTCCATCATAGTATGTAAAAGCAGCCATCCTGACCCAATCCCGATCTTCATTGCGAATTTCTCATTCCCGTTGTTTCATTCCATCAGTATGATCGCATAGCAACACAGATGTCGAGATGCATTGAGCTGGACACTCCCACTTCAGGTCATGAAAAACAGACACCTCCATACTAACAGCCCGATGTCACTACAGGAACAACTAGCGGCGAAGTTTCGAAATGCAATTGAGCTCGAACAGAAGTGCGACACACTTCTTACGCACTCGTATCTCGAGAGTTACTCACTGAAGAAGTTGGCCTCGTTTGGGTTGGCAGTGACCAACTTGTCCATGTCCAATATGCGGACCGGACTCGGCGGAAAGACGTTGATTGAGTTGTCCCTTGATCCGGCATTCTCAAGGCCAGAGGACGAAATCCAACCTGGCTCTTTGAGAGTTGGCGATATAGTGAAATTGGACAGAATGGGAACTATCAAGGCCTCCGACGACAAAGAGAACGCCAGCACAGCACTAGAAGGAGTGATAGTCAAACTAACAGGAAAAGTCATCAATGTGTCAATGGAGGAAGACGTTTCAGATGACAGTATCATGAGCTTGTACAACAATACTGGCAATGACAATGTGAGGATGTGGATAGTCAAACTCACCAACTCTGTGACATATAAACGGATGTTTCAGGCAATGAAGAAGCTCGAGTCGCTTAAAGAGTACGACAAAGGCGAGGTTCTTCGTATACTTCTTGGAGAGACCAGATTCACTCCAAGACCAAGCCAAAAGAAGATCACATTCTTCGACACGACCTTAAACGAGTCGCAAAAGGCGGCCATTGACTTCGCGATAAACTCGGCCCCTGTTACGATCATACACGGTCCGCCAGGAACAGGAAAAACGTACACCTTGATTGAGTTGATCAAGCAGTTGACTTTTAACCACGACGAGCGTGTTTTGGTCTGTGGTGCCTCCAACATATCCGTCGACAACATCTTGGAGCGACTTTCTTCGGTGTTTACTGGAGATAATGAAGAAGACACCAAGAAGAAAACCCGACGCAAGAAAACCAAAAGCAAGAACCCAGAGAAATTGGTTCGCATTGGCCATCCAGCTCGTCTTCTCAAGGCTAACTTGCAACACTCTCTTGATGTTCTATCCAAATCCACAGGCGAAGTTGGCGGAAACGAAATTCTTAAAGACATTGAGAACGATATTGGGAGCACTCTCGGCCAGATCAGAAAATGCAAGAGATACGGCGAGCGGAAAGCACTTTGGGGCGAGTTGAAACAGCTCAAGAAGGAATTGCGCCTCCGAGAACGAAAAGTGGTGCACGATATTCTCGTCAATGCTCAAGTGGTACTTGCTACATTACATGGGGCCGGCTCCAACGAACTCATTGCGTTGTACAAGGACCACGAGTTTTCGGTCGACAAACCACTTTTTGATACTATAATTATCGACGAAGTATCGCAATCTTTAGAGCCCCAGTGTTGGATTCCGTTGGCTACACATTTGGGATGCAAAAGGTTAGTAATTGCAGGAGATAACAAACAGCTCCCCGCCACGGTCAAGTCGAAAGAAGAAGCCGTGGCCGAGATAAAAAAAGGCAACTGTGCTGATCTTGAGTTCACTTTGTTCGACAGATTAGTGGCGGACCACGATGGAAACGACTACCGTCGGCTTCTCGACGTCCAGTACCGTATGAACAAACAAATCATGCAGTTTCCATCGAAAAAACTCTATGAGGGCAGACTCAAGGCTGCAGATTCAGTGCTGGATATTACGCTTCCGGATCTTGCAGAGGTGAATTCCACTGAAGAGACCGAAGTGGTCTGTCTTTGGTACGACACCCAGGGCGGAGAGTTTCCCGAGCAAAACAGTGACGACGACGTGAAATCTCTTGTTTCGGCCGGTTCTAAGTACAATGAGATGGAGGCGCTCGTGGTTCTACAGCATGTGAAGAAATTAGTGGAGGCTGGAGTGAAGCCCGAGTTCATTGGTATCATTTCACCCTACAGTGCGCAGGTTGCAGTGCTCAAAAAAACAGTCGGGAGCGAGTTTCAAGGTATCGAAATATCCACCGTTGACGGTTTTCAGGGCCGAGAAAAAGAGGTGATTGTGGTGTCACTTGTTCGGTCCAACGACCACCGCGAGGTTGGATTCTTGAACGAACCACGCCGACTCAACGTGGCCATGACTCGACCAAAGCGACAGTTGTGCGTTGTTGGAGACTTGGAGCTTCTTCAAAATTCCGGAGTGGGCTATTTGAGCGACTGGGCCAAGTACGTGGAGGCCAACTACGAGGTGTTGTACCCCGACTTGGGAGACTACTAAGGTGAGTAAAATAATCGACGAAGATGAAATAAGGGGCATTAGGCAATATACGGCGATGATGTATGTGAGATTGAAGAATTCGTGGCCAGGAAAGAAGGTGGTGTCAGATGAAGTGTCGAACTTGCATGGAGTAGACTCGCTAATAGATAAAATAGGATCAGGAACTTTCGACGCAGCCCTGAGAGACGTTGAATAAAAAGAGTTTGTCCTCGAGGATGGTTGAAGTGGCCTCAGGGTGAGACATTGCAATCCATGAGGCGGGAAAAGCAACGTGGACGGGACTCGCGGACACGGAAATGGCAAACTCGCGCAGGATAAGCGACGAACGCAGAGTGTGTCCAATTATTCTGAGCACTGCAGGTCAGTGGAGGATCAGTGGAGGCGCAAAGGTCCAGACTCTTTGCTATATGTATTTTTGCGCCTCTAAAGCAGAAACCAGCGGAACAAACGGTGAATGTCACTAAAGAGATTGACCATAATAGTTCGAGCAAGTGAGATGAAGAGCGGGGTTGAGTAAAGTTGAGTGAGGTAGAGTGAGGTTCAGAGTAGGTAGAGTTAGGAAATGTAAGCGAGGAGACGGAAACCGTAAACTGGCGATCGCTGCGTCACATGAGGAAGTCGGCAAATACGGCCGCTGAAAAATTTGAAAAAGAAACTTGCGAACGCCAGGCACGATCCGATTCAAGAAGTTTTTCTCCGAATAGGAAAAGAGGTTGCGCATGAACAAGGCTCATGGACCCACTACACACAGACCAAGGCCAGCACTCGCCAGTAGACCCGAGAGAAACCTCGAGGAACAACGATAAAACTAAAATAGCAAAGGTGGAATAGCAAAAAATAACGGAGACGAAAAAATTACTTGCGATATGGCCGTCCTCCGTATCCTATCGGAGGTTATCGGATCCATCGGACAAGTCCGCGCATCTCATTGATCTAGACTAAACCTGCCAATGACACGCGTAGCCTACACACCTTTCTGGCCAATCGGGTTTGTGCCTTCGGCGCAAGCCTCGTCAAGTCGGCAAAAGCGTCGGCGTAATGACATCTGGCAATTTAACAAATAGGGCAATTTGGCCCCCAGTGTGCACACACAGAAACTTGCGCCGGATCGGCAGAAACTGGCCGCCAATGAGATCAGCCACTGCCATCAGATGTCCAGATCAGGATATTCGGACTTCCAGCGGGCTGAGCTGGCCGACAAGTCCACCCAGTAGTAACGTGGGCTAACACCTGCAGGAGGTATTAGGGCCAAGACCACCAGCCAGCAAGAAAACAGGACGCGAACAAAGCAAGAAATGAAAAGAGAACAACAAAGACGAAGAAGGAGTGAGTAAGAAGGAGACGGAAAAGGAGAAGGAGAAGCAGAAAGAGGCAGAATGTAAATTACAACAAGTTAAGAAGCGGAACGCTGCAAAACGAGGTAGGAGTTGATGACGACACAGACACGAAATTTTGCACATTATTATGCGCCCAGCACTGCACGTCTCAATGGACGGGCAACCAGCTGAGAATCCGATTTGGAGGCTTGTCGCAAGGCAGTTTCAGAAATGCGCTTTTGTTTCAGCCTCCTATCCGCCTCGGCCGCGGAATCGTGCGGTCGGGCTCGTTTCGAGCGAATATGACCAACGGCTTAGCGCGTCGGCCCCTGCGGTTTTCTGCAGGCGAGATGTTGATTTGAGTGGCAGATTGGTTCGCGAATCTGCAAGGGGTCGCTTCGATGCAGCCCCACGCGCACCGGGTGCAGGCCCGGTAATAACGGCATGCATGCCCGCGCAGCCGGTTGCCCTACACACAGGCATACGCGCACTCGTGCATGGGCCAGATACACCTTATAACCCACGCTACATCCGCCTCTAGCATTCCTACCCGACTCTTCGCCTCAGTTACGTTCCGCGCTGCGACTGCACCCTTGCCCTATAAAGCTCCGGCGTCCGCTCTCTTGCTCGGCAGAACATTTGCCTTCTCGTCCGCTCCTTCAACTCAAACTCTAAATCCGCTCACTGATGAGATTCGCTACTGTCGCTGCTGCAGCCTCGCTCGCTTCGCTTGCGCTCGCTAAGACCCACTATGTCACCAAGGTCCACTACGTCACCGTTGATGCCAACGGCAACACTGTCGGTGCCGACCAGGATGCCACGCTGGCCCTGGCGGTCACTGTGGTTGCAAACCAGCAGGTTGAATCCACTTTTACCCCCACCACCTTGCTGACGGTGGCTGCCTCGTACAGTTCCATCAGCAAGTCGGTGGCTGACACCTCGCGCACGTCGAGCGCCGCTGCGGCGACTTCGTCCTCTGCGTCCGACTCCAACTCCGACGTGTACGCGGACATCGCCTCGTCCGGTGTTGACGAGGACTTTGCCAAGGCCATTTTGGATGCACACAACGAGAAGCGTGCGCTCCACTCCGCGGGTGACTTGAGCTGGGACACTACCGTGTACCAGTACGCCCAGAACTACGCCGACCAGTACACCTGCGGTGCCGACTTGAAGCACAGCGGTGGAAAGTACGGTGAGAACTTGGCTCTGGGATTCTCGACCGGTGTTGCCGCTTTCAACGCGTGGTACTCCGAGGGTGATGACTACGACTACAGCCTGGCGTCGCTGTTCGACCACTTCACTGCGGTGATCTGGAAGGGCACCACCAAGTTGGGATGTGCGTACAAGAAGTGCGACGGTGGCTTGTATGTGATCTGCTCGTACGACCCTGCGGGTAACATCATTGGATACGGAAAGGAAAACCTTTTTTCCAGCTAGACTGGTGGTACATAGATTGATTTAGTTCGGTTTCGTTATATAGTGTAGGGAAAATGAGGAGAGAAAAGATAGAATTGAGAAATAAAGTCGAACGAGCGGAATTAAGTTTGAATTATTTTTTGATGTGCCCACTCCGGTGCAATGCGCCTATGGTGGCTTGTATGGCAAGCATGGCTTGTTTGGCGAAATGAACGGCCGCGTAGACGATTGGGGCTTGGCATTCGCGAACTAGCCACCGCGATGCGGGGCCTGATGAGAATCCATGATACGAGGTAATAAGAGCCACCGCAGGAACGCGTACGATGGACCCTGATCTTAATTGCTTTTATTAGCCGAGAAGTGGATTGGCAGCGAAGCAGCGGTCACGGTTGGGATGGTCACGATTAGGAGGGTCACGATTAGGAGGTCACGGTTATTCTGGAGTTTTTGTTTTCGTGTGTCCGCAATGGGCTGTGTCAGAGAAGTATGATACATTCGGGAACGTGTTTACCAGATGAAACATACTTGCTGGAGAACTGTAAACATATGAGCATTGGTAATGTGACTGGTTGTCACATTTGGCATGGTTGCTGTTTTAGCATGCAACCAGGTGAAACCTTTGGGTGCGTTTTGGTACTTGAAGATAAACACTCTCCACTTTGTGGCTATGCTGCGCAGCCGGGTATACCAGACAGTTCTAAATTCGTGCTGCTCGAGTTTCTACTTGCTGATCGTGTCGCCATAAAGTTAAGAGCGCAAGAACGATCGAATGTTGCTCTCTCTGGTCGTCCTCTGAGCCGTTTGGTACCCCAAGCACTGGTATGGCACTCAACCCACCAATTCGGTGCATTAGGGGCTGATGACATTGTTTCATCCGGGCTGTGTCCGTTTCTTATGATTCTTTAGGTCTAGTTCAGCTGTCGCTCGCTGTATTCTCGTTCATTAAACCCAATTTCAATCCTCTCAGTTCCAAATTTCGGTCCACTTGACTCTAAAATCTGTCTGCCTTGTCGCCAACAACCTTTACCAGAAAGCCCGATCATTAACATTTTCCCTGTCGATGCCATTCTCCCGTCTTCAAATTTTCCGCAGTCGAGCCGAAGATTGGTGTGCTCACTTTCGGTGCGCAACCGAGTTTCCAATCTACGGGCTCGCAAAATTCACAACCAGGTAACTTTTTCTCTCTGCTTGGGGGAATCATTAATTGGTCAAACTTCCTGCAATAGTGACCCTGTAAGAATCACTGGTGTGCAATAACGTTCCATTTTGGAAAAATACAGGCGAACTTCACCAAAGGAAGGTCGTTGGCCATTCCCTTGAGTGTTTGCTTGGATGCAGCTTGCACTGAATTACTTGCTGACACGAGACTGGGAGGGAAAGGGTAATTCGAAATCAAGATGTCGTTTGTCCCAATCAAAGAAGCTGACACTCACCAGGCAAATTGCCACTGCCCTTTCATAATTCTATTTTTGCTTGATACTTCCTTAAGACACCTCGGATGTCCTTAACGCGGCCCGGGTGTATATGTGCGACTTAATTCATGCTTAGCCAGCCATTACGTTCTTGTGTTAGGTTCTTTAAAAGTGCGGGAATTTACCGAGAACACCGAAGTGGAGTGACAGCTGACCAGAGGTCCGAAAAATGCCTTAAGAGTGGCGCTCTCTGCCAGTCGGAAAACCAGGGAATGGCAAGATAGCAAGGATCACCATATCGCCACAACATGCGATATTAAAGCAACTCCCCTTCGGTCACCACCGACGAGCCTATCTGCATGAAATCACCGAACGCTTTTCAAGATCCAGAACCTTAAATCGCCGGGCTACGTGACCTCATTGGCCGCAATATACTCAGATCCCCGCACCCATCACGCCATAGAAAAGAGCAAAATAAGAAGCAAAAGAAGAAGAAGCAACAGGGAAAGTAGAAGAAGAGGAAAGCAAAAGAGAGAAATTAATAAGAGAGAAGAAACCGGAGCAGAGAGGAAAAGCCGCAGATAGGAGCATCAAGAACAATAGGAGAGGTACTAGCAGGCCCAATCGGCACCTGGGGCCTGCAGGCCATCCGAGCACCGTCGAACAACTCGTCCGTCAAGAAATTCTAAGAAGGTCGGCCAGTGAAGTTGTAGAAGCTTCGTAGGCCCGGGCTATACACCGGACGCACGATTAGCCAGCCGTTGCTCCTGCACAGACCCCACGGTCCAGAGCCACCAAGAACTATCGAGAGAAGGAAGAAAGAAAAAAAAGAAAAGAGAGAAGGAAAACAGAGAAGCAAAGGAAAGAAAGGAAAGAAAGTCGAGCGTCGCCTCCTGCAGCCTGGGGCCAGATCTCAGGCTCCTCCACGGTGGGCGGCGGCTCCTGCAGGACAAGCTCCGATGACTGGGAACCTCACCTCTCTTATGAACGACGTCGGGCACGGCGTCAAAGACGAACTCCCGAGCCCCGGCGGCCCCCGGGACGACCCCAGTGCCTCCGGGTCGCCGCCTTCCGAGCCGCCCCAGGACGACAGCGACCGCAAACGCCTCAACCGAGCATGTATGCGGTGCCGCTTCCGCCACACTCGGTGCCCGGGCGGCCAGCCATGCGCCAAGTGCCAGCTTGCCAAGACCAAGTGCGAGTACGTGACGTACGAGAAGCGCCTAGTGGTGTCGCGCAAGTACTTGTACAAGCTCCAGGAGGACATTGCGCGGTTGAAGAAGGAGAACGCACTGCTCCGACACAGCATGAGCGAGCGGTCGGCGCCGATGGCGACGACGGTTTCTGCGCCGGCGAACGCGAGCTCGATGGGAGCAATTGCCGGAGGAGGAGTAGGAGGAGGAGTAGGAGGTGAAAGTGGAGGCGGAATAGGAGGTGGAATGGGAGGCGGGGGCGGAATAGGAGGTGGTGGCACCTCAGAAGCGCTCGAATTCATCCCCTCGCCCGAGGGCTTGCACGCGGCCGAGGATATCCCCAACGAGGTCATCCACCCGCTGTTGGACAAGTACGGGCGGCTCATCCAGTCGCGCACGGGCGAAAAACTCTACGTGGGCCTGCTGCTGATGACGCTCTTTGGGCTCGAGATCCAGAACATGGCGCCCAGCCTCTTGGGCTCCGCCGAGTCCACCCCCGCGGAATCGCCCCAGTTCAACACCGCCGCGGGCCTCGACACCTTCACCGACGGCAAGCGCGAAACGAAGATCTTGGAAAAGGAGGGCAACGCCTACAACATCACCCTCGCCAAGACCAACACCCGCCCCGGGCTCTCGGTCAACTTCACCCTCCCGTCGTACCTGTATGCCATCCTCTTGGTCGACACCTTCATCAACTACAACGACGGCTGCTTCTACTTCTTCAACGAGGGCCTCGTCAAGAAGTTCTTGATGAACTTGTACGCCGGCAACGCCGCCGACAACAAGAAGATCATCAAGCGCAACATCCTGCCCAACGTGGGCCCCGCCGACGACGAAAACACCATCAAGAAGGACGCCGACGACGACACCATTCTCGAGACCATCTGGTTCTGCAAGATTCTCTTGATCTTCGCCATCGGCGAGATGTACCTCGGCACCGAGTCCGACACCCACATGAACAACTCCAAGGACACCACCATCCGCAACTACGGGAAAAAGAAGACCAACCGCCGCATCGCGGGCAAGCGGAACACCTTGCCCGGCTCCGGCTTCTTCTACCAGGCCTCCGAGTTGTTCACCGGCTTGTTCGCGTCGGGCGCCATCGACAACATCACCAAGGACGGCGGCATCGAGGTCATGCTCCTCTACGCCTTCTACCTCCAGGTGGCCGACTGCACCATCGCCTCCTACTTCTACTTTGGCTTGGCGTTGCGCTCCACCTTGATCCTCGGCTGGCACGTGGACGCCGACATGGAGAACATCAACCGCTTTGAGCTCGAGCACCGCCGCCGCATCTGGTGGACCGTGTACATGTACGAGCGCATGTTGTCGTCCAAGGCGGGGCTCCCCTTGAGTTTCGCCGACGACAGCGTGTCCACGGAGTTGCCGTTCGACTTCAAGTTGAACCTCGACGACTTCCCGCGCGACGAGAACGACGTGCGCGGCTACTACATCTTCCCGTCCGCCGAGTACATCAACAACTGCGTCACCATCACCCAGATCAACGCCATCATCTTGTCCTCGCTCTACACCAAGCAGCCCACGGCCAACATCTTACCGGTGGTTTCGGATCTCGTGCAGCGGCTTTTCAAGTGGAAGAACTCGCTACCGGAGTTCTTGCGCGTCGACTTTTCCAAGGATGACGTCAAGATCTCCCGCTTGATCGTCAACTTGATGACGGAGTACTTCCAGGGCATGAATTTGGCGGTGCGCCCGTTGCTCTTCCACTTTGCCACTAAGAAGTTGAAGGAGTTGCAGGTCCAGAACCACACCAACCGCTACGTCGACTTGTCGAAGTACTCCAAGAACGTGCTCACGTTGCTCAACGCGTCGTTCCAAGCGTCCATCAACACCATCAAGTGCATCTGGGCACTCTTCCCCCAAAACATGGTGGCGCTCTTTGGCTGGATGGACCGCGAGTACTTGTTCACGTCGGCGTCGACCCTTATTCTTTTCAACGCGTCACTCGGCGTCCACGACGCAACAAGGGTCCATTTGGACCATGCGCTCACCGTGTTCAACAAGATGAAGAAGCTCGGGAACTACCCCGCGGCGTTGCGCCGCGCTCAGCTCCTCAAGTTGATCAAGGTGCTTGACTTCAACGGGGTGATGCAGGACCTCCTCCAGAAACATGACGACGTAACCAAAACGTTCACGGGTAAGGGCTTTGGGATGGACGTGGACACGAATCCTTTTGGCGATGCCACGCCTTTCCGGGAGGCAGTCAACTCCTCCAGGTTCAGACAGCCGGTTCCCACACATAACGCCGTTGTTCCGGAGCCGCTTCGAGACGACTTGGATTTTCTCCAGTTCAACAACCCCGTTCCGTCTTCCACGCGGCCCAACTCGAACCGACACACGCCAACTATTCCGCCATCAGCCAACTTGACCAACGAAGAGGCGTTCCAGTTCAATGCGAAGATCAGCGAGAAGAATGTGGCCGGGGGCTTCTTTCCGAATCCTGACTTGGCCGGGATAGAGGGACTCACATACCTTGACGAGGAACAGAAGTTGTGGAACGAAATCACCAACGACGCTGTCTGGTTGCAGCCATCGGCAGTTCCGAACACGCAGAACCGATCGGATTTCCCTGCCGACCAGATGGAGCAGGATTTCTTGCACATGAGAGACCAGCCGGGGCCGAACATTCCGAGGCAAACCTCGATGGGAAACTTCGTGGGTGCCTACAGCGACATCGTCAACATGGAGTTCCAAGAGGACGCCTTCTGAGTGCTAATAGATCTTGGTTAGTCATGAGAACGAAGACACGCGGAGTAGGGAAGAGAATTTGAGTATGGGAAAGCGAAATTATCAGGAAATGGACTGTAGAAACTTTACGGCCGAGCTTAAAAGCATAGCTACACGGGGTGTAAGTGAACATTACAATATGGGAATTTCTATTGATAAAGTGAAAGAGCCGGCAAGCTCAAGACCGAGCAAACCAGGATGATATTAAGTCACTGCCAATCAAAGCATCCAAGTCATTCCAACAATCAGAACTAAAGTTGATCCATCTGAATTCAATATTTTCGAGAGCCAGAGAAAGCCAACAACTAGGCTGTAATACACAGCAAATAAGGGGAGAACGGTATCCCCGAGGTACCAGAGAATAATTGATTCAGCGGAAGTATGAGCGAGATGAGCACTTCAATGCATATGGAGAGCAATAGCGAACGCTCACATAATATATTTATCCACGCCGGTGGTGGTTGAACATGGCGAGGTGATACTGCTAGGGTTGCAGCCACCAGTGGAATGACTGCAGCACGATCACTAATTCAAACAATCGTGCTTGGTTCTGCCAGAACAGCCACATGTAATTAACTGAAACAAACATCCACTAGATTTCGCTCGCTAAAGAAACACCATATCGAAGCAACCGAGTCCCAGAACGACGGTCTGCCAAATGCATGGTACTGTCAAAGCACTCAAGGTACCGAGCACAATAACGAACTCTGATTCAATTTGCGCTAGAGGGGCCACTGCTCCGTTATCAGCACATCAACAACAGCCAAAGCAGCACTTCGCTTCCACTCTTGAAGATCTGTTCTCCCCCTCCACCTTACTTTCACTTTCGCATTCTCTTCCTCCTCTCCTCCTCATTCCCATCGCTCTCACTTTCACTTTCACTTTCACCTTCGCCTTCACTATCACTCTCACTTTCTCACTCCTTCTCCTCTTTCTCATTCTCATTCTCCTTTACATTCATTCACGCTGTCTTCACCTTCTCTTCTCTTCACCTTCTTTGCTCGTTCATACTCTCACTTTCCTTTCTCAGTCACACTCTTCACTCTGCTGTCATCCGCACTCCTCTCTCATTCACACTCTTCTCTCTTTTCGCATTCTCTCATTCGCTTCACCTTCTCCTCCTCGTCCCCTACACCTGGATAGTTACACGTATAATACAATCAAAAGAAGCCGGGCGAAAAGTCACCGGAGCCCTGCTGCTGGAGAATCTGCTGCGGCGAAATCAGCATGGGCGCGTTCTTGAACTCGTCGTACTCGCCGTCCTTGAACATGTCGCTTTTCCCAAACTGGCCGTTTCGCATCTGCGGCGAGTTGTACTGCTGGTACGGAAACAGCTGCGGTTGCTGTTGTTGTTGTTGTTGTTGTTGTTGTTGTTGTTGTTGTTGTTGTTGTTGTTGTTGCTGCTGCTGCTGCTGCTGCTGAGGTTGTTGAGGCTGTGCCTGCGTTTGTGGCGGCGGCTTCCGCTTGTCCGGCTGCTGCTTCATCTGCTGCATCTTCACTTTCAAAAACTGGATCGCCTCAGGGTACAAGTCGTGGAGCTGCTTGTACAACAGCTTCAACTCGGGCATTTCCGGAGGCGCCGACAAGATCACCGGGAACTGGAGCCTGTTCGGCTGCTGCGCCGCCGCCTTGTTGTGGTACACGTCGTGGACATAAGACAACACGCTGAGGTTGCACTGTAGTCGCCGGTTCAAGTTGTTGTACTGCTCCAACACCGTCTGGCGCGCCTGCGGCAGCATGCGCAGAATGGCCTGTTGGTTGCTGAGCACAGACACGTAGATGCTGTAGGCCTTTTTGATGAGCAGGGCGTTGATCATGAGGAGCACCGTGACCCGCTCGCGGTCGAGCTCGAGCAGGCGGTCGGCCATTTCGGAGGTATGGATGTGGGGGAGGTCCGGAATTAGGAGTGTGCCTGGCACGCGGTGTGGATGTGGAGCGTGGAGTTTTTGGTGCCCGAGAAGAGTTGATTATTTGTTTTGCATATGGCGAACGAGGCCGCGGGGCACGCCAGTGGGGAAGGGCGGGGGAGGGGAGTAAAAGGGGCGTAAAAGGGGAGTAGAGGGACAGAAGAGGACACGGGCTATTACATATTCTTTTTTTTTCTTGGGGATGGGGAAGTGGTGGGCGGTGACGCCGTGGAGTGCAGGCAGGGCTCTGATAAAGGAAGAAAGAAGAAACGAAAGCGGAACAGAAAAATAGAGAAGAAAGAGAGAATGACGAAATAAATGAAAAGAGTGAGCTTGTTGGAGGAGAGCAGCGGTTCTGAAATTGCTTTTACCTCCTGTTTTGGTGTGTTGTAGTGGAGGTGCTCCTACTGTACTGTATCGTACAGGCGCAGGTACCAGAGGGTCTCCATCTGACAGCTCCGAATCGGGAACACCCGGAGGTGGCCCGAATCAATGAAGTGTTCCGTAATTAAAGTTCCTTCAAAAAAATATTGATTTTTTTCGCGTTTTGCTTTCGGCTTCTTGTCGTTGGCACTGGCTGCGATCAATTTTTATTGAAGATTGATAGAGGTTTCGGGTAGTTCCTCGGAGCTGGCTACGCGGACTTGTTCGTTTACGTAGATCCGGGATTTATTTTCAGGTTTGAGAAAATTTATCTCGGAGCGTTTATTCGGTGCTTCCGCTGCGTTGATGTTGCGTCATTGGCACAGAGGGCGGCAGTAACCAGGTTCTAAAGCGCTCAGTGAGAGTTTGATGCCAGAGTGGTGGTGGAAAAACGTAGAATCAAACGAAAGTCAAATTTCGGTTCAAGAGACCGGAGAGTGAAAGAAGAGTGCTACTCATGCGGATTTATACCCAGCGGAGGCGGGGTTTATTGCCCAAAAGGTGGAATTGATAAATTGAAACAGAGGTGAAAAAGATTTTATCAAGCGGAGGTGGTAACAATTTAGTAAAAGGGAGGTGGAAATAATTCAGTAAAAGGGAGGTGAAATTAATTTAGTACGAGGTGAAGACAATTTATTGAGGCGGAGAAAAAGTTTGAATGTCATGAGTGCTTCTTCCATCCTGGGCTCGGTCCTATTTGCCTAGCTGGTGGGTCCAAAGCCCAACCAAAGCGCTCAGAAATTGAACCAAACAAAGCGCTGGAGACTTCAAGGACGTGCCTTTTCTGCCCATTGACTCCGCACTTTAACAGAATTGGGCGCATAATTCGGGCAGACCTTAGCACCCACAGGCACCCTATAATTACTCTCCCTCGAATCCTAACGTCTGCCCAATTCAAGATTATACGCGAATCTCAAGTCTCTCGAGTGTCTCAAAAGCTCAGGTCCTCATCTACAGCAATACAGAATGTCTGTCTATACATCGACTCCGACCGAGCATCCAGCCCGACCGAAAAAGATACCAAATCCAATTAGACAAGCCACCAGACCAGACCAGATAACACTAGTCAAGTTCAGGCTAACCAAGTGAGTCTAACCAAGGCTAACAAAGTTAGTCTAATCAAGGCTAACCATCCTAGTCAAGTTTAGGCTAATCAAGTCAAGGCGTGCCATGTAAGCATGGCCATCACTCCAGCCCAACCTGCTGGCCTATAACTTGCTCGTCAACTCCGGCACCGCGTCCGCAATGTCCGCAACCAACCCTATGTCCGCCACATTGAAGATGGCCGCCTCCGGGTCCTTGTTGATGGCCACAATCGTCTTCGAGTCCTTCATCCCCGCAAGGTGCTGGATCGCGCCCGAAATTCCCGCCGCCACATACAACTCAGGGGCTACGATCTTGCCGGTCTGGCCCACCTGCAAAGAGTTGTCGCAGAAACCCGCATCAACTGCTGCACGAGAAGCGCCCACCGCCGCATTCAACTTAGCCGCCAAGGGCTCGATGAGCGCCTCGAACGTCTCCTTGTTTTTGAGCCCGCGCCCGCCGGCTACCACGCGCTGGGCTGAGCCAAGTTCGGGGCGCTCGGAGGTGATCAAGCTCTCCGAGACAAACTCGGTCCGAGAGTCCGACGCGGGCGCAGACACGTCCTCAATAGGGGCTCCGGATCCGGTAGTAGCAGCCGGCGCAAACGCAGATGCCCGCACGGATATGAGCACGGTTTTGTCGGAGGTTTCCACCGTGGCCAAAGCGTTGCCAGCGTAGATCGGCCGCACAAACGTCGAGGGCGACTCCACGCGGATAATGTCGGAAATGGGCTGCACGTCGAGAAGTGCGCCGAGCCGAGGCAAAAACGACTTGCCCACGGCGCTCGCTGGCGTCACCACAAAGTTGAAGCCCTGGGACGCCACCACCTCCTTGAAAAGGGGCGCCAACTCCTCCGCGAGGTAGTGGTTGTATTGTTCGCCCTTTGCCAAAAGCACCTTGGACACACCGTCGATTTTGGCGGCGTTTTCGGCGGCTTTTTCACCGTCAGGACCAGCCAAAATGGCCGTCACAGGCTCTCCCAATTGCTGTGCAGCAGCCACCGCCGACAACGACGCAGGAGTCACTGCGCCGCGGGCGGTTTCCACAAACGCCAAGGTGTCGAGTCTGGGCACCGACTGGGACAAGAGTCTGGAGAAGCGGAGCATAAAATTTTGGTTGGAGGCAGATGCAGAACACCGAGTCGGAGACAAAGTATGGAATAAGGTGAGAAAGTGATGGGAAAAAAGAGACTGTAAGAAGTGATCACCAAGAACCGGATCAATACTTAATAATCAGAAAAGAGCCACGTTCACAGGAATAGTCTGTCGGGAGGACTCCAAACTACTGAACCTGGTGGAGTCTATACACCATCCGTGGCCTAATACCTAATAGATTCTAGCGCCGATACAAGTATATCAAAAAGTTCAGAGGAGGGGAGGAAGAGAGAAAGAGAGAATAGGTGTGAATTGTTAGAGGGATGTTGATGCGATTGAAATGGGATGGTAATCTGATGGTAGTGGGATAGTGACTCTGTTGGCAATACTCGGTGAGATTAGCTGTGCGGCGGAACAATTCGAAAACTGGAAAGAGGAGGGAGCGAAGTAGGACAGGAGTGGAGTAAATGTTTTCTTAAAGAAAGGAAATTAATAAAAAATGGATTTGACCGGCTGGTGAGGTCCATTCGCAGCCACGTACTGCTCCAGTGAGAGCGAGTTGGGGAACAAGAAAGGAAACCGGAAAAAGAAATAGAGCCAAATGTAGGGTTTCGCAGAAAAATTGAAGATGCAATGGTGGTGGATCCAGATGAGTCGAAGGGAAAGTGCTGGCTCGGACGAATATCGATAGAGTAGAGTAACGTTTGCTCGGTTTTCACGTCAAGCGCCTGTCATCGTTAGGTTTGGGAAAAACCAGATCCAGGACGCAAAGAGAGAGGGTATTAGAAAATTTTGAAGCAAGAGGTAGCTTTGTCGCTCTAACGTTATCGTTCAAGTGAGGCCACGAAAAAACTACCCATTGCTTCAACTTGCCAAAACTTCGAGGGCCAGGCTCTCCGAACATAGTATAAGGAAGACGATCAGGATCGATAATTTTTAATTATTTCGTACACTGGCCAATTTCACCAACGATGTTGTGCTTTGGCTCGACCTGAATGTACTCGATGAAGCAGTGCCGTCACCAACATTCTGATACATCTATAATACAACAATTGATATAAGAGTACAGACTGACTCACTATTACAAAGACAAAGATATTTGAGGACAACCCAAGATATACCACGACGAGGTCAAGGTGACCAGATGGACTTCCACATAGACGTCACCCAACAGGCCAAGCCGTCCGACTCTGGATCGAAAAAGATCTCAACACGAAAGGCAGCACGTCTAATATTATTTTGGTGGAAGTTGCACATAGGCTATGTAGTAAGTCGTAGCTGTTCTCGAGCCGTCACAGATTTGAGCCGTCACAGTTTTGAGCTGAGTTTGAGCCGTCACAGTATTGAGTCGACAAAGATTTACGTTTACTGAGTCCAGGTACCAGATACATGTGGCCCATCTAAGCTTGGACTAGATCTCGTTGAAACGATCTTGTCATCCAAAATTAGCTTCTTGCCCGATGGCAGTGAAAAGCGCTGACGCATGGATCGGGCCGTACGGTGAATCTAGTCTTAATCGAATTTGAGTCAGAACTGGTCCAGAAACTTTGTTTAGCCGGGAATGTCCATACTGGGAATTATATATAGTGGAATTGGAGCAAGATGGCACTCAATACCCTCTAATTCTATTGTTGGCAGCCTTATCACTTGCACTCCTTAAAAAAAATTTAAACGAAATCTCAGCTCGACTTCAACGAAAATCAATATATCGTAAGTACCACGAATATCAATAACGGCCTCCAATGGTCTGTCGTGCCCCAACGTGGCTGATCTCGCGATAATTAACTTCGCAGCTACCCCACAGTCACTATTGTGGAAGTCAGCCAGAAAAGCCAGAATTTCGCCAGCGGAGACCCACCTTTTTTTCCTTCTTTCTCTCCCTACTGCTCCGTTTTCTCCCCAATTTCTTCTGTTGCTCTTTGTGTTTCGGCATCGTGTGCTTACTTCTCCGAACCGTGACTGGCTGCGAAACACCACGCCCCTATTGCCCGCTGTGTCGTAATTCCCTCTTGTGTCTCCAAATCCTTTTTCTTCCTCTTTTGTCCTTTCTCTCCTCTTTTTCTCCGTTCCCTTCCGCTTTTCCTCTCTCTTCACTACTTTCCTCTCTTACCTGCATCGCTCTCAACTCAGGTTTCACCATGAGAGGCCCTCCGCGTGGCAGAGCACAGTCTCCCGCCAATGATAGAGCCAATACGGTGTCTCCGGCTCCGAGCTCACGCCACATTTCTACTCGGCGGATCAACCTAGAGCGCGAGCCGCTTCTCAAACACCACGACTCAGAGTACCTTTCATTTGGACCACGGCCTCGAAATCGCCACGGATCAGATGCGCTTTCTGAGGAGTCGATCGTTGTTCAGCAAAGTGCACGGATGGAAACATCCGAGAGTATCGACTATGTGGAGACCGACCGAAACCTGGACATGCTGGGCACATATGTGCCTGCCTCCGGAGACGAAACCCCGGGGTTGATGGTGCTTCTTCCCTACTACTTGCCGATCTTGTCGTGGATTCCCGAGTACTGCGGCCTGTACTTGGTAGGCGACTTGATAGGCGGAATTCTGCTTGCGACGTTCCAGATCCCGTTGGCGATCTCGTTTTCGACCAGTTTGGCCAAAGTGCCCATCACCTGCGGGTTGTACTCGTTGGGAGTGGCGCCTTTGATCTACATGCTCTTGGGCTCCGTGCCTCAGATGATCGTGGGCCCCGAGGCACCCATTTCCCTCATAGTGGGTCAAACAGTAGAACCGCTCATGCACCACTCGAAGTCGTTGGACCCCGTGGACTGCGTGGTGGTGATTTCTGTGATCAGCGGCGCCACTCTTCTTGGCTTTGGCTTGGGCCGTTTTGGGTTCTTGGACAATGTCCTCTGTGAGTGTCTCTTGAAGGGCTTCATCTGCGGTGTTGGTGCGGTAATGGTGATCAGCTCGTCTATCTCCATGCTTGGACTCAACGAGGTGCTCGAAAAGGTCATCAACGACCTGCTGGACATGGACATACACTCTCCGTTCGACAAGCTCATGTTCTTGCTAGCGCACTTCCGCGAGTACCACCGGCTCACGTTCAAGATCTCGTTGGCAGCCTTTTTGGTCATTATGGCCATAAGACGTCTCAAACTGATGGCCTCCTCCTCCAAATCCCGCCTCCTCTCCTATGCGGTGTACTTTCCCGAGATCTTGCTTGTGGTGGTCACTTCCACCATTCTCTGCCACCAGTACAAGTGGAACCACTCGGGCGTGGAGATCGTTGGGTCCATTGAAAACGTCGACAAGAGCATTCCGTGGCACAACCCGTTCGCACGCTCGCACTTGAAACTCGTCAAGAAAGTCAGCACTGCTGGTTTCGTTTGTGCGATGTTGGGCTTTTTCGAGTCGACCACAGCACTGAAATCGTTGGGCTCGCGCTACGAGTTGCCTATTTCCTCCAACCGCGAGCTTGTTGCCCTTGGTACCATCAACGTCATTGGCAGCGTTTTCGGTGCACTTCCGGCCTTTGGTGGGTACGGACGGCTGAAGATCAATGCCATTTCCGCGAAAACAACAACGTCGGGCGCCATCATGGGCATAATCTCGCTTGCGACCGTCAGTTCCGTGTTGCGCTACTTGCACTACATTCCCAAGTGCGTGCTCAGTGTGATCACTGCGGTCATTGGCATTTCGCTTATGGGCGAGGCCCCAGCGGAGTTGGCGTTTCATTGGCGCAGCAACGGCGTGGACGAGCTCATCACCTTTGCCATCACCGTGGCCACCACCCTCTTTTACTCCATGGAGGCCGGCATTGCCGTGGGCTTGATCTACCTGTTGATCCGGGTTATCCGCAACTCTGCCGAGTCGAACATCCAGATCTTGGGCAGGGTGCCTGGCACCAACACGTTCTTGGATGCGGACCTCGCCAACGTCTTGGATGACGAGGAGCCCAAGAGGTTGTTTGGCTCGAAAAAGGCGTCTCAGCTTAACTTGTTCACAGATAACTTCCGTCCGCTCAACTGCCAGGCGCTCGAGGAGATCGAGGGCTGCTTGATCGTCAAGATCCCCGAGCCGTTGAAGTTCACCAACGCGTCCGACTTGAGGGCCCGACTCAAACGGGTGGAGTTGTACGGGTCTACCAAAGCACACCCGGGCCTGACGCGCCGCCGTGACGCATCCATGACCAAGTACATCATCTTTGACTTGGACGGCATGTCGAGCGTGGACTCGTCTGCGGCCCAGATCCTCAAGTCCTCGCTCATGGCGTACCAGAAACGCGGCATACGATCGTTTTTTATCCGGGTGGGCAAAAACAAGCGCTTGCGGGAGCGCTTGCGAAATACTGGCGTGACCGATCTCTTGCGCCAGGACCTCACGTCAACCAGATACTTTGAAATGAGGCACCATGACCAGTGGTCACGCTTTGTGGGGCACCAGGAAACGCGCCAGGATAACATCGACGACATCTTGGACAAACACCACAACAGCTACGGACGCAATTACGGCACGCCTTCGGATCCGTTGTCGGGGATGACCGAGAGCCCGACGTCGCCATACTTCGAGCACATCCGGGGCGCGCTCAAGGTGATTGACTTCTACGAGCTGCATTACCCGTTGGATGCTTGATTGCACTATGGCTTTTCTCGACTAGATTACGTTATGACCCGTTGCTTGATTATGTTATGACTCGTTGCTTGATTACGTTATGACTCGTTACGTGGTTCGTGCTATGACACGTTACTTGGTCCATGCTGTGACACGTTACTTGGTCCTTGCTACGACCGATTCTGCTTTGTTAGATCAGATAGAAGATGACCGAATTGGCCTGCAGAAGCCATTTATTTATTAATGATACGAATCCTACGGTCTGCTCAGATCTTTGGTAGTCTCAATGCCTCAATTTCTTCTAGTCTGCCCCGATGCCTCAAGTATGCCCCAATGCCCTTAAGTCTACCTCAATGCCCTTAAGTATACCTCAATGCCCTTAAGTCTACCTCAATGCCCTTAAGTATACCTCAATGCCCTTAAATCTACCTCAATGCGCCCAAAACCGCCCCAATACCCTCGAGTATGCCATTACACACTCCTCTGACTCCTCCATGATTTTTCTTTTTTTCGGTTCGATGTTGGTTTGGCTTCTGCCAATCTCCTGCACACGTCCAACTACTTCATCCACTTCACCACCATGGCCGACCAGGAAGTCAACATAAAAGATGAGTACGAGTTGTGGCGCAAAAACTGCCGCTACATGTACGATTTCGTCAGCGAAACCGCCTTGACCTGGCCCTCGCTCACAGTGCAATGGCTCCCAGACCACCAAACCTCGGAGGTGATAGACGCGAAGTTGCTCTTGGGAACGCATACCTCGGGCGAAGACACAAACTACCTCAAGCTAGCATCCACGCAGTTGCCAAATCTGGCGTACGTCAGCGCGGACGGCACCAAAGTGCGGGCCAACTCGAAGATCAAGATCTCCAAGAAGTTTGCCACGTCCAGCGAGGTCAACCGAGCACGATATATGCCGCAGGACGCCAACACGGTGGCGACGATCGACGGAAGCGGCGAGATCGACATTTTTGACTTGGCGCAGGGCACTAACGTGGGCCATTACGCTCCGCACACCGAAAACGGCTACGGATTGTCGTGGAACGCGTTCGAAAAGGGCTACTTGCTCCTGTCTTCGGACGACAAAACCGTCGCGTTGACGGACATCAACCGCACCGACAACACATGCGTGTTCAAGTCGGAACTCCACACGGACATCGTCAACGACGTCAAGTGGCACACTTTCGACCAGCACTTGTTCGGGTCGGTGTCGGACGACGGAAACATGCTCCTCTACGACTCACGTGACCCCCGCACCGCGGTGGGCGCCTTCCACAGCGCTGGGTCCAAGGGCATGAACGTCTTAGCGTTTTCGCCGTTTTCGACCAACCTTCTTGCCATCGGCAACACAAACTCCAACATCGTGCTTGTAGACAGGCGCATGGTGACGTCCAAGCCGAGTGCCGAGGGCCAGCTCCACACCATGATGGGACACGGAGATGCCATCACGTGCTTGGAGTTTTCGCCGCACAAGGACGGAATCGTGGCTTCGGGCTCGCAGGACCGGCGGGTATTTATTTGGGATTTGGCCCGAATCGGCGAGGAGCAGGTCCAGGAGGATGCCGAGGACGGCAGCCCAGAGATCTTCATGATGCATGCGGGCCACACAGGAGCGGTTTCTGACCTCAGCTGGTGTCCTTTTGTGGACTGGACCCTTGCGTCTGTGGCAGACGACAACATCGTGCACCTTTGGCAGGTGAGCGACTCGATTGTGAGGGACGAGGCCACGGACTTGCCGGACTCGGAGCTCGAGTAGACTTTGGGAACGACGAGAAAAGATGTGATTTGACGAGGAGACGGCGATCTGACAAGGGGCTGGTGATTGGACGAGATGGTGATTGGACGAGGCGATGGTGATTTGACGAGAATGTGGTGATGTGATGGGAGATTAGAAGAGCAAAGAATCTGTCGCCAGATTCACCACCAATCAATTATAGCACCAAATCAACCGTCGACCGGGAATATCTCTTCAGGATCTCTGATATGGAGTCTGAATGAAGTTTGGCGACTCCTGGCTGACTACATTGATTTTCACAAGATGCGAGGGTTCAGCATCGCACCAGCAACGATCTAGTTTTGCACTGCTACGTCGGAGCGAGACTCATAGATTGACGCTTGCTGGGGCCCAATTGAAAACTAAAATAGTCGCACGGCTTCAGTGGCTTGTTACGGCTGCAGGGTCCTTTATCCGCCGTACCAATTGATCAGAAATAAGAGGAGGAGAAGAAGAAACAGGAGAAGACAAGAGAAAAACAGGTAAACAGAAGGAGAAAAAAAGGAGAATATCGCTCTAGCAAACAAACCTGTCCACGTTCCAAGGGCATCGACCTGAGTTCTGCCATACTTCGCACAGCTGCGACTCCATGCATGAGACCCCAACGGCCCAAGCAATTGCACCAAAAAACGCAGAATACCAGCAATCGGAAATACTCCAGCCGGCCAGCGCCTTTCCCATCTTTTCCAATTCTTTTGTGCTGCCGAACCACCGCCCTTTTCCTCCAGCCTGTGTACGGTGGCCACTACGCGTCGAATCTCGCACGACATTTCATCTCCCAACATGTCCGACTTCCCCCCAAACTTGTCGATCCGCCCCTTGACGATCGAGGACATCGACCAGTGTGTCGAGTTGGAGGCCAAGGGATTCCCTGAAAACGAGCGCTGCACCCGCGAGAAGTTCGACTATAGGTTGGTCACCTGCCCTGAGCTATGTTCCGGGTTGTTTGTCCGGGAGTATGGGTACAAGTTCAACGCCATCAACTTGCCCGAGGTGGCGCAGAAGTTGGAAGCCGCGCGCAAAGACGACGAGCTGGAGTCCGACTCTGACTCCGACTCCTATGAGCAGCTACCTGTCAAACTGTCTGTGGTGAAGGAGACGTTGATTGGGCACATCATCGCCACCAAGATCTACCTGGACCGGATCTCCGAGGAGTCGATGGCGCTCCCTTCGGCCGAGGCGCCCACCGCGGGGCACATTGAGCAGTCTAGATACATTGGCATCCACGGACTTGTGGTGGACCCCAAGTGGCACGGACGCAACTTGGGCACGTTGTTGATGCACGACTACATCCAGAAGTTGTCGAACCAGGACTTGGGCAGCAAGGTGGTGATCATTGCGCACAAGGCGTTGATTCCCTTCTACGAGAAGATTGGCTTTGTCAACCACGGCGAGAGCAAGTGCAAGTTTGCGGGCGAGACGTGGTACGACTTGCTGATCGACTTGGTGCCCCAGGAGGACGAGTAGCGCGCGCAATACATGATAATCGAGTGGCAGTAGAGTGGACCTTGTGATGATATTGTGCAAGGTGGACACCTTGATAATGTGCATGAGGAGTGGTTGAGTATAGGCCTCGAGCTGCCTGGGATTTGCTATTGTGTTGCCTGGTGTTGATTAATTGTTTGTTAAGGTTTCGATGAGTTCAGAGTGCCATGATCGGATCACCTGAGTTGCAATGCGATTCTTCCATGTGTTCACTTCAAACAACAACTCCAGTGAAAGACACGCGAAGTACGAGATCAGATGTTTTGGGGCGAAAATCTCATGGATCTGGTCACTCATGCAAAGATTGGCATGGAAAGACTCACGTTGAGGGGAGATCTGAAGGCATTTGCTTATGGAACACCTGAAACTCTCGCTTAGAGAACATCAGAAACACTCGCTATGAGAGCCCAGGACGTTCTCCAGCGAAGAACTCTGCGCAATTGCTTCATGTATGGCATAATTATGTATTAGTTAAGTGATGTAGCCATGCAACAGTTCCCACAGCCCTTCGATGTGGAAGTTGGTACCGGGGCAAATGAGAAGGTCCAAATAGTTAGACGAGGAAGGGAGAGCTTGTTCATGGTGACCAGTTACACCGAAGTCAAGACGGCCCTTAGGCCAAAATTTGACGTTAATAACTATCACCGCTTCGACAGGAACGCAATGCAGATCAAAATCCAGTCAGCACTAACGTCAGATATATATTTGGCTTTTCTGCGAAGGACCATCTCATTTGTTACGATATGCTCGCTCATTTACGAGCAATCTCAACTCGAATCTAGTCTCATGAACCCAGCTTTTAAAAGCACCGCTAAGCTCAAGTACTGAAACAAAATTAATTCCCAAGGATCTGCTACGACCGACTAGTCGACCTCGCGGGAGATCTACTCAGTCTCGTATATTACCTCAGCAATTGGTATTCTGTTGTACATTATCCCACCACAAGCTGAGGAATCTTTCGAAGGGCGATCGAAGGGCGACATTGAATCAGAATCAACCAAACTTAAGTGTCCAGTAAAATAAAAGCGCAATCGGCGGTGCAATTGGAAGTTCAATGGAAATACTCTGAGCAGCTCGATTCACCGCTTATTCATCTGTAGTCACACCGTCAGCACAAAAATGCTTTCAGAAGTACTCCAGGGGTGACTCAGAGCAGCTCATAACCAATTATAAAATTGTTTCTTATCCTTTCGTATCTCATCTATCAAACTCTATCGTCCTACATACTTCGCAACTCAGTATGGTCAACGTGCCAGGCCCACTACGGAGCCTCTTCGACACCTTCCCCTTGAAAACTTACCCGCCCGTCCAAAAAGCGGACACTCTGCGACAAAATGAGCACTTTTTTTGCGTGAATGGGCTGCCGGCCTCTGACTCCAAGCACGGTTTCAGCTTGGGAGTCCATAATGTTCGTCCGGTGACATTTACCTCGGGAGTTAAGATGATTCCGACCGATCCGACGAGTTTGGCGGACTCGCTTATATTGTGTTTGCGACATGGATTGAAATTGCCCGTTGACGGAGGAAATTTGCCTCGGTCTTCGCACTCATTGAAGGTGGTTTCCTATCTTGCTTCTGGCAACAATGAGCTTCCGATGCTCATAGACAAACAAGAAAGTGTGACCGAATCAGTGATTACGAGTCGCCAGTTTGCTTCTTCGGTGGCCTCAAAGTACTTTGGGGACGATTCCCAAGGCTTTTTGGTCAATAGTTTATTGGACAGTTGGGTGGACTTGTGGATTCTCGTGCTTCTAGCGGATATTCCGCATTCAGCAATCTCTGACTATTCTACTCTCTTTTACCAAGACAGCGAAATTACCCCAGGCTCTGTTGCTCACGATCTCACGGACTTGAAGTTAGTGAGTGACATTCCCAACTGGGCATCCTTCAAAACGAGATACCCGCACATATTCCAGGCAAATGTGCCAAAGGCAAAAGCAGCGGCAAAAATGACCAAGGAATCCTGGTTGGAAGCCGCCTGTCTGTGCAACTCCAAGGCAATGGAGGTCGTTTACTTCGACAAGCTCTTGGAGTTTGAGAAAAGTTTGCCTTTGGTCATGAAGTACTTGGAGAGTGCTGAGGCGAGTGAGGGCAGGAGCATAATTGAGATCAAGCTTGCGTCGTTTGTGTTGGTTGTGGCTAAGTTTGTTTCGGAGTCTACTCATATTGGCCGTGCGTTGAAGTTCAAGTATGAGGAGGTGGTGAGGTTTAGTGAGGAGGTGGTGAGTCGGTACTAAAGGCGGAAAAAAAAGAAGATGTGTCCGGGATGAAGAAGGCATACTGAAGCGAGCATAGATTTGAATCCAGAGGTTCTGGTGAAGGACACACCGGTGGTTGAATCCAGTAGACCTTCTGACGAGAATTTGAGCAAGGAGTCGGCGGAAGTCAGGCTGAAATCAGGTTGAAGGAGGAAGCAAGGCTGAAATCAAACGGATATCAACTGGCGAGATCGTTATCAATTGGGGAGATCAATTGGCGAAGATCATGGACGATCAAATAAAACGAGGCGGATACGCCTCATACGTACATAAGAAAAGCACTCTACGTGTCTTGGTCAACTCCTCTATAGACATACATCCTCACTAGAACGCCTTCGGAGGCAGAACCATGATCCGTCCTTCAAAATTCCTTTTGTCGCAGTCACCAAACAATTCCTTTCGTCGTAGTCACCAGTGAGAGCAATCACGAAAGCAATGCAAGGCAGCGCTCGACCAGTGAGAGGAGCCATATATTGAAGGCGGACTCAGGCATCATGCCTCTCAGCTTCTCTCAACCTGTCCACTCATCCTCTCAGCCTCTCCACTCTACTGAATCGCAAGCGAATTCACGTTGCTGGTGAGCAACGACGTCACGTTGTCCTCGATGATGCGGTCGGAGGTCTCGGCAAGGTGCTTCTTCGGGTCCTGCTTGCCCACGTAGCGCGTCTTCAACTGGTCCTCCAGCAACTCCTTCTCCTCGGTCACGCGCTCGTGGTACTGGCGCGCGATCTTCACCAAGCTCTGCACGTGCTCGACGTTGGCGTGCTCCGCCTTGTCGTACTCGGCCATCTTCAACCCGCTCTGCCACAGCTTCTTGTGGAGGTTCAAGAGCATGTTGGTTTCGTACAGCGTCTTGTGGTAGTCGATGTTCAACAGGTAGTAGTGGCGGTTGAGCCCGTGGATGAGCGCCTGGATCGACGGCTTGTTCAAGTGGCCGACGTTGGACGTCAGCTGCCGCGGCTCCTGGCCCCGCATCAACGTGCTGGCATCAATCGTGCGGAACGCGTCGATCACCACCTTCCCTTTGACCGACTGGATCGGGTCAATCACTACGGCCACCGCCCGTTTGTTCAACTGCTCGAAACTCTGCTGTGTGTTCACGTCCACCAGCGAGAGCCAGCACCCAAACCCTGGGTGCAGGTGGTACCACCCCACCACCATCTGGTCGCGCCCTGTCTGGCGCAACATGTCCATCATCTTGGTCTGGAACACGTCGTCGACTGCTTCGACAGAAACACCCGTGCCCGACTGCGGCATGGCAAACACATCGATCACGTGGATGGTAAAGTCGTCCACAAACTCGCCGAGCATCAATCCCATGACCTCCATGGGCACGCCTGCGCGGCTGTGTTTGAGCATTTTCAAGAGCGCCAACGACGAGATGTAGACGGTTTCGGCGTCGTCGATGGCGGGCGAGTCGCCTGCTGCGCCTCCGCCGAGTCCGCCGCCGCCGCCAAGAAGTCTCTGCAACCGCTCCATGGTGTATAAGAGTAGTAGTAGAAGTAGTAGTAGTAGTGGTAGTTAGTTGGTGATAGTGGCGCGGGTCACGTGAGCGGAGGGAGGCGAGTTGAAAGAGGGAGAGTTAGACGGAGACTCGGACGAATTAGGAGGAGAGTGAGAGGCGGGGGAATTGTTGGGTGGATTGACAGAGGAATTGTTCTTTTTTGGGTATCCGAGGTTATGGTGGTTGATGGAGGTGGTGAATGGCCTGGTGAGTGTGCAGGAGAGAGTGGAGAGACTAGTGACGGGCCATGCAGCTTACGGTACTATCTGAATCGAATTAGAGCGATCGAACTGCTATTTTGAAACCAGCTTTGAGGTTTTTGAAAATGGTTTTGAGGTTTGGGAAGGATGATTCGGCAGGATGCCTTGCGTTACCTGAAAGTCCTGATCCTATTCGTAATTCTATTATTCATGGATTTCTTACTCTGTGACTTCCTACTCTGGGAATTCTGATTCTTCTGATGGCCTAAGACGATCTCTGCGTTTTATTTGTGCTAGCTCCCGTCCCCAACGCAGTCTGTCGATTAGTAATAAGGCAACCCTTCGCTCCAGACAGCGCCAACGTCCCTCTCCTTCGGATTTATACACTTGCTGGTGGTAAATTGAGAAAAAAACCATCGATTCCAAGTTTTTACTTGGTTGCTCACTTTAAGTCATTGCACCTTGAGGCTGCGAAACAATGGCAGGTGTTGAATAAAGAAACTATGGCCAGTCAGAATTTCCAAAGGGAAAACAAGCAAGAAACACTGAATAAAAACTGTCAATGCAATAGGGCGACTATCGCAAGTGGGTATAATAGACGGCTTACCTGCTCAGAGTACTCGCAACGACACTCACAGTACCTCAGAGAAGAGTTTGTACTTCAAAGGCCAAACGAAGCCAATATTTCAGTGATCCTGGACACTTTAGAGGGGCGTTGTTGTGGCGTTTACTTCTGTGAGCTAGTTTTCAAACTACAGAAGCAAAGAAATCGTAGTTGGGCTCGAGTCGGCGATGCAGCTGACGGTTTAGACATCGTTCTTCTCAAGATT
Organism: Sungouiella xylosa; assembly: GCA_023158955.1. Taxonomy (NCBI): domain Eukaryota; kingdom Fungi; phylum Ascomycota; class Pichiomycetes; order Serinales; family Metschnikowiaceae; genus Sungouiella; species Sungouiella xylosa. Next base: position 2,177,402 of record JAHWDG010000001.1, on the reverse strand, counting down.
TCTTAGGGGAGAAGGTTCACAGGAAACTACTCCCTTGGGGTTTGTTTACTGGTATAGTGGCATACTGTGACGATGGCTGCTGCGGGGGAGCTTTCCCACTCGTATTGACTGTACTAATTCTTTGGAGTAGACGGGAAAAATTAGAAACACCTTTTGCTGTTGGCACAACGTTGAGCTTGCATGATCATGATTAGTGAACATGGATCGGAGTCAACTGCTGCAAGACCAAAGCTAAGGAATGTAACTAGAGTGGCTGATTATTTTGAGATGACAAGGTCTTTCGATCTGAGAATAGAAATGTTTGACGGCAGCAGCCTTGTTTCCTGAAGTTTGAATTTGAAACTGAGCTCTAAAAATGGCACTCTATTAATCGTTTGTTAGCAGGATCGATGTGGTTGTAACACCCTATTACTAAATTCTCGTTATATCCAACTTAATTGCATCGCCCATCTGCGAATCGGCAACAGCTACCATACACCTTGCTGTTTCGTAGGCAGCTAACAACTGCCTGATATTTAGTTTCAATCTACTTCTTTTAAACGTGAACCGCAGTTCTTCTTTCTTGCAGCCATGTTTCAATCACGTTTCAGGTTGCGATATGATGATTGGTGACCGTGCTGGGTCATTCTTCCGTTGCGGAGGTCAAAACTCTGACTCCGACAGGAATTCCCTGTTGTTACAATGCTTCAACGTTTAGTGCTTTCATCCTCCTGTCATCGGAATCTCGGAAGTGCTTGAAACCAGGACATCGCGAACCTAAAACAAGCTAGACATCAAGCTAATACGCTGGGTAACGGGTGATTCGCAACGTCGTCTGGAATTTCGCTTATTGATGTATTTATCGTTGTAAACGGTCGATTGGATTCCCCAACTATGTGGGCAGAGCTCTCTCAGAATTTGCCAATTTGCTTCATTACCTCGCGACGTCATTTCATCAGCCTCAGCCACCGTGGCTTATCAATCAGCCCCGTCGTAATTGCACCTTTCAAGTTTAAAGCAGCGACCGATGATCTGTTTAACTCGTAATTGCAATTGTGAAACTTGATTAATCATGCATAATGAATCACGGGTGGGCCATACTAGTCTCCATCCATCAGCGCTACTTAGTTAAAAAAAAGAACGAAACGAGGCAAATCTATCCACACCAATAACATTACAATCCTCTTCTTTTTTTCCGTCAGAATTATTTTCTCTATGCGTCCCTCCGTAGTCCCTCTCAGTCCTCACTGCGGATCCTGCCAGCCACCCAACCACTACCGAACCACAACCCAAATCCCACCGAACCTCACCACACCCACAGCCACACCCCTGTCACCTTCATAAAAATCTTCTCCACTTTTAGATTCCCCTTTTTTTCTTTCCTCTCCTTCTTCCCTCATTCCCATCCTCTTACCTCTAGTCACGTGCGCAACCGCCTCTCCTGCACCCACCAGCCAGCAGGCACCAACCTCCAGACCTACCAACAACCAAACACCCTGAACAACAAGGACAATAAATCAGTAAAAAAACAAACAAAGACAAAAGAACAAAGATAAATCATAAAGTCTTTTTCTCACCACCCCACTCCCCAGGCCTTCCAACTCCCTCTTCCCTCTGCCACCCCCACTCCTGCACACGTGCCGCACGAAACTCAAACGACAACTCCTCTTCTTCTGCCCCTGGCTCCGAGTCTGATGTCCCACACCCTCGGCGCCGTGCCATCCGCACTCCCTGCGTCCAAGCCCCTTGCACTGCCCCTGAGTTCGCCCGGCAACTCCGTCCCGGGCCTGCCTCCGCACATGTTACCCGCCGCCGACAGCGACGACTCCCGTGACCTGCTGGACAGCGCCGCGTCTCCTCCGCCGGCCCTGGCGGCTAATCTGGGCCAAATAGGGGTAATAGGGGCCGCCTCGGCGCCCTCCAACTCGGGGAACTTAGCCACCTCCGACTCAGCCAACTCGGCTTCATCCACCCTGGCCCCCAACTTGGCCACGTCCAACGCGGCTGGCCCCAACGCAGCTGGATCGGGGGCTGCCTTGGCGGCTAACTCAGGGGCTAACTCAGGGGCCAGCTTAGGGGCTGGTTCAGGGACCCCGGCGGGCCGCCTCCAGCGCGCCGCGCTGCAGCTGGGGCGTCCGCCCGCACCCGCGCCCCAGCGCCGCGCGTCCTTCGGCCTCAGCTTCCTCTCATCCTTGTCCAGCACCATCCGCGGCGGCCTGGCCGCGCCGTTCGCCGAGCCGCACGCGTTCATGTCCAATAGCCCGACCATCGCCAACTTGAGCCACTTTGCCGCCAGCGACGAGCCGCGCGACGAGCCCGCGTTCGATACATTCGTCGAGCCCGATGCGTCCTTGAGCCGCGAGCAGACTACCGTCGAAGACGTGACCCGCATCGACGAGCCCGAGACATCCGACGCCGACGCGCCCGCCGGCGGCAAGGACAAGGACGGCTTCTTCTCCGTCCGCTTAACGCCCATCATCGACCACCTGTCGTCCAACACGGGCCTCTATTTTCTGCCGGTGATCCGGCGCATCGCGCCCAAGAGCCTGATTCTGATTGGGCGCTACACGGAGAAAAACAAGAGCGCGGCGCACGCGCCGCAGGGCCTGCTGGCGCCGGTGGTGTTCAAGTCCAAGGTGGTGTCGCGCACGCACGCCATGTTCCAGTGCAATGACGAGGGCCTGTGGTTCCTCAAGGACTGCAAGTCGCTGTCCGGCACCTTCCTCAACAACATCCGCTTGTCGCAGGCGTCGCAGGAGCTGACGCTCTGGCCGCTCATCGACGGCGACGTGGTGCAGTTGGGCTTGGACTACCGCGGCGGCACCGAGGAGGTCTACCGCTGCGTCAAGATGCGCTGCGAGTTTAACCGCAGTTGGCAGCGCAAGGTCAACCGCTTCAACTTGGACATCCACAAGAAAATGCGCAATCTCGGCCTCGACGCCGGCACCGCCTCCGGGGACGAACTCTCCGAGTGCGCCATCTGCTTGTTGAAGTTGGAGCCCTGCCAGGCCATCTTCATCAGCCCGTGCTCGCACCTGTGGCACTACAAGTGCATTCGACCCATCATAATCAAGAGCTACCCGCAGTTCTACTGCCCCAACTGCCGCTCCATGTGTGATCTAGAGACGGACATTGAGGACGACGAGTAGCACACAGTCATTTGCATTCTGTACAATAAACATCTGGGAGTCTGACCGCCGCGCTAGTGCGGCCAGCTAGTTCGTTGCTAGCTGGATCTGTTGCTACTTCGGGCCTTCGTGGAAGTGCAATCACTATATACGAAGAGTCGGCCCGAACTCGATTGGTATAGCCAACTCAGTATACATCGACCGGTTTTGTGAACACCGAAGCCCGCTAGTCTTTATTCTTTCAACCAACCGAAGCCCGCTAGTCCTTGTTCTTTCAACCAACCGAAGCTCCGTTAAAGGAAGTCGACAGTTCAGCCAACCAAGTTATGGTTGACCAAAACCCTGTCAACCGAAGTTCGGAAAACCAAAGCTCAGCTACCAGTGATTGATCACCCTAGTTCGGCCCGCCCCCCAAGCTCTGTCAACCAAGTCCTGTAAGCTAATCTTCTGTCAACAAAAATCCTGTCTATCTGAGGTCAATAAACTGAAGATCAACCAATCGAGGTTGCGGTTTAACTGATGTGTTCTTGAACTGCGCTGCTCCTTGTTCATGCTAACAATAGTTATCGGTGAGCAACCAAAGTTGTCGGTTAACTAAAAATCTGTTGAACCTGGCCGTCTATCAAACACAGTTCCGTTTACCGAAGTTCTTTCAAACCAGATTTTTTAGTCCCTTCAACCAAAATTTGGTCAACCAAGGTTGTCGTTTAACCAAAGTGAACCCAAGTTTTTCGGTAGTCAACATTGTGCTTACAAATGTTCGACCAACTTTCTGTCAAATAAAGATCTAATTAACGATTTGATGACCAATAATCTGGGAGTAAAAGTTCTAGAAACCGAAGTCCAATTTACCAGAGCTGTTGAATCGGAGTTTCCAGTCATCCAACGTGGTATGTAAACAGAGTTGTCAGATGCCATAGTTGCTTTCTGCCAAACTTCTGTCAACCATAGTCACTTTCCGCCAAGATTATGCTAGCGAGAGTCTTTGGCCTTGTCAACTAAGGTCTCCTTAGTCAAGCCAATACTGCAATCAACAACATGAAGTTGTTGGATCAACCAGAGTCGTCAGTGAACGAAGTTGTAGCTAACCAGTGTAGTATGTAAACCAGACTTGGAATGCAAAGATCCGTTAACAAAGTTTGTTAGGCAAAGATTCTGCTTGTCAAGGAGCAATTTTGCTTTTAAACTTTCCCTCAACCATAAGCAAGTGTAGTAAGTACAGTCGTTTCCGAGCGACTTTCTCAGCAGCAAGGGCAGCCTAAAATTCGGTTCTTGTCTATTTGGCTTTTGTCTATTTGGCTCTTGTTAATTCGGTTCTGGTCAAGCTCGGTTGTGGATTCCAAATCTGGTTGTATGACACTGGTATGGATGTAGGTTCTGGCTGTGACACTGGCCAGAGGAGATCGGAAGGGTAAGGGTCCACTGGACGCAGGGAAGTGATCATGATGGCTCAATCAGCCCTGAACTGAGTGCCGAAACACCCATTTTTTGATTCAAAGGCAGCGTTTAGGGGATTCGCTTCTGCTAGGCTGTCCATCTCGACGCAGAGATCCACGTCAACGGCATGACACATGTCAGTGTCGATTATTCAGAATAAAAGATCTTGGCTTCAAACTGCTCAGGAAAGCTAATTGAGGCCAAACGGGCACCTTTCTCCCTGTGGAGAAGTCCATACTAATCCGGAAAAAGAAACGCCCTTGTGAATGCGGAGAAGCGGAGATCGGAGTAGGAGGTGATGGAAGCCATAGAGTGGGAGCACGGGCCTTTCTTCTGTGCATCAATGAGGCAGTGCCTGAAATTGTTCACATCCGACGTCTTATGTCAAGAGGCGGGGCGATGTCCGGATCAGAGGAAGTCATCGCATTTACGATAGCTGCCCCGCTTCAAATAAAGTTTGTTATCCGGATTGCTCAATCTGCTGTTTTGGGCTTGCTTCCAACATCGTGTAGGTCACTGGCGTATGCACGGCTGCAAAATAGAGCCTAACCATCCAGGGCTCCAAATAGACGAAGCGGGGCAATCATACGATGCGCCGCATTTGAAACGCCAAGCTAAAAAGCAATGACTTCAACAGGGGAACAGGAGTTCCTTCAACGGAGCAGGTGCACTCAGTGGGATTTCAATTGCCACATTTTAATCAATTCTACGCAAGCTAATTCAAGTATGCATTCATCGTAAACAATTAGTAAATGGGTACGCGGTACCTAGACCTTCTCGACGTGGCTGGCCTCGGCCTTGGTCTCCTCAACAACATTACGGATGCCTTCTTCACCAAGCTTCTCCATCAAGTGGCCAACATCAAACACAGACACCTCGGTGCTCTTGAACTTTCTCGCAGGAACGTGGTTCTCAAACAACAAGTCCAACTCGGCAAACGTTCTGTCCTTGGTCTCAGGTAACTCGAACCAGCACCAGATGGCGGAGCAAATGGCGAATCCGGCCCAGAACAATCCGGTCTTGGCCTTCCAGTTCCACGCAGTAGGGTTCAACATGTAAGGCATGATGATGGCAATGACAATACCGGCCACGTTGTAGACGTTACGGGCGAGAATGACCGTCTTTGTTCTCAAGGTCGAAGATGGAATCTCCGCAACCAAACAGTAGCAGATGGGGCCAACGGTCATGTCATAGACAAAGGTGAACACCAAAAGAAGCGTACCGATGGCCCACGAAGCACCAGTGCTGGACGCGAAACCAAGGCCGCCGACAATAAGCAAAATCACCGTCTGGGTGCAGAGACCAGCAAAGTAGATGTCAAAACGACCAAACTTTCTCGACGCGGTCCAAGAACCCAAGGTACCCAAGATACCCAACACGTACTGGACAATGGAGAAGGTGAAGGAGTTAGAGGTTGACAAGCCAGCCTGCTGGTAGAAGTAGGTGGAGTAGCCCATGAAGGCGGAACCGGTGATGTTCTGCACCAACCAGGTCATGCACGCGATTCTGGTTCTTCTGATGTTGTTCTTCTTGAAGCAGTCGAAGTAGGAGATGCCCTCGGTGGCGGCCTTCTCCTCCTTGATGGTCATCTTGATCTTGTCCACCATGGCGTCGGCCATGAACTCCTTGTTGGGGAGGTGCTCGTTCTCGGTCAACAATCTCATAATCGACTTCTTGGCTTCGGAGAACTGGCCCGTCTTCACCAACCACCAGGGCGACTCAGGGGCAAAGTAGACACCAATGGCGATGGGAATGGGCCAGACCCACTGCACACCAAACGGAACCTTCCAGGCGTTTTTCATGGACGACTCCACCATGCCCTTCAAGATGCACGACGAAATCAACTGACCCAAAACCCAGCACACGTTGACGTAGGTGGTCAAGTACAATCTCAACACGGTGGGACACACCTCAGAAGCGTAGGAAACAGTCAAAGTCTGGAAAGCGCCCCAGGGCAAACCCAACAAGAGCTCACCCACAAGCAACATCTGGATGTTTTTGGCAAAGAACACCACGAAGATCAAGCCGGCCACCATGATCAAAGATCCAATAAGCGTCTTTCTGTAGCCGATTCTGTCGGAAATGATACCGGCCAAGAACAAACCAACAATCTCACCGCAGTTGACAGCCATACTCAAGGCGGTCTGCCAACGGGCAGGGATCTCGTACTTGTCCGACTCCGGGAAGTAAGTACCGAACTTCTGCACAAAGTCGGGGAACCCGTAGAACGAGTTCAAGAGGTTGGTGTCGTAACCCTCCATGATGATGGCCGACGACAACACCACCGACCACAAGGCAGCCTTGGGGAAGGTCTTCAAACCCTCCTTCAAGGACATGGTCTTCTCCTTGTGGTCGTTGTCCTTGGCGTTGTTGGAGATATCCAAGAACTTCGCAAGGTAGTCTTGCATCTCCACGTCCAACGAGTCCTGGGACCCGCCTTTGGACTTGTCTGACTGCAAGGTCATGAGTTCCGGTTGTTTGACGTCTTCCAAATGCTGTGAAGGCATGTTGTTGGAGACAGTCTGGGGTAGCCTGGGTATTTATACTTACGGGCGGCTTTGTTACTCCACTTGCTCCAGGATTTCTCCACGCCTTTGGCCCAAGGCTGGTGCCGGAACTTTTCCCCGCCGTGTGCAGGACGCACAGATGAGTTGTTCCGGATTGCGGGGCGCGCCGACCAGATCCTTTTTTCCTGCTGCGATGCGGTGTCCGGGCGGTGACAGCGGGTATCTGCCTGATTTTCCCTGTTCTGGGCCTGTTCGGTGCTGTCACCGCGAAGAAACAAAGCCGGTGTCCTGAATGCATGGTATGTGCCCCGCGCACATTTTTACGAAAAATATGGGGTAGACGTGCGGCTCGCAGGCTCGAGTGGCCGGAAACGGCGCCGCACCTTGCTTTTTTCCGAATTTCCCGGCTGCCTGCAGGGGCTGCTGCTATTGTTGCGACAATCTTTGCGAGACTGCGTTTGCTTGGCTTTGCGATAATGGCGCACGCGGCGCCGTCCTGCAGGCAACGAGATATTGCGAGGATATTCCGAGTTATTGCGGATCGCCCCATTTGCGATCGCCGTGAAGTCATGGCACCAACGGTCATTGTTGGCCAGGCACCAAGAAATATGCGGTGCGGCGCATTCCAGGTCCGTGCCTTCGACAGCCACGGCAGCTGCATGACGCACGCACAATGGCAATATCCCCCGCCATAGTTAACTCCACGTCAAACAAACTCCGGAACCGGGAGGTCACGTTGCGGGCGTTGGTCGCTCTGTGCAGTGTGGGGTCGTGGTGGGGCAGCGGAGCTTTCCTACGTAGACGCACGGCGGGTACACAATAGGATTTGCGGCCGCATCAGGAAATGTTCCGGTCGCGGATGGCAGGTGGTGGAAACCTGATGTGGTGACTTGAGTTGCCGAGCGGGGTGGCCGTTTTGGCGATATTAGGTTTAGGAGGGGAAGTGGGTTGGACCGAGATTTTGGGTGAAATTCGAGCGGAGACGATCTGCCCTGTAGGTTTGGCGCTGCCTGGTGCCTTGTCTTCCAAGGATGGCTTTTTGACAGACGCATGGAAGCACTGCAAGCAGGTGCGCGAGGGACCGACACCTGCCAAGCGCATACCAAAATCGTAAGGCACCAAGGTGTGAAGTATGCCGATGACCGCCAATATGCAAATAACCGCCAATAACCGCCAAAAAAGAATACCCTGAGCGATATTAATTATCATGTTGATTATCTTAATGAAAGCCAGAATGCCCTGGGATGAATAGCGTTCGCCGCTTGACACGGCTTAAGGTTTGCTACACTCAAAATGGCACAATAGCAATCACAATGAAATAGGCTTCGGCAATTCGTCCGCCCTACATTCCCATTGTTCTCTGTTTATTCTCCAATAATTGAGGCCCGCATTCCATCCGGTGTCGGTGCCTGGTTGCCACCCATTATCTCGTGGTCGGTATATTCTGACCAGCATCTGGTCAGTAAACTTTGATTAATGTCTTCTGGCCAGCATCCGGTGGTCAGTTGAATCTGATCAGTGTCTGGTGGCCAGTGCATTCTGGCCAGTGTCTCGTGGTCAGTATCTCTGGCTTGATTGCCGCCGGTGTCTCCGGCCCAGTGTTGTCTGCTCCGTGATCCCCCGCTTCTCCCCTCTGTTCTCCTCTGCGTCATTAATCTGGTCTGCATTATCTGCTCTGCATCAACGGCTTATATCCCTGGTCTGCATTGCTGGACACGTCCCGATCCCCGTCTGGTCGTGGACTCGGCATTTAATTCCCGGCCCCGCTAAATGAAACTGAACGAGCCCTCCTCCTCCTGCCCGCTCCGCCCGCGGACCGCCCGCTGCCCCGTGCGCCCGTCCATGTTGTTGATGGCCCGGAAGTAGAGCCCACTGCTCAACATGTCCGGCGCGGCGTTGGGGATTAAGTCGGCAAGGTTGAGCTCCGACGGCGCAAAGTTCTTCTCGTAGGTGCCGGCAATGGCGTCCACGCCTGCAAGGCCTGTGTCGGACGCGTCCGAGCCTAAGCTCTCCTGCTCAATGTCGTCCACCTCGCAGATGCGGTCGTCCACCTCGCAGATACGGTTGTCGAGCTCCTCCACCTGGCGGTACACGTCAGGCAACTGTAGGTTGCGGGGCACAAAGTTCTTGAACGACATGATGAGGCTGCCCACCTTGTGGTAGACGTCGAGCGGTAGGGTGACGTCGTTCTTGAAGCGGTTGACGAGGTCAAACACTGCGTTCAAGCTGTCGGCCATCACGTACTGCTTGGCGCTGCGCGGAATGGCAAAAGTGAGGGCGTTGGCGATCTCAAGCAACTTGACGCAGATGCCCGGGCCGTTGCTCTCAAAGGCAAACACCGGGAGGTTGGCGGTGGCGGCGAGGAAGTTGGTGGCGATCACCTGCGGGTAGTCCACGGAAAAACAGTCGTTGGCGTCGGTCGGGGCACGGAGGAGCCCGTTCTCCAGGGTGATGTGCCAGGCAATGGCCTGGATCCACGCCTGGGAGAGAATGATGTTGAGTTTCTGGGAGTCCGACACGTTGACCACCAGGCTGAGGGGCTGGGAGAGGCGGCGCTGGACGTTTTCGATCAACGCGCACTTGTCCTTGCCGCCGTGGCTGTTGATGTAGTTGCGGAAGTGGTCGACCTTCATGTGGCCGCTCTTGTGGTTGATTTCGCCGAAAAAGTGCTTGTCGGGCACCGAGAACACCTTGACGAGCTCGGTGAACCCCACAAGGAGGCCGGGGTACTCCTCGTTGTCCAAGCGCGGGAACTCGATGCACGACTCGAGGATCACCGGCACCCCGTCCTCGAAGCACATGAAGCGCTCCGTCACCAAAAGCATGTAGTATATTTTCTTCCACCGGTGGATCTCCGCGGCTGACTTGCCCACGTACGCCGACGGCTCGTGGAACCCGAGGATCTGGCAAATGCAGATGGCCTCGCGCAAGTACACGATGGCCTGGAGCGTGCTGCCCTTCTGGTTGATGTAGTGCGCGTACAAGAAGAACGACAGGAGAAGCAGCAGCACACTGGGCTGCGCGGTGTAGTCGAACAAGTTGCGCACGCGCTTGGCCTCGTCTGCGTACACCTGAGGCGGTAGGCCTGTTTGGATGTTGACCATTTTGTCCACCGACGAAACAAACGTCATTTGCGTGGCGATGGCCGCGCACACGGCGCAGCCCAAGGCATATGCCATGGCGTTCTGGTCCGAGAGCACGATCGGCTGCTGGTTTTCCACCACCGAGTCCCGCGAGATCGTCAGAATGAGGTCGGCCACCGAAAGCACCGGCCAGTACCCGTAGTACCACGTCTGGTACACCTGGAGGTAGGGGAGAAGCATATCGAGCGAGACACGTGCGCGCTCGCGCGGATGGTGCCGAAAGCAGTTGAGCACGTCCTCGGCACGGGTCTCAGACTCGTCCTCAAGAAACTGCGGCGAGTGCGACGAGTCTGCGACGAACGGGGCGCCAAACTCGGGTGCGGGCTCGGCAAAGTTGCGCCGCCGCCGGTTTTTGGGAGCTTCGCCACCGTCTCGCGGCCGCTTGGGCCCCGGCACTTTCCGAACTCGGACGTTGGTGCACTGGGTATCTCGGCTCAGACAGCCGTCGCAGCGGTCCTGGTTTTCACGAAAGACACAGCGGATTCTGCGGAGTGCACACACATCACAGGGGCGGCCGTAGCGGCCGCGTTTTTTGGCCTCTGACTTGTCTTCCATGGTGGTGGAGACAAGTTGGAGTTGGGGTAGGTGTGGCTGTGTGCAGGCGAACCATCGGGTTTTATGGCGCCCGGGCAGACTTGTACTCTGGTCTTTGTTTTTTTCTGCTTTTTGTTTATCCTCGTTCTTCTTCTGTTTCTCTTTTTACTGTTTTTGTTTATATCTTTCTTGTTTTCTGTCTTAAATTTATTGGTCTCTGGTAGTTCTGGGGGTGGGGTGACATCTGGACAGGACCGCACCCGGGCTAATTAAAGTACGTGACAAGCAAGGACCAGCAGTTTAGTAAGCTTCTCGTATTTCGAGAGATCGGCGCCAAAGGTTAAGACAATGGCACGGCGGAAACAATGAAGGCTCAGCCCAGACTTTCGAGCTAATTTGTTGGATTGTTCGCTCGTTTATGATGTTGGCACTACAAATCTGGATCTTCCCCACATTCGGGAAGTGATAGAGATAGAATCGGGAGAGAGATCGGGAAAGGGGATTGATGGACAGAGCGCCGATAGAAAGGGTAGAGAGCAAAGAGGCCGATAGAAAGGGCCAATAGTGAATAGAACTGATCGGAATGGTCAAAAATGAGGCTGGAAAATGAGGCTGGAAAATGAGGCTGATCGGATGTGCGGCTGACAGTAAATGCGCCTAATTGTAGACGCGGCAAATAGTAAATGCGGTCAATAGTAAATAAGGCTTACAGGAATTGAGGCCGACAGTAAAAGTGGTCGAATATAAAAGAGATCGATGGAAAGGGTCGATATAACGTTGGCAGGTAATCACTCTCGGGAGTGATGTGAAGCCAGGCTGGGGAGTTGGCAGCCATTCCTAAGAGAACCCATCATGTCTTATGGTCAAGAATGATTCCTTTGCTGTCAATTCTTCGATCTCCTCGATGCCGTTTACCTAGGTCCGTGCGTCCCTGCCGCAGGACCAATTCTGTTAACACGCACTACGGGAATTCCGGGCATCTCTTTCAGTGACAATCTTGAATGGATTGAAGGGCTTTCCTGGTCTGAAGTGAGACACGATAGTCGTTGTAGGAGACCTGATTCAACAAGAATGCAGCTCTCTGAGCGAAACGAACGTCGCAAGTTTCCGTAAGTAGAAAAAATGTGCCCTCAATCTTGAAGTGGTCGGGAGGGCCTATTAATGTGCCGAAGAAATATGTGGAGATAAAAAGACTTGGGTCAGCTGAGGTGTTTTGAGCCAGAACAAGTGGAGTAGGTAAATGAGTCAGAACGGCGAAGAGGAAATTGGAGCCAGTGAGTCAGAACGGCAAAGAGGAAATTCGAGCCGGAGGAAGCTCTAAGGGATGAGGAACTGGGGAAGACTTTCGATTCTTTTGTCGATCGTCAGGCTTTATGTTCTCCACTGGCCATAGTTCGTAGAAGATAAGACATAGCTGAATAGCATGAATGAGGAGAGAAAACACAATTCGGCAGAGTAAGGGTGGTCATTGAAGAAAATAACTATGCGAGCAATCATACCTTATGGACCCTTCTTTCTGTTGGCCGCCGTGTCTGATGATATTGCCCTGTCTGATGATATTGCCCTGTCTGATGATATTACCAACGCTGGCCCGAGTGCAAGAAAAGACACGATTTATCAAACACTTCAACAACTCAACAAAAACTCACGAATCTACTAGAATTTATCAATCCCGACCTTATCTTCGGCTTATCTATCTTATCTAATGATGTCATCGAGCCAAGGCGCCCTGACCGCAGACCAAAGTTCCTATACGGCCAGAACATCCCAAAAGCATCTTAGCACTTCAAATCCAACCATTCTTAACCCCACGGCTCTTTCGCCGATCTTTTTTTTCCATTTTTGCCAACTACTCAGATCAGTCCCTGCAGGTCGCTTCGTATCAGTCATACTACTCCAATGTATACCACGCTCCATGCGGAGTCGCTAAGGCAGATCGACGTAGCCGACGCCAGCGACTATGCACACAAGAAAATTTCGGCGCTCACCGGAAAAACGAAACGAGTTCGTTCAAAGTTGGGCTGTCTTGGTTGTCGGGCCCGAAAGAGAAAATGCGACGAACAGCGTCCCCTGTGCGGGCTTTGCTCGATCAAGAAGAAAGTCTGTGTTTATCCGGCGCCAGCTAATGCTGGTGTGGCGAAAAAATCGGCGAAAAAGCCAGAAAGAATCACCCCAGAGTCAGAAATGGATCCAGGAGCTTCTCCGGCCAGCGTCGCCAGCCAGGACTGGAGTCCGTCGAAAATTTTTGGCAGTCCCGAGTTTTTCGCGCGTGCTCTTTCGCCTCAGACGACGAGGGCGCCGTCTCCGGAGTCGAATGGGCCCAGATTAGTGGAAGTGGACGACGACGGACATCCGTTGGACCGAGAACTCGGCTCAAGCATTCTTGCAGGCTGGGACTCGCCGGCGTTTTTGATCGAACCTTCCAGCCCCTTCCAACTACGACTCGACGAGCGTGGCTTGCAATTTGTCTCGTATTTCCACAAGGAGGTGGTGAACTTCGTCTCCATTACTCCGCTTGCAATCCAGAACCACTTCGAGCACACATATATGGCGGTAGCACTGGAGGAAGAGAGCATTTTGGCGCTTTTGGCCACGTGGGGTGCACTTTTCATCGACGGACCCAACTCCGAGTCGTACAAGAGGTTTCACGAGCTGGCCAAGCAGACCTTCCAGCGGAAATTCGAAAAAGACGACCTCACAGACCTCACCGACAACGAAAGGTTCATCATGTTGTGCTTCCATGCCGGAGTTGCCGGTTTAGGCATCTGTTCGGGCGATACCTTGGAGTGGTACGACCAACTTCGAAAGTGCCGCGAGATTATCAACCTGTTTGGCCTGGTCCGCGGTTTCTTGGAGAGATTCAACTACCTGAACCCGGCCAAATGCCTTGCGGCGAACCTCCAGTACCACGACGTCATGTCGTCGATTTCCATGAAACAAGGCACGCTCATCGGCATGTCCGACTATGCTGCAGTCTTCGAAGACGAGAACGACTTCTCCTACGGCTTGGACCCGCTTCAGGGCTGCATCCACACTGTGTTTACGCTTTTGGGCGAGATCATCAACGCCAACGCGGAATTGATGGCTGAACGAAACGCCATTGACGCCAAATTGAACTCGCCGGTCAACCCGGAAACACACCACCAGCTCACTCAGGAGAGACTACAGCACTATTTCAAGGCCAGCCAGGTGGCATGTGACCTCATGGCTCGAGTTGAAGCATGCGAGCCAAAACAGAACCAGCAGTGTTTTTTGTCCCCCAACGAGTTGGAGGAGCACTTGACATTGTTTGAGGCATTCCGTAACACGTGCAAATTGATCATTCTCATGAACATCCAGGGTCTCCTGGCCAAGAGCCCAGAGGTGCAAGTGATTTTGGTCAATACGCTCAAGTTGGTGGATATTCTCGTTCTCAGCGAGTTGAGGCCTGCCATCAACATGGTGCTACTCATGTGTGGTCTTTGCAGCTGTTATCCTGCCGACAGGGCCCAGTTACGGCGCCAGTTTGGGGAGATGCACAAGCACTACAAGGTATTCAACGTGGGAAAGATCGAGCAGATTGTTGAGGAGAACTGGCGGATTAACCCAGACGGCGATTTGCACGTGCGGTGGTCGGACTTGTGCGACAAGCTTGGGTGGATTCTCGCGGCGTCGTGAATCCGGGGCTTACTATGGGAATAGGAATGATAAGGACAAGTGAAGTCCAAGAATGCATGTATGGTGCTTAACGAAGCTAATTCAATGATGTTGTCGACGAATTGATTTTGGGCAGAAGATTCAAGGAGGATATCAGCCGAGCTTCGGGCGAGATTGATTGACGCCTAAACGGCGGAGCACAATTCCTCAAATCTTTTTTGATACTTTTTATTATCATTCATGCGAATGAAACCGGTTCATGATTTCGTACCAATAGAATGTTGGCGATGCACAGCGTCTTTGTCCATAAATGAAAACTCGATTCCCCAAATCTTAATTGGCTGGGTAGTCGATCTGTTACGCTTATTTAAACTTTCATTCCAAGCCTCGCTTAGGCCTTGGCTAAACTAACCTTGGCCCTGGCTAAACTCAACTAATAGCGGTGACTCACCGCGAATTGCTTTCAAACTCTTCCAGAACAATATTTTCTGCACAGAATACCAATGGAAACGCCCCTCGAACTCGACATCTTCCACTTTCCTATAACAGCATAGATAGCCACCGTCTGGACCGTAGTTTTTCTGCCATATAAGCAATATAGGGCTGGCCCGTGCAGGCTATCTCCACACCTGGGGAAGAGGCGATACGCCCCCTGCAGGAGCGCTTGGCTCGATTTGGAAACTGGGTCCGTGGCCTTATATATAAGGACGCAATTCCCCAGCTAAAACATCATGTCGTTCACTATCAGACCAATTGAGGAAAAGGACAAGGAGGAGTGGTTGGACATGTGGCGGGGAAAGGGCTCCTACCTCGAGTTCTACAAGTCGCTCGACGTTGTGCCCGACATTGCTACCGAAACCACTTTCAAGCGTTTCTTTGACGAAAAGGAGCCCGTCTACGCGGCAGTGGCCGTCGACGAGTCGGGGAAACTCATTGGGTTTGCGCACTACCTCACCCACAGAAACACCTGGACGGTCGAGGACTCGTTGTACTTGAACGACTTGTTTGTGAGAGGCGACTCGAGATTGCACGGAGTGGGCAGGGCACTCATTGAGTATGTGTACAAAGAGGCCGACAAGCTCAATGCGTCGAAGGTGTACTGGAGCACGCAGTTTGAGAACCATCGGGCGCAATTGTTGTACACCAAGGTCGGAGTCAAGGCGGGTTTCTTGACCTACAGAAGACCTTGAGCAGTGAATGAATGCTCTGAGAGCAATTGTAGCGTAAAGTAATAGGAATACGTAGGCACCGACGGACATGAGTCATCATGATGCATGAGTCAATGGAACCTAGAGTAGGAAATCCAGAAACAGGAATCTCGATTGCTTCCTTAATGAGGCGTCAATTTTTCACTGTCGCTTTTCTTGTCCGTTTTTACTGTTACTTTTCTGGTTTGATCGCCCTCTGTTCGCCATGCCAGTACTGCTCACTTTGCTGCAGATCAAATTGTCATCCTTAAAGTTCCATTGGCCAGTAAATCACTGCTTCCGTTCTTTTCAGGTGTGTAATTTTTTAAAATAGAACGTGCGCGCCTAGTTGTGTAGGTGGATTGAGCCGGGGGATTTTGATGTAGACGCTGATTCGTTGCCCTGGCCAACCTTGCATGAGCACTCACAGAATACAATAATTGCTTAGGTGCTCGCCCGTCATCATGAGGGGGCGGGGGTCAGGTAACAACCATCCATAGGTTACGAATCAAATTATTATATAATCTTTGGGCATAGCGCAGCGTTGTCAGGTGAGAATGTGAACTAAAAATGGGCGCTCATACATGCGTTCTCTATAATTGACCGAACTGTTTAGTCCCATTCTGACCAATTGTTTTCCCAACCTGGCCCTCTCTTTCTCAGATGGCAGTTTAAAACCCAGACACAAACAACTTTGACCGAAAAAGAATGTCCAGCGTACGTTTTCTTCGACTTCCATGAGTCGGTTATCTACTAGGTTATGTGCACGCCTCACGAAACGTTCAGAAATGTGCAGTAGCATTCCTCTGCATACACCATTCAGCCACCTTCGGTGCCATTCTCATCGTTTCAGATGATCTATTATTAACTCTTCTTGTAATGCCTTAAAGAAGTAACCAGAATCCAACCTCACCGACTCGCACCGTAATGCCAACTACGACCCAACTGTTTCATTGTCAGTCACTCGAGACCTGTCCCTGACTGACAGTGTAGAATGACGTGGCTTCCCGCACAGAATACAGAAGTCTTTCCAGAAGTTATTCACAACCAACAATCCCCTGTGGTGATAGTAAGGCTCCTGCTAATGGGCAGAGTGACTGCATAGACGATAAAGTGCGACGCTTCTCTGGAGTGCACAGACGCTATCTCGGCTCATAGTCATCATGACCAAGGTAATTAAAGCCAACACAGACCCAAAGGTCGTGCGTTTTTTCGTAGTCAGGCACGGTCAGACGGACTCAAACGCCCAGCAGATTATCCAGGGCCACTTGGACGTCGATATCAACCAAAAGGGCCGGAGCCAGGCGGAAAGCGTGGGCCAATACTTGAAGGACATTCGTTTGGACCATTTTGTGACATCTGACTTGATCCGGTGTGTCAACACGTCGGAGCCGATTTTGAGGCACCAGGAAGTTAATGTGGTGACAACTGCCGACTTGAGAGAGAGAAACATGGGACCAGTACAGGGCATGAAATTTGCGGATGCTGTGGCCCAATATGGCCTGGACTTCCGTAATATGGGGGAAAAAGAGCCAGAGTTTTTGAAACGAGTCGACCATGTGTGGCTCCAGGAGCAAAAGAGAGCCGTCTCAGAGGACTACATGAACGTGGCGTTGTGCACCCACGGCGGAGTAATCAAGGGATTCACAAAGTATTTACACGACCAGAAAAACTACAGGCTCGGGAGGGGGTTGTCGCGGTCGGATCTCAAGATCACCTACAATACGTCAATCACGGTGATTGACGTGGACAAGGAAACAGGTGAGGGGATCATTCAGCAGTTTGGGGTGACGGAGCACTTGGGAGGAAATTTCGACGTAACCAACCAGCTTTTGCGCTGAGTGTGGGAGGGTAGTCTGGAGAGGTCAATAGAAAGTAATAGAGGTTTTTGAGACAGATTGTAGGTTGAAGCAGAGGGAGGTATCACGATCCACAGGCTCCGTTTTACAGTTACTGACAGTTGAATTTCTTGGGAAATCCAGCACAGAGTGTAAAATCGTGAAATCAGAGAGCTGAGGGCGTCGAAAGTATTGGTGATCCATGATAATGATACTATATATAGATGGGGTTTATGCTGACGTGCTGTGGAGATCAGTGACAGAGTACATAGGCTATTGGGATGCACACCCATGGCCATATTCGCGATGATAGTGACACATCGTTCGTTCCAAGCAGCGTACAACAGACTTTAACGCTAATCACCATTAAATTTTGCAGACCAGATTTTCGGCATTTGCCCTACTAGCAGATAAAAGACAACAACAAGCAAAAATGGCCCCAGCGGAAAATTTTGAAATGAGTGAATATGTTTCCATATGACCTTTGCATGGCAACTGTCGTAATGTTTCCTTTATTTTCTAAGAGATTCTCTCCGTTCTCAATAAAGATTTGTGGAGCTCAGACTCGAACAACTCCTTGGCCATTTCTCTTAATGCAGCAACTGAGTCAGTTTCAGTGAACTTCTTTTGCCCTATTCGCTCCTCTAAACGTCGTTAAGCCTGTAAGGGCTATATCTGATAAACTACTGTGAACCTACATCAATGAGACCACAGATTTAATTCGAGGCACCTCAGAATGAGAATTTCGCAGACTTGATCATTATCTCTAATAAGCCTCCCAAATCTTCATTTTCTCTGACTTTTCATCGAACAACGCTTCATTGACTGCCATTCTACCAGTGATCGTCAATGCCTAGCAACAAGTCCGCTCGACCTCTGATAAGAACGTCCTCTCGTCTCATTTTTATTTTTTGCCAAGTTACTTCATTTGGACACTTCCGTTGTCCCGAGACCATGCTGGCTATCTGTATGTACCCTCTTGTTGCTAACTCCGGTCCGCGAGGCAGTCTATATGAGTATCCCAATGAAGCAACGCTTTGCTCCAGAAATGCATCAACATCTCTTTCTTCGTATTTATAATTTCTGGTCTTCCCTCTTACCGTCCCAGTCATTAGTTCTACATTGTGGTAGCTGTCTCCTGCAATATTTGATATGGTTGACGGATTCTAATGATCCACCAGCATTACCAGTGCAAGAAAGCCATATGACCGCTCCAAAAACACCATACGACAACCCCACACCCATTTTCCTACACATTCTCTCTTTCTCTAAATTGAAACCGTACTTCGTACGCAACTCTATCTCCCTCAAGCAAGCATGCCTGGCTCCATGGTGTTGGAGCGTGAAAACGACGCATAACGCTGGAATGGGTCCTTGCGCTCCAACTCGTACTCCGGGTTCTTGACCTTGGAGCTCCACTTGCGGCGGTAGATGCGCTTCATCCACTTCCAGAACTCACAGCCAGCCATAAACGCCGCCAGCAACGCAAACGCCACTCCCCACTCCCAGCTAATGCTGGTGTGCAAAAACACCTTGGTGTTGATCACGGGAATGTACACCACGGGGAAAACCGAGACAAAACCGCCCACGACAGACCAAAACAAAAACTGGTTCTCCCAGACGTCCTCGCATGTCTGCTTCCACCACAGATTGTCGGTTTCGTGGCGCATCCAGAAGAACGAGTTGGTGGGGTGAACACACTCCCAGGCCAAGATGAGCGCACACCATGTCATGGTAGCAAACGACGCGGACCGGCCCTCAAAAACCAACCGGCAGTGGTCGAGCAGGGCGTTGGTGGAGTTGCAGTCCACACCCAAGTATCCGTCGCCCTTGCCAAACACAACCACCACGAAACACACCATACAGCACGCCGCCATCCACAAGCCGTAGGCCAACATGTCAAGCAAAAGCTCCTTGGTGAAAATGACACGGTTGGGAGGCTGCTCCAAGATCTCGTCGGCCGCTCTCTCCTGGCCCAATCCCATGGCAGGAAAGCACGACGTCACCACCAAAATCCACAACACCTCGACGGGCGACAATGGGAACACCGAGTTGCGGTTGTCGTCCATGAAACACAAGCCCACCATAAGGTAGATGGCCTGGGCCACGTTCTCAGCCAAAAGCTGCAAAATGAACTTCTGGATGTTGGCAGCCATGCGCCGGCCCTCCTCAATGGCGTGCAAGATCGAGGCAAAGTTGTCGTCGGTCAACACAATGTCCGAGGCGTCCTTGGCCACGTCCGAACCGTTGAGACCCATGGCAATGCCAACATCGGCCTTCTTCAACGAAGGAGAGTCGTTGACACCGTCGCCGGTCATGGCACAGAACTTGTCACGGCGGTGCAATGCGTCGATCATGCGGACCTTGGTCTGGGGCGCGCAACGGGCGATGACCAAGGGCAAAACAGGCAACTGGTCGATCTGGTCGTCGCTCAAGGCGTCAAACTCGTTGGCGGTCATGCACATGGCCTGCACCACGTCGTCCGAGTAGTGGTATAAGTTTCTGGGCAAGATCCCGACCTCCTGGGCAATGGCCTTGGCTGTGCTGGGATGGTCGCCCGTCACCATGTGCACGTTGATGCCGGCACGGTGGCAGGACTTAACGGAGTGGGCGGTCTCGAGCCGGGGTGGGTCGTAGATGCCGACCAAACCGTGGAAGACCAAGTTGGACTCGATGGCCTCGCGGTCGGTGATGTCCTCGTCCTTTTTGAAGTCACGCGAGGCAAATGCCAACACACGGAGGCCCTGCGACGACAACGCGTCCATGTTGGCCTCGATCTCGGTGAGGTCTTCTTCGGTCATGGGAACAAGCTCGCTGGTGTCGGTGTTTTCCTCGGGGTTGCCAGTCCACTGCGTGCACCGGCGGATTACTCGCTCGACGGCGCCTTTGGTGAACACCCTGGTCACATTGCCCATGTCGTAGATGGCCGACATGCGCTTGATCGACAGGTCGAAGGGGAACTCGGCGCGGTGCTCGAAATTAGTGGCATACTCCTCGCGTCCGTAGCCCACACGGCAGCAGAACACTTGAATGGCGATCTCGGTGGCGTCGCCGTGGGCCTTCCACTCCATTTCGCCGGACTCCTCGTCCTTGGACTCGTTGACGGTGGCAATGTTGGCCAAGGTGGCCACGTCCAACCACTTTTTGAAGTTTTTGGCAAACGAGTCGGAGTTGTTCTTGTCCACGGGCAAAAAGTCGATCTCCTCGTCGGTCTCCTTGATGAACCGCGGCAGGTGCTTGGTGTACAGCAAGTCGCCGATGGTGGGGTTGAACGCCTCGTTGGAGTTGTCCATGCTGAACGTTCCCACCAGCGGAACCCACACCTTTTTGGCCACCATGCGGCCCTGCGTCAACGTGCCGGTTTTGTCCGAGCAGATGTCGTTGATGCCTCCCAATGCCTCCAACGAGTCTAACTTGCGCACAATTACGTTCTTGGACACCATCACCTGGGCGCCCACCGCCATTGTGATGGTCAACACCACAATCAACGCAGACGGAATCATCGACAACGCCACACAGACCGCGTAAATGGCCACTTCTCTGTTGACCACCATCTTCTGCACGGCCATCACCACAATGGCGAACACCACTGCCACCCAGAACAAAAAGATGGCCAACCACGACAAAGTGCGCTGCAAAGGCGTGCCCACGGTCACTCCCAAGAAGTTTCCTGTGATGTCCTTGCATGTGCCGAAGAACGCTCTCAGGTAGGCCTTTGGCGTGGCTTTTCCGTCCTCGTTCTTCACGACCTTGCGAACAATGCCCTTGTCACTGCGCAAGGAGCTGGCAATGCGGCCAATTTCCGTCTCCAAGCCCGTGGCCACGGCAATACCCGTGCCTCTGCCTTTGGAAACGACCGAGGACGAGAAAACCATGTTCAAACGGTCGCCCACCGGCACAGGAACAGACGCATCGGAGTAGACCTCGTTCTGGTTCTTCGCCACAGGCAAAGACTCGCCGGTCAAAAGCGCCTCGTCCGTTTCCAAGTTCATGCTGTCGGTCAAACGCAAGTCTGCCGGCACAGTGTCGCCCACCTTAATGTGGACAATGTCGCCGGGCACAACCTCCTCTGCGGCAATGGTCACGTCCTCTCCGTCACGTGTCACTCTGGCTGACGGAGAACTCAACGAGCGCAACAGGCCCATGGTCTTCTCCGCCTTCATTTCTTGGTAGAAACCAATAAAAATGTTGATGAACACCACTGCAGCAATGACACCTCCGGAAATCCAGTCCCGGATGGCGAGTGCAATGATCATCGAAATGAACAATACCATGATCATGGCGTTGAACATCTGGTGGGCCAAGATCTTCAGGTACGAGATCTTGTCACCCTCGCCCAAGGTGTTGGTTCCATATTTTTCCAACACCTCCTTGGCTTTGGCGGAGGTGAAGCCATTTTGGATGTCGCTGCCGTAATTTTCGGCAACCTGATCGACACTGAGCCGATAGGGTTGAAATTCGGCGGGTTTGGACCCGCTCAGCTGCGAATTGTCATCGCTGGTGCCTTGGCGGTTCACACTGGTAAAGTTGCTTTTTTCCTTCAAGGAAGACAGCCCAGACATAATGGCGAACAAGCGGGGCCTCGGACATACTTATATGCGCAGTCGGTGCAAGGCAATTTGTGCCAAGGTGGGCCAAGACCCAAGAGCTACTGCCTGACCAGATGTCGGACCAAGCAATCTACAGGCATGGGTATTTTTAGGGCGATGAGATCCGGGCTTTCTCTGACGGTAAGCGAGGGTGTCGGCGACGGCGCCGCCTTCACGGCGCATGGAAATGTCCACGTGCGGGCTGACCGCAAACGCAACTAAACCCTAGCTTAGGCGATGAACGGCCGCGCTCATAACCGGGGCCGACATCGATAGATGCCGTGCAGGTTACTGTTATCTGCAGGTGCTACTTCACCCGCCAACTGCCCAACGGTTGGCTCGCCTGCAACTTGGCACAAAGTGGCGCAGATCCCCCGCGCGGGGTACTGGAGGCAAGTGGTATCAAAAGCGAATTCCGTGCCACATCCTGATTTGGTAGTTGCTGCGCATTAGCCGGCGCGCTTCCGTTGCTTCTAGAACGGAACAATTCCTTATCATGTCAAAATAGTTGCTGCAGATGCTCGCCGACCGCCTCCTGCAGGCGCTCGCTTGGCGTTTCTGGGCCGTATTTGCAGCACCCGTGGCACACGAGGCAAGTGGTTCCGATACCTCGGAATTGGATTCGGAAGTCCACCCGGACCGAGCTTTTACGAGGCGCATGGAAGGTGTGGTGAGAGGCTGAACCCCTGCAGAGTGCTGCGTGCCGGATGTGGGGCCGAGCACTTTAGTGAGATGGTGGTATGCCGGGATTTGTCGGAGAGCATGCTGTCGGAATAACTCAGACTACGCCGTCGCTTTCGCCGGAACAACCCTGTCAAGTCTCCGTTCGACGCCTCTCTTGGCATGCAAACGCGTGACCTCATGCAGTGGTTGGAGAATAGCGGGGCACTGCACGTGCGGCTTGGCACGTGTTCGACATATCACGTGAGGCCAAGATCCATGCTCGGCGCCTACTCCGAAATACCCAGCCGGTAATTGGCCTAAAATAGTCTAATGAGAAGTGATATGGCATAGAATAGAGGCTGATTAAAGGAAATGGAAGCTTCTCAAATGCTGCGGAATCCAATAGGAAGAAGGAGCCTGAAAGAGTAATGCGCCAAAAGAAGAAGAAGCCAAAAGGCAGAAGAGTAAGAAGCCAAAAGGAAATAGAAGCTTAGGGGCCGATTTCAGGAAGAAATAGAGGCTTGTCGAAAGTGTCAATAGGAGATTGAAGCTTATCAAAAGAGTATAGGAGCTCAAGATAATAGCTTATCTGCAAATGTGGGAGAAGAGATCATGGGGCGGCTCAAAGCCAATTATCGGTGTGAATCTAGTGAGATATCAAATGGACTTAATCAGTGCTTTCGGACGGTGACCTTCTATTTATAGAAACCGTTGTGTGGCTTTTGCTGCATGTTGTTTTCTTGAAGTCCTGCCGTTCTGCTCCTAAAGGGAACAATTGTATCGTCGTTGTCGATAACGGAGAGCTCCCTGATAGAACCGATCATCATTTGATGGGTAGCTCATTTAGCGCGGGTTCGTTGATATAATTCCCTCTCGTGCATATCGTACGTTAAACGAAGTCGCTGCATTGGTTTGAATTCATGCTCGAGATGCGAACTTTACATAGCGTTTGCAATTCAGCCATCGTAACGCATTTAGCTAGATACTCACTTGATTGGACTGGAAGTGTCGTTTTTTCCCAAACCTTGAATTTAGGCTACGTACTACCTGCGCAATCCTGATCTGGATTAAGTTGTGAATGACCGGTTGTCCCTCTCCCAGACATACGATGCCTCACGTAAGAAATATATCGTCCAATCAAGACAATTTCTAAACAGAGATAACCAAGACGGATCTGCCCGCAAGGCACTCTCATCGTGGTCACGTGATTATCATCACGTGCGTCACCTACTTGACCTTTCCACGATTTCCGATCTCCATGGCTGACGATATCTTGGACGCAATCAACGAGGGGCGTTTTCCCTCGGCCAAGCGCGAGTTGGCCCAGAAACTCAAACGTTTTCCCAACAAAAGTTACTACTGGGCGTTGCAGTCGTACTACTTCTATGCCAACGGAGAACATAGTCAGGCCGAAAAAGAGTGCAGAGCCTTGAAGCAAAAGGTGCCCAGCGACCCCGACAGCTTGGAGTTGTTGGCAAATGTATTCAAAAAACTCGGACTCAAAAGAGACGCCAACGAGGTGTGGGAAAACGCAGTCAAAAAGTACCCATCGACCGACCTTCTATTGACGTGGTTCAACAAGGCCGTGGGCAACTTCGATGTGCGCAACATGCAGAAGTCTTCCATGATCTTGCAGAAACACGCGGCGTCAAAACGAGAGTATAAAGTCTGGGCAGCGTTTGCCAATTACTTGTGGAGTTTAGAGGTGGAGAGCGAAAAGGAGCAGAACCTCCACGTTTCTCTTGCGTGCAGCTTGATGGAAAAGGCCGAGCCCTTGCAGTCGAACCAGGAGATTTTCGTCAAAGCAAAGGTTTTGGCTGCGAAAGAGGAATACGAGAAAGTGGTGGCCCTTATTCTGCCACTAAGCACTCGTCTGCTTGACTTGACGCTCCTTTTCTTGGATGCGCTTGAGAAGTCAGAAAAGTGGCAGCAGTTGCGTGACGAAACGCATCGTCTCCTTTTTGAGGAGAAGTTCGACGACTTCGACTCGTGGAAGTACTTCATCGCTGCCTCAAAACAGTTGAACACCGACAAGGAGGACGTGGATAAGCTCAACACCTTAGGCACTCGCAATTCGTATGTGGCAAACATGGAGATCGCGAAGCAGTATTCGTTGGGATTGGAGAGTGCAATTTCCGTTTACTACGAGAGCTTTTCCCATAAACCGTGCTGCCCTCTTGATCTTTCCAACTATGCCTTGAGCGAGCAATTCTACGATCAGATCAAGCAAAAATCCGCCGATTTGTTAAACTCTGACTCGCTCAGCAACAAAGAAGTGGCTGTTTTGACAAACATCGAGAAGTTGCTTATCATCAGAGACCCTAGCTACATTGTGGACTGGTCCAAGTACACGAAGTACAAGAACGCCGAGCTCAGCGACTTGTATGTCATGTACGTGATCCAAGACTTGGCCTCCACCTGGACCTCTGAACGACTTGTTCAGCATATTGTCAACTTGGAGTACTACGCCAAAGAAGATCCCGAGAACTTCCAGGTCCAGCTTTGGTTGCTCAACTTGTATACCGAGGTCAACACCTCGAGTCTTGCGCAGAAGATGTACTCTCGCTTGTCCATCAAAATGATCCAGCACGACTTGTACCTGTACAAGCTCGAGCTCATTCCGAGCGCCGGCAACGTGAAAAACTTAGTACAAATCTTCCGGTTCTACTTGACCAGCGACGGAGAAGTCAGCGCTTATGTTGGAAACGTGTTTGAAAAGGGCCTATTCACCAAAATTGCGGACTTCCTTGGCTTGGGCAAACGGTTGTCCACCTCCTTGTCTCGGCATATTCTTGTTCTTAAGATCATGCGCATGGCCAGGAGACTCCACAGCGAGTACTACAACTACTTCTACCGCATGTTGAAGGAGAAAAAAGAGGCGATTCTCTCGGACGAGTTCCAAGTCTCCGACAACCGAGACTTCAAGACAGAGTACAATGTGGGCGTGAAGCTCGCGCCTCTTCCGTTCCAAAACACCGTGAAAGCCCGGAGCAAGGAGTACGTGCAGATTCATTATCTTATAGAGCTCCTTATTGTGGAGAGAGACGACACTGAGATTGCCCGGCTCATGAAGCTCTTCAACAAGTGGTTGAACAGCGCCGATTTCCTCGCTCAGTTGACTCCGTTCGAGACGCAGGTATTCAGGTTGTACTTGGCCGTTTTCAAAGTGCTCAAGATCAAATCCTCGAAAGACCAAGAGCAGCAGCGCAACTACCTCGCAAAAAACCTTGACTTCAAGAAATTTAACCAATTCTTAAGCAAACTTGAGCCTTTGGCGGGCGAATTCACCCACATTATCGTGGATTTGCACGAGATCATTGGAGTCATTCGTGCATTACTGAAGAACAGCCAGCTCTTGGAGACTGCGCTGAAACTCGAGCGGGATATCGCGGAATTCCGGCTCCTGGCTACGCAGATCGAGTTTTTGGCCGAAGTTAAGTCCAAACTCGAGTTCCCGAATCTCCCCGGGACATTTGTCGATGCCACTTTCGAGATGCTAGAGGACGGCTTGCGGAACTCCGCCTACAGGCCGTAATTCACACACTTGTATTTAGTCCAAACACTTTAGCCATGTCATTGATGCGACTGATGCCGAGATGTAGCAAGTACTTTCTGTGGGCGAGTTCTTTCTGGTGTCTGTTGATCTTGAACTCATCTCGGACAAACGCAGCCAACTCCTGCTTCTCGTGGTGTTTGTACACGGTGCGCATCACTTTGCGGTAGGTCAGAAGCACCTTTTGCCGGAACACAAACTCCTCTAGCGAGAAGAACGGCTTATTGGCGAGTCGACTGGTGTATCTGACTTGTAGCATGGAGAAATCTTTGGATGCACTCCCGAGATCGATGGAGCTGGAAATAGTGGACAAAAAATATTTGTTGTTTACCCAAGGGCCAGGAAGGTTACGAAGGGGCGGAGTTGCCCATTCTCATTACATTGGTTGCGTGTTTGAGAGGAAGTGCGATCAAGAGGATCATTGCCGTGCCCCACAACGGAAGGACAGGCAAGGAAGATAACAATTTCTCTCATTTCTAATTTGGCTTCTTGGAGGAATGGCCACGTAACAATTTCATGTTGAACATGACCACTCGCTTTTACAATCGAGCAAAAAATTATCTGTGCTTTAAAATAGATCATGAGACCTGAGCCAGCCAGAAATCTGGAATCCCTTGATAATTCATCCAGTCATTGTTTCCATCCAATCCATTTTTAGCTAATTGCCAGCATCAGTGTCTGAAAAGATTGCATCGAACTTGCATATCTGGAATGTCGATCCAGTAGAATCCCGTAAAAATACGGCAGATCAAGCGAGAGCGCCTCGACGCACCCAGTCCGGTGGATGCAAATCGCAATATAATAATATCTGGTAGTAGCGCCCCGAAATCAGTATCCAAACCAGCGAGTTAAAATTATCATGGAAGTGGGTCTGACAATCAGACTCAATTTCCACCCCGGTGGAATAATTCCAGAAAAATTGGAGTAGGAAACAAGATCTTGAAACCTCCTTTCTGAAGTGGATCCTGAACCAGCTAGAAGGTTTTTACGATATCAGTGAAGATGCAATTGATGAGGAAATTGTTGGTTGGCCAGTGCAGCGGTGACAAAGAGTGGGGGGATGACAAGAACAAGTCCACATTCACCTCATACGGACGATAAATGAACACTGCTCGAGTCCAGCTAGACCAAGACCGAGAGATCAACTCTCCTCTGAGCGAACAATAACGAGCGAATTCGGAGCCACAACCTCAGTTATTTATGGCGACATTGCACGGGGAGATACTTGATTCAATGAGCCAGAGTTTGGAAAAAAGCTCATACCACGGCAAACCTCTCTCTGCACATTCTCCTGGATGTATAAGAAATACAGTAGAATACATTCTTTCCTCAGCCAATGCTCACTGTCAAGAAAAGAAGTGCTCTAGGAGCGTCAAGTAAATGTGACCTTTGACTAGGACCTTTCACCAGCAATGCCAGTGACTCTTTCGGAGACTCAAATTGTGCAAAGTGATCTAGCTCAGAGAGGACTCTCATTTGCTGGATCAGTAGTGCCAAAAATGCTAGCGCACCGATGACTTCCAATCGCACTATGACCAACATCGGTCGTCGGATGTCGTACATTACTGGTCATGGCACTTTCAGAGTTCTACTCGAGCGCTGGTCTATCCCTATTGTCTATTCTGAGTATTTGACTGACTATCCGACATTCCTGACAGTCCGACTTTCCCGACTATCCGACTTCCCTGACTATCCGACTTACCTGACTATCCGACTTTCCTGACCATCCGAGATTCCTGACCATCCGAGATTCCTGACCATCCACCTTTCCCGACTTCCTGACAGACCTCGGTTACATTCCTTAGTTGTCTTCCCTTGATCTCAACTCAGTGTTACGGCCGAGTCCCTCTTTGGCAAGAGATTGTGAAGGCGCCAGCGCCACCGGAGCCGCAGCCGCAAGTTCAGCAACCACTCGGACCGAGGCTCGGCCATCAGACTCAAGTGGTGCAACTTCCCAAGAAGGTCAGGCGAAAATCGCGGCCGGTTGCGGGTGTCGGCGTCTCTGATGCTCAAAAACATGCCCAAAAGCCGCTCGGAGGTGGCTGAGTTGACCTCCCGGATGCGAGCTGCTTCAACTTCTGCTGAGTAGAGCTCGGCTAAAAACTGCTCATATACACTGATACATTCCCAACACACAAACTCCGTGTAGAGGCGAGCGATGTTGCGGTCTGTGTTGGAGCTGAGCACGGAACTGATTTCGTAGAGTGGGCGATCACAGAGGTCGCAGTGTTGGAGCGCGTCGGCGCCGGGAATCCGGCCAAAAATGGCCTCTAAATCCTCTGGTTCCTGGCGCGAGAGAACGGTGTCCACCACGGACCGCCTGGCCCGAAGATCAACAGTGGACTTTCCCAAGTAGCGTTGTTTGAAGGTGGCCAAACTCGCTTTGCGGGTTATCTGCGTGGGGCTGTGTTCCACTAGCATGTAGTCCTCCACCAACACGATGGGGTCCTGGTGCTCCTCGAGCGTTTCGTCCGCGGCTGTGGTATCATAGTCGTCGCCACTGATTTCGTGAATCGTCTCAACGTCGTCCGGCCTCAGCGAAATGCTCGCCAAAGGCTCAATATGGTCCGAAGCTGTGCTGATGGAACTCCGGGAAAGCGATGCCGCCAGATCTCCGCGGCGCATCCGAGTTCTTGGCGGGGGCGGAAGCGGAAGCGACGTGAGTGTTGTGTCGTCAATGAGATCGAGTTTCGACGACTGCTGGTGCAATTTTCTCGCCAAAGTGGCCGAGTTGAGCGCCGACGAGCTCTTGCGCTGGAGCACACCGTGACGGGGCGAACACGTGCCCGAGCCCGCACGTGAGCGTGTTTGTGGCGTGCTGGTGTGTAAGCTCGATGGCGGGTATTGCCCCTTGGGCCCACTTTGGCCATTGTGGCCCATCTGACCTTTCTGGCCCTTTAGACCACTCTGACCCCTTTCTAGGCCAGACATCGGGCTCAGCAGTACGTGAGGGAGGGTCTGGCTCTGCACCTGCGCTTGCCCCTGAGGTTCCTGGGTCACAGACATTATGTTGTGGGACAATGCCTGAGAAAAGGTCGACAATGCCTGAAGACTCAGCTGGCTTTGAAGGACCTGATTTCGCAGCACCTGACCCTGCAATGCGTGGTTTTGTGTCATATTGGGCACCCATGGGAGCTGGAAGGCCTCCGGTCGGTCCGAACTCATGATCAAAGGCTGTCAGAAAGCAATCAGGGGAACAATCCGACAAAGAACGAATCGAGAACGGAACACGCGCTTAGAACGATCAGAACGATCAAAACGATCAAAAACGATAACGAGCGAATAAGAAGCAAAGGCTGAAACGAGCGAGAACAAGACGGGTAAGAGTGTGAGGTTTAGGCCACCTAATGGGTGCGAATCCATCCGGTGTGTTGAAATGTGCGCATTAGGAAATGCCTGCGTGGCTCAGGTCGATGGGCAAAAAATTCGGAATAGAGAAACAAGAAGGAGCTACGTTGACGATGTCAAGCTATCTGAATCAGTTTTTTTTTCTTTCACTGCTCCACATGGCGCTGTTTGACGTTGACGGCACTGCCTGCAGGACAAACAACATGGTGTTGGTGAGTGAGAGGCGGCCGCGCGCGCGGATGGCACTGGTTTCCATTTCCACACGAAACGGACTGCATAGATGCAGAATAGAGAGGAAAAACGCCATGGGCGGCGAGCCGGCGGCCGCTCAGACGAGCAATAGATATCAGACAGCATATAAGCGGGTGTCCTGGCAACTACATGCAGGTACTCTATTGTGCTGGTTGGCAATTAATGATCAGGACGCGACGAGCCTTCGTTCGCATGTAATTGGAGAGATCAAAAGCCTTTGAAGGCAGGGAAAATTCAATGCCTTATGGGCGTAGTAACAGGGTTTCATTGAAGTCACAGTAGTTGGCCATGGTGACTTCCCAAAGTAGAATTGTTCTGCCGTGTCGGTAGGGCCAGCAATTTTGCACTTGTTTATGGAATTGGGCGATAAGTCTGTGACAAATTGGTGACAGATTGACGACAGATTGGGTGGTATCCTGTGTAATTTCTTATCATGAAAGTGTTCCACCAGCACGAGGCGGCCACATAAGCCTTCGTTCTATTCTGTGGTGGCGCAAATACGAAATAGTACGAGGCTCTACCTGCCAGAACATGAAGGATTCATAACGATAGAGACGGCTGGCAGTTACTGCGTTGGGAGGGTGTTGCCATGTGCCCGGGGGTTCTGGAACATAATCAGATCGGCCGACGCTGGCAAATCCACAACCGTCGATCCGTTGCAAAGTCGAGTGCAGCGGACACTGGAACATCGAGTCCGGAGTTGGTTGGTGTTGGGAGCACTCGAACGTCGCTGAAAAGAAAAATGGCGGAGATTCGACGACTGGACCGTTCCCCACTTTATTGGGTCTGTTGGAATTTTTGAGCCATTGGAGGTGGGTCGAAGGCCGCCCTTTGATAATTAAGCATAGCGAGATGTAATTGATAGTCTGATGTCACTTCCATTACTATTTCACTGAGTAATTGAGGACCTCTTAAGTAGTGAGTGGAATGCACCTTTGAGGATTGTCTCACCAACTCTTTTGTTCATTCGAGCAGGGCAGGGGTGGTACTCAATCCCTTCTGAGGCCATTACTATGATTCTCTTCCTTGGGGTGTCGATAGCGAAGCTGGAGCTGCACTGATACAGTGATACTCAGAAGTAAACAAGTCTACTATTTGCTTCAATTCATCAGAGTTAAGGCAGTCGATGATCCTTGGATATTCCTTAGAGTAGTTTTTGGTTGGTTGGCATTCTGTGAGAATATCCACAAGAGCCACCTAAGCTCCCCAAAATTGTTTACCATCCATTTTTCTAATCACCAACAGACTGAGATTCATTTTCTTATGACTTCGCTGTCGAGCTGCCCAGTTCCTGTTTTGACATAGGGTTCCTTATGGTCCGTTCCTCGGCCCGTTCCTTGTGGCTCATTCCTGATAGTCCGTTCCTGGTAGCCCGTTACCATCGAATGGCCACTACTGCCCCCTGTTAAGTGGCATCAGCCACGCTACAACCCCTAGGCCATACGTACGTAGATTTGTCTGGATGCTAGAATGCAGATTAGCGGACGAGGACCGGCTCGTCGTCGTCTTTGGAGTTGACCCACTCCGAAATGTCCTGGAAGATGTTCGCCGACACTTGCGAGTCCATCTGGCACTCGCTGTGGCGCACCCGCCCCAGGAGCTCGGCACACATCTCAAGCAACATGCAGATGCCCTTGGCGCCCTGCTGGCGCCGGAAGGTGACGATGGGGTCGAGGTTGGTGATCTTGGTGAGAAAGCGCATCTCGAGCACCGCCAAGTTCGGAAGGAGGTTGTGGTGGAGCACCATGGGGAGCGACTGGTTGGTGATGTAAGGACAGTTGTTCAACAGAAGCCGCTCCAATGAGAAGCCGCAGTTCATTGCAAGCTCCCAGATACTGCGGTCGGTGATGTAGCATCCCGCGAGGCCCACTGTCTCGAGGCGTTTGTTGTTGCACGCCAAAACCAGAATGCTGTGGTCGGTGATGAGGTGGCCGCGCTTCTTGCGGCCCAAGTTGACGCTGGTGAGCTGGGTACAGGCCAGGGCGACGGCGTAGACACCGTAGTCGGTGATGCCCTCGCAGGCACGGAGGTCCACGACCTGGAGGTTGGGGCACTTTTTGGCCACCACCACCAACAACGAGTCGTCCAAGGTTTTGGACCCTGTGATCACGAGCGACCGGAGCGACGCATGCAAGAGGGTGTCTGCCGGAAGGAGCTTGGGACACATGTAGATCTCGAGCCACTCCAAGCGCGAGTGGTCGACCAAGGTGTTGAGCTTGTCCATGGCGGTCTGTTTTGCGCAGAAGAGCTTGTTGAGCACCAACGCCGAGGGACGGAAGTCCGCGAAGAAGGCGGGGTCGTCGTTGCGCACAAACTTGTAGAAGCTGTTTTCGTTGGAAAAGAACATCTTGGTGCTCATCACCTGCTTTGCAATGCGGTGGAAGAGCCTGTTGACAAGGAGGCACGAGTGCATGGCCGAGGAGCAGCGAGTGTTTTCGGACTCGACAGAGGCTGTGTTCTCGGAGTTCTCAGAGATTGAGTTCTGCTGCGAGTTGGAGTTCTTGTGAGAGTTGGAGTTCTGGGGAGACTTTTCCTCGCACTCCTGACACCTACGGTGTCTCTCTCGCTCGTGCTTGTGCGACTTCGCACTTGTGCGCCGCTGCGGGCTCTGCTCCTTCGGGAGAACGGTGTTCTGGGCGTCCACGAACTCGAGGATCTTATGAACAAGCTCGGGAATCTCAAACACCGACGGCCGCTTGGGAAACAATACCCGCCGTGCGGGCGAGTCTGTCTCTCCAAAGTACTGGCACTGCGACTTTATCGGCGTTAGTGCGCTCAGCACCAGCTCCGAGAACGAGGCATCGTCGGTCAAGTCCGGAAGCGACTCGGAATCGGACTCAAACGAGCCCGAAAAGCTGAATTCGACATCGGGCAACGTCGACACAGGCAAACCACATGACAAATCAAGCAGTGGTGACCGCATTCGCTGGCACCGGCGCCGACTGTTCCCTCTGCAAAGAGAAGCCAGAGACAACACCCTGGGCGTTGGTGGAAAGGCATCCTTGACTGACCGCGCCCGCTTCAAGCTGGGCTGGAACTCGAGTCTGGAATGCATGGCCAAAAGAGTGACAAACGCAGAGCGTAACCAAGCAAACCTGCCGAACCTTACGAAGTTGAGTAGAAGAGGCAGAAGTTATATAAAAGCCACGACCGTCAAAAACCAGGGGTCGCGCCGAAAGCAGACTCAGCCAGCACCTGAGACGCGGGAGAAGGACTGAGCCAGGATTTACATATTGGGCTTTGGCTCTGGTGGATTGGGCCAGAAATGGTGATGAGCCAGCCACCCTGCATACACTGGGTGCACGGGTGCAATATTACTAGGGCCGGTTCTGGCCGGCCTGGGGCGAGGCGAAATTTGCCGCGGGCCCTTTGGCTGGCGCGCGCGTGCCTGACTGAGCCGCGCTGGATTTTGTGGTCTGCGCTGCGTTGTTGGTTTTGTGGACGTCCAAGTCCGCGCCTGCTGCAAATTACACAAACGGAAGCTGGCCCTACACAGGGACGCAATCGGCGTCGTAAATGCCACAGACCGGACCTCCCGATCGGGCCCGTCGCTAGTCACTACCGCAGGGTGTGGCCTGCAGACAGCCGGGGTTCCTGGTCGTCGCCGGCCCTGGAACGGCCAGCGACATTCCAGATCTAAGGGAATAGTCAACTTTAGCGACGAGCAGCGTCTATAACCTATTTGTGGCGCCAGCCGCCCCACCATTGAGTCTGGCCACCCCGACCACAAAAAGCGCTGGCGTTCTGTGAGGTTGCACCGACTGCGTATGGGGTCTGGGGAGCTCCCAACACAAAGCCGAAAAAATAAATCGCTCACGACGAGGCCTCCACGCTGCGATCTGCGACCCTATACAAGAAGAAATAAGTAAACGCAGGAAGAAATTAGCAAGCATCGCGAACAATGGGCTGGACAATGGTGGTGCCGACTAAAAATGGAAGGCAAAACTGGCGGCATTCCACACGTGAGTCGCTGTTGACCTATTGGCCCGATTGCTTACGCGGTCAGATTGTCTTTTTTTGTGGATTACTCCCCATGTAAACGCACCACAGTAGTGCATGGGCGGTATTTTGGCAGAGGGGATTTGCGGTGCTCGATCGCTGCATATTATCTCTCGCTTGCACTCGAGCATGACACAAGCGTCGCTGTTTGTGGCAGGTTCGGTGCGCTGGCGGTGCACATTCTGTTTGCTTATCGGTGGGACAGACCGCATTGTTCCCAGATGGCCTGATGTTCCGCGCCGGAGGATTATTTTCTCGATAATATTACATCCAACGCGCATGCGTTTAAGCGCGCCTAAAAAATAAATAAGCGTCGAACGCAATACGAGAGGTCAGAACGGGTAAGCGATTGGACCCCGCCATCCAAAACAGCCGTGCATGACAACACAAACCCAAAAGTTGTAGAAGTGCTCTCTGTGTTAGATTGTTCGATGATCTCGTCTCCAAACCACTGGGATCGTCTCGCTGCCAATTGAATTAAGCCCCTCGTGCTTCTCGTCTCGACGCACACGGGTCCTTATTTTGTCACCGTGTGGTCCTTATTTTGTCACCTAATTGAGCGCACGATCACCCGTGATCGCTGTTTCCAACGCTCCGCTTACGGCATACGGGAAACAATACCAGCACTACGTTGGGGGCCCGGATGAACGGCCAACTCCTGTTAGAGAGAATACCGTTAGTGGATCTAATAATATAATGCGATTCGATCGCGTTGGCCAAAACGCCTTGCAGTGGGCGGCCAAAAGACAGGAAAAAGCGGGCTAAAACGAGGCGCTTGCCTTGCTGGCCTGCAAGTTTTGTTTTAGTTTGCACGAAAACGTCCGCTCCGCCTCTGGCTTGAATGCTTTAGATAATATCATTGGCGATCTGCGCTTCGCTGTGCGTTATCGGGGTTGGTGCGCACGCAACTCTCGTATTATGGGCAAGGCTCATGAATGATCTACTACATACGAGGCAACCATGCAACCAATCATAGATTGCATTAAATGGAAGCCACACAGAAGCCAGCTTTGCGCCTCCTGTCATTAGGATCTTGCACTGATCGAGGTTTTGCCAGCATTCAATAAGATATTTTCAGACGACCTGATTTTGATTGGGACAAGTTACGAGATAAACAACAACGCAGGGAGTGCAAAAATAGCAACGGCTGAGGGGTAGCACGGGTCTAATTGCTGGCTTTCGGATTTAAATTTTGAATTGACGGAGCGGTGGTTCTGTTCTTCCGACGTCGATCGAGGTAGCGCACCTCCCACAGAAAGCATAGAATTTCTCCTAGAATGTTTTAAGATATTTTCATCCGAGTTGTATTGAATTATCCATTCTCCGGGTGGGAAAATGCTTGTTCGTCTGCTGTCCTCGTGGTACCAGCTCGGAGTTTTCGGTGTTCGGTGTGCCTTGATCCTCAGGTTCCGCTTTTCCCAAACCATTGAACCTTACGGGCGCATTTAATTGGATTTCAGAAAGTGCTTCTGGACTTTCTGTGTCCGTACGGCTATTTCGAAATAAAATCAAATTGCAAACGACTCTGGTCGAGGTTCGGAGTTCTCCCGAAATCCATGCATCCAACTCCGGAACAAAGAGATCAATAGAGGAAGGCTCAACGGACAAACAAAGAACAAACGAACGAAGACCTCTCATAGCATAAATTGGGATTACGGTTTCCGAGCGCTTTTGGCTACAGTAATTGTTAGGTTACGGTTTGTTGGTTGCAACGACTGAGTTGGAAAGACCGGACTTCATTTCTGGAATTTTCTGAAGCGTCCCCGCCTTGGGATATTAACATATATCTGCAACAGTCTCTCGAGAGGTTCGTTTTGTGGGCTGCCGAAGCAGGTCTCATTTGGAATACCTGCCAGAGGGTTTCTTTAACTTCAGAAGTACCAATTTATAACTGGCGTTCGAGCTTGCCATATCTGAACTCTACGTTATGGCGGTCTAATTGCGTTGAAATATCCACAATCAATAATTGATGTCTGTCGTCGACGGCCCCGGCGGATTTCGGAATGGCCAGTAAGGTCGCCGGAGGGTCCACTGCCTGCATACAGCTGCTCGT
The DNA here is from genome assembly GCA_023158955.1 of Sungouiella xylosa. Classification (NCBI taxonomy): domain Eukaryota; kingdom Fungi; phylum Ascomycota; class Pichiomycetes; order Serinales; family Metschnikowiaceae; genus Sungouiella; species Sungouiella xylosa. The sequence continues at coordinate 2,141,556 of JAHWDG010000001.1, read as the reverse complement.
ATCTTATTCCGTGAAGGATGAACTGTCTACTCGGCATTTCCACGGAAAAGATAGATCGGTTTTGGAAGTTTGAACCGTCACAAACGGGTTGAAATACCGATTTGGGAAAATCGGGTGCGGTTCCTACCAGATCTTCTTCTGAGGTGCAGTGAATGCACTACGCCGTCGGAGCAGCAGCAATCTGCAGGGGGACCAACCGGCTAAAGCAGTGGCCAATTCGGCTTTCTCCGTCGGAGCCTAGCACGTACAAGCCACCTTCACCGGTGTGCACATCGTCGGTGCCGTACCTGCAGATAACGCAGGTGGACAAAGCCCTCTTCGGTACTGTAAGCGAGCTTCCCACGCATCGTGTGGCGAATCGCTGCTTGCCCCAGAAGTGAGTAGAGTAGAATTTCAGCAGAGCGTGAGAAAGAGTCCCAGGGAACGAGTCCCAGCCGTGCAATATATCACGTGATCATAGTCACGTGCACGATGTGCTGGTCTGGCTGGCTGACAGGACTCGTGCTCATAGTAGTGCCTGGTGCTCATAGTAGTGCTATTTTTTGAAAGTCTATTTTGGAATGTTCCGGACCGACGCGTCTCTTATCGCGATTTCTGCATTTACCATTGGTTCTTTTTTACACGTCGTGCAAACTGTGAGACACCGCTTTCAGCCTGTTCAGCCTGTTCAGCCAACTTGTTCAGCCTATTCGTTCAGCCTATTTTGCTTAAGTTCTTTGCCTGTCACCTAGGTGCTTGCAGAATTTACCTGTAGTATAGTCTACTTCAGAAGCTCCTCTCGTTTAGTCTGCTTTCAGAAAATGCCCATCGCTTGGTCTGTTTTCAGATATCTCCTGTCGCAGTCTCCTTCAGATATCTCCTGTCCCAGTCTGCTTCAGATATTTCCTGTCAGTGAAGCGAGTGGCTGTCTCCTGAGTGCAGTTTGACAGATGTCGTTACTGTCGGAGCACTGTGGGGGCTTCAGGAGCTATCTCCGGTTTTCCGACTGTCACGGGCTTCCGATCACGAGCTCACAACGAATTTGTTACGTGCACTGGGCCTTTGCCTCGGCACCAAGTTATTCCGAAATCGCGACGAAATGGCGATAATCAGAATATTGTCATCTTAAGTTGATTATGCTTTTTGTTCGACAGCTTGCGTATAATTTTTTGGTCATCGACTTTTGCGTGCTTTTGTTTGGATCACGCTCGGAATCCTGTGCTGCGCGATAAGGCCAACTCCGAGGCCGACCATAACAGCACCCACAAAACAAAACAAATGAATTAGAAAAAAAAAGAAAAGGAGTCTTCGCCGCCTGGATCCCCCACGGGTGCTATCAGCCCCCACCTGTTTATCGCCAGATGCAGTTTTTCCGTGCACTGGAGCCCGTGCGTTGCTTTTTCTCTGGTCAGCTCTCAGCTCTTTCTACAGCGCAGAAACTGCAAAGCCGACCTTCTCCCAACCGGCCTCTACTGCAACCGCCAACCACAGCATGAGATCCGCGCCCAAGACGTCGCTCTTTGACGTGCGGTTGAAGAACGTCGATCACGATGTGATCGTGCTCAAAGGAGCCGCCGACTCCGCCGCCGCCACCTTTCTCAGCGGCAACATCCTCCTCTCAGTGTCGGAGCCCATCACCGTGCGCAAGCTCTCGCTTCGGTTGTACGGAACGCTCCGGTTGGCCTATGGCGACATCAACCCCATCAAAGGGGCGCCGCCCAAGCCCAGCCGCTTCGAGAAGAAGGTCTACGAGTACCAGTGGGACAGCAACGAGATCCTGAGGTACATGAACAACATGTACGAGAACGCGGGCGGCGCGGTGTCACCCGATTCCAGACCCGAGTCTAGACCAGAAGTTCGCCCCGACGCCCGATCGCCAGTGTCGGCGCTCTCCATGTCGAAAACGCTGTCGAGCAAGGGCTCGACCACGTCGCTCAAAAGTCTTGGCATGGCGTTGCGCTCCAAGTCGCTGACGTCCTTGCACAGTAGCTCCACCAACCTCCAGGCCAAGGCCTCGCACGTGCTTGTGCTGGGCAACTACGAGTTCCCCTTCAGCGCCATTTTGCCGGGCAGCATGCCGGAGTCCGTCGAGGGGCTCCCCGGCGCCTCTGTAGTCTACAGGCTAGAAGCCACCCTCGACCGAGGCAAGTTCTCCCACGCCATGGTGGCCAAGCGCCACGTGCGCGTGGTGCGCACCATGACCACCGACGCCGTCGAGCTCTCCGAGACCGTGGCCGTGGACAACACCTGGCCCAAGAAGGTGGAGTACCTGTTGAGCGTGCCAGCCAAGGCCATTGCCGTGGGTCTGTCCATGCCGGTGTCGTTCACTCTCCTTCCCCTCCTCAAGGGCCTCCGCTTGGGCGACATCCGCGTGTCGTTGGTGGAGCTCTACTCGTACGTGGGGTTCATTCCGCCGCCGCACACTGCCGAGCGCAGCATCGTGGAGAAGGTGGTGCACGCGCACGAGGACGAGGCGCAGGCCAGTACCGACGACTCCTTTTTCGGCGGCTATTCCGACCGCTGGGAGATCACCACCCGCGTGAGCGTGCCGCCCTCGCTCCTGCGGTGCACCCAGGACTGCGACATCCTCACCCACGTCAAGGTCCGCCACAAGTTGAAGTTCACCATCGCCTTGATCAACCCGGACGGGCACACCTCCGAGCTCCGCGCGTCGTTGCCCGTGCAGTTGTTCATCCTGCCGTTTGTCGGCGTGTCCGCCGACTGCCCCACCGTCGACGACGAGGTGCTCGACAACGTGGTGTTCGACGCGGACCACGACCCGCCGCTCCGCTCCGACTCGCTGTCGCTGTTCACGGGCTTGGTCGCCCCGCCCATCTACGAGCAGCACGTGTACGACCAGCTCTGGCTGGACGTGTCGCCCGTGGAGTCGCCCGCGGGCTCGCTGGCGGCGTCGGTGGCGGCGTCGGGGACCGCCACCCCGCGCTCCGCGCGCCCCGACGTGCTGCAGTTCTCCATGTCGCTGTTCGACACCGCCGCGCTCACCGAAAACTTGCGCCAGTTGAGCATCCAGCGCGAAGGCCGCGGCGCGGTGTTCAACCTCGACGACGACGACTACTTCCGCTCGCGCCCCCGCAGCGCCGCCGGCACCCCGGGCGTGATGTCCCCGCCCGTGCATCTCTCCCGCGTGGGCTCCTCCTCCGACATGGCCATGGACAAGGTGCCGTCGTACACCGAGGCCATGAAGAGCCCGGTGCAAGACACGGTGTCGCCCATGTACATGCCGCCGCAGCCGGGGCTGGGGATCAACGTGGACGAGGTGAACAAGCGCTTTGAGGACGCGCGCACGCCAGTGGGCTCCGCGCCACGGAATCGCCTGTTCTTGTCGCGTGGCCTGAGCTCGTTCAACCTCGTGACCGCCATGTCGCGCTCGTCGTCCAACAGCTCGTCGCCGTCGCAGTCGCGCGAGGTGTCGGCGAGCAACTTGGCGGGGCTTGCCGAGAGCCTGGGCGGGCGGGCGCCGTTGCGCACGGGCGCGGCCACCTTCTCCATGCCGCAGTAGAGTAATGGGGATCATACGAATAGAATAGATTTAGAAGCGAGTAGTGTGGTTGATGGGAATGAGTGATGGAGGAGTGTTCCATGGACTTGCAGAGAAAAGGTGTGGGTGGGCCTTGGTTATTTTGAACTCCCCGAAGAGTATGTCCACCTCAAGAGAAGTATCTCTATCCATAGTAGTGTCGATGGGTATACCCAGTGAAATATCAGGACAACATTCCTGAGCGGGTGAACTAGATAGAGTTTGTTGTCTGGAGCCATCGGTTTGACTAGTGAAAGCAAACGTAGGTTTATTGGTTGGACTTGTCTCCCGTGGTACCTATCGGTATACAGACTAGTACAGGGTTTAGACTGATAGAGAAATTGTCCAGTATTCATATCTCCTCCTGTCAGTGTGACCGTAGTCATTGCTCAGGTAATTAACTTACTATACCTAAAGGAGTCGGGGAATAACACTTTACAGTCATTAAGGGTTACATGAATATTACTTATAGACATGGATCCTTTTCAATGATCGTCAGGCACGGAGCGTTAGTATCAGGTCGGATTATTTCCTTGGATAAGGACTTCGGATCCTCATCCACAATTGCAAACGTGCCAACACGGATCAACAACTTAAATTCACTGAAACCTTCACTAAAACCGAATGCTTCATGAAAGATTAAATGTTGCCGAGTGCTCGGATCGGGCCTCTTTACTGATATTGCCTCAACTAGCTACAACGCTGTAAAAGAACCTCTCCCTGAACCACGGAGGACTCAATTGATACCGATTAGTAGTTACACTGATGGTGAGAGTCTAAATGCCATTCTAAATGTCCATATAGCGAATCTCTCTGCTCAATCTCGCCTTTGAGTATACAGACTCTCCAAAATCCCAACTCCAATTAATCGGGCCCCCGAAGCCAGTAATTTACTTCTATTCACATCTTTTCCTCTCTCCTCTTTTTTTCCTTTCCATTTTTCTTTCTTGTTTTCTAATCTCTATGTTGATCAGCCTCCACCTCGCACTGCACTGTACACGTACAACCAACTCATGTTCAGAGACAGAACAAACCTCTTTCTCTCGTACAGACGAACGGTGCCCCGGCGAAAACCCAACAATGACGCTCGGTTCGATGCATTGGCCGAGGAAGAGGAAACTCTCATGAGCTCAAGACGAACCAAAGTTCCGTACCATGACAAGGCAGGACCCTCGGGTGACATTGAGTTGAAACCGCTCGCTCCGTCTATCTTCGACATCTCAAACCTGCTAGACGAAAACTTGGCTACTGTCAAGACGCGGACGCACGAGCTCAGTCTGTTGTACAAGAAGTTGCTCATCACTCGAGACAGTGAGAAGCAGAAGTTGGAGGCACGCATCGAGGAGTTGAACTACGACCTCACCAAGACGTTCGAGGCGTGCTACGTTCTCATCAAGAAGTTTGAGTTTCTCCACAGCAACCACCGCCGGCTCAAGCTCGACTACTCCGAGGACGAACTAGCCATCATCGAGAACTACAAAAAGACGTATGCGTTGAAGATCCAGGACAGCCTGGTGGTGTTCCGCAACCTCCAGAACAACTACATCAAGTTTTTGAAGGACGACGACGACGAGACCGATCAGTTGCTCACAGGCTCCAACTTGGCTGTAGACGAGGAAAGCACCCGCAACATCGAAGATTACTCCAAACAGGTGCTTCATCAGGCGCAGCAGCAGCTCCAAAGTGGGAATACGCAGTTGTTTGCCCAGCGAGAACGGGAAATATCCAAGTTGGCCATGGGCATTTTGGAGATTTCCACCATTTTTAAGGAAATGGAGACGCTTGTGGTGGACCAAGGAAGCATGCTCGACCGCATTGATTATAACTTGACTCGAACGGTCGAGGACTTGAAGAGCTCGGACAAAGAGCTCATCAAGGCACAAGGCTACCAGAAGCGAACCACCAAATGCAAGTTGATTTTCTTGCTCACGTTGATTGTGCTTGTGTTGTTTATACTCGTGGTGGTGAAGCCCCACGGAACTACCAAGGTGGTGGAAAAGCCTGCGAATCAGCCAGACCAGAAACCGGACCTGTCAGACCTGACGGATCTGAATCCTGAACGAGATAGCATTTGGAGATGATCTGAGTCATCTTAAACAAGAGCGGGAGCTCCAAGCAAGAATGAGAGCTATTGGCAGCATTCGAATTCCTGGAATTCGAAAGCAATGCTCGCTGGTGATATCTGTTACTGGCCATTGACGACAACAAATGGATTCACCAAGGTACACCGCGTTTGACCCTTTCCGGTTCAGTGGGATTACTATAGAATTTTGGCCGCTGAGGTCATGGCGATTGCCACGATTTGACGAAATGATTGATTTTTCTATGCGATCACGATATAGTGCTAAGGAGACATAATGAGTTGCTCATGATTTCACTTGGGCCAGACCAAAACTACCATGTGATTATGATGACTCCAGGATTTGTATCTGTCAATGCACAATGGTTGTAACAACCCCGCCTCAATTAATGCGACCGGGTCAACAACGTTGTCGATGGACAGAATTCACAACGCAGTAGAAGTAACCCGTGATCATCATAGAAGCCGCCCACTACATAAAACAGCACCATTCAATGTTTAATAATACATGAGAGAATTAGAACCGCTACATCGTGCCGTAAGGCCCGTCGCGCGAGGCGGTCCGCGGCCGCACAGGCGGCTTCGTGGGGTTGCCGTACCGCTTCGCTGGTGGCACAAAGCCTGGCTTGCGCCGTGGCCCGCCGCCGACAGCAAAGTCGGGGTTGTTGTTCAACAAGTTGTCCGAAGCCGACGGCCTGGCCTGAGGGCGAGGCGGCACCTGTGCGTAGCTCTGCACTGGGGTGTAGTTTTGCGGTGGCGGCACCTGGTATCCAGACTGCTGGTAAACCGGGTTGTAAGAGTTCTCGGAGCCATAGTAGGACGATGGCTGCTGGCCCTGCTGGAAAGGCGGCTGGTACTGCGACACGCCCGGGAACTGCTGTTGGTACAGCTGGGGCTGCCGCTGGTACTGCTGCTGTTGCTGGCCAAACTGGGGCTGCGACGGAGCGTTGTACATGGCATTAGGTGGCCGCTGCGACACGCTGGTGAAGTCCGAGTCGTCGTCCGAATCTATGTGCCGTTCTGGCAGCGAGTTGCGCTCGGGCAGATCGTTGTCCCCGAGCTCGGTGAATGGCTGGTGGCCCTCCACGTTGGGGTGGTGGTCGAACACACCCCGAGCCGCGCCGCCCTCGACGCCATAGCCCGTGGAGGCCCGGTCGTTCTGTGGATAGGGCAAGCTCGCTGACTTGTAGCCAGAGTCGGTCAAGGCCACGTTAGGCACGAAGTTGGGCGCCATCTTCTTCTTCGCCGACACCGGCGTGCTGGGCCCCAGGTTCAAGTTGACCGCGTCCTCGTAGAAGCTGGGGTTGCTGTTGGTGCGGTTGGTGGGGATGGAGTTTGGCTTGGTGATGTCGTTGGCAAGGTGCGGGTTCGAGTCCATGAGACTGGTGTTGGAGCCCGTCTTGACAACGCCGTAGCCGCCAGGCCCGCCGCGGTACGTGTACTCCTTGGAGATGGTGCTCATCTCGTCGGTGGTGTAGTTGTTTACCTGAGGGCCATAGAACTGGTGCTTAGGCTCGGGCATTTTCGTGAGCAAAGGCCCACCCGAAAACGCGGTGGTGTTGGCCTCGAAGTTCTTTTCGCTCTCGGCGTCGGCCTCGTCGTCGTCGCTCGCCACTTTGATGGAGAGAATGAGACAGGGAACCGCCAAAAGCGTCAACGCGGCCGCAGCAATGTAGAGCCACCCCGTCCACGCGGTGTGCGGGTAGAACACAAGCACCACCATGATGGCCACGAGCGCCGTGGCCAAAAAGGAGATGCCGCCAAATACGAGGGAGAAGATCTGCACGGCGGAGTTCTCCACGAACAACGTCAACACGGTGAAAATGACCGTGAAGAAAATGAGGCCGGTGGCAATGGGCGCCACGATAAACGTCTTGGCCAACGTGTTTCTCAAGCTGGACGAGAACTGCCACGTCAGGTCGGTGTCGACGTCGCCAAACAGCACCGGGTACAGCGCCGACGGACAAACGCTCTGAAAACAAACACCAAAAATGCCGTAGGTGTAGTCCGGTGTCAGGGCCAACTTGAGGCTCGTGGACACCGGTGCCGCCACCATGCCCAAGATCAAAAAGACCATGGCCACGACGAGAAACACCACGGACACTGCGGTGAAGACAGCCGCGCGAGACATGGTCCAATTAGGCAGGAGGAGAGATACAGAGAGAGATCGCGGGAGAAGCTTCAGCCGATCGACTCGCAGAAGAAAAGAGTACCAACAGTCGAAAAAAGCCTTTGGTCGAGCGCCGCGCCATAGTTAACAGCCCCTATTAACTATGGCTAACGCGCGCCTAACCGTCAGGCAGACAAGATGCGAGGCTGAAAACAAAACATCGCCGCAAGCGAGAACACAGGGTCGCCACAATTAGGCGAGCTGCGGCTAAACCCTCTCTTTGACACATTTGGCGATTCTGGCCTCTGTCTCCATCGCCAAGGGCTGAATCAGACGTGAATGGCCTGCATAGCCGCACAAGGCGCGGCGCAGTCGCTTGGGCTCCGATAGAGATAATGACCATACTTGCTATGTCGGCCAAGGCTTCTTCCCCTCCGTCACCCACACTTACTTTTTCTGAATCCCACTCTCTTTCTCAATCTCCTCCTCTTTCTGTCTTAATTTCCCTCGTACCAGATGTCGGGCACCTCCAATATATACCGGTCCATGGCCTCGCGAAAGCGCGTCCGGTACTGTTTCGGAGTAACAATAGTCGGGTCCTTGCCTTTTTTGCCCACCAAGCTGTTGCCCTTCATCCAGTTCTCCACCTTTTTATCCCACGTGAACGTACGGAGCCAGTCGATTATTCCCACGTAGAGCTTGTGCGAGGTGTCGTCAATGCCAACCACGAGCGAATAGTCCATCACGTCCATAGCTGAGAGAAACGCGGTGTCGTTGAACAATGAGCCACGCAAGAGCTTCTTCAGATGCTCCCGAACAAAAACGGGGCTCTCGTAGATGTACTCGATCATGTTCTCGTCGAGCAACACCTCGTTCTCCATGCCGGTTTGCTTGACGTGACGGTTTCTCATCGAGCCCTTCAAGTCGAAGATCCGCTTGTTGGTGCGCCCGTAGAAGAGGTTCTCCATGATCAAAAAGTCCATCTTGAAGATCTTGCCGTTCATCGAGTTCTTGATCTCCACCTGGTAGAACCCGAAGATCTTGGCGATCGCCGTGTTTAACGTGTTGAACGTCGACTGCGACATGTACTTGAAGTAGAACGGCGCAATCGACACAAACGACTCGAGCTCCGCCTTGCTGAGCTCTTTGACAATGTACTTGTTGTCCAGCGTCTTCAAAAAGTTGGACCCGCTCTTTCCTCCTTTGGAGTTCCACTTGACGCAACGTGACAAGCTCTGGACAAAGTTGTCCTTGGCTCCACACGCCTTCCTCAACGCCTCAAACTGCTCGCTGTAGAAAATCTTGCACGACAATTCGGTGTTGCCGTCGCTGAACTGGTACTTCAAATGCGTCGACTTGGTTTTCGTCATGGTGGCCTCCAACTCGCTCATCTCCGTGTCAGCCTTCGTGAACTTCTTGAACTTGCGCTCGATCTTCGTGAAATTGCTCAACTTCTTCATGTACTGCTCATTGTTCTCCAAGTTGTCGTTGCTGTCCTCGGGGTTGGGATTGGTAGCCATATCCACAATCTTTTGCTTGTAGTCACTGGTCGAAAGACAGAACGCAACCACCGAACTGGGCTCATCCTCCCTCACAATCACATCCGAATCCGCAAACGTGTGCTCGGTGAAGTCCAATGGATACTTCAAGGGTTCCCACAATGTAGCTGACCGATCGGCCCAGAAGTTCGTCAAGGTCTTCAAAAGGGAGTTCCTCTCTGGCTGTGGAATCTCTAATTTTTTGCCTTGGTCTTTACCTTTGACGAGCTGGCCTTCATTTTTCGTGTCTGGCGCTGGCGTACCTTCTTGCTTTTTATCCGGAACGGAAAGCGATCCAAACCCGTGTCTGGCTTTTGCTGAATCCTCATTTCTTCTCACAGAATCAGTAGGTGAATCAGCGCCCGACATGGACGAGTTAACATGCATGGGGTTCACATCAACGGCATCCTCGATATTGTCGTACATCTCAACAATTGGCTTCGACTGCGCAATGGGAATCGCCTTGTAGTTGTTGGACTTCTTCTCCAAAACCTTCTCACGCTGCCTCTGAAACTCAAGCGTCATCTGATTGAAGTAATTAGTGAGATCTTGAACTCTATTGGGCACCTGCTGAGCTTGGGGTTCGCCGTTTTCGCCCGTGATTGAGTTCGCCCGCGATTTTGCTGGGGACTTCAAAACCTGTTTCTGATCATTTTCAAGTGACTGCCTGAACTGCAAGATCTTGTCTTCAATAATTGACAGAGGTACCCTCAACCTTGAGCCGAGATTGAGGTAATCCTTCACTTCCGAAAGAGCACCGGATCCTTCGATCTTCTTCTCGTGTCCCTCTGGCAGAGCTTCAGAACCGACTTTGCTAGCGTCGTCTGTGGGTTCTTCTTGGTTCTCAGCGCTGGGGTCCTTCATGTCCGAGTCTAATTTATCAATGAGAAAGTTTCGCAAATGAAACTGTGTGATCTTAGTAATTTCATTCTCGGTGGGTAAGAATTCGGTTTCGAACTGATTGAACTCTTTATCCCAAGCAACACCGAGCTCCTGAAGACCTCTCGGAATAGCATTCAATGATAGGTAATTCGTGGGTTCGCCAGTTGAGTAAATCAACATGGTTTTCGTCTCGATAAACTCCTGCTGTTCAGCAAGCTTCTTTTTGAGCTCCTCAATCTTCTGTGCTCCCGCTTCAGCTTTGTCGAACGTGTCCACTTTGACACGGTTCAACCTTTGGGATATGCTCCGGAAGAACAAAGAAGAGCTCTTCTGGATTTGCTCTAGGGACTCGAGTTTCAATTTTATGTCAGTCTCCAAAGTGAATTCAAGCTTCTTGCTCGGTACCACCACCTCGTAAGTATCGATTGGTTGATACTCAGTCCGAATGACGAGGTTGTTGATGCCGAAGTACTTCACGTGCGTCTTGAAGAAATCGTGTGGACAATCCCTGTAGTAGGAAACATTCTCAGCCCAGAAACTGAGCTCCAAAAACTTTCCGAATGACAAATAGTAAGTATCATCGCTAACTGCCGTGATCGGAGTCGAAATATTGCACTCTGGGCAATAAGACCACATCACTCGTTGATCCAAGCCTCTGGTCTCATCGGCATCCACGTTTTTGTCAACTCTTTCAACGATAAAATCGAGCTTGGCTTTATCGTGAGCATAAGTTCTGTAATGATCCAACATTAATTCACCACACTCCCCACAAACTTTGTGTGATTCTTGAATGATCTGGTCAAATAACAATCCTAAGCACTTGTCATTGTCAGTGTAGTAGTCAATTCCCACGAGTACCGGTCCGTAACAAGGCGTTGCATGTTTCATGGAAACTGTGGAGTGCAAGAAATGAATACCTTTATGGAAGATAGGGTAAAGCTGATAGATCGGGTATTTCATACTGTTGGACCATAATCGAGTACGAAAGTTGAACTCATTGAAGAGACGCTTCGCCCGATCAGCACTGAGGAACTTGAGAATCTGTATGACGTTCCCCTTATCTCCAAAGCGTTCGAGGTTGAAATCAAATTGGAGCTTGACAAGCCATTCACCCTCTATTTCATCCTCTGGCCGCAAACCTTGTATCTGGTCGTTAAAATCACAAAACTCCAGGTACACCTTGAAAGCATTGACCAAATTGCTCAATGCATTGGGAAGAGAAAAGTGGACAGCAGGGGAGTCACTCAACACTCTCTTATCAAACAATGTAATGTAGTCACTGACACCATAATGAGTTAATGATTGGATGCAAGGTTGTTTCGGATCGTGTGATAGTTCACAATCTGTGTGCATATACTCTTTAAGGTTGCCCAATAGCTCCGTCGTTGGGCTCAATCCAGAACCCTCAATGATGAGCGACAAATCTCTGAACAAGCCCTTCTCAAATCTGGCGTTCAACACTCCTGAAACAAGAGATTCGGCTGCGTATTTCGCGCTGCCAAGAAGATCTTCGTCTCCTCCCCGGAGACAGATTGTAAAACCAGACTCAATGTTACTTCCCGTGAAGTAAGAGTACGTCTTCACAATATCTTTGTACAAGAACCTTCTGACTTCAAACTTCCCACATGAGCCCAATTTTCCCTTCTTGAAGAAAAGATCATTGACAGATTGGAAGATGTCACCCTTTGTATAACGGGACAATCTCTCGATAACCTGAGGCTTCACATTGGAGATGACGGTGATATTAGCTTCCTCGAGGAGCTGTTCTGCTAAGCCGCAAACGGTCTCTCCAACCACGATAATATCGGGTTCGAGAGACATAAGGCGAGAGACGAGATTCGTGATATACACTGCCTGCTGAGAATTCACGATCCTCAAACTGATAAACTGGTCTTTCTGCTTCAAGTACTCGATTGGAAACATTAATAACGCAATCTTCGGATTGTCAATCTCGAAGCGCATTTTCTTGGAATCAATGTTCTTGGTCATGAGCAAACCATCAATGACGGAGCTATCATCAATGGTCCCACCTTGGATCTTCTTGATTTTAACATACTGTCTGATGTCAAGAGTATCACTGATTTTGATGCGGTTCACATGTAAGAGAATCAGATGCAACACCTTCAGCCAGCGACTTTGCTCAGCAGGGTCGTTAATATCGCAATCCTCAAGACATTGATTGATCATGCGCTGCAAGTGCTTGTCATAAGTAATATCGAGAGAAGTCTCAAAGGAACTGAAATACTCGTTGAGTGCAGAGTCGCTAGGGGGAACCACATCAACAACATTCTCATCCAAGCTGAAGTTCAGCAAATGCGTGAAGTCTTTGATTTCCTCCTGTGAATTCGGAGTAAACGAGGATGCGTGCAGAGGGTGCCGTCTTCCCATCCCGTTATTGGAATTGCTTCTCAGCGGAATATTCATTGCAGGAAAGAATCCCGATTGCACCTTCGGTGTGGGAGAATTTGGCGATGGAATAGGGCTGCTTCCGTTTGGGGCAGTGCTCCCGAATGAGGTCTCAATCGGGTGCAAACGAGGACCACTTTGAGTTGACTTGCGGTACAGTTTGTTTGTTCTGCGGTGACGAATTCTTCTCAAAGACGCCTTGGCTCTCTCGTTGGACCTGTAATCTGACCGCAGTTTGTTTTCGTTGGTAGTGGAGTTGTGGAACGAGTCCATTGGCTTGAACTCGAAACCCTTGAAGTCACTTCTCTGTGTGAAGTTGGCTGGTATGTACTTGTCATCAGCCACCATAGTGGGAAACTCACGAAGCGTGGGCACCGCACCCATAGTAGCGGCCAAGCCATTGTGAGGACGAGGAGACAAGTTCGACTGGTTGGCTGTACTGTGATTCAAGGACGTGTACAAGGACATGACCTGTTCGTCTTCGTTTTCACTCTCAATATCGTCCTCCTGTTCAGTGTCCTCGGTTTTCGGCTGGGCAAGAACTCTGTTGTCGGGGTTGGAAGACAACCTGCCGTACCTCGAGTTCACCACTGCCTTATACAAGGCGCCGACGTTCTCCAAGCTTTTAGAGGTGACGAGTTCTGAAGCAAATGGCTCCGATTTGAGGGCGTACGTGTTGTACCAGGACCTGGGAGTCGACTCGCTCGTTTCCGGTATGCTCGAATTGACCGACTTCTTGATGGCCATCATCGCCAAGTTGGTCTTCAGAGGGAGCGAATTGAACACCAGCTTTTGCTGTGGAATCTGGATTTCCACCGATTCTCCCGCACGTGTCGTTGGAATGGCCATCTGTGGTGCATGCTTATATGTGATTCCTTCTGGACTCCTTTGGTTCGCGTCGCCAGAGCCAGAGGCGGCAATGAGTGTTGGGCTGTCGGTGATTCCTTTTCCAAGAAGAGATTTGTTCCCATTGTGTAGAGGCGAGTCGTAGGCGGCACTCCCACGTCGAGAAGTGAACGAGTGCGAACGATAGCAAGACAAGGGATGTTCGGCCGAAAGCACCTCCTCGCCGTCTGTGTAGTTGACTGAGTCATTCAATCTCTTCGAGTCTGCTTCCTCCTCCTCCGAAGAGCTCAGCGAGTCGTCGCTGAGATACACAATCACGTCACTATAACAGGGCTTGCACACCCTCAACTTGTCATGAAACGACTTCAAGTCGCTCACGATGGCGCCGTTCTCGGCTCTCCGCTGCTGCTTATACTGGCTGTAAGAAATAAACGTGGTGCACGACGAGCAGAAGATCTGCCCACAGAACCGGCAGTGGTGCTTTCTTCTGAACGCTGTGAACGGCTTGAAACAGTTGAGGCACTCAGACACCACGGAGTCGTTCATCCAGTACTTTTTTGGGATTCCGCCGTTCTTCAACGGGTTGTCCGAGAGCTCGCGCAGCTTCTTGAGGCGCTTTTTCTTCTTCTTCTCGGTGATGGACTCCACCATCGAGGTGGTGGACGATGCCACGCCCGCCAAATTCGTGTTTATGATGGACTTGGCGCCGTCAATGATCGCCAGAGAGAAATTCGCCGAGATTTTGCGCGTTATCGGCGCTCGTTTCAACGAGTAGAATGTGGACATGGTTGGCAGCTCCGACATGCGGCTCAGGGCAGTGCTGGCGTGTGCTTTGGAAGGTGAAGCCGAGTAGCGGGCCATTTTGGGCGGGTTTCTGTGTCGGAGGCTCGGCGACGCCGATTCGTTGACGGAGCTGATGCTGTCATTGTTGATGGTCTCCAGGTCCAGCGCCGAGTCGTCTGAGAGCTCGATGTCGTTGGGCAAGTTGTTGAAGATCGACGAAATGCGGTTCTGGAGCGTGGTCTTGCTGTCTGGCCCGCCACTGCTGGAGGATTGCAGGTGTCTGACTTTGGTGACCACCAACTCGTTCTCCAACGCCTCCGTGGGGGACGATTCCGCAGGAACTACGTCGGAATTGACAACTGTGACCTCGTTTTGCGATACCAGAAACGCCGGCAGCCGGGACGGCTGCATTGTGGAGATTCGAAGAAACCGGTTATCTGAGGTCACTTTGGGCTGGTCTGAGCCGCGTTCAGACTCCCGGAGCGACGTAGGTCGCAGTGAGCGAACCGACTCCAACCCCGAGAAGTTCGTTTTCGTAGTTGTCGCAGACTTCAACGCATTGGGGGGAGCATGCACTTCAACGCCAGAGTCTATAGCGGAGATCTGGGTCGGATTTCGCCCGCTCAGCGTGGTTTGCACAGCAGAAACGTTTGAGATTGCCGTGCTTGTTCTAGACGGAGCCGCGGCGTGCAAGTCTGGCTGGTTGTGCGCAAAAGTGGAGTTCTCATTGGCCACGGACGCAACATCCGCGTCAAAGCCCGCCAAATCGCTTGGAATGTTCCGAACTGGCGCATATATCGACAGTGTGTCGATCACGTCCACGTGCAGCTCGGTCGTGTGGCGAGGACTGGTGTACGTGTGGACAAGATTGGATGCGTTGTTGGTGACCTTGCGCAACGTCTTCGAGATCATGGTCGAGATGGAGCGGTTGGCCACGGTGTCCGGGTCCGGGAGCGTGGGAAACGACACGAAATCATCGGTGCTTTCGTCACTGTCGTTGGTGAACAGTAGAGAACGGGTCTCCGAATGCATGGGACGGGATTCTGAGTGGATGGGACGTGGCTCTGATTGCAAGGGACGTGACTCTGGATGCATGGGACGGAAAATATGGCAGATTTGCCTGTTGCCGGTGTAAATGCAGATCTCGGTGAGACAGAAAGTCAATCGAGAGTTGGTGGCACTAGATAGTAGTTGGTGTGGAGTGCATGGTGCCTCACAGTATGGGGAAGCAGCCAGAGATGAGAATGAATGATGTTTAGAAATTAGTTTGGTTGTGTATGGTGAGACTGTATTCGTTTCCTTTTGTTTCATTTGTTTTTTCGTTTGTTTGTTTTTTGTTCGCTTGATTTGTTTTGAGCTGTTCTCGTTTCGGATCTACAGGTGCATGGTTACTAATGAGCCGGAACGTAAGATGCAGCCGATCGGACAATAATTCATTAGACATCATTGCACGTTGGATACGAATTGCTCTCGGCAAACTGAGTGATTTGGGTATTATAGTGCGTTGAAACCTGTTCTGAGCTCCAAGCGACGTAATTGACTGAATTAAAAGACGCGATGCGATTAAGATTTAATTAGGAGCCGCTCACCGCGCTGTTGCGAAGACTTGCTGCCAGATTGTGAACATTGATTGTACATTGTTGCATGGCCATCGGTTAGTGGTTTATTAGGATCGGTTTCTAGTTCACGATTGCTCCCAACGAGTACAAGGAGCCTTAAAACCTCACATGAGTTCTCGAATGTCGTTCAGGAGCCATACTCAAACGCATTCACGACAATCACGATTGAATTTTCCAAAGCGATTTCCAGCTTGGTTCTGACATGTCGAGCCAACTCAGGAAGATCTCTGGTTGCATTGGAAAGCGAATTCATATGTGAGCATCCTAAGATTAAGAAAGGTGCCGATACGCTGCTTAAATTAGTCCCGTAGAGATAGCAAGGTACGCTTCCGCAAATGTCAGTCACGGTGGCCGAAGATTGCTGAACTTGAATTCCCTTATCGATTTCAACGTGGATGTTACGATCGATATGCTGACTAGAGCACGCGTCCACCCCACCGCAGCATTGTTCAAATCTTTAAATTCGGTGGAATGGCCAGCGAGAATAAGGAAGACATTGCTGTCAAACGACAACAAGATCAAAAGCCCTTTGCCAGCACCTCTCCCTCTGAGACTTTCTCTTGATTGCCTTCTTTGCTCGGTGGTCTCGAATTAGATTTTCATGTTCTTGGCTGGCTTGTCACCAATGGGGAAGGTTTGCTGTCGATCTTGCGATCTGCTAGGGACTCCAACATGCTGGCAGTGAGGGATTGGCATGTGAAGAGACGTTTGTAATAGGGTAGCCAGCGTTTTAGAGATTTCGAAGCGTCTTCGATTTTTACGGGCGTTTTCTTTTTTTTTTTGCTGAGGCTGTAGAGCCTGCAATATGAGGATGTCATAGTTTACGATTTTCTCGCGGGGAGCCAGGACCCACCAATTCAGCGTCATGTGATGAAAGGCCAGAAAAAAGAAAAGAGAAGGGAAAAGTAAGGAGAGAAATAGAGAACGGAATGTGAAATAGAATGAAAAAGACAGAAATAATCGTGATAGCACAATGCTATCAATTGATCTCTCGAACGCTGTCTGGCGCCTATTGTCAGGTCACCGCCCCACCCTTTTCTTAAAACGTTTAGAAAATACCGCCTCGGCCAATTACCCTGGAATCAGGAGAACAAAGCACATCCAGGAGATTCAGGTAATTAATCTCGGCCAACTTCACATCAGTCTTGACAGTAGCAAGAATGGACACCAATAAAGATACCAAATTAGAGTTCCAAAAAGGGAGAGCTAAATAGCGAGCAGAAGAAGATCATACTAGACCGAAAAATTGTCGTTGGGATTCGGTCATAAAGGATCATTAGTCTCTTTTGCACACCTACCAGGTCAACACTGCCTCTCGGCATTTCTCACAACTGGGCAGCATCGTCAGAGCAGCACCAACTAAACCAAGAGAGGAAACAGACAATAAAAGGCAATTGCATCAAACAGAGAACCAATTGACCGAGGCAATGCACTGAACCAGGACGGGTAATCGTTCTGGCAATTTCGCAGTCAGGACAGCGCACGAAAGGAGCACCACAGTCAGCATAGCACCAACAAAACAGTGAAAAGAAACCAGAGAAAAAAACAAGCAAAAGATAGCAAAATGCTTCTGAGAGGAGAAATTGACGGAAAAGTCACCGCTGGCACTCGGTGACCAAAAGGTAATTAATCTCGGCAGTTCGCACATTAGGGCCAAGTTCAAGAGCACCAGCACAGCACCACCGAAACGAAAAACAAAAAAAAAAAAAAACAGAAATCCAGCAGATAAGAGCAAGACTTCAATTAACATTCGAATGAATTGACCCCAGTCCGTGAATCACGGCCAGGCGGTGATTCAAAGGCCTCATCCTCCACGCAGGTCAGAAAAACACCATGTCCCAAGTGTTGCAGAAACGCCGTGGAGGCAAGGCGGCCGTGTCGCGGCCGTCAGCGTCGTTTGACGACGAAATTGACTCGGACCACAAGATCGGCGTGGACGCCCGCGACATCGCCGACCGCCACACGCTCAAGGTGCCGTTCCTCACGTTGATGGAGGAGGTGTTGTTGATGGGTTTGAAGGACAAGGAAGGCTACCTCTCGTTCTGGAACGACAACATCTCGTACGCGCTCCGGGGCTGCATTTTGTTGGAGTTGGCCATGCGTGGCAAGATCACCTTGGTCAACGACCCCGCCAGACGGCGGTTTGACTTGTGCGACCGGTTGGTGGAAGTGGTGGACACCGAGCCCACGGGCGAGGTGCTTTTGGACGAGGCGTTGAAGATCATGAAGAACGACGAGGGGCACTTGCTGGTGCTGAACTGGATCGACTTGTTGCTGGGCGAGACGTGGAACTTGATGAAGATCTCCTATCAGTTGAAGCAGGTGCGCGAGCGCTTGGCCAAGGGCCTCGTTGATAAGGGCGTGTTGCGCACCGAGCGCAAGAACTTCTTTTTGTTCGACATGGCCACCCACCCGGTCGCCGACAAGATGTCCAAGGAGCACATCAAAAACAGGGTGTTGGCGTTGTTGACCGCCAAAACCATCGACTTGGACGCCTTGAGCAACGACCAGTACCCCGCAGACACCTCCTTCCGCTACTTGCGCCTGGTGAGCTTGGTGTGCGCGGCGTATGCTGCCAACGTGTTGGAGAACGTGTTGATGTCCTTGAACTACGACAAGCGCGACCAGGCGTTCGCGCGCGCGGACGAGTTGTTGAACGACTACAGCGAGTATCCGTTTGCGCAGAAGCCCAGTCCCTTGGGGCTTGGGCTCAACTTGGCTGCCGAGATCGCCAAGGAGACCGACGCGGCCTCCGACTTGCAGATGGAGTTGGTGGCGGCGGTGTTGAGCGTGTTTGCGCGCATGGACTCCATTTTGTAGAGAGTGGCTGCCCACTAGAGGATAGTTAGCGAATGCCATATCGACTGGTAGGGAGTGTAAAGGGAAGAGTTGAGCGAGGTGTTTTATTTTGAGAGCGGTCCGTTTTACCCGGTATGTGCCCAATCGTGTTTTGGATCTGCCCAGTTGTGTTTTGTGTCCCGAGTCGTCTTTTGTGTGCTGAGCTCTCTTTTGTATGTGCCTGTCCGTCCATAGCCTATGCCAATGTGGTGCGCAATTGTAGCAAGATGAAGTCGTGAAGAAGCCGAGGGTGCAGGCGGAAGAGAAGTAGAACATAGTCCGCTAAGTGGATTCTCTATTTCATTTTATTCTCGATATTCGGAGCTGAGGGGAAGGAGATCGGTAAGGTGACAGGCTTGCCAGAGCAATAAAGTGGAACATCGAAATTCTACGGGGCACCACGGCCATCATTTGAATTTATCTTTTGGTTTTCATTGGGGAACTGCTGGGAAGGTCTTAAGTAGGGAGCGAACTTCTGTTTACGCTTTGAGGACCCCAAACAGGCTCTGGTTGAGCTTCTCTCGATGGATTTAACTCCTGTCGATGACCTTCACTAATCAGTTCCACGTACCCCACTTGAAGATTCCCTTAGTTAAAGCATGCCCACTATTACGTTCACTAATCCGTATATGACTCGAGACGCTGAGCAGATTGGAAGTCCTCGAATTGTCGAGATAGTGAACGATAGAGCCAGCTGTGGATTTCCACATCACGGAATCATCTATGGTATTACATGACGTCTAATGAACGTGAAAGGCAAATGCCCCATCCAATGTTAAAACCAACCTGTTAACCTGTTACGACCCATTGAGCCTAGGCCCAATTGAGCACTATATAGCCAAGCGCGAAGAAGCTTTGAAACAGAAAAATGCTGTGCCTGAGTGATGTACTCGCAGCCAACCCCATCAGGAGAGATTCTTGCAGAAGTCACTACATACTGCAAGTTCAAACCCCATATGTCATCTCTGTTGGGCTGCAGATTCAAAGCAATGACCAATGATCACCTTATCAACCATTTTAATGCACATTCAGACCAGAACCAAACCCATGGCACCTTCGATCTCCTTTCTCTTGAAGCACACTGAGTGCCCCAAGCCAGTCCCACGGTAACAAGCACAAGACTCACACCCAGTTCTGGCGCTGGTCCAACGCTCCAACACCGCCAACTCCGCCCACAAATGCACCCACAAGTTGCCGCAGTTTCTGCTTTGACTCACCCCGGGAGTCCCACCAGAAACCACCAGCGAGTCCTCGGTTTTTCACGTAATCCCCTTTTGTTGCCGCAACGGGCGTGTTGTCGTAAGACATCCACAACTTTTTTTCCCTGTCAAAGGTGTAGGCCACCACCCTTTGTTCGTCGTATGTTTCCCCATCGCCCTCAATGTCACGGTAGTCCACAGTATCGGTCGGATACGG
This sequence comes from Sungouiella xylosa, assembly GCA_023158955.1. Taxonomy (NCBI): domain Eukaryota; kingdom Fungi; phylum Ascomycota; class Pichiomycetes; order Serinales; family Metschnikowiaceae; genus Sungouiella; species Sungouiella xylosa. Next base: position 2,121,521 of record JAHWDG010000001.1, on the reverse strand, counting down.
CATGTTGGGGTCGAACAGACCTCCGATACCCGGATCCTTTGCTGAATAAAAACTGCGTGCGTACATGGGCATGCCCATGACTATCTTATTTGGGGGCACTCCACGCTCCATGTACATTCTGAGCACGCTGTCGGCACACATTTCGTCGCCGTTGCTGAACAAATTCAGATGGAACCCAGTGCGGGCGGACCACCCCGAGCCAGAAAAGTCGTAGCACATGACGTTCCAGAAATTGAGCAGCCGGTCCATGCGAGCAACTTGGTAGTGCAGTAAGTTCTGGGCACTGGCCGGAGACGCCACCGAAAGCTCCAATCCCCAGCGAATGCTGTTGAGAGTTCCACGGAGCATTTCTAAAAGCTCACAGTATTTCTCTCCCTCTTGAGAGGTTGCTGGGTACTCCCAGTCGATGTCAACGCCATCAAATTTAAACTTTTGGACCAATTCGCCCACGCTCTCTACAAAGGTGGCCATTCTTTGCTCCGAAGAGACGGCATGCTTGAACTGGGCCTCGGTTCCCCAGCCTCCGACCGACATCAGCACTTTTAGGTGCCGATTCAGACGTTTTATCGCGTGCAACAGCCCCAAACATCCATCGTGGCCATCTGTTTTTTGGTCGACATCTGCCCACGGATCAGAAAGTTGCACTTTGCCTGAATCATCGATCTTCATGAACGCATAGAACACATGGGTCAAGTTGGCAGCCTCCAAGTCGGAGGGCACGTGGCGGTTGTACACGGACCAGTTTGTGAAGTACACGCCCAGGACGTAGCCCATTCTACCAAAGTGGAGCACGGGATATTTTAGGCACAAGTAGAGGCAACCAACGAGGCACAGTATGGGCACGAGGGCCACCAAGAGAATCCGGGGTAGCAGCGGGTGTTGTGTGCAGGCCATGACAAAGGGGACGGTGGAAAGAGGGTGAAAACCAGGAGAAAGCCCGAAATATAACAACGGAAAACAGAGAGACCTTAAAGCGGATGTGGAGAGAAACAAGCGAAAAGAACCCAGACTTCCAGTTTCCAGGGGGCGTCTGGGATATATATCCCCCACCTGCACACCACTGGAGTTTCCACCATGTCTGTTTCCGAGTTCGTCGCCGCCGCTGCGGCACAACTTCCGCTTTCGGTCGCGGCCAAAGTGTACAAGGACGATTGCATGTACCTGTTTGACACGGCCGAAAACAGCCCCCACGGATTGGACGTGTGCATGGCCTGTTGCCAGGCGTTTGCCAGAACCAACCACAGAAACTACACCGCCGACCACTACCGCGAGAAGCAGCACGCATTGTATGTAAACATTAAGAAAACATTGAAGGCCGAGGCCGCGGAGGAGGAGGACCCGCGCAAAAAGGCCAAGTTGGAGATTAAAGAGAGGAAAGAGTCCGACGTCTACGACACCGCCACCGCGGTCTACGTCGCAGGAATTGACACTCAGATCGCCGTGGAGGAGTTGCCTGCGGGCGCCCAGGTGTTGGCACGTGACATCTTGGCCGCCAATTCTGCCAGCACTGTAGACGACATCAAGGCATGGGAGCTGCAGGTGTTTCCCTGCGAACACTCGGTGGACATCCAGGTGGAGCCCGGCCAGCACGACTTGACCCACTGCGGGTCATGTGAATTGAAGGAGAACTTGTGGGTGTGTCTCACCTGTGGCTCGGTGGGCTGTGGCCGAGAGCAGTATGGGTCTGCGCTCAAAGGCAACTCCCACGCCTTGAGCCACTTTGAGAGCTCGGGACACGCCGTGGCAGTCAAGCTCGGCTCGTTGTCGGCCGATGACGAGGACAACTGCGACTGCTACTGCTACCTGTGCAACGACGAGGTGAAGGTCCCCAGTCTCGCTGCCAAGTTGATTGCGTTCGGCATCGACTTGAACGCCGCGGTCAAGACGGAGAAGAACATCATCGAGTTGAACTTGGACACCAATAAAAACTGGCAGTTCAACCTCGACGGCGCCGACGGCGACCGGCTCACGCCGGTTTTTGGCCCGGGGCTCACCGGCTTCCAGAACTTGGGCAACTCGTGCTACTTGAACTCCGTGGTCCAGTCGCTCTTCAGTTTTGGCTCCTATCGCAACTTCTACAAGGGTAAGGACTTCGATAAGTCCGTCCCGGATGCTGCAGTGGATTTGCGCAGCCAAATGCTTAAGATCTACGACGGGCTACTTTCGGGCCGGTACTCGAAACCCAGCGCTTTGAAGGGCGACGACTACCAGGAGGGGATCCGTCCGTCGTCGTTCAAGGCGCTCATTGGCACCGACCACCCCGAGTTCCGCACCAACAAGCAGCAGGACGCGTTTGAGTTTTTGCTCTATTTGTTGGATAAGCTCGACAAGGAGTACGGCCTTGCGCTCAACAAGGACTTCAAGTTTGTCGTCGGCAACAGGGTGGTGTGCTCGAACTGCCAGGCGGCGAGCGTTTCGCACGACTTGGTCGACAACGTGTCGGTGCCCATTTCGGAAACGTTGGTGGGCGAGGAGGACGCCAAGAAGATCTACGAGGAGGTGACGTTGGAGGACAGCTTCCGCCAGTTCCACGCTACGGAGGAGATCGACCATTTCAAGTGCGACCACTGCGGCGAGACCACCACCGCGCACAAGTCCTCGGGTTTCCAGACGTACCCGGAAAACCTCATTGTCAATGTGCAGAGAATCAAGCTCGAGAACTGGGTGCCGGTGAAAATGGACGTGCCAATTGCGGTTCCTGAACGCATCGACCTTGACCCTTTCGGTGCCCCGGAGTTTTCTCAAGACGAGCTCAAGAACGAACTGTCTGCGGTAAAGTTCGAGCCCAACGAGGAAGCGCTCTCGACCTTGCTCAGCATGGGCTTCAGTGAGCCCAGAAGTCTCCGAGCATTGTTCAATACAGGCAACAAGGATGCCGAGGAGGCCATGAACTGGGTGTTTGCACACATGGGCGACCCGGACATTGACACGCCGTTTGATCCCGCGGCTCCAGAGCCAACAACCGGCAACGAGCCCGACCAGGAGTCCATCGGCAATTTGGTTTCCATGGGCTTCGACGCGAAGCTCGTCAGAAAGGCGTTGATTTTGACCGGCGACGCAAACGCCGCTGTGGAGTGGCTCTTCAACAATCCCAACGACAATGGCGAGATCGACGACGCACGTCCTATTGTCGATGTTCAGAAAGAGTCTGGCGAATTGAAGAACCTGCTCATGCTGGGTCCCAAGGGCAGCGCTCGCTACGAATTGAAGGCAGTCGTGTGCCATAAAGGCACTTCGCCGCACACAGGGCACTACGTTGCGTTTGTCAAAAACGAGGGGAAGTGGGTATTGTTTAATGACGAGAAAGTTGTCACATGCGACGAAAATCTCGCTGACGTGCGGAACAACGCCTACATTTATTTTTTCGCGTCGGCCTGAGGAACCAATGCCAACTAGACGAATGCGCCTTACATGCACCTGCAGACAGCGTCGGCAACGTGGTCGGGGTCCCGTTGGCAAGAAACGGGATTTTGAATCCCAAAGTGGCACCAGCTGCCTGGGTGGGCAAAAGTGGCACTGTTCCGAACTTGGTGCCGTGCGGTGGGCGTGCTAGGCATGGCCAGTTGCCTGATTCTGCAGCCGAAGTCTCGACCGGCATACAGGTATGAATCACACCTGCGCATGATGACTATTCTTTCGGTGTCTGAAAAAATTAGAAGCACCACTTGACTTAACAATGTTTCTTGAGAACGAGAACCTCGGCGACAGAACCCGCTTGGAGGACTGGAGAAGTATGTAATATTTCTGTTTTTCGCAATTTGCTAACATCAGTTCGTGGCTACGACCCTTTGAGTCCCCCAGACTTATTGCAGCACGAGTACCCTCTTACAGAAAAATGTAAGGAGGTAATTTTGAAGGGCAGATCCGACACCGTGGACATCTTGAACGGCAAGGACGACAGACTTATTGTCGTCATTGGGCCCTGCTCCATCCACGACCCTAAGGCTGCGCTTGACTACGCCTCCAGATTGGAAAAGGAGGCCGCCAAGCACAAGGGCGAGCTCCACATCGTGATGAGAGCGTACCTCGAAAAGCCTAGAACGACCGTGGGCTGGAAGGGATTGATCAACGACCCCGAAATTGACGGCTCGTTCCAGATTAATAAGGGTCTCAGAATCTCCCGTAAGTTGTTCGTGGAGTTGACCGAGAAGTTGCCCATTGCTGGCGAGATGTTGGATACCATCTCTCCGCAGTTCTTGTCGGACTTGTTCAGTGTCGGTGCCATTGGTGCCAGAACTACCGAGTCCCAGTTGCACAGAGAGTTGTCGTCGGGCTTGTCTTTCCCCGTTGGTTTCAAAAACGGAACCGACGGCACCTTGGGCGTTGCCATCGATGCCTTGAGAGCCGCGGCGCACCCTCACCACTTTTTGTCGGTCACGAAACCCGGTATTGTGGCCATCGTGGGTACTGACGGAAACGAGGACTGCTTCGTGATCTTGAGAGGAGGCAAACAGGGCACCAACTACGACGAGAAGTCTGTGAAGGAGACGAAGGAGGCGTTGGTGAAGGCGAAGGTCGTGACTGAGGCCAAGCCCGGCCCCAGAATCATGGTGGACTGCTCTCACGGCAACTCCAACAAGAACCACAAGAACCAGCCCTTGGTGGCTGCCGAGGTCGCCAGACAATTGAGAAACGGCGAGGACGGCATCTGCGGCTTGATGATTGAGTCCAACATCGTTGAGGGCAGACAGGATGTGCCTCCAGAGTCCGAGGGAGGTAAGGATGCGTTGAAGTACGGGTGCTCGATCACCGATGCTTGCATTGGGTTCGATGACACCATCGACGTGTTGCAGACCTTGGCCGACGCGGTCAAGGCGAGAAGAGCGTTGTAGCTCGAGTGTTCTATAGTTAATGGCCTGGCGCTCACCTCCGGCAGCAAAGGCCGCCGGGGAGATAAGAATGGAGAACGGTAATTGAAAAACGGTCTCTACAGAGGAATCGAGATCTACGGATGAATCAATGCACGCGCCTCAAAGCTACAGCACAAGTCTAGATTAGGTAAATTGGCAAGCTCACATCTTGCTCTGGGACAAAATCACCTCCAACTGGTCGACCTGGTTGGACAACTGCTGGGTCAACTCGTCGATGTTCTGCTCTCTGTCCGCAGCGGTCTTGTAGTGGTACTTGCCTCTGGCGAACCAGTACACAACACAGTAAATGCCAAATACCGCAATTACCACACTCACGTAGTTCATGTTGGCGGCGTCCACGGGCATGACTGGAGGGAAACTGTAGAAAACTGTGGCAAAGAGCGTCCACAACACCAAAACGTAGTTGGAGATGTGGCCAATGGGGCCCAACCAGAAGGGCCCGCGCTTGATGTTGTTTCTGCCCTTGATCAAGAGGAAAATGACCGGCACCAGGTACGAGAGCAAGAGGAAAATAATGCACCCAATGACCATGGCGTTGTAGGCGGTGGTGGAGCCCATGTAGATGCACCCAATGACCGCGCACCACGCACACGACATGATGTGGGCGTTAACAGGCACGCCTGTTCTGGTGTTGACCTTGGCCCAGTAGCGAGAGCCAGGTAAGCCGTTGTCTCTGGCGAACGACCAGCACAATCTCGCCTGCCAGGTGTGGGAAGCAATGTTGCAGCCAATGGCCGTGAGCAAAATCAAGCAGTTCAACACAATGGCGCCGGCCCTGCTCTGCAAAGCCTGGTAGAAAATGTCCATGATGGGCACACCCGTGTTGGAGTTGAGAATGTCGTCCAAGTTTCTGATGCAGAAGAACATGGAGATGGCGTAGGAGAACGACGTGACAAAGCCGATGATCACAGTGCCGATGATTGCCTTGGGAATGTCCGTTTGCGGACTCAAGGTCTCCTCGGCCAAGTGGGTTGCGGCATCCAAGCAACTGAAGGACCAGTTGGGGTTGATTAAGCCGACAATGAACGCGATTCCCGACGTGGACCAGCCAGTGCCGTTGGAAAACTCGACAAACACAAAGTGTGCGGTGTTGTAGTTGCCCGAGCTCTTGGCCAACACGGTGATGGTGATGGTGATGAACGAGAACAACGACACGTACAACGCGCCCTGGGAGATCTTGGGCAAAGGCTTCTCCCAGATGTTGAAGAACACCAACAACAAGTTGACGATCTCGTAGGTGACGAACACGTTCCACGTCTTGACGGTCTTGTTGGGGTCGTTGGAGCCCAAGACGTACATGCCCACCAACGACGTGGCGATGGAGATGGTCACCGACGCACTAGTGAACACCGATCCGGCCCACGCAAACGCTCCGCACATGTACGAGGCAAAACCAGCGTACTTGGGCGGAGCCAACTTCAGTGTCCAGTAGTACTGACCACCTGCATTGGGCATGGCACTGGCAAGCTCGGAAAGCGTGATAGCAATACACGACGACACGCACGCAATGATCAAAATGCCGTAGACGATCATCATGGGCCCGCCACTGGAGATTCCCGTGACCAAGGACGCCGAAATGCCAAACCACGAGTTGGTCAAGCCAAATCCGACTCCCAAAAGCGCAAACAACGAGAAGTTTCTGCGCAACTCCGGCTTGTAGCCTGTCTCGGCGGCCAAAATCAAGTTGGCCTGCGCCTCCTCCAACAAGTGGCCTGCTCTGCGTTCCTCCTGAGGCGAGAGCGTCCCATGGAGGTTGCCCGAGACAAACTGCTGGATCTCACCCACGGCGATGGAGTGGATCGGGTTGACGGAGTGGCTGCTTTTTTCCTCACTGCTCATCTTGGTGAAAAAAGTCGGATCCGAGCCTAGTTATACTCCGCAGAAGTCGGCGATTCTGACGAATAGAGTGGCTCGGTTTAGCCTGCGCAGATAAGCATCGCTTGTTATCTTCCTGCATTATCGCGTGCCCGCCGGACAAATGACAGGCCGATTTTCTCCGACAATGGCGGGAGGTCTTCGGTGGAATTGTTTGCGTCGGCGGTGACAGCACCTGTCATGTTTTGACAGCGTATTCTCGTCGATCACCATCGAGGCGAACCTCGCTCAGACGGGCTGCAGGAGAAATGCCGTCAGATCTCGGCATATAGGCGACCGCGCCGTGCCCCTTTACGGGAGATAACACGGATTTTCACGCTGGAACGGGCGTTGCTTTTTAGATAACGGACCTGCGGCCTAGATTGAGCAATGCAGCCCAGTTGTCCCGAAACGGCAACTCAGACCAGTCCAGCACGGCCATAGATTCACACCGTTTTATTTTCTGGAAACGTCAAATATGCCAATGGCCAATGACAGGGCGGTGTCCAATCGCGTTGGTGCTAAAGCAGAAGTTGTTTCCCTAAAAACTCGGAAAAATGGAGCGGATCAAATGCTTCCGTTTTTTATCAGATCACACGAAGTTGAGTTCCGAGCCGGCCGTTGAGATCGGAATGTTGAGAGCGAAAAATTCCGAAGCCGAGGCTGAGATCTAAATTATCATCTCGGCTTGATTTCAACAACCCAGTCAGGAAATCGATTCCAGACTGGCGCACTTTCTGCACGAATTCCACTCTCCATAAATCTTCATTGCCTCTATCATGTCTCCGCTTGTCTTGTTTTCTTTTTTTATTTCATCTTCCATTCTCTCTCTCCATCTATCTCTCTTGTTTTGCATCTCCATTGCTTGTCTCTCGTACCTATCTTCATGCCTCTCTCTCTATTGCTCTCTCTAATCATCATACTCCACCAAGAGGCCGGCCTGAGTCAAAATATCCTCCCAATCGCTTCGGAGAATGACCACCGTCTCAATAAGCCCAATCAAGACCATCCCACTGCCCACTCCGAGCCACAAACCCTCCAACTTCAAATCGGTAAACTTGGTGAGAATGAACGCAAGAGGCATCGCAAACGCATAGTAGGCCAAGAAGTTGATGACACCTCCGATCTTCTGGAGTCCCTGAGCACGGAGGATTCCGCTGGCTACCGAGGCGACACCGTCGAAGATTTGTAGGACGGCCACCAACGGGCTGAGAAGTTGCACGATTTCAGTAACCACATCTGGATCATCGGTAAACAAGTGAGCAATTTGACGCCGAAACACGAAAAGTAGTAAGCAGTTGAACACCGCAGCCCCCAATCCGCAGATCATGCCGGCGTTTGTGGAAATCCGAGCAGAATGGAGATTCTGGCCACCAATGAAGTTGGCAATGCGAGTGGACGCAGCAATACTGACCGCAAATGGAACCATATACGTCAAAGACGCAATGGAACCCACAGCGCTCTGGGCAGCCAATTCGGTGGTGCCAAAATGCAGCGCAAAAAGCGTCATCACCTCATAGGCCAAGTACTCTGACTCAAGCATGACAATTCCGGGAAGCGCCAACTGCCACAACGTTCCCCAGCCAGAGAATAACTGTCCGAAACTGCAGAAGCCGTACCAGCATTTGGATCCGTCCACGAACGCAGTGTAGAGCACTAACAACACCGACATGAGCCAAAAGTTGATGACAGTGGCGACCGGAGCGCCGACGTAGCCAATGCCAAATTTTTCGTTCCACACCAAAAACCACGAAAGGAAAATGTTGATGGGTGCGCTGATGAAAAGCACGCCGGTGCCAGCTTCAAAAATGCCCTGGGCCTGTAAAAAGCGCTTAAAGTTCTCGAAAAAAATGTACGCCGGTGCGCCGGCAGTCAAAATTCGCAAGAACTGAACAGTCAAATCAAGAACTTCAGGGCTGTCGATTACCGGACGGAGTATTATGTGGGAGTTCCACCACACCAACGCACAGGGCACGTAAACCAAAAACGACAACGCCGTACACCGCTGCACGTGCACGGAAACAGCCTCGTAGTTGCCTGCACCATATGCCTGGGGACAGAGCGTGTCCAATGCGGTTGCAATGCCCTCAAATATAGCAAAGGTGATGGTGGAGGTCATGGACCCGAGCGAAACGGCCGCAAGCTCGTTTTTGCCCAAGTGGCCGACCACCAAAAGACACACGATGGAGAAAAAGTGTTCGAGCACAAACGTTACCACCAACGGGAGCGAGTACCGCAGAAGCATGACGAACTCTCGGCGATAGGTGGTTTTCGTGTGAGAAAAGTCCTCGTGCCCGACAACCAGAAAGGTCGACTTATCGGTATACCCAGACATCCGGGAATGGCGAGAATGGGCCGACCGAACCTCGTTTTCCTCGTCGGATGTCGCCGTATACCGTCGCTGGTGCTCCTCTAATAACCAACTGTGAAACGACTCCTGGTCGCCCTGCGTATGTGCTGAGCTGAGAGTAGACGGAAGTGACCGAGAAGAGGCAACAGAAACCGCATCGCTGTCGTCTCTGTCGGTATAAACCGAGCCAGACTCGTCCAAAGAAAGAAACGACCTCTGGTCTGCGTCGCCGCCATAGCTGAAGAGCGGAAAGTTAGTAGATGGCGGAATGAAGAGCCGGCGGCGCCGACTGCTGGCAAAGTTTGGGTTGGCGAGCTGGTTGATCACCTGAGACAACACCATGATGGTAAGGAATGAGATAACGAGACGATATAGCGATAAACTGTATATAGGGCGATGCCGTTTTAGCAAATGGAGAGGAAAGAGAGATGAGGGAGGTGTTTACAAGGCCGGGGAAGGTACTTTTAAGGCACTTGAAGGAGTGGAAGCGAGATTTGGTTTTTTGAATTGGGATTTGGATTCTTTGTGCGGAGTTGTGGTAGAGTTGGCGGTGGGACAGACGGCACATAGTGCTGTCACCGGAGGAACTGACGTAATGAGCCGAAGCACCCTGAGCAATAGGGGATCGAGAGGAGAGCACATACTTTCCGTCTTTGTGACGGCGATTTTGGAACTGTTGCTCAAATTGAATTATTAGGCGGATATTCTTTGGAGGTTGCCAACAATGGTCGACTAGCAATCGGCAGGAACAACGGAAGCGTTGGGAATTAATAAATAGATGCAAAATAGAGAAAGAAAATAAAAATATAAGGGGGCAAGGCTGTGAGTTCGAGAATCAACTTGGTGCAAATGATCGTTGCAGGTCAGAGCAGTGAACAATAGTCTTTGCAATTTGGCAGTTCCACTGAATAAGGTCCAAATCATTGATTACCGCTCCAATGTCTATATTAGAATATCCTTATGATCTCCCATTAGGTTTCCAAGACTCCGAGTGCGCTGTGCCTTACTAAAGGCACATGGAATCGAAAGATCCGTAGGAGCTCAATAACAGCGAAATTTCAGAGAAAATCAAAGCAGCAAGCATAATGTATCCATCAGCCTAATGAATATCGAAGCTGTTGTCGGTGTTCGCCGACAGGACTATAAGTCGTCATCCAGATAGAGGTGCATTGGCGTGTCCAACTACGGTAACATCAAGTGCGATGCCGAATACCGATGTTCACTCTCTGTCTTGATTTTATTTCTTATAGATTTTCTTTTTTTGGTTTCGGGTGGCCTAGACGCTCGCTGTCGTTGGTTGCCATTCTTGCGAACTGCGATCAATCTGGTCTTCTGGTCTGAGGCAGCTTGTCACGTAGCCAAAAAGGCAACTCATACGCACCAAGCTCCTCTGCTTCGGGTCTATAGATTTCCTGGGTTTTGAGCAAGCCAGCCGTTAATTCTGCGTTCTTGTTTCACTGCCGACTTTAAGTCATAGAAGGTGGCCAGCGAGTTCAACTCAAGCATGCATGAAAGACTTGTGTTTCTGTGGACCAAACTCCTCCTAGGTTGGCCAGAATTGGGGATAAAGGCCCTCTGGTACAGAACTACCACCCACTCCTTTCTACGAGATCAGCAAGTTCGTACATACGCAGGCCATAACCTGGACTCGCCGCCACCTCTACCACCAGTTAATCTGGTCAGCATCAAGAAAAACATGCACCAAACGCAATAAAAACACATCCGCCGGCATCGCCAGCGGCACTAATGATCTCGAACTCAAGTCTTACACTCTCGTTCTCTTGGAACTCTCAGACTTGTAAGACCTTAGAACTTACAACTCCTAGCCATTTCTGGAAGTTCCAATCCCGGAACTTCTCGCTTCCCCCGGAACCCCTCGCTTCCAACCCAGAACGGAACCCTCCTCACCTAAAACAACATCCACACTGCGCCCGCGAGAATAACCCCAAGCACAATCGCAGTGAGCACGGCCGCACCCGCACGGTCGCCCGTCGAAACCGAAATCTCGTTGCGGTTGACGCTCGTCTTGGTGTTGTTTCCTGCCGACGTGTCCAGGTCCTCGTCAGTGCCGCCCGTCAGCGGCGTCAACGGCAAGTGCTTCGACGTGATGAGACTCATCATCACCTCCATCGCCGACATCTGCTCGCCAAGGCCATATTTGCCGTCCCAGCCGTTGATGGCCCAGTTTTCGCCACAAGTGATGCCGTCGTCTCCTCCCAGACACGCGGCCGCCGCGCCCTTGGACGATGGCACCAACCAGCTGTTGTAGATGGAGTCGTAGAACTCGGGCATCAAAGACGCGGTCAAGCCCAAGCAGCGGGAGAAAAGCGAGCGGAACGAGCGCTGATCGTTGTTGCAGTTGCCCAGGTCCGCGCACGTGGTCTCTGTCATGATATCGCCGGACGAGGTGACGTTGAAGAAGTACGAGGACGCGTCCAAGATCTCCAGCGCGCCGTTCTTCCACTTCTCATCGCCGGTGGCATTGTACAAGTACGCACACCCGGCCAAGAAGATGCCGTAGGTGTACGACCACTTGTGGATGGTCAAGTCCGTGCAGTTCTCGGTGTCGTCCGCACCGTCGTAGATGATGAAGCCGTCGGTGTCCTTCATGAACCCCACCAGCCACATCCAGTCGTACACCCGCTCGGCCGCGTCCAAGTACATGGTCTCTTCGGTGAACCGGTACAAGCGCGCGGCAATGTGGAACAAGCACCCGTTGGCGATGGAGTTCTTGTAGTTGTAGCCGTTGTTCCACGTGAAAATCTGCCACCGCAAGCCGCCGTTGCACGTGCTGTCGTCCCATCGGTTGTTCATCAGGTTGAACACCGCCTGGATCATGTAGAGCCAGCTGTGCTCCTCGGGGTTGGTGAAGTTGCGTTCCACCGCCTGCATGATCGCCAAGCCCCACACGCCCTGGTCATCGTTACCCTCGGTCATACTCTGGTTGCTGGGCATGTAGTCGAAGTCGTCGCCACGCTGGTGCCACATGGCGTCGTAGAGCAATTCCGTGAACGTCTCGTTGTCCTGTGCGCAGAAGTACCAGTAGTCCACCCACCCGCCAAACACCTCGCCGGCGTGCCACCAGTAGTAGGGCAGCACGAACATGCCCACAGTGCCTCCGGGCTTGAGACCCTCGTAGTAGTTGAACTCGCCTATAATCACCTCCCATGCGGCGTTGCAGATGGAGTCCGTGGAGTCCACGTCGAGAGAGACCGCGTAGACGGCAGCGAACCAGAGAAGAAAGAGCTTCATGGTGGTATGTAAAAATAGCGTGTGTACAGGCGATCCAGTGGAATATTGGATATGGGTGGATTTGGTGGATAGAGACGGATATAGATGGAAAGAAATTGGTATGGGAATCGGACCGTGGTGGCATGGCTTTCTTTGTTTTCGTTTTGGTGCGTTTACGTGCGTGGTTGTGCGTTGTCGTGGCCCGTTTGTTACTCACCAGTCGCACTGATCCCACTGACTTATTGCACTGGGGCTTGGCAGTCGGCTGTGCTGTTCTGATTGGTCGCTGGCATTGCCCGGCTGTGCGAATTCCAGCACTGGCTCCCCACTATTGTCCCAGGATCAGTCCAGAATCACTGTGGTTCGGGTCACTGAGCCCTACTATAGCAGATCACTACAGATCCTATTCTCCTCTGATCAATGGATTATTGTAGACTCTGACTTTGGATCAATAATCCACCTAGATCAGGATATTTGTTCTTTCCCTCCTTTTGTTCGTTTGCTTCTCTCCCGTCTCCTGTATGGCCTTAGCCGTGATGTCATTACTGGCCGCAGGGCTGAGCGGATCCTGAACAATGCACTCTTTCAACTCCTTCCAACTTATTCAAGTTTTTAACGCTTTCAATAGCACTTCGTTACAGTGTAGCAAATTTCTTTTGAAACAGTTGGATCGTCATCGAACGGTGGGCAGCTCGTAATTATGCAAGGAAAAGGCTGAACTCGCCTGCCTGTTGAAATTGACAGGTGTAATACCGCGAAAGACTGATCATCTCCTAAAACGCCGAAGGTTCTTGGTTAAGGACCACGGGGCGATCTGCCGTAGTGCGTGAGAATATGAAATTGCGCAGATGGCGTGAACGGAGATGGATTATCGCAAGATTCTCATGAGGATCGTCAAATGCGCGCTCCTTTAATTGCACATCAAAAGTGCCACGAAAAATAATTGAGGCAAGTTTCTATTGTTTCTCAAGCGAAACTCTACCGCTCTCTACTTCGCTTGACGAATTCATAAAAAATAATCAAAGGACAATTGCTCCTAGAGCGAGAGTTTACAGCTCGACATTCCTTTTGAGAGTTCTCTGAACCATGGATTTCATCGGGACAAAGTCATTTCTCTCTCTTCAGACTTGTTTGTTGTAATCTCCACTCCTATAAGCATAGCTCAGAACAAACCTGAAGTAGATGTCTGCTTAACAATTCAGCCTCATTCAATGCGAACCGGTACTCTAAAAGAAGCGCACACGTTACCTTTTAGTGAGTCAAGAGAGAGAAATACGCAAGTTGCAACGAGTTAAAGGAGGTCGGACTGAAAGAGAAGGGGTTTTGATGTAGCGTGAGCTATGATTACAGATCAAGCACCGGTCAGAGTATTACCTGTTTTCTCGAAAAAGATTCTCAACGGAAATCTCTATCATTAGTTCCCGGTTGCGCCTGGCCAAGGATAGGACAATTACAAAAAACAGTTAGGCTTTTTGAAATTGAAATCAAAAACTGGAATAGACACAACGTTTAAAGATTACGTCGAAACACGTTGTAATTCTTGTTGTGTTGAAACCTCTGTCGCTGCTGACGTATGGGCAGAGGGCACATGAGCCAAGATACTGAGCCATGCTTCTGGTTTTCCCGTACGGTCATTCGCAATAATGCACACTTTCAATAGATAGAATTATCAGTGCCATCTTCAACGACAGATCAAGCTCTTACATTGCTGCATTGAGTGGTGGCCCTTCAGCACTAGTATTGGACAGTAATTTCGGCAAGTTCACCCTGCATACTTCTCAGAAGGTGCACAACTCTTTGTATGTGATACCTGATTTCTCGTGAGAAATCCGATACCCGAGTTCGATATGCCGTGAATCTGCAAAAAGGGACTTGAAGATCTGCTTGTGCGGCTGCTCATGAGACATTTATAGGAAGAGTCACAATGCTGCCACGGCTGGCTCTGTCGTATTTTGCAATAGTGTGCAGTGACCTACTGCCATTGTTATAACAGGTCTCCAATTAGGTCTTTGCAGGCAATCCGATTGTTTAAGTCCTACGGCTCGTAACTGACCACTTTTAATCCACCCTAAAAATGCACTGATCACTCCACGCCAGCCAAAGAGCCTGTGCTCAGTTTGCCCCAAAATAGCTCCACTGAAGCAAACTCTAAGCAAGTTCTGACCCAAAAGTCTTCAGCCTCAGCGATGAATTCGCTCATCATCATTTAATAAAATGCTCATTTTCATTCAATACTTGCTCCTCATCATTTGATACTTCCTCCTCATAATTCTACTTCCACCTATCGCAATACACCTCAGGAATGCTCCCCTCTCATTCTCCTTCTCAATAATCAAAGAGCCGGAGAACGGGTTTGAGCCCGCTCACGCACACCCTATTGTTCGCAAGCATCACCATGTCGTCGCCCTCCAAAGTGTTCGGACCCAGGCCCTCAAAACAGTCGTTGGTGAGTTCCTTGGGTGCATTGTGTGTCATAAAGACGCTCTTTTTCGTTCGGTCAAGCAACACGCCGTTCCACCCCGCCTTGACTGCCCCCACAAAGTCTTTCTCATAGTGGTCCCCCACGTGCCAAATCCCCTCCAAGTAGCGGCCCATTTCAAGGCTCGGATCAAAGCGTTTGGCCAGTGCAAATCTTTCTTTGACAATGTGCATGTAAAACCTGCGGTCGGGCTTCTGGCTGCCAATGTCGTACGAAAGATAGATGGCACTGAAGTACTTTTCGATGCCCAAACTCTTGACAATCAGATACGCTCTGTCGTCGGAATTGGTGGACGCTACTATAGGGATGTTGTGGTTTGCCAAAGTCTCAAGAACAGGAATTGTGTCGTCATACAAGACGTACGCATCCGAGGAGCTGAACTGATGCAACAAACGGCGGCATAATTCCTGTGTTTTGTTGTCTTTGGTCCAGTGGGGCAATCCATATAGCCTTACAATCAACTCCAGCCACCACAGATCAGAAGAGTCGATGTTCTTGCTCTGTTTTCCCCAGTTTGGGTACTCAGCAAGCATCTCCGCATACACCACGGGAAACTCCTCTTGGATGCTCTCAAGAGACTTTTCTAAACCGAATTCACTGTGAGAAATCTCGTAGTACTGTTCGGGAATCGGTTTCCGGGGCGTGTACAACGTGTCCCACAAGTCAAACGAGACAAAGTGTGGTCGTGGAAAGATGCTGTCCGACTGCGATTTGGCAATTCTATCGGGCTGCAACGGGTCTGAAAGGAGCGACAGAGCTTTTGAAGAAAATAAGCGATTCACCGTGACTCTGCACGTACTGCGTAAGCGTGCCAAATGCATTGCTGAGCTTATCGAGGTGAGATTTTCACTATCTGACTGCACAACTGCGATAAGGTGTGGGAAAGGAATCTCCGAAAAGCGTGAACTCGAAAGGAATTGAAATGCGATAGTTGTGGCAGTTCAAGCTTAGTGAGGAATATTGGAATAAAATTGGCTTAGGTTTAGATTTGCCTTGAATATTCTTTGAGTTCGCGTCTGAATCGTGGAACCAGTAAATCCTGAAAAATAGATCTGCTCCAGACACAACAGACTCAAGTCAACCCCTAGCAATGTCCTACAAAGTCACTCTATAACTATCTCTTCTATGCTAGTAATACTTCCCAGCCCCATTCCCGCATGACGGAGCTCCAATGCAATTTGCTGCAGATTCCCTCGTCCTCGACAGATTCGTGGTTTCCCTGCCCAGCAACGTTCGCAGGTATGCTGTTGAGCTGCTCGAAGCCCAACCTGGCAAAGTTGGAATCCGCCATCTCGCGGCGAACCCGCCGGGCGTGGTCATCTTTTCTTCTCCACACTTCCTTGACCACTTCGAGCGCACGGTCGATGTTACCGATCCAGATGCGGTCGGTGAGGAGCGACCACCGGTTCTCGCACCATTCTCTCTCTTCGCCAGCCTCGGCCTCGCACGAGCTAACCAAGAGAGGGAAGATGTGGATGATGTGCAAGTTGGAGTTGGTGGGAATGGAAGCCAAAAGTATAAATATCTTTTCTGCCAACTGGTGCGAAGTGAGCGATGGAAGCTCGGGCACGGCCTGGTGAAGATAGAGCAACGTGGCATACCGATACGCCTCTGCTGTCGACACGCAAGAGTAGGTGTCCCAGGTCGAGTCCTGAGCCTCGTTCAAGTCGGCTATTTGGGAAGAAGCGCTGGGCTTCCAGTCCAACAACTGCTTCCTCAATTCCGAGGCCGCTGAAATGTTCGATAAACTGTTTCTGGTTGGATTCTTCTCGTTGACTTGTGTCCGGCCCACCTTCGAAATCAAGTTGGCAACGCGGCCCATGATCAGGAAGAGCGACTGCGCACACCCTAACAACGGATCCACGTAATCGTTATTGTTGAGCATGGAATCGAAGGTCTCCAAGAACCCGAACGGCTGGCTGGTGCTGGCGGTCAGCTCCTGCGACTCAGAGTTGGGCGAGTCGCTCTTGTCCGAGTGTTTGGAGCCCTTGCTGTCTTCGTCTCTCTTCTTCTGAGTCTGGTGGATGATCTTGGTGATGGTGGCCACCAAGTCGATGCCCTTGTCGTCAAGGCAGGAGTACGACGTCATCTGGGCCAAAACCTCGAAGTAGATCCACGCGTTGAAAAGTAACTGCAAGTTCCTGGGAACAAAGACGGTGCTGCCCGCGGACTGATCTGTGGCAGTTTCCTCGATGCGGCGCCAGTCGTCGTTGGAAACAAGCACCAACTTCTTCTTCAAGTCGTCGCTGACCTTTTGGCGGTTCTTTGTGAATGAGACCGCGTGCTGTTTGATGAGGTTGAGCACCTTCTGGATCATGCTCTTTGCGCCCTTCAAGTGGGCGATACCACTGGAGGTGTGGGTGTCCCACGACTCGCTGACCGCCAAGTTGATACATGTGGCCAACGCAATGTCGGCGGGGAGCTGGTTCTCGCACACGATGTTGTTGTCCATTTTGGTCAAGCCGCTGGCAAGCTCCAAAATGCACTTCTTCATGTAGAAGTAGCCCTTGGCCCGCAACCCCGCGCTCTTATCGCCGAGCTTGGAGTTTCCCGCGAGGTGGAACAACGTCATGGATGCGATGGAGTTGAACAAGTACGAGTAGTGCGTGGCGAGCGGGAGAATCACATTTCGCCAGGGGTTCTCCGACATCCCGGCCTTGATGGACATGATGCCGCACGTGTACGTCAGAAACAAAAAGAGAATCTGCTCGTACTCCGACGAGCGCAAGAGGCTCTGGATGGACATACTCAGCGCTATAGACGGCGATGCCGGCTCACACTCGGAGAGCTGATCCCCCACCTCCATCAACAACTTGTTGGGCGTGGAGTATGGGCTCAGTTTCGAGGCCAACACGCCCTGGTTGCTGAACACACTACCCCGGCGCTGCGACGACGGCGTCGGCGCCACGTCCACGTGACTTCCCACCGACAAGTCCAACGGGCTGAGCGGAACGTCCGCGGCCCCGCCCAACTTGATCACGCTCGGGTCCATGGACTCCTTGTGGTGCTCGTCGTTGGTGAACACGTAGTTGATGAGCGCGGTCAAGGACGGAGTCAAGTTGAGGTCCGACATGGTGTCGCGGGCATGAGGAGTGGGAATATCGCTGGCACTGGGCATGTTTCCGTTGAACAACCACTCCTTGGGCGTGGGCACCGCGGCCGGCCGCGGAGATCGCTCGGCATGGAAGTGTGAGAGCGCCAATGAGTCGTGGTCGAGACCCAAAAGGGGCAGACGTGTTTTCATCTCGTCGGCGGCGGCCTCGGCCAACGACTCCAAACCACTGGACTTTCGCACGCTGCTGCGGAACGACTGCACATCGCTGTGTGTGTTGGTGGAGTAGGACCGCTGCATGGGCGCTCCGTTGGGAGCGGAGATCTGCTCGTGGCTGAAGCTGCGGCGCATCTTTCGTCCTTTTTCGTGGGCCTTGGGGTTGATGCCCCGCGCAAGCATGTCGTTTTCGATTTTGATGTCCCTGGATGACTTTCCTGTCATGGCAAGCGACGCCAATTCCAAGTGGTCGCGCAACAGAAGCTGGCTCTTGGGAGTGTCGTCATCCTCGACCTTGACCACGGGCTCGGCGTCATCGGCTTCGTCCTTGTCTTTTCCGTCCTTGAAAGAACACCACTTAAATCGGATAGCGTATCCGCCACACTCGATATTGCGCTTGGTGCAGTTGTGGCACGCTGGCTTGTGCTCGTCACACTTCAAGCGCTTCGTTTTGCAGGTGACACAGCCGTTTCGGGACTTTGTCTTGCCCTTCGACCCCGCAGACGACATGGCGCCAAAAGAAAACTTGCCTCAGAATGCTAGCGGAGGTTTAAAATGCCTTCTTTGTAGATAAGGTGCGGAAGCGCGGGCCGAAATAGGCAAACGGATCCCGGCATTGTGTGCAGTACATAGTGCCCCAGGTTTCGCCAGCTAATGGCAACGTCCCCATTCTACTCAATGTGGAAGTTCAGCGGGCCCATCCGGAACCGGTGTCCATTGCTCTGGTTGGTGGCACTGGCCTCTGTCAAATAGCGCACCCACGGAAAACAAGTGTACTTCATCACCGTCTCCTCCACACTCAAGTAGGTAATACGCAACCCCGAGTATGTGGTGAACGGAAGCTCAAACGCGACACGGATGTCGTTGCTCGCGAAATTCACTCGGGCCTTTTTCTGGAGCTCATCAAACACCGAAGTGTTCACTCCATGCACTCCGTAGTACCGGTCCAACTCCGCCAAAGTAGACTCCTCCTCTTCAGGCTGACCCACTGTAGGAACATGGGCCAAGGACGCGGCGATGAGATCGGGCTCAATGTGTTTGCAGTCCCGGAGATGCACTTCCGCCATCATCCGGACCGTTCGCTTGGACCCAGGAAGATCGCCCACCGCCCATATTATCTCCGAGGTGTCGACCAGGAAGCGCACGTCGCCTAATTCGGCCTTGAATCGGAACTTTTCTGCGTCGTCGAGCCAGAAAACATTTGGGTTTACCGGCACTGTGACCACCAAGTTGCGGCAGTGGAGTCTCTTTTTGAAGGTGGTGGAAAGCAGGCACATGATCTGGAGCTTGTTCTCCAGCTTCACCACACGAAAGAGTGGAGACACCATAATAAGTGGCTGTTTGTCTTTGCGCCGCTGCTGGTCGGCACTATACGAAAGAAGCTTGAACTCGCCGTCGGGGGGAGTGAACAATATGAGATTGTCCTTGTAGATGGAAGCAAGCTCGATGCACTGGTGGAACTGCACGTTGTTGATGGGCACCTTCAACCGCCTGGTTTTGCTTTCGTTTTTTTCCTCGTCCACGATCATGTTGCCAGGTCGCAGCTCCTCCTCTTCCTCCTCGTCTTCGTACTCGACCTGGGAAATGTATTTTTCGTTGAGCCCCAACTTGCACTGTGGCATGCCCGAGAGGTACGATTTCACCTGGCACACGCCGTTGATCTCGTTGAACTTGACGGTGCCTGTTTCGAGATCGTATAAAAATTCGCTGTGTTCGACAATGTCGATATAGATCTCGTTCTTCAAGTAAAAAATGCCCTTAGGTCGCCAGTTCACAGACAGTGCCTGCGTTCTCAAGATCGAGCTGTTGACTAGACCCTCGGCCTTTTGGGCCACCACATCTGACTTTTCAGCATGGTTATGCGTGGAAGTGACGTTCTGCTTCTTCTTTTTGTCGGTCTTCTTCTTGCGCAGCGTTTGCTCGGAGTCCAGGCCCAGGTCAGAGAGGTCCAGGTTCGATAGCAGTCCGGACTTCGCGGTGTTGATCTCCATTTTGATGTACTCTTGGAGGATATTGTAGTCGGCCAGTTGCACAATGCCAAAGTCCATGCACTCGTCCAACAACTCGTAAACCAACGAGCAGTTGTCAACGATCCTGTCGCGGTCGAGACTCGTGTCTTTGGGCCCGTGCCGAGAGAAGTAGTGCTGAAGTATCATGTAGAACTGGTGTAGAAACGTCATCACCAGCATTGCGTTCAGGTTTTGTCGTGTGGCTGCCAAAATCAAAATGTCGTTTTCGCCCCAAACGTACATGTAGTGGATTCCTGCTAATTGTAGACACGGTTTCCGGTCCTTGGGCTGCAACCTCCGATATAGTTTGTCGAACCCAGCCACCATGAGCTGGGCGTCCGGAACGTCGTTGTGAAAGTTGCGATGTAATATAAGCTCACATCGCAGGTACTCAACGTCCCTGTCGGGCCAATGGAGGATGTAAATAGCCGAGACCATGGAACTGAGTTGTTGGTTCGATTGAGTTGTCCTGCAGATCGCCGATGCACTTCACCGGAGTTTGATTATGCTTTAATGAATCTTTATTTTCTGAGGAAGAAAACACTCGAAGACCTTTCAATGATCCTTGCAAGGTTTTTGTCGGAAAAGTTCCATATACTTTGTGGAACTGAATGGGTCCCTCTCGTTACCGGTTTATAGGCAGGATATGGCTCGATCGCCGGTGACAGATCGAGGCTATGGCCGAAGACGGAACAAAGACGCAAAAACAAAAGTCTCCCGCTAAATAAATTTCGGCAATTTCTTCGATTCTCCGGTCCAGAATCGGTCCTCTTATTACATGGCCACATCTTGGCCCTCCTGTGCAGTTCCAACTACTTTCATCATGAGCAGACAAGCAAAGGCGGTGGCTCTATCGCTTGAGACAATCACCAGAGAACTCAAGTTGATAAATGAAGGTCTTCCTCGCCAAAGATGGGATCTACAAACCTCGACGAACCAGGATGTCCAACAGTCGGAGCTAGTGGGCGACTACAAGTTTCCGACTTTCCAGGAAACCTGGCTTTATTTAAATAGTGCCGCAGCAATTGCCGCCAAGAGTCGACACCACCCAACGATAACCACCACATATAACAGAGTGCATTTCGCCATAACCACGCACGACGCAGGCAACCAAGTGACCAAAAATGACATAGCCTTAGTGCAGAAGTTAGAGCAAGCTTACTTGGACAAACACGCCAGAAAGGCTCATGTTCCAACCCCAAATCCGCAAGCTTCTGAAGAAAATGTGCCATCGTCGGAGTCGGAAACTCCCGCTAAAAGCGAGTCGGCAGACATGTCCAAGATTATCTTTGACTTGACACACCGGGACTAGAGCAGAGCGAAGTCAGGTACACCGCCAAGAAACAACATGAGCGTTCGTCATCTCGGACGGTCATACCAGTTGATGATTAAGACTGATATCCTCACTACAATGAATTCGCATAATTAAAGTTCATTCCGCCTCTCTGGTTGATATGAACAAACGGCCGGTAAGCACGAGTTTCGAGGCGTGTGATTTCCACCGCCTCTGTATATATAGTACACGATCCGTCGGATCACAAGATTTCGTTGACGTCCCTGGACGCCTGACAGTATGCATCGGCCACCACGATGGCCTCATAGGTTCCTTCGAGACTCACCACTTCCGTATGTTCGTAGTCCCAGATATCCTTAACAGTCATCTGTTCCACGACCCGGCGGGCCAGTCTAGTTGGCCGTTGCCTGTTTCTTCTTTTGTGTTGGCCCTCGTCGTCCCCCAAAGTACGCACGTATGTCACCAGGAACGGAGGAACACCAGAAAACTTGAACGTAATCTCGGTTTGGTCGCCTTCGTGGAGGTTCTTGATAATGCTGTCACCATGACTTATCTCCACAGACGGGAGATCGCGGACCCGCAATTTAAGCTTTTCGTGCTCGGATGCGTTGTTGGTGAAATTGACCAAACACAGACTCGCCGACGAATCTTTTAATGCCTCGATCGTTAACTCGCCTGGTTTGGAAGCTAGCCGGATAAACTCATGTCCCTGCTCTGTCTTCCTCATCTGGCCATTGAACTTGTAGAAGAGCGTGAAGGGTGAGATTCCCGACATGTTATAGGCAATGTGGTCGCCAACACAGTAGTAGTCTTTGACATTCTGCTTTTGGATGGTTGGGATCTGGGTGATCGATATGCGAACAGTACGGAGAGTGTCCTGCAACGTCCGCTGACACTTGTTAGCGTCTTCAATCTCGTCAAAAGAAACCACATACTCTCCCACAGTGAAGAGTGATCGGAGCGGAATTTTTAACTTCAACTCTCCAAGGTCGACCAGGGGTTTGGTCACATCAACCAGGAACTTTTCCAACATCTCTCCACTTGTTTTCTTGATGCTACCACTCAATTTGAAGGGGTACCTTCCATGCAAAGTTAATGGCACAGGAGCCGAGAACTGTTTCTCTGAGACCTGGGCCTCACAGTACTGTAAGTAGCTCTTATCCACCTGGAGGTTTGGTGAGCTCTGAACCTCATACAGCACTGTGGGAAAGTTGAAGTCATGGCGAAGATGTCTCATTTTATCTTGGGTGTAGCGGGAGTCGTAGACAGCTGTAAACTTGTGCTCGTAGACGCCGTTTCTCTTCAGTGTCAACGGGATTTTGACCTCTTTTTTGTCAATCACCATAGAAGAAGACTTGACATTACCACTTGGGTATTTGATTTGATATGCAACAACAAATGGCGCTTTGCCCTCAAGTTTGAGCCTCAAACTACGTGGAGAAAGTTGACAAATGGGTTTCAAAGTCAACAAATCACCGCTGGTTGAGCCCATTACCGATTCCTCTTCGGGAATGATTGCCAATTGTGGTCTTGGGTAGTGCAAAATCTCGATCTTTGTGTCACTGACCGTCCCGGCGCATCCACCGTTTTCATAAGAAACCAATTGGTAGATTCCTGCCTTCGACAATCTGAGATTAGTTGAGCCCACTAGCGATACTTTGGTGGAAGACTCACTGTTAATGCTTTCCTTGTATGAGTAGACAATCTTGTCACCCGATTGAACTCCGATGGTTGACGAGATCGAAATAGGAACGGCAATTGAATCTCCTTCCACTATTGTGAAAGTTTGAGCCTTTTCAAATTGCGCAGAAGGAGTGTCAGCACGCGCATTCACTGTGATGGACTGATCCTCTGTAGACAAAACAGGACATCCCAATTTGTCGACCACATCCTTCACCACAATCTCAAATTTGCCGCCCTTGTCGAATTCCGGGCTTGAGATCTTGTACGTGTCCTGGAAAAAGTCCTTGACCTTCTTAGATACAAGCGCCTTCTTGGTGTTCACGTTGACGATCTCATATCTGAACAGGAAAGGGAAGTTTCCTTCGAAATGCACCGGAGCAACAACCGCATCGCCTTTGCAGATATTAATCTTTTGGTGTGTTTGATGTTTGTCCTTGAAGAATGTATATCTCGACTTGCGGTGGAAGTAAGCCGAGAAAGTGTTGTCTGCTTCCACTATTTTCACTGGTTGAGTGTGATAATTGACGTCCTTCAATTGCTTGAACACCAAGACGTAATTACCTTCCTGCCTCGGTCTGTACTGGAAGCGGTACTTGTTTTCCATAGAACGCTTCAGGTGCTGTCTCAAACCGCGATCGCTGAGTATAGGCTTGAGGATTCCCGACAGGTTTTTGAAGATTTCATACTGTATCTCAAATGGAGGTCTGCCTGTAAAGTCGATGTCGAATTCGAACCCTACTGTTCCCACACATTTGTCTGAGATGGATCTTCCAACGATATTTGCAGCCGGAGGCAGCGGAGTAGTGACAGGAATCTGCAAAGATTTGTCAAACTCGCAGGGGCAGTACTTGTCCCTTCCTGCCACTATCGAGTACTTTCCTGCCTGACTCAATTTGATACCCTGGTAAAACTCCTCGGCGTCATTGATCACATACGTCAAGTTGGTTTTGTATGAAGGCACTTTAAAGTCTTCAAATTGTACCGTTACCTTCAACGGCAACTCCAATTTCTGCTTTGTGTCAAAGTGAAGAGTCTTTGTTTGCCCACTTAATAATGGACTGTCTGGTTTGCGATCAACCAAGCGCAACTTGACTGATTCCTTCAAGTTGACAGGGAAGTAAATCTCCTTATCACTAGAGGCCGGGTTATATTCTCGTGATATGCCCAACTGGTCCGTGACGCTCGAAACACGGAATTCAAACTTGCCTCCGCCGTTGACGTGGAAAGTCTTTGGGTTGCGCAACAATTCTTGCTCCAAAGTGTTGCGGACGATTTCCTGGGACTCAAGCCATTGCAAGCCTGTCCTTGAGTTGTCACCGAGTACCGTGGCGTTGAATTTGCTGATCAATCTGCCGTTCAATTTGGCAGCCACCTCGACGTTCAATGGAAGGACACCCGAGACAGAAAGAAGAGGAAGCTGCCAGTCAGGCTCGCGGTTCTTGGAAACACATTTGGTTTCAGTATAAGTCAGTTCTATGCCAGGGTAAACGAACTTTGCACTCGGGCATGCCCCAATGGAGAAGTCACTTTTGTATGGCCGAATGCTCATACCGTTGGTGTCTGTCACTTTATGGATGCGGTACTTTCCTGGCTTTTTTATATCGATTTCCAAGTAGAACACGCGGTCGTCGTTGGAAACGTACCCCGGGTAGCGGTGAAGATGTGAGTAGTCTCTGCGCATGAGTTTAGCAAGATCATGGGAGGTGTAGTTCAAGATCTTCATGGTGCTGGACGGCGAAATGTGCTGGATCTGGAGCGAGGCTATATCCGAGGTGGTGTTGAACTCAATTGGAAGACGCACCGAATGCGGAAACATCGAGTTGTCGGTCTCAAGGCACAACCCATCGTGAGAAAACGGATTTAGCAACACGGACGACGCAGGAAGATAGTGGATGGTGTACTTTCCCTTGAAGTGTGCGTTCATGTCAATCACGCTCAGTGGAGTCACGGAATCACCGGCAATGGTCAACTCTCTGTGCTTGAACACTGTGTTCCAGATTGGCACCACCACGCCTGAAAGCAAAGGCAATGCGCTGTTACTCGCAAGCAAAAAGGTGAACATGTTCACCACAGCAGTCAATAGAAGGGTGACAAACGGCCGGAACGAAAGAAGTGGCACATTAAGCATGGGCAAGAACCAAAGGAAAACTCCGTCCACGACCATGTATTTGATGACAAAAGTGAAATTGTTGAGCGACGTGAACGGCAGCTCGCTAACTCCGTCAACGTTTGCCGCATCTGTCAAGGCAAACGCATCCGCTTTGACGAGCAAGATGTCGTAGATCTTCCAGCACTGAATGACAACAAATATCGAAACGAGAAAAATGCGCTGGGATGCTGGGTCCACGACATGTTCTGGAATAAGACAGGAATCCAGTGCAGCGGATTCGTCCTCCGGATCACGTGGGTCCATCGTGAAATATGTGGTGGAGATCTGTTGATGTTTCGCGAGATGAGTGTAGGAGCAAGCCTAAGGTTACAAAAATTATTTGTGAGAGAAATCTGAGAGATTTTTCAATTGAGATCTGATTTCTTCTTTTTACTTCGAGGATCCTTTAAAAATCTCATCGGTTCGTGATGTGGGTATGGTCTGGTCCTAGTATAGTGCCTGATTCAGCATGCACAATACCTACTGAGAGGTGTCATTTTCAACAAAAGAACTGAGAAGGACCCAAGGTGGATTTAGAAAATGTTAAGATCTTTGGGAATACTCAGATATTATGAAACACCAATATCGTACTGAGATCTTAATGATTCATAGAAATACTCCAGTCTGAGGCTCAGACCTTGCTCGAGCTCCGAGGCAATCAGTAAGCTCATGAACTGTTTCACTGTACACGTAATCCGATGACTGTAATTTTTGAGTCTATATATGCTATGCTACTCCTCCACGACCCACAGTCCGAACTTCTTCACCTGAATCACCTTGACCACCGGCAAGTCCCAGCCTAGTCCTCCGTCACCAATTGCTGCCCCATAACGAGGAATAACGTAACATTCCCGCTTGGTTGGCGTGATTTCCTTCGGAGCATATGGATGGCCCAAAGGTTTGGAGTACGTAATGAGGGACGAGGCTTTCGCAACATTGGCCAACTGCTTACCGGAAATGTCCACCAAAGGCCTGATGCGCAACTTGGTCAACTTCCCCTCGCGCTGGTTGGCACCTTTGTTCACACTCTGGTAAATCAAATATTGTGGTGGTGCAACTCCGGAGGATGCGAGTGTTGAACCTGGGTGGATATAGACATGCGGATCGGTTTCGTCTCCGTACTGCGACAGTGGATAGAGTGTGGTGTATGGTACACTGATGATGCTGGCTTTTTTGGATAGCTTGATGTCCGGGTCGACGGTATCACTTCTCACTGCGACCTGGTCAATGAACCCAGAGGCAACAATCTGCTTCAAAGCTGCCACCTGCTGTTTGGACGGCACACCCAATTTGCCTTTGCTGCTCAGCTTCTCCGCAATGGTGTCGACACTGGAGTTCGACGCAACAATAAACGCGATTTGCTTCCGGAGTTTGAGCACCTCGTCCATGATCTTTCCTCTGAGGAAATGCTCACTCATGAACTTTCCTCTCTTTGCCAGCGGAACATGATCAATAGCACATACGGCCGACAAGAGCTTTAAAGCATCCGAGCGGTCATCAAGACGAGAGAACATGGCTCTGGATTTGAAGAACTTTGCTCTGAGTCTTCTTTTGCGTTCAAGTTCCTCTTGGACGTCCTGTTCCATGTCCAGATCGTCACTGTCCTGAGTCTGATTACCTCCGAAACCAGCCTCGTTTTCGTCGAGGAAGGGATCACCGACTGAAAGCGCAGAAACTATCGCAATCACGTACGGCAAACAGTCGAGCTGGTTGCCCACAATGAGAATCTTGGCGTACCGCGGCCCAACAGGGAACGCCGACATGTTCCTTCCTAAGTCTGTGATGTTCTTTTCCTTGTTCAACGCGCCCAAAGTGACCAAAAGTTTCTCTGCCTTGGCCAAGGCACCACGATCTGGAGGAGTCGGGAAAGGAAAGTTCACAATTCGGTCGATGCCCATGCTCTTCATAGTAAGCACGGTGCTCTCCACTGGCATGCGCAAGATCTCCGGCCGACTGAACTGTGGAAAGTACTCCTCGTAAATCGCCGACGAAAAGAGTCGGTAGCAGTGTCCTGGACCAGTTCTTCCTGCTCTTCCTGCTCTCTGGTCTGCCGATGCCTTCGAAACCCAGTCGACTTCGAACGACTGAACTCCCGTGTCTTCGTCATACTTTCTCTCCTTGGATCTTCCACAGTCAACAACATATCTTATCCCAGGAATGGTCAACGATGTCTCTGCAACGTTGGTTGCAACAATGCACATTCTGCTTCCTTTTGGTGGCTCTTCAAACACCTTCATTTGCTGTATAGTGGGGAGCATAGAGTAAAGAGGAAGAACATAAAGTGGATCAGTAGCGGACTGACCCGGCTCGAGCGTTTCTTCAAATCCTTCCTCCTCATCAGAATCTTCCTCCGACAGCTCGTCCAACTTCTCAGATCTTTCCCGAAGTGCAATGTCCAAGTCAATGTCCTCGGCCTCCATCGCAACGTTGTTGCTGACTCTGTACATTGCATTCTCGTCCTCAACGTACAATCTCTTGGTTGCGTTTGATGGAAATTCCGCCCGCAATCTCTTCACCAAGGATGTAATCTCGTTTTGGCCTGTCAAAAAGATTAGAATACCACCAGGTGGAAGTCTGCGGTGGATCTTGCACACTTTGTTGAACGCCTCGTCCAAGTATTCGAACTTGGTCCTCTTGTCGAAGTGAACTGATACAGGATATTGCCTGGCGTCCACTTTCAAGATTGGAGGAGGAACATCGAAGAGCTGTTTGTTCTCGGAAAAGTCGGACACTCTCAATGTAGCCGACATGATGATCAACTTCAAGGGCTGGTTCTTTTTTCTTCTGAGCTTTACCACTCTGCTGAGCATTCCAATCAAAATGTCTGTGTTGACATTTCTCTCGTGGGCCTCATCAATGATCAAGGCAGAATACTTGGTGAGCATGAAGTCGTTCATCATTTCGCGAAGCAAAACACCGTCGGTCATGAACTTGAGGGCGGTTCCTCCTTCCTTGCCTTCGTTTTTAATAGTAGTGTCAAACCTGATTTGGTATCCAACTCTCTCGCCATGGTCACCCAATTCCGATGCCACACGATTTGCCATGGACACAGCAGCGACTCTTCTTGGCTGGGTCACACCAATCATGCCAGGATAGGTATCGGACTTCAAATTTCCGAACCCAGATTCGTAGAGAAATTGGGGAACCTGGGTTGTTTTACCAGAACCGGTTTCTCCACATAGAAGAATGCAGTCATGATGGTGGATGGCTTCAAGAATGCGGTGCTCCTCACTAAAAACAGGAAGTTTCATTCTCTGCTCCTGAATGTGTTCGGGCCGAGTCACGTTGACATAGAACACTTCTCTCTGTAAGTTCATGTTGATGGGAATTTCGTTCTCGTCTTCAGACACCACCTGGTCATGGTGAACTCCTTCACCGTATTTTTCTTTGGTTTCCTCTTTAAGCTCAGGAAGTACCATCTCCTTGTGGCCCTCAAGATCACGGACTTGGGCCTCAGCCCAATCTTTGAAAGACTGTGCATTGGCGGAGTGCTTTGGTGCGTTCTGGAGGAGCCTGGGTAGTTCAGAATCCAGATCTTCCTCGTCCTCCATTTCAAAACCAGATTCTTGCTCCAGTTCTTCTTCACTATCTTCACCCTCTTCAGATTCTTCATCTTCATCCAGGCTTTGGTTCAGGTCTGTGTTGGACTCGACGTCGTTTTCCTCAACATTGACTTCTCCCTGTTCTTCGCCAGATTCGTTGTCAGATCCTTCCTGAGAGTCTTCATCATCCTCTTTGTCTTCGTCCTCTTCCTCCTCTTCAGTGTCTTTTTCCAGCTCTTCACTCAGAACAAAGTCGTTGTCATCCTCAACCTTTGCCCGTTTCTTCTCCTCCTGCTGCACTCGAAGTCTCCAAGTATATTTCTTCTTTGCTGCCGGCTTACTTTTCTCCGACTTCTGCAAATTGGAAAACCCAAACCCGGACCCTGATCCGCCCATATTCAGAGGTCGAAAATCCACGAAGGTGGACTTGGGCTCGGTGGTATCCTCTTCAGAGTCGCGGTCAAAGCCGTCGCTGAAATTCTCTGGCTCATCTTGCCAGTCCTTGACCTCTCGCTCCTCGTACAAAATCTCCTTGGTTCTTTCATCTCCACGGCCTTGTCTCTCTAGTTCCAAAGCCTCCACCATCTGTTCTTTTCTGGTTTGCTTACCCAGACCAAGGAGCTTGGATGGGGCGAGCATCGAGGTGTCGACTTTCGTTTCCGCCAACTTCTCCAACAACACCTTCTTCTCCTCTCGTTTGAGCTGGTGTTCTATGTATTTGTCCAACCTCTTCCTTTTAGCTCGAGAAAGCTTCGATTCCTTCTCGTTTTCGGCGTAAAGCGACTCTGCGAGTTTTCGCTTCCGTTCCTCCTTCTCTTCTGTTGACATTGGCTTCAAGATCTCGGCATTTGGGTCGGCCAGGATCTGGACAGGTTCATCTTTCGTATCTTCGTCTTCAAGGTGACGTGTGAACTGCTTGTTTCTTGCTTTTTTGAGCGCAGCCTGTTTGGCGAGCATACCCGATCGGGCCTTCTCATTGAACCTCTTTCTGTACTTTCCCATGGGGTAGATGACCTTAGCTTTTTAGCGATGAGATGGGCCTGCACACCATTAAAGTTGATAACGGCAGATGGAACGAAAGCGACCGGGAAATTTAGGAAGCTCAAAAAGCCTAAAATGATCCACAGAAGTTTACCTGAATTGTTTTGTTTTCTTCCGCCCTTTTTTGTTTCTTGGGATCTGTGCACTGACCACCCAACTTCACAGTGCTGCACATCTGGAACAACTCAAAACCCAAGCAACTCGATTTAATTGCATCAGTGTCGGTAAATCACTTCTTATCCTCGACTTTGTTTTCCCAACTTCTTTTTCCCGACTCGTATTTACCACTTTTCCATTCGGGCCAGCAACGCCCTCCTGCAGTACATCACTGGTATCGTCACTATTGAATATTACCTGCTACTCATGCCGCCAACGTCCAAAGACATTCAGAAGCAACGTACGTCAATTGTCCCATTGCTTTCCCACTAACAACAGTCATATTCACCACACTTACGCTCAACTCCACCACCCTTTACACCCACGAAAATGCTAAGCTACTGAGCTCGATCGCAAACCTCAACTGCTCCGAGTTGGTGTCGCTGGAGCTCGGGCTCATCAACACGTCCAAGACGCTCATTGGACTGATTCTGGCCTACACGGACGCTCTGGTGACCAAGACCTCGCTCTTGCTATATTTCATGAAGAAAACCCTCCACAATGCTGACGGCAGCAACGATCTCGTGACCGTGGTAACGCTCGCGCACCAAGACGTCAACAAGACGCTTGTTTTGTCCGTACTCAAGAAAATCATGGACAAGTACTTTGAGTTCCGCCAGGATGTTGCCTCCATGGCTGATCCCGGTCAGTCTGAGCAAGCCAAGTCCAAGTTGGGCGAGTTCAAGCTCTACATGACGCAGATCATCAAGTTCGAAGAGATGCAGTACGACACCAACCTGCGCATCTATAACTATGGCGCAGTGAACCGAGACGATACGGACGGGTTTAGTTCGAGGTCGGACGTAATCACTCCTAACCAGTTGGTGGCCGCCAACGAGGAGGTCGAGGAGGTACGGCTGTTGATGCTCGACAATATCAACAAGATCTTGAACCGCGGCGACAAAATCAACTCGTTGGTGGACGAGACCGACCGTCTAACGTCGTCTGCACTGTTGTTTCAAAAGAGGGCGCGGACGATTAAGCGCAAGATGTGGTGGGCCAACGTGAAGCTAGTGGCCGGCATACTGGCCGTCATCGTGGTGCTTTTGTACGTTTTTGTGGGCTTCGAGTGCGGCTTTCCGTTCTTCCAACACTGTGTCTAGTGCCATGCATATTCCATACTCTTATGAACACCAATGAACCCAATCAACACTAATAAACACCAGAACACTGTCCATAAACTGCCAATATCTTCATTTGACTCTTTACTCGCCGTCGCTGGAGTCCCCTTTTTCGATGGTATCCTCGCGGTCACCCTCTAGTTCGTGTTCCTCTTGGCCCAAAAGCGCAATCGGGTTTCCGTTTGCTTCTTCTTCCTCTGACTCGTTTCCGGCCTCTTCATTTTCTTCCTCGTTTTCGTCATTTTCCTCCTCGTTGTCGTTTTCGGCGTCACTGTCGTTGGTTGGAACCACCAGTTGACTGTCATTATCTTTCAACTTCTTTGCGGCCGGCTCGCCAGTCTTCTGTTCTGCTTTTTGCTTCTTTTTGAGCTCCACATTGTGCTCGTACGTGGTCAATTTCTGCTTAACCTCGGGAACAAACCCAGAAAGATCGGCTCTTTCGAGTCCTTGGAGAATATCCTGTGCCGAAACGTTTTTGCGGTCAGCGTCCTTGGCAATCTGACGAGCATGGAACAATAAATGAGACACAAACACCGTGGCCGATCTCTGAACTGCCACTAGCGAGTCTTTCGACACGATCATGTTGGAGTCATTGTTGTCGCCGGTGGTAATGGCCTTCGCGAGCTTGGAAATGGTGGACTTGGGAAACAAGATCTCATCGATAGAGACAAGTTCGAGGTCCTTGGGGTTCTGAGGGAACTTACCCTCTGCGTTTTTTCTCCAACCTTTTGGTGGCATAGTGGTACGCGTTTGCCTGTACAGTCACTGCGAACACCCACGATATTATGATCATAGAATGATACCAAGAATTTATATCATGTTTGAGATTTTGATGGAGTTATTCGATCAAACAAGCTTATTGATTGAAAATGATTGAGAGAAGGCTGACTAATGGTGGTGTCTTACTGTCTTATATGGCATTCAGTATGGAGCATCCAAGAATTTCGCGACGAATGGCATTATCTTCAACCAACTTTACGAGCGAAATATGAAATGCCAAAATCATTTTCAAGGAATTATATCAGTCGAACACAATCAGAAACGATAGGGCTATAATATTTGCAGTCTACATGAATTATCCAAAGTATCTATTAGCTAATTAGTTCTTGCTGCACAGGCAGGTCGAGGACGAGGTGCACGTGCACGAAGAGCACTTGCAGGTGGAGCAGGCACAGGTCTCAGACTGGTAGTTGAACATGGTAATTTGATTTTTAATGCTTTTAATGAGCGGCCATCGCCTTTATATACTGTTGCGTTCTTTTCGCCAGCGACAATTGTGCCGTGCAGGACATTGGTCATGCCAACAAGAATAATCTAGAATAGAGGCGAAAATCGCGGCCGCTGGGCAGTAGCGAAATAGCCGCAGTGGCGAGATGAGTAAATAGCGATTATTGCCTTTTTCGTTGACGGCATGGCGAATCGCAGCAACTTCGTCGAATCCATAGGCCCAAAACCATTTCGAAAAATTGAGGTTCTTCGGCTTTTGTGTTGAATTGAGACCAATTACGGAGGCTGCCATTGTTAGCATCTGTTAAGTGTCGATGGTAATTTGGTGCGCGTTCGCATTCAAGTTGTTGTATCAGGCATTGGCATTGCTTCACTCTTAATAATTACTTTATGTTGCGTCTAAATTAAATTTATTCTTAAAGAGAAGCTGTATTTCCTTCCGGTCTCACTACTGGCCTGGTTTTCACGACTCTCACGGTTCTCATTCTTCTCACTAATGTCAGTGTTCTCACTTCCGTCTCAGTTCTCACTACAACCCTCACCACTCACTACTCACACTAGCACTTTCACAGTCATTACAAGTCAGAACAGACCCCAACGTCCGACAAAACAAGAACAAAAATCAAAAACAAACTTCAGCCCAGACATCCCAAGAATATCCATCGTCTCTCTGCCTCTCATCTCTACTGTGCACACTCCAAGGTGATATGTCCAGCCTGGCACCAAAAGTGCCCACGGCCGTGACCCGAGGCCAGCCCAAAGCCGCAGTCGAGTACGGCATACTCGAGGAGCGCAACATCGGCCGTGTTTGCTTGGGCAACTACGACTTCAACACCTGGTATGGAAACAGCGCATACTTCCAGGCCAGCGGAGACTCCGAGCTCGGCATCGACACGTACGCAAAAAACGGCTCGTCAAAGCGAAAAACAGCAACTCCATCCACAGACGATTTCTGGCTTCTGAGACTTCATGTTTGTGAGCACTGCTTCAAGTATACGGCGGACCAGGCCAAGATGGTGCAGCACCGGGCAGTTTGCGAGTTGGCCCAGCCGTTTCCGCCAATCGGTAAACTCCTTTACGCCGACACACGGGCGCTGTACCTTATAAAGCGGGTTCGCGGCCTCCGGCACGAGTTGTTCTGCCAGAACTTGGCCCTTTTCGCCAAACTCTTTCTCAACGACAAGTCCGTCTACTACAACGTGCAAGCGTTCGACTTCTACCTCCTATATGGCTGTGACCCGCACGACAACCCAAGCAGATCGCTTCGGCGGCACTACCGGCCCATGGGCTTCTTCTCCAAGGAAATCAACTCGTGGGAGGCCGACAATAACCTCGCTTGCATCTGCATTTTTCCGCCGTTCCAGCGGCTCGGGCTTGGCCTGCTTCTAATAGAGTTCCTGTATGCCTTGGCGGCGGTGACGCCGGGCCAGACTTGGCTGGGTCCGGAGTTTCCGTTGTCGCCCTACGGAAAGGTGGCCTATCTCCGGTTTTGGTCGCGGAGATTGGCGTTTGAGTTAGCTCACCTCACATCTGAAACGGTTACGCTCGCCTATTTGGCGTCCCGCACGGGATTCCGGAAGGAGGACATCTTGTTCACCTTGGAGTATATGGGAGTGGTTCAGGAACAGGACGGAAAGTACTCCGTGCTAATGTTGAACTTAAGTGAGTGGTGCCGTGCTAATAAGGTCAGTACCGCCACCCTCTCGACCATGTTGAACGAGCTGTGCTTACTTCTCTGATGTACCATACCTGTACTATAATGTATATATCATCGTCAGCAGTGGCTATACAATCCATTATTCTTGAAAGGATCCCACGCCATCCTCGTATACTTCTACGAATTTCTTCATTAAATCTATTCTTTCGATCTTTTTTCTTTGGTTGGTGGAACTTCATCTATCGCAGACCTTCATAGTGCGCAGTCTTCATGGTGGAGAAACAGAGATTCTTCACGGGGTCCAGGGAGCCAAAAGGACCGGGCCCAGAAGTTGCCAAAACGCCTGAACTGACGGCAGAACCTCATGAATCTGAGCTTTTTGTCCAGGACGAAGGTCTTCTTGAGATCCAGAACATCAACCAGAGTCAGTTCAATGAGCAAGACGCGTCAGTGCAACAGCAGCCTGAGACGTTATCGCAAATCAGCTTTGACCTATTTCGGAGCCAGCTCCTACCGATCATCGGAGACGCGTCCGATCGCGATGTCAGACATCTCTATGCGAAGTACTTCAATGGTCCCAACTACCTCCAGCTTGCGTCCAGCGAGTACTTTGGGGGAATAAACTATGAGGAAACACAGGAAAACGACAAACCTGACCCAAAGAGGGAAACTAGGGCAGAAATCCAGCAGCTAGTGGAACGAATGAAGGCCCAAGTCCAAGCTGATTCTGAGCTCAAGGCCGCGAACAGCTGGAAGAGATATATCGGAACATTGGACATCGAGGCCTGGGCAACGCGACCATACTTAAGACCGCTCAAATACAAGCAGACACTCGAGTTGAAGCGGCTTATACCTAACAAGATCAAAAAGTCCACCATTGTGCTGGCCAAGTTCGGCGATTCAGCAGTAATCCGGTTGTATACTACACAAAACGAGGGAGCCCGTGAAATAGGGCGTGTTCCTGAAGACATCACTCGCATTCTCCTGCCTCTTATAGACTTGGGAGTGGCTGACTTTGAGGCGCTGGTGATCATGGACACGGGCGGAAGATTGTCCATTGGCGATTCCTTCTACTTGCAAGTTCGCTGTTACCTTAACAACAACACCTTTGTTGACCACGGCATGTTAATTGGACTGGAGCATGTCGACAACTCGGCCAAAAGACGCAAGACCGTCAAACCGGGCTCGTTTGACTTTTCTCATGAATCTGAGGCCGAGGCTGCGCTACGTCTCAAACAAAAATCCATATCGAGATTGTTCGATAAGCTCCTGTTGGTGCCCTCGGACAAATCACAACCGGGCGATAGTGAAGAGATCATCGACTTGGATAGCCCAGCACCCGAGTCTGCACCTGTGGAGGAGCTCAATTTGGACCAGTTGAAGCAGTTTTATACAGCAAACCAGCAGTCGGAATATTTGGACAATTTGCCAGAAACGACCACGCCTCCGGCAGAAAACTTCAAGCTCCAGTTACGTCCGTACCAAAAGCACGGATTGTCGTGGATGTTGGCGCTCGAAAAGGAAATAGATGTTTTGGAGACACTCTCCACTACTGACGGGCTGGTTTTGTCCACTCAGAGGAAACAAGCTATCGAGAACAACGACGATGGAGTGATGAATCCATTGTGGGGCAGCTACAGGTGGCCCAAAGACAATCTCAATACGGACGATAATAGCGAGGAATTCTTCTACGCAAACTTATACAATGGAGAGTTGTCTCGAGAGAAGCCCTTGGTGAAAAACGCATTAAAGGGCGGCGTTCTAGCAGATGAGATGGGATTAGGTAAAACGATTCTGACCCTTTCTCTAATTCACTCAGTGCCGTACGACAATGATACGTCTAACCGGAACAAGCACTATGCTTCCAAATCTACTCTCATTGTGGTGCCGATGTCCTTATTGTCGCAATGGAAGAGCGAGTTCGATAGATCGAACAACAACCTGAACCACAAATGCTTTATCTACTATGGAGAAACAGCGCAGTCCGACTTATCTCAGGTGTTATGCAATCGCTTTGAAAACATCCCCATTGTGGTGCTCACTACTTATGGTACAGTACAAAACGAATGGACTCGAATCAACAAAATCCGCGACGATAATGGCAAGCTCCCTAAGATCGGGCTCTTCTCAGTTGAATTCTTTCGAGTAGTGTTAGATGAGGGACACACAATCAGAAACAGAAACACCAAAACCGCAAAGTCTGTCCACGAGCTTGAGCTGAAGAGAAGATGGGTGTTGACCGGTACGCCTGTTGTGAACAGGCTCGACGACATTTTCTCGTTGATCAAGTTCTTGAAGCTTGAGCCCTGGAGCAATTTCTCGTATTGGAAAACGTTTGTGACGCTTCCTTTCGAGCAAAAGAAGTTCAATCAGACTTTGGACGTGGTGAAATCTATTCTTGCGCCCATTTTCTTGCGTCGTACGAAGAATATGAAGCAGAAAAATGGCCAGCCACTTGTTGACTTGCCAGACAAAGAGGTGCTCATTGAGGAGCTCGAGTTTACCAAACGGGAGCAGTTGTTCTATGACTTCTTCAAATCCAAAGCGTATCAGTCTTTCAAGGAGGGCATGAAGACCGGAGATCTTTTGAAAAAGTATACTCAGATCTTGACCCATATTCTCAGGTTGCGTCAAGTCTGCTGCCACACCGACTTGGTAGCATCCAGCACTGAACTCGACGACACCTGGAAAGAGGAGTTGGCTACCTTTGAATTACCAGCAGAAAATGAGCGATTCCCTTCGGACACCGAATTAAGGGAAGTGATGTTCTCGCTATACAAGCGAGTTGATCCCGAGAATTCAGAGTGTTCGATCTGTACGCAGAGCCCTATTGCGTTTGGCGAATTAACTGTGACGCCGTGTGGACATCTGTACTGCTACCATTGTCTCCAAGAGCACATTGAATTTCAAACCAAAAACGACAACCAGGCGTTGTGTCCAGACTGCCGTGCCCCGATTTCCAAGTACAGGCTTTTCAAACTCCGAAATCGGGACGTGTCGAAAAAGGAAGTGCGGTTCCACACCAACGAAGCTGTCGACGATCCCTACGACCACTACAAATTTCAGTTGTATTACCATGACCCAGACAAGTCGTCGTCTAAGATCGACGCGCTCTTGGCCCATTTGCGATTGTTAAAAGAGCAGAGTCCTGGTGAACAGGTTGTGGTGTTTTCGCAATTTTCGTCGTACTTGGATATCATTGAGACGTCGTTGAGGTCGCTGGGAGGTGAGGAAGAGTTTGTCGTCTACAAATTTGACGGCAGATTGAATATGGTGGAGCGAGAAAAGATCTTGGCGAAGTTTTCTGGTGAGCGTTCGCCAGATGGCAAAATTACCGTCCTTCTTCTTTCGCTCAAAGCCGGAGGTGTGGGCTTAAACTTGACGTGCTCGAACCGGGCATTCATGATGGATCCGTGGTGGTCACCCAGCATTGAGGACCAGGCCATCGACCGAATCCACCGTATTGGGCAGTCGCAAAATGTCAAAGTGGTGCGGTTCATTGTCAAAGACAGCATTGAGACCAAGATGTTGCGAATCCAAGAGAGAAAGAGAATGATGGGCGAGGCAGTAGAGGTGGAGGAGGAAGAGCGGCGCAAGCAACGAATTGAAGAGATTAAGCTTTTGTTCGACGACTGATTGCATAATATAATATAATTAATACTAGAGTACGGTTAGTAGCTAGTACAAGAATACCACTAATAGAGGCAAGTGGAGGTCGCGCGCGGGCCTGCACAGACCATCGCTGAACATCAACTCAAAAAACCGAAACAACTACACAGTGCACGTTGATATGACATCCGAGCTGGGTATGTACACGCACCGCGTGTCGCGCCAAAATTTGGCACACAACAAGATTTTCATACTAACCTCAGCCGACTTCCTGTCGCTACTACACGATCTCTTCACGGTGTTCCAGAATGCCGATACCGAGAAGCTCTTGAGCCAGAGTGTGGTCCCCACCAAGTTCCACGAGCCCAATCCAGACGTGATCATGGAAAGTTACGAGGCGTATTTGCAAGAGTCGCCCAAGATCCCCAAGGTGTCGATCATCGAAAAGTTCAGGCGCGACGAATACACGGCGCCTTACCAGATATTCCACGACGTGAAATTAGTGGCCAGCCGCACGATCTCACAGCTTCCAGTGGGGTCGAGCAAGTACAACAACGTGGATTTCTTTTACAAGTTCACCACCGAGCTTTTGTTGAGGGAGGTGGGCACGTTGGGCTTGAAGACCAAGGGCGACAAGCCCGACGACGAGACGTTGGCGATCTTGAGCGACGACTTCAGACGTATTTCGTCGAGCTACTCCGTCACCAACGGCGAAGTCATCACCCAAATTCACAAGTACCAGGAGCCCGTTGTTCCCGTGTATCTGAGCATGTACGGAAACCAGACGCCGCCAGCGACGAAAACGATTGTGCAGCCCCTTTTCACGGGTCTTGTGGGCAGGTCGTCTCTCGACAGCCGTAGCACCGTCGTTCCAGACCCCTACCAGTTGGCCAAAGTAGTGGGAACTCCCAAGGTATTGGCAGGCGACAGCGGAACCATAAAGGCGTTTGGAGGCTATTCGTCTCGGATTCCGCCTCCCACTCAGCAGCCAACGCAGTTGTTGGACTCCTTCTTCCACCCCAACTGGTACACCATCGAGGCGCCCAAGTGGCTCGTATACAAGCAGAAGACGTTGAAGCCGCCCGTGGACTCCACGTTGGTCAAAAACGTCAACGCCAGCGAGTTGCGGGTTATGGAGAAACAGAGCCAGTGCGTCTCGTTCGGCCCCCAGACTGACCTGAGATCGTCGGTGTTGAGTGACGAGCTCAAGACCTCGGTGTGGCTCAACCACTTGGGTCTCAAGAAGATCGGCGAGATCCGCCGCGACTACTTGGCGGCAAAGGACGGCAACATCGACGACATCGAGGTGGACTCGCCGGAGCCGGAGGACTACCCAATGCCCATGGAGGAGATCCCTGACAAGATTCCGGAGGCGCCTGTGGTCAACCACGACGAAATTATCAAGCCCGGCGGAAAAGTCGGCAAGATCAAGCTCGAAAACGTTGCGCGCTTCAGCCCCGAAACAGTCAGCATGTTGACGTTGTTGAAGTCCGACCGCGAAGAGATCAGAACGCCCAAGGACTTGCAGCGCGTGGTGTCGGTGAGCTTGTTGAAGTTGAACCGGATGCGCCAGGAGCGCTTCTTGCGTTCGGGCACGTCGGGGCCCACGCTGTCGGAGGTTGCGCTCTACAAGAAGATCCTCAAGTTGACCACGCTTTTGGTGTCATCGGACGCGGCGAAGCTGAGCGCGGTGTCGTACTCGATCGAGAAGAAGTTGCCGGTGCTCATCAACGACTACCGCGGAGTGTTGCCTGCGCCTGTTGCGGGGAAGGCGCCGCCGGTCAAAACAGGGCGTTTGCCGGGCATCCGGGGCCCGTACAAGAAGAAGAACCGGTTCTTGTAGTTTACGTAATAGAATGTAAGGATCACTGGAGCGTTGTAGTCAATCATGCATGTATTTACACCAAGTACTTAAGAAAATGGTCATCCTGGTCTCTAGCTCAAATGGTTCTCCTCACACATCAATGCCGATGGAGAAGAGGTACACCAAGTACACGTTGAGGAACGTGATGATGAGCCACGTGGCCACGCCCGCAGCCTGGAGCCACGGCCCGTTTTCGTACGTCACTTTGGTGAAACGCACCTCCTCTTCGGGCCTATACCCGCGGGTGCCCAAGAGTGCGCTGTTTTCGTCGACGGGATCCAGGCTCTCCGGCAGCGAGAAGTCGTAGACCGTCATGAACTTCCGAGAGGACGTGAACCAGATCAACGGTGCGCTTACCACCGGGAGAATAAAACTCAACACCACCTGCGACAAGTTCATGACTGTGGAGACGCCCTCACGGCCCAAAGCGGATATTACAATCACCACGGGCACTATGGCGAGAACACGAGTGACAATCCGCCGCACCCATGGCTTGAACGACCAGTTGATGAATCCCTCGCTGATGATCTGGCCCGCCATGGTGCACACTATGCCGGCGCTCTGGCCCGAGAAAAGCATCGACAAAGCAAAAACAATGCCCGCCGCAGGCGAAATGTAGTGCAGCAACATCTCGTATATGGAAAGCAAGTCGGCATCGGCAGCGTCTGGGCGGCCGTATAGCGTGCACCCAGCAACAATAAGAATGGCGGCGTTGACGAAAACGGCAATGACAAAGAGCAGGAGCACCAACTCAGTATAGGAGTAGTTCAAGCAGTACTGGATGGCACCGTAGGAGGGCCGGTACTTCCTGCGCAAGCGAGAGCCGTCAGACATCAGGAGGAACTTGCTGTGGGTCTGGGGCAACGGGTCAGAGACTGCAGACGCGGCAGACGACTCGTACTCGCCGTCGGAGTTGATTTCGCCCGAAATGCGCCCGTTTTTGATGTCGTAGTCCTTCAAGCGGGCCTGAACGAGCGACAGGCCGAGGTACAACGAGTGCGGCATCACGGTGCTGCCCACAATGCCACAGCTCAAAAACAAGGCCGTCGGCTCGGTGAACGTGCGAGGAGACAACGGCAAAAAGCCCTCTACAATGCGGCCGAGCGATCCTGGAGCAAACTCGCACTTGAAAAGCTCCACTACAAAGCACACACAGGTCGCAGCCACCAACACGCCGACCAGCGTCTCGAAAATGCGCGTCTGCTTCATGGTGCCGTCCTTGTGGTACGCCATCAACACGATGAGCACATCCAAGACCGTGACAAAGACTCCGGCCAAAAGCGGGATGCCAAAGAGAATCTCCAAGGCAATGGCAGTGCCAACTACCTCGGCCAAGTCCGTGGCAATGATGGCAATCTCAGCGCACACGTACATGGCAAGGTTGAGCCACCACGGAAGGGTGAGGCGGCACATTTCCGCCAAGTCGAGCCCGGTCACCGTGCCCAACTTCACACAGAGACACTGCAACACCACAGCGAACGCGTTGGCCATGAACATCACAATGAGCAACTTGTACTCGTAGGTGGCACCCGAAGACACAGCGGTGGAGTAGTTTCCGGGGTCCATGTAGGCCACCGACACCATGACTCCGGGGCCGATGAACGAAGCGTACTTTTTTAAAACCAGTGCCACATTCGAAACCCGCGACCGCAGGGTCGGAAGTTCGGGTGTGGACATAGCAAGTTAGGTTGGAGAAGTAGTAGGTAAGTGCTACTGTCTGGGTGTAGGAACGAGCGGGGCAGACAATGGCAGAGGAAGGAAGTTCTTCAAAATTTTAGGCGAATTGTTGTTAGGTGACTATTTGTTAGGAGGGAATTGTTAGGTGACTATTTGTTGGGTGAGTCTTGGGAGTCGTATCTTTGCTTTTGGTATGCATCACCCCATACCTAGTGGGGCATAACGTGAGATGGCCGGAATCGCACAGGAGACAGCACTGAACAGTGCAGGAGACAATGCCGGGGTTCGTGCACGTAAGAGCGGCAGAAAAACAAGCAAGAGAGAGCGAGAAGAGTTCATTGAGATTTTATCGAATTTATTGGTTTTAGACTGGTAATTCTGCACTCATAAGTACAGAGTTTGGCACTGATCAATTCGGGACATACTACAGAAGTCTTTATTGTCGTAAATTCAATGGTTCTTTACTGTTTCGTAACTTCGACTGAGTATTGATTTAATTCCTCACTCTAGAGAAGCCTCCGCAATAGTCAATGACTCAATTCTTCACTCTATATTGACTTATGTGCCTATTTTTGTCTCCGTGCTTTCAAATCAAAAGATAGGCATTTCCGAGATTGGCATATTCACAATTCTGAGGCAACACAGGGCGCATTGGGAGTCAATGAAGCGTTGAACAGAGTGGTACGGCTCCGATGTGGATCTGGTAGTTAGAACACCTGAAATGCGAACCGCAAATAAGCACCTTATACGTATAGGCTTCAACCAAAAGGCAGACCGCAGAAATTGCAGCAGCTCGGGATTATCTCGACATGCGATTCGCTTGACTTCGCCACATCGAAGTATTCTGTCGTTTTTTCTCGAGATATCCCGTCCAAAAATCACTTTGTCCTACTCCCAAACTTTAGGGCCACACTATCCTTGACAGCGTATCTCCTCCGCAAATTGTTTGAATCTCTTCCTAGGCTGGGTGGTTATGGGTGTCATCTTCGAGAATAGACAATGTGACAGGTCGCAACAAAAACGAAAGTTGAGCAGAGAATTAGGGGAACAGATTAATAGCTGATCAATAGCTGCAACATCGTTTAGAGATTATCGTGCTGCACTGCGGCAGCATCCTTCTTAACAGTGCATTTAACTTATGGAAGTGAGCTTGATTAGATCGTAAATCCAGTTCCATAGCGCCTCTGAAACAATCAACCATCTTCCCGAAATCAAACATGAAAAGGCGAAACAATTTTATTCCGCTCTTTGCGAATTGAATAATGTCACTGCTCACTTATGTCCGAGTCGCATTTCGCACGGCTGCGAATTCCTGTCACCAAGCAGCCCACCGTCCAATGCCGTGAAATGTATTCAAATCGGCTCCAATTGCTTTCTCGCACGCACGACTATCATCCCTCTGACCCATTCTTTTCTTTACTGTTTCCCTGTGTCACCTGTACAATGCCCCAGCTCCATTACCCATCCCAATCCACATCTCCACTCCCCATTCCTATCCAATCTTCCCAATCCAGAACAATCGAACCAGTGCCACCCTTCCAATCCAACCTAATTCAACTTAATCCAAATTTACCCCAATCTGCTTCAATCCCTCTGTTTCCTCTCTCATGATGTCCGTTCCGGCCTGCAGTACTTAGCCCAGCCAATGAGTTCATTCCACCAACGCCCCATGTCTCGAGCCGCCGACACGCTCAGACGCGCTTCCTGGCGCTGGATGCCGGTCCGAGCGTGCCGAAAACCCCTATTTTGTCGCGCCTACTCCGCCAATGGCTCAGGTGGCCTGGTCCACGAGAGCCTACGCAAGTACATGAGATGGTACCCGCAGGACGTGGTCACCTACTCCACGATCCAGACGTACTTGGACTTGCAGCGCAACTCGACGCACAAGCAGTGTCTTTTGGTGGGCATTGTGTACGAGAACGAGCGCATCAAACAGTCCTCAAAGGTGTTAGAGGCCCTCTTGGCAGACCCGCTTTCGGACGGCAGCAGCGCATGGTACCAGCGCTTGGAGGCGCGTCCACGTGACCTCAACACCATGGTGTCGTATTTCGGCGAGTCGGCCGAATCCCTTTTGCCCGAGGCGTTCCAACGAACGACGCACCGCATTTCTGTGGGAACACCGCTTCTTGATGGGGCCCGGCGGCCGGGATTCCCCGAGGTTTTTCCGCCACTGCACTCTGTAGCCAACGACCTCATTTTGGTCGAGATCAACCGCGACTCTGACGTGCCCAAGCTCGTGGACGTGTGCCACTACTACATCTACGTAACCAGCGAGTTTTCCACGTTGATGGACTCGATGCCGCGGCACGTGCAGAAGAAAATCTTGCTCACGGTCGTGGACAACACAGAGTACTCGCCGGAGTCGGCGGAACTGACGCCCGTCACCTACGACCTGGGTGCACACGTGCTCCACCATGCGGTGAAGATCAACTCCAACCGCATGGCCGACGGGGTGCAGGCGCTCATGCACGACGGCGTACGTGCCGGCACCGTCTACTTTGACGGCGTGCAGCTGTCCAACATCTTGGAGATGGCCAAGTTCGTGCTGTGGTTTCTGCGCACGGAAAACTTGACCCAGTGGATGTACCAGGTGATCCGCTCGGAAATCGCCCAGAACACAATCTCCGAGACCTACATCCAGCAGGTTTACGAGGACCTCCGGCTCCGGGACGTGGCCGAGTGCAGCAGCAACATGCACCATGAGTTCCAGACCAAGTTTGAGCCCGAGACCCGCGCGT
Organism: Sungouiella xylosa; assembly: GCA_023158955.1. NCBI lineage: Eukaryota > Fungi > Ascomycota > Pichiomycetes > Serinales > Metschnikowiaceae > Sungouiella > Sungouiella xylosa. The sequence goes on along the minus strand of JAHWDG010000001.1, from coordinate 2,077,701 downwards.
TCTTTGCCGCCAAGCTTCCTTGGTGGAAGCTCTATCTCTACAACGACAACGTCGAGTACATGCTCAAGGACTACATGCTGGAGCACTTTATGCCGCGGAGCATTGGTGCCTATAACTACGTCAAGGGCCAGCTTGTGGCCCGCTTGCAGGAGCAGAAGTTTGCTGTTTACCGCAATACCTTCGATGTTCTGAATCCTTTGGAGGCGTTCAAGCGTAATTTAGTGGAAAACCGCATCCTGGCCGAGATCCAGCCCGTGGTGTATGCTACCCTTGCCTCGGCATTCATGATCTACCAGCTTCCGCTTACTGCACTTTCCTTGGTTGGATATGCGTGGTTTGGAATCCAGGCCCAGACTGCGGTGGCGGTGACTACTTTGGGGTGGGTTCTCGGCTTCAACGAGGTGTCGAAGAACTGGCAGAAATTTACCGAGCACTGGCTCCGGCAGCTTTTCGAGGAGGTCCGCTTGGTGATCTCGAAGGGGTGCATTGACAATGGGCTCCTCAAAGAGCTCAACACAAGGTACGAGAGCGCCAAGGACCTCGCTCGGATCCGCCGCCAGGTCTCGGAAACGTTGGCAGAGAATGAAGAAAAGTGAGAGAAACGGTAAGATATGGACGGCAATGCGTGGGGACGGTGATTTTTCGAAAGTTGTCGCATGAGAGGCTATTACGGAAGTTTGACACCAGAATTGTGTCTGAGATGTGAAACGTTGCCAGTTACAGCACACACTCGGACTCAGCTCAAAACTCGCATCGGTTTTATTTCCAAGCAACGGTGTGTGATAAGACCAGGCAAAACGCGAGAACCTGCGGCATGCGTCCCTGATCATGGAGTGGTCTGGATGTCCTTGCATTCTGTGTTTGTTTGCATTATGTATTCTTTTGCATTATGTGTTCTTTTGCATTATGTGTTTTTTTGCATTATGTGCTATTTTGCGTCATTCGCTATTCGGAAGACCACTCTGGCCAGCCTCTAGTGCTCGACAACTTTGAGCGCTCTCCGCTCAATGCTGACTTCATGAATCGTACCTTTGAGATTTGGCCCACCGTGAGAAATGTGATGCCCGACATCAGTTGCATATATCTCAGCAATTATAGCCAGACAACCGCATCCTGCTGTGTACATAGCGATCAACATTGGTTGGTCTAAACCACTACTCTAACCTACTCAACTACTAAAACGCTCCCAATGCAATAAATATTCCTGCTACAAGGACGGCGGCGCGGCCTCGCTCTTGCTCTTCAACTTCTGCTCAAGACGCTCAAACTCCCGGTTGGCAATCTCCTCTTCCGGTTCGAGAATCTGCACCACCTCCTGCACCTCCTCAATGTAGTGCTGGAGCATGCCCTCTATGCCGCTCTTCAATGTGTCCTCGCTCAAAGAGCACGACTTACATGCACCCTGGAGCTTCAAGAAAACCGTGCCTGTTTCCTCGTCAAATGCCTTGAACTCAATGTCACCGCCGTCGTCTTGGATCGCCGGCCGAATCCGGGTCTCAATCAACTCCTTGATCATCGACACGACCTCGGTGTCGTCCTCATGTGCGGCCAACGAATCATGTTGGCCCTCCTGCAAAAGCTCTCGCGTAATCACCGGGTCTTTTCCGTCAGACAAAAAACGGTCCAAGAGCTCGACAACCTCCGGGCGAAGATGCGCCCAGTTCACGTGATCCTGCTTGTTGACGGTGAGAAAGTCGTGGCCGATCATCACCGACGAAACGCCCGGAAGCTTGAAGAGTTGGCGTGCCAACGGCGAATGCACCGCCTGCATGGATGTGGAGAACTCGAATGTTTTGTTCTCCAATGGCGAAATGGAGTGCTGCGGCGAAACGAACTTCAACGCATTGTCGTTTGGGGTAGGAAACGTCTGAAACGACAAGAGCCGAGCAGCCGCCAAATTCTGGCTGTGGGTCTGTCTTAGTGCTCCTTTAGTTGTGCGCTTCAATATGCTGCCGATTTTGGCTGTGTTCATGGTGTTGGTGTGTAAAAGTGGTGATGTAGTGTAGAGATGAGTAAGCTCCGTTCCTCGCACCCGAACTTCCCCAGATCACGTGCGCGCCTGCTCTTAGTAATGCTGCTATCCTATTGGGTATTGGGCAGAAGACAACAAAGGATTAGTTGAGAGGCTTTGGGATGGAGATCGCATATATATGTGAATTTTGACGGCAAGTGGCAAAAATTTTTGACCGGGATTGGTGGTGGTGGTGGTGGTTGCTAGTTAGGCTCCATGCATGACCACCTAATATGCTGGGACAACACCTGAAAACCAAAAAAAATGAACTTCGACGGTGAGTGGCTCTTGACTGTGGAATTGGAGTTCAGTCGAAAAATTGACTGAACTGGCGGCACTTCGCATCTAGGGTCGCAGTCTTCTATTACATACCACTAGTGACCGATCCGCGCACCCCAGAAAGCAAGTTCGTTCTGATTAGTGACTTCAAGTCATTTGATAAGGACCTTTCGGCACTTCTGTTTGCGATTGGAATATTTTCCTCCCGTCTCGGGTGCTCTCTCAGCGCAGATGGAAACAGGGGTCGGTGAGTGGAATTAATTACTTGCGACTGAAAGGCAGAGAAATAAGAAAACACAAACGGTGAATGGTTAATACGTCTCCCAGTGTGCCAAATGCTCGGTGTGCCATGAAAGTGCCGGGAAAAGTGAGTTATGTGTCCCAACGCTGCAATAAGTATACCCGATGAACAAAAAGGAGCTCGTTATGGAAGTTCCAGTCTTCTCCCGCTGTATACTACGCCAAAACGAACATAAACTACCATCTCCCTTATTTATCCTTCGTTCTGCTTCTCCTTAAGGTCCTGAGCAAGGAAACCAAGTTTAATTCGACCTTGGTCTTTAAACCCTATCTTCCAAGGATGACCAAGGTCGCAAGTTTTCGGGCATAAGTCAACCTCAATTAATATCGGGATTCTAAGGTAGCAAAGTTTCAATCAGGGACTTAGAAGCTGTGATTCAGAATTTTGAACGACATGGTATAGGCCGCTGAACTGATAGCAAACTTTTTCTGAGACCATGGCTTGTCAGGAAATTGATATCAGTTTCTAATGGGGCAATAACATTAACTGGAGGTGTGGCTGCCTTTTCCAGAGTCAGAGATCACACCACGTGCTTGAGAATGCCGCTTGTTATGCAATACACGCTGAAGAAATGCACACCGAACCACTCTTATTCTTGTCAACATTGATTAATGAATGCCTCCATACTAGTCTGGTCTGATTCTTGGTGCCGTGTCTGGTATTAATCGGCTTTCGATGGGTTAATTTCCGAGCCTTGTGCGATAAATGCGAAAACCGGAACTTTGCCCAGATTTGGGAGCTATTTTCTTGATGTGAGCCAGCAGTTGCCAATAAGAGCGTCTGCTTTCGAATGCATTACTAGCCAACCAGTTTTTTTGGGAGGAAAGGAATAGCCCTTCCAGTTGCGCAGCCGTGTTGGATTCAACAGACAATGAAGCGGCATCCAACAACCATCTCTATCAGATCAGACATCCTTCGACAGCAGGCGCAATTTCAAATCGTCCGGCCTACACTTGAAAATAATTATTATCCACAGCTCGTCCCACCATCCCCTTCCGCTAATGGCCCTGACCTGTCACTCGACCATTATTCCCCTCTCGCCCAGGGCTTGGCTCGGCAAATTTCAACGGTTCCCAGAACACCAGAAACGATTACCAAGCCCGCTCGAATGCGTAAAATTGATCTATAGAAGTCTCAGCGGAGGACGTGCGTTCTGTCCCCTCCGAATCCATTCGCACTGTATCCAGAGGGGACCACGGTCCACTTGTGACTGGCTCGGTTCTAGAAACGGCCACAGTCTCATAACCTTTAAGCTTTCTCATCGTCACCTGGCGTACAGATACTTTGAATACGCCGTAAATGCGTATATTCTCGGCACGGCTCTTCGCTTGCGTACGAGGCGCACCTGGTAAGGCGTCCGACGATGGAACATGCCATCGGCACTCAATTGATCCGTAAGATGCGTACGTCATCGATGGATTTGGGTCCTTTGTCCGCATTACATGCCACAAAGTTTGACTTAGTTCCTACAATCGGAAATACCTTGTCCTAATGCTGATCCTTGATGGTCTTGCGCACCAATAATGCCCCGATAGCAGATCTGCTGCATGCCTATGATAATGACCCGATACTCTGTCGGTTCTACGCTGCAATTAATTCCCTCATTCCCCGAATGTGACTCCCGTCACGCCCGTTCTCTTTGTTCCTGTAGTTGCGCACTGCCTTGTTCTACGCCGTGTCATAATTATTAGTCACGTGCCGCCGTTTTCTTATGACAACAACAAGACGGCTGTACGGCGCGGGGTCCGATGATGTGCTTTTTGTGACCCTTGCATTGACTCAGTGCGGAGACCCAGCCAATGAGGGGAATCGTGGCAACCTCGCTTAGCTGCTGGCGACGGCCCCCACCACGTCAAACTGACGCCGGATTTGCACAAAAGGCTCGGCTGACATCAATAGGCGAAGAATGGAGAAAATTTGCAAACCGTGGGCTCGAGCGGCGCCAAGACCGGACGAATTCCGCGCCATGGGCATACGATTAGTTACCGTTTCCTCTAATTTATGTGACACCACGTGGCTGTCCTGCAGGTTCCAGGGCAATTAGCTGGGTATCGCGTGAGGTGGATGCACACTAGCTGGGGCTTATCGGGATCATCAGAGGTGCGGCGGTGCAAGCGAAGGGAAGCGAGCGGGAGCGAGACCGCCCGTCAAATTTTGAGCGAATTCGCCTGCGTTCGCTTCGGCAATGTCCCTCCGCTTGACAGAGGTAAGGATGTGACAACGTGGGTGCCAAGGCGAAGAATGGTGCTTGCCAAGAATAGGGTGTGCATGGCTGCATTTTGCAGCCACCACCGCCCATAGTTAACGCTGCGGTCAAGAAAAATTCCGGAAGATCCTACCTAGTTCTCTGGTTCTGTAATTAATTGCTGATTATGCCCCGTGCAGCCGATTTTCGTCTTGGTATAAAATGATTTCGGCTCCCAGCTGTAGGCCGTGCTTCAAGACCAACCAATAGTTCGACATGGCTTACTATCACCAGTTCGACTACATCTTCGCGATCGCGATGATCTTCGCGTTCTTGGACGCTTTCAACATCGGTGCCAACGATGTTGCCAACTCCTTCTCTTCCTCGGTCTCCTCGAGATCGTTGAAGTACTGGCAGGCAATGGTGTTGGCCGCCATCATGGAGTTTTTGGGTGCGGTGTTGGTTGGTAACCGTGTTTCCGACACCATCAGAAAAAAGATTATCAAGACCGACACCTTCGAGAGCGACCCTCAGGTGCTTATGTTGGCTATGGCCATGGCGCTCGTGGGTTCGTCCATCTGGCTTACCATCGCCACCTCCATTGGCATGCCTGTGTCCACCACCCACTCTATTATCGGTGCCGTCATCGGTGTGGGAATTGCTTCCAAGGGTGCCGACCACGTCAAGTGGGGCTGGAACGGTTTCGCGCAGATTGTCGCCTCTTGGTTTATTGCCCCCGCCATTGCCGGTGGTTTTGCTTCCGTGGTCTTCTTGATTGCCAAGTTCGGCGTCTTGGAGATCAAGGACACCAAGAAGGGCATTAGAAACGGTTTGCTTTTGATCCCCGTGTTGGTGTTCATCACTTTTGCCGTGTTGACCATGTTGATTGTGTGGAAGGGCTCGCCCAAGTTGAAGTTGGATGACTTGTCCACCGGCGCCACTGTTGGCTCCATTTTCGGTGTCGGCGGTGTGGCCACCTTCGTCTACTTGTTGTTCATTTTCCCCGTGGTCAAGAGAAAGGTCTACTTCGAGGACTGGACGGTCAAGTGGTACGACGTGTTCAGAGGCCCCACCTTCTGGTTCAAGTCCACCGACAACATTCCCCCACTTCCCGCGGGACAGACCTTGACCATTGACTACTACGAGGGCCGTCGTACTGAGGAGCATGTTGCCTCCGACGTTTCCGAGGCCGACAACAAGGATGACGTTGCTGACGAAACCAAACACTCTATTAGCTCTAGCGACGTCATCGAGACCCCTGCCGCCTCCACCGCCCCTCAGCAGTCCACTGCTGCTCTTTGGCGCTCGCTTTTGATTGCTGGCCCTAAGAAGTGGCCCGAGCTTCTCTGGTTGGTTGCTTCCCACGGCTTCACCAAGGACGTCATTTCCGACCAGGTCAACAGTCAAGGTACGTTGTCCCGCAACGTCAAGCTGATCCACGCCAACTCCAAGTTCTACGACAACAGAATCGAGTACTTGTTCTCGTTGCTCCAGGCCATCACCGCCTGTACCATGTCCTTTGCCCACGGTGCCAACGACATTGCCAACGCTTCCGGTCCTTTGTCCACGGTGTACCTTGTGTGGGCCGACCAGGGCTTGAAGGCCACTCCCCCAATCTGGATTCTCTGTTACACCGCCGCCGCCTTGGTTATTGGTGTGTGGACGTTCGGATACAAGATCATGGCTGTGCTTGGAAACAGAATGATTTTGCAGTCGCCTTCCAGAGGTTTTGCCATTGAGTTTGGTGCTGCTATCACTGTGGTCATGGCCACCCAGTTGGCCATTCCCGTCTCGACCACCCAGTGTGCCGTTGGTGCCACGGTGTTTGTTGGCTTGTGCAACCAGGACTTGAGAAGTGTCAACTGGAGAATGGTGCTCTGGTGCTACTTGGGTTGGCTCATCACCTTGCCAGTTGCCGGTATCATTTCCGGTATTATTGCTGGCATTATTCTCAACGCTCCCCGTCTTGGCGTCACCTACGTGCCAAGTTAGTTGCATCTTTAATTCATTACGCTCGGTCTCTAATACAACTCGTTACAGCGCAACGTAGAACTTCGGACTTAGCCGGATTTGGTCGGATTTAGCTCTTGCCCGTTTGTCCTATTTAGGCTGGGGGAACCTTATTATGTGCGTCATGATCAGACTACGACAGGGCCAATTCTCCCGCATTGGTTTGCGAAATTTTGAAACGTCCAACAAATTATGAAACTTTCAGCAGAACTTGAAATGTTGGCATCTCGTTAAAATGTTGAGAGTGATTGTCTTGATGCGGTTAATTTCGGGTGATCTTGCTGTTCGCATGCAACCGTATCTGGTTCACCGCAGAACAATGAGCCAGGGCTCGCGGTGCATCTCAATAGCGGAAATGAGTCGTCGACTTATTGCTGACGAATACCGATTGTTGAGACGAAGCGCAATCGTACTGCCCTACTGAGTAATAACTTACAGACAATGAGAAACAACGACAAACTACTTTGAGATGTAGTCTAAGGAGCGGATTGACTTCAGAGCCGTCTGTTCTAGCGGGTAACTCAAATCTTGTTGTCGTTAAGCTCTTCCCAGCCGAATAGGCAATGTGCTAAAAAGGCGATCAGTCCCTCCAGCGTAATTGCGCCTACAGCAATGAAATGCAAGATCGAAATGCACGACGAAATTACAAGGTAAATGCAATGTAAATTCAAGGTAATGCAAGGTAATGTAAGGTAAATATAGATTGTCATCGGTGGCTGCAATCTTTGGTCTCGCAATGGAGCACTTTTGAATTCCTTTTATTGGCGGGCGCAGGGCAATTGCTCAATTCCACCCAATTCCACTCTCCAATTCGACTCTCCGATCCCTCCTTCCAACATTTTGAAATGGCCAAGTCGATTTTCTATTGGTGCTGTCCACCTTGGCCATGGTGCGAAATCAGCCCACTGGTGTGATACAACACTTTATGCCAAACGCATCAAAGCAAAGCAAATCCACCTATCTTCGCCCAAAAATCCCAACCTTCCCTGGTTTGTCCTCCCAATGGGCCTGCCTCGGTTCCCTCGGCCACACTCTGGCGACCTCGCACCCGTGCACCACAAGCCAACTCAACCCTATCACCAACATGGCCGAAGACAAGTTCGACGCGTCGCTCGAGCTCTTGCGCAGGCTCGATCCTAAAAAAGTCTCGCAGAATGTCGCCGCCTTATGCACGCTTCTCCAGGACGAGTCCGGAGCCGAGGGCCAGGAATTGGCCCAGGACTTGTTATCGGCCGTAGACACGCCGTTAAAGGTGGCCCAGTGCGGCCAGTCCAAGAAGCACTTCTTGTGCTGTGACTACAACCGCGACGGCGACCTGTTCCGCCTGCCTTACTCCAACGAGTACTATCCTGCGGGCGACGACGAGTCTCCGTACCCGTCCCTGGCATTGCGACAGCTAGAAATCAAGGCCAACGAGAGCTTCGACATCTACCGCGACTTGTACTACGAGGGCGGCGGCTTGTCGTCCGTGTACTTGTGGGACACCGCCGAGGACGAGTCCGCCAACTCGTTGGAGGAGGGATTTGCCGGGGTCGTTTTGTTCAAAAAGGAAACCGACGACAAGGCGGGCCAGTGGGACTCGATCCACGTGTTTGAGATCGTGGCGGAGTCCGCGACCATGGCCACCTACAAAATCACCACGCTGGTGATCTTGGACTTGCAGAGCCGCAGACTGGACCTGGGCAGCTTGTCGTTGGCTGGCACCATGACCCGGCAGTTGGAGACCACTCAGACGTTGAGCGTAGACGGCGGCAGCCTCGAGGTGGCGCACCTCGTCAACTTGGGGCAGTTGGTGGAGAAGGCCGAGTACAACATCCGCAACTTGTTGCAGGAGGTGTACTTTGACAAGTTGAAGGCCATCATGTTGAAGGACTTGCGGTCGGTGGGGGACATCGCCGACAAGCGTGCCGAGGACCTGCGTCACTCGGACGTAATCCGCGGCTTGCAGGGGCTCTAGGAATGCATCATTTGCGGCGCATGGCCGAGTACATCGAGAGGTCAACAGCCACGTCGTCATCGCTCGAGACCACGGGCGAGATGTCGGTCGGTTTGGAATGTAGTCCAGTAGAGGCGAAGGAATCAGATGGACCAGCACCTGAACATGCGGAAGTGGCTGGTGTAGCAGAACCAACAGAAGCTCCTGGTGGGGATCGAGATGTAGCAGAGCCCAACTCAGATCTAACAGCAATGCCAGATTTAGCAGGTCCAGATTTAGCGGAAAAGCCTGACTTGGCCGATGATCCAGACCTGGCTGATGATCCAGGTCTGGCTGATGATGCAGGTGTTAATGAAGATCTCGTAGTAGATCTAGAAGTTAGAGGTCCAGATTTTGCGGAAGATGCAGCCGACACGATGGAAGATTCAGATTTGACCGAGGATGCAGATGTTGGTTCAGTTGCGTCTGGTGTGCCTGTTGTACCTGGAGTCTCAGATTGTAATTGAGTACCCTTTTGCCCATGAGCATCCTTTTGTCCATTGACAGTCCTTTTCCCACTGGCAGTTTTTTGAACGTTAGCAGCCCTCTGTCCACTAGCAGCCCTTTGTCCACTAGCAGCCCTTTGTCTCTCAGTACCATGCCCCTCCTCTCCAACTTCACTCTTCTGCTCGATTTTAAACTGCCGGGGCCCCGGCTGCCTGTGTTTCTTTGCTTTCTCCGTCTCCGACTCTTCCAGCTCCGGCTCGTTCAATGTCGCCAACATGTTGCTCTTTACGTCGTTGACAAACGACCACAACGACGTCGACACCGCCTGGAACATGTCGTCAGACACTGGCATGTACGACACGTTGGATCTGTCCTTGAGCGGGGAAGGGTCGTCGTTGGCCATAGACTTTTCGAGCTCCTGCAGCAACATGGTGTCGATGTTTTGGATGAAGTTGATGGGCTTGGACAAGTTAGTCCAGAGTTTGGACTGAGGTGGAACGTTCTCCTTGCACTCGGCCCGAGCCCGTTCTATGCGTCTGCGCCGGGGTTTTCGAGGTTCTAGCTTGATCAGTTCTTCCTCTTTTTCCGCTGTTGCTGCCGGTTCAGTTGTGCTAGTCTCATTCTCACTAGTTCTTGTCTTGGTGGGCCGGTGCATCTCTTTGTAGAGCGAGCGTTGTATTATCTCCCTTAGCTGTCGCAAATCCCGCTCGGTCTCCCCCAACTTTGTCTTGAGGTTGGACATCTCGTCCTTGATCTCCACCACTGTCATCTCCTTCATGGCAAGAAGTCGTAGCTGCTCGTCGATGTCGAGACCGCGGAGTTGTTCTACCGGTGGGAGAACAAAGTCAAATTGAAAGTGCGGTGCTGGCGCTGGCGTGGGCACCGGTTTTTCAACTCTCTGAAGTGGACTTGGAGTCACGGTGTTGAAGTTGATTCCTTTGGACCGCGAGTTCGACCTCGCTAGCGTCTGTCTGGAGCTTGGCGACGGAGTCGATAGTTTGCGCAAGTCCTCCATTGTGAGCGATTGTGGTTGGTGCTGAGGTTTCAGCTTGGTGGTTTTTATGATGCGCGACTGATTCGCGTCCGATAAGCCCTGATCGGGCATGGGCAAGATATGTCTGCAGTGGGAATGCTACAATGAGAGGCTGGGAAGAGAAAGAAAGTGTTGATAAGTTAGGGTTTTGGCACCATTGTTGTGGGGTATTGTTGGCAGTTGACCTCGGGCAGATGCGAAAAGATGGAGAGCATGGTTGCGAAAGGCGGGGAGACGTGTTGACAGGAACACAGACCAGTCGGGGAGGGTATAGAGATTATAAGTACTTAGATTGGTAGTTTTCTGGCTCAGTTTGGGTTTTTGCGACGGCTTTTTCAATCACAGAATTGTAGATTGTTGGCGTAAAGAGGTGAAAATGGAGAAGCACAGGTGGCCTCTCTGAAAATTGAAATAGACTTAAGTTAAAATAAAGGTGCAACATGAAGCGACTGACGCAGAACCAAGTATTCATACTTTTAAGTTTTGTGATTTTTCGTGGCTTGCTTTGCATGTTCGGTGCAGTGGACACTGGCAACTTGCTGCTCGATTGCTTCGAAGCGGCAGAGGATCAGAAAAATTACCGAGAAAGGGCGCAACACAGGTGTTGGCGGAGGGAATCAGATTTCATTGGTCCCAGAAATTTTATTATGGAAACGACCGTTAGTGGCTCAGCTCGCAAGATCGTCTCACCGACGAAGCGACAATTCGAATGGACTATATATTCTGAAAAAGGCAAACAATGCACTCTAATGGGCACTCGAGCATGCTCTGGATCCCAATGGCTCTGAATCGCCCAATTACTCTCCATTGTCCAATGGCTCTGAGTGGACGCAATGGCTGTGAGCTCGTTCGGCCTGGACACGGTCAACACAATAACCAAGTTCACGACATTCCAGCCCAAAAATCGAACTATGTTATTCGAAAAGGTATTTTGTAAGGAGTAAAAAAGGAGAAAACCCAGAAATCAACCGCATTGATCAAAACGAATATACTCTAATCTAAACAACATACTATCCAACACCAACACGCGTTCAGCCAATGGCTACCACTCAATACAAATATCAGCACAAGCCCTCAACCTGAACACAGCCTACTTCATGGTTTTTTTCTATTATTCTCTCCTAACTTCAATTTCCTGTTTTCCGATCTATCTCTCAGCAACTTCTCATAATCGTGCCTCGGTCGCACTACTACTACATGGACGACTCATACCTCTACACACCCAAAGACCCCGGACCCGGGCGTGCGGCACTGTGGCTCGTGTTTCTTCTCCTCCTCCGAGCAAAGAAACCCATTCTGTGGTCGGCGTTTCTCGCGTTGAACCCCACCATCCGCAACTTACTCACCCAGTGGATTCGTCCCAAGTACAAGGACCCGGAGACGGTGAACCGACGCGTGCGCAAGTTGTCGAACTTGATCAGCGTGAGCTTCTTGTACTCGGCAGTGGCAGACAACGCCCGCATCCCCAAGGACTATGTGCTGATCTACATCTACATGACCTACTACGGGGAGTTGAACCCGCCGTCGTCGAGCTTGGTGGTGTCGCCCACGACGGCCAAGTACTTCAAAATCCGCTCCTACAGCGCTGACTCGTGGGTGCGCTGGCTCTACGACAGAAAACACTACGTGATCTACCCGGCCATCTTTGGCCAGTTGCTCTCCAACTACTTGACGCCCACCCGCTACAAATTGAACCAGCGATATTTGCTGAGCTCGATCAAGTCGTACGTGTTCAACCCGATCTGGATCAACTTCAGCATGGGCATCAACAGCCAGACCGTCAGCTGGCTCAAACTCGCCCGCAGCTACCTCCGCCACAACGCGTTGCTCTTGGCATACTTTGCCGCCACCACCTTCCGCACGAACCTCCTTGCGCCCTACTACGAGCTCAAAAACGGAAACCACACGGGCCGGCTCCGTGACATTGTATCCAACTACCTAGCCTACGCTGCCAACAGGGCCAACGCCATGGCCAACTTCATATACGGACCCAACGTGGTGCTGATGTTTCTCCTTGCGCTCACGTCGCCGGTTTTGACCAGAACGGCCGTGCGTCGGTACTACTTGTCCAATGTCAAGCTGGCCACCAAGTCCTACATCAAAATCGTCGGCTTCGTGGCGGCGCTCACCACCATGCTCGTGAACTCCATGGACTTTTTGCCCAGCTTGGGCTACAAGCGCACGGGCGAGAACATCCGCCGTCTCTCGCCGCTGTTCATGGACGCCCTCAACATGTATTTGTTCCGGTTGATTGTGTTATCCAAGTGGCGCATTGTCAAGGAAAACCACCCGTGGTTTGCGTTGTTGAAGGTGGGCACGTGGCAGCGGCTCGAGGCGGTGGCCATGTGCTACGGCGTGTGGAAACTCATGAACCTCAACGACTACATCTGGAAGAACCGGTACGGGGCGGACTCAGAGGAGTGCGACAGGCTCTCGCGGGTCCCTTTAATGCGTGGAATCGACCGCATCATGAACTGAGAGATATGGATTATGAATATATGACGAGTAATTTAGCAGTGCACCAGCGGTGGGCATGAGCAAGGGATTGCTACAGCAATCACTACAGACATAACTTGGCACGTGACGACAGGGATCCCCGTGAATGAGAGCAAGAATCAGCTTGGAAATCAATAGTTGGCTGATTCTGGTTCTCTGATGGCCCACGACTCCATCTCCAATCACTCCCACTACTAGGAACCGACGTGGCAGCCGAATAATGGGTCTACCATATTGTATACCAAACTAGGATTTCTCCAAGTCTCAATTGCACTAATTCGTGAAGTGCTCAAGCCCATATTAATTGGCCCCTCAAGTGGCCATGTGACAGACGCTTGGGACGCTAGTCACACCAGAACCGCCAATTTACCATACACCAATAATTTTCAACGCCTCTACCACTCTCTACTCCCCCTTCTCTGTTCTCCCTTTCTCAACTCTCCCCTCTTCTCTACACTTTGCATTCTCGCATCCTGTTTTGGTGTACTGTCTATGGCCAGCCACGCCTTTCGCTCCTCCGCTCACCTAGTACCCGCCCGCGCCCGGCACGTTCTCCTTGCCCTTCAACTTGGTCAACAACTCCTTGAACCGCGTCTTGTCGCGGCCGTCGTCTGGCAACTCGCCCACGCCGGCCACCAACTCGCCCACACGGTCCCACAAGGTACCGCGCGACAAGAAGTCGTCACGCTTCGCCAAGAACTCCTCCTGCTCGACCTCGACGGCCTTTGTGTGCTGCTCGCGGTTGGCGTTGTAGTTGTCGTAGAAGTCGTCGATGTTCTGCTGAGCCGCGGCGACAATCTCGTCCTTTTTGCGTGCGTTGACCTTCTCGCGCTCCTCAATCTCCAAGTCGCGCCGCTGGCGCCACTCGGCCAATGGCTCCGACTCGCCCAAATCCGCTGGTGGCGCGGAGCCAAAGCCCTCGAACTCATCCTCCTCCTCCTCATCGGCCAAAACAGGCGCAGGCTCGGTCTCGCCGACCTCGGGGAACTGTTCCTTGAACTCCTGGATCTCGTCGTCGCTCTCAGCCAACACTTCCTTGTCCTGGTCGGTCTTGAACTCGTCGCCCATCAACTCTTGCTCGCGCGCCAAGAAGTCGCCGTCGATGTCGTCCGCCGCCACGTCCAACTCTGGGTACTTGTCGGCCATGATTGTGGTGTAAATGGTGAGGACGAAAGACTGAGCACAGCTATGTGACGGTGAGCGGGGCGTGCGCGCACCAGAACAGCACCCAGGTTTCGCACACAGCGGAACCGTTTTCGCAGCCTTCGCAGCAATTTAAAAGCATGCCAATTGCGAAAAGTATGCAGATGCTAGAGCTCCACAGTGTAGATGCGTATGGAGTGGTCGGCGCTGGCGGCCGCCAACACCATGCAGTCGGAACGGCTGTCGTTCCATGCGAGTGAGCTGACCCGGCCCGCTGGGGCAATTTCCGAGGCAAAGTCGGTGATCTTGGTCAATGCTCTGCTTTCAGTGCTGAGTGTGTAGACGGAAATGAGCCCCGACTCGTGCCCGGCCGCAATCACGACGTTCGAACCAACGAGGTGGGGGAAGCACGCCACGGCAGTGACGGCACCGGAGGTCTTTTCTTCGGCAATCTGAGCCACGCTCCCCTCGTCCTCAATCGCCCAAACCTTGATGAAACGGTCTCTCAGGCCAGTAACAAGCCAGTGGTGCGCTGGCGTCCACGCACACGACCAGACGATACGGGAGTGCGCACGTGTGACGAGCTTGACCAACTCCAACGAGTCGCCACGCCACACCGAGATCAGGCGGTCACGCGAAACAGCAGCTAAGTAGGCGCCGTCGGGCGAGAACGCAACGGCTGTCACTGTGAGCGTGTGGCCCGGCAACGACGCGACAGACTTGAAGCCCTGGACCGAGTCAAACACTCGGATTACAGCGTGTTTCGCCGAGTTCGAGCGGCACGCTGATGCAATGAGCCCACTGGGCGACGCGGCGCAGCAGGTGACCTCGTAGCCGTGGCCGTAGATTTTGTCGGCCTCGGGAAAGAGAGTATGGCGCTGGAGCTCGTCCTCCAACGGCGGAACATCCTCACCCAGTTCTTCTGTTTGATCATCCAGCGGCTCTTCTGAATCCTGTCTGTCTGTCTCTGCCTTGTTGGAGAGGCCCAACACAGGCAAGGACGCGGCCTCGGGCAACGCTCCGGCAACGTCGATTCCGCAACTCCGACGCAAGGCCCGGCCCACCGACCCCGTCATGTCAAACACCCGCAAGATCTTCTCGTCGCCGCCGGACACAAACCGCGACGGCGTCACGGGCGCAACACAAATCATGTCGTAGCCGTGGATCTGGGGCCGGGCGAACTCGTGCCACGTGCTTTCGCGGACCCAGGGCGCAATGAGGCGCGTGGTCTGGTCCAACGACGTCGCCAATAAATAGCCGGCGGCCCACGCCACCAGGTTGGCCTCGCGCACGGGGCCAGTAACGCCCAAACAGGCCTCCCAGGTATCTGGAGTTGTCTGATCAGATTCAGCAGCATCAGCATCAGCATCAACAGCAGCATCAGCATCATCAACAGCGTCAGCTGATGAGCCTGTACCCAAAGAGGTCGTCACGTTTTCAGAGTTTGTTTCTCTCTCTGCCCTGCGGTACATTCGCAACGAGCCAGACTTGCCGTTGGTGAGGATGTACTGGCCATCGGGCGCCTCGAACCAGAGACACGACCAAAACCCACCCGACGCACCCGTCGCAGTAGAGGCTCCCTTGATCGAAAGCTCACCAAGGCGACTCACGCACACCCAGATGCCCGAGTGCTCGTCCATCTCCCAGATCATCAACGCCGTGTCGGCACTCAGTGAAAGGAGCTGTCTTCTTCCGTCTGGCCGCCACTGGAGACCCGTGACCCAGTCGTCGTGCCCCATTATGAGAGCTTCCAGACTGAAGGCCGCGCGACCCTGGCCCCAGGCAAATTTGTGCTGTTTGTTCGACAAGAGAACAAGTTTCAGGGCGTCCTCGCCAGAGTCGTCGATTGCTTCGTTCAACCGCAACCGCCAAAGCCGGATGTACCGATCCTGGGATCCGCTGGCCAAAAGATAGTCGAGACCCTCGCGTTCAGTGACGATGGACAAGCACCTAACCCAGTCTTCGTGGCCGGACAACACCGCACAGTGGGCCACGGTCTTTTCTCCATCGAAGGAGTATACAAACACGTCGTTGGCGGTGCCGCCTACAACTACAAGGAAGTCCGAGCCGATCTTCTGGAGGGCAAGAACCCCCGGCAAGAAGTTGCGCCGCACCTCGAAAGAGTGAACAGACTCGTACTTTTCGTCTTCGAGGCGCCAAATGTGGAGTTCGCCCAACGAGTTGCCGGTAACAAGAATTTCCGCGCTCACCGCAAGGGCAGTGACGGAACACGCACCATTCTGGATGCTCTGGTGCAAAGTGTAGCCGTCCGATCCGTCCAGCGACTTCCACACCGCAATCACGCCGTCCTCGCCTGCAGAAACAAGAAAATCAGAGCCCGGAACAAAACGCACGCAGGTAACTTCCTTGGAGTGGTGGTTCAAGGTGAGATGGGCCCCGCGGCGGTCACGTGCGCGGGTATCCCAGAGAGCAACGGTGGTGCCTGCACCGTAGGCGACCAACCCGGCCCTGGCGTCGGCCACGTGACCTTGCTTGTTGGCGCCAATGAACACGGCCTGCTGGTGCACGGACATGGCGATGAGAAGCCAAAAAAGAGCGATGGGTGCAAATCTGGTGCACGGGTGTGGGTGCGACTCTGGAGAGATTAGGATCTGGAGAAAAAAGGGTGGAATGTTGGAAAAGATAAATCCACTTGAATGGCGTTGAAGCAGTATGATTATATAGTGGGATGCTTATTCTCTTATCTTTTCCGAGGCTATTCATAAGGACTGGGATGCTGGAGGTACTATGCGGTCGTTCACTGTCTGCCAATCTCAGTTCCGTTTTCATGGATATTCACAGGGGCGCATGCGATGCTAAGACACATTCTGACTCCTGCTGTGAACCCTTGCTAAACCCACTGACTTGACGTCCTTATCCTATTGCTCATTGGGAGGTATGGATGTTTACAACTGTATAGTCCATCATGATATCAATTGGATCTGGAAAAACTAAACCAAAACGCAAAGAAGTCTTAACGCCGTGATACGGGCCTTGCATCCAGATAATTGAAGCTCGAAGCATATATGCTTCACGGTCAATGATTCAATGAGGGCATTTTGGAGCCAAAACTTCAAGGAATAAAAGAACTACCCAAAAAAAGAAAAAACAAATAAGTCCTTTACATCACGAGGTTCCCGAGCTGCCCAGTAATTTTAAAGAAGCCACTTTGAAGGAATCTCAACCGCGGTGACCTTTTTCATCCTCGCCTTAATCTTCCACTGTCCTACACCCGTGCACCGCGACCACGTAACCAACACCACCATGAACGAATTCAGTGACTCCGGCGAGTTGTACACCATCAGAAACCAGTTCTACACCTCCCAACACCACAAGGTCGTGTCGTACCTGTTGGACCTGTTTTCCCAGGAAACCCAGCTCAAAGTGTTGGAGTACCAGGTGAGGTCGTCAGTGGCCCTTAGCAAGGACGCGTCGCCGCTCATTGAGACCGGGCGCCTGATTTTCGAGGACAACGACGACTTGTTCGATGTGTTGCAGGCCTGGAACGACTTGAAGACTTTCGGCACCGATGAGTCGACGTATTTTGACGACATCCAGTCCGCCGACTTTGAGTTGCAGGCGGTGTTGACCGCGTTGTACTTGGTCAAGTTCCGCAAGGACATCGACCAGGCGGTCGCTTTGTTGACCAACTACACCAACGGCTCGGCCAACAACATCCACGAGTTGGAGCCTTTTTTGGTGTTGGTGCAGTTGCACTTGACCAAGGGCAACTTTTCCGAGGCGAACCGCATTTTCGAGAGCTTCAAGAAGTTCCCAGACGCTGCACGTGACGGCATCATCTACCAGGTGTTGGAAAGCTGGATTCTCTCCATCAAGGGCGAAGCCGACAACATCAGCAACGCATACTACTTCTACGACGAGTTGTTGTCCACGGACTTCGACGAGGACCCTCAGGGCAAGTTCCACATCTTAAGTGTGTTGTTCGTCTTGACCTTGCAGTTGAACCACTACCCTGAGGCCAAGGAGTTGGTCAACCAGGTGGCTGCTTTGGACTACAAGGGAAATGGCTACGGCGACTTTCTCGCCAACCAGGTCACGTTCGACTACCTCACCAACGGCGGCGCCAATGTGGGTGCGTTGTTGAAAGAGTTGTATGGCACGGAACCCGACCACCAGTTGGTGGTCGACTTGAAGGACAAGAACGACAAGTTCAACGAGCTTGTGGCGAAGTACCAGCAGGTTTAGAGGTGTAGATAAGAATGAATAGAAGAAGGATTCGGCAGTAGAGAGAATGGAATAGAAGGATTGGAGTAGAACTGGTTCTCCGTTGCGCCACGTCAGTTAGCCAAATTGATTAAAGATTAGGGAAGAGAAATAGCTGGAAGAGAGAATTGAGAAACGAACCTTGAAGAACTAAGAGACAACCGGAGGAGAGTTCGAAAGCAGAACGAGAGAGCAGATCTGATTTGAGTCTGGACCACACAACTCGAAAGGAGCGCACGAATCAATGAAGCTCAAACTCACGGCCAGGAGCATACCTAGAATTCCTACAAGATTTTGATCTTTGAACGAGTGGTGTTGCTGGCAGGCTGCAGGCAAATCAGCGAAGTGCTCAGAAACCGAGCCTTTGGTGGGGGACTACATCAGCCAGATGAGAAAATCAGATGAGAGGATTTTATGATAGTAGAATGATTAAGGCGGAAGACGGCAGGGAAGCTTCACCAGTGCTCCACCAGAGTGCGCCAGGCACAATTAAACGGCTCCAAACGGCAGAGAGCCTTCCTACACTTGTCCGAACGAATGTCACTATAACCCGGTCCTCCGCTACTCCTCCACCTTGACGACCTCGCCGTCGTCGTTCAACTTCAAGCCCTCGGCAAGCAAGCGCTTTTCGATCTCGCGCAACTCGTTCTCGCGCTCCAACAACTCCTGCCGCTTGGTGAGCAAGTCCTGGTGGACGCGCTCCTCGAACTTGCGCAAGCGCTCCTCCTCCAACTTGATCTGCTCTTCCTTGACCAAGTAGTCCGAGCCGTTTTCCTGCTTTTCCTCGTCTTGCTTTTCGCTGCTGTACTGGAACTGCTTGCCCGACAACGCCTCCGTACGGTAGTTCTCGTAGATCACGTCGTGGGTGAGCTCCTTGAACTCGTTGAGGTGGGTGATTAGGAGCACATTCTTCAAGATGGTGAAGTCGTTGAACTCGGGCATCTCCACGTTGATGGGCTTGGCCCACGCCGGGTTCAACACCCGCAACTTCAACATGTCGTCGTCCTCGCCCTGGTCCTGATACTTGTTGGCACCCATGACGGCAAACGGCACCAACAGGTTCAAGTACTTGTTGTAGGCGATGATCTCGTCGTCGATGTAGTCCTCCTCGTACTCGTACTCGTTGAACTTGTAGTACTTGATGTTGTGCGCGTTCAAGTCTTCCAAGATCATCTGCTTGTTGAGCTTCAACTCGTCCGCGGTCAACGAGTCGGCCTTGGCAACCACGGGGATCACGTTGACAAGCAGACTCACGTTCTGCAAGAACTTGACGTCGATTTCAGAGAGCCCGTGGCCCGTGGCATTCACCAAGTAGAGCAACACGTGGATGCGCCCGTCCTTGAAGCGCGGGTTACGCTTGACCCGCGACTCCTCCAACAACACCTCGTCGTACTGGTGGCGGATAAAGTCCACCACGATGCGGAAGTCCTCGGAGCAGTCGATGGCATTGGCGAAGTTCGGGGTGTCGATGATGTTCAACGAGATCTTGTGGCCCTCGTTGTCCTCCAACTCCACGTTCTCGTGTCTGAGCGTGAGCTTCTTTGTGAAGGCGTCCTGGCTGGCGGTCAGAGACGTGGGCACAATGGAGTTTCCACCGCACAACAGGTTGATCAACGTGGACCGGCCCAGGCCCGACTCGCCGATGATCATCACCGAGAAGTTGATCAGCTTCTTGATGGTCTTGCGTTTTCTCAACGCCGCCGACGACGTGTTGTAATCGGGGAACGACATGTGGTTGAAATGTTTACTCGCAGTTCGACACGTCTGGCCGCCTGCAGACTGCAGAGACGGGACGAAGACGAAGCGTGGTAAATGTTTGGCTGTTATAATTTTGGTCGGTAGACTGATTCGCTGTTGGCTGTATTTGTTCTTGGGTTTTGTTTTTTAGTAATTGTTCTTGGTTATTGTTGATTGGGTTTTGTTCTTGAGGATGTGAAGTGGGACGACCAGTCGAGAGAATATAAAATGGAGGTGATGGGAGAAACTCCTGCGCGGGCAATAAATCTTAATGAGACGTTCAAGGCGATTCTTTCGGTATTTTTAAGAGTTGTTCAATGAAGAGAACGAGGTTCGATGGAGAGGTAAGAGACTGGTATGCGCGCATTGGCAGCCGAGCCGACAGAATCGCAGCCATTGATAGATGATGTGTCTTCGTAACCATTTTTTTTTTGATCCCGCAATGGTGAGACATCATGGACGGGGCTACTTTGGAATTGCAGTGACGAGCTTATTCACGCAATTAGTTCCCTGCTTCGGCAATGAAACTCGGGTTGTGGTCTCAATATTGACGTGTTGTCAAAACTAGATGAATAGTGAGGATGGGGTTGGCGTTAATTGGGAGGAGAATTTAAGAGGAATGTCAAGGAAATTATTATTTTCGCGTGGCTATCATATGAGCAGTTGGAAGTGCTTCGGCGCAATAAAGTTCACCAAACAGTAGATACCATGACTGTAGACTCATACACTGTGGAAAATTAACTATAGTCAATATTGAGACCATTTTCAGCACCCAGTGGGTGGGACGTATTCGCTGGAATAGCTGGAGCATTACGATTGTCCTGATACTAGCCGTCGTTCGCTGCTTGAGGCGCTCAGTGAAACCTTAGAGTAAAGAAGTAACGGAAGTAGAAAGAAAGTCTCAAGGATATACCGGGTTGGAAAAATTTGCATGGTGATAAGATGAGCGCTATTTCTGATTCTGCGTAGCTGTAGTTCCCTCTGAAGTCGCCGTACAATTCGAGTGGTAGTCACAACAGTCAATTGAGGGCCCGGCTGAGCTGGACAGAACACTAAGAAAAACCTAATACTAGAGAATACGGTCATTCCACAGTTCGGCGTTTATCACAGTATTTATATGCTCGATGCAATGAAGTGGGTCGTCTGTAGGTAATCTCGGAAAGTCGACCTCAGTCTCCAACGGGCGTTGCGACAAAACAGGAGAGAAGAACCCTCGATGGAAAGTAAACCAACTAAGAGCACGAAATGAATGTTGTCGAAACAGAGAGGAGGGATTTGGCGATCAACGAATGGCTCTTCCACTGCGCTGACGTTCGAACAACACCTTGCATGTCAGGCCAACCTTTCCATGGACACCAGAGAGCACCCATAGAAGCTTTACAGACTCAAAAGGAGTACTTGGAAGAAGATTGCCTGCACCAACAGACTTCGATGAAGACGCTGCTAAGAGATGGACTCTGCTAACGTAACCCATCTCCTGCGGTTCACGGCAGTTCAAACTTTTTTCCAATGCAAAGTTGTTATCAGTTCTCCAAGTTAACCGGCCCTCAGTGATCGTTGGCCCTCAACCCATCCAGATCTCCGAGTCGACCAATCCTCCAGCTCCTTTCGTCCTCTAATCTACCAGTCCAAGTAAACCACGAGCCATCCACGCACTGGTCCTCGGTCTAGGAGTCACGAGAAACGACTTTGAGCTTCACATACGCTACACCTACGCTACAGCGTCCAATCCAATCCGTTACTTAGCTAGTCGAGCCAGCGGCGCTTCTTGGCCGCACTCAAGCTGGCCTGCTGCACACGCGACAGCGCCGGGTAGTAGTACGTAGGGTACTCCGCCACGGACGCGGTGTTGAACACCGAAGTCACCGTGTAGCTCCACCCAGGGGTGATTGTCGAGTACACGTTGGGCGACGGGCTGAGCGACGTGTACGGCGTGTACGCCGACGTGGCGTGCCGGTTCGAGTACATGGTGTGAGTCACCGAAGAGCCCGGCTGCAACTGCATGGGCGCAAACCGCGTGCGCCCTGTCTGGAGCGTATAAGGCACTGTGAACGACCTGGAGTCGTAGGAAACCGCAGTACCGTCGCCACCCACGGCAGTCTGGGCGGTTGGGCCGTCGCCGGACACGCTGAAGAGCGAGCCCGCGAAGGTGAAGTCGCCAGCGGAGCCCGACATGCCACTCAACTCAAAACGGTTGGTGTAGTGGATGGTGTAGCCATCAGAGCCGAACTGGGCGTAGACCTGGATGAAGTACTCGCCGTCCGGACCAACAGAAGCGTCGATGTCTGCGTCGTACGTGAGCAGGCCCTTGGACAACAGCGTGGTGAAGGACTTGACCGGTTTGACGTTGGAGTTGGGGCCCGTGCAGAGCACAATAGCGTACTTGGTCACGTCCGACAACGACGTGTCGGAGTCCGAGCTGTCGTCGGAGTCTGTCCACTTGACCGTGACCGTCACAGAGCCGCTGGAGGCGTCGTAGGACTTGCCTGACGCTGGCGCGTATATGGAGACGTCAGCGGACACGAGGGCCACGAGCGCTAATAGCGACCACACAGAGGGAAAATGCATAGCGAGGGAAGCCAGGTATTTGGCTGTGAGAAGGCGAGTTGGATGTGTGAAACGAGTTGTTGGTTGAGAACTCGGCTATGAGTTGTAGCAAGAAAAAAGGAACAGGCGGAGCGCGACGTGCAGGAGAGGAGGGAAGAGGTCGAAACAGAAAAGACGAAAAGAAGGGAGGGAAAAGGAGAGGGAAAAAAAAGGAGTAAAGTGACGATAGAGTCGGAAAGGTGAGTGGTAGAGGGAGAGAAATGGTGGTTGTGACTTCAATGTTGTTGGCCGTTATGCCGCTTGGGTTATTTATAGTCGTGTTTTGGAGAAACGGAATGTAGTGAAGAAAGTGAATAGAAGGTCAGAAAGAGGTTAGCAAGAAGGCGGGAAGGGTGAATTCGGTGAGATCGGCGAAGGTGTTGTCATTGAACTCAGTGCAATAGTGCTGCAGTGCGATAAGCCTTGCCGATCTTCGCAGGAGACAGTAATCAGTGCAGATGGAAAATGAAATCGAAGAAAATGGTGCAACGGGATAAAAAGCGTGTAAAGTAGGAAAATTAGGTGGGCAAGCCCGGATCACAGTCGAACGCCATTATTAGCCGCCTAGGTCACAATTCTGTAATTCTCCTCACTTCCCTTTCTTCATTTCTTAACGTACCAGGTGCTTCCCACGGTTGTAACTCCTAGAGCGCTTCGCTTTCCTTCTAATTTCAATTCAACTATTAGGCTTCCTTTGAACGGTTTGGGGCTACTATCTTAGACAGCCTTTGAGTGCATCATTGCCATCAGTGGACGGGGAAAATGCGTTTTGACAGCGTCCAAATCAAGCTCGGTTTCTGACAACTTCTTATCCATCTGGTTGAGCTATTCTGCTCTGTTCCGTTGATGTTCTGCTGTGTTCCGTTGATATACTGCTGTGCCACGTTGATGTTTTGCTGCGTTCTGGTTGTGTTTCCACCGGGTTTCATCGTTGTAGAGGTACCTGGTATCTAGGGGAAGCAATAACCAAGGATTCGGAAGGTACGACGACCTATTACGTAGTATTTGACTTAAATTTGCATCCAACTTTGTAGGAGCTTTGAAATTGGTACCAGTCCCGTTCCAAAGCCACCTTAACAGCCACTCTGCCCGAGCTCAAGCTGCTCCTCGATAGTTAGCCGGTTTTCTCTCCTAGCTCTCTTTCACATATAGAAACGAAGGTCTTTCTCTCGAGTTTTTTGCTACCGAATTGCCTTGCTTCTAGTTCGCAGCCATGCCTCAACTGCACACCACCATCACCTCAACACCCCTTCACATCCCACGAGATACCTTTATTTTCATCCCCTCTTTCCCCTCAATCCTTCATCGCCCCCATCGTTCTTCCCAAATATTGCTCGCCCCTCTCATGGCCAGCCAAACACACACCCGTGCACCACAATTATCACCAACTGAAACCAACCACATGTTCTCTGCTGCTCGTGTGCCACGGCTTCTTCCGAGTGTTCGGGCATTCACAATGGTGCGTCGCGTGGCACCCAAGAAGGTCGCCGCTGCTCTGGTCACCACTTCCGCTCCAGAGCTTGCCTCAGAAGAGGAGCCATCCATTGCTGAGCCAATGACCGAGAGCACAGGCCGCGTGTCGTTCCATGACGCGCCGTTTCCCGAAACGGAAGGCATCAACTGGTCTGACTCGTACCACGGCCTAGGCCACGCGCCTTTTCCCAAGGAGGTGGCTGATGTTCTTTTGGCACCTATTGCCAACGAGGACATCGAGATCAAACCCGACGGACTCCTCTACTTGCCGGAGATTAAGTACCGACGCATTTTGAATAAGGCGTTTGGCCCTGGCGGCTGGGGTTTGGCTCCAAGATCGGAGACACTCATCACGCCAAAACAGGTGAGCAGAGAGTACGCGTTAATTTGCCAGGGACGGTTAGTATCAGTGGCACGTGGTGAACAGGACTATTTTGGAGGCGAGGAAAAGCTAACTACGGCGCTCGAGGGGTGCAAAAGCAATGCGTTGATGCGGTGCTGCAAGGACTTGGGAATTGCCAGTGAATTATGGGACCCTGCGTTCATCCGTAAGTGGAAGAAGGAGTTTTGCGACGAGATGTTCGCCGAGCACGTGGTGAACAAGCGCAAGAAGAAGTTGTGGAAGTTGAAGCTGAACCAGTTCGAGTACCCGTACAGGGCGTGCTGATCTTGTATTTAGACCGTCGGTCGCTTATGCTGGATGCCTCTGGAGGTTGGAACCTTGTATTTGAAATTGGGCCCGAGCGACTGGATAATGTTATAATAGTGTTGATTGGTGTAGATGATGAGTTGTCTGAGAGAAGAGCAGGAGTATTCAAAAACGAGAACAAACAAACAAAGCATATTAACTCTGATAAACCCCACTCGACAGTAACACTTCAACAAAGAAGTCGGGACTAGTCCCAGATTTGGTCTATCGAACTGCACAACTAGTCAGTCAATCGGATCAACCAGGTCTACCAGGTCTACCAGGTCAATCAGACTGACCTCTGACCAGTGATATATTCCTCAATTCCTCTCATTCTTAAAAATCTCCCCTACACTACACGCTGCTGCGAACCTTCCTATTGCTTCGTTGCTGTACAATGCCCGGCCCATGCTAGTTCTTGAAAATGCCTCTGCCCTCGCCCAACGCCTCCACCGTCTGCGACAACGGTCTTCTCTTCCACACGTCCCAGAAGCCCTGCTGTGGCAACTCCTCGCCGGTGTTGGCCTCGGCAAACTTGACGTCTCTGCTGGCAAAACTGGCCGATTGTGCCCACGAGATCTGCTCTAGCACCGTCGTGACCACTGCGCCGGAAATACCCGCCAAGATCTTGTGTTTCACGGGCATGTTCTTGAATCCGATCGTCAAACACGCCAAGTTGCCGGCGCCCACGGCCCAGAACGTGTTCCATCCGTCGTTCTTTTCTCTCAAGTTGGTGACAATTCCCTTGGTGGCAGTGGCCACGGTGGCAAAACCGGCAACCGCCATTGGAATGCCGACCTTGAACGTGGTTCTCTTCCACAAGTACAACCAGGCATAGGCGCCCACGGTGGTGTAGAAGGAGAAGCGAAACACCTGGAGGGTTTTCTTCTTTGTGTCCACAGGCTCCCACTTGGGGTAGGCGCTGGCGTTGGCAAAATTGACAAACGGCGAGGGCCACTTGTTGGTGGAGTCCGGATACACCTTTTTCTGTACTTCGGCCATGGAGAAGGGTGTTATCCAATCAGTTTGATGGGAAAAAAAGCACTGGTGGGAAACCCGTACACCAGGGATAGAGAGTAGAGGAGGAACGAAGAAAGGAAGAGAATGAGGATGAGAAAAAGATCTTATAGTTCATAGGTATCACAGTGATATTTTAGGCTGTTGTTTGGATGACATTTTTTTTTATGTCGGGAGTCGGACTCGATGGCTGCGAAAGCTAAATTGTACTTACATAGGAGGGCAGAACGATGATTGAAAAAAGATTTTGGTGAATTGAGAAAGTGGAATAAGACGCTCATAAGTAGGAATAAACTTATTTCACGAGACATTGGGAGTTGGCGGAAGCAATGGAGTGCAGTGGATAGAGCGATGGTGGAGAGCGAGGATGTAAGCGAACGTCTTTTTTGAAGAAATTGGGCAAGAGTTCAATTTTCTGATTTCTTCCTTTTGAAAACGAATTATGCCATGCAATGCTTCGATGGTGCTCTGGTGACATCTCCAATGGGAATCAACAAGTTATGGCCATGAACTGAAGAAGATGAAGCCACGATGACTACCGCAATAAACTGGAACTCCTACCAGGATACGAGCTGCACTCGGTTAAACGTTTTCGTGTACAATTGTGTCATATAGACTCTAGAATATCGCTCGTGAAAGCGGAGGGTGCCATGGGTCGGAGCGGTCGACGACTCTAGTAGGGCTGGAAGGAAGAGGTCAAAAATAGAGGAGCAAGAAAACCAGCGATTATGATCCTTCAGCATTTGCCCAGACTCAATCAAGATCAATACCCGTGATTGCTCACCCATCCAGCAATACCTCAGCTAGATTGGCCCAATATCATCACTCAGTGATCATCCCATCACTCAATCTCATCAAACAAGCCTCAACCCTATCATTTCTTGCTCTCTCCCATCATCGCTTGCTCAATATCATCTTCATTGCTCAATTGTTGGTCCATGCTCTCACTCCCATTGCTCAAGTCCCCCCATGCCATGCTCAGTCGCTACCTTTACTCACCCTGGGGCAACGGCGTGAAGAGCAACTTGATGTGCTTCTCCTTGTTGCGCACCAACTCGTCGATGCCGTCCTCGACGGCCCGCTCGAGCGGAATCCGGGCCAGAATGAGCGACGCTAACTCGTTCTTGTCGATGGCGCCGAGCTCGATCGCCTGCGCCACCTCCTCAAAGTCCAGCTTCACAAAGCAGATCGAGCCCTTCACCAGCTTCTCCGACCACGTCGTCATCATCGGGTAGTAGGAAACGGCCCGGTGGGCCCAAACCGCCACGTTGGTGGCCACTCCGCGGATTCTCAACGCCTTAAGGCTGGTGTCGAACGTTGCAGGCACGCCCGAACAGTCGAACGACTTGTGGAAGCCGTACCCGTCGGCGGTCATGGCCTTGAGTGCGGCCACACACTCGTCGACGTCTTTTCCGGTGGGGTCGAAGGTCTTCACGCCGAGCCGCTCGGCCAACTTGCGCCGGCCCGACAGCGGCTCACTGACAACGATTTCCGCGGCGCCGTGGCCCTTCAACGCGAAAATGGTCGTCAAGCCAATGGGCCCACCTCCAAGAACAAGTGCAGTCTGGCCAGACTCAAACCCCGAGAGCCGGACCGCATGCCACGAGACCGCCAATGGCTGGATCAATGCAGCCACGTCGTAGTCGATTTTTTTGGGGTCGAACTTGACCAACTTGGTCGCCGACGTCACCACGTACTCGGCGAATCCGCCGTCAGTGAACCCGAGCCCAGTGAGGCCCAAGTACGAGCAGGCGTTGTAATGGCCGTCACTGCATGCCTCACACTTGCCGACGTCCGCGTTGGGCGTATTCTCAAACCGTTCTCGGTCCATGCATGTGCCAGTCACCTCCACCACCACCGCATCGCCAACCTTCACGTTGGTGACTTCGCTGCCAATCTCCACCACCTCCGCGCTCATCTCGTGGCCCATCACATGCGGATACTCCTTGTTGGAAATGGAGTGGGGCTCGCCGGCCGGGGCAAAGAATGTGGGGCCGTCGGTGTACTCGTGCAAGTCCGAGCCGCAGATTCCACAGTAGTGGATCTTCAACTTGACGTCCAAGGGACCCTCGAGCTCAGGCTCGGGGAAATCCGGCTCGAACCGGATGTCGTGGGGCGCGTAGAACACAATGGCCTTCATGGGTGTAGTAGCTGGTTGCGATAAGATCGGCGAAAAACGTCACGGAAAACGGCCGAACAAGGAGCCCGGAGCTAATTAGGGGCTGATTTCACATCATTTATCGGGTTTGTCATTTTCTGTCTCTTTACTGCGGAGTTGTTCTCGTCGGGTCTGCCGAGGTTGTCGGGTTGTCGTGGTCTGTCGGGCTTGACGTGGAGTTGACATCGGCTTATCGGTGTGCATTTCCCCGCTTTTATCGGCCCCACCTCCGCACCCCACGACGATCTCAGAGAGGACAGAGAAGGTTAGGATATGGAACGGTTAGGAGAAAAAATAAAAAGAAGAAAGAAAATAGAAAATAAAAGCGGAGAAGGGTGGGTTAGGTGGAAGAGGAAGTGAGGGTGTGAGGAAGTGAGGGTGAGTGCTGACACGTGGGCCGATATTTCGGAACATGAGCGGCAGTTCTGAGGATAATGGACTCACATCTGACTGACTTCTGCGCTCTTCTCTGAAGGCTTACCCGTTGGGTCTGGCTTCCAGAAGACGCAATACGCAGAGTGTGCAGAAATCAGACCCTCGATCGGTCTCACGGCCGATATTCTGAGCTCACCAGTATTCTGAGCTGACATATTTTCTGGAACATTTTCGACTTGTGGTAGTTTACCACACCAGTGCTTGCCTGACAGAGACCGTCCGTAAATCGAGAATGCACCATGGGTAAACCCGAGGACAGTGCTCATACTGCGAGCATTGGTCGAAGACAGTGAAGCAGCCGCGCCAAACAGATGAAACCGGAAGAGCAAAAGACTCGATGGACTAGAGACTGGGCGGATGAGCTGCCAATATTATCCAAAAGCGACGCTCAAAATCTCCCCGCTCGCTCGGGGGTCATTCTGCTGGACCTTTTCACTAGTCAGCACGCCAAATCAGAGCAAAGAAATTGAATCCCATGTTAAACAATCCCACGTGGAAGAGTTATCTGGCTTTTCTCCTTTCTTTGACTTCATTTCTTTGGTTGGTGCTTTGTCAGGGCACTGTTTTGTCGCACACAACAGTTCTCGTCAATTCTGCAGCACAGCCCAAGAGGTCTCCAGAACATTATATTTCTGTGACCGCAACACTCTCAATTTCTAGCTGTATCCACTTTTGGCCCCATATCACCGCTGCTGGTCGAGATTGCGTGTTCCGAAATAAACTCGTGTAGGCCAATTCACGCGTAAATATCAGCACTGTTGGTGAAAGCTGATATGTTCGGCCAAACCGAGTTAGAAACTGGCTGGAGCCAAGTTCAGCGAATGCTCAGAGCAATTCTGACATGTGATAGCTCGAATACTCTCAATGGCCGCCTTCGGTATTTTCAAAAGCCGGGTTGTGGTGGGGGTCGGGCTCCTGGAGTGCACACTGACGACCAAAACAGATTGGCCCTAAGAAGCCACGATCTCATCAAAATTCCGTTGCTTCCCGCCGCTGGCGGCTGTGCATCAGGTGTTCATCTGGCACCTGCATATGACAGCAGCTCCGTCGTGTGTCGCTTCTGAAGCGATAGAGAAGCGACCCGTGCAGGCCTTCTGACCTCATGCCAAGCCGTCCACCAAAGCGAGCGACCAGTTTGGTGGTTGCCTGCACACAGACGGGCTCTGGTAGCCAATCACGCCGTCTGCAGTCCATCACGGCTCTGCCGCCATTTGTGGGGTACCTCCGCAGCCGTGACCGAAGCGGAGAGCGTGGACAAACTCAAAATCTAAATTTTAGAAAATCTTTCCAGCAAGCACCAGCGCT
The DNA here is from genome assembly GCA_023158955.1 of Sungouiella xylosa. Classification (NCBI taxonomy): domain Eukaryota; kingdom Fungi; phylum Ascomycota; class Pichiomycetes; order Serinales; family Metschnikowiaceae; genus Sungouiella; species Sungouiella xylosa. Next base: position 2,048,198 of record JAHWDG010000001.1, on the reverse strand, counting down.
GGCCCAGATCTCGGACGGTGCTTATCGGCTATCAGTACATATCGTGCGGCACCCGCTATGCGGTGCAGGACGCCAAAAGCCAGTAACCCGACACCAGTCCCCAAGCGAAATTCCGTTGGTGGCGGAACACCGCGGCAAACAAGTGTGATCTTCTCCACAGCTTCTCTCCGATCTCCCCTCGATCTCCCCTCGATCCCCCCCCTTGATCTCCCCTGGATCTCCCCTAGGGCCTATTTTTATCTGGTTTGGGACTGGTTGTACGGCGCTTGAATGGCACCAACGTCGCCGAAACAGGCCGGCGCTCGCAACACCAGCCAGGGTTTCCAAGAAAACTGCCAGACCCGAGGCTAAACAGGTAATTCCAGGCGCGGCCCTGGAAAATACGATATCTGGCGCCCCGCAAGCCGGTTCCGGTAATTAGATGCGTGCAAGCCGACTGCACACCGCTGCTGATAAGGCGCCGCTGTTATATAAGTGGAAACGGCACACCAATAACGGCATGTCGTTTTCCGCAGCTGAACCCGTCCGGTCGGCGGCGACCGTCATTTCGGCCCAAGACGTCAATGTCACCTCCGTGCTCTCCAACGCCCACAAAAAAGTGTTGGTGGACCACGAGGTCGACCACGACGAGGCCGTGATCATGGCTTTGGGATACAAGGCCGAGTTCAAGCGCGAGTTTTCGCTTTTGACGACGTTCGGCGTGTCCTTTTCTGTTTTGGGTCTTTTGCCCTCTATCGCCTCGACGTTGTGGTACTCGTTGGCGTACGCCGGAAACGCCGGTATTACATGGGCGTATTTGGTGGGTATGATTGGTGTTTTGGCAGTGGCGTTGTCGATGGCGGAGATTTCGAGTGCGTTTCCCACCTCCGGTGGCTTGTACTACGCCACGGCGATGTTGTCGCCTCCAAAGTACAAGGCCATTTTGTCGTGGTGGGTCGGCTGGTCGAACTACCTCGTGCAATTGACGGGAGCGCCTTCCGTGGCCTACGGATGCGCGTCCATGATTCTTGCCTTGAAATCCTTGACTGACGAATCCTACGTGTACGAGAACTGGCACTGCTACTTGTTGACGACGGGTTTGACGTTTTTCTGCGCCATCATCGCGTCCGCGCCCACCAAGTGGCTCGCGTGGATCAACTCGGTCTCCACGGCCTGTAACTTGATCTTCTTGTTCGTCAGCTTCGTTGTTTTCATGGGCGGAAACACCAGAGAGGACCAGGGCCTCTCCAAGTTCAACGACAACAGCATCGCGTGGGGTACCACCAACTTCACCGAGTGGCCCGACGGAATCGCCATTTTGATGACGTTCATGGCGGTCATCTGGACCATGTCGGGCTTCGACTCTCCCTTCCACTTGGCCGAGGAGTGCTCCAACGCCCAGCTCGCCACACCTCGTGCCATTGTGTTGACCGCCTGTGTCGGTGGCATTCTCGGCTTTGTGTTCCAGTTGGGCATGGCATACACCATTGTGGACGTCACCGAGGCCGTCAACGACGACTTGGGACAGCCCTACGTAGCATATTTGCGGCAGATTTTGACCAAGGACAGAGTCATTGCGCTCACATCCTTGGCCATTGTGTTGGCCTTCTCCATGGCCTTTGCCTGTATGATTGCTGCTTCCAGAGTGTTGTTCTCCTACTCTCGCGATGGCTGCTTTCCTATGTCGCACATCTGGTGTAAGGTCAACACCGTGACCAGAACCCCCGTCAATGCGGTGTGGGCCAACTGGTTCATGGGCGAGCTCTTGTTGTTGTTGATGTTTGGCGGTGTGGCCATTGACGCCATCTTCTCCATGGGTGCCATTGGTGCGTTCATTTCCTTCACCATCCCCACGGTGTTGAGAATCACCTACGCCAGAAACACCTTCAAGCCTGGTCCTTGGAACTTGGGCGTGTTCTCGGCTCCTTCGGGCTACTTGGCTGCGGCGTTCGTGTTGTTGATGATTCCCATCTTGTGCTTCCCTCAGTACAGGGGCAAGGACAACACGCTCGAGTACATGAACTGGACCGTGTTGGTATACTGGGGCGCCATGTTCCTCTGTACGGCGTGGTTCTACATTTACGCCCACAAGTTCTACCTGGGGCCTAAGAGTAACATCGACGCCTCACAGTTGATTGATGAGTCTGAGGATGTTGCGATTATTGACGGGCTCGTGCTGGGCGACTACTCTAGAGATGAGAAGGCTTGATGTCTTCGGGATTGTTAATTATTGGTAATAGCAGATAGTGCATCTATTGTGAGAAGGTGTAGGAGGGCTGAATAGGTTGGCTGAGGGATTCCAAGGGCACAATGCCTGAAACGTGAAGTTCAACAGACTAATGAAACCGATCCTACTCCGCGAACTCAGTTTGTATTTCTGATCAATTGAGAGTTATGTTTCTTCACCACTGCCCGACTAGTAGACTCATTATTGATTCACAAACGAGGCTCGATTAAACAAAAAACGAATCTGCGAATTATGCAATTCTTTTCCTTTCATCTCTTTCAAACAGAATTACACTAGCGTCTCCCATGCATTGGTTGCCCATTAACCAAGGGTGTGCATACAGTACTCGATTCTCCAGTCTATACCTTCAATGGTTTCAGCGTATGTACCCAATACCCTCAATTTCCTATAGATACTAATCATCAGCGTTCTTCTTGTACATAATGCCACCCCTGGCACGATTCTCCAGTTCCATGATGAGTTGCTGAACAAGCTTCCGACACTCAAAGGTAAATGGAACTTCAGCTTCAAGATCTTCCGGAACAACATATACTCCATTCCGCCCGAGCTAGCAAACACTCAGACGCAGTCGGCAGATAATAAGTTCCTCTATACATGGGTGCCTTCGTATCTCAACGACTCTTGCGTCACGCTTATAGATAAGAAAACCTGCGGTGTTTTCAGTCATGTGGTCCAGGAGGAGCTCAGCTCGCCTTTTGATTTTGCAATTCCCAATGACCACCTTCATCGAGGGGCAACCACAGGATTGAACGACTCGTTTGACATCCTTGTAAACCAGAGATTGCAAAGCTTGTGGACCCAACGACAAGTTATCAAAGGCGACGGAGGTCAGATCTACGAGTTGGAGAACGGAAATCTTGTGATTCGCACAGCCAATGTCACATTGCACGGCAATTTCAGAGGATTGTTGATTCAGTTGGAGATAGACCACTCAAAGTACGACACACTCGTGGTTGAGGAGATATTCAAGGACGTCATGTCCCGCTACGACATCCCGGCGGGTAATTTGTGCCATCTGGTAATGGACCCAACCAACTTTGATCAGTTTGGCGATCTTGCGCTCCAGTACGCGGAGATTCTTAACTTCTGAGGGAGATGTTTCGAGTGAAGGTGCGAAACAGCCAATTACAGAGGGACCGTGAACTTAAAATACTGATTCGCAGCTGAATTCGTTGATATCCATTCAGTCATTCATTGGAATCCTAGGAAGTTTCCCACTCTCACTGACTGCTCTGCAAGTCAGAGCTCACTGAAAACGGGCAGGCCGCTGATTAGGTATAATTGTACAATTAATCGAATATTAGAAGAATTCAGGTTCTTTGTATTACAGAGACCCCCGTCATCGAACTTTAGATCGTGAAGGTCTAGGATCAACATCGTGTTTTGACACAATAAATTTCACACCGTGGCAAGCGATCTCCGATTTGAGCTCAGATTCTTGATGACGTTATGAAAAAAATTCTCAAATATTGCTAAAGCAAGTACTAAATAGTTTTTTTGCTTTTGGTTCCTTGGTCCATACCCCGGCCCCATTACACCCGTACACCAGGAACATTTTTCTTGAGATGCTCTTCGCATCAAGTGTGGGACGTGATGGTGAAATACAATAATAGGAAAAACAAGAAAATCGACCGAAAAGCTCGGCGCAAAAACGAGGAAGAGGAGCTCGAGGCTCTTCAGACTCGGATCCGCGAGTTCAATCCGGCTGACACCTCCAATATCTCTCAGTTTTCGGACTTGCCAATCTCTGAGGCCACTCTCCGAGGCATCAAGGAGGCCAATTTCGTCACCATGACGGACATTCAGAAGAAAACCATACCAGTTGCATTGAAGGGCGAGGACGTCATGGGCACTGCCAAGACAGGGTCCGGAAAAACGCTTGCTTTTCTTGTGCCAGTGATTGAATCGTTGGTGCACAATAACATCACCGAGTTCGACGGCTTGGCAGCGTTGATCATCTCGCCTACCCGTGAGTTGGCTGTCCAAATTTTCGAGGTGTTGACCAAAATCGGAAAGTACAACTCGTTTTCCGCTGGTCTTGTCACGGGAGGAAAAGACGTTCAGTTTGAGAAGGAAAGAGTGGCCCGCATGAACATTTTGGTTGGCACCCCTGGCCGCATATCCCAGCATCTCAACGAAACCGTGGGCATGGACACTTCGAATTTGCAGGTTCTCGTTTTGGACGAGGCCGACAGGTGTTTGGATATGGGTTTCAAACGTCAAATCGACAGCATAGTGGGACACTTGTCCCCGGAGCGCCAGACGTTGCTTTTTTCTGCTACACAGTCGGAGAGCGTCAAAGACCTTGCCAGATTGTCGTTGACCAACTACCAGAAAATCGGTGTGTCGTCTGACTCGACGTTGGCTGCGACTCCAGACACCTTGGAGCAATTTTACATCCGCATTCCGCTCGACGAAAAGCTCGACGTGCTTTGGTCGTTCATCAAGTCTCATTTGAAAAGCAAAATCTTGGTGTTTTTCTCTTCATCCAAGCAGGTCCAGTACGCCTACGAGTCGTTCCGGACTTTGCAGCCAGGTATTTCATTGTTGAAGTTGTATGGCCGCCACAAGCAAACCTCCAGATTGGAGACAACCACAAAGTTCTCCCATGCCCAGTACGCCTGTCTCTTCGCGACTGATATCGTGGCTAGAGGGTTGGACTTCCCTGCCATTGATTGGGTGGTGCAAGTCGACTGCCCCGAGGACGCAGCCACTTATGTACACCGTGTGGGCCGTTGTGCCAGATTTGGCCGTCCTGGTAAGTCGCTCTTGATGCTTTTGCCTTCAGAGGAGGAGGGCATGTTGAAGCGGTTGCAGAGCAATAAGATCGAGGTCAAGAACATGAATATCAAGCAGAAGAGCAAAAAGTCGATCCGGCCGCAGTTGCAGTCCCTTTGTTTCAAGGACCCCCAGATGAAGAACTTGGGCCAGCGTGCCTTCATTTCTTACTACAGATCGGTTTACATCCAGAAAGACAAAGACGTGTTCAAACTTGAAGAGCTCCCGACAGAGAAGTTTGCTGAATCTTTAGGACTTCCCGGAGCGCCAAAAATCAAAATCAAGGGTGGTGAGAGTGGAAAGGAGAAGAAGAACATGTCGCGGCAGTTGATGACCTTGAACAAGGCCGACGACAACGGCGATGTTGCCGAGGAAAAGTCCCAAAAGGTGCGGACCAAGTACGACCGCATGTTCGACAGAAAGAACCAAACTGTCTTGTCGGAGAATTACTTGAACATGACAGGAACGCAGATCAGAGGCGACGAGGACGACGAAGAGGACGACTTCATGCAAGTGAAACGCCACGACCACCAGTTGAACGAGGATGAGCTTCCCGATTTGAGCATTCCGGTGTCCAAGCGAGCAGCCAAGAAGGCACTCTCCAAGAAGTTGTCGTTGACGTCCAAGGGCTTGCCTACAAAATTGAAATTCGATGACGACGGTGAAGCGCATCCAATCTATGAGCTCAACGACGAGGACGACTTCAAGCGCGACGGAGATGCCAAGTCGCAGAAGGCAGAGTTTGTCAGCAAGGAAACAGAGACCATGAACCAGGCCGACGTGGCCGACAAGGAAGTTGCGCGGACGAAGAAGCAAGAAAAGAAGAGAAAGAGAAAGGAGATGGAGCGGCGCGCGAGAGAGGAGGAGGACAGCGACGAGGAAACCGTGGTCACCTTGGGTGCCGATTTGGACCGGGACCTCGAGTCATCAGATGAAGACGAACCATCCTCCAAGAAACCGAAGTGGTTCCACAAGAGCGCAGCCAAGGAGGACGAGGGCGTGATCGAGATCGACGAGCCCGAGAGTTTGGAGGACTTGGAAGCGTTGACGTCGCGGTTGATTGGAAACTAGATAGAAATGCATTTATGGTACACTATAGAAGCGCGGGCGTGGCGATGATTTTGCCCGCGATCTCGCCGAGCCGGAACATGTTGCCGGCGATCTTGCGCCCGTCCACATCGAGCAAGTCGGCCATTTCGTCCGAGTTCTCCACGTTGCGGGCCTCGCGCGAGTCCACCACGAACACCTCCTGGAGAAAAGAGGGTGTCACACCCTTTGTGACATCCAAAACGGTGCCCTCGCCAAGGGTCAAAGTCACTCGGCCAGACCGGTGGAAGTTCATGGCGCCGATGTGGCCGTCGATGCTCTGAGCTGAGTCCGAGGCGTATTGGGACTTTGGAGTTTCGGCCTGGGACTCCTTCGCAAACACTTGCGGCACATGGAACAAAATGTACTTGTCTTCGTCGGAGGGTCCCGGGCTGGTTTCGCCGGCCGCCTTCAAGTCGGCCATTTTCATGGTCACCAAGTCCACGATGGCGTTCTGGTCGTCGAGGATTTTGTCGTGCTCGGCGCGTTCTATGGGGTCATTGGGGCCCACTGGCTCAGGACTGACTTCGTCAGTGGGCTCGCTCTTAACTGTGTCGGCGGTCACCGCACGTGACGAGCTGACCAGCGCAGTGACGGAAACTGTTGCCGACGGCTCCACGCTCACCGTATCTTTGTGGGGTCTCACTGGAAACAACACCGTATCGCTGTCTTCGTAGGCGTACTCTTTGCTCATGTTGATGCGCGTGGCGTCGTCCTCGTCCGACTCCTCGTCGTAGGGGGTGGGCGACTTGCTTCTCCTGTTTTTTAGTTTGAGGTTAGCGAGCGGCGTGGCGGTGTTGTCCACGCCAAACACCCTGTCGTTGGTCAAACCCGTTTTCGACGTCGAATGGCCGCCCATGCTGACCGAACCCGACGCAAGCGGACCCGCAGCGACAACCTGTGTGCCGATATGTCCGGCGCCTCTCCCGCGGCCGCCTCTGCCTCTGCTCCCTCCTCTTCCTCTGGTCAGAACCGGGGTTCTGTCCTCTGTTTTGACCACCGGGGCATTTTTGTCGCGGTCTTCCTTGCTCTTTCTGGCGACCGCCTTGGGCTTGAACTTGAGCGCCGGCTTGCCGGGTTTTTTGGAGTTGAGCGACTCCAACCGGTTGGACATGAGTAGGAGTTGGTGATGAGATGCACACCCGTGCACCCAGGTATGATCCGCCAAAAACAGGGGGGAAAATGGGCCAAAAGACGGGTTAATTCGGGACCGGGGTTTGCATTTGCTACGTTCAATCGCCTAAAACTACTTCTTTTACTCTGTGGGTTCGGTCCCTTGTCGTTGGTCCTGTCCTGCGTGTAGGCATAGCGAAAATATACTGAGATGAGATGGAGCACTCCATCACCATGTCGAGACAGGACGATTTGTCGGACAACGAGCTAGATGCCTTCGACGCAGGAAGGGAGAAGATATTGCTTGATGAGGCTGGAGACTACATAGATAATGGCGACGGCTCTGACCCCGAGGGTTCGGACGAAGAGGTGATGGGGTTGAAGTACCAGGACCAGGGTAGCGACGAAGACCAAGAAAGCGAAGAGGACGAAAATGAGGAGGACGAGGAGGAAGGTTCTGAAAATGAAGGCGGCTGGGGCTCCAAAAAAGACTACTACGGTGGAGACGACATAAGTGACGATGACGACGCTAATGAAATGGCTGAGGAAGCACTTCGGCAGCAGAAAAAGCACTTACAGGACCTCGACATGGACGATTTTGTCGACGAGGACATGATGGAGTCGTGGAAGAAAACGGCACAGGAGTACGACGACGCTGAGACGAAAATCACCGGTCCAGTGGTCAACGAGGAGTCAATGGACTTGGACTCGTTGGACGACGACGAAAAGTCCAAGTACTTGGCTGGGTCCTTCCCGGAATTTGTCCCACTTCTAAAAGAGTTCAACCTGTTGGCGCCCAAACTACACGAGTTCAAGGTGGTGCAGAGCAATCCCGTGGTGGACACCAAGATCGTGGCGTTGACTGCGTATTTGAGCTCGATCTCGTCATACTTTGCCATTTTCGTCGAGAACCTCAAGCTGCTGGGACACTTTTCCATGAAAGAGAGCCCGGTGATGGAGTCCATTCTCAGTTCCAGAGAGGTGTGGAGACAGGCCAGCGAGTTGAGCTCCGAGGCCGTTGCTGTGGAAACTGAAGATGTCGTGATTGCAGACGAGGCTGAGGTGGACTCTGCACTCGAATCTGACGAGAGAATCCAGACTGACTCTGAGGAGGAGGAGGAAGAAGTCGAAGAAGAGAGCGAGGACGAGGACAAGCAAATCGACATCGATGTCTCGACCAAGCGTACCATCAAGAAGGCACCCAAGTCCAGCGGTGGAGACTTTTCCGAAGGCACCGACAGCGTGGACAAGGAAGAAAAGGAGCGCCGCAGAAAGACCTTGCGTTTCTACACATCCAAGATCGACCAGGCCGCCAACAAGTTGGCCAACCATGAGCGCTTCACCGGCGACTCGGACTTGCCATACAGAGAGCGTCTCTTTGAGCGCCAGCAGCGACTTGTGGAGGAGGCCAGAAAGAAGGGCTTGGGATTGGACAAGAATAACCTCGGCGACGACTTGGACGCGGCCGACTACAACTCCGACGAGGAGAAGCTTGCCCAAGACATCAACGAGGACGCGCAGGAGTACTATGAGACAATCAAGCAGGGCAAAAAGGACAAGAAAGAGGCACGTCGTGCGGCCCACGAGGCAGCCAAAAAGGCAGCAAGAGACGGATCTTTGGCGGAATTGCAGGAAAACATCGGCGACGACGGCAAGAGAGCGCTCAACTTCCAGATTCTCAAGAACAAGGGACTTACGCCCAACCGCAGAAACGACAACCGCAACGCCAGAGTCAAGAAGAGAAAGCGGTACGAGCAGGCCAAGAAGAAGCTCAAGTCTGTGCGGCAGGTTTACGACGACAAGAACCGCGGACCATACCAGGGCGAAAAGACCGGTATCAAGAAGGGCTTGTCGCGGTCGGTCAAGCTTGTATAAGGGCATAATACATAGTGGGATAGCATGTCAACGACTGGGATACTGTAGGGATAGCATGTTTAGGCAGGGATACTGTAGGGATAGCATGTCAACGACTGGGATATTGTAGGGATAGCATGTTTAGGCAGGGATATTGTAGTTACCGAATTCTATCAACTAGATTGCATCTGAGATGCGCCTATTAAGCCCACGGGTGCGTTAAGTTCGACGCACCGAGGAGACAATGTATCCGAAGAAGCGAGCAGGGTCAGCGGAGTGTAAACATACAGCAGAGCATCTAAGAGGAGCCATCCGAAACATTAACCGCATAGACGACAGAGGAATGAGTGCAAGAACAGCGACTTGGACATCTGAACGGAGCAGAACAGCTGGAGCAGATCGGCGACGACATCGTGCCAACTATGAAAGCTGCACTGCAGAGCATCAACAGCTGAGGATAGAAGAGACCACGAACAGCTGAACGTGAGCGGCCCAACAAGAACAGCAACGTCAACTGCTGAGAGCATATCCCCAAACACCTGAACATGAACAGCTGAACATGAAGCTCAGCAAAAACCTGAATGAACTGTTCCAGCGTCTTAGCTCAGCACTAAGATCAACTGCTGGTCTTCTCGCTGATCCTCGCTGCTCACTGATCCTCACTGCTCACTGATCCTCGCTGCTCACTGCTTCTGCACCACGAACTGCAATGCCTCCACTAGCCCAACCACACCAATCACGCCAGACTAACGGCTCAAGGTGATGTCGTCAATGCGCAAGATGGACTTGACGGTCTCCGCGGCCAACGTCACCGCACTCGTGCTCACCAAAGCAGGCTGCAAGATGTTCTCGGCATAGGTGTTGGAGGCGCCCGAGCGGCGCACGGAAATTCCCGCGTTGCGCTCGCCCATCTCGTGGCGGTTACGCAAGTCCGTGACCACGTTGATCGGGTTCAAACCCGCGTTCTCGGCCAACGTGGTGGGAATCACCTCCAACGCCTGGGCAAACTCCTGGTACACAAACTGCTCCACGCCGCTCAAGTTGCTGGCCTCCTTGAAGAGGGTCTTGGCCGCCTCGATCTCGGGCGCGCCGCCGCCGGCAATCATGGCCTTTTCCTTGACAAGACAACGAACAACGCAGAGCGCGTCGTGGATGGACCGCTCGGTCTCGTCAAGTACAAGCAGGTTGGCGCCGCGCACGACCACCGACACGGTGGGTCTTGTGTTTTTCGCCGCCACGCCGGTGATCTTGACGATGCGCGAGCCGGCGGATTCGATCTCCTCCACCAAGTCCGCAGATCCCAAGCGGTCCTCGGCAAAGTTCTCGACGTCGGCGATGGGCCGGCAGCCCGTGGCCTTGGTCAAAAACTCGACCTCGTCGCGCTCGATGTCCTTGATGACCAAGATGTTCAACTTGGCCAAGAAGTGGAGGGCAAGGTCGTTGACCGCGTCGCGCAAGATGGACTTCTGGATCAACAACACGTTGCACTTGGCCTTCTTGATGCGCTTGCAGATGTTCAAGAGGTACGCGCGCTCCTCCTTCAAGATCTTGTCCATCTGGCGGTAGTCGTTGACCACCACGTTGTTCTCCATGTCGGGCTTGGGCGGCGACAACTGGAACTGGACAAGGCCAATACGTGCACGCTCCATACGCGTGGGGCCTCCGGCCGACTTCAACACGTTCTGAGTCAAAACCACCCCGTCCACCATCTCGGTGTCGTCGATGGTGCCTCCGACCTTTTTGATGAGGCGGACGTCGTTCAAGTCGGCGTTGTCTTGGGCGTCGTTCATCACCTTCAACACCGCGTCCACCGCCAACGGCGCCAACAACAGCAGGTGCTGCGACACGATTTTCGACGACAACGACGTCGCGGCCGCCTTGATCAAAAGGTCGCGGTCGCTCAACGAGATCTTGGCCGCCATGTCCAAGTACACCTCGCACACGCGCGCGGCCGCGGTCTGGAACGACTCGCCCACCAACGTCGGGTGGATGCCCATGTTGAGCAACTTTTCTGCGGCGCCCAACATCGATCCGGTCAAAATGGCTACGGTGGTTGTTCCGTCGCCCGCCTCGACGTCCTGTGCGGCGCTGACGTTCACCAACATCCGTGCCGCCGGGTGCAAGATGGCCATGTGCCGGAGAATGGTGGCGCCGTCGTTGGAGATGATGATCTCGCCGTTCTTGGTCTTGATCATCTTGTCCATGCCCTTGGGGCCGAGCGACGTGCGGATGGCGTCGCTGACGGCACGTGCCGCGAGGATGTTGGCGCGACGCACCTCCTGCGGCTTTTCCTTGTCTCTGAACGTGGCGTTGGACGGGGCCTGTGCTGCCATGATGTAGGTGTTTTTTCGTGCAGGGCAGAGGTGAGTGGAGGAGAAGTGAATGGGGCAAGGAAGCCAGGGGAATGAGGTGCAATGTGAAATAACGGAAAGAGGCTGGAGAACGATGGGAATATTGTTTTTTTTTTTTTTATGCCTAGTCGTATGTTGGAGACTGGAGGCTGAATCGGGCATTGGAGTTAGTCTGAAAAGTGGAGGAATCCGTGTGCTGAAAATGGAGGACAAAAAAGAAAAGGTGGCGGAATGAGTAGAGTTGAGCTGTAAGGAGCGGGTTGGCTTATTCATGTCGGTTTTTACGAGAGGGCCGCCAATTGGACTCGCTAGACTGGTGAACCGTGCAGTGCAGAGTGAAGAGTCAAAGTTGTAGAAACAAAGAAGGAACATTAAGTAAAGGATATGAAGAGGGATTGAGAAAAGTCGAATTGTACAAACGGTTTACTTACTCATTGCCGGTTTCACGCTGGAGAAGGCCACCAATAAAACAGTCACTTGGTGAGCAGTGCAGAGTAATTGGAGGTGTCAAAAAGTTGAAAAAATCAAATGGAGGAGGTTTGGAAACGCTGAATTGCTAGAGAACGTGTTATGCGTGTCCCCTCTCACCTGAACAGAACATCGATTATCAAGACGTTTGGCTGAGCAGTGTTGAGAGTGATTGCGAAATTATTCCTGAGAACAAAAATCTTTGAAAAATACGAAACGAAGGAAAATATTAATATTCAAACAAAAGTGATGTCCGATCGAGTGTCTCTTTCCCTAACGAATGTCCTCGATCCAGCCATGTCTGCTCTGAATTCAAAGCCTGAGAGTGAGGCAAGTTAGCAAGTGAGGCAAGTTACCCTAATGTCTGTCAGAAAGACAAATAGCTGAGAGAAAGTTCTTATCGGGTCATCAATTAACTTCCAAGCAAGACCTCAATTATCCTGTTTGTCATTGGCTTCGTGGCAGGCCAACAGAAACGAGATCAGGCAAGTCTCCGACTCCAAATAATAAAAAAAAAAGAGCCATGAATGTACAATTTAAAAATGAAAGAACTGCTTTACAAGCACTGTATTTTTCGAAATGCCTTCTTCCCGATCATCATTGTCGTCGCAGGAAAGTGCAAATCACTTTTGATTTCTGAAATTACAAGCCTCAGCCTAACTCTTTGAAAATAAAGAGGGGTTCCATATGACCCTACAACGAAAGAGTTCTACATCTATTGTCACCGTCTTTGTTTAAAGGTATCCTCGATCTTCTTGATCCCGCTGATTCTGATTCCGCAAGCATTGCCAGAAGAGTTGATCACGTCAGTAGTTACCTGCAAGAATAGAATTCAAATGCCACGAAGCACTCCTCACTTAGCCAACCGCTTTTCTTCCTTTTATACACCTGATCACTCTGGTCTTCTATCTGCTACTCGTCTCTCCATCTCTCCTCTACATACACTACTCATCATGACAGTGGAGACCCACGTCTTCCACCAAACGCCTGTCACATGCGACCACGTCAACTGGTGTTCGTACTCGCAGTGGAGTCCGCATTTTAAGACTCATTTGCCCGAATCTCACGTCTTTTCCGACGTTCCCCAGGCGTTTCTAGACTACTTGAACAGTGAGAGCATTCGCCTTCCCCCACCAAAGTACGAGAACGCCGTCACAGCTAATAGTGATAATGAGTATAGTGATTGGGAGGATGAAGAGAGCCAGCCCAACCCGGTGGCGGAATTTCAGGACTTCCACGACGAAATCGAAAAGGTAGTTACCAGATTTGGTGCTGTGTTGGTGAAACTTAACTGGTCCGCGCCAAAAGACGCCCGATGGATACTCATCAACAACTCACTTCGCTGTTCTTCTGTTGGAGACATTTATCTTGTATTGAATGCTTCGGATCATGCCGCTCACGACTTGGATGGTCACATCTACGAGGACTGTGAGGATAAGGAGACCGGCCCCAAGTTACAACCCGAACTTGTGTTGAAGAAGTGGATTTCCAACTTCAATCCCGCCCTCGAGTTCCGTGTCTTTGTTCGCAACAGAAAAGTGTTGGGTGTTACCCAGCGAGACATCAACCACTATGAGTTCCTCACCGAAGTTGAGCCCAAAATCAAAAGTCTAATCCGCAAATTCCAGCGCGAAGTGATCTCTTCGTCGACTTTTCCTCTCCGAGACTACATTCTCGACGTATATGTGCCGAGACCTTACGACAAGGTGGTGGTACTTGATGTCAATCCGTTCAGCAGAAAATGGGACAGTATCCTCTTCACGTGGCACGAGTTGCTTGAAAAAGAAAACGACGGCGAGTTCGAGATCCGGCTCATCACAGAAACCAACCTCGGTCGCATGTCTCGAACTGAGCACAGTGAAAACCAGGTTCCCATTGAGGTGGTGGATGCGCTGATCAACAGTGAGGCAATGATCGAGCTTGCCCAACGCTGGGATCTGCTTCAAAAAAGGTCGGACTAGGATAGAGGTGTTGGTATTGCACTTGGAGGTGTGAGGAAAGGTGCTCATTGGTGGTGGAATATATAAGATTTTGCTTTCCTGGCTTGTTTAATATGACCGAAAGCTTAAGAGGTGGCTGACAATCACTTTGAGCTTCAAATACGACGAGTTCGAAGTTCTTCTTGAATGAGCTGTGTCAACTGTGACAGGCAACACCTACGGATTTGGGTACGATTTAATACAGACCTTTAACACTTATCTCCTTTGCCTAGAATATGAAGTTTGTATAGATTAAATCGCCTCGCTGGAACCTCTGGGATCATTTCCAGTGCTCAGAGTATAGTGCCTGCTCCAAACCAGGTTTTTTTGAGGGGTTTGCTGCAAACTTAAATCGCTTTTAGGTATGAATGTTTTGTATCGTTTAGCTATAACTTCTTCAGAACAATTTGAGAGCCGGGCTGTTGAGTCATAGGAGCCATATCGCACTGTCTTGCGTGGATGGCCAATTTCGTAGTCTGAAGAGTAGCAGAAGTAAGCGATCGATTGATCTGACAGATTCTGTCCTCCTGCATTTCCCTCGCATTCTCTCGTTCAAATGGTTTGCATTGCACGTCAATACTGGAGGCACTCTATTGTTAGGGTCTCACTGCTAGGTTTTCCCAGTTTCATTCCCCAATTTTCCTAAAATATTACATTTTTTCGAATTCTACAATCATGCAGATTTTCTTACCATAAATTGGCCCCATAGTGTCTTGTATCCCCTCATTGATCTCTCGGTGATCGACTCCGGAACCCTGCCTAAAAGGGTATTCGTCCCCGTACAGTCCGAAGCATATAAATACCATCAGATACGTGGGGAAAAGTTATCAACATGGTTGAACAATACTCGCTCGACAAGTCCAATGTAAGTTGCAAGTTTTACATTCAATAATTCAACTAACTCCAGATTGTACTTCCCTCCTACAGAGGAAGACTACTTGAAGGTGTCACCTACAACCCTAGCGACAATACGCTTATATGGATAGATATCGTCGCCGCTGAGGTCCACAGAGTATATTTGGATGACTCCGATTTGGAAAAGCGCCACGAGGTTCTCGCCTTCAACACTAAGGGCGAGTCTATCGGGGCAATTGGCCTCACTTCGGACAACGACAAAATAGTGGTCTGTGCCAAATACGGCGTCTGCATTGGCGATTTCTCCACGGGGAAAATCGAGTACCTTCTCAAGTATCCTACGACTGAGAACGAGGCTAAGAGATTGCGTTCTAATGACGGAATCATTGATCCTTGGGGCAACTTGTGGATAGGTCTCATGAACGATTTCCCCATTTCGACCACCGAGGGTGTTTCGAGAGAAGGCTATCTTTACCGAGTGAGCGCAAAAGACTTGAGCGTTACCGTTATGGAGTCCAAGGCCTTCATTCCAAACGGACTTGCGTTCAGTAAAGACGGAACTCGCTTTTATTGGACTGATCTGTTGACCCACACCGTGTGGCAGTACGACTACGACCACGAAACCAACACGCTCTCGAACAAAAAGCCATTGATCAACATGAAATCCGTATACGAAACCGACTCTGCGGAGCCCGACGGAATGTGCTTCACCAACGACGGAATCTTCTATCTGGCGGTGTTTGGCACCTCTACCGTGCTCAAATACAATACAGAAGGAGAAGTCTTGGCGAAATTCAACCTTCCAGCTTCCAGAATCACGTGTACATCTGTCGGCGGTGCGGACGACAATGACTTGTTCATCACCACTGCTCATGAGCACCACACGGAATGGGATAAGAAAATCGATGCTGAAGACAAGTCTGGAGACTTGGGAGGATACCTTTTCCGCATTAAGTTGGACAAAAAGGCGAACAGCAAGCCAAAAGACAAGTGGGCAGGGCCATTAAGTGTCTGAGCGGATAGTGGTCTGGCTGAGAAACATAAATCTTGAATGGTGGTCGAAGTTAATCAAAATTAAAGACGAACAATGTTGCCAGGTTGAGAGATGACTTATTCATGGTTCTGCCTCTGGATCACTGAAGAGAGCGGCAACTTAGACAGCACATGGCAGAAACATGATATCGCAGCCACATAGGTAGATAGCACAATCAGACCAGAGACTACATAGGTACACATAATCAGACCCAAACCTCATAAGTCCACATGACTAGGCTTGAAGCAGTATAGAGTATCGCAAATGACTCCACTGTCGCAAAGGTTAAACGATAAAGGTCTTATCCGCCTGCTACATCGGAAACTATGCAATGTTCTATTCGCTGATGACGACGGCGCCGTTCAGCATGCAATATGTGGTTTGAATGCAATGGGAGTGTAAGTGAGAGTGCGAGGGCAGTGCCATAGCGACTCGGAGATCCAGAATCAGATGATAAGCACAACAGCGGCAGAATCATCCCAACATTTCAATAAGAACCAGTGAATTGGAATCATCGAGTCGGTTCCGCATACGTTTGCCGTGATTAGTATTCGGGTCTGTCAACTGTGGCTTGCCGGTAGACCACCCCACAACACCAATGATAGACCCAGAAACACAACATCTAAATCAACACTATCTGGTTATTCTCTCCTGCTAATTCTGTCTCTGCTGATTCATGTCTCGTGCCAATTCCAGTCTCATTCTGTTTCTTGTCTCGTGCTGATTCAATCCATAGATCATAGCTCATCCAGTGCTCTAGTCCAGATCACGACCTCCAAAAGTGCACATCGCCCTAAGCACTCTCTTCTCCCCCTACGAGCGTCAACACGCGCTGCACAAACTCCTCCACGAGCTCGTTTTCCTGCTCGCCGTGTGCTCGAATCTCACAGAGCCTCATGTTGGCTATTTCCCTGCGGTTTTCCGCCAACGGCTCGTTGGTGATGCGTGAGTCACTTAGCAACCGCAAGAGCACCGCCAAGTGCACCTGGAGCGACTTGTAGCTTAGTAGCGACTTGATAACTGGGTCCGATGCGATCTTGTCAAAGTCGAGACTACTCCCGGCCGGAGCGGATCCATGCAAAACAGCCGAGCCGGAACCATTTCCAGCCACCGCCGACGCGTCCAGATCCACGCTGGAGCCCGCCTTGGGCTCTGTTTCCTCCACATGGACGTGGGCCGGGCTTCTGAAACAAGGTAACGAGCAATACTCAGCCGAGCATTTGGGGCACTTGTACTTTGCTGGGGCCCTGGCACAAAAGGAGCAAGGACCGAGTGCCATGATACGAGGTGCAGAGAGATGACGCAACGGTTGTGCGGACTACGATGAGTTTATGGAGGAGCGAGACGATGAGCAATCGGCGAATTAACGCCGCCAAAGCTTAAATGAGGAAATACGATGGTGAGGAAAAACACTGCGGATGATGCTGAGGATGCTATTGAGGACGATGCTGAACACGATGCTGAGGATGGATGACTGACATTATCTCATTATTCTGAACAATCAACAATTATTATTGACGGCGAGGAAGCCAATTCGTGACTACATGACCATTTACGAATGGTCCCGCAAAAGCAACGGGCGGCTAAAATATAGGGGGGAATGTACGGGGCAGCATCTGGCTATGGCATAGGCGGAATACGACGAGCGGAGAATTCCGTTGACGAGGGCGGAAATAAATTGATAGAAGTGACATGGGACAGGCAACGCAGAAAACGAGGAATGGGAATCGAAAAACAAATTGAGAAACAGACTTAGAAATAACTTGAGAAACGTATTGAGAAACAAACTGAGAGTCCAATGACACACAATCCGACGATGTGGGCTGAAGTCCCATACACGTCACCAACGGGCAGAATGCACGGCCCATGACGCCCAATCGGGAAACACGCTGGGCGGGTTAAGTCAAGACGATGGTGGAGTGCACCTGTGGAGCCCCGACAATCGGCAGCGCCCACAACCTACCATGACAACCGCAGGAGTTTGACGACAAGGTCGAGGGTCCCAAACAGGACGGAGGGGAGAACTATTTTTTAAAGCCCTATTTTTATGTTGACAAATGCTTAGTCACGGGCAATGTCCGTCGGGGTTGCTCGTCTATAGTTGACGTGGCGCATCCACGCTAATCCTTATCATCGTTTCAGCTCTGTGATCGGCCATGCATGCTCTAACCGCGAGTCCGTGCATGAAAACTGTTTCACGGTGCCATGCTAGGGATCAGCCAGGCCACCGACTAAATGAGAGTCAAGGAACAATTCTTGGTTATACCAAATCCGCATATTGGAACTCTGCACGCTCGGCAATACTTGATTCTTGGAACTCTGCACGCTACGAATCTTCTTAATTTCTTAGGTCTCAATTCCGGGCCAGTCTTGTTGGCAGGCATTGTGTATGAAAAGCAATTTGTTCTCTGGTTGGTTCCCCGTCTCTCAGTCTTTTGAGTTGGTCTCTCGGCTCCTCTCTGCTTAATATTTTTCGTTGGAGCATTCCGCTCAGACATCGCGCGTCAATTTGCACCCTTCTCAACTCAGGTAGTCCAGCACTGCTCAGCACTTTAATTGAGCGGCTCCGGTCTCTCCTAGTTAGTTGCCTCTCTATTTTCGCTCCTCTGCACTGAGCCTTGTGTTCCTCTCCACTCATCGTCCTCCCTTCACTTACACTAATTACTCGTATCAGTAAGTCTCAGTGGCGCTTGCACTCTCTCTTCTCCGACTGAGTTACATATTCCTCTATTTATTTTATACTTTTCTGTTACTCCCTCGCATCTTCTCACCTGCTCCCGCCTCCGCGCAACTCCACTCACCGTCTCCTCCCTCCTCTCACCCTCTCATGCCTCTTAATAACTACTCCAGCATCCCTCTCTTTAAATACTTTCTTTCTCCCGTTTGTCAATGCACTCGTTGCCAAAGCTCTCATTTCTTCACTGTTGTGAAGACTTTGATGAAGTGTCGTCCATTGAGTCCTAGGAAGCACACAAGGTTCTTAGTCAATAAGAAAACCAAAACGACGTGATCTGGCCATTATTAATCCCCCAAAGTCAAGGCTCTGATTTCTTTTCTACCCTAAAGAATTGACCGTATGGGAACATTAGAGTCAGGTTAGACCAAAGAAGCATACAAGGTGCCGTAAAACTCAGCGAGAAAACCGATAACGCATTTGACCATTTTCATTCCCTCATATTCAACGCACTTTTAAAAACGCACTCTCCACTCAGTCTGCTCTTATCTCGCTACTTATTCGCATTTCTTCACCTCTCCACCTCTTCGCACTTCTAACCTAATAAGCCTCTCATCTCAACCACCTAACTCACTAACACACTTTCCAACACTCACTCGATTTTTTCTTGACTCCCTCTCATTATTTCTCTCCCACTACACCGAACTCTCAATAATTCCTCTCAATATCCCCTTCCCATATTCCCAAACATTGTCTCTACTGTCCAATCTACTTCCTCTCCCTCTCCTTCTCTCTCTTCTACAATGGTGGTTCCTGAGGCGCGCGCGCCTATGCAATTCATTAATCATGCGACATACAGCCACTTCTCCGCCATGCCAAGCCGGCGGCGCTTGCACCCGTCCATGCCATTGTACGGCGTCACCATGGGCGCCTGGGACGTCGGCGTAAATGCAAAGAGTGGCTGCGACACCGGCGTCACCGGGCCAACCACGGGCGTCAGCGTGTACGACAGATACGTCACGTGCGGTGGCGGTGTGGCCAAACCCGTGGCAACCTCCGGCACCGAAGTAGGATCCACTGCCAGTCGGAGCAGTGCAACGTCGTAGCCGTCTGCGTGGGCAAACTCGCGCCACATGGCTGGGTCGTGCTCGGTAGAGAGCAGGTAGTCCAACGCAGCGAGAAAATGGCCCTCGAGTTGGTTGAGCACCGAAAGCGGCGCTGTCAACAGCAGAAACTTCGCCAACATTCCGTGCCATGTCTTCAATGTGTAGCTCTGGTCATGGAGAAACTTGTTGGATACCACCAACGCCGCCACCACCGCATAGTACGGCATGGACTGGCCACTGGTGGTGTCGAGAGAAACCACGGCGTTGCGGCGGAACCTATGCAAGAATATGAGTGCAGTGGCCAAGTTGGCCGGCAGCAACTCCAACGCCGCAATCACCTGGGCCAACTCCTCCACTTTGGCAGGGTTGGGTGCGCAGCACACGAGGTGGAGACTGCACTCCAAAAACGTGTGCACTAGCATGCTAGCACTGTAGAGGGGAGTAGAAGTACGATGTACTTATACTGGGCAGTAGGAGTACGATGTACTAGTACTGGTAGCAGACTTGCTATTACAGGCAACGTATTGCTTGTAGTAACAGCGCCTCTGCACTATGGGTAGTAAAAGTACGCTTGTACTGATACCACTGCGCACTAGTACTCTGTACTAGCACGAGTTGACAGGGTAATACACTCGTATCACCTGTGTTGTGAGCTAGAGTTACCTCCAACTCGATACGAATTATCGTACCAAAGTACTATTCTAGTACCAGAATTCCAGGCCAATGGTGGAACGACGCGAGAGCAGTTACTCAGCACGGCGTGTTCAGCTATTAGCTGTCTCGTGGAGCACAGACTCCAATGAGTGCACTGTCGAGCAGTGGTCGGCAGTGGTGTTCAGAGTTGAGCGTCAAATCTCAATCGAATATGGACAAGAAGCAACCAACGTCCTCCGTTGTCTCTATTAATGACAGACAGTGAGGGGAGAGTCAACGGGAGTGGCAGCAAATGCAATTTCAAGTAGGGGCACCCCGGATACGGCGCCGGTTTTAAGGGTACGTTTCATCGCATGTACGGGGAACAAACAATATTGAGAAATTTTTCTCAAGATGCGGGTGCATAGTGGCAGTTGCGGAACAGGATGTGTTCACAACCACAAAAATCTTCTGTCCCTGCGGTGGCGAGCCCTGGCGCAGCCTTGGCTGCGTATTGGCCAATCCGGGCAAGTGAGCAACGGTGGCCCCGCCTGCACTGGCGTGTGTGCCCGCGGGGGTGCGTTTTGCGTTTTGTGGCATTTGCAGCATGGGCCTTGCCCCGGCTGTTTGTGGCATTTGCACCATGAGCACCGCCCGTCTCGGCCTGGGTGCCCGCACCGCTCCAATTCCGGTCGCAATCACCGCCCCGGCCCTGTACGGCGCCTGCTTGCACGTGACCGGCTAATGGCGTGCAGCGAGTCGTGCAATTTACTGCCGTCACCCGCCTGCACTGGCGCATTATGCCTCGAGATGAGCAGTGCGTCTTGGCCAGCCTGAGGAGTATTTTGAGTTTGGATTGTGTCGGCCAACTGGCGGAGTTCTCCATGGCGGATGTCAATAAGTGGGTGGGTGTGCGTGTGGTGGGTGTTCTTTGTGTCGGGTTTTGTTTGTGTCGGTGGGTGTTGTCTTTGTGGCAGATGCGTTTACTGGTATCCGCTGGTTCTGTACACGGGCCACATGGCCGTGGTCTGTATACTTGCATCCGGCACTGGAGAGGCGTGCTCAGGCGCTGTTATGTGCAGCAGGGCTTGTATGGGCCGGGCTCTGTGCATGCGTGGAGTTGGCGGAGTGCACAGGCGCCGCCTGGCCAGGCATTCTGCATTCTGCCTGCTCTCACGCTGTTATGTCCGGCAGCCTGTATGGCTGTGTTCTGGGGTCGGTGCAGGCCCTGCGGCGCCGCTGATTGGCTGGCCCTGCGGCAATCGTATGTTGAGCTGTTTGTGTGCCTCTCCTATGCCTGGATTGGCGTGGGTGGTCTCCGCTGTATTTTTTCCTGTACGGCGTGATCGGCTCGCGTGCTCGGTTTTGGTCAGCATCGGCCTCATGTATCCCTCATGTACTCTGTAGGTTTGCCTTCATTATCTCCTACGTTGGTCTCTCCCTCCTCCACATCTCCTTCGCTCGCTCCCAACTTGCTCTGGGCTCCCCCCACCACTCTTTTCTTCTCATTCTCTTCGTTTCTTAATGCTCTACATTCTCTCGTTTTTCCGTCTCGCATTCTTATCCTTCTCCCTCATTCCCCCTTCTCGCAGCTCCTGCCTGCTGCCTAATAATACCCACTGCGCCGGATTGTGCCCATCTGGTGTGACCCAGAGTCTATTCGCCCGCGTCCTGCCCGCCCGCCCCTATCCTGAACATGGATCGGTTTGCAGGAGAGCGCGTGCCCGATCTCCGTATTGTCAAGGCTGGCATTCCGTTTGTTCCGCGCTGCGCCTTGGTTGCATTCCGTGCCACTGCGAGACCCGCCATATCTCTTGACCATCCTCGGTAATGCATTTTGACTTTTAATAGAGACTTGCCAGATCGCCGGAGCCATGGGACCAGTGGGTGTGTGCAGGACACTCTGTCCATCCTGCTGCATAAACCGCTTGCACCTCTCTGGATTGGCGGTCACGTGATAGTGTTTGAGAGAGACATAGTGCACTCCCTGTCGAGTCCATGTCTGTCAGAGGAAAAGTGCTCGAGGACGTAAACGAAAGGTCGACTTTAGGACCAGGGGACTTGCAGGTAGCGGAGAAAGCAAACCGTCTCCAACACCCGGCTCTCACTAAACGACGTACGTAGGCCGCTCCGGATATCTCATGTCCTCCAGTATGGCTGCTGTCGCTAATGCAGTCGCAAAAAAGGCTCTCCCTCCTCTCCCTCCTGCACGGTCACAAAAAGGCTCTCACGCCTGCACAGTCACAAAAAAGGCTCTCACTCCTGTACAGGCACAAAATGGCTCTCACTCCTGTACAGGCACAAAGAGAAACCGCCATCGCATCCTCTCAGTCCTGCAGGCGCTCCCCGGCCCGCTTCCGAGCGACTCGTGCCGACCTTGACAGAAAACGGCTATGGCAAAAGACTACGACTACGACCTGCAGCCGCTTGACCGCCCCCAGGTAACTTATACTGCATTTAACAGGCCCTCGGCTCGCCCCGCGGAAATCCCGCCCTTGCGACCCTCGTTCGAGTCCACTCTACCCCAGATTCATCACTACAATGTCTCGGGAAGAGGCCAACAAGGTCCGGATTTGGGCCAGCTGCCCAGTCCCGTTCCAGGGTCCTCCGACAAAGAAAAGACCCGCATGAGAGTCAACAGGGCCTGCGACCGCTGTCGCTCCCACAAAATCAAGTGCACGGGCACGTTTCCGTGTCCCAACTGCACGAAGCACCGGATTGAGTGTCATTTTGGGAAAGAAGAGCAGGCGTCAAAACGGGCCAGGCTTGCCCCGGACCCAGAGTTGATTCCTCCGCCCAAAAACGACCAGAATCTGTTCCAGAACCACGCCCTTCCACTTTTGGACGGCGACGCCGACCGCTCAGACCCGGCCTACACCCAGTACTTGGAGAACCGCGTGCACTACTTAGAGCGGTTGCTCCTGGAGAGCCTGGGCTCCACGTTCAAGAACATAGGCATGGTGAACCCAGACGTACAGGACATCAACGACTTGTTCAAGTCGCTGCTGACCAAATGGCGGTTTTGTCGCCGGCACCAGAATGCCTTGGTGATCGAATTGTGCAAGTCCTTGTACGAGGGCTTGGCGCCCGAGGCCAAGGCTCAGGTCCAGCTTCCTCGCACCCAGTACTTTGGCTGGAACATGTCGGGGTGCAACTACCTCAAGCCCGAGCCGCTCCCGGAACTTCCGACGATGGACGGGTTCTCCGAAGATGCCCGCAAGTACTACGTGGACTTTTTCTTTGCTGAAATTAATCCGTTGTACGCGATTTTGCACGAGGCGGTGTTCCGCGAGCAGCTTGAAGCCTTTCACAGGCAGAAACTCGCGGTGGACCTGACCAACTCCACGGCGTTGTTTCTGGCCATGCTCTGTCTCGTGTACACGTTGGGCATCCGGTTTGCTGAGTTCATGGCACCAGAAGGGCCGTCCAGCCATATGCTCCACTTGGAAGAGGCGCTCTTCAAGTACAGCCACAAGGTGGTGCTGGTGTTCAGCTTCGAGTGGGAGTCGTTCGAGCTCATCCAGTGCTGGCTCTTGGTGACGCTCTATCTCCGCATCGCCCACCGCCAGACCTCCGCCAACAACGCCTTTGGCAACGCCGTGGCCATGTGCAGATCCATGTCCTTGGGCCGGCCCAACCAGGTGGTTGCGGATGTGACGCCCTATGAGTTGGTCAAGGCAAAACGCATCTTCTACTCGGTGTACTGCTTTGACCGTATTGTGGGCCTCCAGGGCGGACGACAGAGGGCACTCAACGAGTTTGACATCACCAGGCCGTTTCCGCTGCTCGACTTTGCCCGCGAGGCCGACGACTGGGTCACGCTCCCAGCGTTTGCCATGATGCACATTGCACGCATCGCCAACTTCATCCACACCGCCACCTCCGACAACTACGACTTGATCAAGGCCCAGCAGATCAACAAGGAGCTCCACGTGTTGGGCCGGTGGCTTGCACGCAACGGCTTTGACGATGCCACTGACATCTTTCCCCACGGTGGAGACAAGGGTTCCATTTCGCCATTGGTTCGCGCCCAGGTCAAGTTGCACTACTACGACTTGTTGATTGCCGTGCACGGCAAGCTCCTCTTTGCGTACTTTGGCCGGCGGATTGCCACCGAGGGCATGAAGATCGAGATGGTGCTCGAGGCCAACGAGGGCATTGTCTACCTCTTGAAGAAGATCCGTGCAGCCAACATGTTGTACGCGCCGTGGTACATTAACCTCCTCTTGCTCTTCAGCGTGGGCATCAACTGCCTCGTGTTTATCAACGCTGGAGTCTACTTGACGGAGCTGCGTCGCCTCATGCGTGATTGTATGTCGCTTCTCCAGCATCTCCAGGATTCGCCGGTAACCACCAACGGAAAACTCGTGTTCCGTGAGCGCTTCAAGATGGTGGGCGAGTGCATCTGGGTGTTCAAGATGACCAACCACATCATGTCCTTGTCTTTCCAGGAGTCCATCCGCGCCATCCACGAGTTGGGCATCGACCACGGGTCTGCGGACGTGAACAGGCAATTTTTCTCTCAATTTGGCCGTGTGGGGGCCAAGAGCAAACCAGGAGAGCTTGACCGGGTGATGGCCGACCAGAACCAGCGCCAGGGTCCGCTCTCCGCCAGCGACACGGACTCCACTGTGAGGTCGGAAAACGGGCTCCAGATCACCCCGGACAGCTCGACGTCACAGCCGAACTCGTCGGCGTTTGGCGTGGAGGAGCTTTTGGGCAACCTTCAGTGGTTTGACCAATGGATGGACTTTAACCACGACATTTGATGACAAGAAGGGGAGGGGGAGAGAATGAGGGAGAGTAAAAGAAGAAAGGAGAGAGGTAAAGAAGAAGAGAAGGATAGGGAGAGACGGCCATAAATTGGAAAGAGAGAAGGGAGAGACGGCCATAAAGTGGGAAGGAGAGAAGGGAGAGACGGAGAGAATGATACAAATTGAATATTGCAGGTCATGCGGACAGAAAGTGAGAAGGAGAAAGAGGAGAGAGGAAGCTGTAACAGGAGAGAGGGAGCTTTAACAGGATTAACTTTATTCGATGCCACCAATAAGGTATTAATTTCAAGGGGTCATGAGGTAACCATGGCGAACTTTGGCGAGGCTTGGAAATTCAAGGAAGGGATGTATTGAACAGGTTCACGAGATATGATGTAGGGAGTTCCACCCAATTGTTGAGGTACTCAGAGGAAGGTCCCGTTAGGCTTCCAGAAGTGTAGACTTTCAAGTATTACAGCTTTTCGTGCTATTTTCAGAACGCCGTGTTATAGTGATCATCAAGAGGAATTACTCTTATAGCGAAGACGGCAGAATTCATCTATAATGCATGGCCTGGGCAATATCCACATTCGTGCCATTTCCCCAACCTTCCATCTATTCTTATTGTCAAAAACAACCTTCGTGGCAAATTCTTACATCGGCAACTAGATCGTAGCTGGACATAGTCGAGTCTCGCCCAGAGAGACCCATTAAGTAATGTCTTGCAAGTGATATTTGTGCCACTGAGATGCAATAATGAACTTTTAATGGGAGTATTCGTGAACAAAGAGGACAAACCGTAATTGTCTGGAATCGTCACCGTAGTGGTTTTCTGTTCTACGACGTCGATTGTGAACCTGAGTTGGCCAACTCGGTCACAATGACGACTTGTGGGTGCTGATTATTGCTTATTAGAGATCAAATAATGTGACGCATCTATCGCAAATTGTCCTTTGCATACTCCTGCAATGTTGATATGGCCCGCCTCAACTCATTGACTGCTGTCGGGCAATTCTCAGCAAAATTTTCTTCAGCGAGGTTTCAATAGGCTTTCGTCAATACCCTCACAGATATGTCCTATTGTCAGAGGAGCTACAAAGGAAATGTTTGGAAGATACAAAGGGTGTCGGTTGTTGGGTCACCAATGGCTATATTATTGGACAATGGAGACCTGTCTGCGACAATTAGTTAGGTCGAAACTTCTAGATTTATCGGGTGTAAGCCCACCAAGGTATATCTATCACCTACAGAATGACTCTATTTTTGAGGAGATCCAAGGCTTCATTGTTCGTTATAGAGTGTGTTTAGAAATTGTTGACAAAGAATTGTGTTTCTGCAATAATCACCATTAAAGAGCGCATTTGAGCAGGGAGTTTTATAGAGATTAACAAGACAGACCCTTTGAGGATCATCACGCATTGGTCACGTATGTTGAATTGTTACGAGAATATTTTATGATGATTGGGGCCAATGAAACTAAGCTCCTAGGGAAATTAAAAAAGTCCTACAAAGGAACCGTTCATGAGCATGTGAAAATGTTGTTGTTGCAATGACTTCAAGCGACCCATTCGTATTAGCTCTTCTTAGGAGCTATTGGTAACCATGATACGAGGGAAAAATGCTAGCAGTCTACTAAAGCTGTAATGTTCAGTAAGTTAAGAGTTTCACAAAAGCATAAATTGTAAGTGGGATTCAATGTAGTGGTATAGCGTGATATTAAGAGGTTCACCAAAGATATTCAAAATAGGAGGAGAGCTAGATAATCGTAAGAGACCGAATGAGCTATTACTGTGAATGTGACCATGCGCTACCCCGGAGTTATAAGGTTACCCGGAAGAGAACGTTGCCGGGACTATAGTGTACCCCGGAACGTATTAGGAGTTCATCAAGAGAGATAGAAGCGAGGTCAAGGGAGAATTGATCGACGTGAATACGCCAATCACACGCTAGAAGAGGTCGCCAAAAAATCCCGTTGGTTTTAGTTACTTCATTTTAAGTCCTCCCATTGCGAGCTCGGACCCGGGGAAGAAGGCAGATTAGCTAACACATATTTTTGGAACATCTGGGGTGATGTTTCGGATCGACAGATGATTAGGAGAGTGCCAACGTCTCGAAACCGTTTACTCTGTCAAGAACTACAACCACTAAACCATCCCAGGGTCCTGTCATGCTATAATTGGCGCTGGGTTGATGGCCCGCAGTGCCCCGCCATCTCACTGTGCCATCCCGGGGTGAAAAAATATCCCCACGCATCCGCATGGGGCAATCGATCCGGTACGGCACCGGAGCCCAAAGCGGAAATCCACCGCCGGGCTTCCCCACCACGCCCCGTGGGTGGAAAACATGGCGACGATGCGAATTCGGCCGCGGTGCATTATTTAGTGGCCGGTGCAACGGCGAGGCAGGGCCGGAAAAACTGTTGACGATATGCAGGCGCCGGCCAACGGCCAAGTCCGAGCCCGAGGCCGACAGCCACAACGAATGGAACGTTGCAGGCGGATCATGCGCCAGGTGGACCCACCCATCGCGAGACTCTCCAGCTCATCTTGGGTGGGCGGCTTGTCCGACTTTTCTCCCCCTGTAAACCCATCTCCCACTTTTTTGCCTCTTCCTTCAACTCCTTCATCTCTTCTCTCGATTTCCTCAACGCTCTGCGTCTTTTTTCTCTCCCGTTTCCTTGTTTTGATTCGTCTCCTTCCCCTCCGGAAGATCCTCGCGGGGCCGGAACAACTGGTCAGTCCTGCACGCCCCTCTGCATGTAGCCCGATAGCGGTTTCTTTTTCGGCCATCTTTTCCCAACCACTTTCTTTCTGTCACACCACCGGCCTATCGTTAAAAAGGCCCTCGTTTTTCTGGCTCCCTCCGCGTGCGCCGCCTGCCCCTCCAATACCGTCCCGCCCCCACCATGGCCGATAAGAAGGACGAAAGACCTTACAAGTGCACCATGTGCGACAAGGCGTTCCACCGCTTGGAGCACCAGACCCGCCATATCCGCACCCACACGGGCGAGAAGCCCCACCCGTGTACGTTCCCGGGGTGTACAAAGCGCTTCTCCCGCTCCGACGAGCTTACCCGCCACTTGCGCATCCACTCCAACCCGTCCGCCCGCAAACGGCCGGGCAAGTTCCGCGCTGACGACTACAAGGAGTTCCCAGTGTTGACTGACGCCCACGGTGTGCCTGTGCTGGTGATCCCGGTGGCGCTCGATCCCCACGGCAACTACTACCAGGCCCCCTATCCAGTTTATGTGGTGCAGCAGGGGCGCCCGCACGTGCCGGTGCTGCAAGACCGCACCCACTTTGCGTTGCCACCATCGCCGACCACGCTCGCCACGCCCGCGCACGTGCAGCAGCTGGGCACCCCGTCCGCGGGTACCACACCCCTGACACTTCCCGGGATTGTAGTTCCGGGCTCGTCGAACACGCTGTTCGCCGCCAGCCCACAGCAGCTCGGCACACGCCGCCTGCCTCAGCTCCCCACGCGGCTGCCGCCGGCCATCACACACCTGGCGTCGTTTGGCCCCGCGGTGTCGCCGCTCAAAAAGTCTGTGAGCCTGGCGCTGCTCCAACTGCACGTGTTCAGCGCAGCCAACACCGCCCTGACAGCCAACCTGGCCACGCCGTCGTTGAGCACGTCGCCTGAGACCAAGCACGGTGTAGTGGCACCGCCACTGTTTGCTGCGCTCAACGAGTATTTCCGTGCGCGGCCGCACGCGCTGTGCACCGCGCTCTCCAAGCTCAAGAACACGTCGGGCTCCAATTTGGCATCCTTGCTGTCGTTGTCGCTGCTCCAGCGCATGACGCCGCTCAAGGCCGCGCCTGTGCCGGTGGCGCGCCCGTCGTCGCTGACGCAGTTGAACTTGGAGTTTTCGCAGCCGCACAAAAAGAGCAGGCCCAACTCGCCGTCCGCGCTGGCGGCCACCCTCCACACGGCCCGCGCTGACCTGCCGCGGCTCCCGGTGCACGCCACCCGCGAGAACCCGGCCTTCATGATCCTGCCCAACGACACGCCGCTCCACACGCCGTCACAGTCGCCGCCGCTCGCGCCCCAGCCCGACACGGGTTTGAACCTGTTGCATTTGATCAGCGAGTTGGAGAAGCAGAAGGCCGCCCACGAGCAGCGAGACGACAGCATTGCCATCAGCGGCACCGCCTTGCCGCCCATCCGCTCTGTGTTCAACTTTCCGCTGGAGGGCCGGCCCCACGCGCTCCACGCACGCCGCGACCAGTAGTATTTATTATGGAACGATATAGACTGGGATTGTAGTGTGTGGGTGCCAGTGGAGCAGGTCAAGATCTTCGTGTATGGGCTCAGAGCTACAGAGGGGTGCAGATTTGACTGAATTGGAGGTGCTAAATTGGCCGATGAAACGGCTGAATTAGCTTATCGGGCTGACTTGGTAGAATTGCTTAACTGCTCAATTACTTAATTGGCAGAATCGCATGAATGGCGAGTGCTTACTGATTGGGGCCTTGCAAAAAGGCTGGTTTTTAATAGACATTATTCTTTATATTGAATTGGGCTCTCTTATTTTGCGGGTTTCAAGTAATACGGTGGTCGCTTGGAAGAACCCCCAATTTTTGACCTCAACTGTGGCTCAATCTTGGTGACCAGGTCCGAGGTCGATTGAGCAATATATGCTCTTCGATCTAGGACAACTGTTATAAGAATTATTTGGTTCTTTTGATTATTGGCCCCTCTCTCGAAATCTTTCTTGTTGTCGCGTTTCACAGCCGAGGCCCATTGCACTGGCTTGAAACTGATATTTAGCATCTTGTGCGTCTGTTCAAACCTAATTCTACAATTATTCCCAGCTGGGTCTCCCTGCGAGTCTCCCTACGAGTGTCCCTGTTTCCCGGTACCGGGCCACTTGACCGAGGTTGAGTCATATGACTCGCGTCGCATTCGCCTACGCAGTCGAACGGATACGTCACTCAACACGTTGCAGCGTCAGAAACCACACGTCATCGAAAGTTGAAGAGAAGTTCTGATTCTGCCATTTCGGAGTTAAAGCTCTTCAACTTTTGTCTCCTCCTACACTGGCTACGGACCCTCGACACCGAAAAAAAAAAAGAAACAAATAAAAGAAAAAAAATCCAGGCCCCATTTATCTCTCAGATTAATCGTTCAGAGTTGTCAAAAAGAAAAGACGTCCAATCTCAACCTCGCCCTCGTTTAACCCCTCTCCTCTCCTCTCCTCCCTGACTGAAATCAGTTGATGGAATTGCGATGCCGGCATGTGCCGCAGCGACTCATTTGCGCAGATCAGACAGGACAATGTCGGTTGCTTGTTGTCCCCCGTACCGCACTGGCAACATCCGGTAGTCATATGCGGACTCCCATTCTTTTTTATTTGGGCTCCCGGCCCTGGCCCTGGGAGCCCGGTCGGCACGTGACAACCCCATCCCTCCATGGATGCACCCGGACCTCCCAAATAAGGGCGTGGGAAGGGCCTGGGCCTCTGCAGTCTATTCGTCTCTGACGAGGAAAAAAGCCCAAACCCAGCCACCTGTGCTTTGGGTCCACCCTGCTAGGGCTAGGCCCACAACCAGAATAGCCGTCTTGTCTGCAGTCCGGACCCTGTGCCGGTCGTCACAGCCTCCACGCACAGGACAGGGCATGCCAAACAGTGGGCTGGCTCCCCTAAAAAAACCAAATAACCCCCAAGCAAAATAGTTAGGGGCCACGAGGCAATTCCGAGGATCCCGCCGGAAAAAAAAGGTAGGCAAGAAGTGCAAAACAAGCAATATCCCTGCACCGCCCACGCCCTTGGCCGGCTGCAGGACCGGCAAATTTTCGTGGGCAACCTTTGTATAAAAGTTTTACCCACCCCACCTCTTCCCACCACCTCATCCTTTCTCGGAGTCTCGGTACATCTTTTGATCTCCGCCTCCACTGGATACTGTCTCCTCCCCCCGGAGCTCCAAATCCAAAGAAAGATTCCCGTTCGAGCTTTTCACTAAGTCTTCGTTCGGTTGGATCAGTGGTTGTCACTCCCTGTGGCTCCCGAGTCCCGAGTCACTGGTTTTATAGCGGCTAGCTTTTGTGGCACCCCGTGTTTGCACCCCGTAACACTTTCCTGCCTCCAGCTGCCATGTACCAGTCGTACTACCCCATCGGCACCGCGGGCCACCGCGCCTACGGCTACGGCTACAGCGCGCCTGCGCCCTGCGCCCCCGTGGCGTACGCGCCGGCGCCCGCCGAGCCCGCCGGCGGCATCAACGCAGTGCTCGAGTATGAGCCCCGCACTATGGCGGCGTTTCTCCTGTGGTGTGCGTTTGGCATGCTTGGCCAGAACCGCAGCCCGTCGCAGGAGTTCGATAATGTGATGGTGTCCATCTTGCACGCCACGCGCTTGCCCAAGTCCACCATTGTTGTTGCGTTGGAGTACTTGAACCAGCGCTTTGCCTCTACCGCCATTGGCCGCATGTCCGAACTGGAGGTGTTTGTCAAGGTCGTGGTGGCGTTGGTGTTGGCCAACAAGTTCAACGACGACAACACCTTCACCAACCGCCTGTGGTGCGGCGCCACCGGCTTGAAGATCGACGTGCTCAATGCAGAGGAGGCCGAGTGGTTGCGCGAGGTGCAGTGGCGCCTCAACGTCGTGCAGTACGCCGGCAACATTGCCACTTTGGAGGAGTGCTGGAAGACGTGGTTGGCCAAGTACGCCGCGCCTCACCACGCCCCTCCTTCGCCCACGTATCTGCCCGCAGCCTCCGCTTACCTGCTGCCCTACCCCGCGGCCTACTCCTCGCCCTACGCGGCGGCTTACCCCATGACGCCGCCCCACTCGTCGCCCGAGAAGTTTGCCCACGACTGGAGCTACCGCAGCGCGTATGCGGTGCCACACCAGTCCATCTGGGCCTACACCCCACCGCAGTACTCGTACGTTGCGCCGAACGAGTACAGCAGTTATAAGAACCCGTATCACTGCAGCATGGCGTCTTGCTAGTGTCGGTTTGTTTGGTTTCGTTTCGTGATTGTGATATTCACTGGCCCCGTGCCGCATAAAATTAATAGACGCAGCCCCGCTGCGAGTAGGTGACATAAATATAGTTGGCTCCTCGGAGCATGTGGAACATTTGTAGAGAAGTAGGAAGAAGCCAAGCAATGAATCAGGAGGGATGAGCAGCAACGGGAGATGATGAGTCGGTAGGAGATGAGGTGTAATTGAGAACTAGGCGTTGGAAGGAGAAATAAGTCTCTTTCTGCTTAGTTTGGTTTGGTTGGTTTTATTGCTTTCAAAGCTTCATTTCAGTTACTCTTGCAGTTTTCCTATTACTTCCGCAGCTTTTTCTATTACTCTCGCAGCTGTAATTAGTTCACCAGCTCACCATGAATGTAGATCCACTGAACTACTCCCTTCCGTCTGAATCTCCCCAAATTACATGCTGTGTTTATTCTAGCATTTTTCAGAGGCACGGCTGATTATCCCGAGCCTTTCCAGTCCGATTATCTCACCCTTTTCATCCAGACCAGATGACACCAACGACCAGTGATACCTCTGAGCAATGTAATTAATGACCATCACGTTGAAACATGGAAGCAGCCTACGGAAATGATCTGATTTGATTTTTGGGGCCACAGTAAATTTTTTCTTCTTCGTTTGCTCTGAGCGATCTGTTGCTCTGAGTGATCTGTTGCTCTCTGAGTAATCTGTTGCTCTCAACCCAATCCATGCCGCCTTCGACTGCCTTGGAGCTTATTCTCTCTTGCTCCTTGCTTCTGATTCATTGCTTTCCAAGTGTTTTCCATCGCTATTTATTGCTTCCAGACCTTGTTTCAGCTTGTTTCTGGTGGAATTGGCATTGTATCAACCTTTCTCCACTTCACCTAATCAATTATTGTCCATGCTTGGTGATTATACAAAAGATCTACATTTCTCCCGCTCTCTGCTCTCCTCGCTCCTCTCATTACTGTTCTTTCGCTCTCAACACATTACGTTCAATGACTCCAACTGACCGGAGACTCTCCTACCACTTAACCCCACCCTTCAGATTCCTCCTCCTTCTACTCAATCGCACCTTCTGATTTCCTCCCACTTCTTTCCTCCTTCAAATTCTTTTTCTTCTGTCCATTCTTAACCTACACTCTTTCATCCCATCTGTATTGCTATCTAATCATCCTTCTCGTCCTTGGCCTCGAACTCACCGTCCTCGTCCTCGTCGTCCTCAGGGAGTTCAATCTCCTCGGCCGCCTTTTTGAAGTCAATCACCTTTCCACGCGTTCTTCTGCCGGTGGGAATGATGTTGGACTCGTCAATCTCAAGCAAGTCCTCCTCCTCATCATCCTCGTTTTCCTCTTCGGGCTCCTCCTTTTCTCCCTCCTCAGACTCGGGCTCCTCTTTAGGAAGGTCGTCGTACTGGCGTCTTCTGTGCTTTCTCTTCTTCTTCAGCAGCTCGTCGTCGAGAGGGCGCTTCTTTTCGAGCTCGGCGTCCTCGGTTTTCTCCTCGGATACTTCCACCTCCTTCTTCTCCACGACCTTCTCGCCGTCCTGCTCCGTGGTTTCCACAACGACTTTTTCTACGGTTTCTGCCGACATGATGGACGAGGTGTGGAAATTGTCCGAATTTATAGGTGCGCGCGTCCGCTCAATGGGGAAATGTCTCCACTGAATACCAGGGCGAACGAGACAAAAAGAAAGGGGGGCAGGAAAGTGTCTCTATGTAATAAGGAAAGTTTCTGTTTTCGTTTTCTGTTTTTTTCCGTGTCGTCTGTGGTCGCAGGTGTTATGTAGATAAGTAATAGGAGCTGGACGAAATAACGAAAAGGAGTTTGCACTATTCATTCTGATTATACTTCCAGATAATGTTTTCTGACTGTCCTATCGCCGTTTCGCCAGATTCTGCTTCATTCCGCGTCTTTAGGTGATTTCATTTGCCTTTCGCTCGAAATGGCACACATATTGACCGCCTGCCACCAAAGTCGCCAACATCAAAATGAAATATAACAAGCACACCAGAAAGGAAGTAATTGGGAATCTTCGTTATCGGCTAGAACCCGCTTTCAACACTTTCAATACTATCATTAAGTGCTCCAGTGATTGACTTCTCCGGCACACAGCTCACACTCTTCTCATCAACCACCCCCACCATGTCCAATGTCAGCGTCACAAAAAACACAAGGATGGCCGACCTAATAAACTACAGGCTTCGAGTGACCATCATAGATGGTCGTTCTTTCGTGGGCCAGCTTTTGGCCTTCGACAAGCACATGAACTTGGTGTTGGCCGACACAGAAGAGGCCAGAATCACCAAGAAGAGTTACCAGGAGCTTGCGAAGTCGAAGGTTGGCGGACAGGTCAAGGTGGCAGAGGAAAAGCGGTTCCTTGGGTTGATTATCTTGCGTGGCGAGCAGGTGGTGAATTTGACTATAAAGAGTGGCCCAACAGCAGACATTAAGAAGCGCTTAGCGCAGTTGAAGCCGGGAAAGGGCGTGGCACGACCATTGAAGGTGCCTGTGAGCCAGAAGAGCAAGCTCCGGGGGCCTCAACGCAGTGTATAGTAAAGAGACGATAGTAATGGGACGAATGGTTCGGGACTGTAGGGCTAGAAATGGTAAATACCGGCGGTGTTACCTTTTGGTTGAGCTCGTGTGAAGTTGGAACCGTTGTAAGCGAGAAATACGGGTATTTGCCTTTTCAGAGATGACTTACATGGGATCTCCGAAGACATACTTGGGATCTCCGAAGACATACTTGGGATCTCCGAAGACAGAAACTGCGGGACCACGGAAACACTCTAAATGATACGTGTTCATTTTGGTTCTCTTCTGGGACTATCTGGAAGGAACGATGGGAAGACGTTGGAGACAAGGTACCATGGAGTGATCAGCTCAAGCCCCACCACGGCAACGAAACCTGACACTAAGTCGTGAGCCCAACTACGACATTATCCAGCCCGAGCCACGAATCACTGAGCACAAAAACACTCTCCTCAATCCCAGAAGCCTCATTTGTCCCTCCTTTATAAGAGAAAGTTGAAGCATAGCATGACGTGTGATAGAGAACAACGCATCCACTTCAACTACGACTCTCAACTCCGCTGCCACACGATGTTTGAAACAGTAAACCCACTTGAAATATGAATGCTGATATCAATATAGATAACATTCATTAATGATACTCTAAAGTCAAGAGGACTACACTCACTAAGCCGGATGGAAAGACCAGGTAAAGCTTGCTAGGGTTTTAGGTCATCTGCCGGGTCAGCCCGCTGCAATGAAGATATTCAATAAGGTAAACACAGAGTGGATCTCGATCCGGGAGATGAGCCGGGCCAGGACTCCCAGCTCGGTCCCAATGCAACGTGCCGACGTCAGCGTGACCTCGCCACAACTCCAAAGCCATGCAGAACAGCTCACTAGCCAAATGGTCCGAACGGTACTAGGTACTACCAGGCAAGGTGGCATCTGGTACCTGGTCGCCTTGCAAACCATGGTATACCATGGTAAACCAAGAAAACCAAGGAAACCCTACCCAACCAAAGAAAACTCGCAAACCAAGGAAACCCTAACATACCACCGTAAACCTGAAAGCCTCACAAAAAGCAATCCAGATTGTTCCGTTGTCATCGATGGTTACCTTGAATACTGGATACCGTGGATACCGAGGATGCTACGATGACAGGAGGCCCCTCAGCAGCAGTTGGAGCCGTTCTTGCTGCGCTTCTCCTGTGGCGCGGGCGTCAACGAGATGGTAGGACCCCCAGAAGGACGCACGGCCGCCGCGTCGGAGGTGTCCAACTGGTGTTTGCTGATCATCTCGTAGATGTTCTTCAACAACTGGTGGAACGACAAGTCCACGTTGTCCGACGACAACGCCAGCGCTTCGGTGAACAACAAGCTGTTCTCAGTGGCAAAGCTCTTGGCCTCCTCCGTGGGCACCGCCCGCAAGTGGTCCAAGTCCGACTTGTTGCCCACCAACTCGATCACGATGTTGGCGTCCGCGTGCTCCTTGAGCTCCTTCAACCATCTGGACACCAGCTCGTACGACTCGGTCTTGGAGATGTCGTAGACAATCAACGCACCCACAGCTCCGCGGTAGTACGCCGAGGTGATGGCACGGTACCGTTCCTGGCCCGCGGTGTCCCAGATCTGGGCCTTGACCCGCTTGCCGTCGATTTCCAACGTTCTCGTGGCGAACTCCACGCCGATGGTGGAGCGGGACTCCAAGTTGAACTCGTCGCGGGTGAAACGCGACAACAAGTTGGACTTGCCCACGCCGGAGTCGCCGATCAACACGATCTTGTAGAGGTACTCGTAGTCGTACGAGTAGTCGTCGGTGTTTTCGCTCATTTTGGGCGGAGGTTAAGTGACAGGAGTCAGTCGTAGGTGGTTGAAAACCGCGGTTGCACACCCGTACACCTGGGGCTGGCAAAAAGAACACGAGTAAAGGATGGCTGTGATTTTATTGTTTTTGTTGTGTTTGGGTTTTGCTTTTGTTTTTGGTTTGGAAAGGTTTGGCGTGGTTGTGGTTTTGGCCTGGTTTTGATTTTTTGGGCGTTGGGGTTAGAGGTGCTGGTGCGTATTCCAGAGCCCTGTGCCGAACGTAAATGGAAATAAGTTGATGTTGGCTCTGTAGATTGTTCTTTTGGCTAAGAGCGAGATTGGAGTCGTGGTTCTGACCTGATGCATGGACATGGTGGGGATTTTATTCAAAATGTGCAAGTAATGCCAATAGTCTTCTCGCTTAGAGCGGCTGGGGCAGCGCAATCCGAACAATGGAACCCTGCCTGTGATTTCTTACCCCACCCATCTACAACAGCCCAATGTAGAACAGCCCTCATCATTTACCTGTATTCAATTTTAGTTCCAAGATTTCCAGGCCACATTACGCCTGCGAGCATTCGGACCGACATGAGGCGCTGAGCTGAACAACCGACCAATTTACTCTAGAGAGCAGCGACTGATCGGAGACATTCCGCCAGACGTGGCCCGACAACAAAGATTCCTTACTCCCGGCCCCGTCTGCTGTCGTCGCGGGCGGCCTTGCGCTCGAGCTCGTCCCAGTCCTCGCCATTGTCACTCTCCTCGCCGCTTCCACTGGCACTGGCGTCAGAGCCGGAAGAGTAGTCCTCGCTTCCATCCTCCTCACTGGCAACTTCCTCGTCAGAAGGATCGTCGTCAGAAGCCTCGAACTCCGACTCCTCGTCCTCCGACTCGTCCATATCGCTGTCACCGTCGCCAGTCAAGCAGATCCAGCCTCCGTCAGCAAAGAACGTGTATGGGTCGGAGGTCACCGTCTTCATAAGCGCGCCCCAGTTCAAGTTCATCAGACCCTCACTGAACGGAATGTCCACGTCCGTCAACCAGTTCTTGACGTCCTCCAACAACTCCATGGGGATGGTGTTGATGTGCACCACGGGCTTGCTGAAGTCCTTGAACACAAACACCATGTCGAAGTTCTTCAAGCCAAACTGCACACGCTCCAAGTGGGCAATCTCAATCTCCTCCAACGTCACCACCAAGTATGGTGGGTCAATGAGCGAGATGAGGCAGTCTCTGGTGGGCATACAGAACACTGCCGACCGGAACGGCACACCCTGGAATCCAAGCTCTCTGAATGGCATGTCCAAGTCGAGCACGCCCTTGGACGCGTCGGAGATCTGCTCGGCAAACGTCTTGAACTCCTTGTCCAACATGGCCTTTCTCTTTCTCTCCTCCTGCTCCTGCTGCAACTCGTCCTCGTCTCCGTATCTGTAGCGTCTCTTGCGGCCTCCAGTCTCGTCAAAGGCCATGTCGCTGGCCTCTCTGTAGAACTGGACGTCGAGCGTCTTCCGCTTACCGATCATGATGGGGCTCTTCAAGTGGCAGTGGATGATCACAATGAGCTCATCCTTGCACGGCTGGAAGAACAAGTGCTTGATGTTCAGGAACAAAATGTCGATCTTCTGGTCCGCGCGGAATGACGCCTGGTAGCGCAAACCGTTCTCGTGGATCTGCAACACGCCACCCACCTTCTTGGTCTCGGGAGTGGGGCGCACGAACACCTGCTCCAACTTCTTGACCCGCGAGCCCTTCAACTCCACCAAGTTGCCCTGCGAGACAACGTCGGCGAGCTGCTTCTTTTCCGCCTCTCTCTTCACGCTGTCCTTCTTCAAGTCCTGGATGGCCTTGTACACGTCCACCATGCGTTGGCGGTCCCGCGATCTGAACGTGAGCGACCGCACGAACTGATTGTCGGGAGCGTCCTCGTACGGCAACTCGGTTCTTCTGGAGTTGTTGCCGCCAGCACCGGGCGAGTTGAAGTTCAACCGCAAGTAGGTGTAGTCGCCCTCCTCGTTCTGCGAGCCGTTCTTGAACGAGTTGATGTGGAACGGCACAGGACGGCCGCAGATTGGCAAGATGATGGTGTGGTTCTTGTAGTCGATGTGGATCTTCAAGTCACGCACGTTGCTGGGAATCTGCGACTCCCGCACATACGACTCGTACCGCTTGAACACCGGCTTGTGGTCGGCGGCGTCGGTGGCGTCGGCCTGGGAAAAGCGGGCCAAGCCCTCCTGCTGCCGCTTCTCGTGCAACTTTTTCTGGATCTCCTGGCGCACCTTCTCGGCGTTGACGTCGTCGGAGGCCGAGGTCTCGTGGCGCAACTTCGACTTGAGGATCTTCGAGTTGGCCTCGTTGATGGCCAACTTCTTCTCGATGGTCAAGTCCTTCTCGGACTTCAACTTGCGGTCGCCGTTCTGCGGCTTCTCCTTGACCTTGTCGTCGTCCTTGAAGTAGAAGGTGATTTCTCTTCTCGACTTCTGGTAGTTGGTCAAGAGAATGGCCTCGCCCTCGCCGACCTTGAAGGTGTCGGTGAGAAGCAACGCGTAGTTCTTCAACTTGGCGTTGGTGGCGGCCGCGTTGGTCAAGTTGTTGAACCCGATAGTCAACGACACCACCTGGCCGTTGATCAACTTGCGGTCGCTTTTGTTGTTCAACACCAACGTAGAGTCGCGGAACTCCAAGCCCGTGAGCCAGCCCGCGTTCTTCGTGAAGTGCTCAGCCAACTCGGGTTTTTTGGTCTTGATGAACGCAAGCGCCCCCGTGTACACCTCGCTGGCGACCTGGCCGTCCTTCAACAACGTCTTGGCAATGTGCTCCTGCAACTGCAACAAGAGGTCGTAGTTGGCCTCCATCTCCAGGGTGGGGTCGATCAAAAACGTCCGGGCGATGTTGGAGCAGTAGTTTTTGTAGCGCAAGCCGAGAGACGCGACGATGGCGCCGTCGCCCACAAATTTTTTTTCCGTTGACAAGGCGCTGGGCTTCAAGTCAAAGTCGCCGCCGCTCTGCACAATGGGAGAGTAGCACCAGTCCACTTGCTCGGGGTCAAAGTCGCGGTTGGACTGCAACAATTTCTTGCCGATCGCCGACTTGGTGTACCACTTGGTGCTGTCGATTTTCTTGTCGAGCTTGTCGGAGATGTCCACGTTGGTGGTTTTCACCTCCTCGTCGACAACCACCATCATGTCGTTGGCAAACGAGTCCATCATCACCACCGAGGCCCGCGCAGCCAATTGCGTGCTGCCAAACTCGTCCAGGTCCTTCAACTCGAGGCACTTGGACACGAAAACCGCCGCGTCCACGTACTCGAAGTTGGCCTCAGCTGAAACCTGCTTCCACTCGTCGATAAACTTGCCACGGAACGTGTCCTTGGTGATGGAGCCGATTTTCTTGCCGTCTGCCGAGGCCTTCAACTCCGCCACCAAGTCAGCAAACAACTTCTGGTTGTGGTCCTGGTCTTTGGTGCGGGCCCAGATCTCCAACTTGCTGGAGTTCTGGGTGGGCGGCGTGGTCAAGTGCTTCAAGTGCTTGGCCTTGCCCTCGGACGTTATTATCACGCATTTGTCCTGATTGATGAAGATGGCCGTGTGGGCAAACTCGTAGCCAAGGAGCCAAAGCTGCACCACGGTGGACTTCTTGTAGGTGGACTCGTCATCTCCCGCCCCCACCATGAACAAGAGGCAGGGGAAGTCTGCGCCGGCCACCAAGTTCTTTTGGATGATGGACAACCGCTTGTGGAACGCTGCTGCGTCGATGACGACTTCCGACATTGTTGGGGTGGTGAGAAAGATGGTGAGAAGTCGACACTGTCTGGTGCACGGGTGTAGGACGCGCCGGCAGAGGAGGGGAGTTGGTTTCAAAAAAGAGGAAGGGTTTTGGCGATATGAGCAGATTTTTGGTTTTGTTAGTTAATTGCTTTTCTGGGCTGATTGATAGTTTGGTGAATTCTGGTTGAGTTTTGATTTTTGGTGTTTAGTGTTTGGCTGTCGTGGACGTGCGCACCCAATACATGGCAGTGGGTGAAGTGGCGAGAGGTGAAGAGCGGAAGGGCGAAGAGTGGCGAATCGATACATGCAGACAGAGAATGAAACGAGTGCGTCTGTTTTGATCCTCGAAGTGGTCTGCTGAAGAAGGTGATTTGGCAAAGGTATTGGCTGGTCAATGGGTGAGACTGACAGGTTCTACAATGTGTCTTCCTAAATGATCGAATGAGTACCTATTTTGATATTTGTGGGTCAATAGTGTCCGGTGTACCTAGTTCCTATTATGATGTATTTGACGTAGAGTCTTTTTTCAATCACCGTGTTGTAGCCATTTACATAATGTTATCGAAGAGGTGGGTGCTGTTTTGCTCCTAAAGAGAGAG
This sequence comes from Sungouiella xylosa, assembly GCA_023158955.1. Taxonomy (NCBI): domain Eukaryota; kingdom Fungi; phylum Ascomycota; class Pichiomycetes; order Serinales; family Metschnikowiaceae; genus Sungouiella; species Sungouiella xylosa. The sequence continues at coordinate 2,007,656 of JAHWDG010000001.1, read as the reverse complement.
GAGTTCGGTCATTATCGGATTTCCTCATTGCGGCCAAATTCACACGCGTCGCTCGTCTGCCCATTGGCGGAATTCACACTGAGTCTGAATACCAGTACTCTGTGCCAACGACTAACCACCAGACTCCTCCAATTTGTTCCCGTGCTTTTGTTCGTTTCGGTGCTTGCTTTTGCACCATTGTCTGATGATAGTTCACGGCCACCGTTGTTCTCCGTGACTTTCGCAGCCACCTCATCATGGCGATATGCCTAGGACTGGTTAATTCCATTCCTGCCATTTTTTCCGTCATTTCATCTTGCGATGAGATAAGGATAGTGGCAATGATGCGCGGTTGTCTCTACTCCTTCTTCGTTGGATCCAGACAAGTATATGGATGCCAGTCCAGAGAAAGGAAATTAATCGCAGGTGGTTGTCTCGGCAGGAGTCATGGGACAATAAGCAATACTTAGGTAACTATTTAGCAATCCTTAGGTAACTAAATACGTAGGTAACTATTTATTTAACGACTACAATTGGTCTGTGAGTCTTCGTCTCCCTCAGTATGGCTACGGAAGCGATTGGATCTGTTCAACAATATCAAATTACCTCAGACAACGGCAAATCAGCGTTTGCTTTCCTTCCACTTGTCATATTTATCAAACACCACTGGTCGTTTCCTTCTTACGTCTTCTTACGTTCTAGCGCTGACGGAACCCCAACCAACGGGCACCCACTTTAGGTTCTAGGGCGAGGATTATGGTTGTTGGGAAGAGGGCACGTGCTAAAGACCGCCAGAGCATCGTTGTCCCGCTTCATCCTTCTTGATGTGTTTTACTTGACGCGTTAAAAAGAGCGCTGCTGCTCGTCCACCACAAGTAATAGTCCAAGTAGCTGTCTCGCCAGTTTTTATGGAACAATAGAAAATGCTCGAATTTCCAAGTACTTAAACATCAAGATCTGGTAAGCCAGTGCTCTTCCACCCGATACAGCTGCGAATGGTTACTTGTGGGTCTGGGCACCTGCTCATCTCAGAGTACTACAGAAACCAACATACCCACTACAATTTGCTCCCTCCTCCTTCAATCTCCTCCCAATTCTTCCCCCATTTTCTCTGTTTGAATTTTCTCCCCCATTTTTCCTCCCTCATTTTCCTCCCTCAGTTTTCCTCCTCAATTACCTACCCTCGCTTCCCCCACCTCTCCTCCTCCACGCTTCCATCTATTAGTACTGCACCGCTGAACCACTAGACCCACCCAAACAAACAAATAAAAAAGGAAAAAACCCGCTGCATTTTCGAAACAGAGTCAAACCTTTCCCCTATCCTTACCCTTCTTCTCCCATTTTCTTCCCTTTTTCTTTTCCTGTTTCTTCCCTCCACCTTCCACCTACCATTCACGTCTCCTCTGTTATCTACACTCCGCGACGCGTACAACATGTTCAGACAAACAAAGCGCCGAACCGCCGGGCGGCGCAACTTCGAGGACGTCGCCGCGTACTCCGCGACCGACTCCGCGTACCCCCTGCGTCTCTCCTTCTACGACCTCCCTCCGCTCGAGGAAATCACGTTGGAGGAGTTTGAGACGTGGGCCATCGACCGCCTCAAGATCTTGATCGAGATCGAGTCGTGCTTGGCGCGGTCCAAGTCGTTGAAGGAGACCGAGGCGGTGGTGCGCCCGCTCTTGCTTCAGTTCGTGCCGTTGGCTCCCAACACCACTGCGGGCAACCCGCAAGTATTGGCCGAGCGCCGCAAGGACTACTACTCCCACTACACGTTGCGGTTGGTGTTCTGCCGCACCGAGGAGCTCCGGCGCAAGTTCGTGCGCAACGAGACCACGTTGTTCAAGATCCGCTACAACATGCTCCAGCCCAAGGAGCAGCAGGAGTTTGTCCGCCTCAACTCCGGCAAGTTGGCGTGGGAGTACATTCTGAACGAGGAGAAGCTCGACAAACTCGACGCGTTGGTCGCTGCGCTGGGCGCCACCATCCGGTCGGTGCTCACCGCGGAAAACTCCGGCGACTCCTCCTTCCTGATCACCCACGAGCAGGTGCGCCAGCACATCCGCAACAAGGAGCTGTTCATCCGGTTGCCCTTCGAGAAGGTGCCGGCGCTCGTGTCGCTGCGCCAGGTCTACTTGGAGCGCGGATATGCGTACATTCCGTCGACGTTGCAGGTGAGCTTGCTTCTGGTGGTGTTTTCCGAGCTGTTGGCGCACGCGCTCATGCGCACGTTCCAGGCGCTTCCGCGGTTGGAGGAGGACGACCGGTTGTTGCCTCTCCTCAACAACTTGTCGCGCAACTTCGCCAGCATCCAGTACGACGGCTTGGGCGACGCCGCGTCCGACATCACCGCCGCCGCCGTCACCACCGCCGACATCACCAAGCACTACCCGCTCTGCGCCACGCACTTGCAGAAGACGCTTGTGGCCAACTCGCACTTGAAGTACGGCGGGCGCCAGCAGTTGGGCCTCTTCCTCAAGGGCATCGGGCTCAACGTGGACGAGGCGTTGAAGTTCTGGCTGTTCCAGTTCACGAAGCTGTCCAAGATGAACATGGACTCGTTCAACAAGGAGTACAAGTACAACGTGCGCCACGTGTACGGCTTGGAGGGCGGGCGCATCAACTACAAGCCGTGGGACTGCAACACCATCTTGCTGAAGCCCAAGCCGCAGAAGGGCGAGGCCCACGGCTGCCCGTACCGCGACTTGTCCTTGGACGCGTTGGTGTCCAACTTGACCGAAATGGGCATCGACCAGCACGACGCCAACGGCATTGTCGAGGACGTCAACAGGCACGACTACACCGTGGCGTGCACGCGGGTGTTTGAGCTCACCCACAAGGCGCAGATGGCCCGCGCTGCCAAGCCCGAGAACCTCCACATTACCCACCCCAACTTGTACTTTGACCGCTCGCGCCAGTTGGACAAGGCCGACAAGCCGGACAAGCCAGTGGCGGCATAAACCGGAGGCGGCATATAAACAGGAGGCGGTCTAGGAACGGAGGCGGCATCAACCTCTACATTTGCTTCAATAAATAGTTGGCTACTTAGCGCTACCGCAACTCGAGCGACAGCCACAAGTCCTTGAACGCGTGCCACGACGCGCCGCTGCCGCAGAGCCCCACCCAGAACGGCGTCAAGCAGCCCTCGTACAACGACCAGTGCACCACCAACGGCAACTGCACCACCTGCTTGAAAAGCGCAATCTTCCACGCGTGGTTCCACTTGGCCCGCGGGGTTCTCCGGATGAGCTCGACAATCTCAATCACAAGGTACGCGCCCCACACCCGCAGGCACCAGATGTACGTCTCGATGCACCAGTAGTTGTTGTCGCTGGTGCCCACCCAGTTGTGGTCGGTGAGCCAGCCGGCGTTCTCGAACAACTCCAAAACAAGGCAGTTGATGGACTGCAAGAAGTTGACGAACCGGTCGAGCTTGGGCGCCGCCAGCGCGGGGTTTACGAGGGCGGCAAACTCGTCGATGATCCACGGCATGTACTTTATCGAGTCTGTCAAGCGGTTGAAGATCCGCACGTCGGCAATGTACGACGAGATGGCCTTCAAGTGCACTGCCAAGTTGGACACCTCCGGGGCGCCTTCCTTTTCGGTGCTCTCTTTTTCCGTTGTCTCTGCGATCAACGTCTTGCTGAACGCCTTGAGGTACAATCTGTTGATCACACGGACAAGGCTGGTTCTCTGCGAGCGCAAGAACGCCCTGATCTTGGGCTTGTTGTTCAAAATCGAGCTCAACAAGAGCGTGAAGTAGCAGATGAAGTAGAGGTTGGTGTCCACGGTCGCGCTGCTGGCCAAAACCTTGTCGCTGATCTGCTGGTAGAAGTTTCTTGAGAGCACTGTCTTGGATAAGATGCGATTTAGCTTCAAAAGCAACGGAAGCGGGAGAACACGGGACCCGGTGGTGCTGAGTGGCGCTGCGATTTTGGTCATTTCCATGTCTCTATGTGTCTAGTACGTGTAGCAGTCTCTAGCAAGAATTGTCTATGGATAACTTGTGGTTGGGTAGCGGTATCTCAGCGGGCCTGCAGACGGGCGACCGGAACCTCGGACCTAATCGGGCAGGAATATACTGTGACTGAGGGACAAGAATGTTAGAATTGGCGTTGGGGACGAAGTAGGCGCGTTTTGAGTATTGCTGAAGGTTCTTCTTTGTATTTTATTTTGTATTTTGGGTGTTTTTTGTAGTACACGCGGAATTTCGATTTTTAGCGGCCTTTTGTTAGTTTGGCCGTTGTGCGGTTTCCCCACAGAAATTGTGCGATTCCGGGGATTAGCCCAGACTCAGGACTAGCGGAAGACAAAAAATAACAGCGAGCTAAAAGTAGCCAATCCCGACAAAAGCCGATACATAAATAAGTCGGAATTCTCTGTGAGTCGGTACTGCCAGTGTTCTCATGTTGGGTCAGATTGCGGGCACCGAGTTTCTTCAAACCTACACTGGCCAAGGCAACTCTATCCGGCGGATCGTCAAAGAGGAAGAAAGAATTTAGTTCTCGCGGTAGTAGTTTTTGGATCTTAGAGTAAAAGTATCGATCATGGCGAACGATTCGGTTCGACAACGGTACAATTAACATCTCTCGCATCTATCACCGACAACGACCGTCACAACATGCTTTCTCTGTTATCACCAGAAGCTAGCCAAACAGAATCACTAGCATTGATCAACCCCCAGCACTGACTAGCCCCAGAATTCACCCCCAGCAAAAATTAGGATCTCCTGTTTCACCACCAGTTATTCCGAAGAGAACATACGCTCCGTAACTATTTTATCAATTATCACCTTATGTATCACAATTACCTGGGCCAGCGGCTCCGATTATTACTCTAGAAATCTCACTTGGAGTTCGACGACACAACATCAATGTTGCGCTGGAACTCCTGCTGCTCCTTCGAAGCGTACACCTGCAAGGCGTGCTCGTCGGCAGAACCAACAGTCTCCAACACAACCTCGTTGATCTCCTCAACCTCGTCGGAAATCTGGGGCAAGAGCAAGTTCAAGAACAAACCAACGAAACCAGTCACCGCGAAGCCGGTCTCCATCACCAACACAATGGCGTCGAAGAAACCCAGCAAAGCCTTGTTGCTTCCCGTGTAGGTGAACACACTAGAGAACCAGGTGGGAACCAAAGTAGCACCAATACCGGGCAAGAGCGACGCAGTCAAAAGGAAGCGGTCTCTTCTGGTGAACTCGGTGGTGGAGATAATCTTGATACCCGAGACAGCCACTGACGTGAACAAGAACGAGGTCATGCCTCCCAAAACCGGCTTGGGAATGGACACAATGGCACCGGCAAATTTGCCAAACACACCCATGACAATCAAGAAGAACGCACACCAGTAGCCAACTCTTCTGTTGGCACACTTGGTGACGGAAATGACACCATTGTTCTGGGCAAAGGTGGACATGGGCGTCACCGTCATCAAACCGGACAACATACCGTTCAAACCGTCGCAGAGGATACCGCCCTGGATTCTGGACTCGAACAACTCGCCCTCGACCTCCAATCTCGACACATCGCAGGTGGCAGTGATGTCACCGGTGGCCTCCATGATCAAAGTGATGTACACGGCCAAGAATGGCAACACGATTGGGCCGTAGACCTTCAACTTGAACGTGTGCACCCAAGGGAAAGTGGCCACGGGAGCCACATCAATGTCCTCGTGGGAGAAGTAACCACAGGCAGCAGCAACAATGCATCCAATGAGCAAACCGACAATAACGGCACAGGACTTCATGATGGGAGCACCAAAACGCTCACACAAAATGATGGAGACGTAGACGAGGAAACCCAAACCAATGAGTCTCGCAGATCCCCAAGGCAAGTTCTTGTTAGTACAGGTGCTGTCCATGCAGCCGGAGCCGCCAACCCAGTCCTCGAAACCAGACTCAATCAAAGAAACACCAATCAAAAGGACCACAGGTCCGGTGACAATAGCAGGGAACACTTTCTGGAGCACCTTCGATGGAGCAAAAGAGACCAAAATGTTAAGCATGGCACACACGACACCAGTGGCCAAAATATGTCCGTATCCATCGGGGCATGCCTGCTGAACACCGTCGACAGTCTTACAGATTCCGTTAGTGTACATCATAGGAATGGCCTTGGTGACGATGGTGATGGTCGAGAACGAGGTTCCCACCACCGAAAGCAAACCAGTTCCGATGAAGTAGGGGGTTCCATAAATGTGGAAACGGGTGATCTGAATACAAGACAAAATACCAGAGACAATCAACGACGACGAGACCAAATACTCGGAAAGCTTAGTGGGCAAGTTGGCAGTGGCGGAAATAATAATGGGTGGAGTCACCACACCAGCCAACATGGCCAACGAATGCTGGAAACCCAAGAGAAACCCGAGAAAGAGGGGCATGTCGGAGTTCAAGCCAAAAAATGGCTGGGTCTTTGGCGGCTTCTTCGAGAATGGCAAGTCCGGAATGAAGAGGTAGCCATAGTCGTAGTCACCAAAGAAACCTTCGAGAGTGGTCCACTTGTGAACGACTCTCTTACCATATGTGCTCAATCCTGCCTTGCTGATCATGATCGAATTACGAAGATTACGGAGGGGAGCTCGAGCATTATATACGTTGGCAATACGGAAAACCGTCAATGGGTTATCAGCACTTGCACCTGCACATGTGGAAAGGCTTTACCAATGAGGGTGCGAGATTAGCGATGTATGCCGTAGGGCCGTTGATAACCCTTTAAGCCCTTTTTCGGGATTTTCCAGCTAGTAATCACAAGCTTGCGGGTCCGTTTGTCGGGGGATTTTAAAAGCACTTTGACAGGATCTCCGTACCTGCTTGACAGGGATCTTGGCGGGGAGGGCGACAGCTCTTGGCGCTGTCAAAAACGGCCTTGGCGGAAGTTTCCCGCGTGCTTGGCACGCCCTTTCCTTTTTCGCTAATATTCGGGGACTTCCCGACAGATAAGATAACAGAAAGCGCGGAATTCGCCGGCGAAATATTTCGCGCCGTCCGGTCCGGCATCGGGATTGAGGCAGGGCCCGCAAAATAAAACCGGAAAAGACCGAAATGGGGCTTGTCAAGCGGCCGGGTACACCACGAACTTCTCCTGATGGTCTGATTGATCATGTAAGCGGAATTCTGGACGTACGCTGAACCCTGGAAGCGGAGCTGGACTGCAGACATTGGAAAAGATTGCCGTGGGGGTGTATGCATGGAAGCGAAGAAGCGCTGCACCTCTAATACTTGAGTATAGCTGAATCCGGAGTGGCCCGAGATAACGAAGCCTCAGGCGTCGACCACTACCGTAAAACATCGAACGGAAAATGAAGGCACCGACTTAAACCTACGGCAAACTAATGGTTCTGCAACTAAAAAGCTTCTTTACACTTCAAGAATTTGGACCAGCACCCGCCAAGGGCACGGCCGACGGTGCAGGCCGCACCCGAATCCACGTGATCACACACGTGACCGGGTTCACGTGCCGCCATGAACGGGCGTGCCGGCCCGTTCTAGAAAAACCTGCCTGATTGCAGGACATGAGGACGATCTTTGGCGTGCCGCCAGCGAGAGAGATCGGAGATGTGAGCGACTACCTGCAGGACATCAGGTAACCAATCATTTTTGGCGCCCGTTCACCGGCGTGCATTCTCCACCGAGCGGAGATGTCGGGCAGGGCGGGCGTACCTTATCGAATCCCCCACAAAAAAAAAAGTACAATGGCGATGTGTCACCAGATGCACAATGCTTACAATGGCTGAGGTGGCACCCATTGTGGTACGGTTCGGTACCTTGGGAAGAATGCCAAGTATAATATCGCATGCACGGTTGCCGGATTGGGCCGACGTGTATACAGCGCCAGGAGCGGTAGAAGATAGGAGCTGGAGAGGAGTGCATGACGACGGGGCATGCGTCAAAGCAACACTGTCAACCGCGGGGCGGACGGGTGACGTTGGCGTTGACAGTGACGGCGTGGGGGCCGCGCCGCGCCCAAATGCTGTCATCACGGAGTCGGTGCAGGGCCGCCAACGCAGGCACCAGGGATCGTAGTACCACCGCGGTGAAAAGCATCATCTATATCGGAAATTGCAGATACAGTCACCGAAACAACAAGCCCCAGTGCCTGGGCCCAGCCCGCGTAGCCGCCGTAACAAAAAACGTAATGCAAACAATATCCCGAAAGGACACCTGTTCCACGATCACGGGAGCCAAGAGCAGGTGGTGAGGCACACAAGCAGGCACCCAGAGATGATCCGAATTCTACCACGCTAGCATCTTTTTTTATCGCGACGTGGCTCCTCGACCGTTTTCTCTTCCCTTCCATGGCCAATGTTTATCACGTTTAGAAAGAAATACGTCCAGGTGGCCGCGGTAGTGGGCCTCTTGGTGGTGGTGCTGTTGTCGGTGCTGCTGGGGTCGTCATTGCACCACTTGCGCAACCTCAACTACATGGACCTGTTGCTGCTTTCGGTGTGGATGTCGCTGGGCCTGGCGCACCTGTCGCTCACCGACCCCGACTCGCTGTTCAACCACAAAGTCTCCGTGCTCATGTCCCACAAGCAGAAGCACGACGTGGAGGACCGGTTCTGGGTCACCGACACCGACATCACCGAGCAGCAGACCAAGTTACAGATCCCCGAGTACTTCATGCTCCCCGACAAGGAGCGGCCCGACATCCAGCCGTTTGACCCGCGGTTCACGTTGGCGTTCTACTACAACTACATCCGCGAGAAGTCGGCCGAGTCGCGCGCGGTGTCAGGCCCCTTCCACTGGGCCGACTGGATCGACATGCTGGTGCTCGACCCGTACCTTTTGAACCCCAACCTCAAGGACCAGGACTGCGCGGTGTTCGACGCCAAAAAGTACGAGCAGGAGCACTTCAGCGACAAGGAGAAGGAGGGCCGCCAGTTCCACGGCACGCGCGACTTGGACAGCTACTGTGTCAACGACCGCGACCTCCCCGAGGGCTTTGACGACGGCAACCGCTTGCGCATGGGCTTCAACGTCAAGGGCTACTTTGGCCGCATGCAAGAAGACAAGGTGCGGTTGGCCGGCAAGGCGTACCTCTACACGATGGCGCCGCCGCCGCGCGCGCTCGTGTTTTTGACCAGCGACGGGCTCTACAACATGACCCCGACCACCAAGGGCAAGCTCTTGCACAACGGCATGGTGGAGCGTTTCCTCGCAGCCAACGACGGACAGCCGCACGTGTCCACGTTGAGGCAGTACCGGCGGCTCCGCAAGGAGGTGATGCCGTTCCGCGACCAGGTGGTGAACGACTACGAGGTGCACTTGAAGCACGAGGACTTCGTGTTGCACCCCATCAAGACCGTCAACGAGCTCGAGGAGTTGCGCAAGACGGGCACCGGGTTGTCGCCGCAGCAGCAGACGTACTTGGAGTCGCTCCGGTACAGCATGTCCGTGGACAACCGCCCGCCCAAGTACTTTTCCGAGGCGTCCATCTTCGCCACCTTCGTGGGCGAGCACTACGACTGGCGCTTCTTCAACGGCAACAAGTTGGGCAGCTCCGAGCAGGTGGTCACGCTCCACCGCATGATCCGCGTGTGGCTCCTGTTCTGCCGCAAGGCGGGCGTGACCACGTGGTTGGCCCACGGCCTGTTGTTGCTGTGGTACTGGAACGGCATCGCCTTCCCCTGGGACAACGACGTCGACGTGCAGATGCCCGTCATGGACTTGCAGAAGCTCAGCTTGCACTACAACCAGTCGCTTGTCGTCGAGGACCCCGAGGACGGCTTCTCTCGCTACTTCTTGGACTGCGGCACCTTCATCACCACCCGCGGCCACGCCAACGGCAACAACAACATCGACGCGCGCTTCATCGACGTGGACTCCGGCTTGTACGTGGACATCACCGCCTTGGCCGTGAGCGACGACCGCAACCCGGACCGGTACAACTACTTGCTCCCCGAGGACTTGGACCGCAAGTCCAAGACCAACGCCGACGTCAACAACCAGTTGCAGGTGTACAACTGCCGCAACCACCACTTCACCTCGCTTGCGGAGATCCTGCCGTTGGTGCGCTCCTACGCCGAGGGCGAGGTCGCCTACATCCCGCGCCGCTACCTGGACATCCTCACCAACGAGTACCACGACAAGGGAATGCTCCAGAAGTTCTTCAAAGGTCGCCTCTTCATGCCCCAACTCCGCTTGTGGGTACACCAGGACGACTTGCGCTTTTTCCTCCGTCACCGCAAGGAGTGGCTCGAGTACTTCCTGGCCACCCTCGACCCCAACGTCAAGTACGTCAAGCCCAAGATCGAGGGCGACTTGACCTCCCGCGAGTTGGCCTCGTTGTTGAACTTCCGCGAGAAGGACTTGGTCGAGCTCTTGCACAACGAGAACATCCTCATGGACTACATCAAGTCCCGCGACATGACCTCCGTGCACGAGAACGAGATCATGCGCCTCTTGTTCGGCAAGTCCACCTCGCGCATCGTCATGCTGGCCCCCGACTTCTCGCCCTTGAAGTACGAGCCGTTCTTGTACCGCATGCGCCACGACTACAACACATTTGAGAAGGAGGTGGCGCGGTACGGCGTGCTCTACAAGAACTTCTTAGACGCCAAACTGCGCTACCAGGACAACAAGGAAGATGATGAGGAATAGGCAGCATATTAGCATTGCTCGCGCCGCGAGCACATCTTTGTATTTTACTTCTCAAAAGACTTTTTATAATAAATTGAACTCAGGAGTGGGGTAGAGAGCCTATTTACGAGACAATGGACGAAGGCCGGGTGACATGATGACAGCGTGACGGCGAGAAGCGCGACGCCCAAGGAATAAGGTTTTCTTGAGGTTTTTTCTGTGAGACCTTATACGATTCCGCTTGCTGCCGTAATTACCGGAGCAACGACGACCCAGGTGGCTGGCTATAGCAAAATGTACGGCGATAACGTCAAACAACGTGGCTTAGAACTAATGTCAAAAAAAAAAACAATAGAAAATAACTTCAGCCTCGGCGTGATGCTGGAAGTGTCAGAAGAAGGTTTGGGGGTCACAATATGGTGCGAACACGTTCCTCAAAGCGTCGGCAAAGACTAAACTAGGTTGGCACGGCTTGTTTCTTTGCCTCAGAAACCTTATTTGAAGATATTGTAGCTGGGTGTGGCTGTTCGTCGAGCACTCAACCACAAGAATGCTGGTGTTCATGAACGGGCCACGCGCGTAAACTCGAAGAACAGTTAGCCCTAGCATATGTAACGCCAGCCACTCCAAGTGGTATTGTCCATACTCGAAAAATGGGACTGTCTCGAACATGAAGTGAGGTTTGACGGTGAAATCCAATTGCTTCCATCAGAACAGGCCAGCAGGATCGTTGCAATAGGGTGCCCACATCGCTTAATACCCGATCATCTAAACTGGATCTGGACAAAACGGCAAAATCAACGGTTTTGCCTACACCCACCGTTGGCAGTCCCGTGACCTCCAGCACGTGTTATGTAGTAGGTGCTAATTAATTACAGTCTGTAAACAGAGCCAAAGAAATGGTCCTCTGGGTACATGGAGGAGCAATTGAGCCTCAATTTCTTGGAAGCGTGATCAGAAACAGCATAGTTACATGCCTCTCAGGTATGGTCCAATTCTGAAGATCCATCAGCCCTGGTTGTTATTTTGGCTTTTCAGGTAAGAAAGGGCAACAGCGTCTATTAAATAGGGCAATCTCTGCTCAGTTGTCACTTCCCTATCGTCTTAGCTGACGCTCTTTTATTTTTTTCGACTTAGACTGGCTCCTTCAGACACTTCTTAATGGCCGTCCAACCGCGCACAACATCTTCAAACCCGATTTCCGTCCTCTCTCTGTCCATTTATTCCTCGCCCTGTTCTTCATTTCCTCGCCCTTTCCTTCTTTTCTTCCCTCATCGTTTCTGCGCTTCTCTCCACTTGTCCCTCCTTCTCTCGTCATTTTCTCGCCCTTGTCTACTCTCACTACATACACCAACAATAATGTACAGCAACTAAAAATACAAAACGGTCCGTGGCTACGACTTCTCGTCGAGCTTGCGACGCAACACCTCGATCTCGCGGTAGGCACGCTCCAACTCCGCCTTCAACTTCTCGTTGGACGCGTTCAACTCGCTCACCGCCTGCTCCGTCAACAACTTTTCCAACGTCCACTTCTCGATGTTGTTGTTCTCGTTCTCCTTCAACCGCTTGATGAACTCTACACCGTGCAGCAAAATGAGCGCCTTGTTGGTGTCGGACGTGGGGATCAACGCCGCCAACTCCTTAATGCCCTTGTTGATCAGGTCTCTGCGCCGGCGCTCCACCTCCTTGTGGTTTTCGCGGCGCACCCGGTGCCACTCCTCCGACCCATGCGGAGGCTTGGAGTTGCTACTGGGGGGAAGTGTTGTTGGCTGCAACAAGTTGGGGTCCAGGCGGTGGTGCAGCTGCACCAGCAGTCCGTAGTGGTGGTTCTCGTACGCCAAGCGCTGCTGCAACTGCTGCTGTTGCTGCTGGTGGTGGAGATTGAGGTGCAGCAGCAGTTGGTGGCTTAACGCCGCCGCGGCGGCGTTAGCGGTGTCTGCGTCGGAAACCAAGGAGGCAGCGGCGGCCACGGCATCGTCCTCGTCTTTTCCGGATCCGTCGTTGCCCGCGTACGACGACTGGTCGCCCAACAACTCGCTGTCGATGGCAATGTCCTCTTTCTTGGAGTCCTCGAGCTTGGACTTTTTAGCGTCGCCGTAGGGCGACAGGTTTTCTCTTTTGCTGACCATGGGAAAAATTGGCGCGCGGCAGTGGTGTGCGCGGACGTTTGTGTAATTAGCGGGTGTTTTTGCAGCCGCGGTTTTTGTGCGTATCAAAACGTGATCTGCTCAACGTGATCAAAAGAGTGTTGTGGTCACGAGGAAATCTGTTCAGGTGATGTTTTGCACATGACCACGTTACCCGGACATCAGTACACCACAAACGCGAGACCCGTACACCACAAAAGACCCGCACCTCGGCGCCACACCCGTGCCTTCAGACTGCACCCCCGTGCACCACACAAATGTCTCACCCGCCACCCGTGCACCACACCCGCCTCCGGACCGCCCCTCAGATCTACTGCTGTCTGCAGGGGCCGGCCCATGTCTCTCCGACGACCATGTTAGCGCATGGGCCGATGCGGCCAGATCAGACACCCCTCACCCGCTGAAGACCAGCCAAACAAATCGACTCTCAATCAGGGCGTTCCCAGGAGGCGTTCCACCAGTGGCGGCCCATCATTGTTGCGTTCCGCGGTAACCGGCCGCGTAAGCGCATACCATCCGATGCGCGTAGGCGGCCGCGCCGAATCGTTCGATATGCGCTTCTGCGGGCGCAAAGTCCCGTATGCGCTTACGCATGCCCATCATGCCACGCCAGCGCCATATATAAACCCCGGTGCCCATAGATCAGACTCCACCACACCATGGCAGAAATCACCCTCGGCAGATACCTCTTTGAGAGATTAAACCAATTGAGCGTCAGCACCATCTTCGGCCTCCCCGGCGACTTCAACTTGTCGTTGCTCGACAAGATCTACGAAGTTGACGGAATGAGATGGGCCGGTAACGCCAACGAGTTGAACGCCGCGTACGCCGCAGACGGCTACTCGCGTGTCAAGGGCTTGGCGTGTCTTATCACCACCTTCGGCGTGGGCGAGTTGTCCGCGTTGAACGGAGTCGGAGGCTCCTACGCCGAGCACGTCGGCATGTTGCACGTGGTGGGCGTCCCCTCCATCTCGTCGCAGGCCAAGCAGTTGTTGTTGCACCACACGTTGGGTAACGGCGACTTCACCGTGTTCCACAGAATGTCCAACAACATCTCGCAGACCACCGCGTTCATCTCCGACATCAACTCGGCGCCCGGCGAGATCGACCGCTGCATCCGCGAGGCCTACGTCAACCAGAGACCCGTGTACGTCGGGTTGCCCGCCAACTTGGTCGACTTGAACGTGCCGGCCGCGTTGTTGAACACCCCCATCGACTTGTCCTTGAAGCGCAACGACCCCGACGCCCAGGTCGAGGTCATTGACACCGTCATGGAGTTGATTGGCCACGCGTCCAACCCCGTCATTTTGGTCGACGCCTGTGCCTCCAGACACAGCTGCCGCGAGGAGGTGGCCCAGTTGGTGAACGCTACCAACTTCCCCGTGTTCGTCACTCCAATGGGCAAGTCCGCCGTCAACGAGTCCCACCCCAGATTCGGCGGTGTCTACGTCGGCTCCTTGTCTGAGCCCTCCGTCAAGGAGGCCGTCGAGTCCGCGGACTTGGTGTTGTCGGTGGGTGCGTTGTTGTCCGACTTCAACACCGGCTCCTTCTCCTACCTGTACAAGACCAAGAACATCGTGGAGTTCCACTCCGACTACACCAAGATCCGCCAGGCGACCTTCCCCGGCGTGCAGATGAAGGAGGCCCTCAACCTGTTGTTGGCTACTTTGGCTACCAAGACCTTGTCCTACAAGCCAGTGCCCGTGCCCCAGCAGCGCATTGTGCCTTCGCCCGGCGCCAAGGCGCCCATCTCGCAGGAGTGGTTGTGGTCCAGAGTGTCGTCGTGGTTCCGTCCAGGCGACATCATCATCACCGAGACCGGTACTTCCGCGTTCGGTATTGTCCAGGCCCACTTCCCCGACAACTGTCTCGGCATTTCCCAGGTGTTGTGGGGTTCCATCGGTTTCACCGTCGGTGCTACCTTGGGTGCGGTGATGGCTGCGCAGGAGATCGACCCCAAGAAGAGAGTCATTTTGTTCGTTGGTGACGGTTCGTTGCAGTTGACCGTGCAAGAGATCAGTACCATGGTCAAGTGGGAGACCACGCCCTACTTGTTTGTGTTGAACAACGACGGTTACACCATCGAGCGTTTGATCCACGGCGAGACCGCCACCTACAACGACATCCAGCCTTGGGACAACTTGGGCTTGTTGCCGCTCTTCAAGTCGAGAGACTACGAGACTAAGCGTGTGGCCACCGTGGGTGAGATCGAGGCCTTGTTCAACGACGCGGCCTTCAACGAGAACTCCAGAATCAGAATGGTGGAGGTGATGTTGCCAAAGATGGACGCGCCAATGAACTTGGTCAAGCAGGCCGAGATGTCGTCCAAGACCAACGCGGAGAACTAATAGATGGGAATGCAGAAAGTTATGGAAGTTACAGTGTAGTTGAAGCGAGTGCCATATGGGAATGAAGACTTTATTGACGAGATTAGAGAAATGCGTTTTGTAGGATTTCAGAAGTGTGCGTGCTTAAGAGTACCTACAGATTCTCTTGTCGCTTTTCTGTTGCTGTCAGCCATCTCGTCTAATTCTTTTGGGATCACTGTGAGTGCTGAGACCAATGGCCTGAAAGCGCACAGGACCTCTGGGATGAGTAAAGGACACCAAGGCAATTATGGACTCAATGAAGACTAAAACGAGCTTAAAGAGGCAATGTCGACTCAGCTTATTAACACTATGGTCATCTAAGGTTGCCTTCTCAATCCTCAAAATTGCGTACTCGACAGTTCGACCGACCTTGTCTGCCCTTTCTCTCGATGTCCTTCAATCTCCTCAATATCCGATTACTCGTTGTAGATTTACAGGCTTCATTGAGCTTCGCCACCGTTCACGAGCTTCTCCATGAGGTCCAGTCGGTCAAAAATCATCTGAACTCAATCGTCGTTTTTTCAAAGCTTCTATCTATTTAATCTCCGCAGCCGCGTATTGCCGTAATGCCGTAAGGCCGACGTATTGCCGCATGGAAATAAGAAATACGGCAATAACGGAAAGCGAAAGCCAAAGAGAAAAGTGCAAAAACCGACAAGAGAAAATAACCGAGTTGAACGGATATGAGTCCATTTGCTGGCGTATGTACATTCGCACGTCAATGCTCACTGAAATTAGTCACAAGAGTCACCACACATACTCGAGGAAATTGACCAAACAGAAAAAAAAAGAACCAACTACATGCTAGGAAGTCTCTCTCATCGATATCTCACTTTCTCTGCTCATCCTCTCTTTGTTCTCTCTTTTCTCACATCTCTACCGTTCTCTCCCACTCAATGCCAATGACGAAAACAACACCAACCGCAACGCTCTTCTGACTCTCGTCTCCTCCGTGACCTCGCCACTGGGCTCAAAATGGCCTGCGCCATTTCTGCCGACCAACTGTGGACGCACTCCGGACCCGGCCCGATATACAGGGCCCACTGATTCGTTCTCCATGTTCTCAATGATTGCGCCGTTGAGGGCCGGAACTTCCCGGCCGCTATGGAAAGCACTCTCGGCACGGCCTCCACTATCTAGAACCTTCCATTTGAGCCGAGTTCCGCGGCTCCGTGGGCCAGTTCAGTGCCAGGTCCACCAGAACCTAAGGTTCTTCAAAACCACAGAAATCCAGCACAAACGGGGCTACGCCTCGAGCGAAAACAACAAGAATGACGAGCATGAAAAGGACAAGAAGGACTCGTCCACCTACTTGTTCGGGCGGAACATTTCGACGTCGCAGCTCAACATGCTCAAGTCACTTTTGGCTACGATCTGGCCCAAGGACAACCGCGGGTTCAAGGTACGTGTGGTGGTGGCGCTTCTGCTCTTGATCGGTTCCAAGCTCTTGAACGTACAGGTGCCATTTTTCTTCAAGAGCATTATCGATGAGATGAACATCGAGTGGGCGGACCAGTTGGGAACGGTGGGGACGGTAATGGGCGGGTTGATAGTGGCGTACGGCGCGGCCCGTTTTGGCGCCGTGTTGTTCGGCGAGCTCCGAAACGCGGTATTTGCCTCGGTCGCCCAGCTGGCCATCAAAAAGGTGGCCAACAACACCTTCAAGCACTTACTTGACATGGACCTCCAGTTTCACCTTCTGCGGCAAACCGGCGGCCTCACGCGGGCCATAGACCGAGGAACCAAGGGCATCAGCTACGTCTTGAGCGCCATGGTGTTCCACATCATCCCCATCACCTTCGAGATCTCGGTGGTATGCGGAATCTTGACCTACAACTACGGGTACCAGTTTGCCGCGGTGACGCTCTTGACCATGGCCGCGTACTCGGTATTTACCATCAAAACCACCGCGTGGAGGACGGGATTCCGTCGCCAGGCCAACAATGCCGACAATCAGGCCGCGCTGGTGGCCCTAGACTCGTTGATCAACTACGAGTCGGTCAAGTACTTCAACAACGAGGCGTTTCAGTGCGCCAAGTACGACGAGTCGCTCACTAAGTACCAGAACGCCTCGATCAAGGTGGCCACGTCGTTGGCTTTCCTCAACGCAGGCCAGAATCTCATTTTTACCCTGGCCTTGACGGCCATGATGTACATGGGCTGCCAGGGCGTGGCGTCCGGTGCTCTCAGCGTGGGAGACTTGGTGTTGATCAACCAATTGGTGTTCCAGTTGCTGGTGCCGTTGAACTTCTTGGGGTCCGTGTACCGTGAACTCAAGCAATCGTTGCTCGACATGGAGAACTTGTTCCAGCTCCAGAACTACGACGTCAAGATCAAGCAGGCGCCCAACGCGCAGGGCTTGTGTCTCAACCCAATAACGCCTGGCGAGATCCGCTTTGAGAACGTCTCGTTTGGATATCACCCCGACAGACTCATTCTCAACAATGTTTCGTTCACCATTCCCGCGGGAGAGCGTGTGGCCATAGTCGGGCCCTCGGGACTGGGAAAGCTGACGATTCTCAAGTTGGTGTTCCGCTTCTACGACGTGACTTCAGGACGGATTCTCATCGACGGCCAGGACATTTCCAAGGTGGACCTTGAGACGTTGCGCCGCGCCATCGGCGTGGTGCCGCAGGAAACTCCGTTATTCAACGATACCATACTCGAGAACATCCGCTACGGTAGGTTGGCAGCGTCCAACGAGGAGATTGGCGACGCAGTCAAGAAGGTCCAACTCGACAAGTTGGTGCGCGAGCTCCCAGAGGGAATGGGCACCATCGTAGGAGAGCGAGGACTCATGATTTCCGGTGGCGAGAAGCAGCGCTTGGCCATTGCGCGTGTTCTTTTGAAGGAAGCACCTATCGTCTTTTTCGATGAGGCCACCTCCGCTCTCGACACACACACCGAGCAGGCTCTTCTTCGGACGTTGCGGTCCATATTCCGTGAGCACCGTGCCACCACAGTTCTGATTGCGCACCGACTCCGCACCATTGCTGACAGTGACAAGATCATTGTGCTCAGCAAGGGTGCCGTGCGTGAGGAGGGAACGCACCAGAGCTTGTTGGAGAAGGAGCATTCGCTTTACGGCGAACTCTGGAACATCCAGGAGAATTTGGACCTCGAGGCGGAGCTCAAGGCTGGCGAGGAGCAGGACGAGAAAGTGATTACATAGTCTGGGGGCAAGAGCCACTATTTATGACCTCACAATACAGTATAGTGAGTCGCCGAAACATGTCGATTTTGTCATAGTAGGCTGGACAGGCGCCGATTAGTTGCTGTTCATTATTGGACAGTGGCTGGTCAAGTTCCTGTAGTTACTATTGCGTAGGCAATTTATTAGGTAGTGTTTCGGGTGGTTTTTAACGGCAAAATGAAGATTAAATGTTCAGAGTTCAATCGCTGTTTTTCCGAGGGTGGTCGGATGCGGTTTGTTCTGAGAGCCTGAGCCAATTCTGGTCGCACTCTCAATGCTGATCAAGACTGAGTGCCAGAAAACAGACAATGTACGAGTTGAGAACCAAAATTTATTCCCTTCCATTTAATAATTTCTCCTTCGATGCCAGCGGTCCAGAATTTGCCCACTCTCTCCTGGACCTAAGACCCGATCTGCATGCCAGATATTGAGAGTACAAGCCCCAATTTGACAGCTCAGCATACTCCTTTCCTCATGTGCTACTCAAAGCGTTGTTACATTTGCGGTACGTTGGCGAAGTTTCCGTGACATCCCATGAGCGGGCTGCTGCAGGCGACTTACGAAGAGTTGTTGCTTTGTCTCAAGAATTGACAATACTCTAAGACCAGTGATTCCCAGTAACAGGACACTACCTCCGGTCGGAACTCCAGTTGATGCTCCGGTGGGTACACTGAGTGTACAGTCCAGATTTTCATCCAGTGGGTATTAACTTAGTACGCCGGATGAGCCTGAATTAATCTCGGATAAAGTCTGACAACCTCCGGAAGTGACTTTGACTCTCTAGCCGAACCGAAATCCCATGCAATTGAACAATCAACTGCTCAATTGAACAGTTAAAACATCCGGTTGATAAGCTGACCCAGAGACTTTGACTCCAGCTGCAGCTCAAATCATCGTTGTACTAACTCCAGGCAAAACGTCATGGGCCGGATGCGGCAACCACGTGCCCTCTGCTATGTCCGGTGTTCCAAAAGAACAATGGTGCACTTGTCTTGAGAAAGACGGATCTCGCGGTCCATACCCTCCAGCTAGTGGCAGGGGCCGCAGTGTTGATGGATCTCCACCACCTCCTCAGCTGTTTTGGAGCATTGTGGCGCCCTACGCCGTTCCATGCGCTGCATTGGTTGGAGCTGCTGCGTATCTGGTGTACCAGCGCTCACTTCCAGAGTCTAAACAGTAATGGTGGCACCAACATCGACAGAAGGTACATAGCGAGGCATTGTTGAATAGCAACAAGCCTAATTCGAAACATGAACTTATTATATAAATCGGGACATGGGCACATTGCATATCGAGAGTGCCTAGTAGGCGACCAAGGAGACTGCTAACGAGGTAATGATGTGTCTGCCAAAGGTATGCCCATTTACCTCAAACAGTGTTAAGTTCAGCCAACCAAAACAATTGCCTACGAGACAGCATATTGATGGGACAGCCTCAGCCTATTGAAGAGGCAGCCTACTGATGCATATTGTGTCCTATTGATGCCTATTGATGCCTATTGATGAGGCGGCCTAGGAGACAAAGTCGAATTCTGAGACAGCCTATTCACCGGACATGCCTAAGTACTCAGACAGGAAACAAGAAAACACTGCTTCTGACGGAGCTATTGCAAGCATCTCCGATTCTTAATTCGTAAATCCAAGCCAAAGTCTTCTGGAATGCAACATGATATTTTTCGCCTCGAGCAGTTTCGCAATTTTAATTATTCCGCCCATTGTCTTAAAAGCGGAATCCGACTATTTCCGCTTGCCGATCTAGACCGCACCTAACGGTCGGTGCCCAGCGAATAAATCCGTGGCTTGGCCCAATAGGTAAGGACTCGTTCCTGTCTCCATTACTGCTCTGTTTTCCTCCCATCACTCGAGCACCACCGACAACTACACATCAGGTTCCCTAAAAAGTTGTTGTCTCCGTTGTCGACATCTCAATTCCCGATCTCGTTTTTCCTGACAATTGCTATGTCGCAAGCTCGTCTGCATCCAGTCTTTGTTGTGGCCTGACTTTCAGATTTTCGGATCTACCATCGTCCCTTATTCCGGACCGGTGAGACCTTTCCGAAACGACTATTTTTCGTTTCACCCTTGATTTCACCTTGTTTTAGCCGTTTCACCTTAGGTCGATGTTTATTTTGCCCTCCCAACTTAGCCATCCCAAACGTAGCCATCCCACATGTGGCCATCCACCTTGTGCCTTCCCACCTTTGGACATCCACTGTTGCCCGCTAATCCCCCACCGTTCAGCCCCACCAACCTCTGTCGCGTGCTACAATTCCGACTGCATTTGTGCCATGCTTATGGACTCGCCTGTTTCGGTGCGTCCAGGCACTCATGCGGACGCTTCCGTCCTTATCTCGGTGTTTGCATTCCGATCAACTGCGTCGGTCGTCAGATGCTTCCAGACCAAATCCGGACCAAAGCGGAATACGCTCGCTTGGGTTTTTTTGGCTAAACTCACACTGGATTGGCCGAGTATTACTGTCGCGAGTATTGGCCCAATTATTATCACCGCCCCACACTTTCAACTACAAATCGGAAAAAAAAAAATTTGAAGAAATTGTGGCTCGCGAGTCGCCTTCCCTTTTGACGGACTAAGCACTGCTGGCAAGTCCTTTTCGGGATCGGCGCCGGCGTCCTTCCCCTAAGACTCCTAAACCTGCACTCCACCAATACGGCCGTGGATATTTTTTTTTCGGCATCGCTCCAGATAGGGGGCTAATTGCGAACTGTTTACACTCGGGTCGCCCATCTTGATTGGATACAAGCGTACTGGTGGACAATTGCTTGTTAGGACGCTTCGATTGCCATCCTGCACATGCGCCTATTGTTGTGTCCTATGCCCAGCCCCACGATTGGCCCGCGCAAAAGTCAATTTTGCATCTCCACGGAGCGCCCGCGGTGTGGACCCGTTGCCATGCGCCTCCGACATCTGCAGTCGGGGTTAACTTCGATCAACGGACTGCAGATAGTGTAATAAGTCCGGCACCACTCACCGCTTGCCCTGCACCCAGTCGGTAAGTGCGGCAGACAAGTCCCGCGTACCTGCAGGCAGGCGTGCCAGTTCTGTTTGAGGCTCGAGATTATGCAGCTGCCGCTAGTAATCTTCGCTACTATATAGGGAGGGACACTTCCTCCAACCCGGCGTGCACTTTCTGGAATGTCGACCAATAAGCCAGCGCCCACACCCACGGGTTCTCTGCTGCGCAGAGGGTCACGTGCGGACAAACCGCCAACTCGGCGAGAGCTAGATCGCTTTGACAAAATAGCCCACAGCATACTTGAGGTGGTGCACATGAAGGAGGACAGCAGGCCCGTCCGGTGGGAAATTTAGTTCGGTTGAGACGTTTGGGAATGGAATCCATAGATTAGTGAATGTTATTTGTGCGTGGTGTAGGTTGAGGTGGGAAAACCTCGCTCAATTGAGTCGCAGTTCCAACAATGGACCTTCAATCTCTAAAGATTTACTCCGCCGAGAGAATTCAGCATCTTGGCTATGGTTCCTTATCCGGCCAGTGACTCCTACAGTCACCTATTCGTCCCTATTGGCGCCTAATTGGGTCCATCTGACCAGCCCTTATTGGATCCAACTTATTGGTTCCGCTACTGACCTTACTCTAACTCCACCTATTCTAACTCTTCCTCCTTGCTATGTACATGCGGCGTACCACCGCGCAATCTCCCGCCGCTCCACATTCTCCTCCTCGACGGCCTTCCACCGCTCCTCAAGCCCATGTGGAGGAAGCGTTTTCAACTTCTGCTCAACAAACTCCTCCGCTGCCTTGTGCTCGTACTGCATCACCTCCCCAAGGACAAGCCTGGTAATGTTTCCCACCGATATCCCAATCTGCTTGGACCAGTCGGAGCCCTTGCGTAGCGACCGCTTGACCCACTGGTCGTAGTTTACCCTATACCAAGCCCACACCTTTTCCTTCAACCGCCGTGAGTGGTGGTACTTGAACCCAATGAGCGCCAACTCAATCAACTTGGAGTCGATGTTGTTGCTGACGAAATGCAACGTCTTACCTAAAAGCTCGTCCTTGCTGGTGAACGAAAGCGACGCCACCGCCGCGGTCTGGAGCTCCTGCGCCCCGCCATTGGTGTGTTTCAAGTACGAAACATCAGAGTTTTTCACAAGCGTGAGGATCTGCTTGTACTCGTTCATGTTGGCCAGCACCATCGTCACGTTGAACATACTTTGCAAGAGCTCGCGCGGAATGAACTTCTTGGTCACTCCACCGTTGGTGAAGTTCTTGTAGAGCTTCCTGGCAACGTCCTGGCAATCCTTTCTGTTGCTCCCGAGCTGCAACACCTGCCCTCTTACCTCGTACTCCACAGGGCTGTATGAAGGCTGATCCAACGCTGTCACAGCCTCCCATCCTCCGATTTTAAGGAAGAGTTTCTCGCTGAAGCCAGAGAGCCACGCCTCAAACTTGGTGTACTCCGTGAAGTGGACAAAGGTCGTGTTGATCACCTCCAAGTAGCCCATCAACACCTTCAATACATCAAAGTCAAGCTCCCACCCTTCAGCAGCGGCAACGTTGCAGAGATCAATGAGCATGAGGAGTTCGGGACTTCCAAACAACTCTGCCTCCTTGCTCGGAACAGGCTGGCCCAAGATTTTGCCGTAATCGTTGATGATTCCAATCAACTCGGGTCCAGTGACTCTGTTCAGAGCAACGTGATCGAGAATGCTTTTTTGCAATCTGCTGTCGTACACTACCGAGTAGTAGAACTGCCGGTTGGCATTCAAGGTAATCAACTGTTCGGGCGAGATATCCAACGTGATGGAGCGATCGCTGAGAATCAAATTGAGGTGCTTGACATCGCCCAGGTCCGTCTGAATCTTGATTGCAAGCGGGACATGGAAGGGCTGGTTCTCAATCTGCAGCTCCTCAACACTGCTATCGCTCAAGTACCTGTTTTGCTTAATCACGAGTTTGTTATTGACCGACTTCACCGTCAAAAGGGGATAGCCAGTGTACTGAATCCACGAGTGGACAAAGCTCAAAAGCTCCACAGAAATCTCTTCGTTAAGCACATTCCATATTTCAAAGGGCTTAACGGCCTTGAACAGGTATTTTTCGAACACTCTTTTGAATGCATGGAAGAACAGCTGGAACCCGGAATCTTGTTTTTCTAGTTGAAACAATGTCCCAATCATGTTCAAGAGGACCATTCCCTTGTCGTAGGCATTCTTCTCAAAGATGGTGTTTGTCTTCGACTTCGAGCTGATATCCAACTTCTCCATATGGGCATGGAAGCTGGGAATGGGCTCGGAAATGAAACAGTCGGAGTCCTTCAAAGTTTCAAGCTCCCAAACCTTATCAAGATTGTAGTTTTGCGCGTCAGAATCCTCGATTCTGGCCAATGAGAGCACATAGTTGCCCACCCAGGTAGCAAAGGCTTCGTTCAACCACATCCACTTGAAGTCATCGAAGGAGACTAAGTTGCCAATCCATTGATGGGTCAATTGATGAGCAATGAGCTGTCTCAACTGGAGCATTTCGCTTTGTGAAGCAGTTCGTTCGTCCAACAAGAGAGAATCTTTAATGACAGTGACCATTCCCCAGTTCTCCATGACCCAATCACTCAAAAACGGTAGCGCCACCATATCGAACTTTTCAAGTGGATAGTCGGTTTCGAAGAGGTCAACGAAGCGCGGAAGAAGAGCACTCGCAACCTTTATGGCGTAAGTCGCTCTGCCTCCATCGCCTTTGGTAGCGAGAACTCTAATGGGAATCTTTCCCTCGTTTGACTCAACAACTTCGAAGTCTCCAACCACGAAGCCAAAGACCGAGGGTGACATCGGTGGGGTTTCTCTGAACTCGTAGATCGAATTTGGAGTCAAGTCGACGATAGTGGACTTTTCAAGCGCCGCATTGCTCACCACTTTGAACGTGGATTTCGCTGTGAGCGTGAGCTTAATGGGAACTTTGTGAACACTTTCGTCTAGAACAGGAAAGATGGCACGGCACCCGAACGGCTGGGTGTGGGTTGCGATGACGAAGTTGTCCGACTTGCCCTCCAAAGAGTCGGAGTAATTTGTCTTGAAGACTCCGTAGGTTTCATCGCGAAATGTCTTGATTGGCGTGATTGACCCCATAAAGGAGATTTCAACCGCAGGGCTGTGATCCAAGATCTCAGCTACTTGCAAGTCTGCCGAAAAGGTGACTGTCTCCACGTCTCTGGCGTTGAGAATTTTCAAAGGCACTTCATGCTCGCCATACTTCAAAACGGCCTTAGTAGACACGATTTTGCTGGCGTTGAGCGTCAAGGAAAACGAGTCTGACTCATTCAGAAGGGCATTGGTGGTTAGCGGAACGTGCAACTTGCCGACGAAATTGGGCTTTTTGTGGTCGAGCGTGAGCGAAAGCTCATAACGCAGAGGCACCACGGAGTTTACCAAAAGAAGCGACGGGGCCGCATCCTTGGGTGTCATTGGTGATGGCTCCAGCCTGGAAATTTTTAGCACGCGAGCTGGGGCACGTGACGCGGAGGTGTGGACGGTGCAGGCCTTCATCGTCACGGCATGACGCCGCCTAAACGCGAATTCCGTGTCTTGCATGTGGCCTCATGGCGCGTTTGACCTCTTTGGCGACTTTCTTCTCATTGGTGGAATTGAAGAAGCCCTCTTGACACTGAGCTGAAACGCTGTGGAGGTTGGCGCTCCTCCACAATTAAAAATAAACGCGGCATCGTTGTTCTCCACCAGGTCTTTTGTTTACAGAATTAGGCGCCATGCGTTGAGTAATTGGCGTTTCGCCTCTCGGCTGCGAAATTCTCGTAAAGTGGTGGACTGTGGAATGCATCAGCCGTGCCGGACGGTATCCTGCAGACGAGCACAAGGCCCAGCAGCCATCAGCAGATGACGCTCATAACAGTCGGTGGCAACCACCACAGGAGTTGTCACGTGCTCCCCGCCAGGGCCGCGTCCGCAAACGCCGATAAGCCTCGATGGCAAGGGAGTGTGTTTCGGCCTGCACACACGCGCACCCCAGATTGCCTGTCATGCCTCTGAGCCTAGGCAAGCGTCCATTATGGTGCCGGCTAAAAAAAGAATGGAACGGCGCAGGGCTGTTATTTCGGAGTCTGAAATGCCATGGCGCCTCCACAACAATTCGGATCGAAGCGACTTCTCCGGTGCTGCCACAGTGCTAATTAATGTAGACAGTAGCGGGCAGTGGCCAGCGGCCACATGCAATGACGTGATAAGGTAGTCAGTGAGCGCCTCCGGACAAACCCAATCGGGAATGCCGGAGCATGACCTGGAGCCCTGGAGCACCGGCGGCCTCCTGCACTATCCTGCCAGTATAAATAGGCCCACGCCCCTGGCAGTTTCATCTCTGACAATGTCGTTTGCAAACGCTAAGAACGCTAAGAAAGCTTGGAAGACCGTGAGCGGTTCCGGTGGAGACGAGCCCGAGGTCGGTAGCGCACTGGGTCTGATTGCGGATGCAGAGCCTACTGAGGAGGTCGACGCTGAGGCGGAAGCAGAGCCTGAGGCCGAGGCTGGTTCTTCTTCCTCTTCTTCTGCCGAGGAGGAGGCTGCAGAAGGTGAGGAGGGTGCAGGTGAGGAGGCGGAGGAAGGGGAGGAGGCAGCTGGTGCGTCCAAGTCCAAGTCTAAGTCTGGGTCCAATCCCGCGGTGAAAGCGCTCAAGAAGAACAAGGGCGCGATCATGAAGGAGGTGAAGAAGAACGACTTTTTCAAGAAGTTGCTCAGCAAGTTCAAGAAGCCGTCGACGGCGTCGGCGAGCGCTTAGGGCTGCGGTAACTAGTGTTTAATATAATGTATCCGAGATCACTGATGTATGACTGTGGTTTGCATCAGATCGCTGAGTTATCATGGTGTACGATTGAGGTTATCACTGAGCTGAACATTGAGTTTTTCTTGAGTAGTGTAACTGAGTGTCCTGAATTAGGCCATTAAGGACCTCATAAGCGACTTAATAATTGGCTGCTGAGGCTTCGTAGGTATTGAGAACGCGCTTATCGAGCATCGATGGGATTCTGCTTCTTGTTTTGAACGTCCAGACCTTGTTCGATGACCATTTGGATGGCCATAGTACTATCAGTAATTAACAAACAGTCCGCGAACAGGTGCCAATTTTTTTAAGTACACTCATTTCTGCTAGCGCTGCCGAGTGCCTAGTTTCGTCATTTTTTTGTGACTTCTTGACGTTTTTTCTCAACCGTTTACCGTTATTTTCCCATGTATTTTCTCGTCCCCACAGCTGTTGTAATCTTATCGCGCAAACGCTCGCAACGGCGATTGTGAGGGCGCGTGACACGCTCCGTATCAGGGCCTCGCACCAGTTCTCCTCTTCTGCTGGTCCACCTTAAAATACGGCGTTTCACGACCCTCGTACCTGTCTTCACCTCCAATCGTCCACTAGTTTGGGAGCGTAATTGCATTCCATTGAATCGGTTTGGATCAAGAGGGCAACTGCCTGCCTCCAACCTCCACACCCTCCATTACCTCCCCTCCTTACCTCCCCTCCTAACTTCACTCCCTCTTTACCTCCCTCGTTCTTCTTCCGTCTCTCCCAACTAGGGATTGCGATTAGTGGCGATTTAGCCGCCAGCCCTGCAGAGGCAGATCAGTGTCACGTGCGCCTTGACCTGCCCCATAGTCAGTCCATTGTGAGGAGGACTACTGCATGGGACCACGGGGCACACCTCACCGCTTATCACAACACGTCGGGGCTCCGGGCGCGGTCGTGCATAAACCACACTCCCGCTTTTCTTTTTCGGGCTCGGCTCTGTGAACACCAATACTTTTTCTTACCTTCTGGTACAGCTTCTGCCAACGTTTCTTTGGGCCCATCTCCCTCTCCTGTTCCTGGCACTCGCGGCTGACCGGAACGTACTCTCTTCGTTGACAAAGGCGGTTCTCACAACCCGTTCGTGCGCCCAACGGTCTGGCGCCTCCCCCCCGTATTATGAATAATACCATCCCTCACGCCAAGTACGACACCAAAATGATGGACTTGAGGGTTGGCAAGAAGTATCGCATCGGCCGCAAGATCGGTTCCGGCTCCTTTGGTGACATCTACTTGGGCACCAACATCATCTCTGGCGAGGAGGTGGCCATCAAGTTGGAGAACGTCAAGGCCAAACACCCGCAGTTGGAGTACGAGGCAAAGGTCTACAAGGCCTTGAGCGGCGGCGTCGGCATCCCGTTTGTGCGTTGGTACGGCACCGAGTGCGACTACAACGCCATGGTGATTGACCTCTTGGGCCCGTCCTTGGAGGACTTGTTCAACTACTGCAACCGCAAGTTCACCTACAAGACGGTGTTGCTCTTGGCCGACCAGCTCATTTGCAGAATAGAGTATATCCATGCCCGCTGCTTCATCCACAGGGACATCAAGCCCGACAACTTCTTGATGGGCATCGGCCGCCGTGGCTCCCAGGTCAACGTTATCGACTTTGGCTTGGCGAAAAAGTACCGGGATCCTAGAACTCACTTGCACATCCCTTATAGAGAGAACAAGAATTTGACGGGTACTGCAAGATACGCATCGGTGAACACCCACTTGGGAATCGAGCAGTCGAGACGTGATGACTTGGAGAGTTTGGGCTACGTATTGATCTACTTCTGTCGCGGCTCCTTGCCCTGGCAGGGCTTGAAGGCCGCAACAAAGAGGCAGAAGTACGACAGAATCATGGAGAAGAAGATGACCATCCCCAACGACGTGTTGACCAAGGGTTTGCCTGGCGAGTTTTTGGAGTACATGAACTACATCAAGAACTTGCGTTTTGACGACAAGCCAGACTACCCTTATTTGAGAAAGTTGTTCCGCGACTTGTTCAAGAGGGAAAACTACCGCTACGACTACGTCTTCGACTGGACCTTGTACAAGTTCCAGCAGGAGAGACAGCGGGAGCAGTACAAGATTGCCGACGGTCAGAACGACCTGACCCAGCAACAGCAGCAACAACAGCAGCAGCAACAACAATCCCTGCAACAGCATGCCAGTGGTCAACATTCCAGCATCAACCCGTTGCAGAAGCAAATTCCCCAGCAGTCGCTTCCCCAGCAGCACCCGCACGTTCCACAGACTCGCCAGAATGTCGAGCACAAGGCGTTTGACAGCAACATGCCGAACGTGCAGGGCGGCCGGTTCAGCGAAGGCGTCTTCCAGCAGCAGTACGACCAGGGCGACCCACAGCACGGAGCCAAGGCCAGCGGCAACCCCGCGTGGATATGAGTGGCGTGGCTTCCGTAGGGTCTGAGTCGCTGGCACGCTCTCCAGTTCCTTGACTTGCTTCTGTCTACTCCTCGCATCTTGCATACATCATCGATATACATGAATTAATCACTACATGTAGCTAGTCCACGTTGTCCGCGGATTTGGACGCCTCGCCTTTGGTCTCCTTGTTCTCTAGGCCGTTGTTGAAGGCAGCGCCCAAGAAGTCGAAGATGTGCTTCCCCTCCTTAGATGCTCCCGAGCCCTTGAAGGTGTCCAAAAACTCGAAAAAGCCGTGGTAAACGTTCTCCTTGATCTCCTCAGCATAGATTTTGTCGTAGATGTACTTCATCTTGAATGCGTCCATCTCCGTCTGGTACCCAGAGAAATCAAGCTTGTTGTAGCCCATGTCCTGTAATCTGTCGTTGTAGGTCTCGTAAACAGGACACTCAAGCAAAAGACCTAAGGCAGGAGCCTTGGGAATGTTGATTTTCGCTGGACCAAAGCAATCGCTGATTCGGGTGATGGGACATCCGGTTCTCACCACAAGCGACGCCATGCAGATCATCTTTCTGATCTGGTGCAACATGAAAGACTGGCCGTGGATCTTGATTGAAATCCATTCAGTACCTTCAATAGTAAATGGGTCCGACACTGTGGTTCCCTTCATAAACCGCCTCGCACTGGGGTCTTTGTAGGACTTTCCAAGAGTGAAGTTGTGGAAGTTGTGGGAGCCTTCGTATTGCTTCATGGCCTGGCGGAACAAATCGAGCTTTTCGCTGCTGACTCTGTAGCTGCGTCTGCACGGGTTTTCAATTCCACGGATTCTCTTGACAAGCTTCCCCCACTCGGTTACCTCGCCGTCCTCGCCGTAGTAGTCCTTTTTGGTGTCTTCGCTGGTCTCAGCGGTCTTCTCGAAAACCTGCTCCAACTCCTCCTGAGTCACTCCAGCATCAACAATGGCTTGTCTGGTGGTGTTCCACCACTCCACATCAGGGTCTTCCCTGAGAACTCCAGGATGTTCCGCTCTGCTAGCCTCAATCAAGTTGTACAAACTGCTCTTGGGTCTGGGAGGAAGCAAACTGTGAGTTGGCAACAAGTACTCATAGATTCTGCTGGAGCATAATTTGCGGCAGTCAAAAGAGCGGTTAACACGCTCAATTCCCCACACTCGGATCTGGTCCGGGAGGTTCGAGTTGATTTTGGCCATGATGTCGGGGTCCTCAATAATCAACTTACACGAAATGACATTTCCGGCAGCATGTACACCCTTATCTGTTCTGGCAGCACGCATAAACCCGTTTTTCTTGAGGTCTGTCGAATTCTCTTGGGAGACTGCGCCAGCTTCAATGAGTGCTTTGAAGATATCTGCCTCGATGGTCTTGACGTCTGGGTTGTTCTGAATCTGCATTCCGTTGTATCCGCTGCCGCAGTAACCAATCATAACCGCCACTTTCTTCTTCGGTTTTCTTTCCGATTTTGGAACGGGATTTCCGTCCTCGTCTACTCTGGGGACCCATTCACTGAAGTTAGTATGGCACTAGATGAGATGAGCTTGACTTACCTACGCGATCTTGGTGTCCCTCTTCGAGAAGGCCTTGGCGCCATTTTGGCGGGACTTTTTGTGAGGAGCTGCGTCCAGCTTCGCACTTTTGCTATCCAACTCATTGGCCGGTGCCTCACGTTTTTCCTGAACCATGAGATGGATTTTTCTGCACCTCCACCTTATACCTAGTGTGGTGTACGGGTGCAATTGGAAAGGCCATGGAGTTTCGACGAAGGGAGCTACTGTAGTCAGTCCAAGCAAAGATTTTAGTTACTTTGACCTTCAGAAACACACTGGAAGGGCCCACTTTCGCCTTTCCTCTCAAGAGGCCCACATTCTCATCGCCCATTGGTCACGTGACCGCGCACTTGAATTTTTCGAGATGAGCGCTCATCGAACTAGCCATGAGATCTTTGACCGAAGAAGAAACTAAGGTCGTCTTCGAGAAGTTGGCCAACTATATCGGCAGAAATATCTCTTTCTTGATCGACAACCCCACCAACCCCCACGTGTTCAGACTACAGAAAGATCGGGTCTACTACGTGTCGGAAAATGTCGCCAAGTACGCTACCTCGGTTTCTAGAGACCGCTTGATGGCGCTAGGGACCTGTTTCGGCAAGTTCACGAAGACGGGAAAGTTCAGATTGCACATCACCGCGTTGACGTACTTGGCGCAGTACGCCAAGTTCAAGGTGTGGATTAAGCAGAACGGAGAAATGCCCTTCTTGTACGGCAACCATGTGTTGAAGGCTCACGTGGGCAGAATGTCCGAAGACATCCCCGAGCATGCGGGACTCATTGTCTTCTCCATGCATGACGTGCCTCTCGGGTTCGGCGTCTCGGCCAAATCCACCAACGAGGCCAAGAACTTACAACCCACTGCCATTGTCGCGTTCAGACAGGGCGACATTGGCGAGTACTTGAGAGAGGAGGACACCTTGTTCACGTAGCATCTGTATTTTAGCATAATAAACGGTATTGAATACTCCGAGATGCTCCATTAGTATGTACATGTAGTCTAGAACACCAAGTGGTTGGCCCGCAAGAGGTTGCCGGGGTTACCCGAAGAGAGCACAAATGTCGACTGCAACATGTTCTCAATCTGCTCCTCGGGGTCTGCACACGCCACAAACTCTCCCACCTTGTTTGCCTTGTCCGCGTCATTGTAGGCTTCCTTGGTGGGGTAGTCCCTGACTTGCAAAGCACCAATATCCTTCCAGAACGCCAACAACTCCCTCGCCTCGTCCTTGGTCATGTTCTGCACCTGGAAAGTCTTGAATCCGCCGTTCTTGGTCATCGTCTCGGCGAACTCTGCGTCGCATTGGCTGATCTTGTCGTATGGGTTGGGCTCCTCTAGTCCCAAACCAACCCTCAACGTCTTGGAGTCGCCTGCATCTTTGCTCTCAGCAATAAGAAGGCCTCCCTTGTTGAATGAGAGCTCTCCACTGACCAACCTCTCCAAGAAATGGCCAAACTCGAATTCCGTGAAACGAATAGGCGTCATGTCTGGGTGGAAATACTTGGTGAATGGCTGCACAGTCAATGCGTTGAAGTTGTCGACAGAGACAAGCACGGGGAACTGCTTGGAATGTGCCTGCAACTCCTCCACAAAGAACTTGAACGCCTCGGTGGGGCCAATGACTCCAAAGTCGTGGTTGAGTCTGAGGAAGTCGTGCAAAGTGTTAACGTCCTTCTTCAAGTTGTGCTGGACCTTTTTGGCCGTGAACGAAGAGTCTCTGGTCAAGGGCATTTTCTTGAACACAGCTTCGTTGCTGTGGCACACCTTCCAGATCCAACGCTTAGTGAACATCGGCTGCTGGTACTGTTTTGTGTTTTTGTTCAAAATGTAGTCGGAAGTGCCTTCAATAATGCGCTCGGGGAAGTCGAGATGAAGCAACACGACGTCGCCTTTGTACTGTGCGAGAGCCAAGGCCTGGGCCTGACTGATCAACGTGGACTTTCCCACGCCCTTTTCGCCGAGCAAGCACACTCTGTTGTCCTTGGAGGCTCCGTCCAACTTGGAAAGAAACGCATTCGAGATGGCTTTGGTGTTGCTGCCGACCAACGACACGGGGCTCTTGAAAAGCTCATGATGCTGTGCCTTTTTGAAAGAGCCCAACTGCTTCAACTGCTGTTCAGTGTCGGGTTTGTAGCGCACTACGGTGTTGGCAAGAGACTCCAATTTCTCTGCCGACAACTCCTGCAACTCCGTGAGATCACGAGCCAAGTTCTCGAACTTCAATGCTCTGACGGCATCCTCGAACTTCAAGTGCGTCATGCCGCCTTTCTTGGCCTTTTCCTTCACTTCCTTTGGCTTGTACCCCATCTTGACCTTCTTCTTGGGCTGTGGCTTGGGAGGAAGGCTGCGGACTTGCGAAAGCGAGAATAAACGCAATCCTCCGGCAAGCGCACCGGAATTCACCCGACTGACATAGCCAGCTCTTGCCGCGGCAGATCTGAGCATGGTTGGTAGCGTGGTAGAGTTGAAGTAAATTTTTCGAGCCCAGGTCACGTGCCGGTACTATGGAACGAAAGCATGGGATTGTCAGCAGAAGAACAGGATGATTGGTTAGGTTGAAAATGATTTGTTTTGATTTTCTTTTCTCTTTCTTTGTGATTGAACTGGATTGGGTCCTTCTTGTTTCTCCAGGGCGTATAAATGAGGTACTCAATGTCGAATGGAACTAACTGGAGACGCTCAGGAAATTCAGCAAAGCGAGACCGTATAAAATCTTTTCTTTCGATTTATCCTCAGACTTCGCCTTTTTGTCTCCAATTCTAAGTCTATCCTATGGCATCGTAGCCCTAAGTGTCCTGTACGCTGGGCGTCATAAAGAAGAAAAATTTTGGCCCACTCGGTGAGAATTATGCTCACTACTTCAGCATCTCCAATATGATACGACTAGGTCCCAGACTCCCCCAGGCTAGAATCAGCCCGGGAACGTTCTGTGCGTATTCGAAAACTCAATGGCGTCTCTATTCTAAAAAAAGGCGCCAGCTCATTCCTTCTAGACATGGAAAAACGCT
This sequence comes from Sungouiella xylosa, assembly GCA_023158955.1. NCBI lineage: Eukaryota > Fungi > Ascomycota > Pichiomycetes > Serinales > Metschnikowiaceae > Sungouiella > Sungouiella xylosa. The sequence continues at coordinate 1,974,630 of JAHWDG010000001.1, read as the reverse complement.
CGATGCGGAACCTACCGAGAAGAAGAGCAAACTCTTTGCTTTCGGCAACTTTGCCGCGCTCCACAAACCAAACAAAGTCGACGTGGCGAAATCCGAGAGTGCCATCGAGAATATCGACTCGTTTGACAGCTTGAGAATCTTTCCCACCGTCCGCGAGGCAATGGTTGCGGAAATCAAGGAAGGCTACAACTTGAGAAGCACCTACATCAAGGACAAGCAGGAACTTGTGATCAAACCGTCTCCTGTGCAGATTGCCGCCATCCGCAAAATTAACCAGGTTCGCAAGTTGCCAAAATCAAAGCAGACGTCGACCGGCCACGAGATAATGAGTGCGTTGATTGAGGAAAACGAGCAGAAAAGGTTGAAGGTCTTCACCATTGCCGCTGAGACGGGATCGGGGAAAACCTGGGCATATTTGGCCTCTGTTCTCTCTAAACTCAAAGAGGAAGATGCTCGGACCTTTGCTAAGAGCAAGCAAACATACAACGAGACCAAGGGCTACCAGAATGTGCGCTCGGTGATTTTGCTTCCGACCCACGAGTTGGTTGAGCAAGTGTATGCCACGGCTCACCGGGCGGCTAATATTCCGTTGGATATGGAAAGACTTTTGGACCTGAAGGCAGTCAAAACCTCGGGCTTCCTGGAGTTTCTTGAACTTCCCGAGCACGCGAATTCCTTAAGTCTCAATGTGGTCAAATGGGGTTCCGGAGACTCCCACACGAAACTCTTCAACGCTGCAGCCAACGGAAGGATCGATGTGTTGATCACAACTCCGTCCAAGATCCAAGGTTTGGCTAAGTTGAACAACATCCCCAAGCAATTTCGCATGTTCAACTTCGTCGAGTACTGCGTAATCGACGAGGCTGACACGTTATTGGACGAGTCCTGGTTCAAGGACACTGCAGCGGTGATGCTGAGATTCTCCAAGCTCAAGGACTTGATATTGTGCTCGGCCACTATTCCAAAGGACTTTAACAGGAGTCTCCAGTCAATGTTCTTGGATGAGAGCTCAATCATCAAGATTGTCACACCTCAGATTCATAAGATTCCAAAGCAAATTGTGGTTAAGGTCGTCGATGCCCAGGAACCACCCTTCCACGGATCGAAGATGAGATGTTTGGCTCAGGCCTTGTACGGTATTTACAACGACGGCAGCGAGGCTGGTTTTGTGAAGAGAATCTTGGTTTTCGTCAACGAGAAGAAGGACGTCGAGCCAATGGTGGAGACTTTGGTTAACAAGTACGGCCACAAGCCCGCTGACATCATTGGCGTTACAGGACTGAACTCGACCAAGGAACGAAGCGAATTGATTGAGCCATTCATTCACAGCGCGACGCCCTTGGAAGAGGACCCAGACGGCAGCAAAATCAAGGTTTTGGTGACTACAGACTTGCTTGCGAGAGGCTTGAACTTTCTGGGTATCAAGAACGTGATATTGATGGACCTACCTCGGAACTCTGTGGACTTGATTCACAGGGTTGGGAGAACGGGCAGAATGCGCCAGGCTGGGCGTGTTTTCGTGATCATTGACAAGAAGACAAAGAAATCGTGGATTAAAGGGTTGCCTCGCGCCATCAAGCAAGGTGCCACCCTAGGATAAACATGGGATATTACGAATAGGTATGTGGCCTGAACGCGCTACTTGATGATCAAAACAGATTTTTTTTAGACGTTAGACTTCCGAATTTCGTTGAGGAGACATCTAAGATATCTGATGCGTGGAAACTTTTGCGTGGAGACTAACAATCAGCGATGGAACGACTATAATTCATCCAAGAACAACGGTATGTTAATTTGAGCAGTGCATCATGATGAACACACTTGATTTTGAACGCTTGACTTCCGAAAACTATTGAGGAAACCGTCTTGTATTTTATTATCTGATCATGCATTGGGCTTTCGACTGAGGATACTAACAAACAGGAATTGTATATAGTGTGTAAATAAAAACAGGTTCGGAATGTGAATTCAGCATTTTTTTTTTCTTTTTATTTTTGAAAATTGGCCCTCATGATTTTCTCGGAAAAGGTTATGTGGGGATCTGGCGAACGTTTTTCCGCGTTAGTAATCCGCTTCCCCACAACTTCTGCGTCAGAATGCGAGGAGAGCGTTTCGAGGCATTCACCAGATTAACACCGGAAAGTCCTACAAATAATTGTTTCCCTATATCGTAACCTTTCCACTAAAATGGCACTATCGGGTGTAAATGAGCAATCCAGTGCCGGTCACGTGCCGATCGTAATCCTCTATCTTGACTTCAGACCTTATGCTCCTAGGTACAAGGCGGCCTTTGTTTTCAGGATACAGAAGTTTTGCCCATCTCGTCGATTCCACCCTTGCAAAAAAGCAAGAAATCTATTATAAAATGGCCACCGATCGCTCAACGCTCCAGCCCACAAACGACATCTACTTTGGAAAGGAAGTGGTGAACCGAGTCTCGTTCCTAAGAGAAGACGACGAATTTGTGAGCAACGCGGTCCTCCATCCGTCGACTCGGTTTATCTTTTACAACGACGGCGAACCGTTCGTGAACAAGGAAGCCGAGAACAAGCTTGTGATTTTGACTAATGGTGACAACCAATTGGCCAGTGTTGAAGGTACCAACGTGGCTGGAACCAGCACTGGGTTGCTTGGCAGCCAAGAGTGGAAGTCAATTTTGGAGACGTGGAGCGAGGACAACAGAAGACACAATGCCGGCTTGAGAGACGACAAAAAGCCTACGTTGCTCTTCCTCGGCATTAAGGACGAAAGTGTTGGACTTGATTTGCGCAAGTTGAAGTGCGAAGAGGCCGACAGCTACTTGGACCACCAAGGCAGGTACTTCGGCATTCCGTACTTTGCCGTGGACTTGACGCACTCGCCGTCGGTGGTGGAGTTTGTCAAACAGCACATTGTAGACAACAACGCAGAGGCAGACATCAAAAACTTGTTCTTTACGCATTCGAGAAAGCACACGCTCGGATTCACCGGCGACGAATCGGCCCTCTTCAGCCATGGAAAAATGTACTTTGACTGGCTCGGCCGCAACAGATTCTGTCCCGGATGCGGGTCGAAGGTTATTCCCATTCATGCCGGAGGCAAGCTCAGATGTACTAATGACGAAACCACCGGCGAAGGCGAGGAAAAGGAGTACAAGTGTCCTGTGTTGAACACTCGAGTGTCCAACGTCTCGTTCCCAAGGACAGACGCTGTGGTGATTACGGCCATCACCAACAAGGACCGATCGAAAATTTTGCTCTCGCTCAACAAGCGGTACTCGTTCACGAAAATGTACTCGTGTACGGCCGGATTCATGGAGCCCTCCGAGACTGTTGAAGTTGCAACTAAGAGAGAGATATGGGAGGAGACCGGGGTGGTGTGCTCGGACATCCAGATTTTGATGACGCAGCCATGGCCGTTCCCGGGCAATTTGATGATTGGGTGCATTGCAACGGTTGACTTCAATGGAGAAAATGAAGCGATCCACTTGGGCCACGATAGAGAATTGGCAGACGCCCGGTGGTTTGACCTGTCGTTTGTGCGATCACTTGCCAACGGCGAGCTCGACGAGTCGACCAACCCCGAGGGTATCATTCTTCCCAACGACAGCTCGGTGGCCTTTGTGTTGATCAAGCATGTGTTGGATAAAGGCGAGGCGAAGCTTTAGGTTATTTCGGTGAGGGGATACGAACGATATAGCGGCGACTGTGTCGCAGTTAGACTATTAGCAATCAGAGACAGTAATTGAGCGGTAGATAAGTGAGACCACCGTGCCTGGTTTCAGTGGTGGAGAACGTTATCAACACTGGACGGAGTAGCAGAGAGAAGATCTCTGTCAGATTAGACTACGAATTAAAATAAAAGAGGATCTTTCACGAGAGCACTAAGCGTCGCTGCCAAGTTTCTTTCAAAAGCTTTTTTGTCTGCCTTAATCTGTAGATCTGGGCACTGGTAGTCAGGTATTCCATTTAATATCACGCTTAATAGACGTTGGAACATCCGGATCCGTTAGCTCCGCCGTCTCCTGAGTATACAGCTATTGCAAAAAAATAATTAGTTCATTTCTCCGTCGACTGACCGGAAGTGGCTTTTCTCCGGGTCCGCGAAAGCGGAGCTAACCATCGTAGCCGAGGCACTAAGTGCAACAATTACCGACACCAGAAACCCGAATTTAACCAAGAAAACGACAAATCCTTCCCTAGCATCATCAATGGAATTATTCCCTTTCTTGCCTTTCGGTCTAAATTTGCCTCCGAGTTTGACAGCTCCCGATGCTTCCGCCACATAAGCTGGTCAGGTGCACCAGCCACATGGCTAATAAAAGCACAATAATAGCCAGACCCGTTAACACCTCCTATCAGTCATGACCCGCTGCAGCGAATGTATTGTGATCGGCCACCGCGGCTTCAAGGCCCGCTACACCGAAAACACGATCACCGGCTTCACAAAGTGCTTTGAGACCGGTGCCACCATGTTCGAGACCGACACCTGGACCACCAAGGACGATGTGTTGGTGATATCGCACGACGTAAACACCAAGCGGATCTTCTGCGACGCGGACGGCAACGAGGCCGACTACAACATACTTGAGTCGTATTTTGCCCAGCTCAAAGACCTCCGCACCATAGAGTCAGGCGAGCCGTTGTTGACGTTCAAGGCGCTTTTGACGTGGTTTGTAGAGTACGTCAAGACGTACGGCGACGCGAGCTCCGACCACCGGATCATGCTCGACATCAAAAACGCTAATCCGCCCAAGATCTTGCGGCTTATAGTCAGAGACATGCTTGAAGTGCACCCCGATTTGGCTTGGTGGTTTCCGCGGATCCAGTTGGGTGTGTGGCACTTGCGTTTCGTCAAGTACTTGAACCAGGACCCGTACTTCCAGCACGTGCTTGGGCCCACCATTCCCAACCGTGGGTTCAGCCAGTTTGATGTGTTGCACATTTCCGCCAGTTGGCAGGACTCCATGACGTATTTGGCCTACAACGAGTTCCTTGAAGCCCAGCCCGGAACCAGATTCAAGATCTTCGTCACTGGTGTGTCGTTGATCTACATCACCACCTGGTCCCCCGCATTCATCACCAAGTTTCTTCCGGCGGCCAAGGCACAGGACCTCAAGTTGTTCACGTGGACCATCAACACTGCGCCGCAGCTCGACTACTTCTGCAATTTGTGTCTGACTGCACGCATCAGAGAGTACGGAGTCATCAGTGATTGGCCCGACAAGATGATCGAGCACCTTGCGGACATCGAGGCGCCCGAGCGGAAAAGCGAAAAGCAGCCGCTTATATCGCAGTTCCGCATTCCAATGCTGTTCCGCTTCTACAACCTACTTTTCCGGGGCTTTTTGTTCTTGGGTGGCATCCGGGGATTGGCTGCGAATCCCCACCAATTTGGGGCCAAGGTGGACCCCAACGAGATTGTGGTGTTCAAGGCGCGGTTTCTCCAGCGGTGCTTTGCGTTTTTGCAGAAGAAGCGCATTTTCTAGATATTCAGTGTATGGGTTATGGGGCCTCTGTAGATTATTGTATATGGAGTGCGAACTACTACTCAAGCTAACTCAAGCCATGATAAGCTCTCTACTACCCAAGCCCAAACATGCATCGCATGACACGATCCGGGTTGTTCTACCGACTCCGAAACTGCTGTCAACGGCACTTTTGCCTGTTTCGTCCGTGATTCCGGCAGACCCAATAGAGCATCGCATCGACCTCACTAAGTTGGACAATCCAGAGCACTACTCAAAGGCGATAGCACAGGTCACCGGTGCCTCCGCACAGGCCCAGACCTCCTACGAAGACACTATCCCGTTGAAGGTCCGCTTTCCCAACCTCAAGCATCACTTTCCACGGTACACCCTCCAGAACTGTCCGGACGACAGTTTGGCAGAGTGTTTGGAAGAAACGAGGGAATTCATAAACAAACTCCTTGCCCAGGCGGAAGGAACCGAGGAGAAGAACGATGGCGTCACTATAGTAGAGTTGCGCACCCAGGGTTTGAACGATGACGAACGAGGCAGAACAGTGGAAATCAGAAATTACCAGGAGGACCCGATGCTTCCGCCAAAGTTCAAGCTCCGGAAAAATCGACACAAGAACCCGTCGCCGCCACCGCCGATTCTCAAGGCTGCTTCTGGCGAGAAACTTTCCAAGGAAACCAAGGACAAGTGGAGGATTCCCTCTGCCGTGTCAAACTGGAAAAATAACCAGGGTTTTGCTATTTCCTTGGGGAAACGAGTCATGGCAGCCAGTGGCGGAAGCGTGGCCTCTGATGCCACTGTCAATGTTGAGAAGTTTGGGCAGTTGTCTCTGGCTCTCGAACAGGCTGACAAGCAGGCTCGAGAGGAAATCAGTATTCGCAACGAGCAAAGGAAACAGGAAGCTCTCCGCCAGCAACAGGAGAAACAAGAGCAGCTACAGTCATTACTACAAAGGTCTCGCGCCGGTCCTAAACGGCCTGCTGCCGATACCTACGACGCTCGCAAAAGGTCGAGAAATTAGTCATTGAGCCGCCTATTTCTTGGGCTTGCGGCCCTTAATGCGGATACGGTCTGCACCGTCGTACAACGACCGGTCAAACTCACTCTGCGCGGTTGCATTCACCCACTCTAACACCCGGTTTATATGGTTGTCAGTCCGCGTGCGGGATAAATCATCATGCAATTGGCTGTGGAGCTTGCCTAGCTCCGTCAAACTGCCAGTCTCGAGGGTCTCTTGTGTAGTCTTTTGCCTTTTGTTGGGAGTGTTCGTCTTGCGCCGGTTTGATCTTTTTCTCGGAGTAACCTCGTCCTCACTCTCATCTTCTTCCTCTTCCTCCCCCTGCGCAGCCATCGGATTGGTCGCCTTGAGCTCCTCTATTTTGGCATCCACGGCAGTGATCGATGATTGGATCTCGTTCTCTTCCTTCAGATGCTTGTCAAGATAGAGCGCTTTTCTCCTGGCGGCTATGCTGTTGGCCATCGCCTCCTTGACCCTGATCAACTCTTTGCGCAAGGTTGACTCCCTTTTACCCCAGGGGTTCAACCACTTCACGAGCCCATCAACATCCAGCACTTGGTCAAAGTACCTCCACTGGCTCCCCGATACGAGCGGTTCGGGTGCCTCCTCGATAAACTTTCTTTGAATGGGCAGCAACTCGCTAACATAGATGTTGTTTGGAATACCTCCCACCTTGTCGATGATTTCAGTTGACCCATTCACAGTAATGTTGTCGGTGCTGAAGTGAATGCCAAGTTTCTCTGCCTCTGAGATAAACGTTGGGGGTAGCTGTCGGAAATTCATGAATTTAAGTGGTGCACCTCCATCTCCCAAGTCGTAGGCTCCCTCTGGTTGACTTTCGGTTACCTCTGTGCCATCCTCGGTTTTTATCTGGGGAGTTTCATGCTTCAAGGTCCCCATTAAGCTTTTGATCTTTTCATCGTCTAGCTTGAGGTTCACCAGACAGTCAATTCCCGTTGGTCCCTGAACCCAAAGTTTACCCATGAGATACGTCTCCTCGAGAACTTCGTCCTTATCGTCGTCGTCATCATTGGTCTCTGGTTCCACCTCGTCCTCTTCTTCCTCGGCTGCCCTCACGAAGTGAAGGTTTGGAAGTCCATTGTTTTCGAACCACCAGTATCTGTTGTAGAATCTGTCTTTTCCGAGAAGGCGAACTCGTTGACAGTCCATTTCTGTGAGTTTCATCTCAACTGACTTCTTTGCTTCTCGAAGTTCCTTGACCTTCTCGATAGCTTCGTCTCTTTCGGTCCAGAGCTTTTGGAAGTTCGGGTCTTCGGCCGTTACCACTTTGTCGGCCTCGCTCATTTCATAGCCTTTTGTATGCAACCGAGTCTTCTTTTTGCTCGCTACCGGCAATGAGGTGAGTATGGGGTCGTTCGATGAGTTTGCAGCTTCAACAAAAGCCTCGTGGAGCGAGGAATGGATCTTATTCGCCGCATCAACGGCACCCTTCAAGTCACGAATGGTGTCCAATCGTGTTCTTCTCATGGTTGTGGACGCCTCGAGAGACTCATCAATGTAATGTCTCACGATCGTCCCGTTAACCAAGAGCGAGGTCAAAATGTGAAGAACCTTCAATCTCAAATCGAGGCTCATGTTGCGGTAGAATTCGCCAAGAACTGAAGAGGGGGTGGTGGGCGAGTTGTCCTTTGGCGCCAACGTCTTGAAAACACGTCTGATGATGTTCTTGTACTCGGGAACGTAGTCGACCAATGAGAGAGCGCCCATCATGATAACCTGCCAGTTTCCGTCCTTGAAGTTTCTCTTGCGGAGCCTCTCGTGCCACAGAATGCCTCTGTAGTTCAAAAGCGAGTGGGCGTTGTGCTCCAGATTTTTATCGTCAGAATCGTCGTCACTGTCCTTGTCTTCGCCGTCAGCCTCATTGTCCGAACCCTGTTCCGACTTTGCTCTGCGGCCGTTGTTCTTAGGCGAGGGCGAGCCCGACATCGACTCATTGTCGGAGGCGTCGTCCTCGCTTTTCAACGTCTTGCTTTCATGCTCACTGTCCGAGCCCCGCTCCTCGTTCATGTCATCCTCCTCGCCCTTGGCCAGCACATTAATTAGAGAGATCTCCGAGGGGAGGTTGACGCGCAAGCCAAACACGCCGTCGGTTTCGGGGTCGTACTTCTTTCCTGGCAACTCGTTGGAGACCAAGCCGCACAATACCGCGCACCAGATCTCGTCGAGGAGCTCACAGCGCCCCAACGAGTTGTACTGCTCGGAGTTCCAGCTCATGGCGGTCATAAAGTCATCGAACGTGAACGTGTCTAGCGTCAACACCGAGTGATAGATGTTGAGGAAAGCCCAGCACTCGAGGGCCTCCTGTACGGAGTTGAGCGTGTCGCTCTTCAAGGTCCGGCACTCCTCCTTGTCTGCGGCGACCTCCGCCATTATGCGTGCTGTGTCGGAGCTGGAGCCTTCAGACTCCTGGACGGTCGACTCGAGTGCCTCAATATCATTCTCGAGTCGCTCGCACGCGCTGCGGTTGAGCTCCCGTGCGTTGTCAGGCAACTCAAGCTCCTGCGGGACGGGCCGCGAGTTCTGGAGGTCGAAGTTCAACTGCAAGTCGTCGACAATGGTCTTTTTCGAAGGCTGGAACGACGACAACGTCGCCTGGTCGTTGAGCTCGAGCTCGCGCAGCACCGCTTCGGGCAAATGGTGGAGAGCGAAGCGCTGGCGCGGGTCGTTTGTGACCCTGCCGTTTTCGTCGACAACATCGTATAGAGCAGCGGCCGCATTGAGCGTGGCGCGCTTTTTGAGCGAGCGGCCTCGTTGCTTCTTGCCCTTTACGGGTTCCGGCGTCTCCGACGGGTCTGGCGTGGTCTGCGATGGGTCGTCCTCATAGAGGATCTCTCCGCTCGGCGTCGACGACTCGTAGTGTCTGACTGCCTCGGGGTACACCTGTGGAATACTGTATTTCTTGGCGTACTTCTCCTTGACCACCCACGGCGCGCCCACCTTGTGGGATCTCGTGACGGTGAGTTTAATGAAGGTCTTGATCAACCACTTGGTGAAGTGGTTGCGGTCGCGGGTGATCTGCTGGTTGGTGGCGATGATCTGCTGCCCCTCGCCGACCGTCGACACAAGGTACTTGGTGTCGGAGGGGTTGGAGTACTGCACCTTTTCTCGGATGACGCCCTTTTGCTTGATGGTGGACATGTATGTGGGTGGGCGGTCCATGTCCAGGACGTGGCCGTTGGTGTAGATGGCCTTCTTCACGTGCACCTCCTCGCCGGGGAAGTAGTCGTTTTTGAACACCAGGTACACCTTGTCCACCAACTGGTCCAAGCGAGTAATGCGGTTGAACTGGAGAAATCGGAGAATGTGCTCGCGGAGCGCCTCGGGGAAGTTTTTCTCCACGTCCTTGATCTCCTTCTGCTCAGAGTCGTACGCCTCGAAGAACGTGAGGCACGAATTGCCGGTGATTTCGCACACGAACTTGCGCCGGTAGTAGTAGTCCATGCGGCCCAAGTAGTCCTCGTAATCCAAAAACCATTCTTTGGTCTGGGGAATCACGTATATTTCCGTGGCAGGGTCGTGGGGGACCGCTGGTGGCCTAACAAAGGTCACCTGTTTTCGTTTGTATAGCACCATGATAACCGGGGGAAATTGCTGGAGTGGGCACGATTGGGGTATCCAACGGCGTGTCCAGGTGTGTGAGAGCAAATGCGGCCAATGGGGCGGTAAAAGTGTGTTGTTTGCGGTGTTTGGGCGGGAAAGGGAAGAAAAAGACAAAGACAGAAATGGGAAAATTTTAGGAATAACAGAGGCAGGGGAGAGTACAACAGGAAAAAAATGCCAATATGCTTAAGTGTATGCACGCGCATAATTCTGGCTCGCATTCGATGATTTGGCTGCAACTGCGATCGCGTCTAAAATTATTCTGGGGTAAGGCGATTGGGTAAAAAAAAATGGGAAAAAGCTTTTGGTGGAACGGGGTTGCGGTGTGTTTTGCATTCCACCGGTATTTTTTTCTCTGGTGCGGAACCGATAATACTAAGCGGTGCTTATATTGTTTGGGAAACGGGAGGCACGGGTGTGCGACCGGGGTCTTATGCTGTTTCGAAGGGATGCACGGGTGCAATGCCGATCCGGTGACTTGGCCAATGCACTTGTGGGGCCAATGTTTGGGAGACAAAAACACGGTGTCAGCGAGAAGATTTTGGCAGTCCAGTTCGAAATATGACACGTTGTTTTTTTCCTTGGTTTTTTTATGTCACTGCTGGACCACTTCGTATTGCGGGGAACTACTCGCACGGGATTCTCAATGGCATTCGTCCCATCTGAATAGAAAAGGCACGCTGACGCTCTTGAAGAACCCGATTGGGCTGTTTTTCCGGATTCCCTATCTTGTTCCGAGGTTCCGTTGACGTCGGTTGTAGGAAGGACGGCCCGATTAGGAAGTGATATCCGCTGGGCTGAAGCAACTATAAAGCAGCCACGATGTCGTAGAATCCTGTCAAGTAACTCAAATTAATATGTCTGCCGTTCCTGACACTTTCAAGGGTTTTGCCGTCGACTCCAGCGCCAATTGGGACAAGCCTAAGTTGGTGTCCTACAAGCGCAAGGCCATTCTCCCAACGGACGTAGTAATTAAAAATATTTGTTGTGGCCTTTGTGGAACTGATATCCACACCAACCAGGAGAATTGGGGGCCATTGGGCAGACCAGACCTTGTTGTGGGCCACGAAATCATCGGCATCGTCATTGCAGTGGGTGATAAGGTCAAAAGTATTAAGGTTGGCGACCGTGTCGGAGTCGGTGCGGCCTCTTCTTCGTGCTGTGCTTGTAACAGATGTGAACACGACAACGAGCAGTATTGCAGCAAGGGAGTCTCCACCTACAATCTGACCGACTCGTTCTCGGACAACTACGTGACCCAGGGCGGATATTCGTCGCACTCGATTGCCAACGAGCAGTTCGTGTTTCCTATTCCAGACAGCTTGGACTCCGTATCGGCTGCCCCGTTGATGTGCGCTGGGTTGACAGTGTACTCTCCATTGGTGAGAAACACCGCTCATTTGAAGGGAAAGCCGGTCGTGGCAGTCATTGGTATTGGCGGTTTGGGCCACTTGGCTCTTCAGTTTGCCAAGGCATTGGGCGCAGAGGTGTATGCCTTTTCCAGAACCTCCAACAAGAAGGATGAGGCTATTGGTTTTGGCGCGGACCACTTTGTGGCGACAGCAGAAGATGAGGACTTCGACAAGACCTGCGCCGACAAGTTTGACTTGATTTTGAACTGTGCCTCCAGAGTGGAGGGTTTCGTTTTGGACAAGTACTTGGCTTGCTTGAGGGTGGACGGCCGTTTTGTTTCGGTCGGTTTGCCTCCTGTGGCGGACAAATTCGCCGTGAGTCCATTTTCGTTCTTGAGCAACGGCGGCTCTTTTGGCTCTTCGTTGTTGGGCTCGAAGGTCGAGGCGTTGGACATGTTGAAGTTGGCTGCGGAGAAGGGCGTCAAGCCCATGGTGGAGGAGATTCCGATTTCCGAGAAGGGTTGCGAGACAGCGTTGAACAGATGCAACAACGGCGATGTCAGATACAGATTTGTCTTCACCAAGTTCGACGAGGCCTTCGCCTGATATTTATAGACTGATAGATTATAGAGCGATCATCGCAAGATATTCTGTAGTGCCAAAGCGTGGGAAACTTGCAAGTATCAAGTAGTTAACAAAGAAATGAAAGCACTTCTCGCTTGAGTTTCGTGACAGTCGAATCACACTCGATGGGTAGGTGTAGTAATCCATCCAAAAACGCCGGATTCTCCGTCCATTTGCTAATATCACTGTAAAAATCTTTTGTTCTCTTCTGTATTGATCTGCACTATTTTTTTAGATGATTCATTTTCCTTTTCCTGGAGATCCACTTTGTAACATCAGAAATTAAATTACTCTTCGCAGCCATCACTTGTGCGCAACTTTCAAAACGGCACCAAAAAACCAAAAATGTCCAAACTAAAAAACAAAAGAAACCAAACAAATCCAGCAACCCATATCTTACACCCCTTTAAATTACAACCTCCCAGCCCTCTCATTCTGCCCTCCGTGTCCCGGCAGCCATCAGCTCTGCAGGCAAGTCAAAAAAACGCACGAATGAGAATTTATCGGAGTAAGCTGCTTCGTACACCTCTCGTCAATATGTTCGGGCTTCAAAGAGCGCTACCTGCCAGAGGCTTCAAGTTGGTTGCCGCATCGGCCTCCCGTGGTTTCCACCAGGGTCCGTCGATCCTCAACAAGGAAACCATCGCCTCTCCGCTGGAGTTGGCCAAAGAGTCGCTGCTTCCCAAGATCGAGCACGACTTGAAGACTAAACCGCGGCCGGCGAAAATGAAGAACGCGTTTTTGTCCGACCACAGGATCGAGAACGACCCCACGTACAAGATGTCGGGGTTTGCTCAGTCGGTGGGCCAGTGGCTCATTCGAATCTTCAACCTTGACATGGACCGGTCCAGAGCCGGCCCTGTGGCTGGCTCCTACTACTTCGGTGAGTGCAAGAAACAGGGTATGTTTTACCCCAACGAGCCGCTCTCGGACACCGCCAAGTACTACTACGAGACGTTGGCGCTACCCATGAGCTTTTCGCAGTGGTTCCAGATCACCGCCTTGCACTACTGGATTTTGCTGGTACGCATGCGGGCCATGCCGTTCAAGTACGGGCGCAACTACCAGCAGAAGTTGGTGGACCGCATCTTCAGCGACATGGAGTTGCGCATGTCCAGCGAGTTGGGCATCAGCTCCAACCGTATCATCGACACCTATTTGAAGGACTACCACACGCAGCTCTTGGGGTGTGTTTTGTCCTACGATGAGGGCTTGATGACCGACGACATCACTTTGGCGGCCGCGGTGTGGAGAAACGTCTTCAACGGCAACCCCAATGCCGACATGAGACACATCGAGTCGTTGGTGGGCTACGTCAGACAGCAGTTGTACGTGCTTAACAAAATGAGCGACCGCGAGTTTGCGTTTGGCATGTTCAAGTTTGTTCCACCGGACCAGGTAGTGAAGCCATTGACCAAGGCGCAGGAGGCGGACTTGCGGGCGGCTGCCAAGGCGGAGTTTGCCTCCAAGACGTTGCCCTCGCACCGCAGCACCCTCTCGTTGGACGAGTAATGTACATAGTTAGGACTGGACATCTAGTGGACTGAGAGTAGGGACAAAGAAGAGAAGAGTTAGTCAAGAGAGAAAGCATAAAAAGATAGAGAAAAGAATGCAGAGCTTACGAGCAATCGGACCAGCAGTCTCTCTTCGTTCTGTTCTCTCCGGCCCGACGGGCACTAAGACACCAAACAAGCTCTCAAAAAGGTCTACAGCACATCTAGTTTTCTACACAAAATCTCGGCAAGATATTCCTCAATAGAGCAATTCAGATTATCCGCGTTATGCATTGAAGTACCATCTGTTAATGCCTTACATGAATAGCCTTGGTCTTCACCCATATATAGAAGAAACAGGTGTTCTTCTCCATGCTTCGCACTTTGTTGTTTCTTATTCTTTTCCAATTCTTCACTCTACCGTCCCATCTTCCTTCTCCTTTCTCCCCAACACTCTACATTCGTCTGCACTTTTCGTTTATTAAATCACAACTTGGTTTTAGCGCCGTCGACGGTCCAGTCTTCGCCAAAAGGCGCACGGATCATCACGTTCATCACGGCAAAGTCGTCGCCTTCCTTGGCGTCCGGCTTCTCGTCCGAACCCAACATGATGTCTTCGTAGAAGTGGAAGCCAAAGCGGTTGTAGATCGGAATGTTGTCGGGAGACGAGCTCTCCAAGTACGCAATGTTCGAGGAGCCAGGCAAGTCGATGTGCTGGGTGAACATGTAGTCGAACATGGCCCGCACATTGCCCTTGCCTCGCGCACTTTCGACTGAGCCCAAGTACACCAACGTGAAGCAGCCCTTGTCCTTGAACCGAGCGTCCGTGGACAAAATGCGCTCGGCGGTGTCATGCAAAAGTGGCAACATGCCCTTAAAAATCTTGTGGCGACCTTCCTCGCCAGAAATTTCCCAGAGTTTATGGTAGCCGGCCTCCATTAAGTTGGCAAAGCTGTCCAATCCGTCGTCGCCCGAAGATGGAATCGACCAGATGGCCACAGTCTCGAACTCCTCGGGACCCTCGCCAATTCCCACACAGAGCCCTTTGGCCATGTGCTGCTTGAGGTAGCACTCGTAGACGGTGTAGTCGATTTTGTTCTTGTGTTCGGGGTCGTCGACGTGGTTGGTCAACAATTTGGCCAACGAGTCGTTGGCAAACGACTTCTGCAACGTCACAGTGGCCTTGTGAACGTCGGATGGGGTCAAAACTCGGACCCGGTCAGTGGAGGCAGCCATGGTGGATGATTAGAAAGATAAGACAAATTTGTACTGGTAGCTCAACTTCAACATATCCATCCGCGGATCGTTGCAAATGAGTGACCTAGGTTACAGTCCATGGAGATCATCAGAGATCTATATAGGCCAGGCCGGCGCGGCCGAAAAGAGCAGGTGGACGCGGAATCACCAAGGCTCACCGATGCAGAACTGGCTTATCTGAGAGACAGGGGTGGCATATTCCACCTTTTTTTCAACTCAGAACCTCTGAGGGGTGAGAGTGGATTGTGTGGGTGGAAAAGGCCATCAGTTTATGGAAATCTCGAAAGTGGAGTCCGAACTGAGGGGCCCGAAATGGGGCCGAGTGACGTCGTACTGCAGGCAGGCAGAAGCCGCTACCAGTTTCATCGGGGATGGCTGCCCGACGAAGTCGGACGGCATTAAAGAGCAGGGCATCGACCTCGTAAAAAAAGAAGAGAATTTTTCGACTGGGTTTTCGGAGCTCCGGCCGCGACGCTTTGATCCATCGCACTGTGGCCGACTACCTGCCTAATAGGGTAAGAGGTCGGTTCGGTAAAAGCCATGAAAAAAAAAAAAAAGGTGTAGGAAAAGGAAATAAATGACGGTGAGCAGGAGCAGGGAGAACTCTGAGCCCGTTCCTCGAAAATTCTCGGAGTGACTCGAAGAATATCTGCCCTCATCCCATCCACAGTCTTCCTCTACGAATTGGCTTCAGTCTTCCCCTACGAATTGGCAAATGTAAGAAGGGCCATGTCAATTATTAACCTCACTCACACCAATACATTTATCGGCCCCACTAGTAGTCCCTGGGGCTGATTGAAATGCTCTCAATCTGATTCCGCTTACTGGTACTACTGTCAATACCTGCTGTCGTCGATTCGTTACTTCTTGCCCTTCTTCTTCTTCTTCTTGCTCTTCGAGCTCGCCGCTGGCGCAGCCTGAGGCGCGGGCGACGACTCCACCGCGCCCTGGTGTCCGCCGGACTTCTTCTTGTCCTTCTTGGAAGGCTTGTAGTACGAGCGAAGCTTCATGGGCAACCACCGCTCCTTGTCCAAGTCCTTTTCGGCGCTGAACTCGCTCTCGGGCTTGAAAAACTTGTGCTTGGAGAACTTGGGCTTCTTTTTCTTTGTCACCCGCGGCTCGGGCGTCTTCAATGACTTCAAGGTGGCGGGGACCGCGGGCGCAGGCGCCAAGTCCTCAATGTTGACCGCCATCAACTCCTCCACATCGGTCTCGGCCTCGAGGTCCTCGAGAGGAAGCAACTTGTCGGTGTTGGAGCCGAGAATGCTCGACACAACAACGTCGTTGGGGTTGGCAGCCGACAACAACTCCAACAAGCCCGCGGACTCGCTCTCAAAGCCGCCAATCAGAAGCTTGACCGCCACCGCGAGAATGAGGCGGTATAACTGGTCGTTGGCCTTGACGTCCTCGACGGTGTAGGTCTTGAACTTGGCAACCACCGAGCTGTACAACGCAGCTAGTTTCTTCAGGCCCGACATCTCGTACAAGTCAATGAGCGACTTGAGAATGATTCCGTGCACGGTGCCCGCAGAGGCAAGCTCAATGTCCACGATCTGCTCCAACACCAAAAGCGACTGGTCAAACTTGCCCGACTTGGTGTTGAGGGTCACCAAGAGCAACGCAGCCGCCAAAACGAGGTCGGAAACCTCGTTCTTCTGTAGCGTCTGGGTCGTGTACTTGTAGAGTTTTCTGCTGATGGCCGCGTGGTTGGCAGCATCCTCCAAGTCATCGAAGGTAATGTCTAACGAGATGAGCACCTTGTAGAGCAAAGGCGTCAAGTCGCCCTCGGAGCCGTCCGAAAACAGGCGGAAAAAGCGGTTCGTCAAGTACAGCGACGACTTCAGAATGGTGTTGGTCTGGTACGACAAGAGCAAGTGGTTCTTCAACAACACCCGCGACTGGGCGGCGGTCAACTTCTGCCTCAAGTTGTTCAAGTTGTAGTGGTAGTTCAAATCGCGGGTGGCGTAGTTGGCGTTCTCAGCCGGAGGCTGCGCCGATATGAGGTTGTTTTTGAAGATGAGCTGGAGCATGGAGTCGGAGGTGGCGGCCAACGCCAAGGACTCCAACTGCGCAATGGCCTCTTCCGTGCGTCCGGTCACCTGGTGGATGTATGCAGTGGTCAACTGGATGGGCAACAGCTCGAGCGCCAGGTCGACGGGGTCTGCGTCGATGTTCTGTTCCTCGCACATGGCCAAGGCCGAGGCCAAGGTGTCCAAGCTGGCAGAAAAGTCGCCCTGGGCCAACTCGATCAACGCGTTGTTGAAGAGAATGTCGTAGGAGTCCGCGACATCCAACACGGGCTTTTTCGCGCATGTTGTCTTGAACATGAGCTGAGATAAGATGGCCCGTTCGTTACAGGCCAAGTCCACCTCCGAGTCAATGGAGTTGGATGCAATGAGCTCGTGGTACAACGCCAAAGAACGGGCAACGTCGCCGTTCTGGTAGCAGTTCTGGGCCATCACGTGCTTCATGGCCCGCAACAACACCTCGTTGGTGGAGGAAGCGGCCGTGGCCTGGTAAACCTCAGCCAAAAGGTCGGACTTTCCCGTTTTGTAGTACACGTACGCCTTCTCCAAGGGAAACTCCGCATGGATCTCCTCCGGCACATCACCGATCAACTCAAGCGCTTTGTAGTAGCTGTCTGTGTTGATCAACGACACTAGACAGTTGTGGAAGGCGCCCAAGTCGCGGAAGTTCTTGATGTTGGCCAAGTACTGGTACGAGACCTCGAAAATCGCCTCGTGGTCGCCGACATCACGTGCCGACGCCACGTTGAGCCCTTTGAAGGCGTCGATCACCGAGCTGGTCATGGTGGTGGTGAAGTGATTTTTCTGGTTACATGCAGACGACGGCTCACAAGACCAGAGGGAATAGGAAAGAGAAAAGATTAGAGATAAAAAAGAAAATGAGGGAGGAGAGCGACGAACGAGAATTGATTTGAATAGTGGAAAGAAACGAATTAGGTCAGCAATTTTGGTGGGCGGTGCTGTGCTAGATTAACTGGTGCGAGTGAGCACAAGGCATCCGCGAATAAATTTGAAAAAGAGCTGAGAGATTCACTGACCGGAGTTTACTGGAAAGTCTCGGGAACCACTGCGGAGTGAATATACCTCAGGATACTGCCTCTCGGGCGCTGGGTACTCAATGATCAAAGGTCGCGAATTCTCCACCGTAGAGTATCTTCCCTCCCAATATACCCACACCTTCAATTCCTACGCCAGTAATTCCAACGCCAACTAATTCTAACGTCGATCCCTACGCCATCCTCAATCGCCTACCAGTCTCATCATAGTGTTCATTAGTACGAGCATTGTGCAAAGGTATCATAACAGTGGTGCTCACGCACTGGGTATCTAACGCCGTCTGGCGAATGCTAAAAAAATGCTAGGCCGAGAGAATCTTGAACTTGTTCTTCGACACAAGGTGGGACTTCCCCCTGTTTCCTCCAACCGACATGCTGCGCTTGCGCCTCAACTCCCTCAGCTTAGCCAACAACCTCTTTTCCACGTCGTCGTCCTCGTTGGTCACACTCTGATAGAGGATTTTGCGCATGGCGTCACGTGGCGGCGTAATGAAGCTGGGCAAGTGGTTGAACTTGTGCACGGTTTTGGCCTCGTTGTTGTAGTTACGTGGTTGGTACACCGTTTGGAGTTTTCTGGGTCTGGAACCAAAAATCGTCTCCGATGCGACGTAGCCCGGAAACTCGTCGATGGCCAAGTTTGCTAACGGCCTCCTATTGGAACGTGGAGTACTGGCTGCGGCTCCTTTTGGCTGCAACACGTTCTCCTTGTCGTCGCTGACGTCGGCGTCTTGCGCAGTGCCCAGGTGGTACTTGGCGTACTCCTCGGGCTTGTCTTCGTAAATAGCAAAGGGAGGGGCCGCTGCCGAGGGCGCCAAACGGAACCCAAGTCGAGGTAACTTCACTGGCAGGTGGGAGTTTCTGGTCGGACTCCGGGACTTTGGCGACGCGGATCTCGAGTTGAACAAGCTATCCTTTTTGGGTGACAAGGGCATGGACGAGGACATAGCAAATGTTACGGAGTAGAGTTTTGGAGGGTGACGAGGACTTATATGGGACTATTGTGGCCTGCAGGGAGTCGCGATCCGCGCCTGAGACACGAATCGCGATACTGAGCAAGGGAGGAATGGGAAGTAAGGGAGAATGTAAGAAAAAGGAGATGAGGGAAATCAGAGGGGAGAATGGAAATGGTAAACGAATGAAATAAATGGTTTTGAAGGAAGCGAGTCGAATGTGGCAGGGATTTGCCTGACCCTCCCACCTACTGGGTGCAGACCGGCACGAGAACACTATTAGAAAGGTAATGAGGTGCAGGGCTCAGCCGGCGGCCAATTGGGTGACGAGCTTGAATTGCTGTGGAATTTATTTCCGGATCCGTGGCCAAAGTGGATTAATTGAGAAGTCTTCATTGAGAAGGAGCATTGGCGTGCAATTGACAGGTCCATTGTCGAAGGTCAATTGGCACGTCCATGGGCAAGTTTTCTTTGAATTATTACTCGTCGTAATCAAAGCATTTGGCTGAATTCAGACGAAGCTGACGGGGCTCTAATTTCACTAAATGCGATTTTGAATGTATTTGTTATGGTGCTTTCGCGGTGACGTGACGCGGTGACGTGACGAGCTGTGATGAGGAACAAATATACCCGCATTTCCTGCTAAACTGTAATTCGTTACATACGCCAAATTTGGGTCCAGTGATGATTAATGTACGAACGGTAAGGGAGATCTCTAGACCTGGCTCAACGGGCGAGCCAGGGCGGCATCTCACGGTAGAACCACTTTATAATTTGCTTTAAAGAGTACATTCAATCAAATTGCCAGCAGCCTACTCATCCAAGCTATTCCAGCATAAGCCTCTATTAACGACTGCCTCGCCCACTGGGCAGCGACAGTCACTCATACTAACTTTTAATCCGCGAACCAAGAAAGCAGTCCACACTAATCAGTTGGGCCAGTAAGTAAACCAGTACGTCAGTCGATCAGACGCATCAGTTTATCAGTCCCATGAGTTAATCAGTCCCACCGGATCAATCCCAAATTTAAATCAGTCACTTCAGTTCACTAAATCAGCCCAACAATCAGTACTCACTAGTGCCTAACCTACCCCCGGAAGAAGTTGTTGGGCACAAAGGGGAGCTTCGTCACCTTGCCCGGACGCAACTTGCCCCGGATGTCGATCTGCACATCCGCCCCGATCTTCACCGCCTTGTCGATGTACGACTGGGCCACGTTCTGCCCCAAGGTGGGCGACAACGAACCCGACGTGATGTAGCCAACCTCCTTGCCGTCGGCCAAGATCTTGGCGCCCGTTCTCGGCGCAGGACCCTTGGACACCACACCAATGCGCCGCGATTTCACCAAGCCCTTGTTGGCCAACTGCTCCAAGATGGTGGAGCTGCCGTTGAAGGAAGCCCCGGGTTCTCTCCGGGTCTTGGGCACCAACCACGCCAACGACGCCTGCACGGGCGTGATATCCTCGGTCAACTCGTTGCCGTAGAGACACATGCCGGCCTCCAACCGCAACGAGTCACGCGCAGCCAAGCCAATGGGCTTCACCAACTCGGGGTAGTCGTCGATCAACAGCTCAAAAAAGTCACGGGCCTGCTGAGCCTCGGCCGCATTGGACGAGGAAATGGACAACTCAAAGCCGTCCTCTCCGGTGTAGCCCGTTCTCGAGAGGTGGATGTCGGAGTCGATGATGCTGTTCAAGCGCAAGAACTGGGTGCGGCCAAACGTCACGTTGTTCAAGTTCTCCGCCGTGTACTTCTGCATCAAGCTGCCCGCAGCAGGCCCCTGCACCGCCAACAAGGTTCCCTCGAAGGTGGAGTGGGAGACGTTGGGAAACGCACCAATCTCCTCCGCCATGAACGCGAGGTCCTTATCGCGGCACCCTGCATTGGTGACCATGTAGAACTTGTCGTCCGCGTGCTTGGTGATGATAGTGTCGTCGATGATGCCGCCGTTTTTGTTGAGCAACACCGACAAGCTGGACGAAAACGGCTCGAGCTGGGCCAAGTCGATGGGCGTGATCTTCTGCAAGAACTCCGCGGCCTGGGCGCCTTCCACCCGGTGCTGCAACATGTGACTCACGTCAAACAACCCCACCTTGTTCCGCACCCAGTGGTGGGAGTCCACGTGTGACTGGTCCTTGTACATGATGGGCATCTCGAACCCAGCGTAGGGCACGAACTTGGCGCCGTACTTGACGTGGCTGTCGTACAAGGGCGTCCTGCGCAAACCCGTGGAGTAGAGGCGACGAAGCATGTCTGGGGTAGGCTGGGGTTGGGACTTATATAGAAGGTGCGCTGACTCTGGCGGTGACTCCGATGACTCGGCTGGGTGCAGTCACTGGACAGAGGACGGAGATGGGAGGTCTGGGAAAGTGGTGGGGCACATTGACGCCGCCTCTGAATTGAATCCTTACTTTTTTCTATTCGGATTCTTCTATTCGGTGTAGGTCTTTTGTTGGAGTCTGTAGAATAGTGTGGCTGGTGCGCACTATCGATAAGATCTACGCACCTAGATGTAGTCAGGGTCCAATGCACACGAGTATTGGCCTCGAGAAAAACGAGTTCTGACACGTATTCACTGTGTTTTTTTGCTTCTTCTGTTCACTTTTTTCCTTTTTTTTTTGGATGCATGGTTCCGCAGTGTTTGAGAGTCTCTACCATTTGAGAAAGCACACAGGCACCAACGACCAACGAATTGTATCAATAGTGACATAAAAACAGTACATAAAAAAGAAGAGTTAAGCTCTAGTCAACTGTACCCAGTCAATGGTTCTGTACGTCGCAACGGCTCCTTCTTCACCCTTTTACCTTCCTTGAACCACTTGGAGACCGGTGCCAGCCCGTGGGGTCAAACGACCTACAGGCGTACTCAAGAACTTGAGGAGTCATTAAGTAGAGTAAATCCAGACCTGAATCGATGGCAATCCAAGGGCGGACACGTACCCGAGGCTCATTAATGAACACCATTTACGTAGAATGGCCACCACGGAATACTACAGCCTTCACCTAGACTTGCAAAGCATTTTTCTCTATACCCAATTTGTGCCCCCACTGACCAGTGCCAACAAATAGATCCCACACCCAACGGTGATGTACATGGCCAATCCAATAAGAGAGTACCCAACCACTTGGGCCAATGAACTGCTGTTCTTCCCACAGAAACAAGAACCCCAACACCAGAACCGAATAAGCAATATTCCGTTCACCACCCAAAGTCCCGGAAAAATAAGGCCCATGTAGAGGTTGTAGAGGGCTATTCTGTCCCAATGGCTGTGAAACCTGCATTTATCACAGGTCCACGATGAAACCTCTACGAGGTTCTTTGCCTCTAATTCGGAGGGAAGCGAGGGAGCAAGCATTGATTTTGGATTTGGCAACTTACCCTCCTTTTATTGAAATTCGACTCGCTCTTGTATGTCTCTGATTGCATCAGTGTATCAGGATGTGAGGGACTCAGTTATAGACAGTTGCCTGTTTGGGCCACAATAGAGCACCAACTAGACAACACCAAAAGTCTTCGGTAAATCAATTCACAATTCACGTATCACTATATATATATATAAATATCAACAGATCAAGCGCTCGCATAAATATTTCTCCTTTTGTTTTGTTTCCCCAACTACCTCACTTTTCACATCAGGTTAAACACCATCTCATGCTTCTACATGTCCACTTTTGACCTCCACAAGATCGCCGAAGCACTCCTGTCATCGAAGATCAAAGGCCGCAATGATGCGCTCAATCTCTTGGCTGGCTTCTCTGCCTCCAAATTGAGGCTCCAGTCGCGTCAGTTCAACGTTCTTTCGGGCGCTCTACTAAAGCTGATCGAGACGGAAAAACTCGTGTATGCCAACAACCCGTCCAATCCGGTCATTTCTCGCTTATCTACGGCTTCGGGATTCTTGCACGATTTGGTGGACGAGGAGTTGAAGGGCGATAAGAGACCTCGTTACAAGCAATGCGTGACTGTGGTCACCAGCATCATCGCCAACTACTTTGTGGACGCGCTGGCACTCGAGCCATGCGCTGTTCCTTTTTCGCATATCATTCTTAAGTTCCTACAGGAGGACTTCTTCCGCTCTCACTTGACGGTGGAGGTTTGGCTGAGGATCTACAAGTTTCTCGTCAGAGCCGTTGACTGTGGCTTGGATGACACGGGAAACACGACTCCAGGCAACGAGACAGAGCTATTCAATCTATTCCTGTGTTTGCTGCTCCTAATTGGTGGCGGAACGCCGCTGGTCTCGTTGCCTCTTTATCACGACAAGGCATACTTTCCATTACTCCAGCTCACGACGCGTTGCCTCAAAGCCTTTGACCGCCGAGAATCCTCGGTGCTCATTGCATGTTTTGCTCTCATCAACAAGTTGGTGGTGGTTCTTTCGACTGAGGACTGCCGGTTCTGCAATGTTCTTATCAAGCACGCGTTCAAGTCCATTCTACAGTTTGTCGCGACTTCCGTCGACCCGTTATTCGACCAGTTTGCAATTTTTCTCAATCTTGAACCTGTTTACCGCTGCTTCAGCGTAACTAATATTCCAAAGCTAATCGGAGGTGACAGAGGTATAATAGAAGAGGACGGCTCGTCGGAGCACGAAAAGACCGAAATCCACCTCTACACAGTGGGAATGCTTATTCAAGCTCTCATATCTCGGTCGTGCTCTCTGGCGGGTTATTTGGGACCAGGAGATATCCGAGTCTGCGACAGCAGGAGTGGAAGGAAAATTAACAGCTGGTTTCAACTCAAAACTTTTCAGTTCATCTCCGACGACGCATCTCTGTGCTTGCTTTTGACAGGTCTCACAAAACTTATTGCATCATACTACAATTTGCGCTCACAGTACACTGATATTGTTGAAGATGGGGAATATCGACCAAGCAGGAACTTGGGGACATTCACTCAATCCAATGTCCAAATTAACAAGCGGCGTAAGTTTAATGATCAAAGAACAAGGTTGTGGAGCTGCGACTCCGCTGTTCTGTTTTATTCATTGCTTTTGACCAACCAAGACGAACTGAGAATCCAACTTTGTGGTATCCAGCTTCTATGTATTCACTGTGAGCTCTTTCAACAGAGAGAGAATGGGATGAACTCTCTCTCGCAAAACAACGTCAATACTTCTGGCGCGTCGTGGAGTTTGAATGACTCCACTGTGTTGGACCTAGATTTGGGATCGTCCGATAATTCCAACAAAATGCTATTGCCAAGCTTGAACATGTTATTAAGGGTTCTAAGCGAGTCTTCCAATAAGTTCTGGGCTCTCTTGTGCTGCCGCTCGTTGCTTAACTGCATGGACCTTCGCATCGGTGAGGCAAGTCAGGTACTTGCGAAAAGGTTGCACCAGCTCCTCAAAATTCTCTTGCCTTTCATCAAAGACAAAGAATGCTCCACCATATCCAGCAGCATAATTGTTGACATTATGCTGCTGCAGTCGAATTCGAGTCTACATACACTCATCGACGACAGTTTACGTTCACAGCTCCTTAACATCACCGACTTGGCAGATTTGGCGGGACCGGCAATAATTGACGTTAGTGCCGTAGAGTTTTGGTGGTGCATGGCAAACTTGCAACGAGGAGCAGTGAAACATGAGGACATGTCCTCTAGCGTGAGTAGGTGGTTTGCTTTGAAATGGTCCGAAAGCTTTACAATCGATGGCTCTGGTATGAGAAAGTATTCTGGCCGAAAACTACCCGAAGCGAAGGTTGTGCAACAATTTTTGACCTGGCTTGGAGGTGCAAAGTCTGGTGGGTCTTGGGATGAACGTGAGGATTCCAAATTGACTTCCTTCATGAACTTTAACATACATGACGAAATGAATAACTACACGAAGTTGTTGCGATTCATTACAGAGCTCGAAACAAGTGTGCCAAAACGGCTCGAGGAGAGAAGGCGAAGTATATACTCGCCTTTAACCGTCTCGAACATTGCGGTTGAAACTGTCTGTACTCTGATCACGGAAGTAGCCGGTCTGGTACTCAACTCAGAGGATAATCTCGAAACGTTGGCTACCTGGGCAACTTTCCTAACTGAATTGCTCGATAAACCGGAAAGTGATGCATCACCGCGGCCTGAATTTCTCACTTTGGCCCAAGAGGCATGGCAGTTGATATCTCAAAAGGTCAGTACTCCACAAGAAGTGACATTGATTACAAGAATCGTGTTGGAGTCTCATTGCACCAAAGGAATATTGGAGCGGACAGGGTTTCCTTTCGAGACTGTAATGTTGCGATACAATGAATCACAACCGAAGTCTCGACTGTTTCTGGACAAAGCCATAGACACCGACTTGGATTTTGGTGATTTCTCTGGCGGCGAGCAAAGTTCTGCAAAGCAATCGTCATTCTTTGCAAAACAATCACCTGCTAACTTAACCGATGAGGAGGCATTGGAAATCTTTAGATTCTGCTCGATTTATCAAGTTGATGATCCCATAGGACAAATACGCCAATTTGGATCCAAGGTTGGATTCGAAAGTATTCAATTCTATGTCGAGCACTTAAAGAACAGCACAATCGAAACATTTCCAACTGATACATTGATTCGTCTCGTGAGAACAATTGGCGAGGGACCATTGGCAGACCAATCTTTGGATAGAAGTGATCAGACAATTACCACTTGCTGTGACTTGCTCAAATTGTTGCTTCCTAAATGTCAAGAGGGTGAGGCCGAAAGTTTGAAAAAAGATTGCGTTGACTTGTTTAAGTTTCTTGCCCAATGTGTCCTGAAGGGATTGTTTCTATCGGAGTCGAAGATCGCTGACTTTTGGAACCTATTCCTTCAGTGTAACAACCTCAACTTGGACTTTGAAGATTTCTCGAATGATCAACTCATCCGCAGCTTTTTTGAGGAGTTCGAGGATTTCCCAAACAACACCAAACTTTTGTTTTCCAATTCTCTTGCGGAAGTCTTAACATATTCGGACTCGAATCAGCAATTGAAGACTTATCGAGAACTATTTCTCAGGTTTCCGAATCCGCAAGCATCCGTGGAGCGCGGTGCAACCTATTGCCTTTTCTTTTGTTTGGTTACCGGTGCGAGCAATCACTTGAGAATGGTCGCCTTATTCAATTTTATCGAGTGCGTTAAATTCGACTTCTTCAAACCGTACTTGAAAGGAAGCATTCAGCTTATGAGCGAAATGTCGGGAGAACAAAACAGCAAGAGCATGTTCCTGTCGTCAAAGTTTGAGCTATTGAAATGGTGGTGGCGCTTCAGGCACGAGTTTCTTGATTTCCCTTACGAGTTATTTGGCTTTCAAGACCAAAATTCGTTCCTTTCGGAGAATTATAGGGACATTGTGGCGATCGCAACTGCCATAAAGGGCGAATCAAAAGACAGTCAATCAATTATCAAAAGAATTGCGAAAGTCAAGCAATCGGACGTTCAAGGTCTCATATGTGATGCGTTGCCCCTTATAGTTCCAATGGCTTATACGACTGATGGTATCAGAAATACTGTGTTCAAATCATTGACAGAGGGTTTGAGTGATCTCTACAAGGCCTTTATGCGTCAAAAGCTACCTTTGGTAGTTTTGGAAATCATAAGATTCACGGATTTCAAGAACGAGAAGTCGTTTGTCAAGGGTCTTGCTTCCACTCTGAACGTCAAATGCTTGAATTCTGAGGTATTGATGGAAATGTCTCTGCAAGCAGTTGTGTCTCCGAACTCAAGCTTAGAATTGATCAATGCCGTAATTTCCAAGTACTGGATCCTGGAAGTGGACCCTTTCTGGACGTCTAATACAGTCCACTTTTTGATCAGACAGTTGGGGAAGAGCCTGTTCTATGGCAACAAAGCTATTCGTCTCCGTGCTATCAAATATGTCTTATGCTTGGGCAACCTTTCGCTCTCAGTATTTGAACTCTTCAAATTGGTGGTTGACATCTGTGCCGACATTGAGGACGGGGATGCAGATGCCGACATCTATGCTATATTGCAACTTTTTGAGAAGAAGTGCTTAGTTGATGTTCCGGTCCAAAATTCCATCATGACCGTGTGTAAGATCTTGTGCAAACTTTGCAACGACTCGGTGCTGTCTTCAAAGTCAAAATTTATTGAAGAGTTCGACACCTTCTTCACCATATACTTTGCCAAGTTCGGGTCTTCTAATGTGCTTATACGTGCGGCCATAAATCGGTGCCAAGGATTTGAAGTGAGTTTGAGTCAATCTGATTTTGAGAATTTTTTGGTTGACCCGGAATTTCGATCTGCGGTTGAAGCCAATCCCAAAGTTGCTCTCTCATTCTTGTCATGCTTGCTGGACTTCGCTGCGAGTACGGTCACTACGCACTTCAATACGGATTTGGTGAAATTTTTCTGGAATACAGATGTCAACCTTGCAAGTGACAGCATCAAATTGTGGATTTCAGAATACATGTCGGGATATTATACTTCTGGCTTGTTTGACAACGAGGCAGAAGGCATCTCGGAAAAGAAAGAATTTTACTCTCCAGCGGAAGATGATTTCTCCAAACTGTTTGGTCGGATGGATTTCTTTTTGAATCTTCTCATTGAAGATCTTCTGCATGACGATTATGACAAGACGGCTTTCGTGGAGACTATTTTGGGCTCTTTGATTTGGAAATTTGAAACGCGGAAGGCTGAGGTTCAGAAGCTCATGAACTTTGAGCAGTATTATCCACAATTGAAGACATTCCTCATCCAGCTTGATTTCCATTCGTGCGTGCTTATTAATTCAACCGATGATGACCTTGATTTTTCGACCAGATCATTAGATTCATTCATTTCAAATTTGGTATCGATCATTTCAGACAACTCGTTCATGAACTGGTCAAGCCTGCTTCTTCTCTCCATAATTCAAGAGATTGCAAGCTACACGAGCATCGCCTCGCTCCTAGCCAGCTATGTGCTAAAGTTCCCGAAGGTTTCTTCAACAATATTTCCAAGAGCAGCTTGCTTTTATATCTCATTAGCAGGAAAAGAGGGCGCAGAGAAGATTCGCAAGTTGTTTGATTCGTTCTGGAAATGTTTTAGAAAACCATACGACCCACAGGCTGTGGAGATGTTTAAAGACACGATTGTGATGGTCAGAATTGGAGCAAAATTGAACATTGATATCTTCAAGCAGCTCTACACCTCCTTGTCGAAGTCAGAACTTTTCATGATTGTCAAAGAGGGGCCGTTTCCAAAGACTGCCCTAATGCTTTTCGAGGATTCTGTTGAGACAGACTCCGGTAATATTGACTGGAAGCTGCAAGCTGCAAGCTTGTCTAGCATTTACCAATCATTGGATGATGAGGACTTGTTCTCAGGGCTTCCCGAAGATCCATCTGTTGAACATGCCCTTAGCCTAATATCACACTTTGGGACTTCTGCTGAAAAAGTTCATTATGCGAGTGGCCAGTTAGATGCGTCGATATTATTGACGGGCTCGTCAAGCCACAAACCATTTGTTCGGTCCTTAATCGATGATGGCCTTTTGGGACTCTCGAAAGCGTTGGGAAGTGAGAAAACAGATCACAATTCCTTTGAGTGGGCATGGAAGCTCAATCTGTGGGAGGTTCCAGTCCCTGAGAAATGCCATGGCAAGCACGATACCGTTTACACATATTTGAAGCAGATTCACGAGTCCCCAGAGGATACCAGGCAGATTTACGAAGGAAGCATGTTGGAGCTCATGAATGAGCAAAAGAACGTTCCAACGAGCATTATTTCTACCAGGGAGATGAGGCGCCATGTACTGCAATGGTTTGAAACTTTGTCCATTCTTGAGTCTCTGTATTCCATTTTGAGAGCTAGTGAATCGGAGTTCCTAGCGGAAGCTCAAAGATTTAGCTACTCCACTCAGTGGTTTGATAAAGCTGACCTCGACCTGTTCGAGGACATTGTCAGAGCAAGGCAAATAGCTTTTAAGCTTTACGCGGACAGAAGCGCCAGACTGAGGGAGAGCCTGATGGACTTGATATCGCAGGCAAGTTCTGCTGGCAACGATCTTTGCTTGCAAGGCTTTTCAAATGAGGTGGTGCGATCAATCGAGTTGTATCGAAAGAATTCACAGGTTCAGAAAATGGTGAGTTCGACTATGTTATTGGACAGGGCCGTCAATTCTGGTGAATTTCACAACAGAGCAATTCACGACGAGTTGCTGAGGCTTTCAAAGTTCCAATTCGCAAAGACATTATGGAGCGGTGGCAAGACGAGTGTCCCCGTTGCAATGTTGAAGGAATTGGAGCAAAGCGGATCTATCGAATTGCCTCTCAATAATCTCAACATTGACAAGACTCTTATTCTGGCGACTCTAGTCAAATGGCTCGCAGAATCCAGACAGAGTCTTGGAAGCACCATCTTGACTCAGATAGTTGACCCGATGAAATACAGCATTGGCACCATCAGCAACCACCGCCAAAGAGCTAAAGTGTTTCACATTCTCGCTCACTTTTGCGAACAGCAATACAAATCACGGAGTGTCACCGAGCAATTGGAAGACCTTACGAAGCGGGTGAGGAGCAAACGAGAAGAGATTGATGAAATAAAGAATCACTACGGGCGGACTTCCGTTTCGTCCGTGGAGAAGAAGAGCGTACAGAAGTACTACAACAGGTTGAAAAGCCAGGTTAACTCAGAGCAATTGGAACTTGACTCGTTGAGAGGTAAAAGAGGAGTTTTCGCCAGCAATGCCGTAAAATTTTACCTCAATTCACTTTTGGTCGGTGACGAATACGGCGCTGACATTGATAGCTTTTTCTCATTGTTCTTGGAGTTAGCCAACGACCATGAATTGCAATCGAGCTTGCAGAAGGATTTGGAGTGCCTTCCTAGTTTCAAGCCACTCTCATGGTGCACCCAGTTGCTCTCAAGAGTCTCGTCTGACGACTCTCGATTCCAAAGCTCTGTGCAAGGTTTAATCTTCCGCATTTGCCGAGATCACCCGTTCCACTCACTATACTACTTGATTTCCTTAATCAAAAACGAGGATATTGCCAAAGATACTTCAAACACAATGATGTTGGCGAGAGTTGATGCAGCCAAAAAATTGAGGGACAGGCTTGCAAACATGAACTCCGAGTATTTCTCCAATATTCTCACACCCATTGAGCGCCTCTGCGACGAGTCCATTAGCTTGAGTGAATACAAAAGCTCGAAGGGGCGCAAACTCGATCTCGAGAAATTGAAGGTGGGAGACTACTGGGTCAACCATCTCCCCAGCATTCCACCGCCCACATTGGAGATACCAGTGAGCCACGCTGGATACTCGAAAGTGCCAGCAATGGTCAGCATAGTCCCCAAGGTTTCGATAGCGACGTCTGGCCTCAGCCTCCCGAAGATTGCGACATTCATATTGTCAGATGGAACGGAGCACAAGATGCTTTTCAAGCATGGGACTGACGATTTGCGTCAGGATGCCACGATGGAACAGGTTTTCGAGAAGGTCAACACCATTTTTGAAAAGGACAAGGAAACAAGAAAGCGCCAATTGAGAGTCCGAACATACAAGGCCGTTCCTCTTGGACCCAAGGCCGGGGTGATTGAGTTTGTCTTGCATTCCAAGGCACTCATCGAAGTGATTCGGCCGTACCACCAGAAATTGGACAGCCTCAAACCGGACGTGGCCAGGGCTATGATGAAGGACTGTCAGACGAGCGACTTGAGCGAGCGCCTAAGAGTTTACAACAAAATCGCGGCGCAAATTCATCCGGTGCTTCATCATTTTTTCACGGACAACTTCGTTACTCCAGATGCATGGTATCGCAGTCGGCAAATTTACACTCGCGGACTAGCTGCCACGTCAATGGTCGGCCACATTCTTGGATTGGGTGACCGGCACTGCAATAACATCCTCCTAGACGAGTTTACTGGTGAGCCCATTCACATCGATTTGGGAGTCGCATTCGACCAGGGCAAACGACTCCCCATTCCCGAAACCGTACCTTTTCGATTGACACGTGACTTGGTGGATGGGTTTGGAGTCACAGGCACCAAGGGCTCCTTCAGCAAGTTGTGTGAACACAGTTTCCGAGTTTTGAGATCCAACAAAGAGCGGATTCTTGCCATAGTGGACGTTTTGCGCTGGGACCCCTTGTACTCGTGGCTGATCTCGCCCATTCGAAAGCAGAAATTACAGGACGAAAACGGGTTTCAGGGGGTTGTGGCCCACGAGGATGGATCAGAGGCCAGTACTGCGTTGCTTACTGTGGTTGAAAAGTTGAATGTTGGAGGCCTCAGCGTGGAGGCCACTGTACGAGAATTGATCCATGAGGCCACCAGTGTCGAGAACTTGGCGGTGATTTACTGCGGATGGTGTCCGTTTTTTTAGTGCCTTTTTGGTGAATTGGTATCTTGCGCTAATAATCTGCACAGACATCACCATGCGCGACTCCACATTATAGATAATCAGATAATGCCTGTGGGGCGGTTTGAGACCATTCCCATCACAGTAATCCAAAAAGCGACGGCACAGCGAATAAAAAGCGCCAAGGCGGTTCTTCGCATTAGAAAAGACAGCGAATCTGACCAAATTCTGCTAGTGGCCGCATGTGAGGAAGGTGTTTTCGGGGCCCAGATCTCTCGAGTGAAATTGGGGCGGGCGAAAACAAAGGCAGACCTAGAGAAGGAAACATGGGTGAAATTGACCGAGGCGCTTTTCAACGATAGCTTGTACGAGGAAATTCCGCTTCCCAATGGCTACGCAAATGTGATTCTTGCAGGTCAGCTTGTGTCACTGGAACAGTACGACCCAGACACCGGAGACTTGATTGGTGAGGATTTGGCGGACGAAATTCCCGAGTTCGAACTACAGGTCTGTTCTCCTGGAGTTTTTCAGGTGGTGTATGGGAAATTCCAGCTTCCGTTCAGACCTGCTGAGGAGTATGAACAAGAGGATAACATACTACGATGGCTGCAACTCCAGACAGAGCAAGTCAACGAGCTTCGGACGCGGTTGTTTGCGAGCGAAAAGCGGGCGAGAGAACAGGAGGAACTTGCCCAGATCAAGGAAGAAGAGATCCTCGACACCACCAGCGACTACAAGTTGATCATCCACGACTTGGAGGACCGCTTCTACCAGGTTCTCGAGAGTAAACGGCGCAAAATCCGCGAGCTCGAGGGCGAGGACCCGTCCGACTTGGACCAGCTCAACCTCAAATACAAGGAGCGCAATGCGACGAACTTGAACCATGTGAACATCGAGGATATCTTGTTGGAGGATGCAGCGGAATTCAAGGACAAGAGAAGAAAAAGACAGAAGAGGCGGGCCGAGAAGGAGGAAATAAGGGAGGAGGAGGACGACCGGGAGTTGAGCATGGAGGAGGACAGGAAAGAGAAGGAAGAGAACGGCAAGGAAGAGGAGGAGGACGATGGTGGTGACAGCGGAGACAGTGACGACAGTGACAACGGCGGCGAGAACGACGAGGACAACGACGGTGACAACGATGGCCACAACGAAGAGTACAACGGTGACGACAGCGACAGCGACAGCGAGGAAAATAGCAATGCCATCGGAAAAGAAAGTGCGAACAAAGAGAAACATTCGAATCAAAAGGGCCCTGAAAAAAGCCAGTTCGGCAATGCTGTCGCCTTGAAGGCCGAGCCGTCGAGCATGGTGGCCGACTCAGACCACACAGATTACTCAGAAACCGACTCAAAAAAGGACCCAGACACAGACTACGGGGACAGTGCCGAGCCGGATACAGACTACGGGACGGAATAGGCGCGGTGACAAGCACTGCCACTACGTGCCTGGTGCGGATGGCCGTGATGTGTGGAGTTCAATTTTGCCTGTAAAGGCATAGAGAATCTGCGCAGAGATCACCGAAAAAATCAGGAAGCCTACGACACTTGCCATTTGCTCCGTTCGGACTATTTCCGCGTCTTCTTCCACCACGCCCGATTCGCTGAACCGCACTGATCTGCTTTGTTGGGTCTACGCGTACTGATCTGACTCGACGCAATATTTGAGAAGCGCCTCGCGTCATCTCGTCCGAGAGTTCTGAATCCAGAATCTGCATCGTCGAATCCAGAATCTGCATCGTCGAATCCGGAATCTGCATCGCCAAATCCAGCATCCGCATCCAGAGCCGCATAATCCGCGTCGTCGCCTCATTTGCCGCGTCGTTCTTCCACACTTTCGCTCACGCGTTCGCTACCTGAATTCACCATGTCCTACTACGACCCGTACCGCGGCGTGCCCCAGCAGTACATCCCGCAGTCGTACTACCAGTACTACGAGTCGGAGTCCCAGGACATGAGGGCCCGCTCCCCCTACGACCAGTACCCGCAGTACCAGGACCAGTTCCAGGACAGACACCCCATGGAGGCGCGTGTGCACGAGTACTCGGAGCCCGTGCTGTTTCTCGACGAGTCGCCGCCGCCGTTTGAGCGGGCATTTGCCCCGGCCGAGCCCAGCATAGACGAGGCCAACGCTTCGTACTCCAGCTTTGGCATGGGCCCCAACGTGCCGGCGGTGTCGACCAGCCACGTGACGCCGATGATGTACGGCTCGTCGCAGACGTCCATGCCGCAGAGCCAGAGCTCGCCGCAGGCCGCGCCGTCGAGAACGGTGTACTTGGGCAACATTCCCGCGGACATCGAGCCCAACGAGTTGTTGGACTACGTGCGCAGCGGGATCTTGGAGAACGTCAAGATCTTGCCCTCCAAGAACTGCGCGTTCGTGTCGTTCGTGGACCTGCAATCGGCGCTCTTGTTCCACCTGGACTGTATCTTGAAGAAGCTCAACATCAAGGGCCACGACATCCGCATCGGCTGGGGCAAGAACTCCGCGATCTTGCCCGCGGTGATGGAGGCCATCCAGCGCGACGGCGCCACCCGCAACGTCTACTTGGGCAACTTGAACAACCCGGCCACCGGCCAAACCCTCGGCGAGGACGAGTTGCGCGAGGACTTGTCCACGTACGGGGTCATCGACTGCATCAAAATCATCCCAGAGAAGGGGATTGCATTCATTCATTTCTTGTCTATCTTGAGCGCCGTCCGCTGCGTGTCCAACTTGCCGTTGCAGGAGAAGTACTTGGACAAAAAGTGCTTCTACGGCAAGGACCGCTGTGCCTTCATCACCAAGACCCAGCAGCACAACGCCGCGCAGTACTTGGGCTTGGCCCCCGGCATGGAGCACGTGGTGACCGCCGCTGATCGCGAGTTCATTTCCAGCGCTTTGGTCCAGCAGTCTGCGGCGGCGGCCCAGATCGCCACCCAGGCCGGCGGCGCTAACAACTTGGGCAACAGAACTGTGTACTTGGGCAACTTGCATCAGGACTCCTCCGTGGAGGAGATCTGCAACGTGGTGCGCGGCGGCTTGTTGCAGAGCATCCGCTTCTTGAAGGAGCGCCACGTGTGCTTCATCACCTTCATCGACCCCATCGCCGCGGCTCAGTTCTTTGCCATGTGCCAGTTGCACGGCTTGACCATCCACAACAGGCGAATCAAGGTGGGATGGGGCAAGCACCTGGGACCTTTGTCCAACGCCTTGTCGTTGGCGGTGTCCAATGGCGCCTCGCGCAACATCTACATCGGCAACATTTCCAACTTCCTTTACTACAACCCGCAGAAGTTGCGCGTGGACTTCTCCACGTTTGGAGACATTGAGCAGATCAACTTCCTCGAGGAAAAGAACTGCGCCTTCATCAACTTTGTCAACATCGCCAATGCCATCAAGGCCATCGACGGCATCAAGTCCTTTGACGACTACAAAAACTTGAAAATCAACTTTGGCAAGGACCGCTGCGGCAACTTGCCTCGGCAGTTCCAGAACCAGCACCCCATGCAGCAGATGCATCAGTATGCCAACAACATACACCCCCAGCACCCATTGAGCGACGAAGGCTCGTACTCCGGATCCGACTTCAATGACGAGTCCAAGGAGCGCAGCCAATAGGTCTATAGAGCGACGCTGATGAGGTTTCCCTCAATTTGTCCATACAACGTCTTCAATAAGGAACATTAAATATATACTGGTTACATCTTTGGTAGGATCTTGATGAGCACGATCATGCAGAAGGTGACGGCGAAGATGAACGCCATGGTCTTGATGAGGAAAAACAAGCTGATCTTGCCCCCGGTTTTCTCGTTCAAGTACCCATTCAAGTTTGTTCCAACCGTCTGCATGAG
This sequence comes from Sungouiella xylosa, assembly GCA_023158955.1. NCBI lineage: Eukaryota > Fungi > Ascomycota > Pichiomycetes > Serinales > Metschnikowiaceae > Sungouiella > Sungouiella xylosa. The sequence goes on along the minus strand of JAHWDG010000001.1, from coordinate 1,939,694 downwards.
CCCCAGGTTTTTTTCCATGTTTTCGCTGGCGGTCGAAACGAGTTTGGAGTCGTCGGTGATTTTCGACGACAACGTCGCTGCTGACGTTTTCAACGCTGAGGCCAACTCACCCAAGTCATTGATCAAATCTTCTTGGAATGTCTCGTGATAATCGTTCATCTGGTCCGTAGAGGCGTTATCTAGCGAAGTCGACGTTCCATCTTGAAGAAGTCGTTTTCTCAACGAGGCTAGGTCTTCACTTTGAGCAGTAGGTCCTGGACTGATGTCTTCAATGACTTCAGCATCTTCCGATTCCGGCGCGTACTGTGCACTGTACTCATCCGCACGTTTCACAGTAGAGAAAAAGAGCTCATCCACCTGGTTGGAGAGGCTCACCAACTGGTCATGCGTGGACCTGTAGACCTTGCTGTTCTTATGATTGTTGAGACTGGTCAATAGTAGGGGCAAGTCGGTCTGGATTTTTGAGAGCGTGAGCAATTCCACCATGGGATTCAGCTGAGCCCGAGCGAGATCATGGAGTTCCTGCTGGTATCTGTTGGTGATGGTGGCTACACCTTTGGACAGTAGTGCTTGCATGAGGGAGCTGTGCAGGTGCGAGAGAGAGGGAAGTACTTGATAAAAAAATTGATTCGACAGAAGACGGAGAATCACAGTGTGGGTGAGAATAAGCTCGTGGTACTGGTTACAGCCAGAAAGAAGATGGATGTGTTCATTACTGTAATCATCGAATGATCGTACAGAATAAGTCCATCTGAGCAAATTTCTCAGTCATCAATGAATTTTTCATTGAAATTCCACATTGCAGATGAGTGGAATTCCTTAGTTATCTTCGCGGAATTATTCCTCGTTGAGATTCCAGCACCTCTGATAATGGTTTCTGCATCGCCTAAGCATGTGCGTGCGGAATGGGCCGAACAACTCCGAGGCACTTCTCGACTAATAATTCCGAATGCACAACAGTACTCTTTACGAAAAAACTGTAATTCTCCTTAATATTTTGTAAGCTTATAGTCTACAATGCTATTACCAGTCAGGCAAGGCTCACTCAAGCAGTTGACTAGTACTTTGCCGGTACTCTGGCCAGTTCTTCTGTCGGTATTGCTGTCACGAGATTCGCATGGTTGCGAGGCGGTTTGGTATTTCCGAGGACGCGTGACGTGCCACGTCTGGCAAAAGAAACGGAGGCGACCGGCAATTGATCTCGGTTCCGCAGGCACGCTTCACTGACATGGCTTAGATCGCCCAAGGCGCCAAAGGCGGCCCTAGGCCACCACCAGCACTCATCCGATTCCGCAAAATCAATCTAGACTAAAGTGGGCTCATATGAACAGTTGCCGAACCTATGTAAACTAAGCGAACTGAGTAGTATCCACTCCACCAACCATCAACTGCTTACAGATGTGCGCCCCACTACTATCAAACTACGATCGAAGGAACTAGATCGTCGTTAGCGAAAAGGGCGGTTTTTCTCCGAGCACAACCAGTGTTAGCATAGAAATACCAGCACTCGGTCGAAGCTCACTGAGAGAAAAAACTGCGCCCTGCACTATATACCCGTGGTGCACGGGTGTGAGGCGGGAATGCTGATTCCACCTCTGCACGTCCGTGCAGTTCAGGCACGGCAAGGCACCAAAAGACAAAGGTTTTGTCGAAAAAAAAAAGGGCCTGTTGGGGCGCCTGGCGTGGTTTCTTTTTCTGCCGTTTCCGGGCCCGCTTGGAGCCCGTGGTGACTGCCTGCACTCCAATCTATTTTTGTTTGTTATGAACTTCGTGCCCACACAGGCGCTGATTCCACGGTAAAACTTTTCGACTACTCGTCGTTACGGTCTCTGCTTCACTTGATTTGACTGGCCCCACCTTGGCCCAGGCCCCACTCTTTGGCCTGCCCACTACACCTAATCTGTTCGCTCTTGCCGGACTCCTCGGACTTCCATTCTTCTACTGATTCATTCGGTGCCATCTGGCTATTCTTGTTGCGAGACTGATCTGGTTGCTGACTCGCCATCTACCGAATCCACCGATCTGCTGAATCAAGTGGTCATTATCTACTGGTTGTTGTTTTCTGGTTCTTATCTACTGGTCTGGTGAATCTCTGGTCTGGTGACCAACTCTTCCAGCTTCCGACTTCCAGCTTCCTTACACCTCCTATTCGATCATGTTTGTGCTTTGGCTACTACTACTTGCGGTGGCCGCCGCCGACGATTTCCTGGGCATGGGCTGCTTCCGCCAGTCCGATCTCCTGTCCATCTTGCTGAACAAAGGCGAGTACATCTACCAAACCTCCTCGTACTGCCAGCAGCAGTGCGAGGGCGAAAAGGTCGCGGCGTTGCTCGACGGCAAGTACTGTTACTGCGGGCTGACAGTCCCCCTTTCGCTGTTGGAGGTGGACGACAGCAACTGTGACACCGCGTGTCAGGGCTACGGCACACAGACCTGCGGCGGCGACGGCTACTTCTACGTGTACGTCAACGGCGACGTGGACGGCTCGACGATGGTGAGCCTGTCGAAGAAGCTGAGCTCGAAGTCGACCTCCACCGAGACTGAAACCTCGGAGTCCACCGACAACACCGAGACACAGACGCCGTCGCTGTCGCAGATTGCGTCTTCGACCGAGGCGGAGTCCTCGACAGAGACGCAGGAGTCGCTGACGTCGCTGTCTTCGTCCCCGTCTTCGTCTTCGTCGTCTTCGTCTCCGTCGTCCCTGTCGAGTTCTCCATCGTCGCAGTCGTCGCAGTCGTCGCAGGCGCAGGCGCTGTCGCGGGGCGTCACCACGCTCGTGTCGACGGTCACGTCGTCGCCAAGCGGCTCGTCCGCGTCCGTGATCGAGGTGACCACCACCGTCAGCTCCAATACCCCAACCACCCTGCCCACGCACAAAGCAGGCAAAAAATTGTCAGGGGGCGGCATTGCGGGCGTTGTCATCGGCACGCTCGCGGGCGTGGCGCTCATTGCGGGCCTCGTGTTCTTCTTGTTGTGGCGCCGGAAGCGCCAGGACGACGACGACGACGACGAGTTCTTCGAGAACTACAAGGAGCCGGGCTTCGACTCGGTCACGCCGAACCCGCTCATGGGAGGGGCCGCGCACGCCCACAACAACTCTAACACCACGCGTTCGTACTCCACCAACGAGGACGGCTTCATGGAGCCTGCCGGGCGGGACACCATGTACGCGCAGGACGACTTTTTGCGCCCGCCGACAGAGGAGGAGTATGGCCGGCGACGGCTTCTGAACGGCTCGTTGCCGGATATGGCCAACCGCACGCCGTTGAAGGTGGTGAACTACTAGGCATGAGAGGCGAGTTGGTAATGACGAGAACGACGAGAGTTGACGACTACTGTTGATAATGACGTTCGATTGCGACTGGATCACCCGATTGCGATAGCGGATCGCGGGGTGATCGACAATCGGTGCATGGAGACAATGGCCATTATATAGACGTAATGGATGCAATGCTCAACCTGCAGCGGGCCTGACCCGGCACGTGACGAGTCACGTGCGTAGAAGCTTTTTATGTGCACACTGGCACGTGTCTGCGCACCGGGCTCGAGCCCTGCTTCTGTGCACTTCCGCAAAATTTTCGCACTCCTCTGCACCCTAGTAAAAAACTATTCACTACAACTACTAGAATACAATGTCTGGATCTGGTGCTTCCGGTAACAAGTTCCGTATGTCTGTATGTACCATTCGCCGTTTCTGAGTCCGTCAATGTGATCAATGTCCGTGTCTTGAGTGTGGACATCCACGAGGTTCTGACATCGAACTGGGCCCAAGTGGACCAAGTGGACCTCCAAGTTCTTCCAAAGGAGATCCAAGTACATCCAAAGGACTTCGAAGTCCTTTCAGGGGACAGAGTTCCCAAGGAAATCAAATGGGCATATCCGATAACTTCTTCTCCTCTTTGGTTATTATCGTCCGTCAATCACGATTCATTCCAGAATCACCCATATCCACTTTCCATATCAGGTGAAGGACTCCACCGCCTTCACCAACTCATATTCCAATACTTCACATTGACAGACTGTTTCGATCCTCGTACTAACCTCCAGTTGGGTTTGCCAGTGGGTGCCGTGGTCAACTGCTGCGACAACTCCGGTGCTAGAAACCTCTACATCTTGGCCGTCAAGGGCTTCGGTGCCAGATTGAACAGATTGCCTGCCGCTTCGGCTGGTGACATGGTCATGGCCACCGTCAAGAAGGGTAAGCCCGAGTTGAGAAAGAAGGTCATGCCCGCCATTGTGGTGAGACAGTCCAGACCTTGGAGAAGAAAGGACGGTACTTTCTTGTACTTTGAGGACAACGCCGGTGTCATCGTCAACCCCAAGGGTGAGATGAAGGGTTCTGCCATCACTGGCCCTGTGGCCAAGGAGTGCGCCGACTTGTGGCCCAGAATTGCCTCCAACTCCGGTGTTGTTGTGTAATCGCTCATTGTATATCATACATTAATTCATCTGACGGCAAGCGATAGAATGTAGAGAAGACCTGTAAACGAGTGCTCTAATAACGGGCGATGTGATGCGTTTCAATAGCTCTAACAGACTAGAAAGCAAACGAACGTTAAAATACGGTTCCGATGTGTCTCATCACACTAGGAAAGTCAAGAGCGGTTGATTCTTAGGATCGATTCGCATGGGTCGACCTGGACGTACTAGTTCAGCCAAAGCGAAGGTTCCGTACCGTTTATTTATTCAAAATACCAATAGACCACCAGATGTAGACCGTGGAACCTACTATGAAGTGTTTTTGGCTAGTGCAACTAGTGTAAGTAGTGGACGTCGATGGAAGTTGGGGCGCATGTGAGAGCCGAACCTAATCCAGATACAAAAGACCGATTCAATAATGCCTCAACATGTAAAGCGTTTCTCCATTATGTAGAAAGCGATAATTCCTCTTTAGTATTCTATTTCACTGTTGGTGTAGCTCGGGAATGGTGTTGTGAGCGTTGAGTACGCATTCGGATGTGAGATCCAAGAACTGAATCTCCACACAATTTTTCCAGACGTTCAAACCCCGACCAGTGTACAGTAACTGGCCCATTATAGCATTTTGTATTCCCATTTACTTTCGGAAAGGGCATAAAGTCGGATTTCTTGTGGCACTCGAAACAGACCAAATTTACACCACAGTGACTGTAATAGATGATTAGGAATAGAAAAAATAGGGAAGGACAAATCAATGACCGCGAGATAATCTACCCGAATATCATCATATTTTCCCTTATTCTCTATGAATCAGTGCGTTGGCAGGGCTCCTTCGGCAGCAACCACGGAATGGATACAATCCCCCAGCTAATGCCTAACAGCTCATGTCCCCCGAAACAATAAACTTCAGGTTGTTCTGTTACGATCTAGTTTCACCATTCCTCGTCCTTCGACTCACCACTTGCAGAACTTGCGTGCCCAGATCACTCCGGCTACCCTACATCTCTTCCAATGAGTGGCTCGCGGCCACGGGATACAGTTAGTGGTTACTTATTTTTCCGCCTCGTCCGTCACGGTCAACTTAGACACCAGGTCGTCGAGGCCGCTGGGCTCCTCGGCCCCATCAGGCGCGGCCACCGCCACCTTCACCGTGCCATTGGGCACCTCCAAGGTATCTTCCTTGGCCGGCGCCGCCAACAGGAACGACGGTGCACGGTCCGTGTCCGTCGAGCCCTGCCGCGACGTCACCAAGTTGTCCCCGAGCTGCACAGGGTAAGGCGCGGACCCGGGCACACCCTCGCTGAAGTGCTGCGGGTAGTGCGGGATGTACTGGCTGTAGCGAGCGTCGCCAGCGACCGGCAAAAACTGCCCCTGGATAGTGCGCGGCGAGTTGGGCGCCATCTGCGGCTGGAGGTTAGGCAGCGCCGGGAAGTACTGCGGACCCACGTTGGGCTGCGGCAGTGAGGGGAAGTACTGCGGCATGGGCTGAGTCTGGGCCCCGTTGGCACCGTTGGCCTCTGCGGGCACCGACTGAACCTGCAGCGCCGGGATGGCGTTGATGGTGAAGAACTGCTGCAGCACCGGGTCGTAGAACTGCTGCGGCTGCGGTGTGGTCTGGTTCACGTAGTACTGGTAGCTCTGCGGCCCGCTCTGCTGCGGCGTGCCCTGGAAGCCCGTGGGCACCGAGAAGGCCACCGGCACTTGCGCGGGGACCTCGGGCCCGGACTTTTCCGTGGCCAACGTGGTGTCGCCGTTCTCCTCGTCGTGGTCGTTGGCGTGCGTGTCGATGGGCGTGACGATGGTGCCGTCGCTGTTGATCAAGTTGGCGAGCTTGGGCAGCTGCTGGAACTTCTGCGAAAACGTCGACAGGAGGCGCGGGTTCTGCGTCGACGCCACCGACATGTGCGACGAGCGCACGGAGCGCCCCAGCGCGCTCACCGTCGGGCTCAACTTGCGCTGGAGCTTGCTGGCCGTGGTGGTGGCGGAGCTCTTGCCCGAGCCCAGCGACAACACGCTCGACGCCCGCGAGATCTTCTTGTCCTGGAGCGCCAGCGTGTTGGCCTGCAACTTCTTGCTCATGGCCTTGGCGCGCGCGGTGGGCGACGCCAACGAGGTTAAGGTCTTGATGTCGTTGTACCACTCGATCATGCCCAGGTAGGTGTCGCAGCGGAAAACCCAGTTGTGGCCGCGGTGGATGAGCCCGTTCTGCAGCTTCAGGTAGAGCACAAACTTGTAGGCGCCGCTCAGCTTGCCGTCGTTGCGCAGGTGCTCGCTGACCAGGCAGTAGTCCAACGACAACGACATGACCGGGGTCTGGTCCTTGCGGCGGTCGGGCGTCTTGAACTCGTGGATGTAGCTGCAGGTCAACACGTACCAGCCGCTCAGGTACGACTTCAAGAACTTGGAGCGGCGCTCCAAGGGTCCTTCTCTCACAGCCACATTGACCAACGAGTCGTAGTGGGGAATGTTCAAGTCGGAGAGTTTCCGCGAGGGAAACGAGAGGTCGAGGAGCTTGCCGCCGACCAAGTTGTTCGAAATGTTCGACGACTTGGGCAAGTTGCGCGCGACAAACAGGTCCCACTCGAAGTTGGACTCCTTGGCCAAAAAGCCGTTGGTGAGCGACGGCACCAAGTAGTTGGACACCGAGGCGTGCTCGGCCTCGACCAAGCCCAAGAACATTCGGAGGTAGTTCTGGATCTCCAACACCACAATAGACTCCAACTTCTCGCTGGAGGTCTGCAAGTTCTTGTAGGCGTCATACAAGTAAGTTTCCTCGGCCAACTGGCGCTTCAACTGGCGCTCCAACTTGAGCTTGACCAAGTACGGGTCGTTTTTGACGCTGTCCACGTCGGTGCCAGAGTCGTGGTGGTCGTTGGCTGAGCCCAACAACTCCAAGTGGTTGGCCACGTCGGTGGCGTGGTTGAACTGCGAAAGCAACGTGCGGGTCTCGGAAACCTCCTTGGCGAGGGAGTTCTTGAAGTCGTTCAGCAAGTTCTTGATCTCCTTGATCTTGACGAGCAAGTCCTTGCGCAAGTCCTCCAACTTGGGGATCACCACCAGGTTGATCTCCTTCAACGTCTTGTTGCCATTCTGGATGTTCTGCTGGTGGAACTTGGTCAACACCATCGGAATGTCCTGGACCGACCCGTTGCCGATGGGCAAGAAGTAGTGGTTGATGAGCTGGAGCTCGTCCTTGGCCTCCTTGTCGGCCTTGGCATGGCCCGACCGAGCACCCAGCCCAGAAACGGAAATCGCACCGGGAGCTGACCCGGCAGCCTGCTGGAGCCGCACCTGCTGCCGCACAATCTCCTCCTGGACCGAGGCATACTGCCGGAGGTAGGCCACCAAGTCCTTGACGATGGACCGGTAGGCCTGGAAGCGCTGGGCCACGACCTCGGTGGGGAAGTCGTGCTGAGACAGAAAGTGGTTGGGGATCGCCACCGAGAGCGGGTTGTGGACGTCCGACATTGTAGCCAAAAGGTGGCAGAAAGAGTCTGGTTGGTCTTGGCCAGGTACAGGCGCAGACAATATTATTGCTCCACCAGGCAGGACCGATCGGCCCCAGGGCCTTTTTGGAGATTTAACGCCCGCCACCTCTCGGCAGCCGCCGGAGACCACGGAAGAGGCTTCCCGGCCGACGTTGGTCACGTGATTGGATGGGTCCCCGGTGGTGGCTGGCGCGGCGCGGGTGCAGGATGGAAGTGCGGCGCCTCGAGCCACTATGTAGCGACTGCAGGGAGGCGGAAGCCACGGAAGGTGGAGCGAAGACGTCGAGGTAGAATGGTGGGGTCGCAAATTTGAGGTACCGAGATTCCTCAGCGGTGTTTTTTTGTAGCACATTGTTTTCTTTCGTTTTTGTTTTGCTTTTTTTTGGGAAGTTCTGTGATGTGGTGTATCGTCAACTCTGGTGCGATATTGCGATTAGCAGTAGGCAGGTTTATTACCAGCAGACAGGTTGGCACAGGTGCAGCTGACAAAGGTGAAATAGCTGACAAATTTGGAGGAGCGGGTACTTTGTAATCAGAGCCGCTCAATGGTGGTTAAGACAAATTAGGACTACTGTTTAGGGGGCCGGGCTTTGACATGTAGTGCCGTACCTGCTCCGGTCCAATAATGCTTGGTAAAGAGCTTTTGCCGTTCTATTAAGACCGCAAGAGTATTGCACCCTAGAATCCGTCATGCTGGAAAGCGAGTTTGACTAGAAATCGAGTTATGCCAGAAAGTGGGCTAGGATTGTCAGCACTGTTCCATGGCTGCCAAGTACTGCCAAGCACGACTACCATTCGCTCCGCTACACTTTAATACCGTTGTATCATAATCTGTTAATTGCTACATATGATTCTTTGTATAATGACTCGCCCTCGAGTTCCAACTAAGAAACTGTTGTAGTTCAATCGAGGTGTTGTACTGTCGAGGTGTTGTACTGTCAAGACACCATCGAGATCTTCTCAACAGCACTTGATAAGTGCCTAGTAAACATCTGCCTGGTTCTACAATCAAGTAAAGTACTTTGCCAAGTGCTTTTGTCAAGTAAATTATCTGATAATACCGTCCAGTGCTACAGTGTGCCACTACTCAGTAGGACCTCTGCCAGGTACTCCAAAGGCAATCTTCAGGCAACTCAAAACATCATTCCAATGCCATTAGTTAATCGTTTATCTCGATTGCAGTTGCTACGTTCAAAAAACCTGTCGAGATACTAGCAGGTACTACTGGGGGACAGCTATAAGTTACCGCTCTTAAGAGCAATTTTCCAATACATTTCCGAGTCTCCAATCAAGTCGGATATCGAGGATCACTGTACAGAACGAATGTTTAGGACTTTTCTCGAACTCATGTCTGCCACCACTTTCCAAGTACTGCAGTCAAGTTCCAGACACAGTCAGTAGCACATTTGTCAGGACTTCGCCACCGGTCAAAGGACTGTATAGCCCTACCGTCTAGTGTCACCGTGTACCACTGTCTAGTTTCCTGGCACCGCTACAGAGCGCCCACTCTTCAACTGTTGTCTGGCACTGCCAATACTACCAAGAACCTCGGTCAAGCAGTAAGAGACCGAGACCAGACCCATCAGAAGTCGAAATCAAAGCATTCTACAGAGTCTTCATATAGAAGTCTTGACACATCACATTTCCTGGGTCCTCACTCGGTTTCTCAATACCGAGCTCGCTTATCTCGAAGTTCGATAATCGTGGGATTCAGCTCTCATCATGTCAGAACCATATATAATCAGCATTTCCTCCGATGAGGACGATGACGACGTCGAGGTTCTCGAATTTCGCAAGCAAACACAGGAGCTCATCAACCAGGCTCCTCCAAAAGTTGTCAAAAAGCTCAGCGACGCAGAGTGTCCAATCTGTTTTGACTCGATTACTGCCGCCACAGCCACCCTCTGCGGTCACGTGTACTGCTTAGAGTGTCTTCAGCGAAGTTTGTCGGCCTCTTCGGCTCGTGGTCAGACCCGAGGCAGAAAAGGCGTAGGACTATGTCCCATGTGCCGAAAGACTGCGACGTTTAAGGACGCAATCGTACTACGGCTCAAAAGCAGCTCAGTGGCCGCTCCACCTCCGTTGGACACAGCTGACGAGGATCTGAAGCACAGTGATTCGGAAAGCAAGGCTGAACTACCGGAGACATAGAACACATGATGAAAAATTGCGTTCCGCGGCTCCCACAGTCTTCCTAACAGACCAGCGCCTTCTCAATACCGGTGCTTACACGATAAAGTCTTGCGTTCATGCTCGCAGCCGAAAGGGACTTTCGACGCTCAGCGGTTCATTGTCATCAAACGCGATATTCCCATGGATCAGCATGGCAGATATGGGGAGTTATTTGCTATTTGAGAAATTTGAACTTCCTTGGAGACGAACTTTGTCGAGCACTGAGCATTTCGGTCTCTGTCTTATTGCTTTTGACACCAAGCTCGTTGGCTGTTGTAATTTGGTCGCTGCTTTTGCAATGTGAGCTTGGTTCGGTATACCAGATAAAATATGCGGCCAATACACCGTGCTCGACACTGTCGTGGGACTAGCGACCTTCATTGAACACATCAGTCAGAGTTTGGATTACAATATTTTTCGAACGAATTAAGGCTTGGTTCCCGTTTTTACGATTTAATGAACGATATCCAACAATTGCTTTCTGAAATACACTTAGCTCGTCCAGTTGGTGACGTTTGCTACACGCCCAGCTGAATTGAAGATAACACCGAGATCGTCTACTCCGATCCGCAATACCAGCCAAACTAAATTGATCCGATCTGGCCCATCACCTAAACTGTCCATGGCCGATCAATTGATTAACCGACTACCTACTCCTCGACAAAAGTGAACCTAGCGGCGGATCAGTCCACTCACTAAATATAACCTTTATTTCTCTGCATTATTGTGCATAGACCACCTTATTTTTTAGCCACCCCAACCTGGACCTAATAGGACTCCGGTGCGCATTCTTTGCCATCGAAGACCAGATTCACCAATCTCGAAGCCACTCGAGCTCAACCAGCCGCCCAAACAGCAAAGCAAAAAATCAAATCTTTTATTTATGCCCGCACTTCCTTGTGCTTCCATGGCCGTCACTCCGTCCCCTCCTGCAGGAATTCCCATATAAGTAGAGGCCCTTCCCTCACTTGCTCCTCATGTCTTACTCTCAATTACCTGCGCTGCCCCCGGCCTACGGCCAACCGGAAGTTCCTCGGCAGTCCGGAGACAACATTCCGGACGACTTCAAATATTCCGTCACCGTGGCCTCGTGTGAATTGCCAATTCGCCAGTTGTTTCTCCGCAAAGTCTATGCCTTGCTCACCTTACAGGTGATGGTGACTTTGGTGGTCGGGTACATCATGAAACTGAGCCCGGCCGTGCAGAACTGGTGCTTCAACAACATGTGGTTGTTTTTCGTCGCGATGGTGGGTGTTTTTGGCTTCATGATTGCCACCTACTTCAAGGCTCGCTCCTACCCTATAAACTTGGTGTTATTGAGCGGATTTACGTTGTGTGAGGCCTACACCATCGGACTTGCGTGTGCCATGGTGGAGGGCGACGTGTTGGTGCAGGCCGTGTTGATCACGCTCTTGGTATTCATTGGACTCACTGCCTTTGCTTTCCAGACCAAGTACGACTTCACCAGTTGGCAGGGCTTCCTCAGTGTAGGCCTCTGGGCGCTTATTTGCTGGGGTTTCGTGATGATGTTCATTCCTCACCAGTCCAAGGGCATGGAGATGGTGTACTCCGGGATCGGTGCTGTGGTCTTCAGTGGGTACGTTTTGGTGGACACTCAGATGATCATGAAGACGTCTTTCCTCGACGATGAGATTCCCGCGACGATCACGTTGTACTTGGACATTTTGAATCTCTTTTTGTTTATTCTCCGCTTCTTGCAGAGCCAGCAGGACGACTAATGGCCATGGACCTCGGGTCTATGGATTAATGTGTTTACTTCAATAAAATGATATGTGAGGAAGCAAGCTGCGTATATTCTGGTAGCTCTAACATTATCGACTTCAAAAAAGTCTGGTCGGGGCGGTCTGGCTCTTGACATCGCCAAGTGAGGCAGCCTGAATATATTAAGTTACCGAGCATTGCTGATTTCAAAAATAACAGTATTCGGTAGTCCAGATCATGCAGCGGAGATTATGCAATCGCCTGATCGCTAAAGTTTTTCACCATACATAAATTTGAAACTCCCAGTATCTTGTTCGTAGATGGACCAATAGCAAAAGTAGCCTCCTCACCACACTCACCTCATACTGACGTGTATTCTACAAGTATAAGCCCTCGAGGTTCTCCTCCACCTTGTTCTTGAGCACGCGCTCCTTGGCCACCTTGAAGTCCTCGGCCTTCACCTGCATTCTCCGCTCCCGCAACGCAAGCAACCCGGCCTCCGTGCACATGGCCTTAATGTCGGCGCCCGACAAATCGTCCTTGGACGTGACGAGCTCGTCTAGCTTGACGTCGTCGGCCAAACTCATCTTGGACGTGTGGATGCCCAAGATCTTCTTCTTGGTGTTGGAGTCTGGGTTCTCAAACAAGATCTTCCGGTCAATGCGGCCCGGTCTGATCAACGCGGGGTCCAACAGTTCAATCTTGTTGGTGGCCATGATCACCTTGATGTCGCCACGGTCGTCAAAACCGTCCAACTGGTTCAACAACTCCAACATGGTACGCTGGATTTCGCGCTCGCCGCCCGACGTTGAGTCGTACCGCTTGGTGCCGATGGCGTCGATCTCGTCGATGAACACAATCGACGGCGCCAACTCGCCGGCAATCTGGAAAATCTGCCTACACAACCGAGGGCCGTCACCCAAGTACTTCTGGATCAACTCAGATCCGACAATACGCAAAAATGTCGCGCTGGTCTGGTTGGCCACCGCCTTGGCCAACAAGGTCTTGCCTGTGCCGGGAGCACCATACAAAATGACACCCTTGGGTGGCTTGATTCCCATTTCCTCGTACAACTCGGGATGTGTCAACGGTAACTCAACCGCCTCCTTGATCTCCTGGATCTGGGACTCCAACCCGCCGATGTCCGCGTAACTTTCCGTGGGCGACTTGTCCAACTTCATCACCGACACCATGGGATCCGCATCGTCTTGCAAAACACCAACTATGGACACGGTTTTGTGGTGCAAAAGCACCAGGCATCCGGGCTCCAACAATCCCTTGTCCACAAAGGACAAAATGCTCACGTAGTACTCCGAGCCAGCGGTGCTGGACACAATGGCATGGTCATCGTCTATAATCTCCTCCAAGGTGCCAATGGACATCGGGTAACCTCGCAACTCATCCACTTTCTCGCGCTCTTCCGCCTGTTTGGCTTCTGTGGGCTGGAACGCTTCCTGGTTGGCAATGAACTCCTCTTCCAACAACAAGTGGTCCTTGATGCGCTCCAACTTCAACAACTTCAACTTGCACCGCGTGCTGGGATATACGCTGGGGAGCTTGACCGCGGTGTCGGGGCCCTTTCTTCTCTTTTTGCCGAACTTGGACTCCACGGGCGGCTCGTACTTGGGTTTTTCCTTCTTCTTGTCGTCTTTTTTCTTGCCGAAGTCGCCGCCTCCGGGCATTCCTGACGCTCCTTGTCCCTGGGTGTTAGTATGAGAATACAGATTTTGGTGCTAGCGACGTACCATTGTGATGTGGTTGGTGCTGTTGGTTTTCTATTGCCACTGGACGAGCTTTCCTGTGCACACCCTGATCAGGAAGACTAGTAGGTGGGAGAAAAGTGGAGGCGATTGCCTTAGCAAAAAAAAGAAAAACGGCACCGAAAGGGAGAATTTCGGAAATTATAAGATTGAATGTGCTTACGCTTTGTTTGTGTCGCGTTGTTTCAGGGCCGTCAGTAGGTCGCACCCAATTAGACCACATGCTGTGGACACTTCCTTTGGAGTAAAATATGCACGATAGCAGATAATAGCCAGTAGGTTTACATTCTTTTCATAAATCATTGGTCTGTTAGTCCATAGATTTACGTGTGGCATGACAGGTTGGTTGCCAGATAGGTCCGACCAGACGGTTGTACGATCTTTCTGAATGACGAATGCCAAGGTGTTTAAAACAATCTTTGTTTTCAGATTTTCTAGTGATTCCGAGGAGTGGTTCTCAGGTCCAGAATCGCTATAGTTACCGCAGTAATTGTCCATAGTGAACAGCAGCGGATCACCCGTCTCGATGCGCACGCATTGCCGATCTCAATGAGATGCAATTATTGTTCCCAACAACTTCAGTCAGTTCTTCCTTGCCCTCCTTCTCTACAACCAAAAACTCTTCTTTTCTCAATACCGTGTGATAACTATGTACTACAACTTCTTTGCGTCCACACCCGTGTACTCCTGCAACTTGGCCAAGATCTTGGGCAAGTCCGCCCCGATAACCGTGTCGACCTTAAGTCCGTTCTGGAAAAACAAGAACGTGGGCATGGCAGTGATTCCGTACTCCGCAGCAACATCCTCCGCAGAGTCCACATCAACACGGGCAAACTCGGCCTCGGGAACCTTGCTAGCAATAGCATCAAAAATAGGCGAGATCACCTTGCATGGCCCGCACCAGGTGGCGTAGAAGTCCACCACAGTCACTTTCTCCTTGTCTCCCACGAATTTTGCGAACAGAGGCAAGTCTCTGATCTCAGTAACTGCGCTCGTCGAGTTGAACCGAGCGAATCTCGGCGCAAAAATACGGGTGCTTCTAAGCGTAGAGCTGTTTAATGTGCGCAACATGGTAACTATTGGAAAGCTGGGGTCGCTGAATAATACCGTCTGGTGTACGGGTGTTTGGCCATGGATGGCCATAGACCGTTCTAGCAACATGGATGGCATGTGTGTACCGGCATTTGCCTGTGTCGGCCTTTGCCTGGGTGCAGTGCCCGACTAGAGTCATTTTAGACGACATTCCGGTGTTCCGGACCTTTCTCTTGGACAGGACAGTGCAGATAGCTAACCTTATTTCAACCACACAGAGGCAGACTAGTACGACATGAGATAAGACTTCTTGAACAACCATGCAATGGTAGCAAACTCATTTTATTTTTAGTCCACCAGGGCCTAGTCGCGACTTGCTATTGCATCTTAGACTGTATCGCATGCACCTTGGGCTGTTTGACCGTCATGAGGAACTGCCCCTGGCAAGGAATTTCACTTTCGGCTATTACGTAAAGGCTAGTATGCCTGAGGCGAAGAAAATCACATATATATAAGTTCAAAGGCGCAGCCGTTGCTCAGGTCCATCTGATTTCCTCGTTTGGGTTCTCACGTTCGATTCTGCTTCTGGCTGCTTCCGCAAAAGCGGGCGGTCGTTGCAGTGTTATTTATTGGGTTTTTCTTCGATGTGATAATGGTGGAGGCTGAGCTTGCGCTCTGCTCGCCTGACTCTCATTAATATCTTTTCGTTAACTGGGAATAATTAGAATACATTCATTGGAAGGAGCACCATGTAAGTTTAGCTGGCACTACGGATGGCGATTTGTTTTGAGTTTTCGCTGCAAGGATGTCGATGAGCAAAGAGCTAAAGAGGCGAGATCTTGTTCCAACTAGTGGCATATTCTAGGTATCTGGTGCATAAGATAATATCCGAAGTCTTCGAAGTGCCAGCCCAAAATTTTGACCGCTGTGCTGCGGATGATCGTGCTTATTCAAATGTCCGCGTGTTGATGTACTGATCACCGCTAGACTCGATCCGGTACCAACATTTCAGGGCAGCTGCGAATGCCAGAATCACGCAAATTCAAAAGAGAAAAATGTAACAGAGACGTCTCTAGCCTCATGATAGATCTCATTCATCAGATAATTTAATTTTTTTTCTTCATCTCTGCCTTCTGTACCCCATCGTGGTGTGCATACCACCTCATCGCAATAATTTTCAGCTCACCGATTTTGTAGTACTATCCACAATGGCCAGAGGACCCAAGCGTTCATTCAAGGCAGACAACCGCGCGGCCAAGAAAGCTAAGACGGCTTCTGAGCCGGCCCTGAAGCCTGAGCCTGAGCTTCCCAAGAAGGAGGAATCTGCCTCTTCGAGCGATTCTTCCGAAAACGAAACTACAGTCTACCAGTCGGCCGAGGAAGGTGCTTCCAGCGATATTTCTGACTCCTCGGATGAGGAAGAAGAGAAAATGGAAGATGATGAGAGCGAGGACGAGCTCGACGACTTGGACAAGAAGAAAGATTCCGATGAGGAAGACTCCGATGAGGAAGACTCCGATGAGAAAGATTCCGATGAGAAAGATTCCGATGAGGAGGATTCCGACGACGACGAGACAAAGGAGGTCGACCCTAATAAGAAGTCGTCTGCCGAGCAGCACGCCGAGCAGCGCAAATTGCTTGCTGAGAGAAAGTTGAAGAGAAAGTCCGGCGTGGAGGTGGAGAGAATCAAGTCGTTGTGGGAGAAATTGAGAGTCAAGAAACCCACTCCTCCCAAGGAGGTGCGCAACAAGTTGTGCGACGAGATCTGGGAGTTGTCCAAGGACGTCATCGACGACTTGGTGTTGAAGCACGACTCGTCGAGAGTGGTTCAGACGTTGGTCAAGTACAGCTCCACCGAGAGAAGAGACGCCATTGTTAACGCGTTGAAGGGTAACTACTACAAGTTGGCCACCTCGTCATACGGCAAGTTTTTGCTTGTGAAGCTCTTGCACTACGGCTCCAAAGACTCCCGGGAGGTGGTGTTGAACGAGCTCCACGGAAAGTTGCGCAAGCTCATGAGACACAAGGAGGGTGCGTACGTGGTGGAAGACTTGTTTGTGTTATATTCGACCGCTTCTCAAAAGCAGCAGATGCTCCGTGAGTTCTGGGGCGCCGAGTACGCCGTTTTCAAGGACTCCGGCAAAGACAAGACCATCTTGGACGTCGTCAACGAGTCCGCGGAGAAGAGACAGTTGATCATGACCAACTTGGTTGGCACCATCACAGCGTCTGTGGCCAAGGGATCCACGGGTTTCCAGATCTTGCACGCAGCCATGAGAGAGTACGTCAGTATCTTGACGGAAGACGTTGAGAAGAACGACACGCAGATCCGCGAGTTCATCGAGTTGTTGGCCGACCAGTTCGCCGAGCTCGTGCACACCCAGGAAGGCTCGGAAGTAGCCTCCACCCTCATTGCATTGGCCAACGCCAAGGAAAGAAAGGTCATCATCCGGTCGTTGAAGCCCCACGGCAAGGAGTTGATCAAAAACGAACACGGCAACAGCGTGTTGGTGACGTTGTACATGACCGTGGACGACACGGTGTTGGTGCACAAGAACTTCAGTGCGGAGTTGTTCACGCCCGAGCTCACGCCCGAGTTGATCCAGGGCAAGTTCTCGCGCAGACCCTTGTTGTACTTGCTCAAGGGCTTGGACTCCAAGTATTTCCCACCCAAGGCCAAGGCGCAGTTTGCCAAGTACGAGCAGTGGGCGTACGCGAAGACCACCAAAAAGCCCCAGGACCAGAGAAGAGAGGAGTTGGTGTTGAAGGCGTTGCCGCTCATCTACAAGGGCATTTTGGCCACCACCGACGCCGACTCGGCCGTGACGTTTGCCAGTCTCATCTCCGTCAACCTCGCGGCCCAGTTCATCACCGAGCTCATTCTCACCTCGACCGACGTGGAAGAGGTCAACACGGAATTGAGACCCAAGTTGGTCGACGCCATCTTCGAGTTGGCCTTCAACGTGGACGTGTTGGAGGACCACCACTTGGTGAACAAGACGCCGTTCTTCACGCGGTCGTTGAAGTCGTTGATCCAGGGCACGGACTTCAAGTGGGATGCCGACAGCAAGAAGCTTGTGGCGGTCAAGGACGCTCAGATTCCATCCGTGGGCAAGGAGTTCGCCCAGAGAAGCGCCGACGCCTTGTTGGAAGGCAGCCTCAACGACTGGGTGGCAGGCCAAGGTGCGTTCGTGGTGCTTTCGGTCATCGAGGTGTTGCAGCTCGCGGACAAGTCCAAGGCCAAGAAGATCACCAAGGCGTTGAAGAAGAACAAGGCCGCGTTGGCCAAGGACACCGACAACAAGGGCGCGCAGTTGTTGGTGCAGCTTTTGTAGAACTAGTTATTGCATGCTACTATGTACATTACTTTCTGGGTCTGATTGTGGCGCTCTGTACGGGGCTGTCGGCGGATTTTGCCTCGGCGTCCGCCTGGGCCCACGGATCTGGCTTGGTGTGATCGCTTTCTTTCTCATTCTCTTTCTCATTCTCTTTCTCAAGGAACTTCTGGTTCTCCGCCTCCACGCGCTGCAACTCCGCGGCAAGTTTGAGCTGTTGCTCCTGCTCGAGCCTTTCCTTCTCCAAATACCACTTCTGGTCCGCCTGCTGGGCCAAGATCTTGATTCGCTGCTGCCGAAGTTGGTCATTCACTAGTTCTTGCACCGTGGGCGCCTCGTACCGAGTCCGCCGGAGCCACTGGAGCCACTGTGGTGGCACCGTCTCAAAGTAGTCCGCCTGGAAGATCTTTTGCTCGTAGGGCTCGAGCTTGCGCCGCAACCTCTGCATGTTTCCGTCGATGGTGAACTCCCAGTAGGTGTTGCCGTAGAGATCGTAACCCACGAAGAACTTCCGGCGGAACGGAATGTCCCGCCTGCTCTGGAACTTATGAAGAAGCCGTTTCCAGTACGGGTACTTGGAAGCGATGGGGTCCATGATAGTGAGAAGTAGTGCAGGACAGGAGCTATTACTTTCAGTGTATTACCCTCCGATATCACTCTGGGTCTATTGCTCTCAGCGCTACTCTGCGTTATTCTATTGCTGTACCTCGCTTGATTATTGCTTCTAACCGTCCATGCCCAGGCGAACTAAGGACTTGAGCAACTTGAACCACATTGCACCAGTGCCCATCCAGATAACCGATGGCACTTTGGGCCACGAGCACTTTTCTGCAGCGTCCCACATAACAGACGTTTTGGTCGGTGACTATCACGTCATTCTGGGCGAGGGCTCCGTGCTGTATGTGGTGTGGTCCATCCGAATAGTGGTGGACGATGCGCTGTACTCACTGATACTACTTTACAAACGATACAGCGATATCGAGGTATTTCGTGCCAAGTTGGTGAAGGAATATCCTGACGACAATTTCCCTCTTCTCCCGCCCAAGGACAACTTGAGTTTGCTGCGACTCTGGCTCCTGGACCTGTGGCTCGAGTCTCGGCGCAGGGGCCTCCAGTGGTTTCTCACCAACGTATTGCTCAACCCAAAATATCAGCACTCGCCGGTTATCACGTCGTTTGTGTTGAGCTGATGGGCTGTAGATGATTGTCCTTGTTCGGGCAGGGCCGAAGTGATTGAGATTGCTACCTGGAGGAAACAAAATTTGAAGACAAAGCAGATTTGTTTTGCTGGGTAGTATCTAATTGACAAGATCTGGTGCTGATTTCTTACGCTGAATACTTGATGGGTGTGGCAGTTGCTACTACTGGGTGCACAGTGTGTGGTTGCAAAAAGTACTAAGAAATGGTTTATGGCCCAATTGTGCGCATCCTAAGGTCCGAATGTGGGTCAGTGAATATATCGGTTCGACTCGGGCGTGTCAATTAATCGTATTACTCCATTGGCTACCGCTGACCGGTACATGGAACCAGGCCCAAGTGCCGATATTGCAAAAGCTCCAGGATCACTTTAGATTGAAATGGCTTTTAAAAACGGCTTTCAATTCCCTTTAGCTTGACTCGTTCGCTACCGACTTCTGAGAGTTCTGGACTGAATGCCTTGTCGATGCCCATGAGAGTCCACTTTCTGAGAATCGAACTTATCGATACATTCGCTACGGTCACATTATCGAGAGCCAATGGCCTGTGAGGCTGGTTTAAGATCTCATCTTGATTGCTTTGCTTGCCGTTCTGACTGCGTTCGATAGCTCAATGGTACCAGGCAACCAATCAAACCGGCAATGGACACCAAAAATTCTGTACCTCATTGTTCAATTCTCACGCAGACGGAAACTAGTGGGCTAATTTGATCTGAAAGGTCGGCTGAAATACCGGAAGCCCATGAAGCCTATGGAGTGCGTTCATTGTCGTATAGGTCAAGTCTCGGTGACATTGGGGACCTAGCTTGATGTTAGAGCCTATTGTTATATATGCATGATGAGAAGAACGCTTGATTCCAGAAACTTTGTGTCGTTCTAGGTCGTAGCATGGCTGATGACAAATCGCTCGTGGTCCAGGCTGGTCACCTACGTGGCCTGATGAAATTAGGAATATGCTTCAGAATGGATGCTGGCGAGCCAGAAGCGCATTTTCGTGTTACGTAAGCTCAATTCTTCTGTTCCTTTGCTTCCCTCTCGCTATTACTCTCAATTCTCGCTGCCTCCTCAATTGGAACCAGTCTTGAAACTTGCAAGACAAGCCACACCTGTTGATTGTAATACATAATCAGCATCTTGATCTGTGGCTTGAGCGTCCAGGCATTTGGTGAATTTGTCTTATCGAATCAGTGGGCAACTTCATTTCATCCAATCCCATTCCGACCAACAATTTTTAAACCAAATAAAGTTTCCTTGAACTACCCTTGCAAATACTAAACCTTGAAAATGCTTTGTTTTCAATCGCTTGGTTTCCAATCGCTTGGTTAACTATCACTTGCCTTTTTCATGTGCGTGGTGTCCCATCAGGCTGCGAAAATCGCCAGATAATTTACTCTCCGGCTGCGAAACCTCAGCCCAGCAACCCAAACAAAAAATGGAAATGCAAATGGGAAAGCAATGGAAAAGCAAATGGAAAGGAAGGCAAAGACTAGGATAAAAGATCATGATGGCCCCGCCATCCACATCCATTCGAGAGTCACCTATAACTATCGTTGCCTATCATCTCATCCTCACCGATTACACTCCTAAGTAGTAATCACGTCAAAACAAAAAATAACTACATCACTTTCCCTCGATCACGTCATCACGTTCTTTCACATCCTTTTTTGACTATCACATTTTTGACTATCACTTTGTCTCTGTTCTAGAACCCTCCGCTGACAATGCAAGACCGAGTGCGGCCCACGTTAGTAATGGCCGTGCTTCCTGCAGGATCTACCAGGCCGCGGCTTTCATATATAAAGCGCGCCTCCCCCACCGCAGTCAATGATACCGCGAAAACTACCCGCTTTTTTCCTGAGAATGGTTCACCACAAAGTCACCATCGTGGGCTCCGGCCCCGCCGCACACACCGCCGCCATCTACTTGGCGCGCGCTGAGGTCAAACCCACCATGTACGAGGGAATGTTGGCCAACGGCATAGCCGCCGGTGGCCAGTTGACCACCACCACCGACATCGAGAACTTCCCCGGCTTCCCCGAGGGTATCTCCGGCACGGGCTTGATGGACAACATGCGCCAGCAGAGTGTCCGCTTTGGCACCGAGATCATCACCGAGACCATCTCCAAGGTGGACCTCCTGCTGCGCCCCTTCAAGTTGTGGACGGAGTGGAACGAGGACGCCGAGCCCATCACCACCGACGCGGTGATCATCGCCACCGGCGCTTCCGCCAAGCGCATGCACATCCCCGGCGAGGACAAGTACTGGCAGCAGGGCATCTCCGCATGTGCGGTTTGCGACGGCGCAGTGCCCATCTTCCGCAACAAGCCATTGGCCGTCATTGGCGGTGGCGACTCTGCGTGCGAGGAGGCGTTGTTCTTGACCAAGTACGCCTCCAAGGTGTACTTGCTCGTGCGCCGTGATGTGTTGAGAGCGTCGCCCATTATGCAGAAGCGTGCCATGAACCACGAAAAGGTGGAGATTTTGTGGAACACGTCCGCGGTTGAGGCCAAGGGCGACAAGTTGTTGAGCAGCCTCGACATTGTCAACAACAAGACCAAGGAGACTTCCTCGCTCGCGGTCAACGGCTTGTTCTACGCCATCGGTCACGTTCCTGCCACCCAGGTGTTTGCCTCGCAGTTGAACACCGACGAGACCGGCTACATCAAGACCGTTCCCGGCACCACCGAGACCTCCGTGCCATTCGTGTTTGCCGCCGGTGACGTCCAGGACAAGAAGTACCGCCAGGCCATCACCTCGGCCGGTACGGGCTGCATGGCCGCGTTGGACTGCCTCGCCAAGTTTGACGAGGAGGAGGAGTGACTAGCCAGGCCGAACTTATAGACGGTGTTATAGACATACAGAACACCCTCGGCCATGTATAGACGTGTGTATAAAGTGAGTGACAGAGAACGATTGTAGATTCTAGTTGCAATAGTTGACCTGACGATCGGGATCTAACACTCTGCATCAGACAGTCTGGATCGACTGCGATTTGGGATCAGAAACTCCGGAACAAGCACTGAGGCTTATCTTATCACGTTGAAGATATAACTTAATTACTATGATTATTGAATGTTGTAGGTTTCTAAATTGGGTTCTAATGGAAGGGCCACAGCGCCATTGTAGGTCTCTTACTAATGAAATTCACCCTCTTAGCACATCCTAAGCCTAAGAGCGCCCTTAGTCTCGTGTGTGCATCAGTGCAAGTGTGGCCTCCATTCTGGTTCTACCTTCTATGTTTGTTCAGATTGGTATTGCAGTGTTCGCTTGTCACACCGTCAACTTAGCAAACTGATTTCTTATGTTTCGAATTACGAACCATTATATTATAAATTTTCGTAGCACATGCCCACAAGGCTTTAAATCCGTCCGATTAAATTCTGGAAGTCAGTTTAGCTTTCAGTTCCATTGAGCAATCTGACATTGAAGCTCTCAAGTACGTCTCCCTCCATCAACCTTTACAACCCGCCTTCGGCATGCTCCTAATTTATTCTCATATACAAACGATCCACAATTGGGCCCTTTTAATTACTTATTGATTTCGTGCGCCCCTCACTTCAATTGTTCTTGCCGCAACATTGGTTTGGCGCACCTGTATCACCGCCACCCCAAGCACAATGCACCCTCATATCTTGATCAAGTCTCGACCAAAATAGTCTCTAACGACAACAAGCCTGAATCTCAAAACCTCGAGTCTCCAAAACCTCGAGTCTCTCAAACCATTTTAACATCACCTCTTCTTTTTGATCCAACTTCTTATCTTCCCGCCTGTACACAGCCACCATCATCACTACTCGATGTCGTTCAACCAGCCCCAAAACGACCTAGAGGCGGGCGATACGGCCTCGGCTCACTATAAGGACTTCCCCGAGTTCGAAACTTACTCGCAGCTCATAGACAACAGTCTCTACAATGTGAACAACAACTACCTCGTGGCAATCCGCAATCTCCTAGGCCAGTACAGCCAGGCGGTGCAGAACAGCGACGCCAAGGCGCCCCGGATCGCCCTGAAGATCTCAGACTTATCGGGCAAGTGCACGCTGGCATTCAAGACCATCAACGAGCACACCACCAAGCTCAACCAGTACTTGGTAGAGTGTGAGCGCAACCACGAGGACGAGGACACTCTCCGGTACCTCAAGCAAAAGGAGTCAATTTCCGTGAGCATCATCAAAGACAGCTTGGGCCAGTTCCAGCTGCTTCAGGGCAAGTACGACTCCTTGCAGAAGCAGTATGTTAGTGCCCTTAGCTACGTAGCAGAGACCCAAGACGCTGCAGGACAGGACCTGGGCCAGGCCCAGACGCAGCAGCGGATCCAGATCGAGTACGAGCCCGTGAACGCCGAGGAGCTCGAGCAGCAGACGTTGCTCATCGAGGAGCGAGAACGCGAGATCCAGCAGATCGCTCAGGACACCCAGGAGATCAACGACATTTTCCTGAACTTGCAGGACATCATTCTGGAGCAGCAGTTCCAGATCGACAACATTGAGGACAACATTCTCAGTTACAGCACCGATGTGCAAGGTGCGTCGAGAGAGTTGCGCAAGGCGGAGCGGTACCAGAAACGGGCAGGGGGCCGGATGGTCTGCTGTTTGATGATTTTGATTGGCGTGCTTGGCTCGGTGATTCTCATTGGGTTGATTTTTTAGGTAGAGGAGTTGAGGGACATGAGAGAGATTGGTTGGAGAATGTGAGTGGTGGATCAGGAAGCAAATTTCTGGGTCTTGGCGACACAGAGAAAGCGGAGCCACTGATTTGCCGCTAGGTTTCTTGTACTGTTGGCCTGTTTTGGTATGGAATTGCGGCTCCTCCTAATTCAGCGACCACGGCGGGGAATCTGGGTATCTAGGGTCATTAAACGGTGTTTCAACTGAATGGGGATTTCTTTTATCGTAGTCAATTTGCTACGGTATCGGTGAGCACTCTCTACCCGTATTGTAATGCAGCCCTCCATCTTACTTGTGCGAGCATGGCGATTGGAGCCATTAACCCAATACTATTAAATGGCCACAAATGTTAACAGTTCCTTTTACTACCTGTCATACTGTCCTTCCTCTGTCCACCCATTTACTGTCTCTCCTCTGTCTCCTCATTTACCGTCCTTCCTCTATCCTCTACTGTCCCTCTCTCTAGTTGTCTATTATTACACCTCCCAGATGTTGATGTGGCCGTCGTCGCCCGCGGTGACGAGCACCTCCTCGCCCGATGCCAACGTGCACCACGAAATGCAGTTCACCTCGTGCACGCCGTGGCTCGATCCGTGCACGGACTCCACCACCCACTCCCCGTCCTTCTCGGCATAAACGGCAATCTGTCCGTCGGCCCCGGTGGTGGCAATTCGCCCGTTTTTCGACCAAGACACCGAGTAAATGGCGTACTTGTGCACGGGCGGAAGCACCGTCTGCACTTCCCAGTGCATCTCAGAACTGCGGTGCTTGATGGAGCTAGGGATTCCGTCGCCCTTTGTGGGCTCTTCGGCGCTCTCGCTGGCCCAAATGCGCACGCTCAAGTCGTCGGAAACGGAAACAAGGCGGATGTTGCTTGCTGGGGCCTGCTCAAAGGCAGAGCACCACACTGTGCCTTCGTGCCCATTGAGCACGCCCACACACGACCAGTCGTCGTCGTCGTCATCCTGCCTGTACAAGCGAATAGTGTCGTCGTACAGCGAGCTCGCAAGCAAGTTGAGGCGCGGGTGCCAGGTGATGTGTTTGATGTCGTGCTCGTGGTCGCTCAACACAGAGATGCACTCAAACTCCTCCAACGTCTCCGCGTCGGTCTCCCAGATCCAGATCGTCTTGTCACGTGAGCACGACGCCAAGTAGTTCCCGCTGCGGTTCCACGCCACCGCCTTGACCTCGTTTTCGTGGCCCTCGATCAACGCCATGAGGTTCCACTCGTTGCCGGCGCTGGTCAACAAGTCTGTCTCGCGCTGTTTGCGTGCCTTTTCCGAGGCTGCGTCCTCGTACTCGCCCAAGCTCTCCTCGTTTTCGGCCAACTCCTCGGGCTCATCGATACCCCAGACTGAGATCGTCGAGTCGAAGGATCCGCACGCCAACGCCGGCAAGTCCACAAAGTCCGATTCACTCGACGCAAGCGGCGGTTTGAAACTGACTGCACGCACCGACCGCTTGTGTGTGTCCTCCAACGTTGCAATGAGCGGGAAGTTCTTCTCTTTGGAGAGCTTGTAGATTTTGCTGGTCTTGTCGCTCGACGCTGTGGCCAAAAGCGGCAACGTCTGGTGCGAGTGGACCGCCCACGCTTTGTCTGTGTGTGCGGGGATCGATTTTAATAGTTTCACCATGGGTTGTCGACTGTTGGTGATGTTCGCCTGCAGAGTCGAAGATCGCTGGCTGTATGCACGCGAAATGGATGTAATAGATTAGAGCTGGTGTACTTACCTCTATAGATGCTGGCAGACCGGTCAGTAATCCGTCTCGATCATGCCCAATTTTTTGCTGAAATGAACTAGGATCCGCTGCGCGTCGCGGAACTCCGCACACGACAAGATGATCTCCTTGAGCAAATCAGTGCGAGCATAGCCGCATATGCTGGCGCTGCCGTTGGCGATCTCGCCATTTTGGGGCTGCGTCTCCGGCTCAAGAAGCTGTTGGCATGTTTCAAACAACTTCGCCTTCATGCCCAACTCGCAGATCCGCTTGGTATACGTCATGAGGAAGTCGTGGAAGTCCTTGCGCTCGCCGAGAAGCTCGCAGCAGAGAATACGATTCTCCAAATGCGACAAGGAAATGTTATTTTCGATGTTCTCGAAGCCCTCCTTCATGATCATGTTCTTGGAGATCTTGTTGAAGTACTTGCCTCGGCCGATCCGGCTCTTCCTTAAAATTTCCTCGTTGGTCTTGTGTTCCAAGAGCCCCAAAATCGAAGAGTCCGCGTCCTTGCCCAAAACACTGGACATTTCCGGCTTGGACGGCATTTGGTCATCCGCAATGGAGTTCCAATAATGCGATCCAAACGCCCACCATGCCTCCGACACCGTGTGCCAGGTTTCCATGTCAAGGTTGTAGAGGTATCCAGAGCCATTTGAAATCGTAACGAGCGGAATTCCCTTTGATGTGATGCTGCACATGGTGATGTTGTCTGCCTTGCTCAACACATCCTCCTGATACTTATTGTTAAGCTCAAGCAACGTAGCGAGTGAAGTTGGCGCGCTCATATGTAGCTTCTTGCGCTCCATATCCCACACATATATCTCCGCGAGCGACGTAACAGCCATGAGATATTGACTGTGGCTCTCCAAAAACGAAATAGGCGACCCTAGAACAATTGGAGGAAGAAGTCTTTTTCCTGAAGTGTGTGAATAAGTTACTATCTGTCCATCGGCAGTGGTCACAGCCCAGAAGCCGTTACCCTCAGCTGCGAGCTGAATATATCTTGGAATGAAATCGCACCATATCTGTTGCTCATTCTTGAAATAGGTGATACGTGCGGGCACAGACTCATTGCCTTGCCCGTTTTTGACATCAAGAACAAATGATTGATCTGGACTCTTGGCCACGGCCCTGAAGGACATCCTCGTTCTAGGAACCGAAAGTCTTGCTTTTGCAAATGATGTGCTTGGGTTGACTATTACAGACCCCACAAACTTCACGGGCTCCAAGTCTCTTTTGACTTTCTTGGCAGCGCCCAGCTCGTCGGTTCCCTTTGGCCTCTTGTTGTCTTTCTGGACTTCTTCGGATACTGTGTATGATGGCTTGTTGAACTCCATGGAGGACTTTGGTGCTTTTCCTCCGTTGGCCACCTGAGATCTGGAGGATGAAACAGTAGCATTGCTGGCTGCTTTACTCTCACCATTGGTTAAAAGGACAGGCTGAATGCGTTTCTTGCCGTCCTTGGTGGTGATTTTCTGGACAGGTGTGCTTTGGGGCTTCGCAGCGGCTCTGGTCGTCTTTGCTTTTGGTTTCGCTGTTCCACTTTCACTTGGTTTTGCTCTTTCAGACATGGCTGAACCCAAAATGTCGTTGACTTCTGATGAATTCTCACTTGGAGCAAGCACAATTGGAGTGATGTCGCCGAACAGACCAGAATCCAGAGTGTTGGCTTCCTCTGGAGCGGCCATCGCCGACGTTTTCTCTTCGACCACGGGAGCTACTTCTTCCTCCATAGCAAATGCCTCTTCGAGTTTGATGGCTCGGCTTTCATCGATAACGTCGGCCAGTGATTTTGACTTCTTTGAGGATGAGCTGTCGGACTCGTTCTTGGAGACAAAAGGCTTGATATACTGCTTCTGGGAATCCTTGAGTTTCTCAAGGACCTCAACTGGAGGAGTGTAGCCCAACTCATTTTGCTCGAACTGGATAACGCCAATGTGACCGTCCAACGAA
Source organism: Sungouiella xylosa (assembly GCA_023158955.1). Classification (NCBI taxonomy): domain Eukaryota; kingdom Fungi; phylum Ascomycota; class Pichiomycetes; order Serinales; family Metschnikowiaceae; genus Sungouiella; species Sungouiella xylosa. Next base: position 1,912,228 of record JAHWDG010000001.1, on the reverse strand, counting down.
ACAAATAGTAGATTGCGGCCAGTTTTGTCCCACACCAAGTCTGTGATGGACTTGGCGACCGTATCGCGCAACACAAACAACGGTGAATCTTTTGTTGTGTTCCACAAAGCAAGAGTTTTGTCGGAGCCCGCAGAGGCAATGACGTGATAGAGGTGTGGCTCGGGCGTAGTAATTTGCTGGTTGGCCAGGTAGATTTGTGGGGCAAACTTCACCACCTCGCACTCCATGTCATGGCCCACCAAGCTGATTTTGTTTCCCCACACGAGAGACCGAGAGAGAAGAGAAATGAGCGCCGACAGCTGCTTACTCGCGTTTGGAACCGAGAAATATTCTCCGTCACATGACCAGGACACGTGCCGGTAGTTCATACTAGAAACGGGCGCGGAGTTGCCCATCAATTTGGAGATTTTGTTCAGGATCTTGAACTGGTAGTTGCCGTTGGCCTCGTAGTGGTATTGGTACACATTCACAAACGTGTCGTCGCCTACCGTGACAAAGTAGTTCCCCGTCGGGTCAAAGGCAATACTCCTCTGAATGGCAACCTTTTCGTCCTTGGTGTCCGCCGTAAGTTCCTGGTAAGTGTCCTTCGTGGTGTCAATAAGATGCACCTTTCCGTCGAGGGTGCTCCAAGCAAAAAGCCGGCCGTCTGGCGACCAACTGCCGTCGATCACGACATCACCTTGAGGTTTTTTGACCGGCCACGGAAATATGAGTCGGTCGGACTTTTGGTCAATATCGCACAAGTATATGCGGCCGTTCTCGTCGCCCGAAATCAAAACCAGTCTGTTTGTGGGAGACCATCTGACGATCTTCACTGTGCTTTTGTGGGCGCCAACCGACTGCTGCGGCACAATCTGCAGCAACGTTTCTCTGTCGACCGAGCCAATGGACGCCAAATCCAGCAATTTCCAGATATTGACGGCGTTGTCTTTTCCGGCCGTGGCGAACAAGTCGTTGGTGGAGTTGATATCCACAGTGTGGATTTCGCTATCGTGGAGCTCTTGCGGGAGGACCACGATTTTCATCTTGGGGCTAGTGGTCAACAAAGTCGAGTTCACTCGCTTGGGCCTGCAGGAGGGCCAACGGCCGGTAGCAGCGATAATACGAGGATCAAAATAGTTGAAAGAGGAAGAGTTTTTAAAAAATGGAATGGAGAACGGTTTGGGGGTTTGGGTAATTTTGAAATTGGCACTGTTGAACTTGGGATTGTGGTGTTGTTGTCCAAGTCCCCCATGGAGTGGCTGCGGTGGACGACAAGAAATAGCTAGGTCATTGCTAGTAGATTCTCAACATTGGTTTCCCTTTCCGCGCGAGTGCTATTCTCTTTTTTGCCTTCTTGAAGAAAACATTTCAATTTACATACTTTTTCCTTTTCCTTGTCCTTTTCTGAATCCTCTGCTTTCTTTGTCGCCCACCTAATTTCCTTTTCGCACCCATCTGGGGTGAGGGCCAAAAGCAGAAAAGTGCACCGGGCCCCCAAAAATCCAGTTTTCAACATAAACAAAAACAAAGCAAAGCAGCGCTCAGACACGAGCCAGATCTCCCCCCTCGTTCATTCTCCGTCTTATCGCCCCACGAGTGCCTCCAATTACTCCAGCCAGCGTCCGCCATACAAGCAGCAGGGGAAAAAGAGAAAAAACATCTCACCCACAGCTCCGTCTCTCCCACCATGGCCACAGCGGGAGACAACGACCACGGCAACGAGCCGTACACGGACTCCAGCTCGGACTTCTCTGAATACTGGATCGACCTTTTCTTGGGCATCAAGGGCAACGAGTACTTCTGCGACATCGACGACGACTACATCCGCGACCGCTTCAACTTGACCGGGTTGAACCAGGAGGTCAGCAAAATGACCACCCTCGTAGAGATTATCACCGACCGCCTCGACATCGAGCTGCAGGCGGAGGAGCACCGAGATGCGTTGGAGCTTAACGCACGGGTGTTATACGGGCTCATCCACGCCCGCTACATCTTGACCCAGCGCGGGTTGAACAAGATGTTTGAGAAGTACAAAAACGGCGACTTTGGCTACTGTCCGCGCGTGCACTGTCAGTTGCATCCGTTGCTTCCGGTCGGGTTGAGCGACCAGCCGCGCGTGGACGCCGTCAAGCTATATTGCGCCAAATGCGAGGACTTGTACAACCCCAAGTCGGGCCGGCACGCGGTGGTGGACGGCGTGTACTTTGGCACGTCGTTCCCGGCGATGTTTTTCCAGAACTTCCCGCACGCCATCCCCGTGCACAGCAAGGAGACGTACGTGCCACGGGTGTTTGGGTTCAAGGTGCACGAGTACCTGAAGGTGGACCGGTGGCGCAACTTGCAGCGCAACAAGCTCACCAAGCGCCTTGGGGGATACGGCATAGACATTAATAACACCAACGGCGGCTTTCTCTCCGAGGAGAAGGCCACGCGGTGAGTCGCCGCCACAGTCATTTGCATAGCTAATAGTGTACAATAGGAACGACCGGAGAACGTGTAGAGCGAGTAGGGCTGCCCTGTAATTGTGGGTGGTCGTTGCCTGATCCTACAGGTAGTACGAAATCTAGTAGTCCTACATCAGGTATCTCGCCATATACTATGCTCAGACTAGCCAGGTGCCTGGTCCGCACAGCCAGTACGGTGGCGTCTGTGGAGACAATCCCGGAGTTTCCCTCGGGATCCCGCATCTTCTCGTTGATCCAGCCCACGGGCAGAATGCACATTGGCAACTACCTTGGTGCTGTGCGGACTTGGAAGCAAATCGCCGACTCCGTGCCCGAGGACGTCCAGTGCATCTTCGGCACAGCGGATCTCCACTCGTTGACACAGCTCCCGGCCGCCTCTGAGCTTTTGGAGAACAGATCCGGAGCCATGGCTTCTCTCATTAGCTCAGGCGTGGACCCCGAAAAGTGCATTCTCTTCCACCAGTCCAGCGTGCCAGAACACTCTGAGCTCTACTGGATCTTCACGTGCCTCACCAGCATGGGATCCCTCAACAGAATGACTCAGTGGAAGCTGAAGGCGCACATCGAAGAGGGCCAGAGCATCTTCAGCGAGCAGGTCATGGGAAAGACCAAGGCGGGCATCTTGTTGTATCCCGTGCTCCAGGCAGCGGACTTGTTGCTATACAACTCCTCGCACGTGCCCGTGGGCGACGACCAGAGCCAGCACTTGGAGTTGAGCCGGGGCATCGCCTCCACATTTAACCACGTATACGGCGAGTACTTCCGGCTCCCCACGACGGTGTTGACGCCGACGAAAAAGATTCTCTCGCTCAGAAACCCCGAGAAAAAAATGTCCAAGTCCGATCCCGACCAGTCGGCGGCGGTGTACATCACCGACGACGCCGATACGGTTGCGCGGAAGTTCCGCAAGGCAGTCACCGACTCAGTGCAGGGACCTGTCACATTTGACCCGGCGAACCGGCCGGGCGTGTCGAACCTCGTCAACATCATAGCTGGAGTGCAGAACAAGACCATAGCCGAGACGGTGGCCGACTTGGCGTGGATCTCGAGCCACAAGCAGCTCAAGGACGTGGTGACAGAGGTAGTGAACGAGGAATTCAAGGAGCCGCAGGCCAAGTACCAGCGGTTGATGGCTGACAAGGGCTATCTCGAGGAAGTGGCTGACAAGGGCACGGCCAAGGCGCGGGAGATTGCCAGAACGAACTTGGACGAGATCAAGAAGCGTGTGGGGCTCGCATAGACTGTAAATAGAGCAATGTAAATAGCGATACCGCCTGTCTGGGAAAATGAACATCAGATGTGGTGCAAGAGACACGGGATTTTTGATCTGAGTCGGTCACTCTTACAGAATTAGTTTCGATACGGAATAAGCGGGCGACGGCTCTACGGGTAGGTGGAACTGGGGCTAGTGCAGTTCATTGGAATGAGCTGTCCATCAGGAGAGAAGTACCAGTCTCAATTTCAGAGGGGAACGATCAATCTCAATTTCAGAGAGGTACAATCAATTTTGTGGACGTTAATTCCCATAAAGATCCAAGAAACGAGTAGGTCTACAATTTGAGTGATGCGTCCTTCCGTTCTGGCACTCTCGCCGAGTGTCAATAGCGAAAACGGAGCCAACCAATAAGTTTATCTGCTGTTAGTGGAAATGAACTTAGTTTTAGGCACAGTAGAAACAAGCGGCAAGTTTAAAGGATTTAACAACGTCTCAGTCCAAGAGTCAAAGGACGAGGTGATGAGTCTTCAGAAGCCGACTACGATTTCCGACTAGGAGAGTAGCTAAAGCGGTCGAGGGAAAAAGCAGAAACATGGCGCAGAAGAGAACTAAATTTAACGTAAAAGTTGAGAAGGGAATAGTGTTCGTGCCGAGGAGCTAGCGAGGGAAATGGCAGTGTGATGACGACCGGGAGATGAATGCGCGACGAAATAGCGTCATCAACGAGAGAAAAAGCGCCGGAAACGGAACGAATGACCTTCTTGCCTCATTTTTGATCCGCAATTCTTGTCTTCAGAGCAACTTGGGGCCATTGTTTTGTTCCACCACAGGAATGTGCCCTCGGGACGCAGCACGACAACAAAAATAAGCTAGTCTTGATTAAGCTAATTACTACAATTATTGTCCCTCTTCACGACCAATACCTCTGCACTCATCTTTTTTTTTTCTTTTTAAACATTCCCATTGGCACACCGCTCCTGGTATTCGCGATTTCGCAGCCGCAGCAACCAGCCAGGAACTCCAGCAAACAAACCACAGGCGAACGAACAACCCACCCACCCATACGAGCCAAACATAAACCAATCAAACCAACCAAATAACCAAAAACAAAAGTCCACGAAGCAACCCCAACCTGTTTCCCCATCCGGGGCCGTTTCCGTTCTCGGTTATGGGCACGCGAGATTCGGTGCAGATCGTGGTAACGTCACAACATGGCCGGAAACGCCACCCCAGCGCTTTAAAAGGCCGCAATTCGCCGCAATTCGCGGCCGTCACAACCGGCACCCTCGATTTGCCACTTTTTTTTTTCTTTTCCGTCTTCTCCACGCGCGCCCGTTTTCGCGTCGCGTTGTTTAGATACTGCACGTACTAGTACTACTACTGACTACACCGAGTACTAAGTACTACACCGAGTACCCTACATTCGAGCGCCAGCACACCATGTCAGAGCCGGCCACCCGCCGAATGCAGGTCAAGGTCTTGTACCTGTTCGACGACAGCCCCACCGTGTTTCTCTCTCGCTCTCCCGCCCACCACACAGTCAAAGTGGCCCAGGTGCCCGCCGACAACGAAGTGGTCACGTTGGGCGCGTTCGACCTCAAGTGCTGCGTGCAGCAGATCGTGCAAAGTCTGCCCGAGCACTTCCGCCTCCACACCAAGGACTACGCGGTCTACTACAAGGACGTGACCGAGCAACCCGACGAGCCGTTTGTGGCCGGGGGCGTGGCGTCTGCGTTGCTTGGCGGCGCCAAGAACACGATGGTGCCCGGGCGCGTGTGCCAGAACCTCCTGGCGTCGTTCTTGTTTGGTGACGCCGCGCTGAGCTGGACGTTGGAGGTGCGGTTGAAGCTCCTTGAGACGGAGCGGGACACCGCCAAGCCGCCCCCGAAAACGTGCACAGCCGCCAAGGCCACGCGCACAAAGTCGCTCCCTATCTTCGTGCACCCGCCCAGCCAGCACATCTCCAGCATCATCAACGCCGACAAGTTGAACGCGGCCCCGCGCCACGACAGCAAGCGCATCCTGGAGCGGTTCAACCTGGCGCCGTTTTTGCTGGCCAAGATCATCGACAAGCCCACGCGCCGCCGCCGCCGCTCCAACGTGCCGTTGACGCCGTCGGTCCAGACCCCAGTGGACGCGGTGCGGGCCGTGCGCACCCGCCTGATGGTGTCGTCGTTCGTGCTGTCGCCCATCCACGAGGACGTGTCCAGCGACGACACCGACTACCAGGAGCGCGAGGAGTTCTTTGAGCCGGGGTTCCAGCTGCTTCCCGACTTGGAGGACCTCGACAGCAAGCGCACACACACCGTGCCAGCCACGCGGCTCCCGCCCGACCACGACCTCGCGTGCATCAACCGCAACTGCCGCGCGCGCGACTCCGTCACTTGGCGCTACTTCGAGACCAAGTTCCACCCGAGCTACCTCGCCATTCCCCGTGCACAGGCGTTCGACAAGGCCCACTACGACGGCATGTTCGGGCCGTTGTGCAACGCGTGCTTCCTCTTCTTGCGCAACAAGGGCTTCATGCGGCCCGAGGCCGTGGTCAAGAAGTACCTCCAGCAGCAGAAGTACAAGAGCCTCCGCAAGGACGACTCGCCCCACAAGTTCGCCACGCCCACCCACGCGCCCGCCGCCATCAGCGAGGTCATCCGCAACCAGCGCGCCCGGCCCGTGGCCGCACACACCCCGGGCCTCTCCCACACCCCGACCGACGTCACTCCCACCGACGCCGGCGCAGATTACCTGGACCTCAACGAGTTCATGAACCAGTTGAACTCGTTCGGGGGGCCGTTGACCGACATCGACTTGCCGGGCGACCTCCACTTGCAAGAGCCCGCCGCCCAGTTACAGGAATCCACCCCGCCCATGATGGCCACCAAGTCCAACACCCGCGTCATCAACGTCGACGACGAGGACGACAAGGAGAACTGCCCGCCGGACAAGCCCAAGCTCACCGACTTTGAGCAGATGATGATCAAGTCGTTCAGCCTGCGCTCGAGCCCCGACCAGAACGAGTGGTCCCAGTTCTTTGGCGAGCAGACGCCCAAGGACCACGGCGAGGCCCGCGCCGACGACCTCCCGCCCCAGGGCATCTTCAAGTCCTCGCCGCCCAAGTTGGACGGCCCGAGCGCCACCGTGGTCAACATGCCATCATCGCCGGTGGTCAACGCCAAGCTCCCGTTGTTGGAGGGCTCCTCGCCGTCCGTGCATGCCACCCGCACCGATACCACCATGTCGTTCGTGCACCGCAAGTCGAGCCCGCAGAGCGAGCTCTACGTCGACGACGACAAGGCCCTCCCAGCATAGCATTTTGCATAGTAGCATCTAATAATACGCCATAGAAGCAATCGGTAGCCATGGAGCATCCTCTAGCCAGGGAGCATCCTCTCCACAAATGCATGTGGTCGAACTTTCTCAGTTCGTTGCGGGTGCGATTGTGTTCTGCCTTTCTCACCCGACACTGGCTACATGTAAGAATGGATGATGTGCAAATTGATCGACTAGCTCGATGAAGAATCTAGAAATGAGAATGGTTCCCGATCATAGGCGTGCCATAGGCCGCTCTCTAAAAATTGGTGGGTTTTTTAACCCACTGCCACTTGCCGTTGTCGTCCTTCCTGAGCTCCGACGTGGGGAAGTAGTGGTAGTTGGTCTTCAACGACACTGCCCCGGGCACCTGGTTGAAAGACACTAGCCGCAACTTTACGTACGTGTTGTCCGCAATGTTCTCTGTCACCCGGATGAACGCATCCAAGTCTGGGGTCTCCTGATCGTCCACGTGCGTCACGAAAACGCCGTCCCCAATGCCGTACTGTGCGGTGGGCCCTCCGGGGTCCCTCAGCGAAACGTAAACCATCGAGGGAATCTCGTCCATGAGCTGCCGTACAGAAAAGTGGGGCTCCTGCAACATGGAGCCGCACCACGACAACAAGCGCGACGTGTTGACACTAGAGGTGTCGACAGTGGGCACCACAATGTCCATGACCTTCTTCTCGCGCACGATCTTCATGCGGAGCTCCTTACGGTACATCGGATACAAGTCTCTGGTGCTGGTGACCAACTTGTCGTTGACGGTCAAGATGACGTCGCTGAATTTCAACGGACAGGGCAGCTCGCCGATGCGAGGCGCCCCCACCTTCTCCACCGTCTGCAAGCGCACCTGGTCGCTGGACTCGTCCTCGAACTTGGTGATCCACTCCTGCGGCACGCCTCTCAACCGGGCGTGGAACACCGTCAACGCGGCCACTGTCACCTCCAAGATGCGCAAGTGGCGCGGAATCTCATCCTTCTGGAGCGACTCGATCACGCCAAGCATGTCGGTCACGTCCAACCCGATCCCGTAGATGCTGTCGCTATCGCCATTAGGTTCGCCCAAAAACGGCAACAACAAGGCGCGTACGGTGCCGTCGTCGTCGAGCAACACGCCTCCCTCGGTCTCCTGGGCGATTTTGCTGTGGAGCGACAAAGTGACCAAGTTGGTGCCTCTGTAGCGAGGACAGTGGTAGGTGGGGGGTATGATCGACGAGGTGATGGAGTTGACGGTGACCTCGTCGGTCAAGGGCGTGGCCGAGTAGGTGGTGCCGACGAACAAGATGTGGTCGCCGCGCTTCAAGGGCGTGGTGGAGAACTTGGGGCTGCGCACGTCGCCGGTGATGAGCGCCGGATCGTACTTGACGATGGCGAAGTTCAAGCTGGGATGCAAAAAGACCACCTCTGCGCGGATGTCCACCGACTCCGCGAACAAGAGGTACACGTTGCACACGTCGTGGGGCACGTCCTTGCGCGAGACCAAGGCGTACCCGTGGGTGGCATCCACGACCAAGCCAAAACCGCGGGTCCACACAAAGGGGAAATTATCGGTGGGAATGGGCGTGGAGGTGACCACGCGCACGAAGGATTTGGTGATGGACGCGCACGCGCTGTGCTTGCTGGCGGTCATGGGGATGTCCAAGAACTTGGCGTAGGTGGGCAGGGGCGGCACCGCCTCCAAGGGCTTGTCCTGCAAGGTGGTGAAGTCCCAGAGCCCCGTGGCGTCGTTGCGCACGGCCTGGCGGAAGGTGGGGAGCCAGTTCCAGTCCATGTAGCTGGTGGCGATGTTGCGCTCGTGCACGCCGGTCAAGAGGTGGTAGGTGACGGAGAACTTCTCGAACGCACGCACGGTCTTCATGGCGGCCACGAACGCGTCCAAGTCCGGGGTCTCGCGCTCGTTGACCTTGTCGATGATGCAGAGGTCCTCGTCGGCGAGGCTGTGAAACGCGCCCGAGGCTTCGCTGACAAACACACCCTTGACGGGGATCACGTTCGAGCGCGCGAGTTGGTACGAGAGCTCGTGGAAGAGGCCGCCGCCGACCTCCACGTAGCGGTCTGGGGTGATGGCGTGCAAGTCGCCCACCACGATGCGCTGGGTCAACTCCTGTCCGCCGCGCTGCACGACAAAGTCCAACGCGCGGCCCACGTTGTTGTCGAGGAGCTCGTCCACCTGGACAAACGTGGAGATGGGAACGCCGTCGATGGAGATGAGGGTATCGCCCTCCTTGATCAAGCCGTGCGCGGGCCCGAACGGCAACACCTTCACCACCACCAAGAGGCCCGAGATGTCGGGGAAGAGGCGGCGAGCCCTGCTCTCGGCCTCGGGGGTCAACCCCAACCGTCTACACTCCTCGAACGGGCGGAGGTTGTACTCGACCTGGATGTCGCCGCGGGTGATGGGCTCGCCGTTCTGGATGCACTTGAGTGCGCGGAGCGGGCGCCACATGGGGAGGAAGAAGTCGGTGGCTGCCTCCGTGGACCCTCCGGCCTGGAGAGCCACGGCATGGCCGTCCTCGTTGATGACCGGCGAACCCGACGAACCACCCGACGCGCTCGCGGCCGCCTGGATGTACTCGGTGTTGAAGTCGTTGTAGTTCATGGGCCCGTAGCTGGGGGCATTGCGGTCGAGGCGAGAGATGATGCCAGCCAAAATGGACAACTTCTCGCCCGCGTCGTTGCCGACCACGCGGATCTCGGTGCCCACGCGCGCGAGCTCGGGCCGGAGCTCGATCTGCAACACCTCCATGTACTTGATGTCGGCGGGGTTGAAGCGCAAGAAGCCAAAGTCGTGGATCGGGTCGCGGTAGAGCGGCGCCACCACGGCCTCCTCGTGGTTGTCGAACACCGCGTAGCCCGAAAACGGCCCCGGGCCCACCACGTGCCGGTTGGTCAAGATGATGCCGTTGGCGGCGTCCACGACAAAACCCGTGGCCTCGCTGGTGTAGCAGCACTCGGTGTCGAAGTTGACGATGTTGGAGAAGTGCACCGACACCACGCCCTTGATCACGGTCTTGAGGGTGTGCCCCCAGCGGCCGGAGCCGTCGGCGTGGATGTGGAACGCCAGCACCATGTCCACGGCCGCCTGCTCCATGTCGGAGTCGTGGGTGTCGAGGGTGGCGGAGCGCCGTCTCTTTTCGTGTGCGGGGACGGCGCGGGTGTGCGATTTTCTCTTGGACATGAACCGGGGTGCTGCCGGCCAGCACAAGGTGGATCACAGTAGATGGTGGATGTCCTGCAGGGCTCGGGCCGGGTGCAGGCCGACAGGGAAGTACGACGAGGGTGGGAGGGTGCCGAGTGCGGAGTGGTGGAATTGCGGTGAAAGGGTGACGCACTGCGGGTAATTCCGGTCGGCAGGCGGCGGATCGATGATCGCAGGTACGAAGGAACTGTGACTGGGGTGATTCTGCGTTGGGAGTGATTGCGATGCAATGGCCAGATCTGGCTGGGGTGGCTTATTGATAGGGGCGACAGGACCTGGCTGGTAACAGATCAGAAGGAAGTGATGGTGTTCCTTTCAATGGTCATCTTTCTTTTATTTTTTTTTCTAATCAATGGTCATACTTTAATCAATGGATGGTTCATTAATGTTATTGGTTGTTTGTCTAATGCCATTGGTTGTATTTCAAGGTGAAGATCGGTCATTCGTCATGTAGGGTCATTCGCCATTCTCACATTCAAGTGTTGGGACGGGGGGTTGGTTACTACTCCGCAATCTATCCTTGTCGTGCATACACGGGCACCTGAAACAGTAAGCGAGCTCGTGCTCCTGATCGGCAATGAGTTCCCCGATATTTTCTTAATCGGGAGAAGAAAACAGAAACTCCTTGAGGGGCTTGGTTGCGGCGCCAAGACTTAGATCGTCTCGATGCAACGAAGCACCAGACTGCCGCTAGAGATGGGGACCAGGCATTATGCAGGCCAGTTTCAGATGCTCCAGCATATTGCGAATGCCGCCAAAGACAGCTTTTCACACCTACCTCTGTATTCCCATAAGCAACAAATATACCCATGAAAAAGGACAGGGCCCCAGGCCGCATTTTGAAACTTTGCCCATCTTACCCAGTAGACCCAAAAACTTTAAGCTCAACAAGATCGCCTGGTTAGCTCAATCGGTAGAGCATTTGACTCTTAATCATATAAGGTCAATCAAAAGGTTGCGGGTTCGAGCCCCGCATCGGGCTCTTGTACGCCTGGTTAGCTCAATCGGTAGAGCATTTGACTCTTAATCACATAAGGTCAATCAAAAGGTTGCGGGTTCGAGCCCCGCATCGGGCTTACTTTTTGCTCTTCGTGACTGCGTATTCGTTGCCAGGCGCTGATCGCTGCCGATAAGAAGGTCAGCCAAACGCCAACCCTTAAATATATAAACATTTGGTCTAGTGCTTTTATTTCTCCAAAGCGTGTGCTCTGATAAGACTCCCCGCCTCTTTTTGTCATTGTCTGTCCTGCCCTCCATTTGGTCCGGTCTGCATTCCTATCGCACCTTATCACCATGTCATTCTCCCCACAGTTGCCCAACTCAGAGTACCTCGCCTTGTTGGACGAGGCCACCAAGTCGATAAAGACTCGTCTTGAGCCTCTTGCCGACACCGCGCTTCCAAATCCCCGCGTCCTCATCATCTGTGGATCGGGTCTTGGAGGCATTGCTGAGGTGTTGAAAGCCAGCCCGCGGTTAGAGATTCCCTATGGCGAAATCCCGGGTTTTGCTCAGTCGACCGTCCCGGGCCATGCCGGTAAGCTCATTTTTGGCTTGATGGGCGAGGTGCCTGTGGTTTGTATGGTGGGCAGGTTGCACTTTTACGAGGGCTACACCTTCCAGCAGACGACGTTTCCCGTGCGTTTGTGCAAGCAGTTGGGCGTAAACACCGTAGTTGTGACCAACGCTGCCGGCGGAATCAACGAGAAGTTCCGTCCCGGCGACTTGATGGTGATCTCCGACCACATCAACTTCCCTGGCCTCGCGGGCTACCACCCGTTGAGAGGCCCAAATTTGGACGAGTTTGGCCCGCGTTTCCAGCCGTTGTCGGACGCATACAGCCATGCGTTGCGCCGGACGTTCTTTGAGACGGCAAAGAAGTTGGGCGTTTCCAGACCCATCCACGAGGGCACGTACTTATTTGCCGCCGGGCCCACCTTTGAGTCACGTGCGGAAGTCCGCATGATCCGCTTGTTGGGCGGCGACGCCGTGGGCATGTCGACGGTGCCGGAGGTGATTGTAGCACGCCACTGCGGCATGGACGTTTTGGCTGTTTCGTTGATCACCAACGCCGGGGTGGGCGAGAAGCCAACGAGCGCGTTGGAGACAGGCCGTGCCTTGGACGAGGGCATGGCCTCACACGAGGAGGTGTTGGAGAGCGCGGCGGAGGCGTCGCAGGACGTCCAGCGGATTGTGGAGGCTGCCGTGGCGCAGATGTAGCATAATAGATAATGACTAGACAGAGAAGGAGCGGCAGGGAGAAATAATGAGGGTCAGGTGAAGGTAGAGTTGAGTTGAATACTGGAATAGGATAGAATTGAGTGTAAAGTGACCCTCTGATGGAAGTGAGTATTGAAAGAATATTGGGCGACAGTGCGGATGAACGTGTTTTATGACTTTTTGGTCACTGAAGGGTCCGGCCAATGCGGCGAAAGATTCAACTTGAGATGGTACTCTCTGCTCTGTGATGGACCTAGTAATGCAACAATGTCATCACTGGAGGACCAGCTGCTGAAGTTACCGTATCAATATTGGTGGAAGATTCCACAACCAGAAGAGAGTGTACCAGGATGATAATCGAGAACCAGAAGGACCTGATAATGACTGATTTGATCTTCAGATAATCAGAGTGATTAACTGGAAGTCCGTCAACTTCTTTTTGGTGAAATATTACGTGCGAGAGCTCATAGACAAGCATGTATTGAGCAGATAAGTGACTTCCAAATGTGAGGGATTCAAGCGTGCTCTGAATCACTCGCTGATTGCCATAGAGTGCTCTAGGTCAGGACTTTAACTTATTCAGCCCATCTCCCCCGCTGCTACCTTCCACGTCGGTCGCGAGAATCGTTCAGATCGATCAACTTCGTTTATATTCCAACCATTATGGTTGAATCGCCAGTTTCTTTCGTTCTTAAGACAAATATACCGAGTTTGGTGCTTAAGATATCCGACTTCTGATGTTAATACATCAAGTCTACGGAAACAACGCTCTCCCAAGCCCATTCGCAAGCCCATACGCACTGGCGAGTTGCAGCCATATGAAGTGAACAATACTGCTTCCTGCCCTATCAACGTTGGTTAAGCAATTGAAACTCACTATTAGAATATCTCAATAGACATTAATCAAGTCGGTTTAATAACATCATGTTAATCTAATCGTCAGCCTTCCCAGCTTCACTCTAAAGTCCCAGCTTCGGCTCTCGCTATCAGATCAAGTTTGGGGCATCAGAGACACTTACCCCAGAGCACAACCGCGCTTGACCTCAATCGGATGGTCCAAGCTCCATTGACTCACAATTGCGTTATAGAGAAACGAAGTGGAATTGGGCCCAACTGCCAGACTAGGTGAAGAAAGGAAAAGCACCGGCCTCCTGCGGCCCTCGGACATCAGGTCCCAGCCTCTGCCAGCCCAAACTTTAAAAGACACATTCTCTCTCTCCATCCTCCATTTCCCACGCATTTCTCCAACAACACTCTGAGTTATCTCCATGCTGAGGGCTCCACCCTCGATTTCACCCTACGCTTCTCCTACTGACACTCTCAAATCTTCTTGTATCTATTTTCGTTGCAATCGCATTGGCAGAGTCTTCGTCTCAGGGCCACTTGCCTTTTTTCCCCTCTCAGCCTTGTCCGCTGGTGCCTATCGTCACCCTTCCTGGCACTCCCCGGGGCAATTCAGTCATCTGCTCCTGTTGCAGCATCTTGGAGGCCGCCTAATCTCTTCTGGCAGGTCGCCTAATCTCTTCTGGTCCTCGGCTCCTCACACTCCTCGCCGTCAGACTAGCCCAGGCGCCGCTCGGCCATCTACTGATCCACCTCGCCCGCCAGCTCCCACGACCCCCCGAGCGTCTCGCGCCACAAACTCACTTTGTTGTCGCCCCCGGAAACCGCCAAGATGTTCCCCGACATCAGCCACGACGCCCGCCAGCACACGTCCGGGAACTTCTCCTTCGTCAACGGCGTGCTGCGCCACTCGCCGCCCTCCTGCGCCCACACAAGCACGCTGCGGTCCTGCGACGCCGTGGCAATGAGCAGCCGCGCCACCACCGACGGCAGCCAGCACACGTCGCGCACCCAGTCGGTGTGCCCCGCCAACGTCGCCTCGTGCGCGTACCTGGCGCCGTCGAAGCGCCACACCTTGGCCACGTTGTCGGAGCCGCACGTGACAAAGCGCCGCACCGGCGCGTCCTTGGCCACCGGCGCCCACAGCGCGGAGTTGGCTCCTACGGCGTGGGCATCAAAAACTACGTGGGCGGTGGTGCCGTCCTCGTGGAAGTCCACCACCAGCACCTTGCCGTCGGAAGATGTACACAACAACACGGCGCCGAGCTCGTGCGGCGCCCACAGCACCGAGTTGACGCTGGCCTGGTGCACGGTGTGCTCGGCGATGATCGCCCACTGGCGCGTGTCGGGCTGCTCCTTCCAGATGATGGCCTTGCCGTCGTAGGAGCACGAGGCCAAGATGGCGCCGAACTTGGGGTGTGCCCACGCCACCTGCCACACGGGGCCGTCGTGGCCCACGAGGGTTTCCACCAAACGGTAGGAGTCTGCGTCGATGTCGAAGATGCGGATGGTTTTGTCGGACAGCGCGGTGGCGAGGCGCTTGCCGTAGTAGTCGAGCACCGCGTCGTGGATCAAGTCGTCGTGTGCGTCGGCGATGGTGACCATGTTGGATGTGCGTTGTCAGTCCTGTACTGAGGAAGATATGGTAGAGGGAAGCTGGGAAAGGAGATTAGAGTGGAAGGGAAGAGGTTGAGTAGGTAGAGGGGTGAATAGGTGGATGTAGGTTTTGGAATGGGTTTCTGATTTTGTATTTTTCTTTTGGTTGCTGTGTTTTTCCGACGGTGCTGGCACCACCGCGCACCAGCCATAAGCCAATAATGGAGAGGCGGAAAAAGAGACAGTAAAAAGGATAGATGTTGAAAAAGGAGAGATGTTGAAGAAGGAGAGATGTTGAAGAAGGAGAGATGTTGAAAAGGATAGACGTTGAAAAGGATAGATTGTTCAATTGCCTTCGTTATTTGCATTCATGTTCCTCTTCTATTCTTTGTTTCCTAGGCCCAAAGTCTACCAAAGTGCACCATGGAGTGGAAAATGTAAACGAGTGAGGGAAGAAATAAGGAGGTTTTTTTTTCAATTCTTCTTCCATATATTGTGTTCGCCTATGCGTGAAGTTTTCTCCTATGTGTTCAATTTACTTTTCCCGTTTCGTTCTTCCAATGTTCAATTCTCAGCAATGGCCCAATACTTCTTGTAGATGTTCAACTGTTCTTCTCCCGTTTCAATTCCTCTCCTACACTTTCAATTCTTCTCCCTTTCGTTCAATCTCTCTACTACATATTCAATTCTCCATCTCCCGTATCAATTCATTCTTGTCTTCCCGTATGGAACCGCTTGGTGCCGGTCAACAACCACCAGACTGGTAAAAAGAGGACAAACTGATAATAGAGAGAGCAGAAGGAATGGATAAATACGATTTATTCGGTTCTAGTTTTCCCATCTCTTCCGTTGTTCTCATTCGGTAGTCCACTTGACATGGTCTAGCGCACCTCCGAGAGGAGATGGATGAACAGAAGAGACGAGGACAGTATGCGGTACTACTCACCTTGTTTCTTTCCTTTTATTCCGCTCCTTTCTCTTTTCACGCTTTCTTTGGGCTCGAAGGTACTGCCCGATCAGCAGACAAATCGGAAATGGAGATGGAAATACGAAATCCGAACAGTTCCAGATTTCCAAATTTCCTTTATCTCCCCTCCTCTTATTTTTCTCTTGCCTTCTTGTTGTACTCGTATTGATATCAATCACCATGGACATACAACTGAGAACGTTAAGACAGAATAGGAAA
Organism: Sungouiella xylosa; assembly: GCA_023158955.1. NCBI lineage: Eukaryota > Fungi > Ascomycota > Pichiomycetes > Serinales > Metschnikowiaceae > Sungouiella > Sungouiella xylosa. Next base: position 1,896,215 of record JAHWDG010000001.1, on the reverse strand, counting down.
AGCTTCGAGAGAGCAATGGCGAAGTTCAATTCTTCCCGTTGCATCTTTATTCTCTCTATTCTCTTTCTTCTTTCGTTCCTCCTCTTTCCATTTGTTGAATCTACCACCACTACAGATAAAGATAGATGTGAAGAAAAAAAAAAACTCTTCAGGATGAAGCAACAACCGAACTACCCTATTTCCAATTTGCACTACTCTCTAAGCCATTTTTTTTCCTTTCTTTGATCCGTTCTCTCTCTCTCTTGTACATTTTTGCACCCGTGCACCTACCACCACCACTACTAACTTGACTTCATGGACAACGACGTCCGCTCGCTCGCGGCTCTCTCGAAGACGCTAGATTCGCAGATCGCCCAGACAGACTCGCATATAGAGGCGCTCTCGGCCGCCGCAAAACGCTTGGTCAGCGCCGCAGACTACGAGTCACTCTCTAAGAAGCAGCCTGTGCCATCTACAGAGCCATTCACCGAAGCTGATTTGATTGTTGAATTGGACAAGGCTCGGCTCGAGCTCTTGATGGATGTGCAGAAACATGACTATGTCTCGCAGAAGCTCCACGAGATGATCGCAGCCAACGAAGGAATCGTTCGTAGTGTGGTGGATTTCTACGCCGACGCGGAGCAAACGAAAGAGTCCGAGGCCGAGGCAACGACAGCACGCATGAAACATTACACCGAAGAGGTTTTGGGGCGGCGCACTGCGATTCTTCGCGAAAATGTCGAGGCCATTGAGGAATCTTACAACAAGCTCGTGCAGAACTCTCAGAGGACGTTGGCGGAGGTCTCAGAAGATCAGGAACGCCTCCTATCGCAGCAGGATGATCTCAATGAGCTTGTGACTGCTTTAAACGACGTGTTTGCGCAATTGGAAAAGAGCTGAGACAAGGAACCCACCATCTACGACAGCACATTCTTGAGAACAGCAGTTTCCCGACACTATCCCTAATAATCTTTCGCTATCGTCAATCAAACTTGCCTATAATGTCGCCGACACTATACTCTCTCGACTTGAAAGGCGGGCTGAGCGGAAACACTTTGATCATCACCATATCAGCTCATTGAAAAAGTACGTGGTCAGTCTCGGTGCTCTTATATTCTCTTTCCACAGGTAATGCGGTTGTCGGACTACTGGGATGCGGGCGTTCCATGCTTATCTATTCTAATTATTTTATCCTACCTTAATGTGACCGGCTCGGCCTTGCCTGTCTCCGAAGTGCTTGACCGCAGCATGCTCACCAGATCTCGCCCAATGAAGTTATACGCCTTGTTGATGTACCGCCGGTTCGGATCAAGCTTCCCGTACTGTTTCCGGATCCGGTCCAAGTTCATGTTCGAGCGGTCGAAGTTGAACACCAGCAACACGAACGCCATCATCTCGTACAAGAACACAATGAGTGCCCGGAAGCCCCAAAAAGATTCCTCTGGGACGTTGCCACGCTCAGCGCGGTAATCGTGTCCGTTCAACTCAAAAATAAGGCGCTGGCGCTCCTCCTCGTCCTTGAAAACGTTGCGGAATTTATTGGAGTGAATGAGGCCCTCCACGATATCGTCCAACTTCAAGTTGCATTCGTGGTCCATCTTGAACTTGAACCTTTTGGCATTTCCTTCCAACTCGTTGATCTTCTTGAGGAGGTCTCGCGAGCGGAACGCCATTCGGCCAATGTTATTGGTGAGATCTTTCATGCGGCCGCTCAATAGCGGGGCGTAGTCCTTCTCAATGATGCTCTTCTTGGTATCCATGTGGCTCTTCAAGTTCTGGAGCTTCACTAACTCCATGTTGATATGCTGGTATCCCTTCTTGATGACGGTGTTCTCGTAGTTGGCCACGGCCGCCTTGGAACAATCTAGCACAATCAATTTCGACACATTGTCCGTGTAGTCAGTCCGGGCCTTTTCCATACAATAAAGGTCCGATGTGCCCCGAAAGTAGTCCTCCAAGTTCGAAAAACTGCCGCACTTGTCAACAGGACACATCGGCATATTCTTCGTGTCCTCTAGATGCTCGTTCTTCAAGTAAACCAAGGTATTCAAGTTGACTTCGGCGCTCGTGTTGATGAAGGGAAACGAACTCCTACGGTTCAACGTGTGCTTAGCTCGTTGCACACAACACTCTTCCTTTAAGTCATTCTGTACAGCATCGGCTGGTTTGGACGCGGCAACGGATATTCTTTGGAGTTCTGCGTCTAGCAAAGAAGTTCCTAATTCGGAGTCCACTCCCGATTTCGAGTTGTTGGTGATATCAGACCACATGTCCAATCTTTGCAGAGGCGCAGCCCGCCTTCCTTGGAGGGCGTATCTCATTCTTCCCAACCTACCAGCACGATCAGGAGTGGCAGGAGTGGCAGGATTTTCCTGGGTGCGAGCAATGTCAAATAAGCTGACAAATTGGTACTTCAGGTCATCCGAGGAGCTTCTGGTACGAGAATCCTTTTCATTTGGAGAGCCATGGTGATGGGTGCTGCTCTGGCCAGCATGTGGATGGCTGCTTTGGTGAAGGTGTCGATATTGCAGATGTCTCGCATTTGAAGTGCCATGCCTATCGTCCCTCAGAGCATTGCCATGACCAGATGTGGAAGACAAGCCCTGCCATAACTTCAACAATCTTGCCCCAACTAAATGCTTTCGAACCAAGACATCCAAGTCAGTCGTTTCGACATCGGCAGGAGTGACATTCTCCGACAACTTCGAAACGATTTTACTTCGCAATTTGTTCGGCTTGCTTTTGGTAGGGTCCGAATAGAAGTTGTCGTCGTCCTCGCGGACGATGATGTGGTCTTGCACGGTATTTTTGACCACATTAGTCAACTTCTTGAGCTCCTTGGAGTAGTAGAGCTTGTTTCTTCTATATGCCGAGGGTGTCAGACTGGCCATGGAGACACTTGGGTAAAGTGCGGAGTTTCTGGTTTGAGCCGCCGAAGGCTCGTGGAACGACGATTGGTCCACTTCCTCCATGGACATGTCATTGCCAAACACGCCAAAGTTCTGCTTGGTGCTGTCGGAGTTGACCTTCTGGTTTGTGAAGTAAAAGAGTCTCAGAAGAGTGAGCAAGTCGAGCTTTCGCTTCTTCTCGATCTTGACCTTGCTTTGGAACTGACCAATAGATAACATGAAGTTCTCAAAGTCAAAAGGATCCTTTGGGACATCACAGCCACCAAAGATCTGCAAACGCATTTTCACGCTGATAGTCAAGCTGACAATCGCCGCGACAGTTTTCGACGGGAGAATCCCCGATCTGGGATTGGGCTTGGTGTTGAAATGCGGAAGACCAATCAAGTTCCACCAGTTGCGGATGGCGTCCTCAGTCTTCTGACATAGAAGCCCGTCGCAGTACCGCACATCTAGTAGATCGTAGTAGAACAAGCAGGTCTGGATGATGTTGACCAATTCCTTGATCGCAAACTTTATGGGCACCGACGAGTTGTAGACCCGGTACATCTGGCGGAACTTATCCTCCGAGGCGTCCGAGACCTTGTCAGCGATCAACGAAAGCGATCTTCCGCCGCAATTGAGTTTGCGTAAGTTGGAATTGATCAGAAACGTGGGCTGCACCGTGCGAGTATCACCACCCGGGATTGGAATCAAGTTGAGGTTGGACGGCAACGCCGAAATGTTGGTCACCAAGAGGAATTCGGGCACGAGATCCAAATCGTCTTGCTCGCTATTCGACTGGTCTCTTCTCTTGAAGGTGGCATGATTGAGCATCACCTCGTTCAAGTACTCCTGAAACCGCGGCGGATACTGTTTGGACGGCTTCTTGAGGATGGTGAACTTGATCACCTTGACCATGGACTCGTCGTTGCCGTGGTAGGCGGAAACCACCGTTCCTATCTTCCTGCTCCGGATCCATTGGTCCACCAAGTAGATTTCGAAGCCCGAACATTCGGTTTCCTCGGCCAAATGGAACTCCTTGAGCAGCACAAACTCCTTTTCGAAGTAGCTGACGGCATTGAAGTCGGGGAAGATGTAAGATACGAGCTCGTGTCCCTCGGGTGCGGTGTCCATACGGGACTCATGCGACTCGACAGGTTGGACGGGTTTGGGCGCCTGCACGCGGACACGGGAGGTGTCCGGAGGTATGAAGCCGACTCCAAACGCGTGCATGTTGCAGCGGTCCGGTTGCCAGTTGTAGTGGCTTGGTTGCCTGGATCACCTGTGTTGTCTGCAGGCCATCACCACGGGCACTGGGGAAGGTGGAGGCGGGCGGATGCAAGGACACGGAATTCCGGCATGACTACAATGGACTGGTGCGGATTTATTGTGTTAGAGGCCCGGGCCGGATTGCCTCGCTTGCACAGCGGCACGACGGCTAAGAGGAACGCGAATTCCGGATTAATGGCTAGGTCGACTCATCATGGACAGATGGATCCAAGCGGGCCCCGGTTCCATGTGTAGGATCCACGAGGGTCCAATGCACTGAAGACTCAATGCAACGGAAGCTATCAGGTATGGACTCCACGAGGCACTGATCTGCATTCCGAGGCACTGGATTGCATGGACCCAGAGATGGATCATGGACTCAGAGATGGAGCAGCGGTGGTTCATGGCCTCAGTCTCCGACCAATGACCCACGACTACACCGTAGACGCTCGCCCGGACCCTGATGCTAAGAAGGGATGATCACACGATCACGCAGCACTTGCTCTTGGACTCCGGTTTAGGCGGTGCGGCCTGGTTTCTGCGTTTCAGCTGCGCATCATCCGCGTCCTTGTCCGCGGCGCCGTTCTGCGCCACCGCAGACTCAGCAGCCTGCTGCTTTTGTAACTCCTTCTGCTGCTTCTTCTCCGCCGACACCTGCGCCTCCTTGCGCATGATCTGGCGCACCACGTCGATGAACGCCTCGTCCACGTTGGTCTTGTACATGGCGGATGTCTCGTAGAATGGCACAAGGCCCCACTGCTGCGACACCTTAATTCCGTCGTCAATGGACAACACACGCTCCTCGTCCAAGTCACACTTGTTACCGATCAACACCATGGGCACGTTGTCCAGGTCCTTGATGCGCAACACCTGTTCGCGCAACGCCAACAACTCCTTCAACGAGTTTTCGTCGGTGACCGAGTACACCAAGAGGAAGCCCTTGCCGGACTTGATGTACAACTCGCGCATGGCGGTGAATTGCGCCACGCCTGCGGTGTCCAAGATCTCAAGGTCGCATGCGCGGCCGTCGACCTCGATTTGCTTGCGGTACGAGTCTTCAATGGTGGGGTCGTAACTCTCGACATAGACACCCTGGACAAACTGGACAGTCACCGACGACTTGCCCACTCCTCCTGCGCCTAGAACGACGATTTTGTAATCTGCGGTTAGTACGCCTGGGGCGTGATCTGGGACACGTACCTCTCATGGTAGGAAGAAATGTGTGTGGAGGTGGTTACATGTTTCGATTTTTTCCGCGTCCTACCGTCTAAGTACGCGCACCTGCGTGTGGTGTGAGGCAGTCGCGCCCACCTGACACAGGAGAGGGTCCTTGGTCTAAACTGTCTGGTTGTAATTTTTTGGTTTTTCTCAGGTTCTTCTTTTTCTTGTCGCTTTCCCCGTTTTTTTTCGTCTTGTCGGTTTTCTTTTTTTTCGATTTTCTCGTTTTCTTGTTTGTCTCTTTTTCCTGGCTTTCGCGCTCGTCGTAGACTATTCGGCCCTGTACGTCAGCCGCGACACCTTCACATAACTCCATAACCCTGCGGTTTCAGGGCCAACCTGATCCATAGATTCATTGACATATTGATTTGATCCACCACCTATTGTTTTTCGCCAAGTGGCATGATGTTCGGCACAGGCCCCGCGGGCGTGATCCCGTGCGGGTTGATCGCAACGTGCGACTTGGTGTAGTGGTACTTGATGTGCTCGAAATTGGTCGTGTCCTTAATCCCGGGCACCTTCCAGTACATCATACGCAACCAGTCGTGGAGATAAGGGTAGTCGTGCCGCACCATGCGGATGTTGCACTTGAAGTGCTGGTGGTAGACAGGGTCGAACCGCACAATTGTAGTGTACAACCTGACGTCGGCCTCGGTCAATTGGTCTCCCACCAAGTACTGGCTGCCCTTGGCGGAATTCGCCTTGAGGATCTCCTCCACCTTGTCGAGGTGCTCAAACAAGGTCGCAACCTCCTTGTCGTATACCTCCTGCGCAGTAGAGAAGCCCGCCTTGTACACACCGTTGTTGATGGTGTCGTAGACCCACGAGTTGACCTCGTCAATTTCCGCCTGCAACAGCTCAGGGTAGAGATCCACCGATGCGTACTTTTCGTCCACCAACTCGTTAAACTCGCTGTTGAGCATGCGCAAAATTTCGCTGCTCTCGTTGTTCACAATGGTGCCCAACTTCTTGTCCCAGAGCACCGGCACAGTGAACCGCCCGTCGTACTCGGGGTTCACCTTGAAGTACAATTCTCTGAGACGGCTGAACCCGTACAAGTGGTCGGGCGTTCCCACCGACTCGTCGCCCTCCGAAACAGTCGAGAGCTCCTCCTTGGTGGGAAATCTCCAGCCCTTGTCGTCCATGTGCCAGTGCACCACCGACACGGAAATAATAGGGGCAAGGCCCTTGAGCACACGTGCAATCAACGTGCGGTGTGCCCACGGACATGCGTACGACACATACAAATGGTACCTATTGATTTCTGGGGGAAACTGGGCCCCTGGCTTGCGGGAGATAAAGTCTCTGAAGACAGAGGCCTTTCTCTTGTAGGCGCCGTCCTTACCTGCGAATTTCAAGATCTCGAGTTTCTGGTGTTAGTAGGGGGACTTGGGCCAATTGGCAACGTACCTCTGACATTATGATTATTAGGTTCTGGATTGCTGACCGGTTTATATAGGCCCCGCAGGACTGCAGACTTGACACACCTTGACTAATTGGGTGGCCGGGGTGCTTATTAATGACCGTGAATAAAATTGACAAACTCAGGCTGCTGAGGCAGGCCAGGGATCAATTCGTGTTGCAGTGGAGTAGACTGGGAGCCGTTGTCACAGGCCAATCAAGTGTCCATGACCAAGATATCACCCTGTGCGGCTTAAAGAACGGAATGGCTGAAATCTCTATTAGGAAATAACCCCGTGCCGTTTAAGTATTTGGAAGGTCAAGAACGGCCACGTTCCTTTGTCCGGAGCAATCGCTTCACTGTCGAAGACTTCAAGCGCAATTGGCTAACAATGCTTTCTATTTCCTCTTACCAACCCGATTTCTCTTATACCAATCCGAATTCTCATAAGATCAGCCCGATTTCGGAGATTAATCAATCTTATTTCTTGTCATAATCGGACCGGCAGAACCGGAGCCAGTGTGCCTGGCTAAATTGCGGACTGCACCGAGGACAACGGTTTCCTGCTTGACCAACGGAGCACTCCCTCCGCTGAAATAGGCAATGGAAACGGAACCGAATAAGTCAGCCTGACTTGAACAGTAGAGCTCCAATTGGTTCGAGTCACTTTTCGCAATATTTCGAGGATTTCGACCCACATCAGGTGAGGCAACCCCCTGTAATTAACGAGCACACAAGGATTCAGCAGAAACTAAAATATGAATAGGAAAACGGAGGCGAGGGGCAAATCAATGCATGCAATTGAGCTCTTTCGTCAATTCAAACCGATGTTTCCGACCTCCGATCACTACCTGGCAAGACGATTCAATAAAGTCCTCGCTATAATGGCTCGCATTCTCCGACTTTCTGGCCCAAACGGCACCACATTATATGTATATCATTACCACCACAGCAACGGAGTGGCTCGACATGAACAATAAAAACGTGTCAATAATTCGGTCCGACACCCATTGTATTGACCGCGGAACAGATGGGAGCGAGCGCCGAAGGGCTCCGAGCCAATAACAAACAGGAATCTGTGCGGCGCACTGCGTCGGCAGCGCTTTCCTTATTTTTAAAGAAGCCGTTTTATTCTGGCCCTATTTGGGCTAGTGCCTTGTGACAAGAATATGTGCACTCCCAGATCTGGTGACCATGCCCATTCCGCCGACCAATTTCACCAGCACGCCCCAGCACGGCCCAGCACACTAAAGCAAAAGGTAAAAACTCAATCGGCCCAATCAGCCAACCCACACAATCCTCTCTTTTCTGTGGCTGCAATCTCTCACTGCCGTTTCTCTCATCTGATAAGCCGGAACCGAACACCTACGGCGCAAACATCGGACGATCGGAGCCGCCGAACAATTCCGCCCCAGATCGCCTCCCCTTAGCCCCTATACCGACCGGTCCACCAAGCAACAGGTTCCGCTGCCTGCACACAGCACGCACATCAACTCCAGCTGCTACTCCCATCTCTTTCGGTCTGGCTCTGCCGTCGCGTCCATGTCCCAGCAACCCTCGGAACTAGCACGTGACTCCGACCCTGGGGGCCCCGGAATGTACGCTGCGAAGTCCGCGTACGCTACGGCGTCGTTTCCGCACCAAAAACCTGTGCTGACGCTCCCACCTCCGGCGTCGTCCACCTCGTCTGCACTCCCCTATTACTCGCTGACTCCGCTGTCATTCTATCCACAGAGCCTCAGCTCTGTGTTTCTGCATACTCCGGCCAAGCTGCCGTTCAATGGCTTCGGATACCTGGACCCTTTTGCCTATCCGGTTTCCCAGACGCTCCAACTGCCTCTGCAGGGAAACCTGGGCCCTAATCTGGGGCAGCGGTCTCCTCAAATACCGAGCTTGCAATCTCAGGCCATACAGCCGCCACAACCGCAGTTGTCTCTGTTTTCGTACCAGAATCTGCTTCCAAGCCAGCAGTACCAGCTTCCGGCGCAGCGGATGGTGTTTCAGGGAGTTCCGGGCCAAGCAGGCCAACAAATGCAAGGTGTGCAGAGCATACGCACCATTCTGGGCCCAAACCAGCACATTCAGAGCCAAAACATGCAGAGCCAAGGCATACAGAGTCAAAATGGCCCGAGCCAAGGCACGCAGGGCCAGAGTCACACTCAGGCAGGACAGAGCCACACTCAAACAGGCCAGGCTCCGATAAAACAGTTCGGCAACAGCAGTTCACCACCCACCTTGAACACACAACCAAAGCAGGAAGCGAACCATGCCGCACCGGCCAACTTGATCGAAAACGAGCCGCTGGCACCGCCAATGACCTCCGACGACCTGTTTATGTACTTCAAGGACCTGGCAATTTTCAAGGGCAGGGCCCGTGGCAAGTACAATGGCAAGATGTTCATCCACTCCAAGCACACGCGGTCCATCAAGGAGATTGAGTCCAAGGATTCCAACGAGAATTTTGACGAGAATTCCGCCGACTCAAAGCCGTATGTGTGCACTGTGGAAGGATGCAAGTGGTCGTTTGCCCGGCAGCTGGACTTGAAGCGGCATACAAAGTCTCACAACGAGCCTATGTTCCACTGTCCGTACTGGAGACTGGATCCTACGTGCCACCGCAATGGCGGCTCATTCAGTCGGCTCGACATGCTAAAACGGCACTTGCGCTTGGTGCACTACGTCAAAGACAAGCACCTGAACTTTCCTGGGACAGACCAGGGCTGGTGTCGCGCGTGCCAGAAGATGTTTCAGACATCCAAGCACTTTATAAAGCACTGTGTTGACTGTGCCAACGATATCTCACCGGCCGAGTGGCGTTCCGGGCCGAAACCGGAGAAGGGCGCCCCAGAGATTCCCGAGAAAACGTAGGGTATCTCAGGACGATGTAATTATAGAGGCTGGAAAGCCGGGACGATGCTAATAGAAGGAGAGAACGATTGAGGTGATCTGGTGCGACCGCCCAGCACTTCTATCAAGACTTAATAGACAAGGTGATGACAGCGCGCACGTAAGTCAGGCTACGTTGCTTCGTTTTAATCTCATTAACGGAACATCTAGCAGAAATAAACTATCGTACAGGGCTACTCGCCCACCTCAGGCTCCGAGTCCCGCGTCTGGTTGTCGAAGAAATCCATGATGGCACAGTTGGGGTGAATGATGTAGACGGTGCGCGTGACCACGTCTTCACGCTCGTAGTCGTCGCCAGGCATCACGTCCTCGTTGAGGTTGTGCGTTACACTCATCAAGACGCGGTCCTTCTCCAACCGCTTCAACACCTTGTAGGCCAACGCGCGCTCGTCCATGAACTCCTGCTCGCTGTTCAACTCGTCCTCCTTCTGGTGCAAGTACCAATCCACAATCTCGTCCTTGGTCAAGCCCTCGCCGCCCTCGTTGTCGTTGTCGGACACCTTCTTGACTATAAGGTTCATCATGGCCACGTACTTGTCGTAGGTGATGGTGGCCTTGGGTCTTCTGGGCTGCGTTCCCTGGTAGGTTTCGGTCGGCATCGAAGGCTCGCGTTCGTCATCCTCGTCCATGGCGTCCTCGTCGGCGTCCTCCTCCACATCGATGTCGTCCATCTCCACTCTGATGATGGACAGCCTCAACAAGTCGTAGGCCTCGGAAACAAAGCCTGGCGTGATTTCCTCGGTGCAGTTGGCGCGAGCAATGGCCTCGGACAACCGGATCATGGACTCCAACTGGCGCACAGTGATGCGGTAGGAGGAACGCCCAAGGCCCTGGGCGTCGTCTGTGCGCAACTCCTTGTACTTCTCCACCAAGAAGTCGCGTGCGTCCTTTGTCATCTTGGGCTTGAACGTCTTGGCGTACTTGATGTAGCGGGCCAACAGCTCCGCAGAGTAGGGCGGGTCGAGCGCCTCGTCCTGCAACATGTGCAAGTCGACAATGTGAGAGGCCAACTGGGTGTCGATTTTCTCGTTGCAGTCGTCCAACACCACGAAGAACAAGTCGAACCGCGACATGATGGGCGCGGTCATGTTCAAGTTGGCGCGCAAGCCGACCTTGCGGTTGTAGCGGCCGCCGACCGGGTTGGCCGCGGCCAAAATCGACGTGCGCGCGTTCAACGTAGCGTGGATGCCTGCCTTGGCGATGGAGATGGTCTGCTGCTCCATGGCCTCGTGGATGGCCACCTGGTCGGAGATGTCCATCTTATCGAACTCGTCGATGGCGCAGATTCCGTTGTCGGCCAACATAAGCGCACCAGCCTCGATGGTGAACTCGCCGCTCTCCTCGTCCTTGACCACGGCCGCGGTCAAACCCGCCGCAGACGACGCCTTGCCCGAGGTGTAAACGGCACGGGGCGAGAAGCCACACACGTACTTCAAGAACTGGGACTTGGACGTGGACGGGTCGCCCACCACGCAGATGTTGATGTCACCGCGCAAGTTGATGCCGTCGACGGTCTCCTTGTGGACGCCGCCCAACAACTGCAACAAAAGGCCCTTCTTGATAGTCTCGTGGCCAAACACCGCCGGGGCCACCGACCGCACCAACTTGTTGTACACGTGCTCGTCCTTGACCATCTCCTTCAACTGCGACACCTCCGCGTCCAGCAACGAGTTCAAGAACACCTCCTGCCCGTTGGGTCCCACGAACTCAATCTCCTTCTCCGCCTCCTCCGCGGCCTCGGTGGCCTTCTGCACGAGCGAGCTCACGTGGCACGCGAAGAAGGCGAGTTTGTAGGTGAGGTCGCGCACACCCAAGGCCCGCAAGCCGGTGACGCCCGAGTTCAAGTCGGAGGCGATGGGCGCGCTCTCCTTGATGGCCTGGGGCTTCATTCCGGGCAAGCCCAACTGGGTGACGTCGGGGATGACGATCTCGGTGCCCGTGAACTTGCACTTGTCGCCGGGTTTGGCGCGTTCGACGGTTTCACCGCGCAATATCACGTCCAACGTGCGGGGCATGGACCCCGTGGGGATCTCGTTGGCATTTTCCTGGATGCGCACCTTCTGCCAGTCAATGAACTGGGACTTGGCCACGTTCAACGTCCAGTACGTCTGGTTGGGGCACGCGGGGCACGCGGTGGGCTCGGTGTACTTGAACATCTGCTCAATGCCGTCCACCACCGCCGAGCACATGTCGCAGGTGAAGGTGCCGCGGTGCAACTCGGGCCGCACCTCGGATGTGCGGGTCACCGTGCCCGAGATGGCCATCAACGAGCCGATCTTGTCGGTTCGAATGTCACGAATACGGTGAGAAACCGGCAAGTTGAAAAAGGAGATCTGGAACACGCGCTCACTGGAGGAGGCGCCCGCAGCAGACGCGTCCTCGGCGCGTGCCTCCTCGCCCATCATGTTCATGTACAAGAGCGACGGCACGTACTTTTTGAGGAGTCGGCGCAAGCCCTTCAACAAAAAGGGGTTAAAGCGGTAGTATTGCTCCAAGATCGCGGTGGCCAACACGCCGTTCTCGCGGCCCACCAAGTGCTGGTAGTCCACGTACAACGTGCTGTACTCGAACACGCGCATGCTCTCCATCTGGGCCAAGTAGATCTTCCCCAGCCACTCGTCGTCCACGTTGTCCTCGTCGACGTACTCTTCAATAAACTGCTCAAACGATTCGCGCACCTTCTCGCCGGTGACATCCACCACCTTGGGCACCTCCACGCTGCCGCGGATGGCGGGCATTTTGGTTTCTCTGGTCAGGGCATCGCTGAAGGCCACATTGGGCTGCGAGCTCAGCGGCGAATTGGAGCGTCCAACAGACGACAGCACATGCGAATGGAGGAGCTGTGCTGCGTCCGATGGGATGCTTCGGGGCGACGACACGAAGTTGGACATGGGAAGAAACGCGTATGTGTGCGCGTCCCAATGAGGAATATTAATGAGAAATGGGCAGGGAAATACAGGAGGGGAAGAGTAAAAAAAAAATCAGAAAAAAGGCAAGAGGAAATTTAAGAGGAGAAAGGAGAGAGGTGGGACTGGAAGAATGAGATGGTTTTACCGGACGACGTTTTTTTGAGACATGGGTGGGTGGATGAGGTCTTGTGCTCGATCGGGACTAATTACGTGCGCATAGAGCCAGCGTAGTCAGGGACATCTCTGGTAAATTTTTGGGGAAAACTTTGAGAAAACGTTGTGGAATGTATTTAAGGAGAGTATCTCGAAGCTGATAATTTATAGTAGCGGGGTGGAGTTTCTGGAATGAGGAAGTTCTGTCGATGCACTGCTATCGGTGGATGGGCAGTTAGGAATGAGACACTGCACTACGGCAGCATTGGTGTTCAATGGACATGTAGCAGTACTTTGTGCTACTTCGTCAAATTTCGTAGTTTCCTATGTTATTTTTCTGTTTCTTACTTTTGATCAAACACCTGGGAGCTGTGAATTACTACATAACGCATTAGGCAGGGCGAGGGCAGGCGTGCTCTTCTGCCTCAAACGAAACAATCGAGCCTACATACGCGGCATGGGAAATAAAGGCTCTCGACCTTCCTTTAACGTTTGTTTGAATAGTTTGCGGTGATCTCGCTGCCGTTCGAGGTCGGTGTCCAGAGCACAGGCAGCTCATCAGAACGGTAGAAAAGGCAGATGACGGTTGAAGAAGAAAAATAACGAAAAAAAGAGACTTTGATGCGAATTGCTTGGACCAGATTTGTTATGGTCCTGACTTAGTTTGCTCGAACGTTCGGGCCCCCTCACATGGCCTCAAATATAGAGGTTCAGATCATGCCCGCCACCTCAATCGCTGCATATCTTATAATAACATATCTCGTTTGAGGCCGACCTCAAGATTGAGCCCGGTTCATAGTTTCAGCCGCTCTGCTTAGTTCCCTTTAAGTGCACTGCTCAGGCCATGCGAGCATCGTCTTCGACAAAGTTCATACCGTACAGACCACACGACAATGTTCTTCGGTAATTTCGGGGGCATAAACCACGTTTCCCAAGGACGGAAAGGTACTTGCGGCCAAATGTTTTGGAAAGAATTTGATCGTGCCCACAGTTCTCTGGCTCACTCTTACTAGCACCACTTTTGCAATACGAATGCCCCCTCTCTGCCCCTTCTTAATTCTATTTGAAGCAATTCCTTTCTCCAGCACTTCAATGGCCTTAGAAACATCCAGACTGTCGGTATGGACATTCGTCAACTATAGTCCTGGGCATTACGTCGCTCAGACAATAAAGCAACTCACCGTTCCACGTGCGTCTGCGTCCTCCTCATCGGCTGTGAACAGTTCCCAGTCAGCTTTCTGTTGAAGCCAGTCATGAATAATTCTCTCGCAATTTCAGCTTGAAGGATGGAACTGACTTGGGTCCCCAAACTCACCAAGTCCACGGCGTCCTTGCAGCACAAAAGACTAAGAATTTAATTGAAAACATGAAAACTTGAAGGGTCTTTTTGCTTTCTCCCGCCTTGCTTCATAGCGGGCTCTCCTTTTTATACGTCTTCAATTTCACGGAACCAGTAAGCTGCATGCAATTGAGTCTTTTAGCTGGCCACTCAAAAACCGAGACCTCGATCCTCACTGTCATCAATTACCAACTTGATGAATGATCTCACTGCCCTTATCTTTGACTAAATGACTGGTCCCATTCAATTGATCACTGCCTAATCAACTATTGTATCACAATTCCTCCACCAAACCACCGCCACTTTCAAATCCCACTTCTTGAAACCATTGACGTACCTAACCTACACCCACACACGTCAAAATCTATTACCTACTGAGGAGCCTTTGTAGTTCTCAAGTATGGCTTCACGGTGGTGAACTCGCCAAACTTGGCCTTGGCGTCCGCGTCCGACACAGTTGGGGGAATAATCACATCCTCACCGACGGTCCAGTCGATAGGAGTGACAACACCCTTGGCGTCGGTCAACTGCAACGAGTCAACCACTCTCAACACCTCGGCAGAGTTTCTGCCGGCCGAAGCAGGGTAGGTCATGATCAAACGCACCTTCTTGGAGGGGTCAATGATGAACACCGATCTCACCGTGGCCACCATCTGGTTGGCCAACTTGTGGAAGTCCTCCTCGGACACCATGTCGTACTTGAAGGCAATCTCCTTGGAAGGGTCAGCAATGATGGGGAAGGAAAAGGGGTTGCCGCCAGTGACGTCCTCAATGTCCTTGATCCAGGCCTGGTGGCTCTCCACGCCCTCGGTGGACAATCCCAAAAGGGTCACATTGCGCTTGGCAAACTCGGGCGCAAGTTTGGAGAACGCACCCAATTCCGTGGTGCAAACAGGCGTGAAGTCCGCAGGGTGGGAGAAGAGAACAACCCACTTTTTGTTTTTCTCAACAAAGTCGTGGAAGTCGATCTTGCCCTGGGTAGTGTCAGCACTGAAGTCTGGAGCGACGGAGCCAATTCTGATTCTGGGCTGGTCCTCAGGCTTGAATGACGAGTACAAACGCGCTCCAAACTGGATGGAGGGTCTGGTCAATTGTCTTGGCGCGGCCAAGCGAGCAAGTCTTGCAATCATGGTGGTGCTAATTACTGGAAATTCTGCGAATTGGTCTGTACTGGTTGCTCATTGCACGTGACTCGGAGGGAGACAGTAAAAGGTCGTTCATTATGTACAAAGATTATTTTTCCCGAAGCATGTTCACGTCAATCCAGCCAAGAAAGTCGTCATCTTGGTGGTTGTTGTTGAGCCAGCCGTGTGACTGCTGCTGGAAAAACGAATCGAGCTGATCCGCCATCCCCGATGTGCCGGACATCGATCCATTGTAGGGGTAGCCGGCTGCGAGTGGAAGCCGGCTCTCTTCCGGCGACATCTGGGCGTCGTACATCATTGGCGTAGCCTGCAGCGGCGTGAGCTGTTCCTGCTTTAGCTGCTGAAGTGGCTGGTCGAGAGAAAATCCTGGCTGCGAAACCCCGCTGAGCGACGGCTCTTTGGGCTCGTTATCAACGGCAGGTGAATCTAGGTGCGGGTACTTGATAACGTCGCGGTCTTTGGTGCTGCCGGTGGCCTCTAGCATTGACAACGGAATGCCGTTGATCTCGAGCGCCTTTCTGCTACCGTTGGCACTGGCAAGCTTGGCCTGATTGAGAGCCTGGTCAGTAGGCACTAACGTCGTCACAGTAGTGCCGTTGGGTGTGGTTGTCGTAATTGTCTTGAAGTCGTCCTTGGTGATTTGGTTGTAGAATGGAAGAGGAAGCGGGCGCTTTCCTTGCACATCGCCGGCAGCCTCGCTCTTGATCTGGATTTCGTTGCC
Source organism: Sungouiella xylosa (assembly GCA_023158955.1). Lineage (NCBI taxonomy): Eukaryota > Fungi > Ascomycota > Pichiomycetes > Serinales > Metschnikowiaceae > Sungouiella > Sungouiella xylosa. Next base: position 1,880,285 of record JAHWDG010000001.1, on the reverse strand, counting down.
GTTCTCGGTGTCCGAGTTAGCCTTGATCTGCAACGTTCTGCGCTTGGCCTCGTGGATGCACCACACGAGGTCGTAGAAAAGCGATGCTGTCAAGTGCGAGCGCATACGGGTGATAATGCTGCCCTCGTTGGTTCCGAAGTCCTCGCTGAAGATCTCTGGATACGTGTAGAGCACAATGTTCAAGTTCTCCAATACCTTCGCTGTTCGCGAGATGTCATTCTGGAGCTCTTTCCACGACGATAGCGTGTTGCGGAAAAGCCGGTGCACGGTCACAATGGACTGGCGCGCGCTGTCCACGTACTTCTCTATGAGGTAGCGCGACAAGTGCAACTTAAATAAGAGGAAGGCCGAGTAGGTGATGGCCTGTCTGACGTAGATGGGGAGCTCGGTCAACGAGATGGAGTTCAAACTCAAGAGCTGCGACGAGATTGTGATGATGCGGGTAGACGCCAAGTAGGCTGTGCTCACGTACTTGACCTGGTCCTCGATGGGCGTGCCGGGTAAGAAGGCGAAGCAGCAAATCATGAGTCGCAAGTAGAGGTAGTAGATCTCGATGGACGAGCCCTCCATGATGTTCAACTTGAACTTGAGGCGCTCCAACTCACGGTCGAGAATATTGAGGGAGGCTGCGCGATTCAGGGGCTCCAACAAGCCGTCGGGCCGTGTCACGGAAATGCCCATGACGTTGACCAACTTGCACTGGAAAATGGCCAACGAGATGAGGCAACGGAAGTTCGAGGGGAGCGACTGGTCGATACGCGCGTTCTCCAACAAGTAGTCGGTGGTGTTGATGGACGGAGGCAACCCGAGCGCCGAGGACCAGAACTGGTCGCAGAAGAAGACCGCAAGCCACGAGCGCGTGCGCCAGAGGTCGGAGTCAGGGCCCAAGTTGGCCTGGGTGCGACTGAACTCCTGGATGAACTCTCCGCCGCGGTGCAAGCCCAACTGCAATGAAAGGTTTTTGGCAAGACCAACAAAACGGTAGGAACAGTCGTCCAAGACCTTCTCATTGGGGAGCGGCCAGATGGAGAGGATGATCAAGGCCTGGATGACGTGGGTGGAGCGCGGAGTGCGGATCCAGCACGTCTCGATAGCCAACTGCTTGATCAACGACGCCAACGACATGTACAAGGTGGGCTCGGGCTCGGACAAGGACGCGGTCAACATGACGGTCCAGAAAAGGAGCTTGGACTTTGTGTAGAGCTGGGTGGCGCTGCGCAGGGTGAGGATGGGCAAGAACGGCACGAACTTGGACATGAACCGCTCGTGCAACTCGTTGGCCCGGGCAAGCGGAAGGCGCACGTCGCCCAAAATGAATTCCGAGTACGTCTGCACTTCCACGGGCGACATCTCGTTGCGGTCGCTGTATGTCGCGGGCGAGTTGTCGGTGGAGTCGGCATGGAGCACCTGCGACAAGTTGGTGATGGCCAGACTGGGGCCCGTGGCGTCGTTCAAAATCACGTTGGGCATGGGGGTGAAGGCGGGCGGTGTCACGTGATGGCCGGTGATCTGGTCGATGGCGTTGGGGGTGTTTTGGCCCGAGTACAGCTTGAACGGCTGCTGCGGGGTCAACACCCGGGGCGCTTGCATGAAGTTCATGTTGTGCTGGTTGAGCGCCTGGGTCAACAAGTGCTCGTTTTTGCTGAGCATCTCGATCTTGGACTTCAACTCCTCCACGTCGCCAATGAGCATCTGGATCTGCGACCCCTTCTTGGGCTTGAACTGGGGGTCGATCTCGCACTTCAAGTCCATCTTGGTGCACCGCGTGCAGGGGTTGGGGTAGCTGTCCAGCGCGTTGCACTTGATTTTGTGCTGGCGGCAGAAGGTGCAGCTGGTCACGGGGCGGGACTGCTTGGAGTTCTGGCCCATCTGTTTCATGCCCGAGCCGGACTCCAGCGGCGGCGAGGGGCTGTTGGCGAGGCGCAGGCGCTTGCCGTAGTAGTCGTCGGACATAGACTTCCGCTTCGCCCCTGGCGATGGCGTCTGCAATGCCGACGGCTTGGGTAGAATGGACTTCATCTTGGACTTCTCCATTGGACGGTATTGTTGGGAGGGACGCCGATAGTGGGTCGCTCGGGTGAACAGTGCCGACGTAATGGGCCAAGGATCAGGCCGGGGTACCGAGGAATCAGTGTTGAGGGATCGAGTTAACGCTGCCGGTTAACAATAGTGACAACAGCGAGTTGATAGAGCAAGTTCGGATCCGACCGCGGAAATACCCGATGCAGACTAGGGGCAGGCAAACAATCACAGCAAGCAAACAGGGAGGCCGGCTGAAAACCAAAGGGCATAAGAGAGCAGAAACTCGGTGGAGCCAAAATTTTTTTATTCTTGGGGAGCCATGCCTGGCGGGCAGTTACCCGGCCTGATGAAAAAGATAATATGCGTGTGCAGTGACTCATGCCGGTTCAGGCAGCGGTGCGGCGCCTGCGTGATCGTTTAGATAATTGGTCTTGGCGACGGAAAAGAGGCACCAGTCGGAATTAGCATACATAAGTTGGGCCAGAGCAAGACTGTCAGAAAGACAGAGCCAGGCGGCAGGGAGAAAAGGGAGGAGGAACCGCGGAGTACAATGTAAAGCCGAAAAATGTTAGGTGAGCCCCGACGCCAGAATATCAAACAGACAGACATCCAGGACCAGACATCCAGGACTAGACAGCTAGGATGCCGGGAAAACAAAAAGAGACAGATCCGGAATCATGATCCATGAGCCGGTGAAGGAATCAGCAGTCAACTAAATCGCGCACCCAAATCCAACACCCAAACCCCACGAGCATCCCAGCGTACGAACAGCCAACCTACGGAGGAAACCCAGTAAAAGTCCGTAAAGCCAGTCCGGAATTACGGAGCGGATTTCAACGCCCGCGGTGTCGCCTGAAAGCCACATGTCACATGTTGTGACGAAAAAAGCGCAATGTCTCAATATGGCATTATTAGGCGAGGTCGCCTAAGCTCGTTAGTAATAGGCGACCGCGCCTACTAATGCTTGGACCCTCGAATCCGTTGCTCTGTTTCTTTTTAACAGTTGTTTTAGGAGCCTGCGGTGCGACTTCGCTCGCGTTTGGCCGAAGCACCCAAGCCAATCATCGATTCCACTCCAAACTCAACATTCTCGTCATCTGCCACAGCCTCTAGGCACAAGTCATAGCCGTCATCAAACCTTCTCTCATCGATTTCTCGGCATCCTCACTTCCTAGACATCACCACCTAGGCTCCATTTCCTAGGCTTCATCTCCTAGGCTCCATTTCCTAGGCTTCATCTCCTAGGCCCCATCTCCTAGGCATCGTCATCCTCCGTCTTCGGGTCCCCGATGCCGTCCTCGTAGATGGCAAACACACACTCGCTCTCCGGCAAGCACGGGCTGTCGTAGATCTTGCAGATACGCTGCTCTCCCCGCCCCTTCTTGAACGACAAGCGCGTCGTGGAGCTGTGCGCGATGATGTTGCCGCCGATCGGCTTCTTCGGGTCCGGATTGTACATGGCGGCCATGCCGTCCACCTGGGCCACCACCTGGTTGGTGATCACCACCGCAATGCCAAACTCGTCCGCCAACCGCTGCAACGTCCGCATGAACTTGGCCACGTGTGTCTGGCGTGCAGACAACTCGCCACGGCCCAGGTAGTCAGTTCGGTACAAGGACATGATGGAGTCCACGATGAGAAGCGAAAACCGCAGCTCCGACATCATTTGCGCGGCCTGGTGCAAGAGCTGGAACTGGTGCTCGGCATTGTAGGCCCGTGCATACGCGACATTGTCGAGGCAGTCGTCCGGGTTCAACCCGTACCGCTGGGCAATCGACACAAGGCGCACTGGTCGAAAGGTGCCTTCGGTATCAATGTAGAGGCACTTTCCCTCGCCGCCGCCCATGTCGATGGGAAGCTGGCACGTGACGGCCAACGTGTGGCACAACTGCGACTTGCCTGTGCGGAACTCGCCAAAAACCTCGGTGATGGACCCCGTTTCTACGCCGCCTCCAAGTAAGGTGTCCAACTGCTTGGAGCCTGTGGTCAAGCATATGAGCTCCGACCGTCTACTGTGGAACTCGGACGCCGTGGTGAAACCCATGGGCACGAGTTTCAGCGCCTCGATGCTGATGCGCTCGGCCTTGGCCTCGGAGATGCCCTTGACAGTGAGAAGCGCCTTTTTGGGCGCGTACGCCACGCTTTCGACAGTGTGGTAGCCCTCCAGCTTCAACTTCTTGATGTCGCCGGGAGAAATTCCGTTTCCTTCGAGTTGCTCGATTAGCAAGGGGCCGGAAAACGCCTCGTCATCTTCGACCTGATCCGACATGACGCGTTCTTAGTCGTGATAAGTAGTAGAGCAAGTGTTGATCGGCGAGACAAATTCGCAGAATTCAATTTTGACCAGTTTAGACTCGACGAGGGGTGAATTCGACGAGATCAGATCAGCGAGAGATGAGTCAAAGAGTCAGAGGTGTGCTTACGCGATCCAAACACTGGCGGTGCATACAGGCGACTACCATAATAAGGCAAAGACCAGTAAAAAAAATCAGATAATTATTCATTTTGTGTTTAAGAGCCAGTGATGTCTTGCAATTGGGTTGATCTCGATTGGATGTTGACTGTTCATAGCTAGTTGCTGCTAGACTGATGCATTCTCATCCAGTCGAGGTGATCATCGAGGAACTAAAAAAATTAGAGAAAAATGATCACCGCTAGTTAAGTGGATCTAGACGCTACTGCGAAGATGGGTGAAGAGGGAGCCTTACCATATCGGTACTGTCGCTTCCTTTAGAAGCAAAACAGTGCGCTCGGCTCAATCTCCGCATGATTATGTAGTAATACGCAACAACAGCCGTTAGAGAGAGGAAAAGAAAATAATCCAGGTTTGAAAAAGTCCATGAGAAATCCATAACGATCGTTTGAAGGGTGAACCTTTTTAACCCGTAGCTTTCCAGTACACTTCTTTCCAACTGAGCTAATCCAGGAAGATACCCACATCCCACCATTTCACCAGACAGATTAATCGTTCCCCTTTATTTCCCTCTCCCCGGAGAAACAGCGCCTCCCAAGTATAACCCAAATCCTACAAAGCTCAAAATCGTTAATCGTTGTCTAAATTCTCATCACGCTGCCAACAAAGAGCTTCTCGTTGCTCTCCTCTAAGTGGTGCTCGATCCGCACTTGCAGGTGGTTCATCTGGAGCATCGAATCAATGGGACTGAACACCTGGTTGATCAAGAACTGTCTCGTGTAGCGGAGCATCAACTTGAGTGGGTTTCTCGTGGCATCCTCCTCGCCGTCATACTCGTGACTCCGGATCTTGTTGCTCTCGAAAATATGGAGCACAGGCTTGTCCTCCCAGTGCTTGGCCCCAGTGATTTCCACCGACTCAAGAATCTGCTTGCCCAACTGCGCATCGATGACCGTCTCCTCCATAAATCCAAATCGAAGAGCGCATTTGTAGTGGCCCTGGATTTTTGTGGCTCCTAGGAGAATTCTCTCTTCAGGTTCAACAACGGGAATGGAGATAACTCTGACATTGACAAACACCACCACCGAGGGAACCGAGGCAAAGTTGCGGATGATCTTAGCGTACACACCAGGAAGTGTGTTGGGCGAGTTCCAATCCTGATAGGGCGTGTCTGAGTAGACTATGGCCACTCCAGGATTGACATTCAAGCTCATGGTGCCGTATCTGGTTTGAACCACCTCGTATCTCTTGTCCAGGACAAGTTCACTTTCTTCTTCGTCTTCTTCAGTGAGGTCTCGAGAGTCGTCTTCACCGAGCGAACTCTTGGGTGTTCTCAAGTCCACAACCTGAGCGACTGGCTCCATCTTGAACTCTGGGAATACCTCACCAAGACGGACTCTTGACCGCAATTGCTGGCCAACAGTCTTGTCACGACAGTATCTCCAAAAAGCAAGGAAGGCAAAGAAAAGGACCGCGACCATAAGAGGGAACCACGCACCGTGAGGAACCTTCTTGATGTTGGCAATGACCAAGCACATCTCCAACGGCATGAAGATGATACAGTAGAGGGTGGGGATCCACCACTTGAAGTCGTAGACGTAAATCATGCAAATGATCATGAGAGTCGAGGTGACAATGAAGTCCAAGGAAATTCCCAAGCCGTAGGCAGCGGTCACGTTGTTAGAGTTCTTGAACCCGGCAGTAGCACCGCAGACACCAATAAGAAGGAGGAAGTTGGCCACAGGAATGTACACCTTACCAAAGTAAGACGCCGATACGTGGTTAACCTTGAGCTTGGGGAAGCAGTCCAAGTTGATCAACTGCGACAAGATGCTGAACACACCCAAGATTAATGCCTGCGATGCAATCACCGTACTCAAGGTAGCTAACACAAACATAATCCAGTACGACCAGCTGTTGCTGCCACCTGGAATGGACTCGTAAAATACGTTTGAGATCGAGCCCTGGTGCGTCACCACATAGGCACCCTGACCCAAGTAGGTGATCATGAGACACATAAACACAAAGATGATACCCATCTGGCACGGGACCTTGCCGAAGTGGCCCAAGTCAGCGAACATCGCCTCGCAGCCTGTAATTGCCAACATAGCTCCACCAAATGCGTCCACACCTGAGCCCTTCAAGAGATTAATGGCATAGTGGGGGGATAAACTCTTAAAGATGGCAGGGTGGTGACGGATGTTCATAGCACCGCAAATGACAAGGCCAACTAACCAGAGCATGACAATGGGTGCAAAGGCGTGGGAAAGCTTGTGCGAACCAAACAGCTGAACAAGAAAGAGCACCACGAGAACCACCTCAGACACTGGCAAAACGTCATTGAACGATGGCTTGGCCACCTGGATACCAGCAATGGCACTCAACACGGAAGTAGTAGGCGTAAGCAAACCGTCGGACATCACAAGGGCACAGCCAATAAAGCATCCGATCAAACTCACCATGGAGATTACCTTCAACACCAAAGGGTTCTTCTTCAACTTGGACGCGCTTTTGGCCGAAGCGAAACTCGACCTGGTGTCGGTTCTCTTCAACAACTCCAAGTCGGAGGTCACAGGGGTTCCCGGGATCACCACACCTTTGGGTCCCAACTTCAAGAACCTAGCAATTTTGGCGTAAATGGCCACCTGACCACCTTCACCTTCGTTGGGGCCAAAAGTGAGCACGATCATACCATATTTGGCAAGCACAATAAAGAGAAACAAGTAGAAAATGATCGACACACCGCCGTAGATGTCCTCAGTGGTCGGGTTCTCATTAGGGTACTTGATGGAGTCCAATACATACAAAGGTGAGGTGCCAATGTCACCATAAATGGCCCCAAGCGACGAATAAGCAAGCAACCAGGTGTCCTTCAAACGCAAGGCCGATTTCCGCTGAGGAGGAAGGTCCTCCCCGGTGCAGACATTGGCCTCCTCATCATCGAGACGAGAGTCGTTGTTGGTGGTAGCTTTGGTGAGCATGTAATAGACTTATTGGCAGCGGCGAACGAGATCAAAAAGAATTATTGGGGAGCTACGGACGGGCTACGGCGAGGAATTTTATAGAGGGATCGTTGCTAGTGGGTCTAGCATGTTTCAAGCGCTGGTGAAAATGCCGCACCGTATTGGAATGGCCATAAATTACTACGAGATAAATGGCTCAAGTCGCGAAAAGACAGCAAAGACAAGGCTTTTCCCTGTTTTTTTTTTCGAGAATTTCAAAAAAACCGCCTCGACTAGGCGGCCTGTAGGCTAGACGTCGCCATTTTCGAAAAATTTGCCCAATGTATGGTGGCCTTCTGGTGGTCTGGGACGAAAATTCCCTCGACACCTTCCAAATTGGGCTGCGACGAAGAGGTGCGAACCACGCAAAATCCCTCACCAAAAGTGGCCACCAATCGCAGACAGGCCACATTCATGGGCACTGCCCCCTTCGTAAATCGGTGAATCCACGCGTGTTTACGTCAAGGTGGGCGCAGCGGGAATGTTCCCCGCCGTGTCTCACTCTGATGACCTGGCTTTGAATTTCTGAGCCGAAATAATAGGTGTTCTGTGGAGGCTTAACATTGATTTATTTGATTGCATGGGTTGAAGCACGTAGTATTTTCGTCGAATATCTCGCACTGTTGCGTCCATTGGTGCTTTGTTATTGGTACTGTGTTTATTGGACTCTGTGCGTAGTAATTGACGGGCTAGAGATCGTACCCCGAGTCAAAAAAAAAGAATAAATCCGGCGATAGCATACAGAAAGGGGATACGGAATTTCGGCCACAATCCACTGATCGGGCCAGCGGATCCCCGGTTGGCTCATAACTTTAGGGTCTTCCTTGACTCTGACATATACTTCCCCTCCTTGGACCCTCGGGTCACTTGACGACCTGTCAAGGTATGCATTTCCAGATTAGACCTGGAGTTTGAGATCCCTATGCCGTCATTTTTTTTCTTTTTTTGCTTGGACGTAATGCGCCGCCCTAATTTATGACGTCGTCTAGCTGTGGGTGATGATTTTCCTAAGCAAAGATCACCTCTTCTCTCGTTTTATCTCCCCGCATGCTTCCGGCGTCGACCTGACTACCCGGAGTGATCCCAGATTTTGGCGCTCCCGAAGGTTGATGTATGACTTCTTATTTCAGCATCCTTGTTTCAATTGACGGGTCGTCACGCTCGGATTGGTCCCTAAGCATCATACTTAACATGAACAGAGCCCAGGTAAATTGGAGTCAGGGGCGATTTCGATTTTTACCGATCCAGCCTCTCCTCGAGGTTTTGCCTTTTCGGAATATTCTCCTCTCGCCTTTACTCACATTACATAGAACACTCTAGATCCACCTCTCTACAAGGAGTTTCAAAGACTGCTCGAATCGCTCAGAGTATTTCATTTTTTCTCCTTAGAACAGACGTAGAAAGAGAAAATAGTATATATTCCTGTTTCGAGCTACCCCAAACACCAGATCGCTCACGTGACCAGAGCACGCGTGCCCTACAACGCGTTTCAACCAAAATACTAGCACCAAGCAGGTAACAAGAATATGCTGGCAAAAATCCCGGCGTTTCTCGATGGATACTCGCTTGTCCATTTCAATGATGTCACCAAGCGACTTATCGTGGGAAACAGCGGCGGCTTGATTAAGGTCTTCGATCCATCTGAGTCCAACTCAGAGCCAGTGTCGATTGATATTCCCGAGAATTTGACTTCGTTGTCCAGTTACGGAGATCAACTTCTTGTGACCAACACCGAAGGGCACTTGGCGCTTTTGAGTGTTGGAAGCAGTCCCTCAGGCGAAGAGGCCTTTGATGTAATTTATCGGTCGGAACTTCCCCTTCGAGACTCGGTGTTCATCAACGAGGGAAATAGAATTATTTGCGGAGGAGACAACAACCAGTTGGTGATGATCGACCGCCTAGACTCCAACAAGGCGCAGACTGTGGCGGTCTCTGATCTGGTTGTCAACATTGGCTACAACAACTCAGGCGAACTTTTGACAGTGGCTTTGGCCAACGGCGATGTGCAAGTGTTTTCGGTGATTAATGAAACCCCAAAACTCGTAGAAAAGGTCACGGGCGAGTTGCTCCGCAAAATGCACACTTCGATCGATGTCATCGACTATGCTGGCGAACACGTCCACGAATTGGCTGCCACAAAGCCCGTTTGGTCATCCAACGGCGAAATCCTTTACATTCCGACATCCTCAGGAAGCATTAAGGCGATTTCTCGCACTGACTGGAGTCCTTTGTCGGAGTACGAGTCTGGTGCAGACAACTTGGTCGACTTTACCTTTTCGGGAACCAACAAGTCCATTGCCATGCTCCACAAGAACGCCCAAGTTGGCATTGTGAGCGTGGACTCGGGTGATATAATCAAGACCGTCAAGGCGGATCGTTTCGACCCCAACGACTTGCCCACAAGTCTCGTTTGGATCAACAACACATTATATGTGGGTTCTACCAAGGGGGAGTTTCACACTGTTCCAGTTACGGTGGACGAGTCGCGTCTGACTAACTCAGTGCGGTCCGAAGTCGATAGCTTGTTCTTGGACGAGGCAGACGAATCGGACACCGAGGAAATGGATGACGATGTTGCCGCCAATGGAGGAGACAGAAAGAGAAACGCTCTTGACGACTCGATGATCATAGATGAGGACGACGATGAAGAAACCGAAGAAAACCCAGAGTACGCTTACTACAACCGGAGTGTCAACGATTACTTGCCTTCTCGAGCAAAACGTCATAAATCGTCCGCATCTCCTGCTCCGGTAGCAGCGCCCGTATCCAACGGGATCACACCATACTCGCCAGGTTCTACTCCTTGGGTCAAATCGACTAACTCTTCTTCGAAGACCAAGAGGAGATATCTTTTTATGAACTTTATTGGATATGCGTGGTCGGTGATGAGCGAGGGAAGTGAGTCAGGCGACGATCAAAAGAGTATAACCATCTCTTTTTTCGACAGAACCACCAACAAGGACTACCACTTCATCGACAGCAACAACTTTGACTTGTGCTCAATGAATGAACGCGGAGTTGTCCTTGCAAGTTCTGGACATCTCGAGCAACTGAACGCCAACAGCGGGAAAATCTTCTACAGACACCACGGCAACACCAACGACTCGTGGGACAGAAGGATACCCTTGATTGCCGGAGAGTACATTACTTCGGTTTGCATTACCAATACCGTTCAGACCAATTCTGGAGATTCTTTAATCGTGGTGGGAACGAGTTTTGGGTACCTCAGGTTCTTCAACCTCTACGGCCTTTGCGTGAACATCATGAAGACTTCGCCTGTGGTCACACTCATCTCATCAGAGTTGTCCACGGTGTTCGTGATCCATCAGGTTGCGCCCAACAACTTCTCATATTCCATCATTAGTGTGAACGAAGATTACAAATTTCTCCAGCAGGACAACTCGCTTCCTTTGCAGCAACCACGGGGAAACACGCCGCTTATCAAGGGTCTTTTCTTCAATAATTACTCCGATCCGTGCCTTGTTGCCGGTTTTGACGACTCTCTCACCGTTTTGTCTCATTGGAGAGAGGAGAACAATGCTCGGTGGATTCCAGTGCTCAACTGCAAAGAATCTGTGACCGACTACGGGCTCAGTTCGTCGAAATCCAACTGGAAATCGTGGCCCTTGGGGTGCATTGACGACAAGTTCGTGTGCTTGATCTTGAAAAACAACGACGCGTACCCAGGATTTCCACTTCCATTACCGGTGGAGCTCGACATCAAGTTGCCTATCAAATGCTTCAAATACTTGAAGTCGAAGAAGGACGAGAACGAGACCACGGAAAGCATCGCCAGCAAGCTTAGCGATGCACAAGAGGCGGACCCCGAGGAGGAATTCTTACGTGCATCTACGTTTGGGAAATTGCTCAACTCGTCGATGGCGGAAGCGGACGACGAGGAGCAGCATATGGAGCGCTTGAACGATTACAGTGTTGCCTTTGATAAGTCTTTGCTCAAGCTCTTCGCCAACGCTTGTCAAGACTCGCGCCTCAACAAGGCGTTCAGCGTGGTTAAACTCATCAAGAACGACAAGGCCCTTCTTGCAGCTTCGAAGATCGCCGAGAGATTTGAATTTCTCAATCTTTCAGGCAAGATCAACAAGCTTCGGGAGGATTTGCTCGAGTTCGAGAACGAGGAGTAGCTACGAAATTGCATCACGTAGTTCATTGAATATAGATACACTAATAAACAGAAATGTCAGATGGATGTATCCTCGAGTATGTACAAATAGCAGAATACTCCCAAGGCGACATTAGAGCACCTACAACTGTCTCTTGATCCAGTGGTAAACAATGGGAGTCAACCACAAGGCACCGGCGATGTAGCCTGCAGTCTTCAAGGTGTCGTAAGCGTACTGCTCTTGCAACTTCTTCTGCTCTTCCGAAGGTTGGGCTCCTGGTCCTCCAAACATTTTGATTAGATATGGTTTGACTGGTGCAATCGCTTAACAAATTTTCTCGTTCTCGGGCACGTGACTACCGACAGTACACAGTACACCATGATAGACGAAGATTGCTTCGGGCATAACGTCAATCTCTTAAATTGTTTTTAACGGACAGAAGGTTGCTTCCGAATAAAATTCTGTGTATTTTTCCCTTATTTGCTCCGGCTCATAGAGCTTGTCGATTCGAAGCGAACCATCCCAAAGTATTGTCGAAGCCTGGCGGATTCGAAGCAAATTTGGCGAGGCTCCTTTCGAGGAAGAAACAAACATCGAATAATGATTATCAGATTTCACTCGATGAATTATCGAGATCTCATTTCTACCGCATTTTCAATGTAGACCCATATTCCTGTACAAGTATACTTGAATCTACAAGTGTAAGAGGGCCAGGATGACGTCGATTAAGCCATTCCACATGCAAGATCTCTTTGACATAGGCTCTGTGAACTTGGATCCTTTCACAGAGAACTTCAACCTTCTGTTCTATTTCCAGTATCAATGCGAATGGCCCGACCTTTTCTTCAAATCAGTGGAGCCAACGAAGAACCACAAGGAGATCAGTGGCTATATGATGGGAAAAACTGAGGGCCAACTCAGCAAAAAGGAATGGCATACTCATATAACAGCCGTCACTGTCAGCCGAGAGTATCGAAGAATCGGATTGGCTTCTGATTTGTGCCGTCACTTGGAAAGAGTCACGGCAGTTGAGCCATACCACACTCTATTTGTTGATCTCTTTGTCAAGGTAACCAACAGCACGGCAAGACAACTATATGAGAAGTTGGGCTATTCGGTGTACAGACGAGTCATCGGATACTACGGGTCAGTGCACCCAGAAGATCGAAATAAGTTGGACGACAAGATTGACGCATTCGACATGCGAAAAGCGCTACCTAGAGATGTCAACCGCGAGACTGTTAGAGCAAATGGCGACAAAGTGTACGTGTTGCCGATGGAGGTGGCATTTTAAGTGACAGCCCATTTCGAATTGAAAACTGGAAATGTCGTCCCCAAATCACGCATAGAAATGTACATAATAAACTAAGCATCGTTCAGCTTTCACTACGGAATATTGTTGCTTCGTCCGAAGTAGACAGACAGTATATCAGCACCTGAGCAAGTTTCTCTTATTGGAAATGACTCCAAGAAGCCCATACACTGAAATGCACGCTCTAAATAACTAAAGATTCATTATAGAAACCGTCTTGCCCAGCTGTAAGAGTCATGACCCCATAATAATAGACCCGTACATCCCTTACGTACCCACTTATCGCACTCTCATTAGTTAGTACAGGCTACTACAATAGCAATGTCTAGGCCTATCAGTGTAAGAGCTCTACATAAAGATGTATTGTCTGGGACTCCATCGAGATCAAGCTCTCGGGCGCGGACACCTATGCCTGATGGCGAAGAGAACGGAAACTTGGATGTGAACTTCAGCTCCATAGAAGAGTTGCTCTCCAGTAAGTTGGAGTCGTTGCAGGCTCTTCTCTACCTGGCAGAAAATGAAGAAGAAGAGAACAGAGATTCCATGGTTGCGAACTCCCAGGACTTCCGTCAGAAGAATGCCGACGCTATGAACAGGGCAAGAATCCAATCGGAGTCCACCAGCATCAACGACATTATTATCTCGTTGCTGCACTCGAGATCCGAGGTTTCCTCACTGTCTCGAGAAATGCTTTTGGCTCAACTTTATAAAATTATTGTCACAAAGCCCATTGCGGTGTTTAATGAGGAACATGCTGGCAGTAAAGATTATGTGGACGAGAACGTTGTTCTGATATTGGTGAAGCTCTTTTCCAATGGCGAGTACAGATCTCCGAGCGAGTTTGTGTTGCTATATAGGTCGGTTATTGGTATTTTGGCCAGTGACCTCGAGGATTTCGGCGAATTGGTCAGCACGGATTTTCTTGCGCATATTGAGCTGATAATTCTGGAGCCACCAACATCCATCATAAACAACGAAAACAAAGCCGCTGTTATTACAGGCTTCTGTGGCTTGCTCTTGGTTTTGTACGCCGACACCTCTGCATTTGGCGTTGACGACAAGATCAAGTGGCTCTTGGAGTTTTCCCAAGGTTTTGTTCTCAGCTCGGTCAATCTCCAAAAACAGTTGGATACCGGCGACAGAGAGTACTCCACTTTGATGGATGAAAGTGAAGACAAGAGATTGGTCAGTGAACAGGAGGCCAACTTGCGTGCTGAAGCTGGTGTTGCGGTTGCTGGTTTGCATGGTGTAGCTGTTCTCCTCACATTGCTCCAAAGAGGCGAGTACCTCAACGAGTTGCTCAATTTTGTTGCGACCGAAGTTGTCGAGGTGATTGACAACGACTTCAACATGGATTTGGCGAGGGCGGGTGCAAAGGTGTTGGCCCTCTGTTATGAGTTGTACACCTACGATGATCCAAATGAGGACGATGACAACGATGAAGAGTTCAACTACAACGCCCCATACTACGAGCAGGAGTCCATCATCGCCATTTGTAATCGGTTGGCGAACACCACGGCCAAGAAGGTTGGAAAGAAGGACAAGAAAGAAACAAACTCAGTGTTCCGTGAGGTCGTCAACGCAATCGAGAACTACACTAACGCGGAGAAAAGAGAGGAAATCTACAAGCGGTCTCCTGCGGGTCTCGAACTTCTCACTGCGTCGCTGAGCTCAACCCATGTGAAGTTGTCGCGGTCCAAATCGCTTGAGATCAACAGTTGGTTTTTGTATTTTAGGTTGTTGCATTTGAAATGGTGTTTTGGGTTCGGACTTCACGACCAGCTCGTCAGCAACAATGCCATTAGGCCGTTGTTGAGAGAGCCGTCGACGAAGTACCAGGACAAGTACAACTACGACGCGGAGGACGGATTCGGAGGCGCGTCGTTTGGCAGAAACGCCCGCACCGATGTGGAGCGGTTTGCCAAGGCGGAGAAAAAGCGTGACAGCGACCTCAAGAAGGCCAGAGTCAACAAAATCACCCTGAAAATCGAGGACCTCCACATTCAGCAATGAGAGGGTCCTCAGTGGGAAAAGAGGGGCGCCTGCATTATACCACCTTCAATTCGACGTTAATAAATCCCCCCTCGCTTCGCAAGATGATGCTCAGCATATCCTGAACAATGTACTCTGCCCCAGCGGCCTGTAGGACATCCTTACCAAATGTGCTTGCGACGCCCACCACAGTAAAACCTCCAGCAACTCCTGCTCTGATTCCCGTTGGAGCGTCTTCAAAAACAACAGCATTCGATGTTTGGGGATCAGTTTTGCCCAATTCGCAGAGCTTTTTGAATGCAGCGACGTATCCCTCGGGGTCTGGTTTCCCTTCTACCACGTCGTCTGCAGTAATGAACAGCAATGGCTTTTTGAACTTGGAGAAGAGTTTTGAGAACCAGCCATGGGCCAAGTCGTGGGTTCCGGACGTCACTATGGCCCATTTTGTTGGAACCTCCAGCTCTAAATTCGCGAGAAGGTCCAGTGATCCGTTGATTTCCACTGCCAAATGGCCGTAGTTTTTGACTATTCCAGACTCAAACTCGCCAACGGCCTCAGAGTCCGAGGGCCTATAAGGGAAATGTTTCTTGAACGATTCAACCGTTCGCGATCCATGGGAAGTGTGGAAAAATTCCACTAGATCGATGGTCTGGTCTGGATACCGCGCATTGTGATCTTTAATGGTGTTGCGCCAGGTTTCCTCCACAGCCGGAGTCGAATTGACCAAGGTGCCGTCGAAGTCAAACAAGAGATAATCAGTTTTTATCAGGACCATTGTGCCAGCACCGGAGAGTTACTTATCGAGAAAATAAGATCAAGTTGATGATAGTGCGAAGATCAGATTTAATCATCTGTTCCCCACAATAGACCACACAATAGAATAGGGGTAGGGACATCAATGAAAGGACCCGTGGTTGCATAGATTAGCTTGATCCTGGTGAATTATATGATGCCGAGCCTACACCCGCAAGCCAATTCATGATTGAGGTGGTATACAATCTATAAACAACAACAAAACGAGTCTAATAAATAGGGCCAGGCCCATCACTGCACGACAAAGTCAGACACGTTGAACTTCTCCGACGAGATACCCATGGTGCCGATGTACTCCTTGGCCTCCTTGGTCAATCTCTCCGTAGTTGCATCATCCCACTTGAGCTCCTTCTTCATGATCTCTACCACACCGTCGACCGCGCTCAACGCCTGTCTGGCGTTCAAAAACGCCAATCTGCTTCTTCTCGCCAAAAAGTCGAGCGGCGTGCGGATGTACTCGTACTGCAACGAGTACTTCAACTCGGCGATGGTGAAGGGCTCGTCGAAGTTCTGGTAGGACAAGCTGTTGCCCTCGGACAGCTGGGTCTCGGAGGGCTGGAACGAGTGCAGGGCAGCCAAGGTGACGGGCAACTTGTTGTAGTCAGACTGCTGGTACAACTCCAAGATGAGCGACGAGCGCGAGCCGTAGTTGTGGCTCAAGTGCTTGGCCAACTTCAAGGGGATCTTGTACTCGTGGATCAAGCGCGCGGAGTAGTTCTTGGAGTAGTCCTCGCCGCCAATGAGCACGAGGCTGTTGGTCTGGCAGGGCCCAGCCTTGGTCATGTTGAACTTTTTGACCACGGTGTCGACGGTTTCCTGAGCCATCTCTCTGTAGGTGGTCCACTTGCCGCCGGAGATGGTCACCAAGCCCGAGTCGGAGGTGGTGATCAAGTGCGAGCGCACCAAGCCCTCGGTGGAGTTCAGGCCGCCCTTGGGCACCTTGCTGGGGTCACGTGCCAACGGTCTGATGCCCGACCACGCGGACAAGACGTCGTCGCGGTTCACGGGGAACACAATGTACTTCTGCAACTCGTTCAAGATGTCCTGGATCTCCTCCTCGGTGGGCACGGGGTTTTCGGGCACAGACTTCAACGGGGTGTCGGTGGTGCCGGCCAAGACCTTGCCCTGCCAAGGCAAGAAGAACATCACGCGGCCGTCGGAGGTGGAGGGGTCCAACAAGCCCATGCTGGTGGGGCCGTAGTACTCGGGTAAAACAACGTGCACACCGGAGGAAGGCACAACCATGCGCGGAGGCTGAGGCGTCTTGGGAGGCAAGCCCTGGGGGTCGTTGTCCATCTCCAAGATCCTGTCGGCCATGGGACCCGTAGCATTGACGGTGGCCGTGGCTCTAACCAAAATGTCCTCGCCGGTCTCGCGGTTGGACGCCAAAACACCGACCAACTGGCCGTTTTCCTTGATCAACTGCTTGACCTCCATGTAGTTCAACACAGTGGCGCCCTCGTTGACGGCGGTCATGGCCAAGGTCGCGTTCATGCGCGAGTCGTTGAAGGTGCCGTCGTGGTACACGCACGAGGCCTTCAAGTTGGCGTTGTCCATCATCGGGGCAATGGCGCCCGTCATCTCGCGCGAAAACACCGTGGAGTTGCGCAAGTTCTGGTGGCCGGCAAACCAGTCGTACATCTTGCACCCGACAAAAAAGTAGGGCACCTGCCACCACTTGTACACGGGGATCATGATGGGGAGCACCGAACACAAGTGAGGAGCCGTGCGGAGCATGTTTCCACGCTCGTTCAAGGCCTCGATGACCAAGTCCAACTGGTCCTTGGAGAGCTGGAAAATCGCCTTTTCCAAGTACCGCACGCCGCCGTGGGCCATCTTGGTGGACTTGGAGGAGGTGCCCGAGGCAAAGTCGTTTTTCTCCAACAAACACACGTTGAGGCCGCGGGTGGCTGCGTCAAGCGCAGTGCCGGTGCCCGTGGCACCTCCACCAATGACCAACACATCGAAATTAGGGGTGGCCTTCAAGCGGGCCAAAAGCTCGTCGCGCGACGGAGGCAGCTCCAACTTCTTCAAGAGCGGCTTGTAGGAGTTTGTCATTTGCGGTGGGGCCGGAGGCTTGACAAAGTCGAGGTACACCACGCCAGCGCCGACGGCGCCGCCGGCCACCAACAACGCCTTGGTGTAGACGGAGGAGAGAATGCGAGACATGGGACTAGCAGAAAAGAGACGCTAGCGAAGCTGGCGAAAAAACGCTCTGACGATCAATGCTCGAAACAGGCCTGTAGGTAATCTGGTGGGGGTGGGGGACCAGACGGCAGCAAAGAAGAAAGCGAGGAAAAGGAACGAAAATAAAAGGTTGGCGAAGCGACGCGAGAATGCACCGCCAAAATCAGAGGGAAATAGAACCGCCGGGCTTATGTAGGTTGCTCCGGATTACGTGCTCGGCTCTACGCGTGATCGATGCGCGATGCCATTGTAATTTCACCGAAATGCCGACTTGGCGGCCATGTGGCCCTGGTGGGGTGACGGCAAAGTTGGCCGTTGGCGAGGTTCCGCTGGCTTGGGGTGCCTTTTGCCGACCGCCGCGTCACGTGGTCGCAGTGGGCCGAGGATGGCCGAAGGTCGAGCGGAACTACCATGTGACGGTCTGGACCGCAAATGCCGGAGTCAGGACCGAGTGGGCTTTCGGACAAGTTCGGGCCGGGCCGCGTGTGGGCTCTTGATGGATGGGCAACGTTTATGTAAAAATAGACGGGGTTCCGATGGAAAGATTAATTAATTAACAGCAATAATTGGAGGAATATTGCTGGAGGAGATCCTGGGAGAACAATAGTGGATGGAGGCGTCGGGATAAGTGCGTTGAGTTCAAGGTGTTAGAGCAAATGCGGGAGAGTGGTGGATCTGTGGATGGCTTGGTTGCTGGTGCCCAGCCGTTATTGTTGAGTCATCCGAAGCTAATTCGCGGTATGATGTCAGAATATATAGAAGCCGCACCAAAAAGGAACGAGAGGCTGCGGCCCGTGTGCATCTATTTTGCCTAGTGTGCGTCTAGTTGGCCTTGTGTGCGACATCATGGTCTTGTCTGCGTCATTTTGGCCTTGTCTGCATTATTTTGGCCTTGTCCAAGTCTACATCCGTACTCTGTACTGGACCCTGCCCGTGCACTGCCACCATCTTCCTTTAATTTTGCCTCATTTGAAACCCTTGGTTCGATACAATTCCCTCGCTTGATGTTGATCTGTTCTGACGCTCCCTACTAGAAAATGTCCCTTTGATATTGCAGATTTCATTCTGTTCTCTCCGGTGTCCAACGTGTCTCTCCTGCACAGCCAACTCCACCTCTTGCTCACTCATGGAAAGCCTCTCTCCAGAACAGAAGGCCAAGTACGACGAGTTTGTGCTCATCACGGGCGCCTCCGTGGACGACCCGGACAACTCCGCAAAAGCCGCGGCGCTTCTCGCCCACCACGACTTCAACTTGAACAATGCAGTCCTCGCCTTCTTCGACACGGGCCTTGACGTTCCCCAGCCGGCGGACCCGATCCCGGAATTTCCGCTGTTCGACGACGAAATTCCGCGCTTTGTACCCCGTCCTGAGCACAACAACCACCACAATGTGCTAGAGTCGCTCTCGGAAAGCATGTACCGACGCAGACTACCCAAGGCGCCACCAATCTCCAACAATTGGCAGTTTGAGGTGGGCATCCACATGTCACGACGGGCGGAGATGCTGGAGAAAGCGCCGGAGCCGGAACTTCCTGCGAAACGGCCGCCGATTCTCTGGATCATTCTTCTCATTATTCCCCGGGCATTTTCCTTGTTGTTCTCGTTTCTCAAGTACATCACGGGGTTCAGCTCCTCGGGCGGTTTTGACGTGGCCCGCAAGTTTGACTACGACAACTACGTGGAGGGCTACGACTTCTCCTCAGTGTTGAAGGAAGAGGACGATGCTGCGAACTTCAACATCGCCACCGCGGACTTCAACAAGGTGCACGAGGCGTGCAAGACCGACTACAACTTCCTTCTCATATTCTTGGTCGACGACGAGAGCGAGGCCCTTGTTAAGACCTTCTTGCGCTTGGACACCGTCAAAGAGTACTTCGACAAGACCTCCGGCACCTACAAGGACACGCAGATGTTCATCAGCAACGTCAGCAGAAGCCCTGAGGCGTTTGAGGTGGCGAGAACGTACCGCCGGTCTCGCAGCGACACCTTTCCTCTCATTGTGCTCGCAGCCAACGTGTCCCACGACCCAATGGTGATGTCGTCGATGTCGCGGTTGTTCAAGATGAGTCTTGTGGTGGGCCCAGACTTGTACGTGGGCTACCAGCGGTTGGGCCGGCACTTGAGAGCGAACCTCCAGGAGTTTGACCCCCAGCTTGTGGTGAAGAAGTACGACAAGCAGGAGATCGAGTTGAGTCGCTTGATCAAGGAGAAGCAGGACGAGGCGTACCAGGAGTCGCTCCAGCAGGACAAGGTCAAGAAGCAGGAGAAGGACCGCCAAGTCCAAGCCGAGATCTCCAGCAAAAACCTCCGGGCACTCCGCATCAAGTACCTCACCTACCTCCAGGAGTCGGACTGGTTTCGGCAGCGGGTGGACGACGTTGCGGCACTGGAGCTGGTGCGCCTTGCCATAAAGTTGCCCACCGGAAAGAGAATCATTCAGAAGTTCACCAAAAGCGCGCCCTTGAACGAGCTCCACTTGTTCGTGGAGCTCCAGTTGTTTGAGGCGCCGCCGGACGCCGACGAGGTCGAGGTGGACTTTGACGTGGCGGCGATGGAGCCTGCGGAGTACTACGAGCGGGCGCCGTTTTGCTTCGAGCTCTTCAAGCCGATGCCCAAGCTCACGCTACCTGCGTCGATGCAGACGATCGAGGAGTTTGGGCAGTTGCACAGCGGCGACAATGTTCTCGTGGAGTACTTGGACGAGAACGAATAATCATGAGAAAACGGACATTACAATAGACAGCGGGGAGAGCCAATGTAGGCTTGCAAAGTGGTTTGATTAACTGCTTGCTTAGACGATCAAAATTTAGTATTTCACGAGTAGGGTATTCGCAAAGTATAGGGCAGGCGAGCTGCGACATAGCGTAGGTGGTTAAGGGTAGTTTGAAGACTGTTCTGAAGGTTCTATGTCTGGTTGAGAGAGAGCTCCGCGATCGTTAGAAGCATCGCTGGCTTGAATTGCAGGCTGTTGTGAAGGGTGGAGGGGCAGGGCCTTTAAGACCCCGTACTGACGACGATGGGAGTGTGCACCATTTGCCATTACAACTCTTTGACGAATTGTTAAAGTTATTTGTATGGTCTGAAGAACCATTGGGGAGCCATAGAATCGTCTCGAGTTCACTTTGAGGAATGATACGAAGGGATCTTCAGTGATTTACCACATGTTGTTTTTTAAAATGAGCGGCTCTTTTGTGAATTTGTTCAGAATAATCAACATTCTTAGGGTTCTCCTGGAATGTGGAGAAAATAAGGCGCACTCACAAATTACGAAAATCACGAACGCAATAAAAAGCATTGCATTACCGTAACCCAGTATGGGCGATGAATTCAAATTAAGACAATCTTGAAAACTACTAGAAGCACCGAAGAACTTAAACTCTATGGGCCATTGTTGAGTGGGCGTACCCTCCAATTGATGGTCACGCGGGACGATAAGCGAAAAGAGATCTTTAGGAGCCAGTGACAATAGGCGATTCACTACAGAGAGAGCAGACGGCCGTTGATGCCATTGGTGTGCCCGTCGCAGCACCCAATCCGCTGATCAGTGGCTGAGAAGGCTTGGCACGATCACCAGAGACAAAAAAGCAGATAACAGAAGAGACCCAGCGACAGAAGCGGATCCATGAAGAACCCTGGGAGAATCTCCAAAAAAAACGTTCAGCCCCGTGCCCCAGCAATCACGGAGACGGTGCCGTCCTGCGTACACTAGCGATCAGGAAACAGCCCCAGACAAGCCACCAACGAGCAGGCAGAAGCAGGCAAAAAGCAAAAAGAGCCCAGAATCGCAGCAAATGAAGAGCACAAAAGAACGAGCACCAAAGGAAAGTATATGAAATCCCCCACCAGCCCCCCCAACATCACTCCGCTCGGACCTGCCTCCTGCACCCCCGGGGTACAGGTGTCATATCGCAGTGATACTCCCAACTACACCATGGCCAGCCGTCAATCGCGATTGGAGGCCGAGAAATTGGCGATCATCCAAAAGTCCATGTCCAACCGCGGGCGGTCCAAGTCGCCGAGCGGCAACAACCTGCGGTCGTCGTCGGCACTGCAGGACGACTTCACCAACAAGGAGATGAAGTGGTCCATCACCACCCACGACCCGCTGCAGCGGATGGCGGCAGAGCAGCCGACGTGGGAGAACGAGGCCAGTGAGGAGGAGCACATCTCGGACGACGACGACGGCGAGAAGTTCCAGTATGACGGCACCGGCAACATCTTGCCCAACTACGCCTGCCACGACGACAAGATCCTGGAGGTCCTGTCGATCTTGGAGAACCTGAACTTGAACGACCGCCAGACCATCAAGAAGTTGGAGGAGCTCACGGCCACCGAGCGTGCGTTGGCCAACGCCCGCAACATTGGCACCTCGGTGGACTCCGACGTGGTGCTGCGGTTGTCGGAGAACAAGCAGGCGCTCACGGGCAGTGAGGCGTTGGACCTCCACGCGCTGGACCAGGACGCAGAGGCGCGCCGCCAGAAGTTGGAGACGTACCAGGCGTACCGTAGAAAGATCATTGACCAGGAGAACGAGAACCTCCGCAGCGGCGGGCGCCGCAACCGCGAGGGCTCGCCCGACGAGTTCATGGTGCCGTACACCTCGGCCGTAGAGGACCGCATGGACTCGGAGTTTGCCTCTCAGTTGAACGAGACCATCAAAGAGGGGCCGGTGGACTCCAACATGGCCCAGCTGCGGGTGATGCAGACGGTCACGCGGGGCAACTTCTTCCAGCTCGTAGACCCGCACGCGCGGCCCAAGATGTTCCTCCTCTGCATGGACTTCAGCCCGGAGTCGATTTTCGCGTTGGAGTGGGCGTTGGGCACGGTGTTGGTGGACGGCGCGGTGTTGTTCATTGTGTGCGTGATCGAGGACACCGACACCAACCACCAGTTGAAGGGCAGCACTGCCGAGGCCGCGCGCGAGAAGACCCGCATGGACATGTTGGCGCGCGCGCGCCAGCAGGTGTTGACGTTGTTGAAGTTGACCAAGCTCCAGATCCACGTGGTGATGGAGATTGTGCACCACCCGATCCCGCGGCACTTGATTTTGGAGGTGATTGACAACTTGCAGCCCACCTTGGTCATTGTGGGGCTGAAGGGCCTGAGCGCCATCAAGGGCGTGTTGTTGGGGCTGTTGTCCAACTACTTGGTGACCAAGCTGACGGTGCCGGTCATGGTCGTGCGCGAGAAGCTCAAGAAGATCAACCGCTTCAAGAGCGGCTCCCTGGTGTTTGCCAACAACATCAAGCCTTTGACGTTGTCCGAGGCCCGCGTGGACTAGCGGTTTACAATGTACGAGATAATGACGGAGGTGTAGACGAGTGGTAGAGGCTGGGTGAGGTTAGTTAAGCTCTCCTTACCTAGAAAAGCTCTAATCGGGTGGAGGAGGACTGATAGAGCAATGCAAGTTGGTCGAGGGTGTAATGTTACTGACCCATGGAGTTATGTTGTCTGAGTCCCATAATGCTATGTTGTGTGAGTCCCATAGAGTTATGTTCTCTGGGAACCATAGAGTTATGTTCTCTGGGAACCGTAGAGCAATGTTGTCTGAGTCCCATAGAGTTATGTTGTCTGAGTCCCATAGAGTTATGTTTGCTGAGTACCATAGAACCATGTTGTCTGAGTACCCTAGATTCATATTCACTGGTACCATAGAGCTATGTTGTCTGAGCCCCACAGTGCTATGTTCTCAGGAAAATGTAGAGTTAATTCCCCCGCAAACCAAATAGTAGGCTCCTCTGGTAGAGTTCAGTGTTCATTGGGATCAGTAGAGCCCGCTGTCCTCTGGGAGCTATGAGTTAAGTATTATCTGAGACTCGAGCGTAACACCACAAGCGCATGACAAACTGGTTGTCGGCCTTGCACAAGTCGAGCTGTTCTCAGAAATGCTGATCCGATAACATACGAAGTTTGAGCATACTTCGAAGACGCCAAATCGAAAAAACGTCAAATTACGCAGAGACTACATTTCAACAGACGAATTGAGCCCTCCAACATTGCTAAGATTTCAATTCTTGAACACTGGAGCCAGCCAAGCCATCCGACAAAATGAATTGGCCCTAGGTGCTGTCTGGTAGAGTCGACGTACACTAACTTGCCGAGCCTGCTACTGCCAATGGATATCTTCTGCCAAGGTCAAGCTCCAGGCGCCAATTGCTTTCGACTCTCCTACGGCTCGGCACCTCCGAAAGAGTTCTGACTCAACGTTACTCTCTAAACATTTAGTGAAATAGAAGTCGTAGATGTTCATTCAGTTGACAAGCCACCGATGGTATGTTCTTGGAGTGGAATCAGCGTTCTATGCTATCGAAATGAGAGACCCATCTTTACATGGCCAGAGCACCTCGTTTTCAACAAGCCGTGAGTCCAAATACTATAGGAAGAGCTCGGTGAACGTCTTCTTGCCCTTGTTGAAGATGGTGCCGCACAGCGGAGCCGGACATCGACGCGGGGCGCAGATCTGCGGGTTGGTGATGGAGAGCGGCAACTTCTTGCTCACGCGCCCCGGCCCGCGGTTGCCAATGTTCTTAATACAGCGCCCGCAGAACATGTGGCCGCACTTGGCGGCAAACACCCGCTTCGAAAGCGCCACATCTGCCTCAAAGCACTGACGCACACAGAACCACGGGGCATTCACGCGGAACGCGCCTGCGTGCTCCGCCAACTGCTCGTCGTACCGCGCGTCGGGCTTAAAGTCCGGCGGAATGCCCTCGCCGAGCACGACACCACAGAGTTCACACCCCAAACTGCTTTCACTGGTGATGTCCGCAGTGTACCCCGCCGCGGAGCCCTCGGCGACCTGTTTTTTCTGCTGTAGTACCTTGCGGTTGTGGATGTTCTCGTTTTCCATCTTGCGGTCGAGCGCCGCGTCGTCGTCTCGGGCCAAGCGCTCCATGATGGTGTTGGACACGCCGTCGGCGGGCGCGTACGAGTGGAACATGCGGAAAAGCGCGCGCTGCTGCTGCAAGAGCATCTCGGGCACGCGGTCGCCCACGAAGAACGGAAGGTGGCCCTCGTGGCCGTGGTGGTGGTAGTCCACAACCACCATGTCGTCGTGGTTGGGCCGTCGGCGCACGTGGCGGGTGTGACGCCCGCGGCGCGGTAGGGGGCGTGCAGGAGGCGCCCCTGGATACTGCAAGTGTGTTTGTGGAGGGGTGGCGATGGTGGAGGCGCCGGTGATCTGGACGTCCGAGGGCCGCTCGGCCACAAACTCCACGCCGTCGTCTGATTCGTCGCTGAGAACCTCGATGACACTATGGCGGTGCTGATGGTTTTCGCTCTGCACGGGGGGCGACTCGTCGTCGGAGGTGACTTCGATGACACTGGTCCGGCGACTACGCTTTCTTGGATGGGAGGATTCGCTCATATGGGGTGCCGCTGCGCGGAGCATGTGAAGAAAAACGAGCGGGGCCCAACAGAAAAGGGGTGGATAATGTAGAAAAGTGTGGTGTAAGTAGAAGAGTAGTAGAAAAGTTGGTTGGGCTGCACTCCATCCATGAATCGAGGCGATGTGTGTGCAGGTGGGTGATAAGAGTATCCGGAGTCAGCAAAATGGGAAGATAAAAGTGAGTGGCAAACGAGGAGAAAGATACGGATGGTGTAGAATGTGAAGGCAGGGTAGTGGTTGGTGTAGGGGTATGTGTGTGAGGTTGTGTTGGAGAGACATTGCTTCTCAGTGAGGTGGTGGATCCAGGAGAGAAACAGTCGGTGATTTGTCATCAGCCATAAATCTTTATCGAGCTAGCTGAACCCAGCAAGTTGACAAAGACGGGCTAGGCTATTTTTCTTGTTTTGAAACGAGTCGTTCCGAGTGCAGTGGACAGTCTTAGTAATGCGCATTCCCGAGGACCTGAGGCAAGTGGAGACAGAAAATTCCGTAAAAAGGACCAATGAAAAAAAAAAAAAAAATCCTTTAGTGGCATGAGAGTGGCATGAAGTCGATAGACTACTTTCATTTTTGTACGCTGACAGAAAGGCACCATACCAGGATGAATACTGCCCTCCATCACCAGCTCACACTTCAACAACCCACCACACTCACAGCCCCTTTTCAGCTCCGTATCTCCTCCTTTTCATCAATTTCATCCCTTCTCACTTCCGTCTCAACCCCCTTTCAACACCTTTTAACTCACAGAGCACTCTCAAATACTCCCCTCCTACACTGCTGATCTAATAATTGATGCGTATAAAAACTGTCCTGTCTCCGATGCAAGTAAAGTACATACTACTTCTTCAAGCCGCTTCTCACGTAGCGTCCCACCACGATACAGTGGTCTCTCTCGTAGGGCTCCAACGTCAACTGCTCCAAGGGCTTGATGCGCTCCTCACGCAACTTCTGCACCTCGCGCGCAAACACCGTCTCGGCGTCCACAGTGGAGTCGATACAGTTGGCCTTGATGGAAATCACCACCACGCCGCCGTCCTTCAAGAAAAGGTGCGAGTTCAACGCAATGATACGCGCCTGGTCGGGCTGGGCCACATCGGCAAACACAGCGTCCACCATGCCGATCAACATACGGTACTTCTGGGGGTGACGCGCGTCATCGATGATAGGAATCACGTTGGGTCTCTTCTTGGCCATGGAGATCAACTCACGACCAGGACGGTGCGAGAACTCCACGGCGTAGACCAAGCCGTCGGGGCCAACAACGTCGGACACGTGCGAAACAGAGGTACCGGAGGCGGCACCCAAGTACAACACCTTCTTGCCTGGGGCAATGCCCAACTCGTCGATACCACCCATGATACCGGCAGCCAACTTGGATCTGAACGGGTTCCACACACGGTACTCGATCTTGGTGGGGGCTGCGCCCTCCTCCTTGGCGGGCTCGTCAATGGAAATGCGCTTCTCGCCGTACACAGACTCGCCGGGCGCCATGTTCTTGGTCACCAACAAGTCCTCCTTTCCTCTGGCAATGAAAACACCCGCGTGTCTGTGGGGCTCAATCACAACCTTGGCTCCGCCTCTGGCACCACCTCTGGCACCTCCACGGCCACCTCTGGCACCCCCACGGCCGCCTCTGGCGCCTCCACGGGCACCGCCACGAGCTCCACCACGGGCACCTCCTCTACCGCCGCCAAAACCGCCTCTGGAGCCGCCTCTGCCGCCACCGAAACTGCCGCCACGGCCGCCTCTGGCGCCGCCGCCGAATCCGCCTCTAGAACCGCCTCTTCCGCCTCTTTGAGCACCGAAAGCCATGATGTGAAGTGGAAGATATATGAGGAAAAAATTTTCGGTGCACTCCAACATACTGGGGGAGTGCGGGTAACCCCGTGGGAGAAAATGGCGTTCGGATAGGCGAGGAAAAAGGGGAGAAGCGAGCGGGAATTTTTTGCTGAGAGTTTGTGTGGGCTTCCCTGAAAGTTCGGGTTTAGGCTGGTGAGGGTTTGGGAGCGATTCGGGGGGTTTTGGCTGTGGGGTTGCTGAGAAGTGTGGAATACTTGGTTTTTGGGGTAAATGGCCATGAAACACCGACTGAGAAGAGGAAACTCGCTAAAATTTGGCAGAGTATTTCATGGGCATACATAGTAAATACTTGTAGATTCTTGTTCCGATTGCTTCCCATTTCATGGAGATATCCCGACCGTTGGTGTCAGACAACGATGACCATCGTGCGGCGGGCGCACTTGCCTATTTAGGAAGGTACCTCCAATTGGCCCCAAACTGCGCCAATCGGCCAGAGAGGCCCATTCAATAATGCGGCTCTTTCATTTTCTTGCCCTCGTTCCCATTGCGGCCATGCGGACAAGTTGACTCCATAGATAAGCCTGCATACAATATTCCCAATCGGGCGCTCTATAGCCTGTTCCCTACACGGCTCTCCAACTGAACGACAGAACTACTTCAAAACTATTAGTTGATGTGGTACACCGTTTACATTGTCGCTGGCACCGTGGTGTGTGGGTGTCTCAATTCGCTCCTCACAAAATACCAAGACAACCAGTGTGTGGCTAACTGCTCCAACCCAGATGTCTCCACACACAAGCATTTTGATCAGCCGGCGATCCAGACCTTGCAGATGTTCATAGGCGAACTTGCGATATATCTTGTCCACTATGCAATCAACAAGTCTCGGCTTTCGAAAAGAGGGGGCTACGCACCTATCGAGGAGCAGGAAGTGACTTCGGGCCACAGCGTGATGTTGGCCATTCCGTCGGTTTGCGACATGTTGGCCACGACTTTCATGAATGTTGGGTTGGTCTACACACCAGTTTCGATCTACCAGATGACTCGAGGAGCGGTGGTGCTCTTCGTGGCCATTCTCCTGGTGGTTTTTCTTAAAAGGCGGATCCGCAAGTTGGAGTGGATCTCTTTGCTTATTGTAACGTTGGGCATTGCCATAGTGGGCTATAGTGGGTCCAGCAAACCCAGCTCTACCGAGGATGCAGCGTTGGTGGTGGTGGGTATCTCCTTGATCATCGTAGCAGTGTTGTTCCAGGCTGTCCAGTTCGTGGTGGAAGAAAAGATCTTGAGCCGTTACCTGTTCACACCCATGCGCTTGGTCTACACCGAGGGCTTTTTCGGTGTGGTTATCTTGATGGCATCGCTCATAGTGTTGAACTTCGTGGTTGGTTCGTTTCAGTCGCCCAAAAAGTTCGCAGACTCACCTTTCAACTTGCACGAATCGTTTCGCCAGACATTTTCTCTGAATCAGATTCTCTTGTCATCCTTGCTCATAATGGTATGCATTTCCATGTTCAATTTCTGCGGCATTTCCTTGACGCAGCAGTTATCGGCCACCGCCCGCTCCACCATCGACAGCTGCAGGACGTTGTTGGTGTGGATCGTAGCCATGGTGTTGGGGTGGGAGTCTTTCCTGGCTTTGCAGCTCTTGGGCTTTGCTACGCTCGTGTTCGGTACTTTGTGCTTCAACGGCGTTTTGAATCCCGAGGAGTGGCGGTGGGTGCCTCTGGTGTTGAAGGATGCTGAGCACAAGAACGACCACTTGATCGACGTGGTGGACGAGCCTGTGGATCGCATGTAGTGATAGAATGCATAGTCAATTGACTGAATTGACGCTTGACGCTGCCATCCGAATTAACTGAGTCTAATAAAGACAATAAAACAAGAAACGAGACGGCGTGCTCTCCGATGAGTCCTTGAAATAATCATAAGCCTTTCTGCCCTTGAGCTTGAGAGCTGGTTAGATGCAAGTTGAAACAGATGGCGATGATAAAGAGAGAACATTGACCTTGAAGAGAAAACGTTGACCCGACTGTCCTCAACCACCCGAAATAATTTCTTCGCTGCTGATTTGTATGTATCCCAGTGCGAGCCAGACTCTGCATCGACGTCCCCACCCTTACTACTATTCACCTTCAACTGGCTGTCCTATTTATTAAGACTAAGATTTCGAAGTGATATTTCCGCCGTTAACTAGAATTAAAAGATACATGGTTGAAACAACCTCATTCCACGCATTTCCCAAGTGCCAGTGATTGTTGATCGCAGCCACCACCATCAACACCCTTCGCCAAAGCCAAACACTATTTGAAGGCAAAAACAATTTGGCAAAGGGAGTTGTCTCCAGATTATAAAAAAAAATCTGCCCCTAAGATCCCGTTTACCTCTACATTGATTAGCACCTCACCATGAGCCTAATAAGCAGGTAGGTCCAAACAGCTCACACAAGAACAAAACCCCCACCAACATATTGAATCAATCACAGCTCAAACTGCTCCCCAGCTTTATACCCAGATTATTTTTCCTATTTCTACCATCATTATTTTCCTATTTCTACTATCACACCTATCACCTCTAGTCGTGCGCACCCAAAACTATCGCCACACCAACTCCACCAAATGGTATGTCCCCCCCAATTCCAGTCCCACTAACCGCAGTCGTTGAGAATCGTGCCTGAGAGCAAGCAGCGCTCATCAGTCAGCACCACCGCCTTTGGCGAGGCGTCGGAAAACACCCCAGCCTTACAGGACGCCCTTCGTGCCGACGGTCCCTTGAGCATTGCCTCGCAGTTGAATAACCGCCACCCGCTCGAGGGCCGCGTGCAGAACTGGGAGGAGACACAACATAGCACGAGATTGGAGATGTACCGCCGCGTTTACGGCGCGGGCGAGCCCATCAAGAGAACCATGGAGTTGAGTCTCGTTGACGCGACGGACTTCAAGCCACAGGTGCTCGGGGGCTCCGACTCCATGCACAAGGACATTCTTTTGAACCGCGAGGCCTCCGTGGACTGGGAGGACGTGTACAAGGGCGGCTACGAGGCTGGGTACAACGTGAAGGACTTCCATTCGGAGATGGAGAAGCGCCTTGGGCTTTGAGAAGAGAACATATGCAGAGTGTGCCAGGCACTAATGACGACGGCAGAGAAAAGGTGTAGCAGACCGCATCTTGACATCCAGGAACCTGAATGCCCGATATTCCTGAGTTTCGACCTGTTTCGAATGAGCCTGATAGAGCCTGTTTTGATTCCATTTGGTGTTTACTGATTCTGGTTGACCCTGTGTGATCCCGTTTGACCCTTATGATTCCCGTTTGACCCTTTGAGATTCCTGTTTGACCCATCCAGACCTTTCAGATTTCTTTCCTGAGGTAATGTTGATATCACCAACCCACATTTGAGAAAAGGATACGAGCAAAAACTCAAACCGACCAAACTCACCACCTGGCACGTGCCAGCGAGCCAGCAATCTACGACTGGCTCATTTTCTCGTTGCGATCTTGTTGCGATCTGTCCTACAATGCGTCCCCAGCCAAAAAAAAACCAGTCGCATTGGCTACAAAATTTTCATCCTCCCCATATCACCAGCACCGTTCCGCAAGTGCATCACACCGCATCGCCCCGTCTCCCCCATGCAAACAATGTCTCAACCCTCGTGGACCGCTCCGTCTGCTCCGCAGGCTGGCCCGGACCAGGTGCCCATCACCATCGCCAGACCCCGCAAAGAAGCGGAGCTCAGCCAGCTTGACGATGACGAAGCCAATCCCATCATCCTGGCTAACGTCACGGGCAAGCGCTACTCCATGCGCCAGATCTTCCAGGTGTGGTACGACCACCACGACGAGTTGCTCGCGGCTGCTGCCACCACCACAAAGCCCCGCGAGGCGTTCCGGGCGCCCAAGCCGGCGCCCATGTACCACGTGGAGTTGCAGCACGCGGCTCAGGAGCTGGCCAAGGACGCTGCTGACTCCACAGACGAGGTGGAGACGGCCACTGCTGCGATGGCCCAGGCCACCTTGGACGACGCCAGGTTCAAGCCGCCGCCCAACCTCCCGCCACCAAAGGCACATACCGCTCAGGATTTCCCCCGTTTGGTCCAGCCTGCAGACCTCCTGTGGCTCTACCTCGACCCCAGTGGGAACGAGCAGGGACCGTTTTCGGGCGACGTCATGCAAGACTGGCTCGCGGAGGGCTACTTGACCGTCGACTTGCGCATCCGGCGGCGCGAGGAGGCCCGTTTCTACCCGTTGAGTGAATTCTGCGAGCGCCT
Organism: Sungouiella xylosa; assembly: GCA_023158955.1. Lineage (NCBI taxonomy): Eukaryota > Fungi > Ascomycota > Pichiomycetes > Serinales > Metschnikowiaceae > Sungouiella > Sungouiella xylosa. The sequence continues at coordinate 1,848,971 of JAHWDG010000001.1, read as the reverse complement.
CAACAACTTTGCCCTGCCGTTCAAGGTGCCGCTCCCCGAAGTGCGCGACGAGTCCGCGGACGCGTCCGATTCCGCGGGCGGATCCAACGGCAACGGCTCCAGTGGCTCGGCTGTGGGGAACCTCAGCTTTTCTGGCAGCCAGAGCTCGTTCAGCCCGCTCTACTCGCAGTTGTTGCCCAAGGGCGGTCTCGGCGCCGCCAACGTGCGCCCGTCGTCCAACCACTTGTTCGACTTCATGTCCTCCGATTACTTGATGAACCAGCCCGCGTACCAGGCGCCGTACCAACCGCAGTTCATGGACCCTCCGCAGAACATGGCTTTTGGCCAGTTGAACATGCTGTCGTTGCTCCACCAGCCCATGCCGCCGCAGTTGTCGCGCAACAGCAGCGCCTGGGGCGTGGAAACGCTCAACAGTCCGGGCATCAACAGCTCTGGGCTCAACAACGCTGGGCTTAACAATACTGCGCTTAACAGTTCCGGAATCAATAACTCTGGACTCACTAACTCCGGACTCAGCGGCTCGGGCCTCAACTCGGGCCTCAACACCGCACTTTCCAACGGCTCGCTCAATAACGTGGGCAACATGGCCATGTCGCTGTCCATGGGACAGTCCATGCCGCCGATGGCCCAGTCCATTGCGCAGCCCATGTCGCAGCCGGCAATGATGCAGCAGTCCATGGTTTCGCAACCTGGGCCCATGTCGCCCTGGTTGACGGGTGTTCAATCGGTGTCTAGGGTCAGCTCGCCGTTTGCGGCTGCTCTTGAGCCCAAGCCCGACCATGACCATATGTTGCACAACATGCACAGTTCGATGGTCACGGGCATCTTGGGCGACAGCCAGACATTTGAGGAGCCTACTCGCGATGCTCCTGTTCACGAGTCCAGCCCTCAGTTCCAACACCAGAACCAACACCACGATATACAGGAGACTGCTCCAGTTCACGAGGAGCCAGTTCCCGTTGCTCCGGTGCCCGTTACGGTCCACGTTCCTGAACTTGCTCAATCTCCAGTGCAGGCCCCAATCGAGGTGCCTGAGCCACAAGTTCCTGAGCTCGAGGAGGAAGAACCTCTCGGCGACGATAAACTCCACAAGCTCGTCGAGGCAACCCAGCCCACCCTCGCCCCCTGGGCAACCTCTGCACCCTCGAACCCAGGCCCTTCGTTGAAGGAAATCCAGCAGTTGGAGGCGGAGAGATTACAAAAAGAAAGACAAATCAGGGCCGAGTTGCGCCAGGAGCAGGCCATCGCGTCCAGCTTAGCCGCGCTGAAAGTTGAGGAGAAGCCAGAGAAGATCACATTCAACTGGGCCAACACTCAGCAGCCGGTGGTTGCGCAGAAAACGTTGGCGGAGATCCAGAGGGAGGAGGCCGAGGCTCGCGCGAAGGCGTCCAAGCCCACCATCAGTGGTGCTGCGCTCTCTAAGCCGTCTTTGGCAACTTCATTATCCAGCGCTCCTCCGAAGGAGGAGTTCTCTTGGACTACTGTGACCTCGAAGAAGACCGTGCCAAAGAAATTGGGCAATCCAACTTTGTCATCACCAACTACAACAAGCTTGTCTCCGCAGATGTTGCGTGCTGCGTCGTCACCTATTGTCAATACCAGCTCCCTTGGAAGCAACGCCGTTAAGGAGGACTTCATGGTGTGGGCGCGCTCTGCCATGACCAACTTGTATCCTTCCGTGTCCAAGGACGACTTGCTTGAGGTTTTTGCCACGCTCCCATTGCATGGTGACTCGGCTCAGTTGATTGCTGAGACTATTTACAGCTCGTCTGCCACAATGGATGGCCGCAGATTTGCTCAAGAGTTCATGAAGAAGAGACAGCAAGTGGAGAGACAGGTCGGACCAGCCGACACGCTGTCGTGGTCTGCCGCAATTGCTGCAAGTGCCGATAAGATTCCTGCTGTGGACGACGACGGCTGGAGCACTAGTGTGAAGCCTAAGAAGAAAAGCAAGAAGAACTGAGGCAACCAAAATAGCATCAACACACACGGACGAGCCAAGATACAAGTCCACCAACAAGCATTGTAGACAGATGTCAGTAGTCAACGCTCGTCGACAGGAAATGCGAGTTGTCAGCGACGAAGCTTCATTCAATGGTGCGCCAACATCGAAAACCCTTTAGTCGTTGGTTGACAATGAAAATGGTTATTTTGAAGCTAGCTCCCTCGAATTCTGTACGCAGCCAATCTAATGGTCATAATATGTCAGGAACCTGTGTAAGAACTATCAAGATTCGACAACAACGGCACTATAACAAAAATTTGACCCCCTTACAGATTCTGACCTCTGATTGAAGTATTAGAGTGTGTATGCTATGTTCTATACTATGCTATAACTGGAGCTCCGAAAGCTCCCTTTTCATGCCTTCTACCAACCCAGTGCGCATGCTCAGAATCATCTTGGAGACAATCAGGATGTTTTCTCGCGGAATCATCAAGACCGCCGACCGTGCCATCGAAAGATAACTCATCTCGAACGAGGACGCCGCCTCAGGCACGGCTTTGATGCTTGAGAGAAGTCGACTGGCTAAGCCCGCAACAATACCAGTAGAATCGACGGGAAGACTGGTCAAATCTACGGATATCGGCACCATGGTATCCAGGGCGGAGCCAATGATGCTTTTATAGTCAAAACCCATGGCCGAGCGCATTTTGGAGGACCCAGGTAGTAGAAGCGAAATCTCGCTCAGTGAAGTACGGGTGATGGCGAAGTAGTCGGGCACATTTCCGGAGGCAACGCACTGGCTTGCCTTTATGATGGTTCCCTTGACCTCTCCCGGTCTCGCTCCGGTGAGTAGTAGTCTCACCTTTCGATCGATGTGAGGCATGATGTGCGCATCGTGGAAGAGTTTCTGGGTCTTTTCCTCCAACTCGGAAATAGATTCGTGGGGAGAGTCTGGGCTCTCTTCCGAATAAGGCAGGCTGCGATTGATGTAACTGTTGGAGACATCAGAAAACTCGAAGTTCTTGCGGGCCAAGATGCGCACAACGTGGTCCTTGAGGTGGTATGGAATGAGCACCGAGTCAGTGAAGTGGCTCAGGAGAAAAAACAACGAGATTTTGTGCGCCGAGAGGGGGCGTGTGAGCTCCAAGATCCGCTCGGAGTTGTTAAACTCGCCCTCGGTGTCGATTTGCAAGTTGATGTACGACTCACCCAACATCATCACGTCCTCGTAGCCAAGCTGGCCACACACCGCCAATGGCTTGTCAAATATCCGTGCCACCACCGTGGAGCAGATGACTGTGCATTCGGTGGGGGTGTAGGCGACGTGGAAGAAGTAGTCTTCGGTGTCATCGTAATCCTCATCGAGATCGTTGTTGCTTGACACATCGTTGGTAACCAGAGGCAGCTGATCTGTTTTCGAGGTATTGTCAAATTTCGACGGCGCCACTACGCGGATACCCAGGTTCCGCTTAGATCCGGATCCCGTGGAGAAATAGCTCGAAGTCATGTGGTCTTGCCCGTCATCTGAAGGAGACGAGGAAATGGAAAACTCAAGGTCAGACTCCTCCTCCTCGGAATCGGACTGATCTGAAAAACGGTCTGTCGTATTCTCGGCGCCTTTGTGCAAAAGCTGGAGAATGGCTGGGGTAAAGAGCCACACCTTGTCTCTGGGGATGGAGAGGATGGACAACCGCACGGGGTTCAAGTAAACCTGACTGTTCATTGATACTCTAGAAAAGATGAAGCGTTGAAGAAAAAGGAGAACACGGCGTTTGGCATCTGCGGGCGGAGAATATCAAAGGTAACTAACCATGCGGAAAGGTAGGAGGAGTTAAAAAATGTGAATCACCCCTCGGCGGGGGCCTCGGAAGTCGCCAGGTACACTATGGCGCGGTCACGTGCGGGTCACGTGCTTATCGGGGTAGCCAGGACAACTTGACTCATTGAACCGCCTGTGCAGCATGAACCTTCTATGGCCCGCGGGGTTCGGCATCCGCCAGGGGCGCCTGATTCGTGCATTCTTATACCTGGGCCAACTGCTGCCTCTCGTAAAACGTCTCCCAAAGCTCAATCGACTCCTTTTGCGACTCGATGGAGCTCTCGATGAAGATCTCCACACTGTTGCGGAAGTCCTCGATCTTCTCCATTTCAAAGTTCTCAAGCTCGCCCTTGATGGTCTCGCTGATCGTCGTGAAGCTCTTCTCGTAGTGCGCCACCTTCTGCTTCAACTTGTCCACCTCGAAGTTCAACATGTTGATCTTGTCCACCGACGACTTGTACTTGGCGTTGAGGCGGTCCAAGCTCTCCTGCTTTTTGGCGAGGTCGCCCTTGAACGTCATGTACTGCTGGTAGATCTTCGTCCGTGTCTCGAACACGTACTTGACCGACCCGATGATGCGCAAGTACTCCTCGATGGTGAAGCCGAGCGTCAACTGGTCCTGCAAGTTGACCCTGTCCAAGTTCTCGCGTAGTTTCAAATGCACCTCAGCGAATGCTCCTAAGAGATCGGTTGTTACCTTCAGGATCTCAAGGTCAGCGATGGCATCTATGGTGGTGGCAATCTCCTCTGTCACGCCGATGATCTCGACCCGTTGCGTCGCGATCAACTCCAACGACTTGTAGAACGTTTTTAAGTTGTGCTCGAGGTCCTCGATGTACGCCTTTTTCTTCGAGAAGTACTCGTCGGGCTCGGGCATTTTGGTCGACATCGAGAACAACGAGCTCATGAAACTGGTCGCTGCCGTTCCGGAAACGAGCGGAGTGGTGGACGACGACGAAACACTTGCGTTTTCGCTGTCGTCGTCCAATGAGTCTGGATGGCTGGAGGCGCCCGAACCACTGATCCGCTCTCGTTCCTTCGACTCGTTGGCAAAGTCTTCGCTGGTGAGGAACATAACAAAGTCCTGGTCGTTGGCAAAATCAGGCACCTTGCTGATTTTCGTGAGCATCTTTTCTAGCGACAAGCGTCTGTTCTCGATGAAGCTCTCGTTGAAACGCCCAATATAAGTCTGCTTGGTTGGCGGCGGAGGAATAATACGGCCCGGGTGGTTGTTCTGCAACTGGTGGTATATCCACCGGAAATCCTTGTATCGGCGGGATACCGTGATGAAGTCGGAATTGTTGGGAAAGTGTGTCGAGTTAGCGTTCCGGTTCCGTGTTCTGATAGAGTACACGATGTGCGCGGTGGTGATATCGCCCACCTTCACTGGATCGCCAACCGTGATTTCAAGGTCGTTGGTGTCATTTGGCCGAGCATTTTCGGCTTGTAGTGGCTCCAGTGGGGCTAATCTCTGCACTCTTTCCTCCTCAGTCTCAGCAGCAATGTCGTACAACGGAGCGTTAGCCTCGTGCACCAAGATATCTGCTTTTGTCAGCTCGTGATTATCTCTCTCAGGAGAGGGATCACTGGCTCCTAAAGGACCCAACGGGTCCGCAGGATCTGCGTTCTGCTCTCTCAAGTGCTTTACTACGGTTTTGGACCCGTACTTTCTGGGTCTGGGCGCCCGAAATTTGCCGTTTTTCAAGTTAGCAGACCGCGTGGGCGAAGCTACGTGCTCTGGTCTTGCCTCGCCTGCAGCCATCTTAACAGGTGTTCCCTTGTCGCCAAATAATGAATTGGACGGGTCCACCTTCGTTGGAGAAACAAGCGAGGCCTCTAGGTCATTTCCGTCGCCACTAGTAAGTTCAGATAAGAGGTTGTTTGTCTTTTCCTTGCGCTCCTCCTTCTGGATTTCCTGCAACTGGTCCAACTCCGCCTGGTTGAAGACGGACGCGGAAGAAAACTCGCTCTGATTGGTGTTGCTGACTTGAGGTTCGGAGTCGTTATCCTCCTCGTGTCCGTTTTCGTTGTCTTTCTGATCGTTTTCCTCCTCTTCGTTGTCGGACTCGTCGGAGTCCTTGTGAGGATTGATATTGAGATCATCAAAGGTGCGCGCGAAACCATATGAGGAATTTCCAAATTGGTTCTGTGAAGGCGCAAGCACGTCGTCCCAATGGGAGGCGGTCAAGTCGTCGTCCATAGTATTTAGTGGAGTAGTCAGTGGTTCGCAGTTGGGTGGTAGGACACTCTGCAGGAAAATGATATGGCCGCAGACAATATATTATAGGAAACGGAGATTGTTGAGCTTAAGGAGTTCGGTGGCTCAATTCGGAGGCTTTCTATTTTCGCGGGTATAACGCGTTGTGTTTCATAACTTTGTCATTGTGTGGACTTGATGTAGAAACGGTGTCCCTCACCCTGTATTCCATGAAGGTCCGGGTACTATTTGGCAGGACATCTTAAATCCAACTTATCATTAAACCTTGCTTAAGCTTACAGTTACAGTATGACAGAACGTTTTGTATGCGTTGCTCATGGAGCGCAGTAGCCACCGTCGACCAAAAGGTCCGTACCGGTCGTGTAGGTGGAAGCGTCGGAGGCAAAGTACAAGTACGCACCGACCAACTCCTGGGTTTCGCCCTCGCGGCCCAATGGAATCAACTGGTGCCACTTGGACTTGATGTCGTCGGGGACAAACTCCGAGATGTCGGTAAGAATGTAGCCAGGAGACACGGAGTTGACACGGGCAAACGGCGCCCACTCAATGGCCAACGACTTGGCGAAGTGGATGCACGCGGCCTTGGCAGCGTTGTAAGGCGCCTGCAACTGTGGCACGTTGGCAATGTGTCCCGACATGGACGCGGTGATCACGAACGAGCCCTTGCCGTTCTTCTTAAAGATGCGGCCCGCGGCCTTCGCGCAGTAGTACACGCCGCTGAAGTCCAAGTCGATGATCTTCTGCCAGCTCTCGACGCCCTCGACGTCGATGCACGCGCCCTCGGTCCATGGAACACCGGCGTTGGCCACGAACACGTCTAGGCCGCCAAAGTCCAGCTCGATCTGCTGCACGACGCGCTCCACGTCCTTGTGGTCCGACACATTGCACTTGTACGCCTTGGCCTTGACGCCGTATGTCTTCTCCAAGTACTCAGCCTTCTCCTCGGCTGGCTTCGAGTTGTACCAGATGGCAACGTCAGCGCCCGCCTGGGCGTAGGCCTCGGCGACGGCCCAGCCGATTCCGCCCGAGGAGCCTGTCACCGACGCCACCTTTCCCTTCAACGAGAACAAGTCCTTGACGTTGGAGATCTTCTTGGGAGGCTTTGTGGGGAGGGGCCCGACGGCCTCGTTGATCACGGATTGGACAGCCATATTATGCAAATGTGTTGAGCAGGGAGAAAGCAGTGGTTAACAATTGAGTCTTCAATTGGTTGGATGCTGAGCGGCCACCACTGGTCTTTTATAGTATACCATGGTTGCTAGCCTCGGCGCCATGCACTCCGCGCATACGCTGAGCGCACTCCCCCACCCAACTCCGAGTGACGCCGGGAACGGCAGCGGACAGGCCCGAAAGTAAACTCCGAGGATGCGGCGAATATTTTTTCTGCGGGCGAGCGTCGGAGTTTCTCCGCCACTGCGTACTTGGCCACGGTAACTCCGCAATCTTGCAGACAGAAGGTTGCGAAGGCTGACGTGACCAAAAAGTCCGTTGCGGTGAGACAGAGGTGGGGGTCCCGCCCGGTGTGCAGGACCACTAACCCGGCCTAATTGTGCCCGGAAACTGCCCGGCACGGAGTGCATGAGCGGCTGAGTCGGAGCTGCTATGTGCCACTCCGACCGTAGGTCGCATTTGGGCAAAGGTGAGATCCAAACGGAGCGTGACTGTAAAATTGGTCAAGACTGTTGGCAGAGATTGCCTATGCGGGACTGATTGCTCGGATTCAGGTCGGTGCTAGCGCGGTGGATTCTGTTGTCAAACTGCCTTGAAATTGTCCTGTAGAGGCAGAGGGGCAACAATAGGAGGCCAGGAGAGAGGCTGATCGCGAGAGGTTCGTGCCTCACCAAAGAAGAAGTTTGCAGCCCATGTCGACTTAGCTGTCGTGTGTTGACCTTCAGACTTGGCATCAGCTTCAAATTTCGTATCAGCCTTCAATATTTGTATCAATGAGCATGACCAGCTCAGCCAAATGACTAATGCGGTCAATTTCTCAGAAACTGGCAAGAATAGAGCAATTGAGCTCAGTACAATCCAGATCTTAATTTTCTCGCAGGCGGAGCGTTGCACTCACACCACGCAGACCTCTCCACTGAGCCTAGCCCACCAATCAAATAAACCGAATAATGTACCTGAATCGTGAAAGTAAATGTCGAAACCAAATATCGAAACCGACTGGCGAGACTCCCGACTGATTTAACCTGTCTTCTCCTGTTGGATCCTTATCATGGATTCCCAGCTTGCCTGCGACGGTTCTCACCATTGACCAACCAGGGCGGCCACAGGCCGAACGAAGCTTAATACCTGTAGCTCCATTCAGACCGCGAACTCCTTCTGAGCTCCTGAACCTGAGCTTTTGACCTGAACTTTTGGCCTGAGCTTTTTCTATGCCCTGACTTGCTCCTCTTAAAGCACCACGCAGCACGACAGCGCAGGCTTCTCTGCAAGAAGCAAACTCAAGCGCGTGGCCGCCTCAAAAATGTCGTCGACGCCTTCGCCTGTGAGCGAGGAGCTCTCCATATACCGCTTAGCACCAATCTCCTTGGCCACTGCCTCGCCCTTTTCCGTCTGAACAAACCGCACGCGGTCCTTCGAGGTGATGCGCAAGTCCTTCTTCAACCCAATGAGCACGTACGGCGTGTCGGGACAGTACTTTTTGACCTCCTCGACCCACTTTGTGCGGGCGTTCTCGAGCGAGTCCGGCTCGTCCAACGCAAAGCCAATCAAGATCACGTGGCTGTTGTGGTAGCTGAGCGGTCGGAGTCGCTCGTACTCCTCCTGGCCCGCGGTGTCCCAGAGCGCAAGCTGCACCGGCTTTCCGTCGATTCGACAGTCTGTCACGTAGTTCTCAAACACCGTCGGGTGGTACTGCGTGGGGAACTCGCCTAGCGTGAACACGTAGAGAAGCGAGGTTTTCCCGCATGCGCCGTCGCCCACAATCACAAGCTTCCGTCTTATGGGCACCTGCATTTCAGCGGAGGTTGAAACTGGCGATGGCTCAGTGATAAGTGCGGGCCATCGTCCTGCAGGCGCGCGCGCGCCTGGCTCGGTGGTGGAATGTATGGTTGGTACAATGTGGGCTGTGGGCGGGTCATTGTTTTTTATTTTTTAACGGGGGAGGCGGGGCCGCTAGGTATTCCTCTTTGTTGTTATCTCTTTGTGGGCTAAGGATGGGGTGGTGTTGGTGGAGCAGGGCTGGTGCACTTCGCGCCTCATTACGCAGTAATAGCATGACCAGCTGGGCCCGGTATTTTCTGTATTCTGCGGGGATCCGTAGTTGGATGAGTAGAGGGGTCAAGAAACGTGGATTGAGCAACGTGGATTAGTTAACGTGGAAATTGCAACTCAAGAATTGTTGAGATTTTAGGTGTTTTGTTACTGCCTTCCGGTGGGTCTAAAGCATTGGCTGCGCAATTGAGTCAGCAATTGAAGTCAGCTTTTTTGACATGGCTGTAGTAGTAGCCACTACCATACACCCGGAGCAGATAATATCAAAATGCCGTGGCGCCTGCGCACAGCATGGACGCATCGGGCGGCCTATGATCTAGCCTATGGCTTAGTACCAAAGCAGGCCTGTATTGGTAAATTAATTGGGCGGAGCGCGACCTGACCATCAACGTTGACTCAGCCCGAATTTTGTCTGTACTTCGACGAGTTTATTATTTTTTGCTGTTGGTCAGGCGTTGGTAATGTACTCTGCGATCGCAGCTGAGCAATAAAAGCAGGCTCAGTTCCGCGGAATCTCGGAAAAATGGAAACTGGGTAGCCCATTTAGGCGTCCGATTAATTTCCCCACTGGAATCCAGGGTCGGGCACCTATGTCCACTCCACGTAGATCTTCAATGAGAGGTTTAACAACCCACGGTCTGCAATACGAATCCTCTAAGCATTCGTAGAGATGCGTAATTCTCATTTCGACGTTGTTCTATGTTCTTTGTTCTTTTCGCTTGCACTCTTCTCGATTCCGCATTCGCTTAAATTATGCGTTCTGAATAGCTGCCTGTGGCCCGACTCACAGTGACCTTAACTCCGATTCTGGATGGACATATCAAAAACACGGCCTAGGCCATAATTGCGGAGCTGCCCCGCATCACCTAATTTACTCTCTACACCGCTCTGACCGTATATATATTCATCACCAGATTCCTCCGCGCTGGCTGAACCCGAGCTGATTCAACAGACCCTGCACCGATCCCGGCAACCCAAGCTCGTAGCTGCCCAACTCGTTCGGGGGCAGCAGAAGCCCGTTGACGTCGTCCGCCTCACTGAGACCCGGAGGCTGGAACGACAGGAGCGGTTTCATTGGCTGCTGAAGCGGCTGCTGGAATGGCTGCAAAGGCTGCTGCATCGACAGTGACTGCATTGTCTGTTGCTGCATTGGCTGTTGCATTGGCTGCTGTTGCATCGACGGTTGAATCGGCTGCTGAGGGAGCGCCAGCTGCATGGGCTGGGGCATCTGCTGCTGAGTCATCATCAGGTGCATGGGCCGCAACTGCGGCTGCATCGAAATCAGCTGCATCGACGACGGCGGCGTGCTGTTGCTGTTGTTGACCTTGATGTGGGTGACGCTGCCAAAGTCGTCGTAGACCAAGTCAAAGTGGTAGCGGCCGCCTGTGCGCAACGTGCTCAAGAAGTCGGCCATCCCAAGCGTCTGATGATTGAGAAGCGTTTTGGTGGTCTGGTACAACTGGAGCGCAGGGGCCATGCCGAACGTGACCTGGTTGGAGCTCTGCAACGCTCTGAAGGCGTCGCAAGTGGCGGCCTGGATTGAGTTGGCGTCGAACAATTCAGTGCGTGCACTCATTCCACTCAGCGGAACGGGACTCGACCATAACGACGAGCCTCCGTTAGGAGTTGGCGTGGAGTTCCAGATGGAGTTATTTCTGGAGTACCCAGGACCCCAAACGGTGGCTCCCGACGTAGAAGAGCGACTCGCGACCGGGTTGGATGCACCCATAAGCGGCTCCACGAGCTGATTGGCCCACTGCTCGGAGCCACCTCCGGCCTCAAACGGACTGAAGTTGTTGGCGGAGAGCTGCTGGGCCAGCAAGTTGGCGCCGGGGTTCCATGACGCATACATTTCCTGGGCGAGCGCGCTCTTCGTGGGCGAGTAGTTGGATCCAGAGGTGAGAGGCTGCGACTGCGTGAAGCTGGAAGTGGAAGAGGCAGACCGTGGACGCGCCAGATACAACTGGTCGAGAAGGTGATTTCCAGGAACGGCATCGGCGGGGTATGGGCCCAAGCCATTTCCTGCGGGAGCCTGAGCGTCGAACGCTTGCTCCATTCTTGGAACTTCTGGCTGGACATCGAGGCCAGGAGGCAACTGGAAAGATCTGCGGCGAGCGTCGTTCTCGGCCGCTTCCTTCAACTCCTTGTCCTTCTTTTCGGCCGCCTCCTTCGCCTGCTTTTCCTTCGCAGCCTTGGCAGCTTTATCCTTCGCAGCCTTCTCCTTGGCTCGTTCTTCCGCGGCCCTCTTCCTCTGCTCCTCCTGGACCTTCTTCTGCTCCTCTTGTGCCTTTCTCAACTGCTCCTCCTGCGACTTGCGCTGCTCGGCGACTTTCTGGTGCTCGAGCTCCCGCTTCTTGAGCGCCTCAATCTTCTTGAGCTTCTCCTCCTCCTTCTTCAAGCGTAGTTCCTCCTTGCGGCGCATCTGCTCGGCTCGCAACTCCTCCTGCTTGCGCTGGAGCTCTGCGGCTCGCTGCAGCTCTTCCTCCTCTTTCTTCTTCTTCTCCTCCTCTTTCTGGAGCTGCTGCAACCGCTTCTTCTCCTTCTGCTTCTCTTTCTGCTTGATCTTCTTCAACTCCTTCTCCTTCTTGGCGCTCTCCTCGGCCTCGAGCTCCTCGATGAACTTCTTGGTGCGGTCCTCTGAGATCTTCTTCTCGTATGCGTCGCGGAACCGTTGCCGGATCAACGACACTGCTTGGATCATGAAGAACCCTCTGACCTCCTCGATCCGCTTCAGTCGGGAGTACTCGGTTTCCTCGTCACTCTCATGCTCACTTTCATCGTAGTGATCGTCGTGGTCGCACTCGTGGTGGCAGTCGTGATCACACCCATGGTGATGTCCACAGGTGTGCTCCTGGTGGTAGTCGTAGTCCTCGTCGTATTCGGAGCCGTACTCGTCGTCGTTCTCATCGAGCTCGCGCTCGTGGCTGTGGTCATGGCTGTTTTCAATCTCTTCGTCAATCAGCTCGTCGTCAAGACTTTGTTCGTCATGGTCAAGGTCATCCTGGTCATGGAGCTCTTCGAGTCGAGGCGGCTCCCTTTCAGACGGGAGATAGCCATCACCTTGCTTGCGCAGGGAGTTGTACTCGTGGTATGCTTGCACGACCTCGTTGTGCAACTTCTGGTAGTCGATGGCCTGCGAAGGGTCGCTCTGAGTCACCTCCTCCAAGTCGTCCTGGTCGAGGTCATTAGAATTCAGCCTAAGCGCGTAATACTCAAGCTGTTCATGCTCCTCCTCGAGGCCTTCGATGCGCATGCGCTCGTGTTCTTGTCGCATGAGTGTCTCGACAATCTCAACAAACGAGAGCCCGTCGTTCTTCAAGATCAGCTCGGCAAAGAAGTTGATCTCGTCGGTGGCGAGCTGGGCCTTTTCCTTGGCAAACTCGCCGTTGAACACGTCGCCAAATGTATCGAGGAGTTCCATGGACTTCTCGATCGCCGGACTCGTGCTGTCAACGAACTTTAGCGTCTCGGCCAAGTACGCGGGGATTTCCGACGACTCTCGGAACCTTGCCATGAGCTCGCGCTTCAAGCCCTTGGCAAACATAATCCGCATTCGTGTCTTCTTGTTGATGCGGTTTCCGTCCACGCGCAACTCCAGCAATCGGAGAAGCTCCTCCTCGCTGAAAAGCGGCTTATCCGGGTCTAGAAAGCTCTCCTGATCCGGCTCGGTTTCGGCGACTTCGGCTGGCTCATCTCCATTTGGTTCTGGCTCCGGTGAGTCCACTTCCTCTGGTTGTGTCTCTCGAGGAGCCTCTGGATGAGGAATCGGAGCCTCTCGATGCGGCAACGGAGCTTCTCGATGGGGAAACGGGTGCTGCACAGGTGGCAAGCGAGTCGCTGGGTCCTGTCTCCGGGTGTCAAGTGCGTCCGGCTGTACGCTCTGGATGTACTCCACGATCTCGTCGATGTAGTCACGGTACGCACCCTCAAGCTCCTCCTCAATGTACTGGCTATTGCGTCCACAGTATGCGCAGTTGCATGACAGCTCTGGCTTGGTGTCGTTGCCGTGGACCAAGTTGCGGTGCGCCTTGATCTGCTGCTGGAAGCGCTCCATGATGGTGTGCGGGTCCACGTTGACGATCTCGCTCTTTTTCTGCTGCGGAAGCCCCGCCCAGAAGTCGCGCTCGTCCTCGTTGTTGAAGTGGAAAAGCGAAAACTCGTGCGCAGACTCCGCCTTGCGTGTTTCCGGCTTCGGGAGCGCTTCGGGACCGTCGTCTAAGCTCTCCACCACGACATTTCCGTCGGAGTCGAACTTGATCACGCGCGACTCGGGGTAGTCGGCGTCTGGGTCGTTGATGGTGGCATCGTTCCAGGCAAACTGGTCTGAGGGCCGGGTGCCCTTTTTCTTTTTCTTTTTCTTCTTCTTCTTGGCCCCTGTCGGCTGCTCGTGCATGCTCATGCTCGGCGGCGGCGGCTGATTGGCGTAGTTGAAATGTATGTCATCCCCATTCTTGAACTCTAGCACCAGCTTGTCCATTTTGGCGGACGTTCGTGGCTAGCGGCAACAACCAAATATGCGAGCAGAGTGTCTCTCAAATATACGGACCAACGGATGAGTCGGACCTTCTGGGTTACCTTGCTGGTAATGCAAATTTATGGTGTACTGCCAGTATGCCCGAAATTTTCTGCTATGTATGCGGAGGTCTGGGTGTGCTCACGGCAGTCTGACCGCTGTGGAGCGATGCACTACTGTACCTACGTGGTGGAAATCGGACTTTTTTGCCTAAAATGTCAGGGACCTCAATGTCACTGCTCGACCTGGCCCTTGAGCGCGGTGTTTTCCTCCACAACCTTTTCAACCAACGCCGTCAAGTGCTCGATCTTCTGGTACAACCCATACACCTCCCACTTGATACCGAGCTCGTTGGCCTGGTTCACAGGCTGCACAACCTGGTCGATGTCGTTGCTGAACTTGTGCAAGTCGATCGAAAACTCGGGGTCCTCGAGCTCCGCGGTTCTCTGTTCTCTCACTGCTTCCGAGAGCTCGCTGTTTCTCTCTCTAATGCCCTCCCAGCCACTCGCCCCACTGTCAATGTCGTAGCCATCAGTAAGATCCCACTCCGTGTCGATCTCGTTCGCGTCGTCAGGCAAGCCCTTGTAGCGGTTGTACTGGATTCTGCGTGCGTTGGCCAACTCGTCCATGGTTATGTAGGCCAACACCGGGGCGTAGATGACTAACATCACGTAGTGGTTGAACCGCTTGAACGTCTGCTTGGACGTCACGTAGTACACGGGCAGAATGAAAATCTCAATCAAGTTGAAAGGTGGCACGTACAAGTCGGTGTCAGGCGCACGGATGTACCTCAACGTCTTCTGGGCCACCAAGGCAAAGTACTCATCGGTCGCATTCTCCACAATCGCGGCGTACGCGGTGGAGTACAACGCAATAAGAATGTTCATCAAGATGACCGAGAGAAGGAACGAGTAGATGTAGTACAACACCGACGCGTATGGCGGTACCAAGTTGTTGACGTCCTCAAAGCCGGACGCTCCAATGACTGCGTTGACCAACGACACCAAAATGTGCTTGGTTGCTTCACTCCGACCATCAGAAGCGTCCAAGCCCAAAAAGCCCTGCAAGAAGCCCAAAATCACAACCACCAACAAGAAGAAAAAAATGAGCGACTCCTTCATCATGGTTTTGACCACCACGATCATGGCGCCGACGAATTGCTGCGCGTCCAAGTACAACAAAAGTCTAGACCACATCAAAGGCGACGCACACGACAAAATACGGTAACTGGTCTCATCATAGCTGTCTCTAAGCTTTCCGTGAGCCTGCAAGGACGCGAACCTGAAGCCAATGGACACCAAGATGATGCCGTACATGGTGTCGTTGAAGACGTTCCAGAAGCCCAAGTAGTTGATTCCCACATGGTAGAATTTTACAATCTCGTCAATAACAGAGGCGAGTGTGAAGGCGTAAAACAAGCCCTCCCAAACGCTCACGTTGGTGGTGTCCACCAGGTTGGTGTTCAAAATAATGGTGAAGAGCGCCAAGTAGATGATGCTCACAGCAATCTCCAACATGTTCTGGTACGCTGGGGTCTTGATGCGGTCCGGATCGAAATGGGTACGGATCTTGGGAGACGACACGCCCTTGTAGAGCTCATAGGAGTGAGGGTCCTTCGACGACTGCACAATCCAGCCTCTCCAGAGCCACTTGATGCATCTCTGGTAGCCCGAGGAGCCAATGACGATGGTCGAGTGCATGTCCACAGCCAATTCCAACGCACTGATGGGATCGCAGTCTTTGCCGTTCAAGTGGATCTGGTACCGGTGGCAGAGTATTCCCAAGAACAAGTACTCGTCGTCCTTGGTCTCCTCAATGATGGTTGCCGCCAATGTCTGGGCAGCAACTGCGCGCAACTGGTACAATTCGTTGTCGGAGAGTTCATACTCAGCCTGTTGCCAGTACCAACCCGTCACCTTCAACAAGGCAAAGATCAAGCACGCCCTGTACTTGTAGGAAGTGGTGCCTTCCTTACCGTCGCCTCTGCCTCCTGCTGCACGGTACGCCAAATTGACTACGTTTCTGTTCAAAATGGGCGAGTGGGACGCGGTCACGTCGGCCTCATTGAAAACAGTGGGAATAACTTTGTCAATCAAGGACTTCAAGTTTAAGGCCACACGCAAGGTCTGGCGCGCATTGGCGCAATTCCCCTTTTGGATGGAGTTGCTGCTCACGAGTTGCTCCTCTTCAGACATGGAGAAAAGTAGGGGAATGTAGGAGGAATTTCGGCAATCTATGTGATCAGCGCTCCTGCAGAACGATGCGTGGAGACAAGGACGCGGCTGCTCAAAAGGTCGAAATCAGCAAGACACCGCTTTCCGCAAGGTTGGACTGCCACCACTATTGTGCACCTAGACAGCCATTTAGAATTTTTGGCTGCGGCAGGTTTGTCTGGGCTCATTGTCCCGTTTCTTCGTTGCAGGGCGTGCATAACGGCCTGCACAACTGCCGCGTGGAAGTTTCGTTGCGCATGCGAATGCCTTAATTTCCCCATAATGCTTGCTCGTAGGCCACCGCAACAGTAAGACCCACCACCAAATCGAACATTCCGGCTTCCAGAAAGAGCTGCGCGTCCTCGTATATGCTGAGCCATCCGCGCTTGCTGTTTTTGTCCGGCTCGTCGTCTGCCGGATGTGCGTCGTAGAGTCCGTCACCGGCCTGGAAGAATGACTTGACCTCGGAGTAGACCGAGTCAGCGTCAGAATGGTCTTCGGTCTTTTTGACTTCAACCTTCAGTAGCCTGTTAAATGATCGAAGCATGCGCTTTTTTGCCCGTGCCTCGTTGGGCCGGAACACCGCCTTCACTGGCGGAATGTTAGTGATTGGGCCCTTGCCCTGGAAATTGCTGTGGAAATAGATGTTGTGCTTGCCAACGTACTTGGCCTCCGAATTCATCCGAGATGCCCGGAGCCGCGGAATTGCGCCAATGCTCCACTCGCGAGAATTGCAATCCTCCGTCTGATAGGAAGGAAGAGGAAATTCCGGCGAAATCGGAAGAAAGGACAGCGGAATCACCTCCCGCCGCACAAAATTGTCGTACACTGTCTGTTCGGCGTTCTCTGTGAGTTTTCCGTCGATTATTGCCCGCACTCTCCGCACCTTGTAGCGAAAGAACTCACCCTCTGCTGTGCTATGTTTCCGTATTCGAAGGTACGTGAAGGCGGTCTCTATGTCCTCAAACGAGAGTGTGTAGTCTACTGAGTTACCTTCCACGGCAATATAGTAGCCTGGAAAGCTGCGGCAGTGTAGATGCCGAGGGGTCGGATTGGTGGTCAAGTACATGTCGTTGGCGAACTTAATGAGGTGGAACTTCCAGAAATCCTGTTTTTGGGTCGGTATGTTTGCTGTGCTACTCCGTTCGACCGGAACGGGGAAGCTAGGCCGCCGGCGAGTGGGCCCAGACCGCTTGGTGTCTGGTTCTTGGCCCATTGGATGTAGATTGGGGTTGCTGTTCCTGATAGGCGATGTAAGTGGCAGCTCGTTCAAGTAGCTGTCGACATCATGCTGAAAGGAGACGATAGACTGCCTCATATTGGGGGTAGACAGCATGACTTGAGATGAGTGCCAGGCAGTGCCAGGTCACGTGAATAATAAGTAGGAACGTGCTCCAAAGCTCGAGGAGAAGATATGATTTTGGAATGGTGGATTAGAAAGTAAATATAGGATGCGGCTTGTTTGCGTTCACGACTCGTTTGGGTTGGTGTCATAAACTTCGGTCCTGGTGTTGGGCTCATGAAGTGCGAGGCATCGAAGCTGAAAGATCGGCGGACTTAGCGTAGCTGGTATAGAGACGGCAGGTCAGGACTTTTAAAATGAGCTCTGAATGGATTTCAGAAGTGGGAAGCAGACTTAATTGTGCTGACGGTGAGTCCATGGCTACCACCATGAGGTAAGGTCACTTGCACAGATCCAGGCCCTAGAAATTACATCGACCTCATAACGGAGGCCTTTTAGTCTCTGATGAAACGTATCACTTCTTTCGCCTGACATGACCGTATTCTGCGTTGTGGCTCATGTTCGATGATGCACACCAACACCTACAGAGCAAACCTAATGTCCAAGACAAAAGGAAATTAATGCTCTCTGAAAACAAAATGATGAAAATTAGTCCGCCTACATCACACTCCTGGTCCCTGACTCCTAATGCATATCCCAGTAACCACACGCGTCACCTTCGAACCAAAGTGAAGTCATTCCTCGCCGCTGCAAGTAAAAAGAAGCAAAATCCCAATTCTCTCACAAACATAACTACTTCCATATCTCTAAATGTGGCTACTCCACTCTCCCGGACTCTCGTCTCCTTTTGGCCTGCTCTATCAAGTGTGCCGATAAATATTGCGACCAGCTGCGCGCAGTTGAAAATCACCGACAACTCTCAACTCAACCACAATAATGAGTGAGGCGGACTACGGGATCTCCTCTGACCAGTTTACGCGGTCGCCGCTGGTGGTATGTTGTCCCCTTTATTTTCTTATCAATACTAACTTCAGATGGAACCTGAGTATCAGATGGAGTCGTTGGGCACCGACGCCTTTGGGCCCCGGACCAACACAGCCAGAAACAAACTCAAGTACTTCGCTCCAGACCACAAGCCCCGCATGGACTTGGACGAGACAGTCAAGAAGTTCAAGTACTTGTTGGGCTTAACGGACTTGTTCCAGCACTTCATCGATTCCAGGGCCAAGAAAGACCCAGCGTTCATCCAGGTGATGGAGAAATTGGCCGAAGAACCCAAGCAGAAGGTCACAGACGCGTCTCACAGAAGACGCAAAACCGAACGCGAGGAGGACGCCGAGCTTTTGAACGATGAGAAGGCAACTTCCACTATCACTGAGTTCACCGAAAGTCCCGCCTATGTACATGGTACACTTCGTCCGTACCAGATACAGGGTCTCAACTGGCTTGTATCGTTGTATGAAAACAATTTGTCTGGGATTTTGGCCGACGAGATGGGGTTGGGCAAGACGTTGCAGACCATCTCGTTCTTGGGATTTTTGCGCTACTTCCGCAACATCAACGGCCCACACATTGTAATCACACCCAAATCTACCTTGGATAACTGGGCCAGAGAGTTTGCCAAGTGGACTCCTGATGTGCGTGTGTTGGTGCTTCAGGGAGACAAGGACGAAAGACACAACTTGATCACCAACCGTTTGTTGACGTGTGATTTTGACGTGGTGGTTGCTTCGTACGAGATTGTTATCCGAGAAAAATCCTCGTTCCGCAAGTTTGCCTGGGAGTACATTGTCATCGATGAGGCCCACAGAATCAAGAACGAGGAGTCGATGCTTTCGCAGATAATCCGTCTTTTTCACTCCAAGAACCGTCTTTTGATCACGGGAACGCCTTTGCAGAACAACTTGCACGAGTTGTGGGCTTTGCTTAACTTCATCTTGCCCGATGTTTTTGGTGACAGTGACGCTTTCGACCTGTGGTTCACAGCCGAGGATGATCTGAGCCAAGAGGGCAGCGTTATCGCACAATTGCACAAGGTCTTAAAGCCATTCTTGTTGCGTCGTATCAAATCGGATGTCGAAAAGTCGCTTTTGCCCAAACAGGAGATGAACGTCTACGTCAAGATGACAGAGATGCAGAGAAAGTGGTACCAGAAGCTCTTGGAGAAGGACTTGGATGCAGTCAACGGTGCCAACGGCAAGAAAGAGTCCAAGACGCGGTTGTTGAACATTGTCATGCAGTTGAGAAAGTGCTGCAACCACCCATACTTGTTCGAGGGTGCCGAACCCGGTCCTCCATTCACCACCGATGAGCACTTGGTGTTCAACTCGCAGAAGATGATCATTTTGGACAAACTTTTGAAGAAGTTCCAGAAGGAAGGCTCGCGGGTGTTGATTTTCTCTCAGATGTCCAGAATGCTCGACATTTTGGAGGACTACTGTATGTTCCGCGCATTCGAGTACTGTCGTATTGACGGTCAGACGGACCATGCTGACAGAGTACAGGCCATCGATGAGTATAACAAGCCCGGTTCTTCCAAATTCGTGTTCTTGTTGACCACCAGAGCCGGTGGCTTGGGTATCAACTTGACCACTGCCGATATTGTCGTATTGTTCGATAGCGACTGGAACCCACAAGCTGATTTACAGGCTATGGACAGAGCTCACAGAATTGGACAGACGAAGCAGGTCAAGGTGTTCCGGTTCGTCACAGACAATGCTATAGAGGAGAAGGTCTTGGAGAGAGCCACACAGAAGTTGAGACTTGACCAGTTGGTCATTCAACAGGGCAGAAACAACGGCGGTATAAATAACGGTGCTCCCACCGCAGGTAAAGCTGCCTCGAAAGACGAGTTGTTGGATATGATTCAATATGGTGCTGCCGACATCTTCAAGGGCAAGACTGAGGAAGATGACGTGGACGTGGACATTGAGGAGCTTCTCAAGGACTCCAATGCGAAGACCAAAGAACTCAACAAGAAGTATGACAAGCTAGATTTGAATGCCTTGCAAAACTTCACCAATGACGAGTCTGTGTACGAGTGGAACGGAGAGAACTTCAAGAAGAAGGAGCCAACAGCCATTACGAACATTGGGCATGCCTGGATCAACCCCGGCAAGAGAGAGCGGAAAGAAAACTACTCGATCGATATGTATTACAAGGACGTTCTCAGTTCCGGCTCTCGGACAACGCCCAAGAGTGGTCCGCGCCCACCAAAACAACTCAACATCTACGACCACCAGTTTTACCCTCAGAAGTTGTTGGAGTTGCATGATTTGGAGAAGAACTACTACAGAAAGCAGGTCAATTACGTTGTGCCTTTGAGGACTGGAACGGCCAAGGATTTGGCCGAGAGAGAGATGGAGCAGAAACTTGAGCAAGAGGAAATCGAGAACTCCCGGCCACTCACAGATGAGGAGAAGGAGCTCAAGGAGGAGCTTTTGACGCAAGGATTCCACAATTGGAACAGAAAGGACTTCATCCACTTCATCCTGGTCTGCACGAAGTACGGAAGAAACGCCATCTCGTTGATTGCAGCCGAGTTTGACGAAAAGAACGTGGAGGAAGTGCGTGAGTACGCGCGGGCGTTCTGGACTCATTACGAGGAAATTGAGGGCTACGAGAAGTATATCAATCAGATCGAGCTTGGTGAGGAGAAGGTGGCTAGAACCAAGTTGCAGAAGGAGAGTCTTCGCAGAAAGGTATCGAGCTACAGATACCCACTCCAAGAGCTTGAGTTGAAATACCCACCTGCGGCAACCACCAAGAGAACCTTCACCGACGACGAGGACAGGTTCTTGCTTGTGCAAATGTACCGGTTTGGACTCGATAGAGTTGATCTCTACGAAAGAATTCGCGACGCGGTGAGACTGAGTCCGTTCCTCCGTTTTGACTTCTTTTTGCAATCGAGATCGACGGCAGAGTTGTCTAGACGGTGCAGCACGTTGATTGCGTGTGTCACGAAGGAAATTCATCCCAACCTTGCGCCTCCAAAGACGGCGGCCAAGTCTGCCTCCAAGGACAGCGGAGAGAAACGCAAGAAGCCTGCAGCGAAGGGAAGCTCCAAGAAGGCGAGAAGATAGAAATACAAAATGTTCTGTGCTGTTCTATAATTCTATGTAGTTATGCTTTTGTGCCGAGCAACTGCGCGAGTAACGGCTCCATCTGCCTTGGGGTGGTGTCGGACATTATGCGGTCAACCACCTTCCCCAGACCATCGATAACAAACTTCTCAAAATTCCACCGAATGCCGTGGAATCCTAAAGGACCAGCTTTTTGCTCTTTTAAATACGTATACACCGGATGGGACGCCCGACCATTGACTTGCACTTTCTCCAAGATGGGAAACTCGACTCCAAACTTTGCTTTAACAAACTCCTGAATTGACTGGTGAGTATCGGGCTCCTGACCCCCAAACTGGTTGCATGGAAACGCCAAGATTTCTAGTCCCGCCTCATGATACTTGCTGTACAAGTACTGGAGGTCCTCGTACTGAGGCGTAAACCCACATAGAGAAGCCACATTAACAATGAGCACGGTCTTTCCTCGTAGCGACGAGAAGGGGATGACGTTGCCATTGCCATCGTTGGCACTCAACGCGTAAAAGTCTGCCATTTTGATGTTACTCGTCAGAGCTTCATAGCCAGTGTGGTTGCAGTTGAGTGGAGTGACTAGCATCGGGTGGTCACGTGACTTGGTGATGATGTCGGAGCTGGAGGAGCCAAGTACCGATGTGGTGGGGGAGCTTTGTTTTGCAGTCGACGGCAGGGAACTGGTTTCACTGGAGTGGCTTTTTGTTTCATTTTTTTCCCTGCTTTTTTGTCTCCAAGTGGATGTCGTATCGCACAGCATTAATTAGTGGGCTTAGTCAGAAAGGTGGGGAGTAGAGTCAAGGTTGGGATTATAGATAAAAGGAGGAAAATTCGGATACTATCAGAATGAAGGGAGAATGAATTGGCGACACTTCGTCATAGGGGGCAGAGTAATTTAGTGTGGGAACGAATGGAGTCACTATACCAACAATGGCCCGCCCTCATTTCTCCCAGAGAATCCATTCTAGCCAATTGTCCAAGTCAATATTCAATTGTAATAGTTCTTGTGGCCGGCCGGCAATTTGTGTGCCTGACCAATGTCCGAGATCTGCTCCCCGACTTTAAGAGTACGCGTAAGTGGGGTCGCCGGGGCATCATAAGTCCGAGCAACAGCAACAAAAGTCAAACAAATAACATCGGCTCCCTATCGTAATCTACGCCACCCCTTCATTTTTCCGCCCCCTTGAACCCCACTCACAGGTCATTGTGTTGCGGTTGCGAGAAAAAGTCGCTCCCGGGATTTGCCGTATTGGGTCGCTTCCATCACACGATTTTTTGTGCGGATCTCTACCATCACCGACCCATTTCTTTGCTGGTCTTATCTTTCCTTGGTTGCAGTCTCCTCCTTGGTTCCCTTTTTCTCCCCAGCCGAAGTCTGCGGATTTAAGGAATCGCCTCTTTTCCTTTTTCCCGGCCATCGCGGACATAAACACTCAGGAGAGTCTCGGGGTTTATCTTCGCCCCACCTCCACTTTCCTTCCACTATATATTCAACATGTCCTTCAACGTCAACTGGAACACGTTGGAGACCGACTCGTTGAGGAGTTGGACCGTTGACTTGTTGACGGACGCACTCAACCTGGGCAAACGGCCGAACATCCTCGCCTCCGACATCGGCATAAAAGACTTGAACTTCGGCAAAGTGGCCCCAAACTTTGAAATCCTTGAGATTGGCGAGTTGGGCAGCGACCGTTTCCGGGGCATCTTCAAGATCACCTATCTGGGCGACTTCCACTTGACTCTACATACAAAAGTCCAGGCGAACCCGCTCAAGATATACAGCGACAATTCACACGAAAAGGAAGTCTCGTCCAGTGCGTTCGTCACCCCCGACTTCCTTTTGTCCGCAGATCCCTTCAACATTCCCATGGACTTGAAGCTCAGCGACATCAAGATCTCGGGCATTGGCATCATTGTT
The DNA here is from genome assembly GCA_023158955.1 of Sungouiella xylosa. NCBI lineage: Eukaryota > Fungi > Ascomycota > Pichiomycetes > Serinales > Metschnikowiaceae > Sungouiella > Sungouiella xylosa. The sequence continues at coordinate 1,825,789 of JAHWDG010000001.1, read as the reverse complement.
TTCTCCAAGACGAAGGGCCTCACACTCGTATTCCGTAATGATCCTTTGGATTCGATTAAGGTCAGCTCGACTTTTGACACAGTTCAGGTGTTGGCTAACTTTTTGCAGAAGCAGATTGAGCACCAGATTCGAGAGCTTTTTAGAGAAACGCTACCCACTTTGATCCACAAGGTCTCGTTGAAGTACACCTCTTCCATGGACAACAATGACATCATGGACAACTTGAAGGGACGTTTGGGTCCTGAGACCCACTTCAACACCTTGGACTCGTTGGAGCTCGAGCACATTTCGCCAAGCAGCCTTGGCAAGTTGGTCAGACTTTACGACTCGCGCGAAACCTTGAACTTCAACGTGCCCAAGTTCAAGAAGATCGTCCAGCGCAACCACTTGGAGAAGTTCAACAAGAGCATGTACCCCAACTTGGCCAGCTCCTTGTACTCGAGATTGGACATGTCTATGAGTGGCACCTCCACGCCCAGCAACAGCATCCCAGTGGATCTCATTGTGAAGAACGACTACAGACGTGTGGACGAGATTCTCACTGGCATCACCGACATCCAGGCCAAAACGTATGCTGCAACTAATGACCGCAAGCCTGCGCACCGCAGGAAAATCAAGTTGCGCAGTCGGTCCAAGAAGGTCAAGGAAGAGGAGCCTCCCAAGACGTTCGCTGCGGCCAAGATGTCGGCGTCCAACACTGTGTACTTAGATGCCGTGTCCGACACGTCCACCGCAATGAGCGAGGAAGGCAGCACGTACATTGAACAGCCCACGCCCAAGAAGGCGCAGGCGAGTCCGATGGTGCGCCCCCCACTCAACCCTCACCTTGCCTCGAGCAAGTTTGCGGCGTGTCCTTCGCCTTTGAGCTCCAACTCGTCGTTTGTTGGAGGTGTGGGCCTTGGCAACTCGTTCTTCAACATTGCCAACGCACGCACGGTGTCGGCGTCGCCGTTGAGAAGAGAGACCATGCCTGACGAAGAGATGAAGTTGAAGGTGAAACGGTCGATCAACCGTATAGACGTGAAGCAGATCAACGAGAAGCTTCAGCAGCACATGAAACCTAACGAGAAGCCCGGGCGGCAGTTCAGCGAGAAGCGTGGGGAAACGATTCAGGCCTACGAGCTTCCCCCACCTCCGTACCACCAGCTCCACCGGGTTTAGCTGACGACTTATGAGATTATTTATTCTGTGTATATATGGGACATATATATGGTATTTGGATGAAGTAGAAAGGCGTGTCAATCCCATGATAGGCAGAAAGTTATGATAGGCGAGTGCAATTAACAAGCCGTTGGTGCTTAACTACGCGACGTGCGGGGATCAACTTTGAATCCGGCCATGAACGCCGATGTTATCGGCTGCAAGGGTTACTAGGTGATTTTCAATTAGAGTATTCACTTTTTTTTTATAGCTCAGACGACTATTCGCGTGCCAAATCACAGAAAGTGGAGGGAGTTTCTTTTCTTCAGGATAGGACAATAGCAGCCTTGCATTGGGCGCCCAGGGTGTAGGCATCGCGTAAAAATAGACTGACCACATAGTATTTTGAAACGGATCAGGGAACAAGAATTGTGCGTTGAATCAAAGACGAAGTCTGCTCTGATCCCCCAATTAAGTGTATTCAAGTGCCCTTCTCCTTCGATCAAATAAGCTACGAGGCCCTAGTGATCGCACTGCCCAGGCAGCAACAGGTCCGCAATTTGACCACAGAATTAGTCCACCGAGCAAAAAAGGTCAAACTCCGACAGAGCAGTGCCTAACCTATCCCTAAATCGAAATTTCTCTCTTCTCCCCAAATCGCTCCTCGTCTTTTCCAGCCCATCGAGCAGACTAATAAGTGCCTGTGCAGGTGGTCGCCAGTCCGCCCATACCAACTTCTTCTCACAGCCTCGAAATCAGCAAATCAGCAGCTCACAGCTCTGCCATAGAAGATTTCAGCACGCCAAAGTCTTCATACTTCCTAGCACACCCAACCGTGGTTGTCCTCGACTGAGCGTGCGAATAAAAATACTACACCGCCTCTTCTCTCGCTCATGACCTTCGGCAGCTTCTTGGACATCTGCGAGAAAACAGGGCTCCCGCTCTGTTCTGTCGTGGGCGCCGCCAACGCCACGTCGCCGTTTTCCGTCGGTGTGGTGGCCAAATGCTACGCCAGACCCGTGGAGTTGGCCAACACCTTGATCTTCCAGGTCGGCAACGCCTTCTTGCACTTTCTCTCGCTCATAGTGTTCTTGATGATCATCTTCAATATCCGCATCAAGTACACCGCCATCGGGCGCCTGGAGCTCTTGGCGTACTTCTACTTGAACATCGCGTTGGCCATCAACTCCTTGGTGGTGGACTGCGGCGTGTCTCCGCCAACCTCGGCCAGTTATGCTTACTTTGTTGCTCTGCAGATCGGCTTGGCCTCGGCCGTGTGCATGTGCCTCTTGTACAATGGCATCGTGTACTTCCAGTTCTGGGAGGACGGACTGCGCAAGTCGCTTCTGGCCATGTGGACGGTGAGTTTCTTGTGGTTTGTCGTCAACTTCATTGTGGCGTTGGTGACATTCAAGTCGTGGGGCACTGCGTTGGACGCCCGCAAAACCACCGTGCTCTTCACCGTAGCCTACGTGTTGAATGCAGTGGTGTTGGCCTCGTACGTGGTTGCGCAGTTGATCCTTGTGTTTTTCGCGTTGGACTCGTTGTGGTCGTTGGGCGCCATTGTGTTGTTTTCGTTTTTCTTTGTGGTGGGCCAGGTGATTCTCTACGTGTTCCACTACCAGGTGTGCGAGGGCACCAGCCACTACACCGACGGGCGCTTTTTCGCCACCATGTGCAACCTCTTCGCTAACATGATGGTTTACAAGTTCTGGGACATGATCACCACCGAGGACTTGGAGTTTTCTGTGGCCAACGTGGAGCAGGGTGTGTCTGCGTTTGGCGACCAGGAGAAGCGCCAGAGCCAGTATTTTTCTTAGTGACAGTGCCCTACTCTCTTAAGTGACGGTGCCAGTGCTCTCTTATCCAGCACTCTTCTCAGTGCTATGATAGATGCACAGGACTGGATCGCTGTGCATAGCATAGGTGTCAGATGAGTGGTCCGTTCGACCACGGTTGACTCGACGGTGGGTTCTGCCCACATAGGAATACAGAGGGCCCCGCCCTGGTTAGTGAGTGCGTGTAGGAGGATGTGAGTGGTTCTCAAAACTAGGGGTCATTGGTCGGTCAGTTCAGGCGTTGACACACCGAATGTCTAGGAGCAGGCATCATTGTCCCGCAAATTCATGGACGAGGGATGCTTTTCATTTCGTTGAAACAGGACGCTTTTTACTTTAACACCTCCACATGGCTACACCTTGTTGTTTGTCTCCACCGGTTCATCTAACATCGGCAAGTCTGGGCCCAGGCGCCACTTTCTGGACCCAGGAGCTACCTGAATGCACAGTCAGGACCCACCTACGCCATTACAATAACGAATATAATTTGATTTACTCCAAGAACTATGTGAGCAAAGAGCCCGGCATGTCCGATAGTTTGAGATCAAGTCAGAGATTACTACATCAGCCTCCGGTGGCCGAAACTGGATGGCTTATCGTCTTAACTACAGTTTTGCGGATCATTACTCGGCTTATTGCATTCTCACTCGGGTTGTGGCCATTGGATTTACTCTATCTTGACCTTTCATACGTTCCAGGTGACTTCTTCAACCTTCGACAGTTTTGTACTTCATTGAGGAATTGAGGAGGAAAGACTTCACGCCATTCAGGCCTTCCCTCAATTTTTTTTCTTTTATTTTATTTTCAACTATTTTGGCGTATCTGTTAACAATGGTGGTCCAACCTGTAGGCTGTCGTTTGAGAGAAGAACGCCGCCACTGAAAAATTTTCACCCGCCGCCGAATCTCCCCGTTGTTGTCATTGTGCTTCTTGCATCTGACAATTTTGTGCCCAATGTTGACTTCTAGTGTTGATGTCTAATATTAGCTGGCCAAAACAGTGCTAGCATCGGGCAAAGCAGTATGACGTCAGTAGTCCGACCCACTCAAATTTTCATCTCTCGAGCCCCTAAGCGGCCATTGCCACTCTCGCCAAAGAAACCAAGCCAAAGTTTACTTAAAATATTTTTCCGATCAACGCCGAGTCGGCTGCACGGTCTAACCGAAGTGACAGGTCGGACCTTCCGCGCCCCAACCACCGCCCAAGCTTTAAAATTCTCCAACGAGCTCAATTGTCGTCTTTGTTTAACTTCCTCATATTATTCTTCCAATTCTGCCTCACATTCTATTTATGTCACGACTGCCGTCATGCGCATGTCATCCCAGGCTGTGCCACCAGCACTAGGCAATAAACGTAGAACAAGCATATTTCCCCCAATTCTCGTATTCTCGCCCGAATTGTCAACACTAATTCGCCCCTATCGACCCTTCCATTTCTTCCGCTCTCACAAAACTACTAACTACATCTTTTCTTCCCCGCCTCTGGTCTGTATATGCCATCCGTACCATAGAGCGCGGACACTACATCAACAACATGGCAGCGCAACCCAAGACCGAAGGGTCCAAGTTGTTGGAGCTGGACGCGATCCAGAGCTTTTTAACCAGCGACGCGGCGTTGGACGTGCTTTTAACCCGGCTCAAGCAGTCCATCAACACCGGCGACGAGATCGCCAAGTACGTCAAGAAGAAGGCCATGATCGAGGACGAGCACTACACGCAGTTGAAGAAGTTTGCCGGGCACGTGCGCGGCCTGCTCAAGACCACCAAGAACTTGAAGACCGACGTGTTTTCCGCCAAGTTCGACCAGGTGGTGGAGTTTGACGAGAAGCTCCACGGCGTCGGGTCCAGCTACGTCAAGGCGTTGAACGTCATGTACGACGAGTTGGTGTCGTTGGTGAACATGGTGGCACGGTCGAGAAAGACCATCAAGGACGAGAGCAAGCGCAAGGAGAAGGACTGTGCCGATGCCATTGCGTTGGCCGAGAAGGCCAAGCAGAAGTACTACCACTTGTGCGACGACTTGGAGAAGCTCAAGACGTCGGACCCCAACAAAAAGCTGTTTTTGAAGAACAAGACCGCGGAGCAGCAGGAGGACGAGTTGCAGCGCAAGGTGGATGCCGCCGACCAAGACTACCGTCTGAAGGTGGGCACGTGCAAGAAGTTGAAGGACGAGATGTTGATGATCCACCGCCCGGTCAACCTGAAGAAGTTGATGAACTTGATCTTGGAGATGGACGTGGCCATGAACGTGCAGTTGCAGAAGTTCGCCACGTGGACCGAGACCCTCATCATGAACCTGGGAGTGCTCATCTCGCCCATTCTGGCGGGGAAGCCGTCGATGAAGTCCATTGTCGGCGGCATCGACAATGACTTGGACTTGTTCACCTATCTTCTGAAGAACTCCAAGGCCCCGGCCAACAGGGCGTTGGTTCCGGTGGAGTACACAGCGCACCCGTCGTTTGCCAAGAGCGTTAAGCCAGCCAAGCCGTTTTTCAACAATGCGCAGAAAAACAGCCACATGAACGTCGCCCCCAGCTTGGGCCTGACGCCAACGCCGGTCAACAACGCTCCTCCCATGCCCCCTGCACACGAAGCCAATACCGCCGACAAGTCGCCGCCCGTGGACGCCTCGGGCTTCCAGTACAGCTCGTTGGATCCGGGTAACAACCAGGAGTTGACCGGGCCGCGGTCGTTGAGCCAGATGACGCAGCACGCACAGCCCACGTTCGGGGTCTCCATCGAGGAGGTGATCCAGTTCGCGGGCATCGACAACGTGCCGCTCGTGGTCAAGCGCTGCATCGACGTGATCGAGAGCTACGGCCTTGACATCGAGGGCATCTACCGCACCAGCGGCAACAAGGCGTCCGTGCAGCTGTTGAAGGAGTCCATCGACGCCAACTTCGCCAACTACTTGCTCATCGGCAACAACATCGACCCGGACAATGTCATGGACGCGGAGATCTACTGCACGGCGTCGCTCCTCAAGATCTACTTTGCCAGCTTGCCTGAGCCGCTCTTGACCGAGGAGTACTACCAGTCGTTCATCGACACCGTCAAGTCTGCAGACGAGTCGTTTATCGCCAAGAAGTTGCACCACTTGGTGTTCCACCTACCCGACGGCGCCTACTTCACCTTGCGCGCGCTCATCTTCCACCTCAACCGCGTGGCCGCCAGCCAGAGCGTCAACCGCATGAACGCCAAGTCCTTGGCCATCATCTGGGGGCCTGCTATTCTCAGCGACAACTCCATGTCGCCGCAGGACCTCAGCTACAAGAGCAAGGTGGTGGAGGAGTTGATGCTCATTGCCAACGAGATCTTCGACACCGACTAGTTGCGCCAGTTGAGTGATATCCGAGACTATGACCACCGCGAGACTTCCGCCAGTTTACTGGACTCCACCAGTGGGTGAGATTCCACGGCAGTGACACTGCCGTTCACCGCCGGGTCCTAATCGTCCAGGCCTCCTGGGCTCTACACATTTACGCAATCCACAGAGTCACGATTAGTACATAAGCCCCCCGGGCCCGCCGCGCGGCCCGTACCGCCCGTATCCGTCGCGATCCCGGTCGCGCTCCCGGATGTTTTTGGAGAAGTTGAACCGAGGCGGCTTGGCGATGTGCGTGGCCGCGAGCTGCTTGACCTTGAAGTTGTTTTTGTACGCAAACTCCTTCTCGGCCTTCTCGCGCTCGCGCCGCTGGTCCTCCTCCTGTTTGAACGCCTCTTCCTCCTGTAGCTGTTTGGCGTAGTCCTCGTCGCTGATGCCCTCGATTTTCCGCTTGATATCCCGTAGCTCGACCTTCAAGATCTCGTGAAATTCCGGCGAGTCGATGATCTTCTCTTCGATGTCCTTATCCACGATGTTGACGATGCTGCTGCCGTCGGAGTTGTTGCTGATGACCTCGCCCTGGATCAACGCGCCCATCTTGCCCCTGTTTTTGACAAGGATCGTGGGGTCGTTTTTGACCTTGCTCTCGACCATGAGTTTGAGCTTTAGTAGCAAGTTCTTGTGGGTCTGCGAGTCCTTGAAGTTTTCTAGAAGCAACTTGCGCTGGTTGTCGAACGAGCCATTCTTTTTGTAGATGTGTGCTAGCTGCTTGTGGTCAGTCACCGCCGTTTTGTCCTCTGGCATCCTGTGCTAGATTTGGGAGGGTGGTGATTTGGGTATGTTGTTGAGAGTAGTGCAGTATCGGTTACTGCATCCTGTCCAGGTTGCCTATCTCATCTTGACCTTCGGAATGAGATGTTCTCTTCCTAAGATACTGCTCTTGAAACTATCCTCAAGAGCTCCTCTTGTAAAACTATTGTGTAACTTCTGTGAAACAATTGTTCGACATCTGTAAAACAGCTATGAAACAATTGTGAGACATCTATGAAACAATTGTTTGACAAATCAAATATATAAATATGGCCCGGAGATTTTACCAGTGGTCATTCACAATATCAACATATCTTGGTGATCAAGGCTTTCTTCCTTTGAGAGACATTACACGCTACAAAAGTATCTCTCAACCAAGGTGCAGACCTGCACACGAGCTTTATACTCTAACAAAAGTAGTTACTTGATAACTTCTCAGTGGAGTGTATGTGGAGTAACTAGACCTACCACCTATGAAGAGGATACTACAGTTTCCCAGCGCGGAACGACCAACAAAAATCGTAAAGTCCCATTTAGGGTCCGGTACGGTGCCAATGCCACCGCTTACCAGAACACAGCTCGTTGTAGCGAGCTCAGGTCCCAAAGGGACCTCGAACATCAACGAGAAGTTCGAAAAGATCGTTTCCATGCTCAAAAACGAAGCCCACAAAGTCATCCGCGGTGATCGTGTGAAACGTTCCTACGCAGCCATCCAGCGAGATGTGCAGCTGGTGATGTTGTACAAGCACTCCGAACAGGCCAGACTCGCGGACTGGCTACTCAATACCATTGATTCGTACTTCACCGAAGAAAACATCCGCAGGCTTGTGATAAAGAATTACGGCTTCCCGGATTCAGACACGGACGAGTCGGCTCTGGTTTTCATAGTCGACTTTCTCGAGGGCGTCAAAGTGTGGGGCGACCGCATGGACAAACTTCTGAAGTTGTTTGTAGCCCTCGATCGCTCCTACCTCTACCAGCACCCCAAGAAGCGGACCCTCAAAGATCATGGAATGTCCCTGTTCGCTCGGAGCGCATTGTATGCCACCGGAAACTCCATCCAATATACTGGCTCACCGGAATGGTCCGCGTTTGGCCAGCGCTTGTTTAAATGTTGCGAGCATATTCACCTCTCAACACGAAAACTCTATGCTGAACAAGACGTGGACGAGTTTGAGGACGGCGATCGCATCGATGAATCCGAGCGGTTGTTGGCTGAGATTTTCACGGCGTTGTTCGGTTTCGAAAAGCTCGACTCGGTGCACTGTGGAGCCCGTATTCTGAGCGTCTTTCTGACCAATTACAAGCAGCTCCGGGAGACGTGGACGGAAGACTCCGAGAGCTACGTGTGCAAGTTGTTGAACGCCTTGAGCTCAGATAAGGCTATTTTGAAGAAGTGCTGCGTCGACCAGGACACCGAGAGGGGGATCTTCAACCCGTTGAAGTGGGACTTGATCTTTTCTGACTTCGTCGACGTGATTGAGCCGTCCATGTATCAGTTAGTGGAGAACAACGGCAACTATTACTTCGTCACGCTTGAGGAGCTCACGAAAGCTGCGGACAGCACTCATTCAACAAGCTTCTTTGACCAGCTCGTGTACGTTTGGGGCAAGCACATCTGTGAGAGAACCGAGGAAATCATCAAAAAGAGTCGTGATTCCGAGTCGCTGATGATTGAGCCATTGGTGCGGTTGTGGGTTTTGCTAGAGAACGTGTGCTCGTCCTGCAAAGAAAGCGAGCGGTTGAGTTTTGAGCTGAGAGCTGCCATTGGCAAAGCGGTAACGAATCCGGAATTCAACCGCTACGTTTTGTCGCAGTTCTCCAAGTACTGCGATGGGTTCTTGAAGCAAAGCAAGCCCTCTTCGGATGCAATTCACACATTCACATTCATGGTATGCCAGGTTTTCAAACTCTTACCCAACAAGGGCGAGTTCCTTGTGATTTACGAGCGAGATGTTTCCAAGCGGTTCCTCATCAAGAAGAACTTCAACTTCGACCTGGAGAAAATCGCCCTCGACATGTTTGTGGAATTGGTGGGCTCGGGAGACGAGACGCTCAACTTGCGGTCGATGTTCAGCGACATAGAAAAGTCGCTCGACAATTATCAGTCGCTTCACACCATTTCGAACCCACGCATCGATTTCAATGCCATGGTGCTTGAGCAGAAATTCTGGCCCGAAATTCCCAAACAGGGCAACGAAACTTTCATTCCAGAGTCGTTAAGCCTGCTTCTCAGCGAATTTTCAGCTGCGTACGCCAGTGAGTCCGACAAGTCGAAGTTGCATGTACTCGACTGGACGAACTACTCATTGCACCAGATCACGTTGAGCGTGGCATTTTCCAAGGGCACAAAGGACTTGATAATGAACTTGCTTCAAGCCACAGTTTTGTTGCTCTTTGAGAATGCAGATGTCCTTTATTTCCAGGATCTCTTGAGCGTGACCAACATGGACAACAAGCTTTTAAGCAGGGTTTTGGCGTCGTTGAGCACGGATAAATACCCAATTCTACGAAGGGATCACGAAAGTGTCACGTTCAACCAGTCATTTTGGGAAAAGCTGCTGGTGATTCGCCTCAGCATGGGCCGTGATAAGGAGGCCGCACTCGACGAAAACGCCATGAAAAAGATCGCCAAGAACAGGACCTCGGAGATCCGCGCGGCGTTGGTGCGTGTGATGAAGGAGAAGAAGAGATTGACGTACATGGAGCTCCTTGCAGCCACCAATAACGCCCTATCGCTGCCCTGTCTTGTGAACGAGATGAAGAAGCAGATCGACTACTTGCTCGAGCTGGAGTTCTTGCTGCGTGCAGAAAACTCCAACGTGCTTAACTACGTACCGTGACAATGCCATTCTGTGTATGTATTATGTAGTGGCCGTCTACACTGGAATATCCTCGGGGTCTGGGTTGTAGACCCAGCGTTCGCCGAAGTATGGGATCTTCTGGTAGAAGGTCTTCTGGAACAATGGCCAGTTCTCGGTGAAGGTGGCCACGGCGCAACCGGCGGCAGCGCCCCAGAACACCATGTCACCACCGTAAGCTCTGACTGCGGCGAAGTTGATGCCAGACTTGGCGACCTTGTAGGCAGGGCCTTTAATGTACTGAAGTTAGTAGGCTGAAGAATATCACGACTAGTGCGGAACGGTAAACATACGGAAACCATGTTGTAGTTGTAGGTGAAGATGATTTTAAGGTGCGCGGTAATTGGACAGTTTCCGGTCACGTGATTTGTGGGCCAGAGGGCCAACATGAGGAGATGAGAGATATTGAAGACAGGATGAAATGAAATGAGGAAATGGAAGGCAATGGTGTTGTTGTGCTTATTTCATCTGATTACTCACTTCTCTTTCCGTTGGTTTTGCCTGAACGTCTGGTGCCTCTCTACCAATCTATATCAAACATGTATGCATTACTTACAGAACAGTGCCGCCGCATCCTCTAATGATTTTCCATGTGTTCTAGTACTAGTCCCGTGAGTGCAACCTTACCTGACACCACACTGACCGGTCAACCCGGTAATATCAGAACCAGAAGCCAGCAATACCAGCAGCACCAGCAGCACCAGTAAACCGATAATTTCGGTCCAGCCTGGTCTAACTTCCACTGACAGCTCAACTCAACACGCATCAGGCTGCGAGAGAATGTAGTCGATGGTCTGGCCCACGGTCTTCAACGAGTCGGCCTCGTGGTCAGGAATCTGGATGTTGAACTCGTGCTCGACCTCCATGACAACCTCCACCACATCCAACGAGTCGAGGCCCAAGTCCTGGACGTACGAGGACGAGTCCTGGATCTCTTTGCCGGCGACCTTGTCGTAACCTTCCAACAACTCGTAGATTCTGTCCTTGGCGAGGTCTCTCGTCAACGCAGGGAAGCCAGCATAGAAGCGGATGGCCTGGGGTCTAGCGACGGTCTTGGCAACGGGCGCTCTCAACGCCGCGGAAAAGACAGATCTGAACATTGGTGGTGAGTTGAATGTGAGGAATCTTAGTGGTTCTCGGGCGGTACATGCACTACCCAGCGAGAGGAAGAAAAGATAAAGAGAAGAAGGAAAGGATAAACAGAGAGAAATGAGAAGAGTAGGGGTGACCTAGAGAGAGGCGAAAAAATATTCAGAATGCACTTTTCCTTCAACTGGCGCAATTTTGTTTCCCTCCGGTGCCTGTTACTACACCCTCTCTGCAGTCACGCACATTTTTTCAACTACAATGTTCAGAAGTGTCTTGGGCCCCAGGCTCGGGATGGCATTTCGGGCCAATGTTGCGCCGCTTCTGTGGTCTGCGCCCATGCGTCTAGCCGCTCGCTTTCCCCCGGCACCCGTGCCCAGCTTGGCCTTCCAGAAAGGGTACGCTACGTTGAACCAGATTAAAAGCGGCAGCCACGTCAAGCCTGTCAAGCCGTACAAGTCCAAGGCGCCGCACTTGCAGACAAACCCGTTCAAAAAGGGCGTGGTGGTGCGTGTAATGATTGTCAAGCCGAAGAAGCCCAACTCGGCCCAGAGAAAGTGCTGCAGAGTGCGGCTCACCAACGGCAACGTGGTGCTGTGCTTGATTCCGGGCGAAGGGCACAACTTGCAGGAGCATCACGTGGTGCTAGTTCGGGGCGGGCGTGTCCAGGACTTGCCGGGTGTCAAGTACCGGTTGGTGAGAGGGGCCTACGACTTGGCCGGCGTGGCCAACAGAACCACGTCGCGGTCCAAGTACGGCGTCAAGCGGCCGAAGGAGTAATCTTGTATATAAAAGCATGAGTTGTAACGTTGTAGGTCAGCGCTCGAACTTGCGCCCGCTGGCGGTCTTGCGATTCTCCACCACCTTGCCGTCGTCGTCGACGTTCTCGGGCTTGGCGCGGTTCAACACCTTCAAGAACTCCTTGACGCGGAACCGCATTCTCAGGTGCATGTACGCCTTGGCACACTTGATGTGGTAGTGGAAGTAGTTGCGGAAGAACTGGATGTGCGAGATGCAGTTCTCGCGGCGGTCGCCAGGGGTCAAGTGGCGTGGGAACAACACAAACGTCACGTAGCCCTTGTTCTCGTTCTCGTGTCGGCGGTCAACCACGCTCTGGATGTCCAACGGCGCTTCCTTGTGCGAGTACAACACCTGCGGCGCAGTCTGCACGGATCTTTTCCTGGCGTCGACAAACTCCTGCAAAAACACCTTGCCGAAGATCTTGTCCGTCTCGTCCTTGAAGATCGTGGAGAAGATCACCGTCACCCGGTCAAACGACGGCTTGATGTAGATGCTCTCCTCCTCTCCGCGGTACTTGATCACCAAAACAGGCTCGTTGAATAACTCCGCCTGGATCTCCTCCGCGTACGTGTTGGAGCCTGCGTACTGCTGACTTAGTTCGTCGTAGCGCTGGAACGCTTTCTCGAACACCGACGCAATCGCGTGTCTTTTGAGCAAGGCCAACTCGTCAATCACATGCTGTTTTTGTTCGTCGGACTGCCCCTGCGCGGCTAACGCCCGCGTGTCCAAAACAAGCGAGTAGTTGTAGCCTGGCTCGATGTCGGAGGCGATGGTCAAAAACGACGAAAACTGAGCGTACTTGCCGCCCAAGTACTCGACCACGCCGTACTTGAGCAAGTCCTTCCAGCACTGCAAGTATATGGAGACCAACAACACCTCCTTGTCGTCGGGCAACGTGGAAATGTGGTAACCGGTGAAGTCAAAGTCGCTGATGATTCTGTCCAAGGACTTGACGGCCGCCTCGGGCGACGGGAAGATCCGGTCGCTTAACGTCTGCTGGATCAAGAGGTTGCTCAGATCGAGTTGCAACATGTTGATGCAATTGAGTCCGACTTGGTGGTGGTTACTCCTAAGGTGCGGACCTGCAGGTCGGTGAGTAGGCGACCCCAGAACAACCGAGTTGAGTGAAAAACGATTTTAGATTTGAAAAGTTCGTCAGAGGAATTTGAAAAGGTCGGCCGATTGCAATTGAGTTGTTTTTGTCCGCGGTGGGCTATCAAGATGGAATTGACGTCGGACCTTGACGAATCCTTCCATAAACAATCATGTAGTGAACACGGTAATTGGATTGATTGTTTCTCATGCTTTTCTACTGTCACCTTTCTGATATCAAGCTCCTTTTACAGCATCCCTGCATTCCGTTCTTTGCTTGCCTTTTTTGGAGCGTTGTCCGTCCCTGCTTGTCCCTGTAAGTTCCTGTGCCGGCCATTGGATAAGCCCACTATTGCCACCAAGGTTCAAGCGGTGGCTTGGATGACTCCCTCATCCAAACCGTGGTTTATTGTCACGAAATTACACGGTCCCTTTTTGACAATGGGAGCTTTTCCAAAAATCAGCAACATTCCACTTGATCAACAAAATGATGCGAATCGAAGATCCATGTCAAGATCCCGAACGATCCCAAAATTACCAAATCCACTAAGATCAAAATCCATAGAAAATAACGCGCCGAAGGAGTCGAAGTCACTCTTCACCTGCCTCAGCCTCAGACTTTCCTATTTTCGGTGACCGTGATGCTCGCTAATTTTAGAACCGTACTGAATAGCCCATACTACATGTTGAGATACGCTATTGCAGCCAGCGTCCTGGCTGCATCGATTTTGGTATTGTTGCCCGTGAACCCCTGCCTTGCACTCAACATCTACCTTTTGGTTGTCCATATCTTTGTGATTGCCTTTGCGGTTGCTCTGGCCGCCGTTCCCAGCGGCCACAAAAACGACGCCTCCAGTTCTGTCTACCTGTGACTACAAGCCCGAGTAAATAATTATATTACAAAGATGCCGTGTGCACGAGTGCCACTAATGTACACCAACTGCCCAGTCACGCGGTCAGCGAGAAAAGCGCAGGTTGGCCAAGCCCCCTCTATGCAATGCGGGGGCGTTGACCTTGCCTCGGAGCAAAGACTGGACGTTCTCCCTGTCCTTGGCGGCGCCGGCGACCGCCACGTTGCCCGCGAGCTTGGGCGGGCGCAGCTCGGTGTTCTCCTTCTTGTTCTCCTGCAAACGCGTGGTCACCACCTCGGCCATGTGGGGGTCTATGTCTCTATACTCTTCGAGCCACGGCGACAATAGGAGCACGTCGTACAGGGGCCGGAGGTCGGCGTTCTTGTTCAAGCAGGAGCGCACGAACATCTGGGCAGCTTTGGAGAAGTAATGGTCGTCCAACTTGGGCGGCTCGCCGTCCACGATGGCCTTGAGCTGGGAGAAGATGTTGTCGAAGGTCTCGGGCGGGTAGGGGTATCTGCCGGCGGCCACCTCCAAGAGGGTCAAGCCCAAAGACCACACGTCGGACTGCACTGAGTAGGTGGCGTCCTCGGGGTTTTTCGTCTTGATGCGCTCCGGGGCCATGTACGACTGGCAGCCGATGTTGGTCTTGGCCAAGGACGCGACCAAGTTGCCACTGACGCCAAAGTCGCACAACTTGACCTTGCCGAGGGTGTTGACCAAGATGTTGGTGGGCTTGACATCGCGGTGGATGATGTTGTGGTCGTCTTTCAACTGCTTCAAGCCACAGATGACGCACTCGGCGATGTAGGCCAAGCACGCCTCGTCGTGGATGCCGTCGCCGTAGATCTTGTCGAGCGAGCCGCCGTCCATGTACTCCATGCACATGTACACGGCGCCCTCGACGAAGAAGGCGCCGTAGAAGTCCACGATGTACGGCAGGTTGCACTTGTGCAACACCTCCAACTCCATGAGGATCTGGGTGAACTTGGTCTCCTCCAACTCCAACCGCACCTCCTTCATGGCCATCAACACGCCCGTGGGCTTGTGCAACACCTTGGACACTGTGCCGTAGTTGCCGCGGCCCAACTCCTCCAAGAACTGCAACTCCGCCAACAGAATGTGGAACGACGACCCCAGCGAGAAGTCCACGCCCTCCAGGTGCAACGACGCTTTGCCCGCGAAGTTGAGCGACCCGGACTTGATGTCCACGTACTTGCTGTAGTTGGCAAAGAGGCCCTGCAAGCGCGGGGCCGCCACCTCGCTGCTGTCTACGGGTCCCGGTGCCACGGACTCCGACAACGCCAACTTGAAGTCGGGCTTGTTGCGGCGCTCGCTGAGGCGGCGCGCGAGTCCGGGGCCGACGGGCTCGCCCACGTCCTTCATCAGGAGCTTCATTCCGCGTCGCTGGGACAACAGCGGCTTCTTGGCCAAGTCGGTCTTGTGCGGCGGCAGCGACGGCACCTCCGGGGGCGCAGATGCCAGAGGCACGAGAGGCACGTGCGTCGGTACTGGCGGTAACGGCTTGGACGGCGCCTGCGGCGTGCTCTGGCGCTTCTGCTGAAATGCCATGAGCCGGGCGCGGATGTCCGTGTTCAACTGGCCGTGGGCCGCGAGCGGCGGCAGGTGCGAGCCGTCATGCACGGCGAGGCGCTCCATGCGGGCCGCGGCGTCCGCGGCGTCCTTATCGTCGGACATGGCGATAGGGGCGGCGGGTATCAAAGTCGGGTTCCGAAACGAGAACGGGACGTGCTACGAAGTCTCGGTCTCGGGTCAGCGATTTATTCCGACTGTCTGAGAGTCTGAGAGTCTGCTGAGAGTCCGAGAGTCTGCTGAGAGTCTGTTCTGAGAGGGTGTTCTCTCTGACCCTGGCTGAGTTGTGATCTTCTGTCGTCCGTGTGTCTCGGTCCTTTCGGAGTAGTGTTTGTATTTCGCCCGTTTCAACCTACTTTGCAATCGCGGGCGTTCCGAGGGCGTGCAATGGGCACGTGTCAAGGAGAGAAACCACCGTTCGTGGAAGATGAGTAGTAGGGCGTAGTAACCGGCAGGTTCGCGCGGGCGGGCAGATTGCGAGCACAGTCGGCCTCCAGAGCAACTATTCGCCGTTACGTTTCGACCGTTGTTTGGACTGTTCCGTTATCGATTCATTTCCTCTGCGGTTGGTGCGCGGTCTTACTGTATCTGCTCATCACATGTGCCCTTCCCATCGCCATATTCATCCCTCCACTTCACTGTACTTCATCTTCTGTATTTATTTTAATATTAATCTATTGATATAGATGCCTATTTCTTTCTTTCTTTCTTTCTTTATTTCTTTGTTTCTTTATTATTTATTTCCTGCTTTCTCTTTCGACGTTTCGCTCGTTCTCGCCCTCTTCCTTCTCTCACATAACGCTCACTATCTTTCAGCTTGGATATATTTGTTCAATTACCGTACAAACCTTTTTGTAACACTTCCGTTAAATTTATCGTTATTTCGTTATTTGCTCCTTTCTCTTCCCTTCTTCCTCCTTCCTTTCATCAGTTCCCTCACCTTCTTCTCTCCTCCGGTCTGCATGGTCGAATCTCACGTCATGGACTCGGCGATCCATGTCCAGATCTCCGACTACGACGTGTACCGACTGCCGCCGACGCGCCTCGACCAGCTCTCGGCGCCTCACGTGCCTGTGATCCGCGTCTACGGAGCTCTCCGGGTCCGCCTGACCCGCGACTTGGCCTACTCTGTCACCGTCCATGTCCACAACTACTACCCGTACGTGTACTTGGAGTGCCCCGGAACGGCGGACGCGGCGTATTTGGACCTGTTTCGACTGTTCCTCGAGGCGCAGTTGGCCGAGTCGTTCCGCCGGAGACGCGACGACGACTCCGACGACGAAGTAGAAGTGCCCGGGCCCTCGCGCTTCGTGGCCGCCGTAGAATTCTGCAGAGGCGTGCCCATGTACGGCTACCACGTGGGCTACCGTGTGGTGGTGAAGGTGCTGCTTCTCCTGCCCCGGATCAAGACCAGACTCACCCGGCTCATTGGAGAGGGCTCCATAGACTTTGCACCGGTGGCAAAGAAGCGCAGTCTTGCCATCTACGAGGCCCACATCAACTACTTCTCCCAGTTTTTGGCCGACTACAACTTGTACGGGTGCGGCTGGCTCGAGCTCGCCCACTGCCACTTTCGGACACCTTTGGCCTACGACTCCGTGCCTCTAGACCCGCTCAAGGAGTACTTGGCCGCCCACGTAGCGCACAACAACGTGCTCAACCCCGCCAAGTACCCCAGGATGGCGAAAACCACGTTGGAGATCGACGTGACCGTGGGCGACATTCTCAACCGGTCCCGCCTCCACCAGAGCCACATCCACCACGACTTTTCTGAATTCAACGGTCGCGGCCCAGAACACGAGATCTACTTGTCCTCGTTGCAGTTGGCTTTCGATGACCTCAAGTTTCAGTGTGCATTGCGAAATAAGTCCTCGCAGTTGCTCCACAAGCTGTACAGCCAGGTGTTCAAAAACATCGGAAAGGGCGGCTACTGCGCGTGGGAGACCGCGGCAGAGATGCAGAAACTCTTGCCGTATGTCGCGAAGTTGAATAATGGCAGGGGAATCGCCGACCCCAATGAGTACTATGCGAAAGTAGTGGAGCCGAAGTTGACTGGAGCTACTATACCGACATGCTTCTCAATAGTGGACGAAACGTCGGATTTGAGACACTACGAAAATGTGCCGTTGCTCAATTTCAGGGACGATCTCGTGCGCTGGCGAAGCTACGCCCTGTTGTTCGAGGCAACCTCCATGCTGGAGTTGGACACACCAAAGTCTCCAAAGATCCAAGATGATGAACCCATCAATGAAGTGGCCGAGGAAGCTGCCATTGACAATATTCCTGCTGAGTCAGAAACTGCTAGTCTGTCGGATACCGAGCTGGAACCCGAGAGCGTGCCAAAAGCTACCGAAGTCGAAACGCTGGCCACCTCCCAAGGTCTCGACTTGCACTTTCTCGCTGCTACCCAAAAACGTCCTCACTCGCCGTCGTCCTCAGAGTCCAGCAACTGGCTGCTTACCCAGACTCTGCACTCGCTCTTGCGCAACCCAAACACGATCTGGGAGCGCGTAATTCCCAACTCATTGCACAAACGCCGCCTAAAACGAACTATGGAGGCAGAGGGAATCCTCAACATCGACTACTCGGACCCTTCCTACTCAAACCGGGCGGACATGCACGCCCAGCCGTTAGTTTTTGCTAATCGGAAAATAATAGTCCCATACAGCGGGGAAGATACCTTGCCAGATGTTTCTATTGGCAGTTCTGACCCATTCCAAGATCTTGGCGACGACGGAGGGAAAGTTGAGGGTCGCCAGACCTGGCAGTATGCGGTCCTCCCTCCCACCAAAGCAACGGTAAAACAAAAAGCACATCAGATCGACTACTTTCAGTCCCGAAAACGCATAAAGTTTAAGTCCCAGGTCGAGCCTGCCGTGACGCAGACGAACGATTACAAGTACTCGTACGAACCGCAGAAGGTTGAGCGCAGCCCGAGCAGTTTTCTCAACATGACTCTCATGCACTTGGAGATCCATGTCAATACCACAAACACATACAGACCAGACCCGAAAAAGGACCCGGTCACCATGATCATATTTCACTTCGATGACGCCAACCGAATGCATTCGACCGGCAACGGCATAACTTCAATTCTCATCACCCAAGACGCGCAGGACGCAAATAACTCGCAAAGATTACTTCTGAAGATTGGTGACCAAATCGGTGCACAGATCACCTTCTTCAGGTCAGAACGTGAATTGGTGTACGGCCTAGTAAGAAAGGTAAACGAGTACGACCCCGACATTCTCTCTGGCTATGAGGTCAACTCCTCCAGTTGGGGCTACCTTATTGAGCGTTTTCAAGAACAGTACAACGAAAGGTTGATGCCGCTTTTGAGTCGAGCGACGATGTTTGCGAACGGCCAGTTTGGCGATCGTTGGGGCTACACCCACACATCTTCCATTAAGATCAACGGAAGGCATATGTTGAACATCTGGCGGCTCTTGAAGAGCGAGCTCAGCCTAACGTCGTATACTCTCGAGAACGTATGCTTCCACGCGCTCCACATAACACTACCAAGATTTCTGAACCTCACACTCTCGAAATGGCTCCAAGGGGGAAACTATGCGGAGCAGTTTATGTTTTGCAGCTATTTCAAAGAACGAGTGAAGCTCACCGTGCAGATAATAGATGTACACGAGTTTGTCCTCCGCAACATCGAGCAGTCCAGAATTATCGGGGTGGACTTCTATTCTAATTTCTACAGAGGCTCTCAGTTCAAGGTGGAGTCTATTCTCTTGCGAATTGCGAAAGCAGAGAACATGCTCGTTGACTCCCCCTCCAAAAAGCAAGTCCACCAGATGAGAGCCTTGGACGTCATACCACTTATTATGGAGCCGGACTCCAATTTTTACAAGTCGCCATTGGCGGTGCTCGACTTTCAGTCGTTGTATCCGTCAATAATGATCGCATACAATTACTGCTACTCGACTCTCCTCGGCAAGATCGAAGGATTTAATCCAAAGATGAATGAGGTGGGGTTTCGCAAGAACCTTCAGCTTCCTCCGGGTATAATAGATATCCTTCACAAGAATGGCGGGTTGAACATCTCTCCCAATGGATACATGTTCGTCTCTGCAAAATTCAGAAAGTCAGCTTTGGCCAAGATGCTAGAGGAAATCTTGAACCTGAGAATTAACTTGCGTTCTGTTGCTGGAGCTTTCCCAGAGGACGCAGAACTATCGAGGCTCCTTAATTCCAAGCAGCTCGCCATGAAATTAATTGCCAACGTCACCTACGGCTATACATCGGCGAGTTTCAGTGGACGGATGCCCAACTCAGATATTGCCGATGCAATTGTGGCCACTGGGCGAGAACTCATGGCCAGGTCCATCAAAATGATTGAAGAGAGCGGATTTGGAGCCAAAGTCGTCTACGGCGATACGGATTCTTTATTCGTCTACTTTCCCGGCAAATCCAAAGACGACGCGTTTGGATATGCTCGCCAGTTGGCTCAGCAGGTGACTGATTCTCTTCCGGACCCCATCAAATTGAAGTTCGAGAAGATCTACCACCCATGCGTTTTGCTTGCCAAAAAGCGGTACGTCGGACAATGCTACGAATTCGAGACTCAGAAAACGCCGAAGTTTGAGGCCAAAGGCATCGAGACCATTCGGCGAGACGGAATTCCCGCCCAGCTGAAGATCGTGGGCAAAACGCTCCGCATACTCTTTGAGACGAAGGACCTCTCGCAGGTGAAGGAATACGTGATTCGGCAATTCTACAAGATTCGGGGCAACAGGGTTAATGTCAAGGACTTCTGTTTTGCCAAGGCAGTTCGGTATGGAACTTACAAGAACGAGCAGTACTTGCCTCCAGGAGCAATAGTGGCCCGAAATAGAATGGAGAAAGATCCCCGAAGTGAGCCACAGTACAAAGAGCGTGTGCCGTACTTGGTGATCAAAGACGTCACCAAAGAACGGGTCAAAGATCGCTGTTTCAGTCCCGAGGATTATGTTGCATCCTACAGCACAGACAGTCCCATGGAACTCGACTACGAGTATTACATCACGCGGGTGTTAATTCCTCCGCTCGAGCGGGTGTTCAATCTCATGGGGGTCAAGGTGAAGGAATGGTACCGGGACATGCAGCGCAATACCAAGCAATTAGTGCAGAAGAAGGAAGATATCGTGAAAACTGGCTATGTGCAATCCGGTGAGTGTTTCCATTGTCGGAAAGAGTTGGACGGGGAAGCGTTCCTCTGCCGAGAGTGTTTTTCACATGGAATCGAGCCGATAGTGGATATTGTGCTGGGGTTCCGAGATAAGCAAAACCAGGTGCGGGGGTATCGGCGGAGATGTCAACGGTGCAATTACGAGCGGTTTGGAGTCCCTGGGTTGGCCGATCCTGGCGCGGAATGTTCCAATGGGGACTGTGAGATTTATTATGCAAGTTTCAAAACAGCGTCGGAACATGCGCATGTGGAAACATGGACGCTGGCTGTTTTAGCCGATAATCTTGAATGGTGATGTCAGATTGACCAACACGTGTTTCAGCAGCGATGTTGAAGGAGCTCGTAAAAGTGTAATTTTTCAGAGCGGGGCAGATCCTGGAATGGTGCGGGGTGCAGAATGAAGAAATTTTTACATCTGACTACGGTCACTATCACAAGACGTATATTGCTTTTCCTTCATTACGGGCCCAGACAGGGAGCGTCGCGTCGACTGGAATAGGAGCGCCACTGCCAAGTCTGAGTCCTGGATATACTCAGCACGAAAAAATATCCTCCAAAGCTTCCAATCCCGGTAGCACTTTTTTTGGATTTTTTTGCTTTTTTGGTATCTTATCGTCTCTTTTTTTTTTTTTTCTGAAACCAACCCCCATATATCACATTAGAACCCTAGAAGTAAATCAAAAACACAAGAACTCGTCCATGTCGAGTAGACCGGAGTCGGTGGTCATTGTGAAGTCCGATCCCGGCACGGCCGCCATCTCGTTGGGGTGCAACAAGAGACCGTCGTAGCCGGTATCCAACTTGGCCTCGTAGGCGATAGTAGGACCATGTACATCAAGACCGCTTGGTGCTGCAGACCAGTGGGCGTCGCGTGGAATAAGCGTGAGCTTCCAGGGAAAGTTACTTCTATGCTGTAAATCGCGCCAGCCGACCTTCCACGCGCATTAATCTGAGGCCGGCAGCCGCCTGGCGGCGGAACCCAGATTAATACACGGATCGGCTGTCGTAGCACGACAAGCAGAGAACAGTCCGAGGCGCGCGCTGCGGAGCGCGCGTCATGCTTAGGCCATCAACGCCCTAGGAGACAAAATTGCTTCGGAATTTTGCGCCATGAAGTCGATACCTGATGTAGCTGGTCCAAGAATCAAGCCAGAGGCCAGGGAGGACACTTCGGGGGTCGCGGGACCGGAGTCCGAATCGGACGACAGGTCCGCGGATTTCAACGTTAAGTTCACGTGCGAGCGCCCGGGGGAGTGGATGGAAACGGGGCTCATGTAGTTGTAGTAGCCGCAGGGGGCGGGCTCCGGCTCCGCCTTGACGGGAGTCTTGTGGGGCAAGTCCTCGTCTTCGGCGTCCGGCGACTCACTGCGCGCTGCGCATGTGGTCATGTTCGCGTGGATGCGCTCGCGCAACTCGGCCAAGTCCGCGAGCGCCGGCATCCGCAACGCCGCCACCTTGTCAGGCGGCGCAAGGGCACGCACGTGATCAAGGTTAGCCGCGAGCGTCGCCATGTTGTCTTCGAGCGCCAACACATACGCCTCAAGGTACTCCACGTGCTTGCGCTTCTTTTCTCTGGAGGCGTGGGCGGCGCGGCGGTTACGGAGAATCCGCTCGACGCGCCTCTGCTCCTTCTCCTCCTCGGTCTTGGCGCGCTTGCGTGGGGGCAACGATGACTTGAAGTTGGGCTCGGCCGACATGTGACTTTGAATGTCTGAGAACACTGGAGAACGGAGTGGATCGCGCGCGCCTTATATAGTTTACCTCCATGGCGCGGTACTGCAGACAAGAAATGCACCCTTCCATGCATCCCCGCGTTGTATAAATAGCTGCCGTGCCGACGGGCAAGTCGGCGAGTGAGGATGGAGGCCTGGGGACCGTGTATCGTTTTTTTCTGACGTTTTCATTCGTTTCCCAGCCCTGAGCTAGGTACTTTGGATGAAATTGCTCGTTCCAGTTCCTCTGCGTGCATGCGCGTAGTTCCAGACGTGCATGGCAATTTCACTCGCTATTGTACTAAAAAAAAAATGCCTTGAAATCGGCATGGAATCGGCAGACAGTCGGCATAGAGGCGGCATGGAAACGGCACAGAGGTGCGTGGATTCGGCACAGAGCACTGTGGAATCGGCGCTGACCAGCATGGAATCGGCTCAAAGTAGCATGGAATCAGCACGCAATCGGCCCTGCCGAAGTCAGGGTGCACCGATTGAGCGCGGTGGAACCCACTTTGAGCTCCACGATCAGCAACGTTTATTGAAGGTCATATGGGACCTCGGGTTCGCGAGCAAGGATTCGTTCTTATTTGGCGCCTACTGCACTCTCCACTCTCCACTGAGGGGCCTCTGCAATGTCGTTTCAGTCGCTGCAATTCAAAGTTGAAATTCTTTTCTCGCGATCGGCAATCGGAAACAATAAATCATCGGCCATTGTCGGCCGCGCAAACGGCCGATTCTCTCGGCAATGCCACTTCCGATCTTGCGGGATTCTTTTTTCGTCATCGCCCGTGCCGTCGTCCCGGCGCCGCCACTGCTATATCGTCACGTGATGCGCATCACGTGCACGGCCCATTTCTCTCCTCTCAGCTTCATCTCACCATGAAGTCGGTGCTTTCTGTTCAGTCTCACGTCTCGCATGGCTATGTTGGCGGTAGGGCTGCCACTTTTCCTCTCCAGAGCTTGGGCTGGGATGTAGACAACATCAACACCGTGAACTTCTCCAACCACACGGGATACGGCTTCGTCAAGGGTCTGGCCATCTCTGCCCCCGAAATGGCCGCCTTGTTCACAGGACTCAGTGACATACACTGCACATACGATGCGGTGGTGCTGGGCTACATTCCTTCTGCAGAGCTCATCGACATTGTAGCAGCCAATGTGGTGAAAATGAAGACAAACTGCCCTGAATTACTTGTGGTGTGCGACCCGGTCATGGGCGACCAGGGCCATTTGTATGTGGATGAAACGTGCATCGAGGCCTACAGACGCTATTTGGTCGCAGGACCTGTAGACATTATTACTCCCAACCAGTTTGAGTTGGAGCTTCTCACAGGCATCAAAATAGACAGTGAAACGCTGCTCAGGGACGCCGTGGCTTATGTCCACTCTCATTTCCTTGTCAAGCATGTCGTAGTCTCGAGTGTTGATGGTACGGTGCCGGTCGGATTTAAGGCCGATCCCAATTCTTTGAGGTGCATGGTGGCTACCAGAGATCGCGGAATCGAGGTGTTCCAGGTGCCGGTAATTAAGTCGTACTTCACGGGTGTCGGGGACTTGTTCACCGCGCTTTTTCTCGATAAATTTTGGAACAGCCGGGACGACGTTCTGCGTGCGGTGAACCAGGTGTTGACCATCATGACCAAGGTGCTCCAACTCACGCACAAATTGGGTGTGGAGGCGTACTGCCGGCACAAAAAGCTCGTTAAATGGGACCTGGAGGTGGCAGGGCGCATGAACGATGCAGACCTGATGCGCTTTTTTGAGCTCAAGGTGGTCCAGGCCCGTGACTTGTACTGTTACAATGGAGATGGCGAGCTACACAGCGTGGAGGTGTAAAACGGCATAGATTTGGGAATTGAACCATGCTCGAAATGACTAAAATTAGACTCATCGCAACATCTCGGCTGCTCCAAATGCGTTCATGTTTGACAAAGTCTGGCCCTTGGGCATTGTGGAGGGACAATGGTTGCATTTCCGGAAAGGGACCTACCCAGGGCCGCTCAGAGCTCGTAATGCAGCGGTATCGCATATTACTACATTGTTTCCATTGTCGCTGCCATCGGCACATCGCACGATCGGTTGGGCTCAGCCTGTCAACGTCGACGAATTGCAATGTTTTGCAGTTAGATGGCGCCATCGAATAAATCGGACGGTGATCGCTGAATAGCAAATCGCTGAATCTCGACGGTTGGATCGTACAACAGTCAGGTGCAGTTGATCGCCCAATGGGGCTGAATATATTACTCAAGTTTTTCCCAACGGCCCATCGCCATTCTCATCGCTGTAATAGCAAATTTTTCACGGCCACTTTTTCATGGTCAATTCTTTTTTGCCGTCATCGACGCATTGCGCACCTGCTCTTGTGAGTGCCGTACCGTGACTGCGTGTTGATGTCACTCGATGTGGGCACCTGTCACTTTTAGGCAGGCCAGATCTGTTGCGCGCCCTGTGCCCAGATCCACGAAATGAGCGGTCAAAGCATCAGCAAAAAGCAAGCACGCATAAGAAGCCATATTCCGCTCGAGCGCCTTCTCCATGTTTAGGCTCAGTCGCCTCCCGGCTATTTGTCGTGGTGTCCTGGTGTGCGCTTACATCCGCATTGGGCAGTCGCGCGTCTTCTCCACCTTAGCTAATAAGCTCATCGATCCCTCGCATCTCCCATTAACCAAAAAATCTCATGCCAAAAGTATTGGTCATCGGCTCCGGTGGAGTAGGTGCCATTGCTGCCTTGTCGCTCTCCTCAAACGGAAAGGCAGAAGTAACTTTGGTGGTACGCTCGGACTATGACAGGGTCATCTCAACTGGGTTCACCATTCGTTCGGTCACTTACGGCAACTTGGACAACTGGCGCCCCACGCACGTTTCCAGAAGTGTGGAGGATGCAGTCCGCACCAACGGGCCATTCGACTATGTTGTTGTAACAACCAAGAATATTCCAGATGGGCCCATGCCTTGTGAGGACATAGTGAGACCTGCAGTGGTGCCAGGAAAAACGACAATTGTGCTCATCCAGAACGGAATTAACATCGAGGTTCCCATGATCGAGCAGTTTCCAACAAACCACTTGCTCTCGGGCATCTCGTTGATTGGGTCCACCAACATCGACTGCCACGTGCACAACCCAGGCAAGGACATTATCTTGCTCAGTCCATTCCACAATCCCAATGTGGACTTTGCCGAGTCCACGGCCAAGGCAAAGGAGTTTGCGGATATGTACCAGAATCCCGACCCCGCAGTCAATACAGTCACTCTCGAGGAGGAGGCCAGACCCTCGCGATGGCAGAAGTTGGTGTACAACTCGGTGTTCAATACAATTTGCGCCATTTCGGGCCTTGACGTCAACCGATGCCAGATCACAGGGGCTAATTCTGAGTTGTTTGAGCCTGCGATGGACGAAGTCATTGCCATTGCAGCCTCTGAGGGCATCACAGTGGATCCCTCCACCAAAGACAGGTTCGTCCACATCGGAGACGGGGTTTTCTATACGCCATCGATGCTCGTAGACGCCCGGAAAAAGCAGCCGTTTGAGATCCAGGCCATTTTGGGCAATCCTTTGGAGGTGGCCCGGAAAAACGGCGTATCGACGCCCATCCTCGACACCATTTACCTGTTTCTCAAAATGCGCCAGTTTTCCATTTTAGAGGAACTCGGCAAGGTCACCGTCAACGAGGCTTTGTATGTCGGGAAAGACAGCTACGAGTACCCCGAAATCTTTGCACTGTCCCAGGCCAAGTGATCATATTTATAGCACAATGCATCCTCAGCACCACGTGAACACCGGCTGGTTAGCGCGGACTTTTTCGAGACGCTCGATGATCACCTGCTTGGTATTAGTCTCTTCGTCTGAGGCAAACTCGTTTCCTCCGCCATCCTCCCGGTTTAGGTTGTACTCAAAGCCCGACATTTGTAGAGGCTCGCAAAAGCTGTTTCCACTGCGCATACTGGCAGCACTTGACCCATTAACTTGATCCACCCCAGCTTTCAAAAGCGGTGTCGTCTCGGTATTTTTCTGCTTCCGTGGTTTTGTGGGGGTACCCAAGTCGTAGATACTGCTGTCCATGGCATGAGAGATCACATTGTTGCTCACCAGCACGGGAATATTCATGACGTCGTCCCAGATCAAGAGATTTTCCCGTCTTGTGAGTTCCAATGGGCCGGCGTAGTGCAACTTCAAGATCTCAACTACATTGAAGGCCTGACCCTTGAGCACAGCCATCTGCTTGACAAACATACGCTCCTTGAAGTCGTCGTCCTTAGAGAATACTTCCCTCAATCTGGCGACGGTTGACTCCCACCAGTACTTCAGGGTGAGAAGAGGAAGGTAGTGCTGGCGGGTCTTGATCGAGAAGGGCTGCCCAATGATCGAGTATGGCAAAAAGAGCCAGCCAAAAGGGAACGACCGCCACTCGTCCGGATGTTTCCAAGGAAAGGCGAGACCAGAATCAATGGCTCCAATTTTTAGCACGGGGTGTACTTGCCGGAGTCCAGCTCCGGAGAATTCCCTCCACTGCAACTTGATCATCCAGTTGTCAGCGCCCCGGTCGGTATTTCTCATGATATAATCAAGAATCACAAGCTTTTCCAATTGTTCCTGGAATTGCGTGAGCACATCTCTGCTCCATTTGAAGGCGAGATTTGCCAGCTCGACGGTTTCGTCGTCTGCCAAAAAGTACTCTCTGGTCTGCGGAAGGCGGTCAATGTCCAGAGGAACAGGATACATCCGGAAAAATGTGTGAGCCTCGACATACCCGTTGAGAAACATCTGAAAGGAGCCGATTTTGTAGCGCCGGTTCTTCGATCTGGTCCGCTCCCACAACGAATAGTAGAATGTGTTGGACTTCAAGTAGATGACGTCCGTGAACGGCACAATGTACGAGAGAAGCTGGCGGTCTAGAACACAAGCGGCCGCTTCTGAGATGTACCCTTGATTCGGAATGAGGCAAGATCGGCCAAAAAAGCAAGGGAAAAATGTGCGGTGGATCCACTTTGTCCATTTGGGCGAAAGCGGACCGTAGGGCTCCTCGTCCTTTGGCTTGAAAATGCCTCGCTTAAATACCACCATCTCGTCGTCGCCGTCGGGACTTGCCGATCGTTTTCCCACAATGAAGTAACTCCCGGATGAGCCCTGGCTGATTCTTTCCGGCCGAAGACTTGAGTCAAACTCAACGTCGTGCGTGATGACCGAAATAAGCTGCTGAAACTCAGCCTCTCCCACAAAATTGTCTGGTTGGGCGTCGAGATCAACATCATAGCCCTCTGACTTCATGATCTCCATCAAATGTGTCTGCATGTCCAAGGCATCATTGATGTGGTGGGAGTTGCGGATAGGACGAAAAACGGAGTACTCAATCTGGTAAACGTCC
The DNA here is from genome assembly GCA_023158955.1 of Sungouiella xylosa. Taxonomy (NCBI): domain Eukaryota; kingdom Fungi; phylum Ascomycota; class Pichiomycetes; order Serinales; family Metschnikowiaceae; genus Sungouiella; species Sungouiella xylosa. The sequence goes on along the minus strand of JAHWDG010000001.1, from coordinate 1,798,142 downwards.
AATACTTCTGGTGCGGACGGCCGCTTCTTTTTCTTCTTGTACCATTTCTTGGGAGTTGCCGGAAAGTTGGTTGTGAAGTTAGAGAAGTCTCCAATAGAAGCCGCCGATTGTTTCCGACGGAGTTCCGGATCGTCAAAAACTGCAATATTCGGCAAACTCGCCAGAAGATTGGTTTCCTTGGCTCGGAGCGGGGTCTGAGCAGGGATAGAAGGGTCCAACCCAGTGTAATCGACAATTGGGTCGTTATAAGAGCCAAAAGGGGAGGAATGGGAATAAAGCTGGGCCGACAGCGGACTAGACTCGGAGTTCGGGAACGGCGGGCTTTCGGGCCCAGATTTGCCGACCATCTCCAGAATAAAGTGGCGATAGTGTGGTCGTGGGGCCGAGGAGTGCAGGGAACAGGGTAGGGCAATACTGGCAATAGCCGGCGAGGCGGGATCGAGATAAGAAAAAAAGGAAGAGAAGTCGAATATAGAGAAAGTGTTGTTTCGCTATTTCTCTCGTATTTTTGCTGCTGGTATCAGCGTGGGTGTTATGGCCTTGGCTGGGGCACCAAATTAAGTCATCGGCTGCGAATGGCTCGGGCAATAGTCAAAAGAACAATGGCGGAGATTACAATATTTGGATTTCAGCGAATTTGGAAGTTTGCCCGACAAAGAAGGAAAATGCTCCCTGGTCGATCAGGCAAAATTAATGCGGCAAGTGATCATCGTCGGTCCCCTTCCACCCATGCGGAGGCAGGATGGTGGACAACTTTGAGAACGCACTTTCCTTTAATTTACAAGCTTTCTACGTCATTTGTCTCCGTAACCATTCGAGCATTTCAAGAAAATAGAGAACACCGTGAAATAATAGAGAACATTGAGAAATTGGAATGCACTTACCCGTCACCCATGAGAGTCTGGCCCATCAATGAAGTGACAGCACCAGAAATCCGAAATTGAAGCCCAGCTCCTTGGATTCCTAGGCAGGTTTGACCCACGTCCCAGGCTGATAACAAAGCCCGTTCCGTCTCCACGCTTGGAGTAGCGTGTAACTTCTAGCCAATTATGGCCCCACTCCTACAAACAGACGACTGACCTCGAGCTCACCTAATTTTCTTTGCATAAACACATTTACCCAGTAATTTAGCCATCGATTTCTTCGGCTCTCGTCCCTACTGATGCTACTACTTTAAACCAGTGCAATATATGTTTTCGAACCATAACGAAAGAAGAGGTATGCTGTGCCAGGCACACGGCCGGCGCCATTAAAGAAGAAGCACTCCACCAAGGAGAAGCATCTGCATGTACACCAACGCCTTGGTCACGGCGTTGTTGGGGAGGCCCATGTTGGCCAGGGACGTGGACGAACCAGTCGACGACGCCTCGGCCACGGCCTTGTTCTGTGTGGTGGCACTGAGGGCCGCAAGTAAGTCGAGGATGTTCCCACTGGCACTGGTGGCCGACCGCGTGGTGGTACGGCGGGTGGAGGTTGTTTCGGCGGATTCCGTCGTTTCTGTCGCCGAGAGCTCGTTCAAGAGGTCGTCGATGTTGAAGGAGCCGGACTCGGTGGCACTCGAGGAGATCGAACTCACCACCGAGGACGCAGAGCCCCGGAGCACCGAGAGAATGGAGTTCACCTCTGCGGCAGACTCGGAGTCCTCAGTGGAAGACAGGTCCTCCTCGGAAAGAGAGGTGGTCTTGGGGCTCGCGGTGGTGGTTCTGTTGGATCTAGCCAGAGCCGTCGTGGACGCTTTCGCAGTGGTGGTCTGGAAAAGACCGCCAGTGCGAGCAACAACGATGTCATTGGTCTGAATAAGCGGCTTGGACACCGTGTGCGACTCGGAAAAGACGTACTTGTTCAAGTCGTTGAACACTCCGTCGTCCTCGACCTGCTTGACGATGGCAGTGACGGCGTCCGAGTACTTGCCCAAACCACTGAGGTTGACGTTGCCCAGCAACAACTGGCTGACCAAGCCCACAATAAGCGTGGGGTTCGAGAGTGCCTTGTCGGCCAATTTGGTCACGTTGATGGCCTGCGCGTTGATCTTGAGTTCGCCCGAGCGGATGATGTCAATGGCCAACTGGGCAGTCATGTTCTGGTAGCCCTCGTCTGCGATAAGACGCTTGACGGTGTAGGTGAGGAACTGGGTATTGTTCAACGCGGTGAGCACATCGTCTGAGATTCCTCCCACTAAGTCCAGGCCCAACGCCAGGGCAAGAATGTTGCCCACAAACGTCTCCAACGAACTGGTGGCACGCTTCTCGAGCATGTCCCGCTTCAGCAGCTTCTTGAAAATATCTTGGACAAGGTACAAGAACAAGTTCTTGTTGCCCTCCATGATGCGCGACACCAACTTCACGAGCGTGGGCCGGTAGTCCTCATCCAATAAGATTCCGTCCAACAAGCTGGTCACCACCCCCGAGTCCATGACGCTGGAGTAAATCTTTGAAAAGTTCAAAGCAGCGCCAATCGACGCAAACGAGCTCATGGAACCCGAAAGCGACGAGAGGTTGAGGTTGCCAATGGACTTGGCCGTGAAGTTGGCAATGGTTTCAATGCGCGACGGCGAGTAAGCCACGAGGTCCAAAACGTCGTAGAGAATTCCCGACAGGTTGAAGAGGTACAAAAGCGACTCGATGTTCTGCTCGAGGTCTCTCTTGTGCATGATGTTGTCGAAGTCCTCGAGCTCGTCCTCATAAAACCGCTCCTGGAACAACTCGCGGACCTCGGCCTTAAGTGTGGTCATTAACTCGAACTCGTTTGCGTTTGGAATCGCAAGCGGCACAGCATGGGCCAACGAGACGAATCCGCACACTAGCGTAATTACAGAAAACCTCATAGTCGATGTTACAGAAGCTCCGGGAATTTCCCAATATATAGGTTCGGGGCCGCAAGCATGAGCAACTCACCAAAGAGGCAATAATGAAGTGTTCCTTGACATTACGCACACTGCCTAGGCTTGGGTTGGGTGCAAAAATTGCCTGTTTCGTTAATGAGAGCAGTGAGGCACATCAGCACTTCCCGTTGCGGTAATGACATTGCGGCTCCATGCAGGCGGTGTCCCGTTTAGGCAGTGTACGCCGTTTGCAGTTCTCGGCTGTGTCCGCGGCTCCATAAACCAGCTGGGGTGGGAGCATCTGGGATCAGAATCAAGGTGGACGCTGTGCTTCCAGAAGCCTCGAGTGACAGCGTCGTGCTTACGCACATGCACCTCCCCACATTAGCGACGGTTGATTGTGCTTATATACCGTCCGGATATGCACACAATGCGGCCGAACCGGCTTTCTGCAGTCGTTCGCGGCGACAATGCAGCGGAGTATTGCACTTTCGCCCAAACAGGAAAATGCTCTGCAATCAAGAGCATGCTTTAAATGACGCTCTCCAGCCAATTTTTTTCTGCTGGCACCATCTATACCCATCCGCGTCCACCCAAGGGCTTTTATTTCTGCGCTCTCCCGGTTCCGCGTCCGGCTCCTTAACTCGTGCGTTCATTTCCCATGAGACTTCTTCCCATCTTTGCATTGGTTCCTTTATTCTGGACCCTGGTGGTGGCCGATGCCCCCAGGCCCAATTCCGAGGTGTATTTCGTCGACTCGGCCGAGTCTGGACTCGAGCCCATGAGTCCGAACTTCTCTCGTTTGTACGACACCTTGATGCTGCACTACAACCCAGTCGCTGACGAGTTGTCTTTTGACGACAGCATCGATAAAAGAGACGTGCTTGAGGACACCTTGGTGCTGCTTATTAGCTCGTTGAACCGCTCAGGGGTGGTTCTTGACATTGTGCATGAGATTGCAGACTCCCCAGAGCAAATGAACACCTTATCCAACTACATTTTCCAGGCCTTGGTCCGTTTGCAGTCCAGCACCGCGCTTGACGGCCTTAACGTGACCGCAAACCTCACAGAAATCTTGCATACGGTAATGGCATCTGGGTTGATTGACCTGACTTTGCTGGGCTTGATGCTCGACGAAACTCAGAGAAACCGTCTTGCTGACAACTTGGGCGAGGTTTTGGTCAACTACACATGGATCGGACTTCTTCTTCAGCGCGTTGGCCGCACGGGAAAATTGTCTTTTGAGAGAGTTTTCGATGCGGTGCGTGACTACAAGTCCAAAGACCCTGGCTACAACGGCACCTCATACACGTACTTGAGAAAGAGAGACAACTCCAGTGACTACAGCGGCTCATTGCAGGCCTTTCTCAACAATTTGGTGGGCAGTGCGTTGAGCTCGGAACTTGCGTCGGCGTCCTTGTCTTCCATATTGGCTGCAGTAAACAGCAGCGGAGTTGTTGTTCCCACGGTACAGACGGTCCTCGGCGACCAAAAGATCTTGAAAATGGTCGGCTTTATCGGCAACAAGCTCTACAACTTTGGTGTGTTTGATGCCATTCCCTTGCAGGACTACTTCAACCTCGCCAAGAAGAGGAGGTACTTGTCGGATGGCTTGGAAGCTGTCTTGACGCATCCCAAGTGGTCGCCTCCTCTCGGGATGGTGTTCTACCGAATGCAGAGCAACGGTGTGTATGAGCAGGTGAGGCGAAACCTCTTTGGTCCATAATGTCGACACGACTCTATAATGTAACTACTATGCGCGGACAAAAGTAGAAGGCCATGTAACTCAGCTGTGTTCAATTCACAGCACTACAATCTCTCAGTTCTATGATCATAACATTAAGGCAAAGGATGATGAAGTGAATGCAAGTATTCTAAAAGGTCTAGAAACCAAGGGCCGACATGATACCGTAGCCCAAGGTGACAACGAATGCAAATGCAATGAGAGATGCAGGCACGCCTCTGGTGATGAATGTGTTCACGGTCAAGTACCGTTTTCCGACCTCGTCGGTCATACTGATGGCAGTAACGTTGGGGAAACCCGAAGTAGGCAATCCCATGGCTGAGGAGGCAAGCAAAGCAGTGCCCATCACCAAAAGCAATGGATGTTGGTGGGTCATGGACTCACCGACCTGCTTGACCAAAGGCACGATGATGATAGTCGCAACAGTGTGGGAAACAAAGGTGGCCACCACCAACACCAAAATTCCGAAAATGAGCAAAATCACGAAGGCGTCGTAGTTGGTCACCTTCTTTTGCAACGACGTGGCAATGGTGGACAACAAGCCCGAAGAAGTGACGGCCTTACCCAAAGCAAGACCACCCATCGCCAACAAAATGATTGTCCAAGGGAAGTTGTTGACATCGTCAACCTTCAAGAGGCCAGTGCCGAAGAAGAGAAGAATTGGAACCACGGCAATAATACCGGCGGAGCCAAATGTGCTCTCGATTTTGCTCTCGACACACCACAAGAGAATGGTACCCACGCAGACAGCAGAAACAAAAAGCTGCTTGGTGGTGAGCTTGTCCTTGATTGGCTTGTAGGCCTTGACCTTGGCCGTCGACACTTTGAAAGTGAGAATCATCTCCAACCAGATACCAAACAAGCACGCAATCGAGACCGGAATGGCCACGGCGAACCACTTGCCCCAACCAGGGTTAGGGTCCATGTACTGAATGGCAATAACGTTTTGAGGCGAGGCAATGGGCGAGGCCATACCACCGATGTTGGAAGCCAAAGCAATTCCAAGCACAAGGGCCTGAGCAAATGGAGACTCGGTGGGCAAGGTACGCAACACAGGCTGGATCAACGAGTAGGCCAAGACGGGGGCGGCAACGTTGGAGATCCACATCGACAAAAACAAGGCCACGGCCATAATGGCAAGCAACACATTGCGGGGCTTTGTTCCTGCCGCAGCCAACATGTACGACGAAACAACCTTGGCCACATTGTACTTGGACAAGGCCGCAGCTAACGTGAAACCACCCAACAAAATCATAAGCGTCGACGACCACATCTGGGCCAAAATGTAGCTGGCAGCAGACGCAGCAGCCATTGGTCCGTCGCCTTCGTCGTTCTTCAATACCTGGCATGTCACAACCAACAATGGCACGAGCATCGAGGTGACCCACAAAGGCAACGCCTCACTTGCCCACAACATAGCAGAGGCGGCCAAAACAGCCAAACAGCGGGCCTCCTCCTTATCGTTCATGGTCTTGACAGTGAGCAAGATGACAAACACGATGATGATGATGATCAACTTAATGACCTGGGAGGTGAACAAAAACTGGGGCACGTTGATGGTGTCACGGTTGGCAACAACCATGCCGAAAGGCAAGCGGACTTTCTTCATGTCCATGTAAAGCAAGCCGTGCGAGTTGGCCTCGTCGCCCATTTTGTTGGAGCGCACGGCGGCCTCGTCGAGGTGCAAGTTGTAGTGCTTCTTCTCCAACGACAACAAGTCCTTCCACACGGTGTTTCTCTCCCACACAATGTGGTCTCTCAAGTACGACTTCATTTCGTCGCGGATGGAGTCCAACATCTCTGTGGTTGGGTGTGGTCTGCCTGAGAGGAAGGCGTACACATGAACCATGTGGTCGATGGAGTAGTCGAGTCTCTCAGAGGTCGCGGGGAAGAACGTTCTGGAGTTCTTGGGCAAGAAGTTGTCGATGAAGTCGTTCTTGGTGGCGTAGTTGCACGTCTTGTCGAACTTCTTGCAGATCTTGGTGAAGCCAATGCGGTTCAACTCGATGAACGACTTCAACTCGCTCAACGTGATGAAAAGGTGGATCGACCGGCGCTTCAACGTGATTTGCTTCTGCTGCTTGACGTCAAAGTCCTGCTGCGTCAACAACGCGGAGTTGGTCGCCGAGTGATGGTCGTCGTCATCGTCTTCGTCATCTTCTTCGTCCTCGTCGAACTCAATGGCTCCTTTTTCCAAATCGTCACTGCCAACGTGGTTGACCGTGTCGAAAACTGAGGCATTCGTCGTGGTTCTCTCCAAGGTAGACCTAACGAGAGACTGGCGGTGGCCCTCGTTCACCTGGTCATTGTAGTAGGCGTCTGTGAACAAAAATTCGTCCACGTGCAGCTTGTTGGCCTCCAAATCCTTGATGAGGTTGTCGTACTGCTTGAAAACCTCGTACTCTTGGTTCTTGAAGAATTTGTCGATTTTGGTCAACTCCTCCACTAAGTTCTTCGCGAACACCTGCAAGGGGTCGACAGGGGCCCCCACAACGGTATCTAAATCAAGCGATGCGCTCTGCGTGTCATCTCCCAGGAAAGTTTTCACTTCAAGGTCGGATTCGCCTTTTTCCAAATCAGTGCTACTGCCATTTGCCAGCAACGAGGCCGCGGCGGAGTTCGTGGCATTTTTCCGAAACTTGAATTTGCTGACAATTTTCGCCGCAGAAGATTTTTCATCCTCTTCATCACGTTTTTCAGCAGCGGCTGCCAATGCCTCTCTTCTCTCCTGAATTGCCTTGTCTCTTCTGGCAATGCGAATGACGTCAGTAATTGTTTCATGGTTCACTGCTCCAGCACCATCTTCTGGCAGCAGTTTCTCAAGCTGCTCTTGCTGAGCAGCGTAAATTACCTTCTTCAAGCCTGGATAGTTCAAGTAGTGGTCCTGCCATTCTGGCACGACGTTGAACTTCAACGAATGCGAGAACTTCATCTAGAGCTGTCAAATGTCTGGGCAAGCCCTAATGGGTAATTGATCGTGTGACAGAAGTCTGGGCAGTCGTGTGACATATTACCCTATTTAATTTTCTCTTGTCCTTCATTTCTTTTTCGCAATTTGCAGGATGCCTTCTTGTTTATTAACCCACGTGGGGTCCCTGTGAAGGATTCCGGCTTGTGTGCAGGTGTAATAGATGCTTAGCGGCCAGGCGCACAATGCATATTCCGTGTATTGTAAGTAAAAAAACTCAGGGGAACTCGTCAGAACTGTTTTTAAGACGGTCGTACGTCATATTGCGGGCTCCTTGGTATCCCTCCTTTTTTTTGTATGACTCCAGTCAGTCTTTGGACGAAAGGGTCGCAGAAGAACCCCTTTTGATAGATGGGCCCTGAATGACTTCTTATGTATTGAGGCTATCGAATGCGTTAATATCAGGTCAGGGTGCCTATCCGTGATGACAGCATCCGCAATGATGCCAATTGGAGAAAGGACTTGCTTGTCCGAATGGTGTGCATGTAGTGCAAAAGGAACAAGTGGAAAAAACGCCAATGCCGTCTATGTGCAGCGCGCAATTCAATCATTGTAAGAACGGTGAAGCGACCTTCCACGACGTTTGGATCGACGTCATCGACGCGTGCTTGTTTACATTGCTCCCCGCCAATCAAAATCGTTTTCTCGTGTTTTCACTTAATTCTTTCTCGGTACCTTCGCCGTTGCGAGGTGTTCGTACGTAGCTGCGGGTATTGCTTTTTCAAAGAGCATGGTTATGCGCTAATTGGAGCGGCTGCCCGCGCGGAATTTATTTCGTCTCGGCATTTGCGAGAGTCATCCATTCACCGAATACCGGAGCCGAAAAATACGTTACAAGTCAAGGAAGCAATCAATGGCTGCAAGATGTGAGAGCAATTCCTACCACCCGAAAGAGAACAGACTCAGATTGAGTTTTGTTCTCAGGTCTGAATGAGTTGGATAGCAATGCAAGCGTTCAAAAAAAGAAGTGCCAACGCACGATTGGGTGAAAGCTTATATCCCTAGCAATGTACAGAGCTCGATCAAAACAAGGACGAGATGAATCTGCCAATCAATCCAAGACATTTTGTATTCTCATTGGTTCTGTGTAACTATTCGCTATGAACAGTTAGGCACCAATAAGCATTTTGAAGATGGCGGCAGGTTGGTTTATTGGTACGGGCCAATTGAACGAATTTCACACTAGGAATCCATCTCTGAGAAGGAATAGTTCTAAACGTATTTGCAGAAGATTTCTTTAAACCTCTGCTAATATCTAGGAAGGTTGTTTTAGTGATGGGCAGGCAGTATCAAACTAGTCCGTGCACGTTTCAATGTACTCGTCCGGTACCGGTTTGCTCTCAAGAGTTATGAATGGTTCCAACCGGCAGTGTTGCCTGATACAGTTGTAACTGAATGCCCACAGTTGGAATGCACATAACGGAGGGTATGGCCTCGATATCCGGCGATAGTTTCCTACGATAAGCCTTATTCGTTACACGTGGGGGAGTGGTCCAGCTCGTCCTAGTTTGAGTATCAACAAGCTTGTAGACTTTTCTAGTTGCCTTTTTCTCCTGCTTGTTAATCAAGTATTCCCAGAGGCCTGCAATTCACCCAAGTGTCTCGTCCACCAAATAATTATCATGGTCTCAGAACATACGAAACAAGCAGACGGGTTAGCCGTTTCAACTTTTGGTAGTTGCTGGTGAACGGATAAACGTGGGTCACTTCCTTTTTTGCTTCCGGCAGGCGCAACTAGTCAACTATCAGGAATAAAGCCAGTAGGTGTATTAAGCTTCTTTTCTGGGCCCTGCATCCGAGTCGTAGGCTCATGGAATTAGAAGTTCAATTCATGATGCATCTATATGTAACGAGAGATCTCACCAGAGGGTCTGCAGGCACTCAACCGAACACCACAAGTACAATTAGCACTCTGGGACAAATTTTCGCTCATATCAATGCGATTTTAATTTGGCCCCTTTTTTGAGATCTTGGTTGGTTGTTGAATATTAGTAGTCATGCCCTCAGAATCCTCCGATTGTCGCCTGTATATGCCGATCGATTTGATAATTTCTTGTACATAAGACGCAGGTATTGGAACCTTGCACAAGAATTAGCAGCCATACCAATTCGGGTTGACACTTGAAATCGAACGTCGGCTACTAGAAGTCATCTCAATAAGTTGGATAATGAGAGATCAGCTCACTCTGAAAAGGGACCCCTTCCAAGCTTAACCTTACTCGAGAAGATGTAAGTTTCGTTCTCCACTCGACTTCCTGCAACTCTTTCCCTTGTCTCAGCCAAATCCGTTCAGCGCAACGAAATATGGTTTCAGAGGACAATATTGCCCTATGAAAGGCTGGCATTGAGCACCAAATTTCTCCTAAAACAACTCCTTCGTCGCCGAAGGTAGGGCAGTATGCGAACAACAGAAACCCTTGGGTAATTGATATTGTTGTTCCATGATCGTCAGTTGGGCCTATTCGGAACACCACTGGCGTTTCTTTCAGGACGCAGACGCGGTGCGCCAACTTGCTCTTATGTGGACTGTTACCAATGCGGCCGAGTCCGGGTGCAGTGAGAATACACAACGCATAGGCTACTAATTTGAGTACTTCTTCGACGGACCCGGTGCTTCCTAGGCTGCCAGAATTTGTCCGAAACGGCAAGAAATTCCTGGCTGGAGAAGGTCACTTCACATGCGGTATGATTCATTGCTAATGGACTGGACTGGCAGTCTGACCACAGCCAGAACTTGAGCCTGTGATTTCAAAGATGAGCCGAGAGGTCACATCGGCCTGGATTTCTCGCCATTCTACATTGAACAGGTAATCTTTGGCTAACAGTTCCAATTGAGGTTTATGGCCCAGCACAGGTCAAAAGAGCTGTGAGCCCACTCCGGAAAGATGTACTGTGGCTAATACGGAATTTTGAAAAAAAAAAAAATTTATACATTTCATAATTACTGGATGTTGTCGGGTACTAATTGCGATTGGTCCGACGCCCACAATTTCGGTCTCTGTCACACGACATCAACACGCACATACAAATCCAAATTATCAAAATAAGAAAAGAAAGGATGGTAGAGGAGCATAATATACCATCGAAAGCGCATCTACGACAAGTTCCAAGAGTTCGTCTTTTCTAAAAATACACTGATAAGGTTGGTCCAGTCGCGGGACCATTACTGAGTCATTCACCACAACACAACCCAACCCAACCCAACCCAACCAACCCGAAACACCCACACCATTAAACAACAACCGCATTCAACAACCACCTCATCATGCCCATCATCACCCCTATCTTCAGTCCTCTTTCATTTTTTACTCAACATCTACTCCGGGCTTCTTCTCACGTGACTACTGTGGCTTCTTCAACATGGGTGTTCTCTCCACCGGCAACATCCACGAGGGAGAGTACGTACCGCTGCCCGCGCGCGCGGCGTTGCCCATCAGCACGCTGAGCTCCACGCCAATCCGGCAAAATCTGCCCTTCACCACCCGAGAAACCGGCAGTTTCAGTGAACAAGTGTCGGAGCGGCTCCGAGACGTCCCCGACGAAGTGCTCCCGTTGGTGCACCGGTGGCTGCACACGCACCTGATCCTCAGTGTGGTGGCGGCGCCCACGCGGGGCCTCATTTTCTGCGGGACCCAGGACCTGAAGATCCTCATCTTCGACATTGCCAGCTACCGCCTCTGCCACGAGATCAGCTGCGGGCACCAGCAGTTTTCTGCGTCGGTGCTTTGTCTCGCGATCACGCCCGACGAGAATTTTCTTTTTAGTGCGGGCTCCGACTCGTTGGTCAAGGTGTGGGACTTGGCTGCACTCAACGACATGGGAGCGGCCGAGATTGCCGTCCCGTGCACACACATCGTGTACTCGCTCGTAGACATTGGCGACATTTTCTCGATCTCGTACTCGCCGGCGCTCGCGGCGCTCTTTGTTGGGGCCCAGAACGCCTCCATCTCCTGGTGCGAGCTCAACTTGGAGGAAAAGGTGGGCAGCGCCCAGAGCATGGACCGGCTTCCGCACCTCCGCTTCGACAAGTTTTTTGACCTGAAGGGCCCCGGCGGCTCCATCAACCGGTTGCAGCTGGAGCACCAGCTATTGAGGAGCTCGGAGCAGCCGGCGCATTCGCCGGCGTTGGTGGAGATCAAGAACGTGGTGCGCTTCGCCCACAACGGCTACGTCTACTGCATGGAGTTCCTTGACGGCGCCAACGCGCCCGAGTTCTGTGAGATGTACCGGTCCCGTTTCCACAGCTTTTTGGTGAGTTGTGGCGGCGACGGCGTCGTGTGCATCTGGGGCATCAACAGGACCTCGGCCGGCCTAACCGTCGAGAACATCGCGCGCCTCGACAACGACGAGGCCATCTTGTCCATGTACGTGACGGACCTGCTGGTGTTCGTGGGCCTCTGCGACTCGAGCATCAACGCGTGGGACTTGACCACGTTCCAGCTCACGCGCTCGTTCCACTTTATCTCCGGCGGCGCCAACGAGGACGAGATCCTCCTGCTCTGCATCTATAACGGCTGCATCTACAAGGCCACCAACATGGGCGGCTTGTGCAAGTTCACCATCCGCCACGACTTGAACGACGGCGACGCGCGGCCCATCAAGCGCGACTTGGACTTTGGCCTGTTTCTCCACCAGGAGTTCGTGAGCGTGGAGGAGAGCTCGGTGTTTGCCGTGCAGACCTTCCTCCACAACGGCGCCACCTACTTGTTGTCGGGCGGCACGGGTTCCTTGTGTCTCTGGAACATCACCAACGTGGGCCAGAGCGACGAGTCCGACAGTGCGCCCGACGTTCCCATCTCCGACTCCAAGGTCTCCAACGAGCACATGCTCGACTCGCTCAAGAAGATCATCGCCCACAAGACCATCTCGAAGTACCCGAGCATGTACTTGGAGGACTCGCGCCAGTGCGCGCGGTTCCTCTGCCACCTCTGTAAGACCTTGGGCGCTGCCGAGACCAAGCTCTTGCCGGTTCCCAACGGCAACCCCGTGGTGTTCGCCCGCTTTCGCCGCAACAGCTCGGAGCAGGTCAGCGAGAAGCCCGTGCGCGTCTTGTGGTACGGCCACTACGACGTTGTCGAGGCCGTCCAGGACAAGGAGTGCTGGGCGACCGACCCGTTCAAGTTGAAGGCCAGCGACGGCAATTTGTACGCGCGAGGCGTTTCTGACAACAAGGGCCCGACGCTCGCGGCCATCTACGCCGTTGCGGGGCTCTACGAGTCGCAGCAGCTTTCGACGGACGTGATTTTCATCGTGGAGGGCGAAGAGGAGTGCGGCTCCATCGGGTTCCAGGACGTCATCCAGAAGCACAAGAGCTTGATTGGCGGCGTCGACTGGATCATGCTCTCGAACTCGTACTGGCTCGACGACGACACGCCGTGCTTGAACTACGGCTTGCGTGGCGTCCTCAACGCCAATGTCTCGGTGGAGTCCGAGAAGCCCGACCGCCACTCCGGTGTGGATGGCGGTGTGTCGAAGGAGCCGACAATGGACCTCATCCAGATCATGGGCCAGCTCATGTGCCCTACCTCCAGCAAGGTGTTGATTCCGGGGTTCTACGACGACGTGTTGCCCGTCGACGACAACGAGTTGCGCTTCTACGAGAAGATCAGAGCGTCGGCCGTGGGCCTGGAGTTCGACTTGGACACCCTCCTCGCCAAGTGGAGAAACCCGTCGTTGACCGTGCACAGAATCGACGTGTCTGGGCCCAAGAACAACACCGTTATTTCCCAGAAGGCGCACGCGTCGCTCTCGATCCGCGTGGTACCGTGCCAGGAACTCTCCAAGATCAAAGAGCAGCTTGTATTGTTCCTTGAGGCGAAGTTTGCCTCGTTGAACAGCGAAAACAAGTTGGCGGTGACCTTCCACCACGAGGCTGAGCCGTGGCTCGGCGACGCCAACAACCTCGTCTACCTGATTCTCTACGAGAAAATGATCCTCAACTGGGGCCCTACGGTGCCTGAACCGCTATTTATTAGAGAGGGTGGCTCCATTCCGTCGATCCGGTTTTTGGAGAAAGCCTTCAATGCTCCGGCAGCCCAGATCCCATGCGGCCAGGCCAGCGACAATGCGCACTTGAAGAACGAGAAGCTCCGTATTGTCAACCTCTACAAGCTTAGGAGCATTCTCTCCGACACCTTCCAGGAACTTGGTCTTGCATTGCATGCCGACAAGGCAAATCATCGTACATAGGTCCAAAATTAATGCTATATTAGTGTAATTATTCTCAATCCTCAGCCGTCTATAAATGCCTCAAACCTTTTCGCTGACGTCCTCCTTCTCAAATGGTTCCAACACCTGGGCGGTGTCATCGGTGGAGGTGTTCTCCACATGCGTGGAAGATCTGCCCGAAGCGTTGAGCTTCTCGTTCGCAGCAGCGTCCGCGGCGGCAGCCTTTTCCTTTTGTTTTCTGAAGTATGCGACGTAACCGTACTTGGAGTGTTGTCTGAGCTTCTCTCCGAACTTCATGAAAGCGAACGGAATGGGCACCATGGCCAATGCCACAAAGGCAAGAAGGGTGGTGGCCCAGTCAATGTGCAACTTCTCGTACATCTGGACGGTGAACAAGGGGAAGACCGACGCCAAGATGTACCGCAAGAGGTTGTTGGCTGCGAGGGCCGACGCCACGTACTCAGGAGGGAACGACATGGTGTAGTAGAGAACAACACCAAAGAAGACCCAGATCAAGCCAAAACCAAAGGGAACACCCGAGAGCGTAGGGACAATCCAATGCACGGAAGCTCTGGCGGTCCAAGCCAACCAGAACAAGGCAATGGGCAAGAACACGGCACCAACGGCCGCCGCATTCAACAGCGCCTCTGGTTTCTTCCATTCCTTTGGCACGTCCTCGCCATTGGCGATTCTCTCCTGTCTCTCAGCTTCCTTTTTCCTGGCCTTGCGGTCATCGGAGATGGCAATGTAAACGTACACCGCCACACCCGACATCAAGCCCACGCCAACACCAATGAACGGCAACCCAGACACGCCAAAGCTCATTCTGTACACGCCTCTGAAAACGATGGGGAACGCCTCGAAGAAGCCGAACAACACCCCGAAAATGAAGGCAATGTAGATGGAGGTCAAGCCCACAATGGGCTCCACGAAAAGCATCTCCACCGGGCGCACCAAATTGTTCTGGAGCACACTGAGGAAATAGTGGAGGTTGTACTCAGGCTTGATAAGCTTGATGCCCCGCTTTCTCGCGCGCTTGGTCAAGATGGTCAACTTGTAGGTCTCGGGCGAGAGGAAGAGCAACGGCAAGCTCACCGCCGAGAAAATCAACGACACCCACATGGTGAAGCGCCATCCCTGCGACTCGGCGGCAAATCCGCCCACCACCGGCCCGATGATAGGACCCAAAAACGGAGCCACACAGAATAACGCCATGGCAATGGCCATGTCAAGAGGGTCGTTTCCCCAGAGGTCGGAGACCGTGCCACCGGCAATGGACATTGGTGGTGACGCCACGAGACCGGCAAAAAAGCGCAAGATCAAAATTGACCGGATGTTCTGCGACAACCCCACGCCCATGGTGAAGAGCATGGACATCGGGAAGGTGGTGATGTAGATGTTACGGCGGCCAATCATCTCCGAAAGCGGGGCGGCAAAAACGGGTCCGAGCGCCAAACCCAACAAATAAAACGTCAAGCCGGACAACCCGAGGGTCTGGGACACTCCCATCTTGACCTCGAGCTCGGGCACGCCTTCCACATACAACGAGGAGCCCAACGAAATGCAGAGACACGTGTAGGCGGTGGCCAAGGTGATGAACCACTTCTTCCACGCGGGCCAATTGTTGGGGTTGGCCTTGTCGTCAGGCCCATCCCACTGTAAGTCGATGGGGTCGATGTACTCGCCGTGAGTCCGGGACCTCGTAATAGATCTTTGTAGGGCCTCAGACTGCGCCGAGTGTGCGGTCATGACTCTGTTCAACTCGTTTTCCGTCATGGTCAATGGATCAACCACCTCCTCTGGTTCTCCAACCACGTAGTCGTCGTCGTTGTTCACCACAGTGTTATCGGGTAAGTTGTCGCCGTCAATGCGGCGAATGGTTTCGTCATCGTCGTCGTCGCTCTCAGAACGAGACTCTGCGTTGCTGAGCTGAGACGAGAATTCCAGGGCTGTCTCATAATGAGACAGCGCACTCATCGACCTCGAAGCGGTAATTGACTGTGTTGAGGCCGCGGCAGCGGCACGCAAATCGGCCTCTTCCTGGCTGGAGGTTCCAAAAACACCCATTTTGTTTAGTCGATTCTGGCGCAAGTCCGAATTATATCGATGGCCCCATCGGAGTAAAGCGTGCGCAACCGGCCCCGGAGATATGCAGGCAGCAATATCCGGATTTAAGCCAGCCGTGTGATTTCCCACGGCTGACTAACAATGGGTTTTTTCCTCTGCACATGCGCGGGGGCGGCACAGTGCCGCTGATCTCGGGCGATCATTTTGGTACAATGGGAGTCGCTTTGGACTCTCCTGCGGCGGGTTTCGATTGGTGGAAGTGAAACTTGAGCCGAGGAACTGCTGTGGTTCCTGCAGGGCGCTGGATTCTTTTGTTGAATTTCCGGCACCTCGCCTAATGTTGCGCTCGCCTCTGCAGACAGCGTCGATGACCTCCAAAACTGATTAGCCGGCGGTGTCCTGAAACGGGGTGGACAGGGTATTTTCCGTTTTTCCGCGCGGGAAATTCGGCACCCCCGGCTCGGTTCTTTTTGTTCCTGTCTGGAGTGTCCCCCCTATCTCGGCGTATTTTCGGGGTTTGCACCGTACCGATAGCCGCAGTAGCAGGTTCAAAGCCTCCCTCAAAACCAACAACACACGATCGGCAGTAGAGAGCCTAGGTAGCCATATCGGGATAGTAAAAATAGGGGCATTGGTTGGATTTGCAAGGTTTCACCTGACGATCTGTCCGTTGATATGACTACATACGCGGCGCTATCGGCGTTCCCTAACCTAACTTAGTCCGTCAACGGACGAAATTGATTTCAGAACGGGTTGGATGAAACTCTCCATAATACCGTTACGTTAAGAACTGAACGACAAAGAACCCGGGTTAGTGGCGATTACATTGTAGGCACTGTCCGGTGGCCTATCTAAGTTAGCCGAAGCGTTATCATGGAGTCGTGCATATTTTTTGGTCAGCGGCGATTTTCTGAATCGACAAACTCATAAATAAGTCTGCAACGGGTCAAACCGGATCGTCGAATGTATCCAATGAACATGACTTGGCCTGCTAAAACAGTCAGATTGAGTACTGATTTGTGAGCCTCTCAGGGAAACAGAAAAAAACCCCTATGCAAGAAAATAATCGACGTCAACAACAAGGATGTAAAACGCTGCCCCTATTATGCGAACATACAGAATCCCACTCAAACCTGTTTGATACATTGGATGTGGGACGGCTTATCCAGTCCATTACAAGGTACGTGGTGGAATTTGACCTCCTGATAGCCTAGAACCACAATATCTGAGGCCGTACAATAACACCTGAGCCTGTTATCGTAATCCCATTCATTGTGCTCTTATTGTTCAAATTGAAAAAGAAAATTGAAACTACATCATTTGGTCCAATGGGCCCGAGGTTCCAGCATCGAGAGCTCAACCAGTAGAGCAGACCCATTTGCCGGATCCTATAATCTGAATGCCTACAATAAAGTAGAGTGTGTCAAAAAAAGAGTAACTTCGGGAATTTATATTTTTCTTGCTGGTGGTCCCTTTCTGTGGTTATCCACACCACCATGCTCTGTGCCATTGTCGACTGCCAAGGCAGGGTACATTGCCCTCCTAGTCGAAGCCGTCTTCTCTCCAATAACCTTTTAGCCTCCTTTTCTTTGTTTTTCGCCTGAGATTGCTTTTGCTGTTCAAATAGACCACAGTCAAGGCATGACCTATCCGCATTTCCAACAATGATTATTATTATTAACCATCGAATTCTCTCGGCCAAAAGAGCTGTTAGTGATTCCAAAACATACTGTCAATCATTTTTCCTTTAAGATTTCCAAGTTCACCATCAGGAAGAACCAGTAATTTGGCGATGAGTCCGATGTTAGGCACCGAATGATGGTCCAATTTACCTCTGCGACTCCAGACGACCATCCAAAACAGATCCAAAGTATCCATTCTTATGAAGGGCTTTTGATTCTTATTTTGCCTCGTCATTTTTTTATTATCCGTCCAGCGAGCCACTGTTGGTTTGCCCTGGCTGCAAAATACTGCACCCTACGTACAGCATGTGCAGTGCCGCAGACTCCGATTGTCCATACCAACTTGTAGATCTCAGATTCAAAAGTTCTGAAAATTTATATGAGAGATTGGATTGTGCGGAATATATTCGACTATCGGTAATTACTAAACCCAGAGCGTGCTGCCCTCGCGCCTGGCTCCCACTGGAGTCTTGAGTCTAAATGACGAGGAATCATGGACTGGTCTCCGATGAGACTCAGCACCCCCACATTTCTACTTAACGAGTCTATATCACACCACTCTGAGGGATCAGGGTCGTCATGCTTGCACACTCGGATTCTCCCACAACCCGCTATACACCAGAAACTCTTTTACCGTCTTTCTTGTGTTCACTATTTAATACCTTCTAATGCTTACTTAGCGCTCTTATCCTTCTTGATTTGTTCTAGTCTTGTTTGGCCCGTTCCATGCCCCAACCGTAGTATGTCTTTGCTCTAAAGTACCCAAAGGCAAAGTTGCCCATGAACGCAAGCACCATCGCCCCCGAAAACACGAAAAGCACTTTGAAGCTGAGCGGCTCCACCAACAGATTCACTATGGTGGCGATCGTCTGTGCACTCACCAGCGACGTGTTGTCGTGGGCCAACGGGTCCTGGTTCATGCACTTTTCCCAGTACGCACACATTTTCTCGAGCGCAGGCACGATGGTGTCCGGGTGGCAGTTGTTTTCGAGATACGAGCGCTCGCACAGTGCAATCTCAATCTGCAAATTGGTCGCCTGTTTGTGGAGCTTGTAGGCCACATCTTGCCGAATCACCGAAACAACTGATATTAGTAAATATCCTGCATATATCCAGAAGGCGGCGTTGGCGCCGACCTGGAGGTACGACGAGAGCACGTAGGGGGTGCGTTCGGCCGGCACAGACAGTGGGTCCCACGGCACAGGGAGCATATCTGCACGTGACTTTGGCACGAGGGCGTGGCTGCCTCGTCTTGAGATCAGGGGTGTACGGGTGCGAGGTACAACACCAGTAGCAGAAACGGAGCGGGTCTGGAGAGAGCGGGAGTAGCTCGGAGGTGTAAGTCCGGATCCTTTTGAGCCGCTCAACCCATTTGAGCCATTGAACCCGAACTCCCTCTTTTCGGGG
Source organism: Sungouiella xylosa (assembly GCA_023158955.1). Classification (NCBI taxonomy): domain Eukaryota; kingdom Fungi; phylum Ascomycota; class Pichiomycetes; order Serinales; family Metschnikowiaceae; genus Sungouiella; species Sungouiella xylosa. The sequence goes on along the minus strand of JAHWDG010000001.1, from coordinate 1,779,285 downwards.
TAGTAATGGTGGTGGTGCACCACCGAGTAGGCCGCCGGGGCCATCTGACGACGGTAGTTGAACGACCTGTTCATGGAGTTTTCCCACGGTGCCACAGGCTCCTCTACTGTATAGTGTTCACTGGCGCTGCCAAAGACATCAGAAGGTGCCACCGCCTCAAAGGTCGTTCGGTCCGGCAGCAGAAACGCAGGGGTCTCGAACTCGTAGTCGAAGTCGGTGGCTGGCGAGTGCTTTGTGGTTTTGAGCGCATATTGGGCCCCGAGTGCCGTGGGACTGAGCAAGTGAATGAGCAGTTTGTTCTGGTCGGATTCGTCGTCTGAATCGGACACTTCCTCGACCTCGGGCTCCGGCAAAATAGAACCTTCTGGTTCGCTGTCGATGTCCATCGCATCGATGTCCATTGCGTCCGGGTCATTGCCTCGTAGAGATTCATTAGTTCTATCGTGGAGAGAAAGCAGGCCCAAGCCCGCGCCGAGATCGTCAAAGAATGACATGAGAAATCCTGTGTCTGCCTGGCGTGAATGTGTATTCTGATTGGTTCAGTTGTGTTCGGCTTCCGTTCTGTTGTTCTGATGTGGTCCTGTTGTTTGTTCTGACTGCTGTCTGCAGTTGTCTGAGTTGATCCGATGCACATCGCGCACCAGTTTTTCAACTCATCATGGGCTCCAAGCGCAAGAAACAGGAAAAAAAGAAGGACTTCCAGAAGGCCAAGCTCAAGGTCGGCAAGACCGCCGCCAAGCCCGACAATTACACCGACACCTCTTTCACCGCGCGGTCCATCTCGCTTCCGAACCAGTCCATCAGAAGAACTGATGCTGATAAGGTTGACCTCACCCACCAGCTTCTGCTCACCAAACACCACTCGGCATCGACGCGAAAGGAGGTGTTGAACTACATCGAGGCCCACCTACCGTCCAGCCCGTCTCTCTACAAGCAGATTCTCACCTTGACGGTACTGTTGGTGACAGACCAGTCTGCCAGTGTGAGGAAGGCCTTCACGTCGCTTTTGGCCGCCTGCGCGAAAAAGCAGCCGGGGCTTCTTGACGTCCACATGCGCTCCATCGTCTTGTACGTGCACTCGGCCATGTCGCACATCCAGAGCGACATCAGAGCCACCTCGACTTTGGTGCTCGATGTGCTCATCACAGAAGCGCCCCAGGCGTTGGTAAAGGGTCATTTTGTCAAGACGCTCCGCAGCTACTTCTCGCTCATGTCGTGGACGTTGTCGGACGACAAAAAGGCCGTGTCTTTTGCTGTGAACGCAACCTCGACGCTTGACGGGCCAACCAAAAAGGCCCGCGCAGACCACCTCGCAGTTTTGGCGCGTTTCCTTGAAGCAGCGCTTTTCGAGCAGTCGGCAACCGACAATTTCAGCATCGACTGGTCTGCGTGCGTTTACACCCATCCCCAGACTCCTCGGTACATGCTAGCATCAAATCCACTGGCGTACGTTCCTCTCAAGCTCTTTCTTACTGAGCTTCCGTCGAACTCACGTGACAAGAGCATGGATGGGGCGTTTTCGGTCCATGACTTGGACACAGTCTCGTCCGAGGACCAGGAGACCCGCCGAAAGATCACGCAGGATGTGTTTTTGGCTCCGCTCAAGAAAAACCTCGCCTCGATCGTTAAGGAGGGCGGAGAAGCAGGCAAGGAGGCGGCGCATTGTGTTGAAGTACTTGAGCGGTTTGCAAAGGAGGAAAAGGCATAGGTAGCTTGCATATGATAATAGAACGCATAATCTGATGGGTGTCAGTAAAAGCTCGCTGGTTGTTTGACCTCTCTCGGTCTATTTTGTGGGGTAGGCTATGGCTTCCTTTGAGGTGCATGAAATCCACATTACGTAGTAATCGAAGTTAAAACGGATCCAGTTCGATCAAGTACATTTGATTTCGAGTAGTTCACGTTGTTGAAGCCGGAATTGAAACCGGTTCAATTTGGTGGCTTTGATTGCAAGGCAATTCCTCCCGTTGTGTTGTATGAACCTGGCATCTGAGATCTGAGTGCTGCCCCGCGAGATCTGACAATGTGTCCTGACTCGAAAATTTATAGAACAACACATACTCCTTGTCGTACTTTATCCCTGATTATTATTTTTCTTTGCTTCTTCGGTGCCGAATCTGTTGCAGCCTGAGCTTAATACACTCCAGTGCGACTCAAAATCTTCAACATGTTTCGTACCATCTTGGCCAGACGGATCCCCACACAAATAGCGGTGCGTCCGCTTCCACAGCCCCTTTTCCGGGCGTTCCACCTGAGCCCAGTTGCCCTTAAAAAGAAGGGGAAAAAGGAAGTTCAGGAGGAGGAAGTGGCTGCCACACCTGAGGTGGACTTGAAAGACGCAGCATCTCAGCTCCAGGCCGTGATTGACAAATTCGCCAAGCAGGCCAACGAGGCCAAGGCAGGAAAGAGCAGTCCACTTTTGTTCAATTCCTTGAAGGTGGAAACACAGGACGGAGAGTTGCCGTTCACGCTGGTGGCCCAGACTGCGATCAAAGGCCGCAACTTCATCATTACGGTATTTGACCCCGCCAACACCCAGAGCATTATCAACGCAGTGCTTGCATCCGACTTGAACTTGAACGCAATCGCCGATCCTGCCAATAAGCAGACGTTGAAGGTGCCGTTGCCTCCGGTGACCACCGAGTCCAAGAAAGAGGACGTCAAGCACTTGAAGGCGATTTTCGAGAAGGCCAGAAACGGCCACGCACATAACAAACACTCGAAGACGCTCGCGACGATCCGCGCAGACATCAAAAGCAAAGTCCACACTAAAAAGAAGTTGAGCGACGCCGAATCCAAGGTGTGGGCCGAGTACGAAAAGTTGCACAAGTCGTATGTTGGCAAGCTCAACGACGTGTTCAAGGCGGCCGAGGACGCCATCATGAAGTAATCTGTACATATTAGAAGGCCACACCGTCGTCCACGAAAAGACGTTTCTTGTATCGCTCGCACCATTTAATGAGCCGTAGCGACTGGTCGATGATCACTTGGGCCAGAATCAGCCCGCCACACAAGCAGTAGAACTCGAATTTGTCGTCGGCCAACATGAATCCAGTGACCCATTCGTCGTTCAGCTGCCACCGTGTGTAACTGAGTTTTTTGGGGTTGGAATCGCCGTGCTTGACTATAGTGGCCTTGGACGTGGTCAACGCCGAGTAGAAGTAGAGAATGTGGCTGTGTGCCTTGAGCATGGAAAGCTCGCCGGTTCCAGACGCGGCGAAAATGTCGTCCATGTAAAACTGGTTGTAGGGCTTGCGCTTGAAGATGAAGTGTTTGATCACGGAAATGCCCAACTCGGCGAAAACATTGCGCATGCTTCCGGCCTGAGGAAGCTCGCGGGGCAAGTTTCGACCTAGCGTTTCGCTTCGGGAGATTTTGTGGATGATGTAGCCGGCGACCTCCTTCATGTCAAAAAAGCTGTTCTTGTTGCTGCTGAGAAGGGCAACAGTGATTGGTTTTGGCGTGTCTCGAACCTTGAACTTCCGGACATACAAATAAAGAAAGCCTGAGCTGTTGAAGTGCGGCATGCAAAGAGGTATCCACAAGTCGGCAGACTCCTCCTTTTCGATCGCCTTGTACGATGCCGAGATCGTAGCCATCAAGGTCTGAATGTCTTGGTTCGCCAAGTCGTGATTTCTTGGTTTCATATAGTTGATGACCTTATCTTCGAGGAGAAGCAAGGAAAAAAGCAAGTCGGCGGCAAGGTACCGCTCTTTTTCCGTGTCCATGAAGCGGTTCAGAAGCACAGACCGCACATCAGACGCTTCGTCCTTGACTTTCAACTTTTTGGCCAGCAAAACAATGGAGTTGAACTTGCTCCGAGATGTATTGGTGATCTTGGCACATTGGAGTGCGTTTCCGAGGATGGCACTGACGTACTGAGACCCAAGTAGGGTGTACTGGTCCTCAGAAACTGTGAACCCATAGGTCATGGCCATGCTGAGTGTATCAAGTACATGTATATCCTGTGGCAGCAAAATACGTCGGAGGTCGTAGTTCATGCGATTCTCGAAGTTTTTGACGATCACAGGCTTCGAGAGCACTGCCAACAAGTAGTTGTAGAGGACCAGGAGCTGGTTCTCCAAAAACGCCGTGCTTGTGTTTTCGCCAGTGGATGGAGGCTGCTCCAGCGTCACTTTCGACATTGACACCAAAATAAGCGGGTTCCTGTTCATGACGACCATGCGGAACCCGTTCTGGGTGATGTGGTGGAAGTCGGACTTCATGCTCTCCTGGAACGTCAACACTATAGTGGTGAGAAGACCCATGTAGCCCAATACGACGTCGTCTGACCCATGTAAGGAGTAAATCGGCTTCCCTGCCGTCGAGAGAATGAAGAATTGCTTGAGCTTCTGCTGGAAGATTCCATTACCGCATTCCTTATCAAAAACGATCCGCAGCCTCACGTAATCCTCGGTGACGCCCGAGCATTCATTGGAGAAGATGTTGTAGTTCGCCAAAGTAGCCACGCTGTGGTTTCCGACCCGATTGAGGTCCTTGACCATCAACCCATGGAGCATGCCAGCGAGATTGCTTTCCTCGGCATCTAAGGTGCCGTCTTCGTCACCTGAGCTTGGGCCTGGATCCAAAGTTTCACTGCTGACCACAGAAAGCCGACTTGAGCTCGGAAGGTCCAGAACACTGGGCTGTGGTTCGGAGCTGGCCAACTCAGCCTGGTCCACGTTCTCTAGCGTCACAGCAGTGGTGGCATCGGCAACCAAAGTGGGCGATATCTTCCCAGGCAGCTGCAGAGAGGGGATAAAGAGCGACTGTGTGGACGCCTTGGTCTGCAATGGCGGCTTGGATCCATCCAAAGCACTCATAGATGAGTTATAGGTGTGCGAATCCGGGGAACAAATGGAGGAAGGAAAAAGACACTTTTTGATTCCAAAGCAGTTTTTCAGATTAGGCTCGCTGTTTCTATTTTTATTGCTTGGCTCAGGAGTTTCGTGGAATACTACAATTTGGCGAATTGATTAGTACAGGTGAGCCTGGTCCACTCTGCACTATAGGATCAATGAACAACCAAAATTAAATGGACACCAGAAATGGACACCAGAAATGGAGATCCACTGTCAGTCCATGGAATCAACGACAATTATCGACAATCTATTTACAATTCATATCAGGAACTCTTCTACACTGTCTCATATTGCTTTGACTGGTCTCTTCTACTGTCACACTCTATCGCCACCGCTCACCGGCGGAGGAACATAAACCACACCACAAACACAACAAACATGCCGGCACCCACAATGGGAATGTACTGTTTGATCATGGCCTCGAAGTTGATGCGCTGGGCCTTCTTGCGGTACTTGATGGAGTCGTTGCGCAAGCTCGAGGACAAGTCGCTCATCTTGTCCAAGGAGTCACCGCGGTACAACAAGTCCTCGATGTTCTTGGTCATGACCTTCTTGACGTCGGCCAAGTCCGTGTTGAGCCTGTCCAAGTTCAGCTGAGCGCGCTGGTCCTGGTAGATCTTCTTGGTTTTGCTGAGAAAGTTGTCGAACGAGCTGAAACCAAAGGGACGGGCCGTGCTGCTCAATGCCTCCTGTCCGTGGGAGTGCTCGAACTCGTGGCTGACCTCAGCCAAGTACAGAAACGCCAACTTCCTCGGGTACAGGCGGTCGCAGATGGTCAAGTAGATGATGCTATTCAGAATCAAGTAGTGGATGTTGTAGCTGCCGGACTCGATGGTTGCCTGGGGCTCGGAGTTCGGGGTGATCCTGCTGATGATGATCTTGCACTTCTTCTTCTGCTCATTCAACTCCTGGTTGGCGGAGTCATCCACGGAGCCACAGAGCGGGAGCGCTGGCGTTAGCATTATTGACAATGTGTCGGTCACATACCATCGTAGCGGTAGATTAGCGTAGACTGCACCATGGTGGAGTTGCTTCGGTGTCCAAGTGAGATATGGGCGCGCACGTGACTTGGGGTTGCGATCATCGCAGCAGAACAACCACACCTCACCGACCAAACTGCCACTGCGACGGGAAAATGGACTTGTCGAAGCTCTCGAGCGACCTTCCCTCCACAAAGTCGCTCGAGCAGGTGACTGTGGGGGATCTCAATCGTGAGTTGACCCACGAATTCAAGAACGCAGCCAAACTGGTGGCTTCATTATACAACGCCTCAGGCGCCGGCGACCCGAAAGTTGCCAAGGAATTTGCACACGCGGCCAAGGCCGTGGCGTCTTTGTACCGGCTAGGCGGCAGCTCCACGGTACTCTCCATGCACAAGGGATATTTGGAGTGCTTGGACGAGTTACTTGGGTTGATCGCCAGCGGCGACGACATCGAAAACTGGGCGCTTACCAAGCGCGCGGAGCTCACCAACCACTACAGAGACAAGGACGAGAAGGAGGAGGAGGAGAAAGAGAAAGAGAAGGAGAAGGAGAAGGAGCCGGAAAAGGAGCCGGAAAAGGACTTCCAGCTCCCCGAGGAGTACGAGTTTTCGCTCCCGCAGGAGCTCAACGCCAACATGCATTTCCGGCCGTCGTTGCCGCCGTTTTCCGTGACGTATAAGCGACCGAAATGGCGTCCCGAGCGTCCGCGCCGCTTTGTGCCCTCAGAAAGCGGGTCGTCGTCCGACAGCGACGAGGACTCGGTCGAAGGGAAGAAGCGCCGCGCGCTCCAGAACCTAGATGTGAAGCGGCGCCGCCGCGAGCCGCCCAGCGACAACGACTAGCATGACACGAATAGCATCTCATAGGATAATGAAGGAAGAAGGATAGGGGTAAATGTAGAGGGGTGGGATATATTTCGGGTGGATAGGATTAAGGAGGTAACGGAGAATTCTTGAGCCGTTGCGTATAAGGAAGGTTAGGATAGGGTATCGGACCTGGTGGAGGGATTGAGGAGAGGGGATACGAAATATTTTGAGGTAGCTGTGACGGCACGCATTGATGTCACAAAATGATTGATTTCCCGTATTGACGTGGTTCGTGAGGTTTGGGTTGGTTGTTCACTGTTCTGTTTCATTGAGGTTGGTGAGATTTGGTCAGTGCATGGATGAGGGATAACAGACCATGCTGCGACACTAAGCAGAAGCTAAAGTAACTTTAGAGCAAGAAATATGGGGGACTAAAGCTACAAGGGGCAAATGCTATACGGGGCAAGAGAGATGATTTGGGCTCCTCAGCGAGAGGGAACATCGGGTGCCATATCATTGAAAATCTACCAAAGTCGAGACGCTGCCGGTGGAGCCTCTTAATTTGACTAAACTTCTCATATACATTATTTTTGTCGACTGGGCTCCTTTGGTCCTGTTCTTCTGGCTAGGTCACCTATTGGCACACCCAGTGCATTGAGAGTCACCATTACTCCGAACCGTCAACTACCCTAATTTGAAAGCACTTCAGATCTGCCTACTTGTTCAGCTTTTGAACTGTTCATCGAAACTTCTGCGCACTTGTTGTTGTTTAGGCACTGCCCAAAACCTCCAAGTGGTCTCTATAGATCACGCCAATCGTCTACGTCTTGGACGATAGCTCCCCTCCCGTCTCTCGAACTTTCTCTCGAAATTTGTTACCTTGTCACCAATGATCCAAATTTAATAGAATTTACCATTCTCTCAGCACTCTGGCTACATCATCGGCTCTCAGCACTCTGGCTACATCATCGGCGTCATGGCGGAGCACTCGGGCCTCGTGTATCTCTATATATTTTGACTCCCTCCTGTCTCGTCCCACTATTAGCATTCGTCTCGCACTGTACCTAGCACCCACTGCCCCAGCCTAGTACCCAAAGAGCCCGTCGGAGTTGTCGTAGTCGCCGTCGTCGTAGTCGGCAGAGTCGTCCAGCTCAGAGTCGCTGGAGCTCTCGACAGCCAGCGACTCCACCAAGCCCTCGAGCGTCAAGCACAACAAGGTGTCGCCCTTGGACTCGGTGCCCGCAGCCACGGAGTTGGTGGCCTCCACCAAACAGTTGGTCAAGCGCGACTTGGCGCCCACCGACGCGCCCGCACCCACCACGGTGTTCTCCAACTGCACGTCGTCGGCGACGGTGACGCCGTCCATGAGCACGGAGCCCGTCAAGCGCACGCGGCGCCCGATGGAGCAGTTGGCGCCCACCACCGAGCGCTTGACGTTGGTGCGCTCGCCCAACACCGCCGACGCGTCCACCAACGCGTCGGCGCCCACGGTGGCCGCAGACTTGTCGCCCTTCTCGGGCTTGGCGCTCTCGCGCGCCTGCAACTTCAAAAAGTGCCGGTTGGCCTCGAGGTACACCGGCACGGAGTTGGCGCGGAGAAACACCGCCTGCAGCGGCACTATGACAAGGCCCACGGTGGCGCTGCTGGTGCTGCTCTGCCACAGGCGGCGGGCCAAGTCGCGGACGACTTTGATGAGCGGCCGCGATGCGAAATAGGAGTCGGAGAACTTGTCCGGGGCGGCGGCAAACGTGGCGGCGATCTGCTCGGCGTCGCCAAAAAAGAGCAGCGCGTGCATGAGCCGCGCGCTGACGGCGGCGTTGGGGTGTTTCCACACCAACTGGGTTCTGAGCGAGAGCGCGCGGTGGAACGCCACGTCCTCGGCAGAGTAGTAGTCGAGGAGCTGTTCGCCCGCGTCCGCGTACACCGTGTAGTGTTTCTGGCGGTGCTTGTCGGCGTCCACGCCGTGGTAGGCGACCCAGAGGCCGATGGCCGACTCGGCGCGGCTGCGGTACGCCTCCACCAAGACCTGCAGCGGCAACGACGTCACGACGTCGCACGGCACCACGACAAAGTGCCGGCGGCCCGCGGCCTGTGTTTGTGCTAGCGCAAGGCGCAACGCCTGTCCACTGGACTGGGACGGCGCAGAGACCACGGCAACGTCGGCGCCGTAGGCGGCAACCGCGGCGGTCACGTCGTCGGCGACGTCGGGGTCGCAGACCACGGAAATGCCCGCGAAAAACGCCAGGCGGCACCAGTCCAATGCGTAGTAGAGCATGGGGCGGTTGGCCACGGGCAAGAGCGGCTTGGGGGTGCCGGTGGCACGCTCGCGGGAAAAGGGCGCGAGCAGGCGGCCGGGGCCACAGAGCACGACAGCATGGAACTCCATCTAGAGAAAGAGGATGGAGGAGATGACTGAGTAGGTGGATTTGATGTGGCACGTGACCCGCGCCAGAGGCGACAAGTGCTCGCTCACTTACAGATACATCCAGAAAGGCACCACCACCGGAACACCGTTTTCTTTTTTCGACTGATTGCTCCGACTGCTGTGAGCTTTTCTTTCTGACCTCTCTGATTCTGTTCTTTCTCTTCTGAGTTTCTGAACATGACCGAGGAGGACCCCCTCTTGAGTGCTCTCGCTGAGCCCGCCGAACCCGCCCAGCCCGAGGACTCCGAGCGCACGCGCGCGCTCGCCAAGTTCAAGGAGAAGTTGGTGGAACACCGCAAGTGGGACGCGCGCCTCAAGGAGATGCGCTTGAGCATGCGCGACCTCGAGAAGACCTACGACCGCACGGAAAACGACATCAAGGCGTTGCAGTCGGTGGGCCAGATCGTGGGCGAGGTGTTGAAGCAGTTGACCGAGGAGACCTACATCGTCAAGGCGTCCAGCGGCCCGCGGTACATTGTCGGGTGTCGCAACACCATCAAGCGCGACCGCCTCCAGAACGGCGTGCGGGTTTCGTTGGACATGACCACGTTGACCATCATGCGGGTGTTACCGCGCGAGGTGGACCCCTTGGTGTACAACATGACCACGTTCGAGCCCGGCGAGATCTCGTTCAATGGCATTGGAGGCTTGACCGAGCAGATCCGCGAGTTGCGCGAGGTCATTGAGTTGCCATTGAAGAACCCGGAGTTGTTCACGCGCGTGGGCATCAAGCCGCCCAAGGGCGTGTTGTTGTACGGCCCGCCGGGCACAGGCAAGACGTTGTTGGCCAAGGCGGTGGCAGCCACCATCGGCGCCAACTTCATTTTCCTGCCGGCGTCCGCCATCGTAGACAAGTACATCGGCGAGTCTGCGCGGCTCATCCGCGAGATGTTTTCGTACGCGCGCGAGCACGCGCCGTGCATCATCTTCATGGACGAGATCGACGCCATTGGCGGGCGCCGCTTCTCCGAGGGCACGTCCGCGGACCGCGAGATCCAACGCACGTTGATGGAGTTGCTCAACCAGATGGACGGCTTCGACACCTTGGGCCAGACCAAGGTGATCATGGCCACCAACAGACCGGACACTCTCGACCCGGCGTTGTTGCGCGCAGGGCGCTTGGACCGCAAGATCGAGATCGGCTTGCCCAACGAGGCGGGGCGTTTGGAGATCTTCAAGATCCACACGGCCAAGGTGGCCAAGCAGGGCGAGTTTGACTTTGAGGCTGCGGTCAAGATGAGCGACGGCTTCAACGGCGCCGACATCCGCAACGTGGTCACCGAGGCGGGTTTCTTTGCCATCCGCGACGAGCGCGACTACATCGTGCAGAACGACTTGATGAAGGCCGTGCGCAAGGTGGCCGACGTGAAGAAGTTGGAGGGCAAGTTGGACTACGAGAAGTTGTAGGCTGGCTGGGCTACGAGATGTTTAGGTTGGCGGTGATGGGCGGAGCGGCGGTTGCGTGTTTGCGGTTGCGTGTTTGCTCGACGAGTCTTGCTGCGCTCGGCTAGGGCTCTGCTGTGCTGAGGCTGTTTTTCGGTTAGTCGCAACTTGAACTTAGGGCTACCTAGCCCTGAGTTTAGAACGAGCGCTGACCTTGCTGAGCGCTTTGCGCTCGCCTTCTGTCCCTCGCTGGATCTGCTAGAAGCTAATGAACGCCAGAAAATGACAAGTGTAGTCGGGTGTCTGATAACCGAAGGTTTGATACTTGCTAAGCTCGAATTGCCCTTTTTGATGGAAAGCTACTGGGGGCATAAGTCGTCGTTGACATCCGTGCAACTGCTGACCGTCGAATTCCCAGGGTTGCACCATCTTCAAGTGCTCCAGGATTGCTGAAGTTGCTTGCAAAGTACCTATTTGCTGAACACTTTTAATCCACGTTATCACGTTTCCTGATTCTGTCACGGCGGTCAGAAAGCTTGAAGTAGGTGCTTACTGTGTCGCTGTATCTCTTCGTGTCCTTCTCACTTGCTCCACTGGTGCACGTAGTTGACTGGTTTCTACGCTCCCAATGTCGTGCCAGAAGCTGGTGATGCCAATAACAATATGTACGCCCAACATCCGAATACCTTCTCTTCACTTCGGTTTGTCTTTTTCTAGTTTCAACTTCCGGGTGCGAGCCTCTGTCCGTTTAATTCCACTTCAAGCTCAATCTGAGCGTAGTGAGCAGCCAGTACCATACCGGTGCAGCCTTTAAGACGGTTTAATATCGACCAGTACTTCCTGCTACCACAGATTAGTATCTCCTTCTCATCAACTCCTGTTGCCATCTATCTGATTACATCCTTTCCTCAACATCGTAGTCCCAAGTCCTCCCCTCATCTCCCTCCCCACCTCCGATCTCAGTCATTCTACTACTTCCTACTCCCCTCTGCCTCTTGCCTGCTTCTTCCAGTGTCGTCTCTTAATATGTACATGACTACTCCGAGGGCTTGCCCAGCTTCGACAACGCGTCCAAGTGGAGCCACATCGACGGGTTGTCGATCTTGTTGAGGTGCTCGGCCATCCGGGCGCCAATGAAGTCCTGCACCTCCTCCGACATGGGCTCCACCGTCTTGACCGGCTCCTGCGCCTTCTTGGCCAAGTAGATCTTCTGCTCAGCCAGCAACGGCATCTGAGGAGCGTTGAGGCGTCTGGCCTCAATCTCCGTCAACGTGCGCTTCTTGTACGACGAGAATCGGTTGCGGAGCTCGTTCAACACCCCGCTCGGAAGCGGCGATTTCGCTACCGTCTGGTCCTCATACGTTCTGGTGAGCACCGCATCCACACCAGTGCAGTTTGCGCCATCCTTGGGCTCCACGGGGTTGGGCCACGGGATCTCGATCGAGTCGTGGTGCTGCACAAACCGCCGCGGCATCCACTTCTTGTAGCGGTCGTCGTAGTAGCGGCCCTTCATCACCACCTTCTCGGCCACCACGAGCGAGACTGCACCAGAGTCGTCCTTGTCCTTGGCGGCTAAGCGCACGTGCTCGCGCGGAATCAGGTCCATCATGTCCATGACGTGGGAGTTCTGGTTCTCGGCCCAGTGGTTTTTGGGCACGAGCTTGGACACGAGCATGTCGGCCAACTGCACCATATTGGACTCCGGCAAGTACTGTACCATCTTCGAAACCCTCCCCTTGTATTTTCCCTCGACCACATAGACCAAGTCGCCGCTGGCGAGCCCAATCTGTTCTTTTTTGGTGAGTCGCTCAGCTGTGGGGATGTAGCGCTGGGGCTCGAACGTGGGCATGAAATGCTTGTTTTGGGCGACAAGCGTATCGCGGAGATGCGCCGGGTACTTGTCCAAGTTCTGCTGGAACCTTTTTTTGGCGGTGGACCACGACATGAGTAGTAGGCTTGAGCTGAAAAAACTTAGAAGGTGTGCACGTGACCAACATCAACACCAGGACGGGGACAAATGGGGACAAAAGGGCAAAGGGAGAGACAAACGGGGTCTCTTTCGGGAACTAAACTCGTGATCCGTATATTACAGCACTATTCCGTGCAAATGTTTATGAACTCCTGCTCGTTGACTGGTGTTAGTAGAGACAAATCCCAACAGTATACATACTCTCTCCGTCCTCGTCGAGATCGAACTCGTCGATCATCGCCCGGAGCTCCTCGTCCGATAAGTTTTCGCCCAACTCGCGGGCGACGCGCTTCAAGTTGCGGAAGCTGATTTTTCCCGTGTTATCATCATCAAAGAGCTTGAACGCCCGCCGTATTTCCTCCATCGGGTCTCTATTGACGATCTTCTCGCCCACTGTGGTTAGTATTGCATTCTTGGGACACTAGTAGACAATTGTTCAATTGTGCAATTGCTAGTGGAACTGTCATAAAACTGAAGTACTCCAGCACTTTGGTAGTACTCCAGCACTTCGCTACGTACCCGCATGGAAGAAGTTCTCGTATGAGATCAAGTTGCGCTCGTCTGTATCATACTCGTGGATAATATCCAACACCTCGCGCTTCAGTAGGTCGAATCCCAACGCACGAAGTGCAACCTTCAACTCGTGGTAGTCGAGCAAGCCGTCATTGTTCATATCGAACAAGGAAAACGCCTCACGGATCTCCTGTTTTTGCTCGTTGAGGAGCTCGACCTTCAAGCTGCCCAAGCCTTTTTTCTGGCTGTTGGCTGGCACCGACATGTAGTTACTATTATGATCGCACCGTGTGTACACAAGACACCAGTCTGAGTAGGCAGTACGAGTTGTCATTGACGTGTACTACTTTGCCGTGCTACTCAATTGTGCTTTGCCGTTCAATTCAATTGTTCTTCTCAATTTTTCTCCGCCTTGCTGCTTGATTTGTGTTACTTTTCTGGTCCGATCTGATATCTGAGTGCCATGGCAGACATCGGGCTGAGGGTTTCGGTCAAAGGCGAGGCTGGCACGGTCCGCTTCAAGGGAACAACGGAATTTGCTCCGGGCGAGTGGATTGGCGTGGAATTGGAGAGGTCGCTCGGTAAGAACGACGGTTCCATCCAAGGAAAACGGTACTTCCAATGTCTGAAGCCCGGCAACTATGGTGTATTCGTTCGAGCTGCTATGCTAGATGCTCCGAGCGAAGTTCCAACGCGGCAGATTCGCGATGTCCAGAGTGTGGTGGACAAACTCCAGGCCAAGCTCAAGGCAGCAAGAGTTGAGACGGAAAGAGCCAAAGGCGAGTTTGCTCGCGCCGAAGAGGAGATCAAAAGTACACTCAAGAGGGCAGACGAGTTGGAGACCGATCTAGAAGAGAAAAGCGTCGAGTCCGAGTACTTGAAGTCGCAGAACTTGGAGTTGTCGACTAAGCTCGAGCTGCTCCAAGCACAATTTGCCGAATTGACAGCCGATTATGGGCTATTGAGCGAGGAAATGGAGCTCAATCGCGAGCTCGAGGAAGCAGTTAAATTAGACCTAAAAGATTCCGCGTCAGTTTCGCCAGAGGACTACCAATTGCTTGTGCAACACAACAGAAAGCTTGAAGCGGCCGTGGCGTCGTTGAACAAGCTTTCAGGAGATAAAGAAGGCAAGTTTTTGGCTGAAATCGAGTCGTTGAAGAAGGATGTTGCAGACTTGAGTGACTTGCGTCAGGCTTACGATTCTGCTGTAGCGAGGTTGGAACAGGCTGAGAAAACGATCTCCCACCTCCAAGAGCAACTAGAGTCCGCCAACGAGCTGGAACTGATCATTGAGTACCTCACAGGAGAAAACGAAACTCTCAAAGCGAAGAACTTGGACCTCTCTCAGGCTGTGAGCGAGTTGCAGGAAATCCATGAACTCGACAAGTCGCTCGAGGAAAGTCTGCGCAAGGTTGAGCAGGATCTCAAGGGCCAGATCGAGGATCTTCTTCTGCAAATCACTGGAGAGAAGTCTCGCATGGACTCGATGGCCTCAAAGCACGCTGACCTTGAGGACGAGTTGCGGAAGTTGAGAAGCCAGCCTGTTTCCACCAAACTGAACGCGGTCGAGATTGAGGCTGCTGTGCTTGAGTTGAAGAAGGCCAAGATTGAGATTCTGGAGTACAAGTTCAACTACGATGTCTTTGAGCGGGTGGTGGGGGCGCTTCAAGATCTCAATTTACAGACGATTCCCGACGAGTACCATCCCCAGTTGAAGGCTTTACAGAAACTTCATCAAATTTCTTCGGTAATTGCAGAGATATTGGGTGGCATGTCGTCACCTCAGTCTGTTGTGGAGCTTGAAGCAGGCCATCATCTTGATACACTCGGACTACTCTCGAGAGCACATATTTGTCGACTTGAGTTGGAAAGTGGCGAATCAACAGAAAGCGTGAAATCTTTCGGCGAAGTTCTTGACAAGATGCAACCGGACCTACAAAAAGGGTTCGACAAGCTGCTATATGAGAGTGCGGATACCACGCATGCATTAAGGTGTTATGTCCAGCAGCTCCGCTCAGCTTGGGGTCAGTCATCTCAGTCACCAGCTTGGTCGGTCTTCCGAATTTCTGATGTTCTCCTGGAGGCGCGATTCTCTGAGGCCTTGGCCAGGTGGATCTTGGAGCGCTTGCCTTCAATGACAATTGACGAGGAAATCACAGGCCAAATCGAAAACATAAAAGATAATTCCAGTCAATTGTCTAGGGCAGCTGAGGAAGTCTTATCTGCCATCACAAAAAATCGTGGTCTTCTGTTGTCAAAGGACCTAGAACACAGTCTTCCCCAATTCAACGAGGCATTGACAGCGTTTGCGCGCTTGGTGCTCTCTGGCGAGGTTTCTGACAGCCCCATTACGGTCGAAAGTCTCACCAACCATCTCTCGGCATTGTCCAAGGTGTCGCAGAATTTGATCACGGAATCGACCGAAACCGCTCCGACCTTCTTCGAGCGCTTGCTTGAGCGCACGAAAACTCAAGTTGTTTCAGCACCAGATCCAGACGATGGGAAGAAGGACAGGATCATCAACGACCTCAAACTCAACATTGAGCTCTTGGAGACGAACATGGGCACCACCATCGAAGGAAAGGCGGCGAAGATCCAGGAACTAAAAGGCTTGCTCCACGAGACGGAGGAACAGCTAAAAGAATTAAAAAGCAAGCACAAGGCGGTTTTGAAGTCCAACGAATCCTTGGATGGCCAGCTCCAGACACTTTTTGCCAGCGGTGCCCGCGGTCTCAACGAGCAAATCACTTCGTTCGAGGATCTCAAATCAAAAAAGGACTATACTACTGAGATGGCGCTTCTGGAGGAGATAGCCATGTTGAGGCAGATGGTGGCTCGATCGGTAGCCAAGAGCGATTCGACATACGAGTGGCTCAAGCAGCCAATCCTACCGAAGAATTCTCGAAGGTCCAACAGCTCTTTTGAGGACCACGCCCGCGATGTTCGTGCACGAGCGTGGAAGATTCTGCAGCAGATTCTTCGGGCCCGGCCTACAAAAGTGACGGAATGATACATATGCAATGTTAGGCGCGGCGTTTCTTGGGCCATTTGGACGCCAAGTCGATGCTCGACCGCGGGTAGAAGAACTCCAAGAGGGTGTAGATGAAGATATCGAGAATCACACACACGCAGTAGAGTTTGCCTGCGATCGGACCGCAGAAGTAGAATTTTCTCAAGCGGTGCAAGAGAGGTTGATTGATTTGTCGGTTGTCGAGCGACCGGTAGACGTTTTCGGTGCGTTTGGCGATGTTTTCCCAGCTGTACATGGAGGCCACCTCGTTGTGGAACCTCGAGGTGTCGATTTTGCCAGACCCCACCAATTTCACCGCATCCAACGCAGCCTCAACTAGTGAATCCTCGTCTGGATTGGCAAAACTGGTCATGTGCCGCGGAAGCACCTCCGGGATGCCTCCAACTTTGGTAGTCACCACATACAACCCACAAGAGGCAGCCTCTACGATGACCGTACCAAACGCCTCGGTGAGCGAGGGGTGAAGATAAATGTCACCTTTAACCATAACGTCTCTGACCTGTTCGTGTTTGACGGCACCCCTCAAAGAAACCCGTTCCTGGAGAAAGTACTTCTCACGCATCTGCTCCAAGTCTAGAAACTTGGGCCCGTCGCCGGCGATAAGAAAGTCCACTTCTGGGCGAGCGCTGCATATTCGTGGTATGATTGCCGTGAGAAGGTCTGCACCCTTGTTGGGAAAGAGTCTGGAGATGACTACGATGGTGATTCTTGAGCGCAGCTTGGGCCGAGAATAGTCAGGTGTGAAGTCCGCCAGAACAACCGCGTTGGGAATCACCGACACATTGAGCGGATCTAGCGACGCCCGAAGCACTGTGTTTTCTTTGCACGTGTGAGACACGCAGATGGCGTGGCTGATATCGCTGAGAGTGAACTTGAGAAGCTTGTTGCCGAAAATGGAGCCGACGTCCGCGAACCCAAAGAGCGAGTGGTCGGTGAAAACCGCTTTTAAACCCATGGTGCGTCCGTGGAGAATCGCCTCGGCGCCCAAACTGGAAAGCGACCCATGTCCATGGACGATCTCAATGCTTTCTCGAATGAGAATGTTCCGAAGAATGGGAAAAGCAGTGAATACCGACGGCAAGGTCGAACTGCGGTACGCCTGGAGTAGCGGAGCATGGTAGACTCTGAGCCCATTGGTCAACATACGGACACCAGTGCGGTCGCCGTAGTCATGAGTTATAATGATGACCGAGTGGCCCAAGTCGATGAGTTTTTGAGCCAAGTGGTAGACGTGAAACTCGACACCCCCTGGCTGGGGGTAGAAGAAGTCTGTGACCATCGCAATGTTGTAGGACCTGGCCATGCTACCTCATTCTCTGATAGTGCGCACCAGACAGGTTTGGGATGACAGTGACCTACAATGAAATTCGAAATGAGGTTAATAATTAGAGGGAGCGAACAATTGATTGGGGATTGCTGGCGAATATTATGATTTAATTGTGAATTTGGGAGTATGTTTGGATAAAGGGCTTGAGTGATGGATAGAGTGATGGATTGAGTGACCTTATTCAGTGATGACAGAGTGAAGGCATCGAGTGATGGCACTGACTGCGGGAGATAAGTGGCATTGAATGGTATGTGCCATCAGGTTCAATCAGATGGCGGCATGATCTTTACATATCAATGTATGCGGCAATTGTTGCTTGTAGTGTGATTCCTGCCTGGGCCAGGCTATGTATTATGGTTCCTCCGGTGCTCTAGGCCGCAAACGCGTTGGGCGGGAGCGAAGACGCCGAGTTCTTGAAGTTGACGACGCATTGCTGGTAGTCCCAGTTGCTCTGCTGGCAGAGCATAACTCCGTACTGGATGTTGAGCTTGGTCTCCACGAGCACCTTGACGAGCACCTCCTGCTGCATGGTGTTCAAGCCCGCCTTGACGTCAGGGGGCAAGTCGGCCGCCGACGGGGCGTTTGGTGCGTTGAGTGCGGGGTTGCCGAAGGTACCAGGCGCCGCATTGGGTGGGACGACACCGGGAGCTCCGAGGGCCGGGGGTGCCGGCGACGGCGACGGAGTCGGATGCACGCTGGCCGGATCCAGCTTGAAGGCCTCGGCGGAGGCCTCGGGCCGAATGCAGAGCAAGTCGCTGGCCACGATCATCAGCGCGTTGGGACCCGGAATGACCACGAAGCTGCGGTCGAAGCTCTTGGGCCCTAACGCGATCTTCTTTTTTGTGTGCGCGTACCTGTTGCGCGTGGAGCCCTGCTGGTTGTTCACGTGGTCGGTGTTGGCCGGAACAGCCACCTCCTGGAACGTGCCGTGGAGAGTGATGCAAATGGCGCCGAGCGAGTTGAGGCGGTAGCTCTCCATGCAGAAGTTGTCGGGCTGGGCCATCAAGTCGTGCTTGGAGGCCGGCAACTGCGAAAATAGCGCAAAGATCTGCTCCTGGCCCTTGGCCACCTTGGACATGCGGGACTTGGCCGACGACACGCGGATTAAATTCCGCGACAGCGGGAGGTAGTAGCCAAAGTCCGGCATGGGCTTGCCGTCGGCGTTGGGCAGGCTCAGGTCCACCTGCACGGAGAACTGGGACTCGCCCTGGTACAACACCATGAGGTCCGCGCGATTGGCGTCCCACAAGTTGTAGTAGTTGGTGACGAAGTTGGTGGAGATGTTCTGCACCTCGCTGTCCTGGAAGAACATGGGCTGCGGCGCGTGGAGGGGGAAGGTCAAGTTGGCGTTGAGCATCTGCTCGTTGCGCACCACTTCGCCATTCAACACCACCAACCGGGGGAAAATCTTCAACAACTCCCACTTGAGGTTGTGAGCGTCGCTCGGGTTCGGCGTGTTGGTCATGGGGTTGCCGGTGATCACCAACTCGCGCAACAGATTGAGCTTCTTCTTCCACACCTCGAACGCCTTGATGCGCGCGAACTTGTTGTTCTGCAACGACAAGTTCTGCAACGTCGGGAAGGTGTGTGCCAACGTCGAGATGGTCAGCAAGTCGCTCAAGTTGTTGTTGGAGAGGTCTGCGCTGGTCACGTCCAACTTCAAGTCGCTGGCGATCTTCATGAGCGCAGGAAAGAACTTGGACGACGTCGACATCGAGCCAAAAAAGCCCTCGGCCGCCAAAGTTGCGTCCTGCTGCACCGCGCTGAGATTCAAAAGTCGGTTCTGTGGGTTGTACCGTGACTTGAGAAACATGGTCAACGTCTCGATGGTCTTTCCCCCCGAGGCCGGCTGGTTTCTCCCGCCATTGACCACCGACATCAACAACTTGTTGCCGGCAAAACGCACGCCCGACCAGTCCGTCAACGTTTTTGCGTCGCTGTCGGACTTGACAAAGCCCCGCATGGCGCCGTTGGCGGTGTTCACAGAGTAGTTTGTCACTTTGACCTTGCACTTTCTGCTGATGAAGTTGACACACTCGCCGGGGGTGGACCCGTTCCAGCCCATGATCTCCATCTCGATGGCGTTGCCGCCCGGCTGGTTGTTCTGGTGGAACCCACCTCTGTTCATGGTGATGGTGGTTTTTTTTCGCACCAGTACCTCAGGTAGTATGGGGACCACAGGAACTGAAGCCAGGTTCTAATTTATCTAAGTTTTCTGATTGTTTAAAGTTCTTTGTTGTCTTCTTTTGTACTTTTGGTGTTTTGTTCTTTTGTTGTTTGCTCGAAATTCTACTTTAGTTACGCTGTTGTATTGTCGCAGCCAATGCTACTGAGCCTGAGCCAATATGTTTGAACGGAGACCTCGACAGACTTTGAGCCTCGACCTGGAAAAAGTAATCTTAGTTCTTCCTCCTAAACCTCAATGTGCCTTCATATATTCTCGATGTTCTTTATTGAAGTGCGTTTATTCATTCTCGACCTTTATTGAGTTCCGTGACCTTATCATCGAATCCAGCTACACCGTCGCACCAGTCAACTAGCTCTTCTCCAACTCCTCTGGGTTGTGCAACGAGCCCACCACCTTGTACTTGGCGTCAAAGTGGCTCACCCAGTTGTCCAACGACTCCTTCTCCTCTTCGTTCAAGTCGGTTAACAAGTCCATGGGCTGGTCCAACGGCGTCAAAACCGCTGGGTCAAACGAGTTAAGCGCTAACCCCCTCGAGGCGTCTCTGCCGGCAAAGTTCGCATATGGTCCGCCAGGTCCGTAAAACGCCTTTCCATTGGTCACGTCGTACACGATTCCCTTGATACCAAGGTAAACCTTTGGGTCGTCAGTTCCGTTGAACTTCTGTAACGTTTTGGGAACGAACTTCGTCTGCACTGGAGGTTCCGTGCTTTGAGCAGCCAAGGGTGTGGAGGTGACGTCAGAGTAGATGGAGCGGACGAAATACGCAATCACGAGGATAATTAGGATGGTGGTGATCATGACTAGTTATTTCGGATTGTGTGGCAATGCAAGTGTGGCAGAAAGCTGGTGGTTTATATAACCTGTAACGAGCGTTGGAATGGTCAGACTGTTTGTGGGGCCGGTCACATGATCACCGCCATATGATTTTGTCCAATTTGTGGCGCTGGCGGGAGGGGAGGGGATGGGAAGACGGAGAATGCAATCTGATAGATATTTACTTATGCTAGTTTCTGAAAGCCTCAACTCGTTGTTCTTTTGTAGGCAATCTGGAAGTGCTGTTGCGTATGCACTTAGAGGACCCTATGACAAAAAGCAAAATGAAATCGGGCGAACTTTAGTGTCCAGGATTGAATGAAGCCTACGATTCCCTAGGTTACTGGTGTCAACTGCTTTGAACTCAATTTCCATTTATAGCTATCAGGTCGAAGGGGGAATCAATACCGGTGGTACATCATAGTAACTGAGACGAGATCCACATGAACACTTTGCCGTTCAAAACACTTTGCCGTTCAAAACACTTTGGCTGTATTCTTTGCCTCGGAAATCCTCCTGGACGTTATTAATAGTTTCGAAACCCGAATGCTATAGTAGGCACCTGCTTATTCTTTTTCAGAAGAAAGAAGGGAACATAACAACGTATATAAAACGATAGAACAAATATCTCAGCACATGTAATTGAGCTTCCTTGGGCAAGGTGAAGAGGTGAGAGTGGGCAGGGCCTGCCAAGTTCTTTGTTGTGCTAACAAGCAGCGTTCTCCAATTGCTACTAGGTATATATCTGCGTAACGTAGCAATTTCACAATTTGTCTCTATATGTTGAAATATTCCACCATATCTTGCCCTTTTAAGAAGTACAAGTATTAAAAGTTTTGCTGATTTCATTTATATTTTTGATTCTGCTCACTGTCTTCCCTTGGCTGCAAAAAGTCGAAACGGAGCCAGAAATTCAGAAACGGACAGACTGAAGTTTTCAGAATAAGATATACGTTTGCAGAGCAACAAGGAAGTACCCGACAGACGAAATAGCAGGTGTGCCTACATTAAGCTTGGATCATAGGGCCACCACTCACCATAAAGCACTCACTATAGAGTACCCACTGAAACACAACCACAAGATTTAACCTTAAACACCAAGAAGAGAATTTCTTTCAAGACTGACCCAACGGTCACTTCCTCCATTTTTCCTCTCACATCCGTTTTGGCCCACCGTAGAATCCTCTTCACTTCACCTGCACTCCTCACTCTTCACCACACTATGGGCAGAGATATCATAACGCTCGATGACGTGACGCCAAACAACTTGGGCACGCTCAAAAAGCTCATAGCAGTCACGCTACCCACTACATATCCCGAGTCCTGGTACAAAGATGCCTTGAACAATGGCCTGGTGGTGAAACTTGCCTTCTACTCTGAGTTACCAGTTGGAGAGATCAAGGGAAAGCTCGTAAACTCGACGCACAAGATCTCCAACTTCGAAGTATCGAGCTCTGTGCAGTTGAACTCCAAGATCGTGCCGAATGCCGTGTATTTGGAGACGTTGTCGGTGTTGGAGGCGTACCGAGGGTTGGGAATCGGATCCAAGCTCTTGGAGTGGGCCATCGCAGAGGCAAAGGAGCGATTCGTGCACCAGATCTTGTTGCACGTGCACGTTTCCAACACTGCCGCCATCGAGTGGTATAAAAAAAAGGGGTTCGAGCAGGTTGGCGACGTGGTCGCAGACTACTACAAGCAGCAGGGCTTGGAACAACCCGACGCAGTTGCCCTCGCGTTGACATTTTGAGCGCCCCCATACTGATCTAGCTTCATTATAATATACAGCTAAGCGGCAGCCCGTAGCAGCTACTTCTCCGCCTCGTCCTCGGTGTCGGTGTTGATGTCCGAGAACACACTTTCATCGTCGGAGTCGTCGGCCGCGGCCTTTTTGACTGCGCCGCCTCTCAACGCCGCCAACGCGCCCGCGAGACTGTCCTCCTCGGGGTCGGAGATGTCCGAGTCGGAGTCGGAGTCGGAGTCGGAGTCGCCGTCGCCGTCGCCGATGGCCTTCTTGACCGCGGCCACGTTCATGGGTGGGTTCTCCACCGTCATCTCCAACGGCACGTCCACGTCGTTGCCAAAGTATGCGTTGTTTTTCAAGAGCAAGCGGAAGTGGTAGTTGCCCACCGCCGGCGGCGTGGGTACGTTGAGCTTGATCTTGAACGTGCTCATCACCACCGGGCTCTCGCCGGTGATCCACTGCTCCTGCGTCAACGCCAAGTTGCTCAAGTCCACGCGGTCCATGTGCACGACCTCGGTGCCCTCGACGAACTTGTTGTCGCGCTGGTTGATGACAAACCCCTCCCAGGCGTTGGCGTACTTGAGGGGGAAGTAGGGTGCGTACGCCAACGGCAACTCGGGCGCGCTGTCGTTGGACCTCAACGGGTTCTTCAAGTCCTCCATGGTTTCCTGCTCCAAGAACCTGTCGTCGTCGACGTCGGCGCACGACTTGAGCGCGGGCGACTTGATAAAGAACTTCACCACCAAGTGGGCCATGGCGCCGGGCGGAACGATGTCCTCGTCGGGCACGCGGAAGCTCGCGTCCAACACGCGCACGAACGGGATGTTGCGGGCCACCTGCAACGCAGTCTCGACCTTCTTGGGGTCGTCAATGCCCAACACCTTTCCGGCCTCCTCCGCGGACAACGTGAGCAACTTGCCGAGCTTCTTGACGTCCTGGGCCTCCACCACGTCCTTGTTGACGTAGGGCAACTGCAACAACTCCTTGTGTCTGCCCACGGGCGACGACGCCTGCACCACGGCCTTCTGGAGCTCGTAGGCGGCCTGGATCACGTCGGGGATGCGGAACACAGTGGCAATGCCCACAAAACCTTTGATCAAGTCGGGGATCTTGGCGGCAAGCCGCAACTTGCGCGCCTCGTCGCCGCTCATGTCTCTGTCCAAGTACTCCAACACCAACTTCTTGGCCTCTTCCACCGACAAGGCGCCGCGCTCGGCGGCGATCTCCTGCGACTCAAGCACCCAGTCCAAGATGTCGTATGGCGTGTAGACCTTGCCCGGGTTCTTGTCCGCCAACTTACGGGTGAAGAACGTGGCGGTGTCCACGTGCAAGCCCTTCTTGGTGTAGGCCTTGACGTTGGACCACCAGCTGCCGACCACCGCGGGCAAAATCACCCCCACCAACACAAAATACACCACAAGCAACACCGAAGAGTACTTGCCCTCGATCAAAAACCGCGGAATGGCAATGCCCTGGGTCACCTCCTGGGGTCCGTCGGGATGGCCGTACATCTGCAAGTTGCGCTTGGTTGTCTCGTCGGTCAACGCCTTGTACGCGAGGTTGATGCGGATGAACGCGGCCTCCATCTCCTGCTTGGCCTTCTCGGTGGCGTCGCGCCCGATCTTGTCGGGGTGGAACTTCAACGTCAACTTTCTGTACTTGGACTTGATCTCGCGCTCGGACGCCGAGTACGGCACGTCCAAGATCGTGTGCGGGTCAAAAAGACCCTGCAAGCTCACCTCTTTGGCGTAGGTGACCCAGATGTACACCACAGCCATCCACCCCAATACCAACACCGCGAGCTTCTTGTTGAAAACGCGCGCAGACTTGCGGCGCAGCGAAAGCCGGTCTATGCCGGCCGCCAGCGGCAACGCTAGCGAGTGGTGGTCGAGCGCAATGGCGCCTTTCACCTTCTTGGTCTGGGACACAGCGTCGGAGGGCCACACCACACCGGCCACCCACGTGACCGAAAGCGGCAACAAGCCGAACACGAGCATGGCCAAGAGGAAGTACGGCCACGTCTCGGCTCCTTCGTCGTAGGTGTAGTCGGAGCCCATGGTAGGAGTAAAGGTAACGACACGTTTAAAATTTTCGAGGGGAGGCAAGGGTTTTTGGCCAGTTGGTGGAGATGACGGCGAACGGGTGGTTTTGAAGTTTGGGTTTGTTTTGGATTTGGGGTGAGTTTGTTCTGTGTTTTCTCTTTATTTTTTTTGGGGTCGGTGGCGCCGGTGCTGGTGTATATTCCACTGTCATGTCCTGTCTAGGGTCCTGTGAGTGGAAAGCCGAGTAGGTGGAGTGAACGGCAATAAAAAAGTGGATGGCAGAAATGTGAGCGGAAAGGGTTGCTTTTCATGTTGATATATTCATTTTAAAGTTTGTAGATGACGTGAACGCTCGGGGTGACTGTACTGTGGTTCTGGGCTCCAGAGTCGGACTGGTAATTGGAGCCTATGCACAGGCTGAGGCAACCACCGGAACTAATACTCGACGATCGAAAAAAAAAACTCGAAAAAGTAGTGGAATCGAGAACAGAGTAGTTGGCAATTGTATTTCTGATAATCTGAGGCCACACCACCAGAACGCCTCTCAGTCAGATTCGAGCAAAGGGTCCAACAGGATGATCAAACGGTCCAACAGATACTGCAATATCTAACGAGTTGGAAAACCTCGAGAACTAACAGAACGGAATCTTCTGAAAAACCGGTGTTTAAAAGAACCAGCGAATTTGACGGGATATGTGGCATCTTGAATCGATGTAGCCAATGAAGTCCAGCTTTCACTTAAGAACTTAGAGAGTCACACTAGGAAGCTGTTCTTGTTCGTTTTGCTTATTTGTAACGTTGATTCTTCTCATGGGCCTGCCTACCTAGGAGCATCTATCAACCACGCTGATCTCAGCAAATCACGTATTTAGTACGCCGATCGTGTAGGGTGGGGATAAACATACAATCCTACTCTCTACTCTTCGAAGCATTTCGAACCAAAAGGAATTCGAAGGGGAGAGGAGGACGTCTCTCAACACACACAAAGCTTGGGAACCCGGTTTACTTAATCGTATGTCAAACAAAACCTGACTGACATCAATGGTAAAGGATATGTTCTTGCGAGATTCATGGTCAAGAAAAGGCCCATTGCTGCCGAATGCGAGCTCAAGGTAGTACTAAACCTAACAGGATTCATTACTTGATCATTGATAGCTTCACTCGACGCACTCAATACTCCAACGCTGAGGTGCGACTTGCCAAAACACCATTGAAGCCTTCGCCTACGCTACACCGCATTCTAGACAATTAAACTTAACACACTAATGGTGGAACAAGCGGATGGGGTTCTCCACGTAGACCATGTCCTGGGAGTCTGCCGCGGCAAACACCGCCTTGTCCATGACAGAGCCCGAGGGCGCCGCCACGAACTTGACGCCCGAGCGGGCCGCGCGGTACACGTTGTCGGGGAAGGGGAAGAACGCGTCCGAGGACAACGCCACGTTGTCGAGCTTGGCCAACCAGTCGCGGCGCTCGTCGGCGGTCAAGGGCTCGGGCAACTCGGCGAACTTGGACTCGTACTCGGACTTCTCCGGCTCGGAGGTGGGGATCTGGTTGGACACGTACAAGTCGATGGCGTTGGACTTCTCGGGGCGCTTGGTGCCCTTGGCCCACTTGAAGGCCAACACGCGGGGGTGCTGTCTCAACCACCAGTTGTCGGCCTTGTCGCCGGCCAAGCGCGTGCAGTGGATGCGCAGCTGCTGGCCCGCGCCCAAGCCGATCACCATTCCGTTTTTGGCGTAGCACACGGAGTTGGACTGGGTGTACTTCAAGGCGATGGTGGCCACGGTCAAGTCGACCACGCCCTGCTCGGTCAAGTCCTTATTGCGCAGCACGATCTCCTTGAACGACAGGCCCTTGATGATGGCGTCGTTGCGCTTCTGCTGCAAGGTGATGCCGTACACCTGGCGCAGCTCCAACGTGTCGGGGGTGAAGTTGGGGTCGATCTTCAAGATGCAATACTTGCCGCCCTTCTTCTTCTTCAAGATGGCCAAGGCCTCGTCGGAGTAGCCGGGCGCAATCACGCCGTCCGACACCTCCTTGGAGATGATCTGCGCGGTGGGCACGTCGACGATGTTGGACAAGGCAATCCAGTCGCCGAACGACGACATTCTGTCGGCGCCGCGGGCGCGCGCGTAGGCGTTGGCCAACGGCGACAAGTTCTCAATGTCCTCGACAAAGTAGATCTTCTTCTCGACGTCGGACAACGGAAGGCCCACGGCGCAACCTGCGGGCGACACGTGCTTGAACGACGCGGCGGCAGGCAAGTTCAACAGCGCCAGCAACTCCTTGACCAATGGCCACAGGTTCAACGCGTCCAACAAGTTGATGTAGCCCGGCAGGCCCGCCAAGACCTGGAAGGGCAATACGCCCTGGGACACAAACGCCTGGGCGGGTTTCTGGTGGGGGTTGGCGCCGTATCTCAACGGCAACTGCGACACGTTCTCCGAGTACTGCTTGCGGAAGAAGTCGGAGATGGCCACGTCGTAGTCCGCGGTGTGCTCGAACGCCTTCAACGCCAAGCGGTTGCGCGTCTCCGCAGAGATCTCGCCGCCCTTCAACTCCTCCAAGAACACCGCATAGTCGCTGGGGTCCAGAAGAATGGTCACGCGGGCGTGGTTCTTGGCCGCCGCACGCAAGAGCGTCACGCCGCCAATGTCCACCTCCTCCACCGCCTCGTCCACTGTCACAGCCGCCTTGGACACCGTCTCCTTGAACGGGTACAAGTTGCACACCACGTAGTCCACCTTCTCGATGCCCTGCGCCTTCAAGTCGTTTTCGTCGCTCTCGAGGTTGCGGGCCAAGATACCTCCGTGCACCGCGGGGTGCAAGGTTTTGACCCGGCCGCCCAACATCTCAGGGGCGTGGGTGATGGAGGAGACATCCTCAACAGGAAAACCCGCCTCTCTCACCAACTTGGCGGTGCCGCCGGAGGCAAGGATGCGGACGTTGGCGGCGGTCAAGCCTTTGGCGAGGTCCAAGAGGCCTGTTTTGTCGTAGACCGACAAGATGGCGGTTTTAGTGTGAGGCATGGTGGTTGTTGGAGATCGGGACTGGCGTTTTGAGGTGGGCGCGGGTGCACGGGTGTATTGGCCGGAGTCAGGGTGACTCGGGCCGAGAGGAACGGTGGGGTCGATGGGGTGGGTTGGAGGTATCTTCTCTTATTGTTCTTCGTTGTTCTTCTTTTTTTTTTGGTACGGGCGTGGGTGTGCCGGCTGGAGAGTTGTGTACTACGGTTAATTAGTCAGAGCGGCGGAGCGGAACAAGAAAAGAAAGAAACGACGGACTACAGGACGGACGAAAAAAAGACATAAAGAGGACAAAAAGAAGACACAAAGAAGACAAAAAGAAGACAAAGAAGCAGACCAGACAAGAGACAATTCGAGTGAGAGGTTGAGGCGGTGGAGCTTGCATCTATCGAAGGCTCATTAATTAATCTCATTTCTCATTTTATTTTTTTGATGGGCCCGATGCCATTGGCGCGCCATTGCCATTGTTCGATCGACGTCTGACTATTCAGGAAGCGCTCCCTCGGGCCGATGCGAGCATGTCAAAGTCGGATGAGATGTGGGACATTTGGCAAAGGGAGATGTGGGACATTTGGCAAAAGGTAGGCAAGTGGTGCGGCAGTAGAGTGCTGGTACTAGGTAAAGATGGAACTGGGAGAGGGTCGGAAATCAGGCAGAAACATAGAGTAGTCACGATTCAACTAGGTGCTAAGATAAGCATTGGGCTTGTTCGTCGGTCTGGCAGGTGCCTGAGTTGGCTGGGTCTTTGTCGTAGCTGGTGAGCCAACGCGCATGGGTGCAACATCTGATTATGCGGTGAGATTTCTCAATTGGCATTCGTTCTACCAGGTGAGTGTCAATTGAGCATGTTGGAAGCAATTGGCCTTTGGGTCGCTCTTTAACGTGCTCGAGAGAACCCTAGACAATTTTGAACCGATTCGAGCCAGATTGGACAGCCAATTAGGCACATAATCCACTGGGAGAGCAATTGCGAAGGTTGATGATTCTTGAGCATCAATCTTCTAAGCGCAAGGATGCTCCTACTTGGGGCAAGACTGCCCCAATGCCGAACCAGTCTTAGTGATTTGACTCATATTGGGCTCTTGCTTAGCCAGTTCTCGCAATCTTCAAGCCATTGAGTGCTCTTGAGGCAGATTTTGATATATGAGAGAGCATTAGAGACAATTGTTGAATACGCTACGATTTCTGGGACAGCATTCACTCCTGGAGGCGACCAGGCAGTTTTTGAGACAACTGGCATGTCCCGGACAGTCTTGCAATGCATTGGAGAAGGTTCCTCGAGAGGAATTCTTGGAGTTCTTGGAAAAGTGCTAAAAGAATTCGTTTTGAATTGGGAGAATATTGAGAAATCTTTTTGGAGCTTTTAGGACGCCCTTACAATACCCTCATGGAGCCTTCCCTGGCTCGGAACGGCAATTTCGACATCCGGCCAATTCTGAAGGTCAATTGAGACATTGGCCAGACATGCAGCAGCTCGTTTTTCTCCTCTCATCAGTCAACTCGTATCCTTTCCAGTCTTCTCTTGAGACAAGTTTGACAACCCTACTCTTCGACGGCAGTCACCTTCCAAGAAACCAGAGCCCATTGACTGTCAAACAGGGATACAAGTCCTGTCACAGCCTAACACTCCAAGAAACTCAACTCTCGGCAGTTCGTTTCTCCTCACAATTTCCACATCTCCTTCCTACATTCTCCCATCTACTTCTACACTGCGCAGCATGGCACCAAATCTATTCTCAGTACAAAACCCGGCACCCAACACCGAGCGCTTAGTGTCTGTATCTCCACAAAGACAAGGTGTTGTGCTTCTTCCAGGTGTGGCGACGGCCGGCCTTGGTCTTGGTGAACAAGTGGCCCTTGTTGATACCTCTGGACTTCTTGCCGGCAGAAGTAAGACCTCTGGCCTCTCTGTGCTTGTGCACAGGGTTGACGATCCAGTTGTATCTGGGGTCTCTTCTGATGGCGTTGTGCGAAGGGTCCACCAAAATGACCTCAAAGTACTTGTAGGTGGAGTCCTGGTTGACCCAGTACGAGTTCAACACACGCAAGTTGCCGGCTCTCTTGCCAACTCTCTCCTCGGCAGTGACTCTCAACGACTTCTGGTACTTCAACTGCTTGACACCCTGGTTGGTTGGCTTACCGTAGGTGGCACCCTTAGGCACAGGTCTCTTTCTGCCTCCTCTTCTCACTCTAATGCGGAAGATCACAAAGCCCTGCTTGGCCTTGTAGCCCAATCTTCTGGCCTTGTCAGGTCTGGAGGGTCTAGAAG
Organism: Sungouiella xylosa; assembly: GCA_023158955.1. Classification (NCBI taxonomy): domain Eukaryota; kingdom Fungi; phylum Ascomycota; class Pichiomycetes; order Serinales; family Metschnikowiaceae; genus Sungouiella; species Sungouiella xylosa. The sequence continues at coordinate 1,749,904 of JAHWDG010000001.1, read as the reverse complement.
CTCTGTGGATCACGTTCTTCTGTCTGTACTCCCAGCATCTGACTCTCAAGAGAAATCTCGAGACATCGGACTGCTTCTTTCTCTGCAATTCTTCCAAGTATTTGTAGGCACCCATGGTAGTAGTGGTGAGAAGCTGAAAATTTTTTTGATGAGGATGCGCACCGCGAGGGCGCGAGCCCTGAGAAAGCATCACGTGAGCAAATCACGTGACAGAACGGACGGAATTTTACTTGTCTGCAGACCCAAAAGTGTGGATCCATCACTATCAGGCACGTGATGCGCACCACGTGCCCGCCCGGGGACCCTCGGTTGGACGCCCTGTCTCCCTGCAGGTAGGTTGCTGCGCGTCATGCAAATGTGCGTCGCCTAGGCGAGATGCGCTCTGCATACGCCAAGGTCACGTCAGCTGCATAGTCATTGGTGGTGCTTAACGGGAACCTTCCGTCATTTCCCCAGTCCTGCGTAGTAAATACGCGGTCGCTCGGATGCGATCTACCTGTTTAGGGAAGGTCAATCCCGACGCTAGTATCCATGTCGTCACCTTTCCAACTTCTCCACATTCTGGCGTATTAGGCCCAATGTGGTGAGAACCGCGGTCCATAGTCTGGACCCGACTTGGGCGATTTCGTCACCGGCTCGCATACAGCTACCACAATTGGCAAGCTAGGACCCTCCAGGGTCCCTTGCCGTGCACATGCCACCGTGAAACAAGGGGCCACGAGGGTGGCGGGGAGTGATTGCGCTTCTCATTCCGGATTCGTTGAAGCGCTCTCGATAAGCTAGTTCAGGGATCGCCTGCCCCGCTTAGGTAAGCCGCTGCGATTAGGTAATCGTTGATAAGCCGGCGTGCTGCAAAATCACCAAAATGGATGCGGAGCAACGCCGTTTGGCGATAGCCGGCACGTAGGAATACCGTTCATCCGGATATGTAGCTGTGGCTGCGGTGACTGCGTGGCCACGTGGGCTCCGTTTGACAGCGAGTTTTGACAGTGCGATTGGGGAGCAAATGTGTCAATGCGGCGCACAGTGATTTGCGCCGCATGCACAAAATGAGCCGGTCTGCACACAAGCGGATATTCTCGAATCCAGTTTGCGAGTGTCTGAGGCTGAAGAAGCATCGCTTTCCTCGGCCCCAGGCTTGCGGTATTGCGCGGCGGGGTTCCGTTGCGTAATTATTTCGCCTCAGATTATTTTCTGCCTGTGTCCTACGTGGTTGCTTGTCACTTGAGCGTTGTGCTGGTGGAGGAAGCGAGAATTATCTACCGCTGTGCCTTGAACGATTATTATGCTGTTCGGCAACTTTCCCTGCCGTGCTTCATCGACCTTTCGCTTGGCTCTTGCCAAAAACGAGATTTGGTTACTCGCCCTGCAAAGAACAATGTAGCCCCGCGTGCATTTGGACGACCACCTCCGCGAACCCGTCCGCGTAACAATAAGATGAATATTGGCAGCTAAAATCATTGATCGCGATCCAGGGATTCCTCTTGTTGGCGTAGCAAAAAGGTTGCCACTTGAATATATGTGATACTAAAGCGATGGCCAGTGTGCCGGGCTGCTCGTAGTTCGTAATTGTGTATTTCCATTGGTCCTGTAGCCCCTATTGGGGAATATGGCAGAACCTGCTGTCCTCGGATGCAGCAGTGATTGCGCTCGGAAGTTACGCGCAAAATACGACTTCTCGCTTCGATCCACAGAAGGTTCGAGCTTCTGACGTCAACTGCGTGGACGGGCTCAGCCGCTTCGAAGCGAAAAAATATACCGGAGGAGGATGGGCAATTTTTCACTCTCAACTAGCCGAGGCGCAGGGTTCGCAACGCATTGCTGCCCGTTACACCTCCCGGGCAAGCAACCGACATGCAGTCGGATGCTATTGTTTGGTGCAGCGGTGCGTTTGTGCCACAGTAGACGATCCGCGATGGTGGACAGGGACCGATCACAGAAGTAGCGGTTGTAATTGATTAAACATTGGGTAAATACGCGGGAGTGGGAGGTGGGGTCCATGCAGCGTCATGCAGGTGGCGGGGGGATCTGCAGCTAACGGGATAATTTTTCGGAATGAAGTTTGCGGCCGCCGTTAAAAAATATCGATCATACGTCAGACCGGGCACATGAGGCGAGATGTATCGAAGGCTGGTCCGCCCGCAAGCATGTGAAGGCCGGGGTCCTGTCGGGACGCCTTGCACCGTCCTGCAGCCGTCGATCACTCACCATCATTTGCAGGCACGGGCAATGGCCGTCATCCCAACCACAGGCTAATGCTTCAATGGCAGATCAGCGGCATGCACGATGCATGCGGTCCGAGGCACTAACAGACTGAGATCCGCGTAGGATTTGCTTGTTAGGGGGAGGCGCTGGTGACGTGGGTTGCCTGTGCGGGCGTAAGCGGGCCTCAGCGGAGATAAACCGAAGACAATTAACTTTGTAAGAAGCAAAGATGAAAGTTTACCGCGCCGCGAATTTCGGCGGGTTCCCCGCCGAGGTCACAGAGTGGGCAGGCAGAGGGCGATCCCTGAGATGAACGGGTTCCCAGGTCAGTAAGCGAAGTAGTTGCGCTCCACATATTGCTTCACGCGCTCACAACTGCAGATAGAAGCTATGCTGGCGGCGTCTGCATCTTCTATGCGCAGTTGAAACTGGAGTCAGTACATGCACGGAAGGGTATAATTGTAGATGCACAGGACGCATATCGGGCCCCAACTTGCTTCGTTCGGTATTTTCGACGGTATCCAAGAAAGATCGCAGGAGGTCCAGGATATAAATACCGCGGTGCCGTGTTTCAGCCACCAACACTCCATTTTTCAACTTACCCTCCACGCCTCTGTCACAGAGGGAAATGACCCAGTGTCTCTAAGCTCCAGAATTTGCATACAATCGGCTTCAATGGAGCTCCTTTATTATTCGGACGGATACCTCGCAGACCCCTCCAAGAGCTATCTCCGAGACTTTCTTGCGCCGGCCCCCGACACTTTGGAAATGGGCCCAGACCCTTCCGACGGCAGCTACCACGACTACAGCGTGGACGATGTGGACAGCTACAGCTTTGAGCACGAGTCGCTCCCGAACTCGGTGCCCATGGTCCACTACGACTCCTTCAAGTACGACTCCCACTACCCTGTGCCCGTGTACGGCACATCCGAGTCGTTTCTGCCGCCGCACGAGATGCCCAAGCTGGCACAGACATCGCCCACTCTGGTGCACCACGGTCCCGTGCGCTACGATGAAGTCAAGCCAGAGTACTACGACGAGCGTCCCGAAATGGGCCGCGAGCTCAGAGACATGTCGGACATGCAGCAGTACCCTGACATGACCACCATGCTCAACTCCAACGCAAGTCTTGCCGCGCCATTGGTGGAGGCCACTTTTGTCGACCTCAAGGTGTGCAGTGTCTGTGGGAAACGCATCACCCGAGACATGATCCGCCACATGCGGACGCATCAGACAACCAAACGGTTCAACTGCATGTTCCCCAAGGGTGCGTGCAGTCACAAGTCCGGCCAGTTCAACCGGCGGTACGACTTCAAAAAACACCTTCTCAACAAGCACTTTGTGTTTGACAACCCGGGCGTGCGGAAGGTGCACAATTTGAGCGACAAGCTCGATGACTGGGGCACGTGCCCGTGTGGGCGACGATTTGTGTCGGGGGACTGGCTTGAGAACCACATTCTCGCGAGCGACCCGGCCATGAAGTGCCCGGAGACGCGCGAAGAGGATTAGGGAGGAGAGGGAAATGAGAACGGTCAGTCAGTGAGAACTGAGAAAAGTCAATGAGGCCCGGTCAGGGGAAAGTACTGCCACTGGGGCAGTTTGGGGCAGTCAATGAGGCAGTCAGTGAGGCAGTCAGTGAGGTAGTCAATGAGAGCAGTCAGTGAGAACACTCAGTGAAACACAGTTAGTGAAAACGCAGTCAGTGAAGTCACTCAATGAAAACACTCAATGAAAACACTCGATGGATACAGTGAGGCTCAGCCTCCACTGAGCCGAAAGACGACAAAGCTGCCTGACGGACAGGCCACCAGTCAGCTGCAATCGCCTCTACAGACTGCAGACGTCAAACTGCAGACTCCACTAACGGTGCCTCGCTGACTCCCTGGGCAAAGAATAGAGGCTGCGGCCATAACGATAATACACGATACACTACTTACCAAGCTCCAAGAGCTCGCGACCCCCAACAATCTCCACCACAGGCTCGCCAGCCTCAAACGGCTTGCTAATCAAGTTGACCGCGGCCTGGGCCACCTCAGCACCGTAGATCGGAAAGAATAGCGCGCGCCCGAGCGCAGAGCCATGGAACGGCTTCATAACAGTCGCCACTAAGTCGTTTACGAACCCCTTGGGCTTGCCGCGGTCTCCAAGCAACGGCCCAGGACGCAAGATGATGGTGCGAGGAAACTTGAGCGCCACCACGTCGTCCTCCAACCGGCCCTTGGTTTTCATGTACAAAAAGGGCGACAGGGCGCTGGCGCCAACCGAGGATACTAACACAAACGTCTGGACACCCGCGGCCTTGGCCGCCTTTGCAATCTCAATGTTGATGCCGTAATCAATGTCCACAAACGCCTGGGCGGATCCTGCAGCGCCGCGAGTGGTGGCCAAACTGGTGTAGCACACCTCAGGTTTGTGTTCGGCAAGAATGGCCGGGTACTTTGCGGAGTCGGGCTCCACCACCTTGGTCAACTTTTCGCTGGTAAAGTCGAGGTCGCGGCGCGTCACCGAAACCAATTTCGCAAACAGCGCCAGCGCATCTGCTTTTTTGAGAAATTCGAGCCCACACAAGCCGGTGGCACCAAAGATTACTGTGGTCATGGCGGTACGCACAGTGTAAGGTGAGGTGAGGTGAGGGGCAGCAAAGACCCGTACACCACGGGAGCAATCCTCAAGACCAGTTGAGCCCCCACGCTTTTTGCGCCCCTGCGCTCCACCCTGCGTCATCCCCGCTTCGCTTCGCGCGCGTCGGAGCGCGACCTGCAGACAAGCAGGGATCGGCGGGCAGGTCTTAACGGCACAACGCATCTCCGATTCAGATACGAGGCGGCGCGCGGGTGCATGGCGCATGGGCCCCGCCTCGCGTGCACTTGCAGAGGGTGGTGCCGCGCGTCGATCTGCAGCGTCTCACGTGGGGCAGTCACGAGGGGCCGGTCACGTGAACGCCTCGGATAGTGGATCGTGTTTCGGCGGAAAATCCATTTCGGCGGATAAGCAAACTTATGGCGTCCTCGGCATTTCCGCTTTTTCAGTTTTTAATTTTTTTTTGAATGGTCGGGTGCGGCGATGGGACCTGATTTCAATCTCCAAGCGAAGGCCATAACCTCCTGTGCCTTACTTGGCAGGCTTTGAGGCGTTTATTTTTAGATGATGCGCTTCCTTTCTCATTGATAGTTTTGGATTATTGCCCGTCCAGGGGAAGACTTGGTGGATTCGCAGCCACTATAGTCTTGTGCACGATCAGCTCTTGAGTCAACTCCAACGTGATTCGATCGTTAATCTGTATCGATTCTCCATCGATCGTTAATATCGGAGCGCTTACACGCCTCAACGTCCTCAAGCGATCGGGCGCGCGATTTTCGAGAGCAATATTGGGAGCTCCTATGACCGCGTCCAAGGGGTCTAAAGTTGCATCCTCTGCATTGTTTCGACTCTATCCAGATGTGTCACTGACTTGACTCCGACTACCTTCCAAAATTTGAATGGAGAACAGAGAAAGCTGACGTCAGAGACTGCGGTTCTTTCTCGGACACAAGCAATTAATAGATCTAATTTGTTGCAGCCATGATTCCTCGCCAGACGTGGACGTCATATAATTGACAAGCTGGAGCATCTTGGGTCGTAAACCATGAAAAGAATGATAGGAGACTATTTTTGGTTTCGGTGATCGACTCTCCAATTGAAAAAGCTCTGTCAACTGTGGGTCGTGGAGGTAAATAAAGTGTATCAGTTGTCAAAGAATCTTCTGGGGTACCCGCTAACTGAGGATCTGTCTGTTTCTGTAAGCTTTGTCTTGAATTTATCTGTTCTCTCTGATAGGATGACTTGGATAGCAGTGAAAGCCCACATGAAGCTTCGCTTATGACCATTTGGCTAGAATTGTGGTGAAACCTCACCTTTGTGGAACCGCTACAGCCGCTCTAACCACAATTGGTGGTCTTGTTTCAAAATCAGTCAGCTCCAAATCTGAATCGGTTGTTCTGTTCAAAATTCGATTGAAATTCGTCAAACACGTCAGAAGTCACACGAGCACTGAAGAAATCAACGGTGACCACAATGGAACTGAACCCCGAGGATAAGTTAAGTGCTTCAGTGTCGAAACGAACTTATAGGAGGAATTTTACCGAAGTTGCTTCCAGCACTTTTCGGTTTGGGGATCACAGGCAAGAGTGGTAATCTTTACGAGATACGCGCAGCGGCACAAACAAGCGAGAAGACTAGACTTGCACGGTGACGGGGACATTCTCCTTCGGATTTAAAATGATTAGAAGCACCAAGACGTTAGGAGTCAGCTTGACGTCAACAGAAAGGCACTTGGAGCTATTGCGACTTCGCAAAGGTGTACTCGTAAATGGACCCGGCGTCCGCCTCGTAAATTGTCCGAAAAAAGAAAATATAAAAAGTAAAAAAGCGAAAGCTCCGGGATCTACATGAGAGTTCATTTCACAGTGCGCAAATATTCATTGACTCAGTATTCGGGCCCTCATTTAAGGGGTTGTACTTGCTTCGAATGACAAATAACCGAGCGGCGCTGCAGACTTTCGAAGAGAGTGACAGGCAGAATCTATTACATTGAAGTCAGGGAGAATGACACCTAGTCACTTTTATTAAATGTGTGGCCGAAATGGTTTTGGTAGCACAAGTCATATCTCACCCGACTATTGGACGAGCGTAATGGTTGGCTGCGCAAGAAAACGGGAAGTGGGGGAATCACATTTTATACGAGCCGACATCTCTTTCGTCTTATATCTTCTAAACAGAGATCAAGAGCAATTGATACGCATTAGGAGTCCCTCTTTGGATGGGTGCGAAAAGGAACAGCCCTTATGCCTGGCTGCGCCAGTTAACGACAATAAGAATAAGGAATCGGTAAGTGAGTCTTTGACTCCCCCTATCCCTGGCTGCGGAGTATTGTTTGCATTGTCAACATGCGCTCGTACCAATTGCTCCAGGAAGAATCAAAAAGCCATCTCCCTCGACTGTCTTCGCCAGAATGATGGTACTAGCGGCTCAGAGATTGAATCAGTAAATATAGTACGTAATTAGTTGGGTTCGCCAGCACCTTCCTGATATTGGTGGGCACTGAACAGGTCACCGACTTGCGTCGCACAATATTTCACTGGTCGACTTCCGCTCGCCCATAGTTCTGTGAGATCAGTACTAATATGGAGTTACCAACTTGAGCCACCTAAATTGGTCCTACGTTTCATTTTGAGCCGTATCCTGGTTCCTGGCTAGAAACCGCTTCTTATTCCATCTCGCATTGTAGCAACTGCTTGGGTGGGAAGGGCACCCTCTTGACACTGCCCAGAAAATACATCAAGAAGAAAATACATCAAGACGATGAAAAATAAAGAACCCTTTGATTTTTGACCGGGGCAGAGGGAGAATCAACCAACTTCGCCAAATGATCTGGGAAGTGCTGCTGTTACCTCTAATCTACAGTTCGCACTGAGCCTCTTTGATCGTGCGCCAGCAATTATGGAGGCACCAGCATTTCAGTCACCTACTCTCGACCCACTACCTCCAACCACCAATTTAAGCCAGTGCTTTGGCCACTTCTTTGGTCACCTATTTGATTTGCTCCGCATCGTGCCACCTCACGGAACAACTCCTAATACTTGCTGCACCACACTCCCAACCAACTGGGTGCGAATGGCACACTTTGACAGCAGCACCAGAGAACCAACCCACTAAATCCTAAAACACAGACCCCTATAAACAAAACCCCTATTTTTCCCAGCGCCCTCCCCGCCCTCCCCCGTATTTTGCTGGCTGGTGGCTTCCACCACCTTGCACGTGACCCCTCACGTGCGGTCTCAACGTTGCCCCCGCTGTTCTCACCCAAAGCCGTCTCTCTTCGGCACCTCTCTATCGGTCTCTCTCGGTTCGGCTGACGTCTCTCGGCATGTTCGGCCTCGACCCAGGGGACTCGCCGCCCCAGGCGCCCAGACCGCCGTGGGCCAACGGCCGCTCCGCCCATCTAGGCCCCCAATACCCAACGTCGGCGCCCGCGGTGCCGACCTCAGGCGACGACTACTTCAGCTTTGGCGCGGCGCTGCCGAGCTCGGGGCCACACACGCCCTACATGGGCGGCGGGCCCGGCGGAAACAGCAACGGAGGTGGACACAACGGAACCCACGAAAACAGCGGAAACAGCGCCAACAGCGGCGCAAACAACGTTTTGGTGACCCCGGGCGCAGTCGACTTTGGCGGCTACGCCGGCGCCTCCGCCGTTTCGGGCGCTGCGGGCTTCTCAGCGTCGTCGGCGGCTGCCCTTTCCGGTGAACTCGACCCCGCGGCCTTGGCGGCTAACCGCGCCCGCAACGCCCCCAAAAGCCGCTCCGGGTCGTACGGCGGCCCGGGCTACGCCGGGTTTGCGCCGCCAAGCGCGCCGCGGCACCGCCTCCAGCCGTACAGCCCGGAGGAGAAGCGGCCGCACTCGCGCAAGCCCGCGTTCCGCTTGCAGCTCGACGCGTTGCCAGCGCGCTTCTCGCCGCAGCTGGAGCCCGACGGCCTCCGCCTGCTGGACGCGCGCTTCGAAACCGACTCCTTTGTCGACGACAACGTCACGCCCCTCATGCACCCGCCAGGCACCGACCGCGGCTACTTCGACGCGGCGGACTTGCCGGGCGGGTACGTGGCGCCTGCGGGACGCAGCCACTCCAGCAGCGACGTGGCGCTCGGGCCCGAGCTCGACGCGCTCCTCTACGACGACTACCTGGGCGACTTTGCCGCGCTGTTGAGCATGTTTGCCCCGCTCGTGTTCGACGACGCCCCGAGCGACGCCGAGCCCTTTGAGCCCGCCGTCACGGGCGGCCAGAGCTTGGCTGAGGGCGTCCCGGGCATGGGACAGGGAATGGAGGGCTTGGCACCGGGCTTGGGCCTGAGCATGGGCGAACTAGGACAGGGGCTCGGCTACGGCTTCGACGCGCTCGAGTTGCCCGACGTGCCGCTTGGGGTGATGCACGCTCCGACTGTGCTCCGGTCGCAGGCTCCACAGCGACAAGTGAGTGGCCAGGGTGGTCTGAGTGGACAGACGCAGGCGCATGGTTTTCAGAAATCTCAGGGGCTTCAGAGCCAGCGCCTCCAAGGTCAGGGCCTCCAAGGTCAGGGCCTCCAAGGTCAGGGCCTCCAAGGTCAGGGCCGCGCTCAAGGACATCAAGGGCCGGGCTTCCAGGGCCAGGGTCTACTGAATGCCCAGGCGCTACAGGCTCAAGGGCTTCAGAACGCTCAGGTGCTCCAGGCGCAGGGCCTTCAGAGGCTTCCAAGCGGACTGACCCTTCAAGGCCAGACCCCATCTCATGGTCAGCGCGCCGGCCACCAGAGCGCACAGAGCCTTCCGAACGCCCAGATCCTTCAGTCCCAGGGCCTCCACAACGCCCAGGTGCTCCAGTCCCAGGCTCTCGCGCAAGGTCTCCAGAACGCCCAGGCTCTTCAAAACGCCCAGGCGCTCCAAAACGTCCAGGCGCTCCAGAAAGCTCAGGCGCTTCAAAAAGCTCAGGCACTCCAGAACGCCCAGCTCCAGGCGCGCGGCCCCGAAGCGTTCCAGCCGCACTTCCCGGCCCGCCGCCTGCCCGACCTGCTGCCCCTGCCCAAGGAGCCGCACGTGCTGCCGCAACTCTCTCGCTTGCGCCCCGGGTTGGAGCGCTCGTTCTCCGAGCCCAACCCCGTGCCCAAGCTCGACAAGAAGGCCATCAAGAAGAAAAAGCTCAAGGGCACCGTCTGCACGGTGTGCGACCGCTACATCGGGCGCGACTTCAGCCGCCACATGCGCATCCACAGCGAGGTGCGCCGCTTCCAGTGCATGTTCCCCCGCGAGTTCTGCAAGCACCGCTCGCGCAACTTCAACCGGCCCTACGACTACAAGAAGCACTTGCTCAACACGCACTTTGCCTTCGACGACCCCGAGATCAAAACTGCGCCCAACCTCACCGACAAGCTCAACGTCATGGGCCTGTGCGTGTCGTGCGGCCGCAAGTTCGTGGGCGCCGACTGGCTCGACCACCACATATTGACGTCGGACCTCGCGGAAAAATGCCCCGAGCTCCAAAAAATGCAGCGCCTCTACGGCGACGACGAGACGCGCACGCAGGACTTGTTTCTGGAAAACAGGCCCGACGAGCGCCTCGAGGACTACGATTCGTCCTAGCTACAATGAGCGCTTTGTTGCACCCGAACAAGCCTGTGCCTATGTGCAGGCCGCCTATTTAGGCAGCGATAAATGCTCAGTCGTTCGTGTATAAGAGATGCGACCGATCTCGCTAAATCAGCGAACACCAATGAACTACAGAAGGCACGAAGGCCACGAAACCTCCAGTGCAGTCATGGACATGGTTATGTCCGCCACATCCACCGCCATGGACATGGCTATGTCGTCGACGTCAGCAATGGACATGTCCTCCACATCCACCGACATGTCGGACATGTCCCACCTGGCGATGCTGATGAACATGTACCTCACCAAGACATACAAGGACTACCCAGTTCTCTTCAGCTCGCTTTCGGCCTCGAACAGCGGCCAGGCGTTTGGCATTTTCCTTCTTTTCTTTTTCGTTTCGGTCTTGAGCAAGGGTCTCGAGTTCTTGAAGAACTACTTGGAGCAGCGAGTGTGGAACAACCCCAACTACCTCGTACCGCGCCAGACAACCATCATCGAAAACTGCGATTGCGACGACGACACCGACAAGGAGGGCTCGGCCGCCGTGGCCGAAGGTGCTACTCCTACTGGCACGCACAGAAATCTCTCGCTCGCCAACACTTTGGTGCGCGACGTGATCAGGTTGCTGTTGTGTTTCGTAATTGAGCTTCTTGGCTACGCGATGATGTTGGTGGCCATGTCGATGTCGTTGGTATATTTCTTCGCCGTTGTCACGGGCATGGCAGTCGGCCGGTTTTTGTTTGAACGCTTGAGCGACGCCATGGGTGTGCGTCCCGGAGCTAACAACTTTCTGGGGCACCACTGATATAGATCAATCTAAAACGCCTCGTTAATCTTTCTGGAGAGGTCGTTGAACTTAGTTCGGTTAAAGGAGCTGGCGTTGGCAACCGCAAGCTTCTCGCTGTAGATGAGTCGTAAAAGATTCAACATCTCCTCCTTGGTGTAGCCCTCCTTGTTGTCGGCGAGCCGCTGCATGAAGACATGCTCGCTCTCGGTGAACAACTCAAAGTATTTGGATGCCTTGCTGAGGTCAACGTCGCTCTCCTGCTTCAGCACACTTCTCAACATTTGCTGCAACGTGAGAATGTTCAACAAGATCCGCTTGATTCCGTTGCGGTTGGTGATTTTGATGAGTTCACTTCCCTGCAAAAACGCCCGGTTGACAAACGCTGCAAGCCCAATGAACACGCAAACGCTTTCCTGAGGACTCAAAATGTCGTGGATCTTCGTGCCAATGTAGTAGAGCTCCTTGTTGAACAGAGTAATGAACTGGTCGGCGTCGGCAGGCTCAGTGGCGAGAACAAAGTTCTCCTGATAAGACTTCCCAATGTAGTAGAGCGCCTTGAGTCGGACGTCGTAGCGCAATGCAATCAAGGACCGGTCGCGGATCATTTCGAAGCAGTTGATCACCTGGTCAAACTCCTGGATCTTGTCCAGACTGAGCGTCAAGTACTCGTGCAGCACCTTCTCAGATACCGTATAAGAAGAGCGACCGTTCTCCAAGAAAGACCAGTCGAATTTCAACTTCTCAATCTCAGACACCTCCATGCCCTCAGTTGCGTTGTACATCGAGTAATTCAGCTCCTTTCTCATTTCCGGAAGCCAACTGAGGACCCAGGTGGCCGTCAAAAGAAGATTGCAGACCTGTGTGAGCCACTCATCGTCCACAAAGTTCTCCTTCGAGATGTCGAACACGTCCAGCCGGCTCTCCTTGGCGTAGAACATCGTTTCAAGTTCTTGGTCCAAGAAAGGTTGGCACTCCTGTGGGTTGTCGTTGTGCTGCAACACCAAACCAGACAAGTCATTCAACGCAGGCACGCGCATCCACTTGTTGACCTGTGCCTCGGGTGGCTTTTGTTGGCCGTCGCTGAAGGCAAACTGCATTTCTGTGATGTCGCGGGAACCGCCATCTATGATGAGCTCCTCGTAGTACTCTCTGTATCGATTTCCAAACCGTTTAAGCACCTCCAAAATCATGTCGCTGATGTCACGTCGGTAGGCAAAAGAAGTATTCATAGTGTGACATGCATGAGTGAAAAGCTGCTTGAACTGGACGGCATTTGCGTAGACTCGGTCGGAATTGGTGTTAGTCAACTTGCGGTAGAGAGTGCTCTCGTTGATGACCACGGTGGTTTGGCTGAAATCAAGCATGCCCTTGGGATTTTCCGTCCTGAGAATGGCCTGGCTTTCGCCGCTCATACACTCGTCAAGCGACAAGTCGAGCTGCTCTTGTAGTTTCTTCATAAACGAATTCTTCATGAACTCATAGAGGAACTGAAAGGCGATCATGCTCGTTCCCTTGCTCTTGTCGAAGTCGGTGAACAACTGGTGTGTGCCAGCAGTGAAAATGAGAAGGAATTCGAGAATGATTCTCATGTTGAAGATGTTGGTGGGCACAAGAACCTCTACCAACGCATTGTATCGCTCGCTTGTGATGTAAGGAGAGGAGTCGGAGCCACCTGCGTTGGTGGACTTTGAGCCAACAGAAAAACCAGGAAACATTTCGTCAAGCACCATCTTGAGGTTCTCCGAGTTTGTCCCCGCCGTGTCGTACGAAACCTGGTCGAACTGGAACAAGCGCTTGCTGTTCAAGATCTGGTGCAACCTGCCGGCGGAGTGCCCGTGGTCGATTTTGGCCTGGGCCCTGGTGTCGATGTCTTCATAGAGGTAGCTCAGAACGAAGGAGTTGACTTCCTTTTTCATCATTTCCCAAACGCTCTTGAAGTTGTAAAGCGATGAGGCAGGTTCAGCCACCGAGGTGCGCACCGCTCGGCCTCCAGTAACACTCTGGCTGGACTGAACCAACTTGACGATTTCACATACGATCTTGTGCTTCAGCAAGACAACCAAGCACTTCATGAAAAACGTGCCGAACAAGTCCTGCAAAATCGGTACCGACGCATCGCTCAAGCTCTGTCCACTCACAAGGTCGACGAGTGTGGCCCTTTCGATCGACTGAACCTTGGCAATCCGGGCCAACTGGGCAAAGTGCTTCAGCTTGATCTCCTCCGTGGTCTGGTTAATGAGAGAGTGTAGTTCCAGCTGCACGGTGGTGGCGAGAATCTCCAAGATCGGATCGAGTTTGTTCAACTTCGACGACGTGCTCAACAACATGTACATGTAGTAGAGAGACTCTGTGGCCGGATTCAGCGTAGCCTCAAGGAGAATGCCGTAGTCGATTCCCGTGTTCTGGAGCTTGGAGTGGTGCTCGTGCAACTTGGGAAGCTGAGTTTCGAGAAAAATCTTCGTCGAGTCCGTCAAGCACTCGGTGATTTCGGGAATGTCCAAGTTGGCCGAGTGGTACACGTACAGCTCTAAGGTGGTCAGCTCACTCAACAAGCTGCGGAGCGAGGCAATCCGCGGGTTGTTGGATTGCACTAAGCTGCTCCACGAGTCCTTGCTCTGGCTCACGAGCGACAAGTTTTTGAGGTAGATCTCCGACTTGAGCTCCTCCACGATCATATCGTAGAGGTTGTTGGACTGCATCTCGAGGTAGTTCTGGGTGGCGTTCATTGCCGAAAGCGACCACAAGTTGTACTTGACCGCGGTCTTGTAGCCCTCGGCTATCACGTCGTACACCTCGTGAATCTTTTTCTCAGAAATCAACTTGTCGATTTGGTCGGGGATCTTGTGCAAGTACTCCATGGCGTCCAAGATCTCGATCATTTCCGAGTACTTGGACGAACTGTTGTCCAAGTCCTTGAGATAGAGCGACCGGCCGCGCATATCGCGCTGACTCGTTTCAATCAAGTCTTTGATGTGTGCCGAGTCATCCTGTGACTCCTGGGCGAGCGAGAGAAGCACGTGGTACAGACCAACGCTGCTGTTGAATGTGTCGTGGTTTTCCACCACCGCCGACCGAAGTGCCTCACTGGTGTGCTGACTCAATTCGTCAAACTCGGCTTTGCGATGCGCCAAGCCTACCGACGTGTCGTCTAAAAAGGCAATGGCCAACTCTAGAGGCGTGATTCCACCTTGAACCAACTGAGGCCAGTCGTAGCGGGCGTCCTTGTAAACGGAACGAAGGTCCAGAAGCGACTGCTGCGTTTTCTTTTGGTCGTCCTTGGAGCTGCCATTGAAGGCCATGCTCACGGCCCGATGTCGGTTACCCATTGAGTTGGAGTTGTTGTCTGAACAGGTTTGGGGTACGGGTGCAGTCTAGTGTTGAAGGTGGAATGGGCGAAAAGTTTGGTTTGCGTGGTGGGGGGTGCTTAGTGTGATTCTTTCGTTTTGCTTGATATTTTTGGTGCTGAAGGTGAGTTTTTGGAGAGTTGGCTGTTGCGTGCGAAATGCTTGTGTTGAGACGGTAGCGGTGAGAGTATGAAAATTAAATCATGGGAAGAAAGTTTGAAAAAAAAATTAAGTTCGGAACTGACCTAAACGAGAAGAAAGTCGGCAAGCGGAATAAATAGGAGAATTGGAAAGGCTTGGGGAATAAGGTTGTTACTAGATCTCACTACCTCTGGCTATTGCCTGACCAGAGTCCGAAACACCGCTTATAAATATTCTGGGACGCCAATCTCTGATTTTTCAAAGATCTCGAGAAAGCTTATCTGAGATATCTTTTGTCGAGCTTGCTCATTGGCGTTTTGGCTGTTGGTCTACAACGGATATTGTCCGAGGTTCACTGTGAAAACACCACTACTTCATGAGAGGTAAACAGTCTTGAAATGAATCAAATATAGGCTCAAATCATTGCAAAAAGAGCGTTCATCGATTCAAAGATGTGATATTCCGATCTCTGTTCACATTCCCTAATCTGAATTGACGGCACCAGGACGCGAAGGAAACGAAAAAACAATCCGAGGTCAAGAATCTCGATACTCCACGAGAGAACAGACGTTTCAAAATTCAATGTCTTCTAATTTCGTTTCGATTGTTCCGTCGTTTCACGTCCATCTCTGCTGTCCGGCATAAGCTCACCAGATCTTGATCCACCATGGAGATCATAGAACTACTGAGCGAACCTGGCCAGAGTTCGCCGCCTCTGAAACAACGCAGACACAGCAGAGATGTCATACTGTACGTGAGAACCAAATTTATCTGAAGCCCTTCTAACAGCAGAATATCTGACGACTCAGAACCTTCAACCGGAACTAGAGACGCGTTGGTGGGGAAAAGTACACCCAGCAGCGCGTTTGTGGTGCCAGAAACATACGACTCACGTGTATCTGAGACAAATTGCCTTCCTGAGACAACACCCAAGAAGAAAAGCATTCTTGACATCAGTTGGCTCACTAGTTCAGAGGATGACACGTTCCTCCACGATCCAATTGTTAGTACGAGCCAGAAATCGAGCATGCGGCCACCTGAGCTCAGAAAGCAGGTTTTGAATTCTTCGCCCATGCTTGAAAAGGTGACGACTCGAGAGTACATCAAAGCTTCTCAGCCCCAGCTCGATTTTGATCCGTCAACAAAGGCCCTGAAGAGTACAAAATTAGCGGAGATTCCAGATCTTTCCGACCCTATAGTCAGCTCGTCTCAAGGCTCGTCACCGCCTCGGCCGGCTCCAAAGAAAACGAAAAAGAGAACCAGCGATCAAGTCCGTACGGATAAGCAGTGGCGAGACGCAAATAAACTAAAACGACGTAAAGAGGATGTTCTCAAGGAAATGGTCGTCGAAGTTGCTCTGTGCTTGGAGAGTCGGCTCATGAACGAGCACTTCAACGAGTTGTTTGAGTTTCCTCTGCTACGGCGCATGTACCTTGAGATTCCGCTCGTTTCATGGAAAAGGCGGATAAAAGCAAACTACAACGCGGATGAGGATGTTTTCGTGCCTTGTGAAGAGAGGGAGATTTCGGAAAGGGTGCTTGTTCTCTACTACGAGGCGCCTGAACTAGTGGAGAGAATCGAGAACGAAACTCTCCAAGATCAAATCAATTTGGCATTGAGACTAGCACGTACTGGAGATCCTCTTCTCGACTACCATGTGGTAATCATGGTTCAGGGAGTCAAAGAGTACCTCAGGAAATTGCAGACAGCTGAAGACAAGAAGTACCGCGAGCAAATGTTGCGGAGCATGAGTGAGGGAACCTCAAGCAAAAACCACTCAAAGCCGGACGGGCCCTCTGCTGGGACAATCCAAAAGCTTCTTTACCTGACGGAGGTGAAGTTGCAGGTGCACATTTTCGTCACCAGATCCCTCGAGGAAACTATCGACTGGCTTGCCAGCTTCACACACACAATTGGCAATTCATTGTACGACAAACACGAGCGAAACCCCGAGTTTGCCAACTTCGGCAAGTCTCGACTGGGCAGCGACAGCAAAAGCACGTTTGTCGAGATGATGAAGAAGTTCAATTTGATGTCGCACGCCAAGGCAGAGAAACTCCACGAATTTTATACGTCGCCGGCAAGCATATACAAGCGATTCAGCACAAAGGATAACTTGGGGACTGTGGGAGGAAAGGGCATAGTTCCACCCAGTGTGAACTCAGCTATGCGGCGGTTTTTTACTGCCACGGACCCGTCGCAGGTGATCAATGACTAGGATAGATAGATAATGGAATTGGGTAGGAACATTGTTGCGGCTGTGTTGTGAATAGAGAGATGTATATAGAGGGTAGGTTCAAAGCGTAGCGAGATCTAAGGATGGCGGAACAATGCAGATCGGACACTGACAAGATGAACCGAGTACTGGGGAAGAACCTGAATCTGGTCCAGCAAATTTGGCTCGACCGGCGAAGCGATTTTTACCGAGGAGATTCGATGTCGGATGGTATTGAGAACACGAGCCAAACAGTTTATCACAAGTTGAAGTACACTGCTTTCTCCCTAAAAGCACTCTTTCCTAATCAGAAAATAATCAGTTGATGAACCAACCATTACAGGACAACACATCAGTCACTCTCCACTATGGAGACTTGAACCCTGTTGTGTTGATAACAGTAAGTTCGAGAGCTCTATGTACCGGGGTCAGCAACGCCAATATCCACAACACATCTTCATCCCCCTCTACGTTTGCTGCTTTGACATGTAATAACTCGTAAATCTATCAGGTATTGACTCAATGAAGCAATAACGAAGACTCCAATGAAGTCTCCGAAGAGGAGTTCAATGACGACTCGATGGCGGTCACCACGTACCATTCAGACATGGCCACCCTTCCATCCTCCCTCCCACAGTTTCCACCATCACACGTTTTGGATGTAATCGGCGGTGATGTACCGGCTGCCGTTAGTACTCTTCATGCTCACTTCGATGCTACGTGCCTTGCGGTGTTGAAATCGTCCGCGGAGAGCTCTCCCCGCATGTGCTCGATGGAGTCCAAGTTCAGTGCCAACTGGGCCGTCTCCTCCAGCGTAAAGTCGAACTTCATCTCATAGAGCTGCGCGAGGATGTTGAGCGCCTTGTCGATGCACCCCACGTTGCCGTCGGCCAACACTTTGGTGAGGTTTTGCACCAAGTGGTCGCTGTGGAAGTGGGCTCGTTTTTCGTCGTCCAACCCAGTGGACAAAACTGCCGAAACGAGCGAGAGTTTGCGCAACAACAACTTCGGGTCATGCGAGGCCAGCAATTTTAGCGCCTCGAGGCCGCCGAGTTCGACAAACGCCTTGGTTCCGGCCTCAAAATTGCGCACCAAACTCGCCATGGCAAAGAGGCACTTCAACTGCACCTCTCGCGGCGTCTTAGAGGCCTTGGCTAGGTCTACGAGCGTGCTCAACCCGTTTTCCTGCTTGAGAAACGCCGCTTGCGAATCCGGGTTGTTTTGGGTTGCGATTCCGATGATAGACGCACCCAAGACCTGGAACTCGGGCTTTCCCGCCAACTGCGCCACGACCGCGGGCCAGAGCTTCATGTTCTCGATGTTGTTGGCGTTGTCCAAGTTTTCGATCAACATCTCGAAGTTCTCGAGGGCCACTAGGCGGTCTTTTTCGGCTGCCTCGGGGTTTTCCACCACCTGAATGGCCTGTTTCATGAGCGCGGGCTCGTCGGGAGCGCCGAAAAGCTGTTCAAGCATTTTGGGGTCAGGCTGCCCAATGCGGGCCATGGCCTCCTTGTCCCCGCTCTGCTGCGCAATGGACCACTGCAATAACTTGTCCATGGTAGTAGTAGAGGAGTGGTGTATGCAGTAGCAGGTTGCTGCCGCATCAACGGCTCCTCGAAAGCCTAGAATAGATCGGGGACCGCTCAGCGCTGCCATAGAGAAGGAATTTACGATATTTGTAAAGCATTGCCTAATTTGTAGTGTTAGCTTATAAAAGTCGCTATTTTACGGCTGGTGCTGTGCCTCGGCCTAGTTACCTTCGAATCTGTCCGGATTGTCCGGATTTGTTAAATTAAGGCTAAAGCACTAAAATAATAAAGGACCCTTTCCATCAATAAAAAAACGCCTTAAATTAATTCATGGCCACGCCTTAAATCAATTCATGGCCTTTCCCTAAATCAATAAATGGCCAGTTCCAATAAAATACCTAACAGCATGCGCAGTATGCGCTTCTGCAGGCCGGGGTCCGCCAGTCCGGGCGTGGGGTGATTGGCATTATTAGACCGAGGCTAAGAAGAGAGGAAGGCGGCGAAGACAGGAAGAATCAACAACAGCAATTGAGACGAACAAGAAACGAAGTAAACCAATTACTCCTGGATGTTGGTGTTCCCTGGTGGTCAGGTGACGGAACAACCCCGGCCGATATAAAAAGGCGCGCGCGCAACCAAAACCCCAATGTCTTTGTCTAAGAAATTGTCCGTCAAGGACTTGGAGCTTGCCAACAAGAGAGTGTTCATCAGAGTGGACTTCAACGTCCCCCTCGACGGCACCACCATCACCAACAACCAGAGAATCGTGGCTGCGTTGCCCACCATCAAGTATGTGTTGGAGCACAAGCCCAAGGCGGTTGTGTTGGCGTCGCACCTCGGCAGACCCAACGGCGAGAAGGTGGCCAAGTACTCGTTGGCGCCGGTTGCCAAGGAGTTGCAGAAGTTGTTGCCTGAGCAGAAGGTGACCTTCTTGGACGACTGTGTAGGCCCTGAGGTCGAGAAGGCCGTCAACGGCGCCTCCGACGGCGAGGTTTTCTTGTTGGAGAACTTGCGTTTCCACATTGAGGAGGAGGGCTCGAGAAAGGTTGACGGAAAGAAGGAGAAGGCGTCCGCCGAGGATGTCAGCAAGTTCAGAAAGGGCTTGACCGCATTGGCCGACGTGTACGTCAACGACGCGTTCGGCACTGCCCACAGAGCGCACTCGTCGATGGTGGGCGTGGAATTGCCCCAGAAGGCGTCCGGTTTCTTGATGGCCAAGGAGTTGGAGTACTTTGCCAAGGCGTTGGAGAAGCCCGTGAGACCATTCTTGGCCATCTTGGGCGGTGCCAAGGTGCTGGACAAGATCCAGTTGATCGACAACCTCCTCGACAAGGTGGACATTTTGATTGTGGGCGGCGGCATGGCGTTCACCTTCAAGAAGGTGTTGGACAAGATGCCAATTGGCGACTCGCTCTACGACGAGGCCGGTGCCGCCAACGTCGAGCACTTGGTGGCCAAGGCCAAGAAAAACAACGTCGAGCTCGTGTTGCCCGTGGACTTTGTCACTGCCGACAAGTTCGACAAGAACGCCACCACCGGCGAGGCCACCCAGGAGGAGGGCATTCCCGACGGCTGGATGGGCCTCGACGCGGGTCCAAAGTCCATCAAGCTCTTCACCGACGCTGTGGCCAAGGCCAAGACCATCGTGTGGAACGGCCCACCAGGTGTGTTTGAGTTTGACGCCTTTGCCAACGGCACCAAGGCTTTGTTGGACGCGGCGGTGAAGTCTGCCGAGGCCGGCAACACCGTGATCATCGGCGGTGGTGACACCGCCACCGTGGCCAAGAAGTTTGGCGTCGTGGACAAGTTGTCTCACGTGTCTACCGGCGGCGGTGCGTCGTTGGAGTTGTTGGAGGGCAAGGAGTTGCCTGGTGTGGTTGCCATCTCCGAGAAGTAGTCTCTGAACGATCTGAGTGAGCAGTGTAGCGTAGCGCATTGAGTGCATCCCAATGTGGGTGCGTCCCTTGGGGTGCATCCCAGCGGATGTACGTATCTAAGGTGAGTGATGAATTGCCATTGCATTCGATGCTGATGTGTCCTTTGACCCGTGATTTCTGTGGAGGGAAGCAAGATAGAGCCGGTGAACAAGCAATCCGAGAAAACTTCCACTTTATATCTAGGAGACGTAACCTTAGGTTGCAAGCAAACTTACATCAGATATCACTACTTTCCCGTACGCGTGGTCAGTGCCTCGAAATTGAATACTCTGCTTGGACCAATTAGTTGGAACTTCAAGCTTACGGTTTTCTAAAACCGACTCTTCAACAGGCGTGACCATTATCAGTCATCGAAAGAAAACAAGGCGACCCCAGAGTCATACTAGGCGGATCTGATTTGATTGCGTTGACTGCCATTAGAACGTCAAAATCAATAAGTTTGACCACGGTTCCACATTCACATGTAATTAAACTTGCGAAGCTAGAGATTAAGGAATATTTAGGAGAACATGATGAGTAACCAGCTAGAGACAGTCTCTCCTTTGAGGTCATAGGAGCACCTTGGGGTTGCCAACTACAATCCACAATCGTCAGTCGATTCTTAAATTGATTGTGCAAGAGCCCCAATTGAATGAGCGATAAACTCCAACAGGCGACAATGCATAATGTTCTTTCCAGCTCGTGGGATGCATAACTGTGTTATCTTGTCAATTTCAGCTCTTGCTTTATTAGCCTAGATCTTGAAAAGTTTCACAGTCGACAGAACAACCACACAAGTGAGCGCTTTTCCGAATAAGCAGGTACTTACAGCGTATGGACAATGACGATTTTTGTAGCTGCAACAATTCAATTCCAAAGCTCACGAGCGACAACAGGTGACCTTCAGTAACTAGTCATACTAAAGCTGAATCCCGTGAATACGCTCACCTTCGACCAAAGCTCACCTTCGACTTAAGCACCCCCACTAAGCTCACCCTCGACTTTCGCTGACCCCAGCGAGTCTAACCCTCACCGGTCAAATACCCTCAACTCCTACATTTGCTCATTTTCTCTCCTAGCATTGATTCTAAAGCTTAGAGGCGCCGCTCATGATCCGGCCCCACGCCTCCTCCGTCAACTCCACGTACTGCCCCTTATCCAACCAGTAGATGAGCTCGGTGCCGTCCTCGCCCTTGGGCAACTTCTGGTTCTTGAACTGGTTCTTGGGCACCTTGTGGTTGTGCGACGCCTGGATGGCGTTGGCTCCCACCTTGACGAACCGCGGAATGGCGTACTTGGGCAACGCCGTGTTCACGTGCGCAAACACCTTGTCCAAGACCTCGCGGTCGCTCAAGCCGTCCACAGGGTCGATGACAGCAAAGCCGGCGCGGCCCTCGTGGTTGGGCACGCGAACTCCCACCACCACGCTCTGCTTGGTCGCCCGCGAGCCCATGATCTCGTTCTCCACCTCGGTCGCCGACACGTTCTCCGAGCTCCACCGGAAGGTGTCGCCCAAACGGTCGACAAAGTACAACAAGCCGTCCTCGTCCATCTTCAACAAGTCACCGGAGCGGAACCAAGCGTCGCCCTTGCGGAAGACATCGCGCACGATCTTGGAGCTCGTGGCCTCCTTGTTGCCGTAGTAGCCCTGGAACGAGCCCTCCACGTTGTTGGCGTCCAAGATCTTCATCAACAACTCACCCGGCTGGTTGTAGTCTGCAGCCTCGCAGTAGCCGGCCGAGTTGCGCCAGATCTCGTTCTCGTCGTCGGGGTCCATCTTCACCAACGTCTGTGTGGTGTTCAAAACGGTGGTGATCAACTTGCCGTACTTGCGGCAGGCACCCACGCCAAAGTCACCGTACTGGAGGTTGGTGGTGGCGATGGGCGACTCCGTCAGCGCGTAAAACTCGCCCACGGCAGCAATGTGGAACCGCTGCTTGAACTCGCGCCAGATGTCGCGGCGCAACCCGTTGCCGTAGGCGATCTCCACGCTGTGGTTTTGCTGGTCCGGGTGGAACTTCGAGTTCAACAAGTACCGGCAAACCTCGCCCACGTACTGGATGTGGGTGGCGCCCACCAACTTGGCCTGTGTCCAGAATGTGGACGCCGAGAACCGCTGGCAGATGGAGACGCACCCTCCAGTGGAAAGCGTAGGACACACACCGAGCATCGCTGCAGTCAGGTGGTACAACGGCATGGCGGTCATGACGTTGGAGCGGCGGCCCACCTTCATGATGTTGCCGAAAAACGCTCCGGCCATGAACGCCTTGCGCCACGACATGATGGCCGACTTCGGAAGGCCGGTGGTTCCCGAGGTGTAGATCAACGCACAGCACGAAGAGGCGGTGTCCTCGGGTCTACGGGTGTTGTCGGGCGCGCGGTACTCCGGCACGGACGGGCCGGCCAAGAGCTTGAGCAACCCGGGCTCGTCAATGTAGTGGATCTTGACCGCAGGCAACTCGTCGTGAATGCGGCCCTCGGTAGCCCGGATGGCCTCGTCACAGTCGGGATCTACGAAAACCTGCGAAGCGCCGGCGATCTTGATGCAGTGCACCAACGGCTTGTCCTTGGTGTTGTAGTTCAAGAACGCCGGAAGTGCGCCGAGGTTCCACAAGGCAAGCCACAAGATGATGAACAACGGCTTGTTCATGCAGTCCACGGCGATGGTGTCCTTGGAGGTCACGCCGTACTCGGACCGCAAGATGTTCAGGAGCCGGAGCACCATGTGGTACAACTCGCCGTAGGTGTAGGTTTCCAACGAGAACTGGTCGTCGTAGATGGGATAGCCCTGGGCATCTTTCTGGGGCGGCGGCGCGTCCGGTTTGGGACGCGGAAACGCCACCGCGGTGTTCTGCGGGTACTTGAGCGCGGCCTTCTCGAAGGCGTACCAGAAGCTGGCTCTGCCTCTGCTGACGTTGTAGAGGTAGGGCACCGCCGATCTCACCACCTTCTGCACCAACATGAGGTCCTCCTTGACGTGGTACTTAGCATCGAGCAACTGCGAGCCGAAAATGGCGGCCACGGCCAATTCCAATCCAGACATGGGGACTTGGTGGAGGTTGCTGGCACTATATATGGTTCGCAGCCACCGTTCTCCGCAGCTGCGACGCATGTGTCTGGCGGAACAACTGCACACAAGCCGGGGCCCTAGCGCATGGGCCCCGCACAAGCGACGCACCGCGCTGCACGGAAGCAGGGTGACACCGGCAAATACGGCGCGCCGCTGCCTGTCAGCTTCCTCACTGCTCAATCCCGGCTTTTTCCGTGCGGTGATTGGCTCAGCGGCCGTCGACTGCGCGTCACATGGGAGCCAACGCCGCGGACCCGCCTGTGTGCACTCTCACCCGAAACTTGCATGAGGCCCAAACTGCTTCCACGCACCTGGTGCATTAGCAGATTGGTTGGGCCACGGCAGGTCTGCGTCACCGTCCGAGGAAACGGCATACATGCTGTTTTTGCCTGCTTTGGGCCCGACTTTTTCGGGGTCTTCCTCGGATTCCGCCGGGTGTGGTGGCCCGAAATTCCCACGTGCTGTGGGAACCTGACCCAACCCTCCGGCAGTAGCGTAGATTTCCCGGGCGATATCTCGCTCGTTGCTCCGTTCGGCCCGCTTTTTGTGCCGTACCTTAGGGTGCCGTAGCTCGGTGTGGCCGAATTTCGCAGCCACTGCAGTGGCTAATTTCTGCGCAGAGTTGCGCACCTCACTACTCTTCGCACCAAGCCCATGCGAAATGAGCGCAGCGAGAATCTGGTCCCGCTCCAACTCGGCGGAACTCATGCAGCAGGTCACGTGGGGGCCCACGAGTTGCACGAGAATGTCGTAGAAAAAGCCCATTCCGCTCGCCCGTTCCACGGTGGTGACAGCCTGGGCCAAAGTAGGCAACAACTCCACGTACTCTCGGCAGGCTGTGTTGGCTGCGCAGACGCGGAAAAGAGCGGGAAATGCCAATTTCGCCGGTCCTGGGGCGAGCCGCGGCCACATTCCGAGGTAAACTCGGCAGAAGACAGAAAAGACTGTGGGCCGGCTCACCTTGAATGGGTGTACTTTCCACGCCTCAAAGTAGCGACGGTAGAGCGAGTCAAGGGAGCGGGATCCGGGTGGTGGAGGCGACTTTGAGAGAGCCTGAAGAATGTCGCTGAGGTGCCAGTGCTCCCAGCAAAAAACCCCGAGCATTCTCACCACCTGCTCCACCAACGCCTGGGACTGGTAGGTACTATTGGAGTGAACAGCCTGGACCAAGATCTGGCAGTAGGCTTCAACAAAGTGGACCGCATTGGTGTAGATGGATTCGCCTGACCCCACGAGCGCCAATTTAAAGAGACCAATGGTTTGGCCCGCAGTATCTGGACCCTGGAGCAAATTGGCACAGTCTTCAATAGCCAACTCGGCCTGCCGCGGAGATGCAATGGAAACAGGCAGAATTACGCTCTGAGTTGAAAGTAGGAACGAGAGCGGAATCGGGGGTTTTGGAACTGCTAGAGTTTTGGGCTGGAGAGCCAAAAGTGCTGCTTCCAGGTACTTTCTGTTCATGATGGGCGACACCGACTCGATCATGTCGAGGTAGTGCGGTGGACTTCGAGAGAGGGCATTTGCTGGTACTTGCATTTGGGTTTCAGCGTTTAAGTTTGTTTCTGCGGTTGCGCTCGGCGCAGTTGAAGAGGACTTGGACGTTTGCGGCCATTTGCTTCGGCGAAACTTGCTGACGTTTCGAGACACCGGAACTAAAATCCCGGGCAGTGCCTGGCGTACATTGAACCAGTTGTACGCATAATCGTGCAATGATGCCAGCATGTTGGCGGGGCCTACGGTGCCATTGAGCTTCGGAATTTGGTCGGTGACAGTGGCCTCGGACCGAGCCAACCACGCTCGGAGCGAAAACATAACGACAGTGAGTACGCCTGTGGAAAGCACCAACGCGGCGAAAAAAATGCCGGTATTCTGGAGAAAATTCTCCTCTTGGAGGGGAAGCTTCATGACCGTCTGTAGTTCGCAGCGTTTGTGTGCGCGATGTCAAGGTGGGACAAAGACAGAAGGCACCGAAGCGACATTAAATGGCACAATATTCTAGAATACAGGTGGTATTACTATTCTAGAACGCAAGTTGCGTTGTGATTCTAGTGTTCACAGAGAGATCTGGAAGGAGAAGGGTCGGACTTGGTACATCCGTTCGTTGTTTTAAAATTCCCATAATCTTTTGAGTGAAGTTAAGTAAATGGAGTAAGTGAATGAGGGTTGATTGGATTATGAGTCCTGGCTTCCGTTGTGGATTGATCTCGTAGACTTCCGCTTCCCAAGTCTGCCGTCGTTCAATACACACCAGAGCTTCCAAGGTGGAATAGCAAACCAAAGCGGACAATCAACACCCATGAGAACACTCAACAAGCAAAGCCAATTATAATTGCCGTATCGGCTGAGGCAGTAATAGCTGCTGTTGGGGCCAATAATAAATATCACGTGATAGCTACCACGTGATGTCGCCTACTGACTTCTTCCCCGAGTGTCAAATCATCTTTTTGTCTAATTTGAGGGCTTCAGTATAACTAAATGCTAAATGAAAAGAGACATATAACCTCAAACCCTCAGGATATACCAGATTTAGCCCCGTTCAAGTGACCTGGGGTAAGTGGTGTGCATACAAGCATCGTTCCAATATAGTGGAGAGTGATCATGAACACGGTAAAACAACTCCATTTGGGGAGAGAAAAGTTATTGCTCTAGCACTGCACTCAGGCGATCACCAACTTCATGACCGTCGAAGCAGATTTCAGGGTTATCGCAAAGACATTGAAGTCCACTCCCGCCAGGGCCAATGGCAGCAACAACAATAAGCAAACCGATAAGTCCTAGAAGGAACTTACAGCGCCCTAGGCCCGCTAAAACATCCTTACCTCATTTAACTCCCAGTCCCCGCAAATCTCCGCACGTATCCGAATATCCCGATTTCTCAGGCATCACCCCACCAAAGCAATAAATAAGAGAATTCCAAATATTTCCCCCAACCTTTCGAAAAGCCACTCAAAAGCGAATCAGAGCCATCACGTCACCTCAGCACTTACGATGCCCTGCAGGCCAGTCACAATCAGTTGATTTGGCATCACTGCAGGATTTCACCTCTCACCATCTCAACAGCATGTTCAGCCGGTCGGGTTTCTACTTTACCAAGAACTCGAGTGTGTTGAGCACACTCGCGCGTGCCAACGCTGGTCGTCTTTGTCTTGGCCGCCCACAGCGCAGTCCGTTTGCTCGGATGTTGACCAGATTTGGCTTTGCCAGACCTAGTTCCACGTTTTCGAGGTTGGCCAGGCCCTATTCAAATGCGGCAGTGTTGACCACTGAGACCGTCGGAGTGGCAGCCAAAATCAAAAAACCATACCCCGTGGTGTCCAGCAAAATCACGGGCTACTGGTTGGTTGCAACCTCTGGGTTGATCTTTGGTATAGTGGTCATTGGAGGCTTGACCAGATTGACAGAGTCCGGGTTGTCCATTACCGAGTGGAATCCGGTAACAGGAGCGATTCCTCCTTTGAATGAGGAGGAGTGGAGGGCCGAGTTTGACAAGTACAAGGACTCGCCGGAATTCAAGCAGTTGAACTCGCATATCACCTTGGACGAGTTCAAGTTCATTTTCTCCATGGAGTGGGGCCACAGACTTCTTGGTCGCGCCATTGGCATGTTCTTTATTTTGCCTGCAATTTACTTCTGGAGAACGAAAAAGTTCAGTCCGCATGTCACCAAAAGAGTCGTGGGGCTCACGGGATTGCTTGGCTTGCAGGGTGCCATTGGCTGGTGGATGGTGAAGTCAGGCTTGGACGAAGAGCAACTCGCCGAAAGAAACTCTAAACCCACCGTTTCCCAGTACAGATTGACCACCCACTTGGGCGCAGCGTTTTTGATGTACTTGGGTGTGTTGTGGACGGCCTTTGAGATCTTCAACGAGAACAAGTTGGTGGCTGCGATGAAGAAAAACCCGGCGAAAGTGACTGAGATGCTTGCCAAGTTGAACAGCCCCGCGTTGAACAAAACCAGACGCATTGCCCTGGGTCTTTTGGTGCTCACTTTCTTTACTGCAATGTCCGGCGGTATGGTGGCCGGGTTGGACGCCGGATTGATCTACAACACGTTCCCCCACATGGGCGATGATTACGTTCCCTCATATAACGAGCTCATGTCGCCGATTTTCTCGAGAAAAGACGACCGCTCCGACTTGTGGTGGAGAAACCTTTTGGAAAACCCCACCACGGTCCAACTTGTGCACCGGATCCTTGCCATTTCGACGTTCTGTGCCATCACTGCCGCTCACATGTATGCTGTCAAGAACAAAGCAATAATTCCGGCCAATGCTAAGAAGTCGATGCACAATGTGATGGGCTTGGTCACACTCCAGGTTGCATTGGGAATTTCGACGTTGATCTACTTGGTTCCTATCCCGTTGGCTGCGGCACACCAGGCCGGTGCGTTGGCTCTTCTTACTGGAGCTTTGGCGTTTGCGGCCAACGTCAAGAGGCCCAGACCTCAAATGGTCAACTACATCAGCACCATGATGAAGCAGCAGTTGAAGAAGTGATGCGTGTAATTAGGATGTACATAGTGTAAATAGTACGTGGATAGACTGTCACCAGATGCGTTTGCTGGCCATCTCGTACCTCTGGACTCCGTTGAGATCGTCGTCTAACTCAGCAGAGGCGCGAGGTGACTCAAATCGCTTGCGTTTGACCTGATCGTTGCGTTTTTCTTCTGGTGTTGGAGGAACATTCTCGCCCCAGTCGTAGAGGTACGATCTTGTCCTCGGATTGATGCTGGATGACTCGGTATTGGGCACACCGGGAATGAAGGACGATGCAATCTCGCTTTCTGTGACTAGAATCGACCGTCGCCTCAACTCATTGTCTAGCTGCTCGCCTGACGAGGAACTCTGTGGAAATTCAAAGTCCGTGTGCAATGGAGGAAGGTTCGGTAACGTGTTGAGCAGAGTGTCCGACAAATGGTCCGAAAGAGGCAGGTGTAGTAACGACTCATCAAAGCTTTGGGTCTGACCGTGCTTGGGCACGAAGCCCAGCATCACCTTTTCCTCAGGAGTCATCATTGTCGACTGCATTTGCAACTGAGCCTGGTATTCCTCACGGTCATGCTTGATGCGTCTCGCCCATTTGAGGAGCCATAGACTCAAAACAAGCCTAAACACGAGCGCAGCAACAAACGTCAATGAGATTATCGCAGCACTTGCTAACACCGCTCCCACTGAATACGTCGAAGGAAGAAAGACATTCAGCAAGTCTCGCGAGGTCATGCGCAAGAAACAAATGCAAAGCGAGATGACAGGCAAGCCAATGCGCTTGGTCAAGAGGACGTGGTCTGAAATCTCATGCAGTGTGAGCGTTTTGGAGTTGGCCGAGAACACCTCCATGAAGTCGTGGCTCAACACGCAAAGAAAGTTCTCGTAGATTCTGGGCCGGATGCGGTTGAATTTGTTGATGAAGCAGTGTTTCACCCAGTCAACGAAGATTTCACTGCCCAAAACCACCACCGAGGGCCCGAATATAG
Organism: Sungouiella xylosa; assembly: GCA_023158955.1. NCBI lineage: Eukaryota > Fungi > Ascomycota > Pichiomycetes > Serinales > Metschnikowiaceae > Sungouiella > Sungouiella xylosa. The sequence goes on along the minus strand of JAHWDG010000001.1, from coordinate 1,721,067 downwards.
CACCAAACCACTTGTTCCATGACTGCCAGCTGTCCGGAATAAAGCCCAACTGGGTGCTGCCCAATTGAGAGATGTTGCGCACAGCAATCACCACCATCATTATCGACAACTGAAACCTCTCGGTGAGGTCCGACATGGCGACCTGAAACAAGCCTTCTCTTTCGAATTTCTTGAATACCGCACCTTTGAGCTCAGCGAACTGGTTCGAAAGAAGCAAGGTGAGCAACGCATTCGAGTAGGAGTTCGCTGCCACATGGAGAGATATTGTCTGGTACACGAGTACATATGCATGGCAACAAGAGTAAACCAAAGCAAGGGTGAAAAACAAAAAGCTCTTGAAGATGTTCTGTCTTGTCATCTGGGTGACCGAAATGCCGAGGAGCACAGCAAGTATCTCCTGGCCTAGAGACGAGAGAAGCTTGTCTGCCATCTCCAACACGCCAAACATCACGTACAACTTAATGTGGGCCTGCCCCCGGATGTCGTGATACAAGCGAGATATCTCCAACAGTGGCATGCCCAAGACGTAGACACTGAGTACGATGAGAATCAAAGTGATCAAGTCACGTTTGACAAAGAGAAGCTTGGATTTGACCACACTCCTCCACTGTGACGGAGTGCTAACCAGCTCCCTCAAGACTCGGTATAAGATGATGCAGATCTTCAACGGCACCAAGGTGAACAAGGTAAGAAACGAGTTGAAGCAAACCAACAGGCCAAAGAGGATAAACTTCTCAAGGTGGAGCGGAACCTTGGCCATACTTACCAACAGCTCGTGGGCCCGCTTTTCCTCCTCCACATGGGCGTCCGACTTCCGTTTGGACGAATCTGGTCCCGGTAGATTCAACTCTAGCAAGAGGAGCCGATACAACGACATGAGCCGCCCATTCTTGTGATCGGCCAGAATGTTGGACACAGAGTTATTGTGTATGAGGTTCAAGAACCCACTCGTTGTCGATGCACGCGAGCGAGGTCGTTCGAGGGAGTTGGGCAGATTTGGTTCCAGCGAGATGTCACTGTCAACAACTGCGGTATAATCGGGAGATTCAGCCACATCCGAATGTCGCAACTCCTCCGGAACCTTCATTGTGGCCTGATCAGGATATTCCAGGGCCTTTGTTTCGGACTGTAGATTATAGCTCGCTGAAACTGGCTGTCACATCATGTAAAGGATTAGGTGCGCAAGCGGCCTGCAGAATGCAGCCGACTAGATTGCCGGACACGAGCCACAACAAAGGCTGCGAAAGACTAAAAGATTCACTAAGCCACTCTCAGTCTTTTCTTTTCCCAGTATGCACGGGCCTCGTCGGTAAATTGAAACGCCGAGTGGAGTTTGTCGATGGTCTCAATGTTGCATCCATGAAGTAGAAGAAGCTCCGACACAACAAAGTAGTCCCTGGAAGTGTCCTGCTGGTCGACTTTGACGGCCTTCCGGAGAGAATATTCGAATAAACTGATAATGGTGGGTTCCGAATCTGCGGCCGCCATACCGATTTGGAGACGCAAATTGGGGTCAGCCCCGGAGTTGAGACACCGGATCACCTCGTAAATGTCGATCTTGCGCACGGCCTGGACAAGCGTAGAGTCAATGTCCACCACCGGCTCCATGAACGCCCGCTGCTCATACTTTTTCTTAATAAAAGCGAGCCTGTCCTCGTATTTGGCGTCAGACGCAATTCCTTTGGTTGCATGCTGGAGGTATCCATTGACACGGGCGTTATTGACGTAGTCTAATAACACCAAACTCTCGTCCGAGAAGTGATCAAGGCGTAGCGAGCGCACTTTTGACACGTGAGAGCCCATATTGCGGTGGCAGGAAGAGCAGTTCACACACATCACCATGAGAACGTTGCTTGAGACCCACTCAACCGACTCATTTGAGCCGCAGTCGCCACAAACACCGTTGTTGGCTCCCTCAATGGATCTCACCAAATCCAAGTAGTCGATGTTTTTGGACGGAAGGCGAGCAGTCGAAATAATGGAGACTGGCGACCCCAGACGGTCAATGTCGTTTGCTGGCAACACCTGCGGAGGCAGTGGCAAATCGAACTTAGTCTTGATCTTGCTGAGCTTCTTGCTAGATTTGGGGACCCGGTCGGCCAAGTTCAGAGTGATCTGGCCGGCATTGTAGAAGGATTTCATCCACTGGGTGCGCTCATCGTTGCTCATGGCCTGGAAAACGTGCTTCTGTTTCTGGGATGTGACAATCTCAAAGCAAAACTGCCGCTTTTCGTGTGTTGTTGCTTTCACGCTGGCCAATGCAATATCAATAGGCTTATTGATCGGCAGTTGTCCTTTTCGCCAGTCAGAAAACTCCATCAACTGTCCGTCGCGCAAAACAACCCACTCTTTGTGCCAGCCCGGTTTGCCCTTTCCTCCGAGCGCATACAAAATTCCGGACATCTGACCACTTTCCTCCATGGTTGGGCTCATATTCATTGGTGACTGGATTGTCGAAGACGAGCCAATAGCGGGGAAGACTTGGTCGAGGTCAATGGTAAGGGGACTCTTGGCAGATACCTCCGACTCGTCCGCCTTGGTGGAGTTGAGCGGATTGCTCTTGATTAGATTGGATAACTCCTCGTTGGTGCGGCACGCCTCGATCATCTGGCGAAATTGTAGTTTCTCGCTGTTGAATCGAGATAAACTGTTGAGATAGAGAACATCGTCGCTGCTGAGCAAAAGCTGCAGCGACTTGCTGCTCTTGTATGCGGAGTAGTCAAGCGCGCCGTTTGGCTTCATTTTCACGCGCGAGAACATTAAGAGGTTCTCCAAGAGCTGGTTGAAGTACTGGTTGTTCAGAGTTGCGTTCAATGTGTTCAAGTAGTCGAACTTGGACGTTTCAAATGCCTTGCGTTTAAGTAATAGTTTCAGCTGGGGCCTGTCCTTCTCGTTGGACAAGTACTTGTTGAGCCATTCGTAGAAGTCCTTCGAGTTTCTCTCAAACAACTTCTTGCTGGACGTCAGTTCGCCGTCGTGAGGAAACACAGCGTTGAAGTACGAAAACATCTTCGGTAGCGTCGAGATGCTGAACACCTCGCGGATGAGCATGCCCAAATTCTCTTCAATGGGCTGAAACACTATCAGAAACTGACGCGAGAGCCGCTTGATCAACTTGAGCCGTCGGAGGAGCGGATTAAACTGCGCATCTATGAGCAACTCAATGACATCGAGCAACCGCGACTTCAGCGCAGATACGCGACGGAGACTCGAGTCTAAAACCCGCACTTCCTCCTGGAGGTTTTGCATGGCTCTCTTCAATTTGGGCATGTTTTGCTCGTACTTGTGGAGCAGCGACCGGAACTCCGGACCATCTTCAATCGCAAAATTGTACACCTTTCTGAACTCGGCGGAGGTGAACGTCGGTGGCGAAATTGTCTCGGGGTCCGTTTTAATTGGCGGCACTCTGTCTTTGGGAGGCGGAGTCGGAGGTGTAGCGACCGAAGAGGTGTCCTCCTCTACCCAAAACAGAAACGAGCAGAGGAGCTGGAATGCCGAGTCGTTTTGCTCCCACACAGAAACATTGAGCTTCTGGTTGGCGGCCCGCGCATCAAAACTGTCGTTCACCACTACCGTTTCGGGGTCGTCGCTCAGAATGAACTCCGACAACGAGATCTGCGACACGTCACGTGTCTTGTCGCCGTACTCGACCAGCGATAAATACGACTTGAGCGTCTCGGGGTCATTGTCTTGGCCCCGGGTTTTGAGAATTGTGAGAACGTGGTCCGACTCTTTTGTCGTCTGCGACACTGTCAACTGCAACTTGAGTTTGTGGAACGAGGCCGGCACGCTCAACAAAAAGGGAAACGCACTCGAGTCATTGCCCACAAACCGGAGTGGCTGTTCTACCGGCTCTCTGGTCTCGGTGTAGTGTTGCTCGATTCCAGTGCATGTCTTGTCTTTGACCGAGACCACGTAGCGGCGGAGATCTTTGTCCTCCGTGAGAGTAAGTCTGCTCAACAGAGACTTGCTGTTTTCCTCTTCAAAGTAGGGAAACGCGAGGGGGAAGGCCGCAGCATTGACCATACTTAGAGTAGTGGGACTTAGACCATACGAGGCTGTCCTGTGCAGGCCCGACCGGGTCCTGGGAGAAGGAAGAGAGAGAATAAAGAGAGAATGAGACAGAAAGAGAGAGAAATGAGAGATAGTTAAGAGAGTTATAAGGGATAAAAAACGAGCGTAAATGGAAAGATATTTTATTGCGACACTGCCCATGATTTATGGTTCGGACCCTCTGCTATAGCCTGCACACCTACTACTACTTCACCGCTGACTAAAGCAATGGCTCTGATACTAATGGACGACGACCGGTCCAAGGACATGTGTCCCGTGTGCAAAACGGACCGGTACTTGTCGCCTAACATGACGTTTCTAATCAATCCCGAGTGCTACCACAAGATCTGCGAGTCTTGCGTGGACCGCATCTTCTCTCTCGGCCCAGCACAGTGTCCGTACCCCAAGTGCACAAAAACGTTGCGGAAGAACCGGTTCAAGAAGCAGGTTTTCGAGGATATCAAGATTGAGAAGGAGATCGACCTCCGCAAGCGCATCCAAGGCATCTACAACAAGACCGAGGACGACTTCCCGGACCTACAGCAGTACAATGCGTACCTCGAAATGGTGGAGTCGCTCATCTTCAATTTGAACGAGGGGATCGACGTCGAAAAGACCCAGAAGGAGGTCGACAAGTACGAGGCCGAGCACAAGATCGAGATCTTGGAGATTGCCATGAGAGAGAGTCAGAAGGACGCCGACCTTGCCAAGTACCAGGAGGCAACTGAGCGGCTCCGGCAGGAAAAATTGAAGATCCAGCGGCAGATGGAGGCCGAAGACGTCGAATTCCAGCAACAGCAGAAGGTCGAGTTGATGGAGAAACTCTCTGCGTCCGATGCTAACGCCGAGGAGATCATGAAACAGCAGAAAAACATGCAGATCAAGCGGTCCTCGCAACGAAAGCGCCAACTCCAGCAAATCACAAATAACTTAGACAAGCAGTTCCGGAAAGCGGGATCCAAGGAGGAGCCTGTGGTGAAGGCACCATTTACTCCGTTCTGCGGCGACAGAGACTTGCACAAGGGCTACACATACCTGAAAGTGGACATTGGCGACACATATTACGATCCGTTTGTCAACCGGTTGGCGCAGAACAAGGAGTTCTTGGGTGGAGGCTGGCGTCTTGAGAATGTGTATGAGCGTGCGTTGGACGAGGCGTTCATGGGACTCAACTGCATAATCGAGGCCGAAAAGGCGGGGTAAGAGGAGGGACAGAAGAACAGCAGGGGATCCATTGGAGAAGGAGGAACTATTGCATCAGGAGGGACTATTGGATAAGCAGAGTATTAGATAAGGCGAGACTAATGAATAGGAACTGATCATTGGCTAAGGCAAGGCGAGATTAACATGAGCGACAGAGAAATGAGATTAATGAACAGACGGGTATACAAAGAAGGACAAGAAAAAGCGGAGGAGATGTTGGCTTTCCTTGGATTCAGGGCTGCGACCCAAAAAAGGTCAACTTGGGTACCTTATTTAATTCGAACGCGATGGGACGTTGCGTATTTATTGTATGCTTTGCCAGTGTCTAACCTTCAATTCCCGCTCTATCGGTTTGGCCATCAATACTATAGAATAAGGAGGTCCTCAGTGTCCTGCTTCGGACTGCCCAACGCCATGAAGTTGTGTCCATCCGCCAAGTTCTGCACCTCTCTCAGATTGTGCTCCTTCAAATTGTCATCATCATTGTGTCTCTCGCTTTCTCCTTCCAATGCTAGCATGTCTAGGCCCTGGTATGGCGTGCTGTTGGTGTCGGTGCTGGACATACTTCGCGTGTCCTCAAATGAAACCCCGGCTCTCGTCGACAGAGGCGATGCAGTGCGTGTCAGAGGTCTCAAGCCCGCAAAGAGGGAACTGCTTTTTCCTTTTGGAGGCGTGCTGGGAGCAACCGGAGGCGGATAATTCTGGATGTCCGAGTCGATGTCGAGAGTGAAACTGCTTGAGTTCTGCTTGGAAAAGCCGAAAAGCGAACCAAAAAACCCCGACAGACGGTTCATGCTCTGCACGGCAATGGCGGTTTTGAGCGACTGCTCGAACTCGGCTTCTTTTCGCCGGATCCGCTGCAAGTGCATCTCGTGGTCCTTCCTCTTGCGCTCATCCATTTTTTTCGACGCCTCCTGCCGGTGGTGGGCCTTGATCACCTCGATCCGGTCCTGGATAAATCGGTTACTTTCCTTTTCAACTATGCGGGCAAGCTGGGGCATTACAGCTTGGGTTTTTACCGACAGCGTCGGCCGAGGTTCTTTCTCCTTGGTGGGACTCCGCTCCTGGAGAATCCGCCTACGTGCAGCAATAGACACATCGCTGGTGGACCATGAAAACAACGAGTTGGCCGCACTCGTAGATGCGGAAGAGGCCAACTCTCTGTCCTCTGGCACTTCCGAGTAGTTGTTCCACGCATTGACCTTCTCGCGCAGAATGCTGTCGAGTTTGGACTCAGAGAATCGCACAATGCCCACTTTGGATGCCTCCACGAACTGTGGCGTCGGTTGTTGTAGTGACCCAAAGTACTGGGTCGCGTGACCTGCCAGATGTAGTAGCTTTTCGGGGTATATTCTCTCCTCTATCAAGCTTGGAGGCTCTGCCGGATCCGCACACGGTAGTGCTTGGTTTAGTAGATCGACAGTCAGCATGTGGTGGACTTTGTTATGCTGATAGTCCAGGTATGCTGTAATGCTATGAAATTTGAATGCCAAAGCCAGAAACCATAAGCTGGTAACGCACGTTTACTCTCCAATGTGCTCAAGTCAGTTGAGTCTGATGGCACCAATTCTGGGCTACTCACGCATCACGTGCGTTTGGTCACGTGTGCGTCCATCAAGACCGCTGGTTCAAGGTGATGGTGCCCATGTTCCAGGCCATACAATTCCCCCAGTACCCAGAAATCACAGTATTTCTAGCATACTTCAGTGGTGTTGATGGCGCTACAGTCGCTACAGTAAAGTCGGAGCTTCTCGCCCGAAATCCGGACTATGACTATTGTTTCTTAAGCACCACACACCTCGCATCCATCGAACAGCTCCGCTGCAGCCTCCACAGGTCCGTTCAGAATAGCGTGCATGGGACGATGCGTGCCAAGACCCTCAACACCGAGATCATCTTCAATCTCTCGCCCATCAACAACATCAACGACGCGTTGAAGCGGTTTGGGATCGACGAGACAAGACCCGATGTGATTGTGGTCAAGACGTTCAACACAGCGACCGACTTTGCCGAAGTTGAGCAGAAACTTATCGAGCTTCTAGGGGTGCCGTCTGCACAACTCAGTGACGAAGTCTTGCGGAAGACCCTCGATCTCAAGAAATTCAAGAAGCTCTTTAAATTGAACGATGCAACAGGAGATTACGCCCAGCGCGCCATTGAGGCGAGCTTGTTGCGTGGTCTATAATGAATGTCCCTCAGTGGGTGAAAGCAAATCGCAGGAGCTTCAACGTAGTGCTGGGTGGAGCTGTCACCGCGGTGACCTCGTCGTCGCTTTCGCTGAGGTTGTACTCTTCTCTCTGCAGCGACTTGAGCTGGCTTTCGGAGCCGAAATTGATCTCGGGACCCGTCGGAGTGCTGGGCGACAGACTACCTTCAGTGTCCTCGAGGTTGTGTCTAGATAACGTGCGTTTCTCCTTGACAATGCTTGTAACCGTAGTGCTCATCAGGAACTTTTCTCTCCACTGCAAGCCCAAGGATTTGCGTTTCACAGGCGACTCATCAAGTTCGTTCTGGTATCCGTCGTCGGAGCTGTCGTCTTTGCTTGGTCTTGCTTCAAGTGAAATGCTGGTGGTTTGTGTGATCGTAGGCGGATCCATCATGCTTCTAGAGAACGAATCCTGCGAGCAGTCATCGTCCATGTCGGTGAGGTACTGGGAATCTTTTGACTCGTCCAAGGCTGCAGCCAAATTAAAGCTCTCTGCCTTTACTGGCGACGATGACTCTGGAACCTCGGATTCTCCTGTCAAGAAGCTGGAGTCCTTGACGGATTCCTCTGGGGCCAACACCGGAATCTTTGCCGGAAGGCTTGCTTGGAAAAACTTGCTAGTGCCGTTAGAAGCCTTGGAAGCATCCATCGACCGTAACTTCTTGGATGTTGGAGAAAGTTTGGTGCGGCCCTCGTTGAGTCGTTTGCTTGAAACAGACTCGAGCGGGTGTTTGAACACTTTGACTGCGCTTTCGACCTTGAAGTAACTCTCGATCGATTTCGAAGGCCCGAAAGACTGGCTTTTGACCGCAGTTTCCTTGACAGGTGCCCGCACAACCATGGAGTTGCTCTTTTGGACGAGAAGATTCTGCTCTCGGGAGATGAGCGGACCATGTGATTCTGGATGTGTTCTTCCAGTGCAAATCCCCGCTTGGATGTGGGTTTGCAACGTTCGGCCGCAGCACATTTCCACAATATCCATTTCTATCTCGAATCCCTGCGCATATTCGTTCAATGTCAGCAACACTTTCTCCCTCGGGTCAAACACCTTCTGGTACTGAAACGCCAAGTCAGCCCGGAATGCCTCTTCCAAAAACTCTTCTGGAATCATTTTTCCGTCAGCTTTTAAAGACGCCACGATTTTGTCTAAAGACCCGAGTCTCTGGACCATGGTGAATGCCGTTTTGAGGCCAATGCCTGGAATGCCTTTGGTGTAGTCACAGCCAGACAAAATAGCAATCAAGCGCCATTGCGCCAGCGTGAACGAAACCAAAAACGGCAATTTCTTCAAGGTCCCAAGGTTGGCGCGGTCGATCTCGATGCACTCGCCGTAGTCGTTCAATTTGGTGATGAGTTTGTTACACCCAAACACAAGCAAGTCTGAATCTTCAGAAAGAATTCCGTCTACCAAGCCCACTTTTTCCAAATACACCATTTGCGGGTCAGCCTCATAAGGTGCCACGACATACTTGACGTGTTTCCTGTCCAACTCCACCATGACCGATTTGGCCATTTCCGGCGTCACCGCCGCCGCCTTCATGAACTCCTTCCATGCCAATTTTTTGTTTCCTTTTCTCAAAAAGTCTTTTGCGGCCTCTCGGGCCTTCTCTCGTTTCTGGCGCCGTTCATTATGGGTGCCTTCTTTTGTTGGCAATGGAGATCCGTCAAAAACCATGTACGGTTCCACGCCAAAATGCCTCAACATGTCCACTTTCTTCATGACAGAAGTCACATATCCCCTGGTAGGAGCATCAGTGCAAAGGTCTTGGGCACACAGAATGAGCCCTCGATGGAGCCAACCATAGGTATCAACAGCCAAAGTTTTGCCCTTGTACTGGGACAAGGTGGTCGGGATCTGAATTTCTTTGATCTGTTGAAGGAGCCCGGTTACGCCCATTTCATAACATCCAAGTGTGGAGGCCAGATGTGTATATGTATATACTAGACTAAAAAACAGGTGGGGGTCGCGTCGATGTAAATACAACGCGCGCGCAGCACCATGCGAAATAAAATGCCAATAATTCCAATAATGCATACTTGTGGAGCCCAGCGTAGTTAAAAAAGGCAAAAAGCTTGTTGCCAACGTACCCATCAACTCCCAGTCTATCTTTTTTTGGGCTTGTACATGACCTGCCTGTTCAGATGGAACTTGTGCACGTTGGACGACGACTTGGTGCGTTTCGTGTGCTCCTTTACATCCTTGGACGGGTCGTAGCCGATGATGGGCCCGAAAGTGATCGTCGTCGAGCTCTTGACGGAGTTCTTCGGCTCCTCGCCCACCACAGAATTATGCGGGAAAAACTGAATCTGCGATGCCGGGGCCGAATTCACCGGAGGCTGCGCCTGCATCACTTGCTCGGGACGGAACATCATGCCCCACTGCTGAGGAGGCACCATTCCACCCAGCATGGGCGCTGCCGGAACGTTGCCGGCCATTGCCATGGGGTTGAACGCCTGCGGACTGGGCCCAGCGTTGGGGACGGCACCAATGACAGGGCCGTTGGGTGCAAACTGCGGGTTGAACGTGGTCTGCTGGTTAAAGTTGGGATACATCACAGGCTGCTGCTGTGCTTGCATCCGAACATTGAACTGTGCCTGACCCACGTTTTGCACGCTTTGCTGGAGGTTCACGGGTGCTTGCTGCATCGCTACTGGCGGCACGTTTCCAATCTGACCAGCAGAAGGTTGACGGCCGCCAACCGTGGAGACACTCACCGGTGTGCTCTGATCCTCAGGGGACTTGCGATACTGAACCTCCGGGCGATATGTGTTTGCTGGACTGGGGCGAACCGAACCCGGCGTCATCGTGCCCGAGTTGTTGTAGTTCGGATTGTACTTATGCAATAGCGTCGCATCGTAGGTGGGGATGCTGACTGCGCTGGACATGGAGTTGCTGTTGGCCAACGCTGTGTTCACCGACAACGGCATGCGCTCCGGCTTTGTTGGTGACGGGGACGCGAGAACGGTTGCGTTGTCGTCAATGTCGGTTTCGCTGCCCTTGATTTTCCAGTGTGTGACCGAAACGCTGCCCTGGTTCACCTTGGCGATGTCAAACCGATAGGAGAAGTAACCGTGGATGTTGCCGAAGGACTTGTCATCGCCGTCGTAGATCACCTGGACGATCTGCAAGGTCTTGAGATCGCCGTATGCCTTGGAGCCGTTGCTCAAAAATGTCAAGAAGCCCGCCCAGAAGTTGTTGAGAAACGGGACCTGAATGTCGTAGGCGCCGTCGTCATTCTTGTACCCGTTGACGAGTTCCTTCGACCGCAACAACACCTTGTTGTCGTCCTTGTATATGCTGATGTACGACTTCCACGAGACAAAGTCGTCTCTGATGACGTCGGGGGCCAAGCGCAAGCGCATGTGCGACAGAAAGTCGCCGTTTTCGATAGAGAACGACCGCGGGTTGGTCAACGGTGATGCGGGCGTGGACGTCGCGTCTTCGTTGGGCACGAAGTTGATCTCGCACATGACGGAGTGGACCGGCACCGACTGCGCCAGCAAGCGCTCGCAGATCTCGTCAAAGTCCTTGGCGTACCTGCTGTTGGAGATGGCCAAGACCTTCTTGAGCTCGGCAATGCTGACGACGTTCAGGCCGCCTGCTGCCGGCGCGAGGAGCCGCGCGAAGTTGTGCTCGCATTGGATGGGCAGCTTGTAGACAAAGGACATGTTGAAGTTCTCCAAAGCCAAGTGCGGCGCGTCGGCAACGTCGTGTGGCATCTGCGGCGGTGACGACAGCACAACCGGCTTTTGCGGCGAGAGCTCCTTCTCGGACTTGGAGCGCGACCGGTTGAGGCGGAACAAGCGCGACGAGATCTGCTTGGCGGTGCGCTCCACGCCCGTTTTGTGGAACAACATGCGCGACAAGACCTTGTTCTGGCTGGTGTTCTTGAGCGCGGCCGAGTCTGCGGGCTCACTGTCGCGGAACTGGATGTACTTGTGGTAGCACGATAGAAGCTTGGCGTCCAAGTCCGCGGTCCAGATTTTGGTGGTGTCGATGTCGACCAGGCTCTGGGCCGGGCTCTCGATGCGGATCGCCACGGCCTTGCACGGCGACTCGTCCGCAGACAACTTGCGCTTGCGTGAGGGCGTTTTTAACGCTCCGTCCAAAACAGGCAGCGACTTGAGCTTCGGGCTCTCGTCGAAGCCCGCGCCCTGGAGAAACATGTCCTCGGGCGAGAGGAAGAGCGCGTTGCTCTTGGTGTCGCGCTCCTCGTGGATGGAGGTCAAGTTCATGGTGAGGTTCTGCGTCTGCGTGTCGTTGGTCAACGACCAGAGGTCGACAGAGTCGCCCGTGCACACCAGGTCGACGTCGACGTCGAACTTTTTCTTGTCGAGGTCGAAGTCCTTGGCGTTGGGCGAGAACAGGAACATCTCCGTAGACAGGCCCTCGATGGAGCGGTTCAACTCTTCGTGGGTGTCTGGGCCGTCCTTGCGCGAGAAGCGGTTGAGAAACCGCTGGGGCGAGAGCGAGCTCAACAACAGGAGGTTCCGGGGCGAGGCAAACTTGAACGAGGGCAGTAGGCCAAACCCGAACGTGAACGAGGGAGTCAAGTGGTTGCCCGACGAGGACGCTTTCGATCTGGGGGTGTGCGGCGGCATCGTGCCAGAGACCAACAGAATACGCCGAGTTGTGCTGGCCTGGATCGTGTAGTAGCACCTGAAACGGTCGGTAGGAAAACAGACGCGAAATCACCAAGATTCGCGCTCCGGTGGGGCATATTGCCGGCACCGAATCGCACCAGAGCGCAATCCAATTAACGACGGCAAAGAATAGCCGCTGTTCTGTTGCGCTCCACGCGGTTTTCCTTTCTGGATAATTGTAGTTTTTATTGCGCGGAGTGGTGGTGGAGCGGTGCTTTGAATTGAATACGAAGGCACGCACGATAAGTGAAATTCCCAGTGAAGGACCCAATTTCTCTTGACTCTGATTTTCTTGAATTCGTTCCTTGGCCGTCTTTTCATTCTCGCGTCCACTCCTCGCTTTTTGTTTCTTCCTTTTCTGTTGCTCACTTGGACATTTCTCAGTGCCACACTTAGTCTCTCTGCGCCGCACCTAAGCCCTCACACCATAGACTTCATACCATAGACTCCACTTCTACCCCTCAAACACAATTGGGTTTCGCGTCCACGAGCGCGTAGATCTCCTCCACAAACGCGTAGCACAAGCCCTTGTTGTCGATTTCCGCGTCCACAAACTCGTGCCGCAACTGGTCCACCCTCTGCGCAGCTGTCTCATTGTTGGCACGCTCCATCACCGCCGTAAGTGCGTCGTAGACAAGGCGAGACGAGTTCAGCGTCATCGTAGACATGTTCCGTTTGGGTGTGGCGGGCCCTTTGAACGTGGCTGGGAGGTCCCAGTGGATCACGAGCGGCTTGTCCACCTTTTTCTCCCTTCTCTTGATTTTTTTGTCCGGAAGTGCCTCCTGGCGAATCTTCTTTTCGGCCACTAGAGCCTTCATGCCCACTTCCGGACACGCGGTGATGAACTGATGGTGCAAGAGAGTGGAAGCACTGGGGCGCTGTTTGGGCGATTTGATAAGACAGTACCGCACGAAGTCCTTGATGTTGGTGCTGTAGCGGCGGCCCTCCAACACTGGCGCTCGGCGTTTTGGAATCTCAAACAACGCCTTCATGGGATCCATGGACGAGTACGGCGGGTGGCCAGTGACCAACTCAATGGTGGTGATCCCCGTAGACCAGATATCCGCTTTCGTATCGTAGCCCCTAGCACTTCGTTCGATAACTTCAGGAGCCATCCAATAAGGCGTTCCCACCACGGTGTTACGCCTGGTTCGGGTGAGCGACATCTCTCCACTGACTCCAAAGTCCGCGAGTTTCACCGCTCCAGAGTCGGTCAAGAGAATATTGGCCAGCTTAATATCACGATGAACCTTTTTTTGGGCATGAAGATACTCTAGTCCGCGAAGGACATCTCTGACGATGTGGGCAGTAACATCTTCGCTGAGCTTGGACAAACAGTGGAGCAAGTCCGAGCACAGACCACCGCCACAGTACTCCAAAACGATCCACATCTGTGTATCCTGAAGAAAGGTCTCGTAGTGCTTCGTCAAGTACTTTGACCGGATATTCGAGAGAAAATGGATCTCCCGGATGAGCTCGTTCATGTCGCCGGCCTCATCCAAGTCGATTACCTTCAACGCATAAATCTGGCCTGTTTTCAAGCTCTTGGCTTTGTAAACCTCGCCGAACGAGCCTCGACCGAGAAAAGACTCTACATGGTAATCTTCTGCCGGCATTTTGAATTCGGACGACTGGCGGATTTTGCATCCACAAAGAAGGTGGTGCAGGATAAAGCGTGGATTGAAGTTGGCGAGGCACAAGCCATCCACCAACGGCGATAAGAATCAAAAAAAGCAAACTCTCAAATTAAAAGTAGTCTCTGATTCCACGTATTTGCTATCTTTTCAGGGTCTGCCTTTTTGGACTTTTCTGCCGAAGGCCGTATTACTCATGAGCTCTTTTATGCACACCCAAATCATCGCTACTTCTCTGATTGCCATGGACTTGATAGGCGAGATCGTCGAGCACGAAGTGCAAGAGGCCGTGCCTCCAACACCTCCCACCGTCTCTCAGGTCAGAGGGTTCCCGGAATTGGCCAAGTTCGATCTCAAAAAGAAACGGCCCTCCAGGTTCAGACTGGCACCCAATAGTGAGCCAGTCAAGAGAGAGCCACCCAATCCTCGCTCAGAGGCCGAAAAGATCCATCAGGAGAATATGGACAAGATCAGAGCACTCACCAGTGAGGAGATTGCCTCAGAAAGACAGGAGCTATTGCAGGGTCTTGATCCAAAGTTGATCCAAGCTTTGCTCAAACGAGCCGAGGACAGAGCTCCTTCTCATGAGTCACATTCCCATGCGGAGGGTTTTGACGGCTGGATCGGAGGAGGAAAAAATGGCGAACTTCCGCACCTTGACTCAGAGGACGTCAACAAAGCCTTGGGCATAAAGTCGGTCAAGTTTGCCGCGGAGCCGCAGATTCAGGAGATTGCAGAGGCCAACGAGGGAGATCTGAATGATCAGGACATGGCAGAGATAAAAGATGAACGCGTGGATGAGCTTAATGAGGGACTTCGAGGACAACCCAAGGAGGATGAGGAGATGGCCTCTGAGGACGAAATCGCCCCAGAGGGGTACCAAATAGTACCAGAGTCTGAGCCAGTGGTCGAAATGCATTTTCCAAAACCAAGAGCTCCCAAAGAGGATCCAGAGCTCGACCTCAACGACCCCAACTTCTACAACAAACTCCACGAAAAGTACTACCCGGACCTTCCGAAGGAGACGAATAAGCTTGCTTGGATGACGGCTCCAATGCCTCAAAAGCGTGTCACCACCTATGAGGCTATCAGTGACATGAGGTTCGACTTCAAGGGCGACTTGGTGGAGCTCACTGCGGAGAACGCAGAAAAGCCATCGTATCTTGGCCTTCACCACCACTCAGACAATCCGCAGTTGCCGGGCTACACTTTGAGCGAACTCCTTCATTTAACTCGATCAGTGGTTCCAACTCAGCGGTGCCTTGGAATCCAAATGTTGGGACGTATCTTGCACAAGTTGGGCCTACACAAATACAACATTATGCCCATTGCAGACGAAGATGGACCGGAAATGGCAAAGGAGGCGTCGTTGGTCACTGAGCAATTTGAGGGCATGATGTGGGACCTCATTGACCAGCTCCGAGTGATCGATTCGTTAACCGAGGCCACGCAGGCCAAAAATCTTTCTGTCAAGAACTACGCAATTGAGGCTTTGTGGCTTTGGAAACAGGGAGGTGGACGTCCAACTCCAGCAAATGAGACAGACGTAATAGCTGAGCACTTACAGCAGATGTGAGAAGGAATTGAATACAAATGTTATATCGTGGTGGGAAGCGCTATGATTCCACTACGGTGTGCGCTTCCCTCTGACTTTGAGAGACCCGTGCCCTATACTGAAACCAGCCAATGCTCCGTTCAGCAGGGTGCAGAAGCTTCAAAACGAAGAACCACACAAAACTGACCGCAAGCATCAACCTTAAGGAAACAGCAGGAAGAACACGGGACAGACTTGAGACCAATCTGCAGAAAGCGGCCTGAATCAAAACGACCCAGTTTGTTCCCTGCGACAGTCCTTTGCCTGATCACACTCGTCATTCTCAAGATATTTCGCTCTCCGCACAGAGACACATTGGACCGGTGTTGGTGTGGTTTCCCTGACCGGCCAACTTAAGTTGTGCGGCTGATTACAGATTAAAGAGAGAAGGTGTATTGAAGAAGAAAGTACGATGGCTCGAAAAAATGAACCTCGTCTGAGTGTGTGCAGGACACTGACACTGGAGGTCCAGAGTGAAATCCCCGAGTGCATTCTGCTGGAACTAGAATAACGGTGTTTCGGATGTTGATGAACTTGTCGAATTCGACTGTCTTGGTCAGCCATGAAGAACTCTGCAGCCTGCTGCCTCAATAGTATGAATCATCGAAATGGTGTATTACATCCACCCGATAGCAGTCGCTGTAGTAATAGGAGTCAAAATCTGCAACGTTTTCCTCGGTGTCTGGACTTGTGGCGATGATGTAACAGGAGTGAAGAAATCCAGGAAATCCTAGAATCGATAAAAACAAGTTGATCAGCAGAGATCCCACGCTTGAGAGCGACGGCAACGAGAGAGCAAAGAACGCTCATCAAGACCAAAATCAAGTCTCTGGCTTACATTATCAAGAAATGATGTCTAGTTTCGGAGTGTGCAGAAATTCCGATCACCGGACTGTTTGAAACGACCCTAACTCGGGGGCTAATTTACGGGTACCGCGACGTCGCACACAGGCTTATGGGGTCGGAACGGATGTCACATTGAGACGAAAGGACAACAAAGGCTCCAGGTTAGTCAATTACCTATTCTCGGATGTTCCAAAGATTTCTGCCACTGTATTTGAATAAAGCATGGCGCACGAGTTATCACAACGGCTTATCTCTGGCAGAGTCCTGCACGCACCAAGACAGCCCCACCATGGCAGATCTCGAGTGTTGCCTACCATCAAGAAAAATAATTGGGAGGAGTTCTCCAAGCTGCAGGCTAGTCTCCGGTTTTCGCCTATCTGATCGAGATTTGCATTCGCTGCTGCTACACGGCTCTTACTCATTGTGTATTACCTAAATCGTCACCGACCCATAGTTGCCATGGTGGTTGTGGCCGTCTCCACCAATAGCAGCATATCCCTCTCTGTATGGATACATTGAAATGATATAACAGGCGTGAATCAAGCCGGGGAAGTATCCGAGGAGACAGAGACAGATGTTGATGACCAAGTCCATGGACAAGCCACGCTTGACCGCCACGGGGATGGGAGGGAAAAAGATGGCAATCAAGACCAAAAACCAATCGCGCGAGTGCATTTCTACAGAGGTAACAGGAAATGGAGTGGTTTATATAGGGATAGCAACCTATACTGCGTAGTGACCGGCACACCGGTGCGGCTTGTACGCCACCGGTAAATGACCTACGTAAATGGCAAAAAGCGAGATGGAGGGAATGAAAAGATGAATTTTGTAGGAGTAGCTCTTTGTTTACGGAGTCAATGAAGACATCGGGGAACTGAGGGCCTTGTGGAGTCAAGTAAGACTTAGGACCAACGCATTGGAAATCAAAGAGTCAACGGGACTTGACCACAGTGACTTGAAATTCATTTCTTGTCTTTCTTATATTTGATGACTTTATTGTCTACCCTGTGAGTGCCATGATCGCAGAGCAGATCGTGGAGGCAGCCAACGCCGCTCCAGTGTACTGAATAACATTGAAGTAGCTCGACGCCCGACTCGCATTACTGTCCATGAGCAAACCGGCAATTGGAGAACCCAAGAGATTTCCCACGCCCCGAAAGAGGTACAACATTCCAGAGACCAGGTAGTAGGCTTGTACTCCAAAAGTCTCCGACAAACAAGCAGGAATCAAAGAGATAATAGGGCCAGAGGCGATGCCGTAGAGAACCACAAACGAGATGAAGGTCGATCTCATCGGAACGAGCCAGAGCGCGTATACTGTGACCATGCTCAAGGCACAGCAGATAGTAAGCATGTTGATCTTTCCGATCTTGTCGCCACAGTGTCCCAAGGCGACCTTCGAAAACGCATTGACGATGTTGTTGATGCCAATGAACACGGCACCCTGGTTACTTGAAAACCCCAAAGTTGTGCCGTACGAGGCCATGTACACCAACGGAATTAAGTACGCCATAGACTGGAGAAGACCGCAGGCCATCTGAAGCGCAAATGCCCGAGACTTGAGAACCGATGAGCTGACCATAAGCGAGCCCGAGTTGGCAACATAATTTGGGTGTGGCCGCACAAACTGGCTGCAAACGCTTGTCACAGCCATGGCAATAATGCCCAAGATGCGCACAGTCCATCTCCAACCCAATTGCACTATGAGGTACCGAGTAAGAAAAGCAAACACCAAAGAGCCGAATCCAGTTCCTGCAAAAACAATTCCCATTGCACTTCCCCGGTGCTTGTCGAAATACTGGGGAGCAAACACTATGGGAGGAATGTAGGTGGCCGAGGCACCAACACCGAACATGATTCCCTGCGTCATCGCAAATTGCCAAACTTGACTACACCAGCTGGCACAAATGAGACCCATTGAGAGCAAAATACCGCCCAAAGCCATGGAGATGTGGGTCGGAACGTACTTCCGAATGGTCGACTGGAACACCGCTCCCATGTACGTTATAGACGTGGCGAGTGTGCCGATTATAGCTACAGTGGCCGGATTTTCATGACTGAGTGGGCCCTCGGGCGACAAGTAGAACTCCTGGAACACACCGTAGGTGAATCCGACGCCAAACACTATGAAGTTGGTGAAGAACCCGGCAACGAGCACCTTGAGGCCCTGTACCCGCAACTTGTGGGCGGTATTATCCTCTGAGTCTTCAAACTCAAATTCTGTACGCGAAATCGTCCGTTCCGACGGAATTTGCTGCAACGACATGGCTCTAATACGTGACCATGACCTTGAGGTTGTGGGGATTGTGCAGTTCTGCCCGGGATGACTAATTGCGCTGACTTGAAAATACGAGAACCCAGAAAACGTCGATTTCCACAATCTCTCTCGTTGTTTTCGTTCCGTCGTGGTGGTCTTGGTGTGGCCTAATACTTCTCATGTATTGTAGGCCATTGTGAGAGATGATCGTATAGGTCGAAACGCTAGCCACAACCAACGAATGGGAGAACGAATTGCACCATCGGAAATAGGGCTCTTCAATGTCCTGACGTGCTGATCCCTCCTATTTTTTTTTTTTTTTCTTAAAATCGTGGTGCTGTCTTCCTCTGGCCTGCACGCACGTATTCACCAGATCCACTTTCTTCCACCATGAAACCCAGTCTCGCCATTGTGCTGGCCGTTCAGCTACTATTTGCTTGTGTGGCGGCGGTGCTTATGGAGGATGCATTTGTCAAGGACCAAGTCTCGTACAGTTACGGCAAGCTTGTCCGATGTGCTGTTCTGGGGGTAGACTCGGCTCTCTGCCTCTCGGACGCGGGCATTTTGTACCAAATAAGCGGAAAGGACACCCAGATTAAGTACATTATTGACCGGCGTGAGCAGGCATTTGATGACTTTTGGGTCTCGTACGCCGGAATTTGTGTTGCGACTGGCAATGAAGGTGACGTCTTCAACAGAACGACGGGAATCCAGTTTGGTTCTATTCTTTGGCTGAATGTCTCTGCGAACTCCGATAGCGAGAAATTGGGAGAGCTTCCAGGTCTGGGCAAATTGCCAATTGACCTTTCTCACTCTCTCAAGTGGTCGTCCAGTAGTGTTCAGATTCTCGATAAGAACGAGAAATCGGTCTTCTCGAAATCATTCAAAAACGTTGTGAACGCCACGATTGTTAGACCTCGCAGGGAAATCCACATCGTGGTGGTGACCAAGGAGGACATCATCGTGCACAACGTAACCAAGTTCTTGGACAAAGGCGATGATTCCTCGATCACTTCGTACTCTTTGCCATACAGTGGCAAGTTCGAAGATTTTAATCTCTTTGACGACTCGGTCGTGGTTTTGACCTCCACTGATGCTGACTTTGTCGCAGAAGTGACCAAACCAGACAACACCAAGAGCCGGTGGTCCGTTCCTAAATCTCAGCTCACCTCCTCGGTGAACACCATTCTAGTTGACAGACCATTGTCTTTATCAACTATCGACAAGGTGCATCACTTGGTGGAGGAAACACACACCGGAAGTATTTTGTTGCGGTGGTCTCTCCGAGTTAAAACGCACTTGGCCCAATTGGGGAAGTACGTCACCTCACTCTTAAGTTCGGACAAAAACGAGGTTTCGAAGATCTACGAGGACCAGTACGGCTTTCAAAAGATACTTGTGTCGTACCTTTCGGAAAGCAACACGCTCTTGGCTAAAGATTCTCAGCGTGGCTCTCTCTTGTGGTCAGTTGATATCCCGGTGGAAGGCGAATTCTTGGAGCTTCTCGAGATCAGTTCAAAAATTGTGGTGGTTTCGTCCCGCTCTGTTGTCTCCGTTGACTTGAGAACTGGAGAAGTTGAGCGGACTGAGAGCTTCCCTAAAATCGAGGGAGCATTCAAAATCTTGAGCAATGAATCGAATGAGGAAGACGACGATGAAATTCCTGAGTTGTTGTCTCTCAATATGGGTGGCTCCGTCCAAATTTGGAACTCCGACAAGACCCCTGCGCCTTCCCAGTACTTGCTTGACCAGACGGCCGGTGCCCTCCAGGCATACAAGCTCGTCGGAGGCAAATTGGTTCCGACATGGAGATACTCGCCCAAGAATGAGGAAATCGCATTGGTTTCAAAGAATGCTGACGAGCTCACTACAGCCATTGGCATCACCCGTTCCGACAGATCAGTATTGTACAAGTACTTGAATCCCAACCTCGTCAGTGTTGTCTCCTTCAAAGATTCGAAGCTCAAGGTGACATTGCTTGACGGAATCACTGGTAGTGTCGTCCATGTTCAGGAACACCACGGCGAGATTATCGACCCTAAGTCGGTTCTTTTGCTGCAGAACGACAACTGGGTCGTTTACACCTACCAGGTAAACTCGCCCAGCATTGAACAGCGCATAGTTGTATTGGACTTATTTGCTGATGGTACGACGGCGGTGGGTGGTGCGAAGTCGGTCATTGACGGCACTTTTGTCTCCAACATAGGCCAGGTGTCCAGCAAGTCCTTCTTATTTCCCGAGAAGATTGTCGCGTTGAAGTCTACCACCACAAAATTTGGCATCACCATCAGATCGGTTCTTGCACTCACAGAGACCGGAAGTTTAGTGGAGTTGCCCAAATTCATTCTCAATAGCAGACGCATCGACGACCGCAAAATGACACAGGAAGACGCTGAAGACGATTTCAGATTGACTCCCTACGAGCCGGTCATTCCTGTGAATCCTCTCAACATTTTGAACCACAAGATCAAGCTTTTGGTGTCTCCCCTTACCCAGATTCTTGTTCGGCCTACAGGCTTGGAATCGAGCGCAGTGGTGTGTGTTGTCGACAAGCTCAACGACTTTTGCACGACTGTGCAGCCGTCGCTGTCGTACGACATTTTGAGCGGCAGTTTTGACAAGCCCAAGCTCTTGATCACAATTGGTGTGTTGCTCGGCGCATTCGTCATCTCCAAGCCATTCGTCTACTCGAAAAAGTTGAACGACAAGTGGCTCGACTAGTTACAAAAAATAACCTAATGCATGTAATGCCCTATTCCCTAACTAAATATGGATCCCTGGTCAGTGATGTAGCTGATGATGCTGAGGTGGTCGGCGTTGTCCTTGGACAAGCCGAACGGCGTCCAGTCGATCTCATCCACGCTCACCGACTCCATTTTCTCTGTCTGATAGATATGCCAAATGAGCTCGTAGTGCAAGCCCGAGACGAGATAGTTCGTCATTTTGTTGATGAGGAAGAACGAGTTGCTCTTGCTGCGCGCGGCCAAAAGCTTGACCTTGTCGCAGGCGTCGTAGCGCAGGATTGTGCGGAAGAGCTTCTTGTTCAACTGCAACCACTCGGGGGAGTCGCAGCGGGTGAGGAAGCCGTGGGCCCGCAAAAACAAGTGCTTGACCTCGAGGTACTCCTTCACCGATGACAACATCGGGCTCCAGTGGATGGCCATGAGCGTGAGCGCGGCCAACTTGATGCTAAAGCGAAAGTGGATAGGCACCTGGAAGAAGTTGGCAATGTCGCCAAACTGCTCTGCGAACAAGTCGAGAATGCGGCGGCAGCAGGCCACCGTCCGGCAGATGACCTGCTTGTACTCGGCAAGGGTGATGTCCACCTGGGAGAAGTAGTAGATGTAGAGCTGCAACTTGGAGTACTCGAGCGAGAGAGCGGTCTGAGTGGACTCAACGAGCGGCGACGAGGCCTTGGCGTAGTCGTCCAAAATGCACTCGAACATGGAGAGATGGATCAACTTGCTGACATTGCTGGGGTTCTCGACCAAGTCGATCATGGACTCGTTCATACGCAGCTGCACCAACGACACCTTGAGGAGCGAGTTGACGTGGTTGTCTGTGGCGTCGAAGTTGCCCTGGTTGAAGGTGTCGACGTTGGCTGCGCGGTTGATGATGTAGTCCTGGTGCGAACCGTTGTAGTTGGAGTTGGAGAGACCGAGGTATACGAGCCAGTAGTTGGCGTTGACGGTGACCAACTTGTAGAGGCGCTCGCGCACGGCGCGCGAGACCGCGGCCTCCGGGTCCACGTCCATGCGGGTCTTCTTGCTGAACTCATCCAAGAAGTCCGGCCGGTGGAGGCCGAGCTGGTGCGATAGACTCTTCATGAGCGAGATGTACTTGACGGAGATGCTGTCCTGGACGGAGCCCGCGCGGTCGTCGGGCAACGGCCACGTGGTGAGAATGAGGAGCGCCACGAGCAGGTAGAGCGAGCGCGGGGTGTTGAACCAGCAGTTGACCACCACCAAGTTCTGGATGTGGGGCGCCAACGAGAAGTACTCGGCCGGGGAGCCGTCGGCGAGGAGCGCGGTGGCCACGACCGCCCAGAACAACAAGTCGCTCTCGTTGTGGATGTCGTGGAGCGTGCGCTGGAAAAACGACGGCGGAAGCACCGGCAAGTGTGCGGCGAACAGGCGCTCGAACGTGGCGAACAAGCGCTGCGCGCGCTCGTGCGAGAGCGTCCACGGCACCGCGTTCTGGTCCGAGTGGATGGCAAACGAGTCCGCGAGGCTGAGGGTGGGAATCGGGTCGATGATCACTGGTGGAGGTGTCGCCGCCGGCGAGTCGAGCACGCACTGGATTTTCATCACGTCTTCCGGGCTGGGCGCGCTCACCGCCTTGGGCTGCACGTTCCCCTTGCGCAAGAGCTGCTCCACGATGCGTGCCCGGCGTGACACCACAAGGTCAAGCTTGTGGTGGAGGTCGTGGACGTCGCACACCAAGCGCTCGGTCAAGTCGTGGGCGCGGCGGCTGGCGTGGGTCACGTCCAACACGCACACCACGCTCTTCTTCAGGCAGTACGTGCACGGGTTGGGCAGGGTGGAGGCGGCGTCACAGCGGATCTTCTTGTAGCGGCAGCGGATGCACAGTCTGAGCACCCGGTCGCCCTTGACCAAGGTCTTGGGCACGACGAGGTTGCGTCTTTTCTGCATGACAATGGAGACCATGGAGAAGACGAGGGTGAGATTTTCGGGTGGGTTGGCGGTCTGGGTGGTGGTTGGTTTTATGGCCTGTACCCTGCACTTGACACATTGGGTGCGAAACCTCGCCGCTTATCGGGGCTGACTAGTGGGTAATGTCGCGGGTCTCATTGGCTGAACACCACCCGACCTCGGTGCGCGCTGGTGCGGCGGCTAATTGCCCGTATTGTAATGGCGGCGGCCTCTGGAAAATTTCCAAGCCCCGTGGTTGACATCAATAGCGGTGGTGTAGGCTGTGGTGCTGGCTTTCTTATTAGTGCTGGCTTCTCACTGTGGCTTCTGGTTTGGCTTCCGGTTGGCTTCTGGTTTGGCTTCTGGCGGGCTCTTCTGCTCATTCCTGATTTCTCCTCGTTCCCTATTTCCCTCCTCTTGTTGCGCTCACTGATTTCGCTCCGATATTTCCCTCCGCTTCCTCTGTTGTCCTTCTCCTCATTCATTGTCTTATCCGGTCGGACATCTCTCCTATCGCTCATTCGCGGGCTTCCCCTCCCGGTATCTCCTCCATGCCGGCTATCATGTGGTCCGATCGGTGTGCGAGTCGGACATATCGTTATGACATCGCGGTGCGCACCATTGGCCCAGTGCGAACTATAATCCGATCGGAGTTCCCGGATTTCATTGGCCCCACTTTGGCAACGTGGCCGCGAATTGTTTTTCGCCAGGCGTCTCAATGCATTTCCGACGCCCTTTACGCTTTTTTTGCCTGGTTTTTTGCTCATCGTCCGTTGCATCCAGACACCACGTAGCTCATCGCACTGTAGTTTCATGTCCTCCGACCCTCACCCATCGGCCGTGCACCAGTACAATTTGGCCCTCTACAACGCCCTGTGCCCCATTCTGGCCGTCCATGCCGTGCACATGGACACTTTGGCCTACGAGCTGGGCATCTCCATTCCGGCAATAGCTCACTGCGATGACTGCGGTGTGATCCACATTCCGGGCTTGACGTGCTCTTTTCGGGTGAAGTACACCAAAAGCTCGCCAAAGTCGCTTCGCTCCCGCTCACTTCAGGTCGCCTGTTTGGTCTGCGGGCACACAAAGTCAAATGGAGGGCTACTAGACAAGCGCAAGGCAGTCGAGACTGCGGCACCACGCGACAAGAAAAAACGGAAGAAGCGCAGCGATCTCGCATCTATGTTGGCCTCCAAGCGCGAGCAGCAGGCCAAGAAGCCCTTGAGCCTCTTCGAGTTCATGCTGTGATTGGGACTGCAACAGGAACACCTTGGAACGGACCTTGATCAAGTTGCACGCAAGATTAGCGGCATTGCCCATCTGTTTGAGTTCGAGGGATTGGCCAATGCTTGACACTGGCTGTTTGAAACCAGTTCTCGACACTGTATCTTTTGAGACGAGGATATTGGACATCAGGTCTCTCGACACCCGAGTTCTATTGTCGTTTCTTCGAGACGGGAAGCCATGCACGAGCAGGCCCTCGTGATTATGCGTGGCGCAACAGTCTGTCACTAGACTTTCGATTGGGGTCATTGCGTGCACGAGTCTTGGGGAGACCGTCACTTACGCACGCACTCTCAATTTCACCGAAGGACTGGTTCTCTAACTCTCAATTGCATCAAATCATTAATTGCATCGTAATATCTTTTGCATCGTAATATCTTAATGCACGGATTCTCAACGTACTCTTTGATCGCGGTCCCGTCGTAGACTTCCATATGGGCCTGCTTCGACTCGCTCCGGCCACTGTTGAGCACTTAGTGTTTGACACAGAGTCTAAAATGGAGACTATTTCATAGATTGCTCTGAGTTGGTCTAGTTTCACTCAGGATAGTCCTCTGAGTCTGTTTGGCCAACCAATCCCGTCATTCCCAACTTCGGGTCCTCAATTCCACGCTTTCAGGGGTCCAGTGATTACGAGGACCAATGTGCTGTTCCGATCAGTGGGGGTAATTGATTCAGCTGTGCTTCCAGTTGACGCTCAACCATGGCCCAACCAAGGCGTTCAACGCAGAATGTAGCTTAACAGCTCATTAGATAAATCACATAATGAGCCTACTCGCGACTTCAATCTCCTTCGGACTTTTGCTGACCACTCTTCCACCGGCAATTCAACCAAATCCAAGTGATCGAACAACACAAGTCTTCGGGTGAACTTCCCCAAGAGTCTCAGCAGGTCTTCAACCGCGAGCCCGTAGCTTCACTTCGCTCCCCCATATGCCTCGTTAGCCATTTTATCCGTCCGCGTTAATCATGTCGTTGTTGTACCTCACTGCTCACTTCTCACGAACTTCCACTTGAGTCTCAGATCAGCATTCAACTATCCCCCAAGATTCAACGTCTTTGAAAACCACTCAGACTGGCTCGAGACCGGACGCGAGCTAGGTTCCTTCCTCTTCACTGCCTCACGCTTGCACAGTCTCACCCACCGTCTCCGCCGGTAAATGTTCCCGTCTGGCGAATCGCCAATCACCAAGTCGTAGACCCACTTTTCGTCTGCGTCTACGCTCACCAAGTCCATGATGCAGTTCTCATTGACCCAGTCCGCGGGCTCGAGGTCGACGCTCCATTTGTCGTCGGCAAACACCCAGTTTTTGGGTGGTTTGATGTGGGCAAGTGTGCTGCGGTGGCGCACGTGCGTGTCAGGCTCGATTTCGTCCACTGTCTCGTCGGCGGTCTCGTCGTCCGACTCCTGTGTGGCCGTTTCGTCGTGTTCCTCCACCGATGGAGCCACGCGGTTCGGATGGCTGAGCGCATAGAAATTGTCAGCAAAGCCCACCGGGCTCCAAATGTTATACTTGTTGAGTTTGTGCAACTCGAAGATTTCCACCTGGCGCTTGCCGTCGTGGAGGGTGTCGGAGTCCACGAGGCGCATCAACATGTTCTCGACTTTGTCGGTACGGTCGAGACGGGCCAAGCGTGCCTCCTCAGACTCGATTGCGTCCAAGATTTTGTCTTTGACTAGTGGGTGGCACGCGCCAATGACGCTCCACACCGAAACCACCGACATGAACTTGAAGGGGAAGTGGGCGAGAACGAAGGGCACAAAGTGCGGCATGGCCACCAAATTGAAAAGAGCAAGTAAAATCACCCCCAAGTACACCACCGTGCTCAACTTCTGGTCCTCAAAGAGAAAGTAGTGCTGCCCCCAGTGCACCAACGCATCGTACACGCGGATGTAGCCCACCTGGAAGTTCTGCAAGTCGGCGAAGTTCATCATAAACTCGCGAGAGTACTGCGATATCAACCTTGGTGGCTCGAACTTGCCCAATGGCGGTCCGTCGTACGGCACTGGGTTGTGCAATATATAGAGCCCATCCACCAATGATGAGTCCGGTGGATAGAGCTTCAAGTAGCTGGGCACCAAGAATTTCTTTAGTAGGAGGAACGACGGCACTGCCGTGACCAAGTACGGGTTGAGAATGGCGTGGGTCACCAACATCAGCGCCCCAATGGTGCACAACGGGTTGTACCAGCCAAACACCATGATGACGGTGTCGAGCATGTCGAAAACAGGCGACGTTTTCTGCGCCAACTGCGTACTGTTGGTCGACATGAGATTGACCGAAAACGGCGGCCTGCGCTTGTGGATTTCCATGCGCTCGTCCAACCCTGGCGATGGTTCTGTCTCTGGTTTGATCACCAAGCTCACCAACTTCTCCATAACTTTTTCCGAGATCTGGTTGGGTGCGGTCATGGGATCGTCATCGAGATACCAGAAACTGGAGTACTGAGGCGAGCTGAGAAGCTGGGTGTTTGGGCCGGGGTCCGAGTGTTCGGAGGTGCCGGATGGTCTTCTGTCCGAAAGATCCAATTTGACGACGTTGGGATTGTCGGGGTCCGGCTGCTCTGCAACCATGATGTTTTCGATCATTTTCGACACCAGATCCATAGTGAGTGTCAGCAGATGTGATGCTATGTGGTCACTTCTTGCATGTAGCGGCGTGGGGTACTGGCCCGGAAGGGTCCAAAATGAGTAGAACAGGAACAGGGCTTTTGAAAGATAAGAAATGTGAGTTGGAGCAAGTCGATTGATTTTAAGGAATTCTCTACTTTAATTTCTATTAATTTGGTTGTATCAAGCAGTCACGGATTTGGTGCAGCAGAATGCATTGGTGCAGATACCGAGCGATATCCGACAAAAAGAACCTCGGCCAAAAAATGAAAAAAAAAAAAAAACTCCGAAGGGGGATGACTCGAGTCATGAGATGATGGATGTTATCAGGAGTTTTTCCATATTGATTAGTACGGTACTGTTGCTCCCTTTAGGACTGGAACAGCCATCAGCCTTTAATAGGCAACACGTAGTAAACAAATGCAACACGATCCTAGAAATAATAAATATAAGCATTGGCCACGACGTTGTAATGCCCATTCGGTTGACTCTTCCAAACTGACTACTTCTTTTGGTAGCAGACCTCGCAAGACCTCATCACTTCAATGATGCCCTCATAGCTACAGATATTTAAGAAGAGGAATTGGCAAAAGAGGGAATTGGCTACCAGAGGCAGATATCAACGTGAGGAGTATTTCTAGGGCCTACCGGTGTGTATCGTTGAGTGTTCATGCGTTCATGGAGTCTATGAGGCTACACCTTGAGCCGTTTGGCCACTCGGTCAAGCCCAAACAGCTGGAGCGGCGCCTCGTCGTCGACGTCGGTGGCCACGTCCGACTCGGTTTCCACCTTGATGATTTCCGGCTCTGAGAAGCTCGGCGACGGCGACGGCAAGTCGCTGGGTATGAGAGAGAGCTTGCGCTTGAGCACGGGCTTGGCTGGCGCCGGGCGCTTTTTGCTGGGCGTGTGGGGCGGCGTGAGCGAGTCCAGGTCCTCGACCTTGACGGAAATCTCCTTTTTGACGGCAAACTCCGGACACTCGGACTTGACCTCGGTTTTGATCTCGGTCAGGAACCCCACAACCTCGGTCTTGATTTCCCGCTTGACGCCCGTGTTGGGCGACGGGCTGCGCTTGAGCTTCTTGGAGTCGAGCTGCTCCTGCGTCAAGAACAAGTCGGGGATCTCGCACTTGAGCGCCTTGACAAAGTCGTCGCAGTCGCAGAGCACCTCGTAGTCCACAAACGCCGCCCACTGCTTCGACAACGGCGTCTTATTGACGAAAACAACCTTGCCGCCGCGCTCCCGGATCGTTTTCGACAAGCTGCGCACCAACTTCTTGACGCCGTCCACCTTCAACGACGTGCCCATGATAAGAAGCAAGTCACAGCGCATGCCCATGTCGATGTTCAACCCGCGCGCGAGAATCTCCGATTGAGGGTGGTTTTCGCCGTACAACACAATGTCCGGTCGCAAAATGCCGATGTTGCCGGTCAAGCGCTTCCCCGAGTACAACCGCTCCTGGTACTTGAGCTGGCAGTTCTCGCACTCGGGATACTCGCCCTGCTCCAACATCTGCTGGCTCTGAGGCGTCCACTCGTAGTGGCTGAAGCACTGTGTGCACGAGAGCTTGTGGAGATTGCCGTGCAACTGCACCACATCCAAGTTCTTCCAGTTCTCGCGGAACAGGCGCCCTCCGGTCAGAATCTCGGAGAACTCCGCGGTGTTGATGCCGCAGTTGAGGTTGATGCTCTTCTCCAAGCTGTCGATGTTCTGCGTGTAGCACCGGAGGAGCTTGTTCTTATCCTTCAACGTTTTGATGAACTTGTGGGTCTCGGTCGCTTTGGCCCGCAAAGAGTGCTTGTAGAGGCCCTCCATGAATGTGCAGAATATCGAAAGTGTTACGCTGTTCCGGAACAACGAGATGTCAAAGAGGTCCTGGCCCTTGATGAAGCTGGTGGGGTATTTTTCCTTGACGAGGTTGTATAAGCCGTCGTCGGACCGAAAATCGGGGATTCCCGCGTTGCACGAGATTCCAGCGCCCGTGAGCAACGTGGTTTTTTTGGCCTTAAAGATGGCCCGTGCAACCTCGTGGAGCTTGATCAGATCCTCGGCCGACTGGGGCCCCAAGAGATTGACGCTTTTCATGAGAGGCTCCTTTGCTGGTGTCTCTTATTATGGTGTCTCCTATTCCTAGGTCTGCTATGCGGTGTAGTGGTTTCGGTGCTGTCCAGAAGAATGAAGGAGCCACTTTTTTGTGAGACTCATGTAGGCAGGTGTTTACATACTACCGGATTAGTTAAATTGGCGGCCGCATGCAGTGCGGAGGGCCGATAGGAGAGAAGTTGGCGATAGCGACTCGATCTGGTTGCGGGTTTTTTTTCTGTCTCCTGCGGTTTTTTGCTTTTATCCCGTTGTTATTTGTTGTACTGCCAGCTTGCTGCTACTCCTTCACAGTGGTCGCATTTCCTGGCAGGAGGGCCTGCAGAAGAGAATCGTGTCGAGACACGAGGACGTGTTGCTGCAGACATTGGCCCATGTAGCGTCGGCTCAAAGCGAATTGAACACCGCGGCGCCATTGTAGCAATTGGCCCCGCAATTGGTTGCCTGAAACGATTAACTGTATGTACTACGCCTGGGTGGAGTTCACGGCCAACTCCATGATGAGCCGCGTGGCCAAGTGCAAGAACGGGTACGCCGAGAACGAGCTCATCTCGTCCACCTCCTGTCTCGCAGGCGGGCTGGCGTCGCCCGACGAGCTCTCCCACCCGTCGAACTTGAAGTCCACCAAGTAGTTGTTGGGCTCCAACTGGAACAACTGGATCTGCATCTTCATCAAGTCCGGCGGCACGCGCTCGCCGTCCTTCATCAGATCGTCCACTGCGCACGGGCCGTACCGCCACCGCACCCGGATCGTCCACAACTCCTCCTCAGTAGGCTTCGACCACTCCGCGCCCAAGTTCTTCAACGCCCGATAGATCTCGCCCATCACGTCCAACGGGTACGAGCGCGACCGGATGCCAAAGTGCCACTTTGTTTTCAGCTTCTTGGTCGACACCGGGTTGATCTTGGACTGCCCCGACGCTGTCTGCTGCACCATGTACGCGCGGTGGATCGACGGGAGCGACGACGGCAAGATGGCGATGGTGGAGTTGGGCAATGTCGACAAGTCCGGCACCGTGGCCAACGTCTGGTAGGTCAACGACTGCTGCACGCCAGGTGCGCGGTGCGAGGGTGGCGCCTCCTCGATGTTAGTGGTGTTCCACAGCGGCGGGGGGCTCTGCGACAAGAACGTGTCCATTTTCTCTGTTTTGTTCTTCTTCAAGTCCTTGACCAACGAGTGGTTCTCCTTCATCAACAAGTACGCGTCGAGGATCTCGTTGGACTGCTGCTGCGGGTACTGCTGCTTGTTGCAGGCGTTGATCACGTTCAAGATCTCGTCGCGGTCGTAGCCCATGGTCACCGTCAACGCGCTGATCACGTCCTCGTCGATGTCGATCTTGTTGTGGATGGTCTTGGACAAGTCTGGGGGCAACAAGTACTCCTCGATGCCCTGCTTGAACCACTCGTCCTCCATGATCTCGTGGATGGTGATACGGTTGAGCGGGTTCACCACCAACATGCGTGTCAACAAATTCTTGGCCCCGGCCGAGAGGTAGTTGGGCAAGGTGTAAACACCGTTGCTGATCTTCTTGAACAAGGCGGGGATGAAGTCGTCGTCAAATGGCAACCGGCCGCACAACAACACGTACAAAATCACGCCCGACGACCACACGTCGACCTCCGGGCCAGCGTACAACTTGCCACTGATCACCTCCGGCGCAGCGTAGTTGGGCGACCCGCAACTCGTCTTCAAAAAGTTGCCGTCGGTCATGATGTTGGACAAACCAAAGTCTGCGATCTTGACGTTGAGCTGGTCGTCCAACAACAAGTTCTCGGGCTTCAAGTCGCGGTGTACGATCTTGTGGCGGTGGCAGTACTCCACGGCAGCGATAATCTGCTGAAAAAAGCGCCGGGCCTCGTCCTCGGGCATTCTGCCGCGCTGCACAATGTAATCGAACAACTCCTTGCCGGCAAATTCGATCACCATGATGATCTCGTCCTTGGACTTGATCACGTCGTAGAGCTTGATAATGTGAGGATGTCTCAAGAGACGCAAGTAGGAGATCTCCCGCTCTACCCGGCCCTGCATGTCCGACTTGGCCAACGTCTTTCTGTTGATGATCTTCAACGCGACCTTCTGCCCGGTGGTCAAGTGCTGCGCCAACTTGACCTTACCGAACGAGCCTTCGCCCAACGTCTTGATAATCTGATATTTCCCGATGCGGTTGGCGGGGTTGGCGCTGGGGTCCACTGCCAACTCGCCCTTGTCATCGCGGTGGTGGTGGTGGTGGTGG
Source organism: Sungouiella xylosa (assembly GCA_023158955.1). Lineage (NCBI taxonomy): Eukaryota > Fungi > Ascomycota > Pichiomycetes > Serinales > Metschnikowiaceae > Sungouiella > Sungouiella xylosa. The sequence goes on along the minus strand of JAHWDG010000001.1, from coordinate 1,689,749 downwards.
TGATGGCGGTGTTCTGAGTGTTGTTCCGACATACCGTGGTAAAGGTTTGGACAAGTGGTGAATGAGGGGGTCCAGATATGGGCCGCGCACGCCCGTCGAAGCTTTAAGCTTGTTGCGTCGATTGCCATTTGTTTTCCATTTTCGGTGTTCTTTCTCGCATCCCTCTCAATTCATTTGGTTTTTCTTCTTTGTTTCCCTTCTCCTTTTCTTGTGGTGGCTCAGACTGTTGGTTCGAGTATGCCGGTCAACCATGTTGAGCATGTCAGAAGAGCGTTTCTCGGCTTTCCCGGCGATACGAGCCCGGTGTTTCCTTGGATCTGTTGTAGTTTGTTTTGGTGTGGAGTTCCTCCTCGTGCTGCTCCTTCTCCTTCTGATCTGGACCTCGGTCGGTGTCTCTCTTGTTATAACTTGGGCGCTGTTCGTGTCTTTCGTCTCGTTTTTGCCGTTTTTCACGATTTTCCTCTCGTCTATCCTCTCGATTGTCTCGCTTTTCTCTGTATGCTCGTTTTTCGTCTCGTTCGGGTCGTTCAGATCCTTCTGATGTCCGTCTCTTTCTGTTTCTCTCCCCCAATTGAGCGGGCCGCAGCCGGATTTGGGAAATCATCAGCTGCGCCTTCTGTGCGGTCTCCTCTTGTATCTGCTTTTTGCGCACCTCCAACAATTGCTCGGGGATACCATCGGCGTCCTTCTGGCCACTGAGAAGGAGCTTCCAGAGCTTCTCGCAGAAATCAAGACTGTCCTCGGGGCCAAGAAAGCCATCCATGTGCTCCTGAATGGCCTTTATGTTGGGGTTATCCTCCTGTTGGAGGAGCTCGTAGACGAACTCCACCACAATGTCATCGTCAGGCAAGTACTCGTTGATCGTCTGCTCAATCCAGACCTTGACCACGGGCAAGTTGACTTTGGATGTGTCTACGGCCTTTTTGAGCACCGACTTCTTGCCTGTCTTCTTGCGTCGGTTGTCTTCCTTAGACATAGATGCAATGGGTGCGAATTATCAGATCAAACTGGTTTTGTAGTATGCAATCCGCTGCATCAACGACCGAAGCACCGTTCGATCGACATTTGCCAGAGGCAGAGGCAGAATGGAAAGTGGAGAAGGAATTGTAGAAGGGACCTTAATTCTAGATTCAAATCTAAGATCGGCTTGTTTACTGAGATATGTCACTACCCGGTCAACGATTGGTCTGAACACATCGGGGAGCACTAAAATTTATTTTTTGTCGTCGGTTGGTTCGGAAGAGAAAGAATTCACCATCTGGTTGTTGCTTTTCTAAATTGGCTTGCTGCTCTTGATTGTTCTGAGTAGATATTATCCAAGAGGTATAACGAGTGACTGAGGACAACTTCCACAAAAACGTAGCATTAATGCCTCGCAGGCTAAGAGGGACCAAGAAATACATAGATCCGAAAAATTATGCTAAGGCGTGTATGGCGCGATGGGTTGCCTTATTGGCTTCTCTGATCGATAGAGTGTGTCAAGATCAAAGCCAGATTGATCAGAAGCAGTGATGAAGAGAATAGGTCACGACAACCTATATGTGTCTAAGCCAGCGAGGATGTCGAAGAAATGAAATCTATGAAGGATATAAGAATAGCCAGAGATGGTACCTTTGTATCACAAGAGGCCATGCACAAGCTGAAAGTGTCACCTAGTTATTGAAATCTTCTTGATAAAAGCAATTCAACGTGTTAGCCTCGAGCATTAACTGGAACGCTCTCTGTTTAGATATTATTATTTATTCTGATTTCGAAGTTGTGCTTATTTTTGTAATATTCTCTCATTTGAGTTTTTCAACTTCACTATGTAGATATTTCTAATTGCCATTCTTATCTTGACTATATACGACTTAGTGAGAGGTTGTTAGATGATAACTCTATGTTAACTTTCCCCATCCCTCAGAGGGGCGAAAGCACGCCTTTTATACTCATGACAGGGGACAAACAAGGCTTATTCGTTAGACGGTAGCCATGTCGTTTCAGGCTTGTATATCAGTTGTCGACACGAGACGACAACTCGTCGTCTAAGATATGATACACGTGACCTACGGTCTCCGTATTCCAATACTTATTGACGTATGTTGCCCCACGTATAATGAGTGAAGCGCATCTGGAATGGCAAGATCCATCCTCGAATGAAAAGCGACAGTCCGGTGATGTTGTATCTCATATACAATAAGATTGCCTAGTCGACTCCAATTTTCTTGTTTTTGCGATTTCTTCAATTTTTATTTCCTTCCTTGTCTCCTTGAGTTTGTGCTCTCTGGACCGAAACCCGCGTTTCTACAAAATTGGAACCCCTGACATTTACGTGCCACTCTTTCTACAGTCTTCATTCTACCGCTTTAATTATAATTTTAAGCAAATAAAAGAATTTAACCTCATAAACCAATGTCTCCAGTCTTGCACTCCCCTCTAGAGGTGGCTGCAAAAACCCGCACAGGGCTGGCTGCAACTTCCATACAAAGGAAACACCCGCCCCCCGAAATGAGCTTCCCCCTTTTAGACGCCGCTATTCTCGGCTTCAGGGCCCCATATTCCAACAGCAATCATGTGTTCTGCACTACCAGTACCATTGACAAGGTATATCACATCACTCCCTTGGCGGCTCACACTGACCACATCCGAATCTCATGCCTGCCCAACATCTGGTCCCCCAAATACTCCAGAAGCACGTGCGTTCGGCCCAATACTTCCCCCTATTCATCGGTCTCGCTCTTTTCTGTCGCGGGTCGCTCGGACTCGCAGTCTTCTACTGAGGAAGAACCGGCGCCAAAGGCGGCAGTATTTCCCCGCTACAACGGGGGCTGCTTCCGGGTGCCGCACAACGCCAAGTTTTTTGTCATCAAGTCCTTCAGCGACGTCGACGTCCAGGCTTCGCAGACCCACGGGATCTGGACCCTGACCCAACTTGGTAATGAGCGCCTCAACTCTGCCTACGCCCAGGTGCCCGAGGTTTTTCTTTTCTTTCTGGTGAACGGGTCTTCCAAGTTCTGCGGGATTGCCCGCATGGCAGGGGCGGTGGACTTTACTAAAAAGAGCAACATCTGGGCCGAGGCTCTGCGCTGGAAGGGCATCTTTACTATAGAGTGGCTCTCGGTCAAAGACGTGCCCAACGGGATGTTCAGGTGCTTGCGCGTGCCCACAAACAACAACAAGTGTGTGACAAACTCGCGGGACACCCAGGAGCTTCCTTACGACGTGGGGATGGCCATGTTAAAGATATACACTAGCTTCCGGCACCTGGGATAGGTGCGAGCTCGGGCTGAGATCAGGCAATACTGAAATACTACATTACCCCGTACCGGAGAAAGCAGTCTCATCCTATCATGCTTTCGCTTGCACAAAAACGGGCGTTCTCGTCGACCCGCGCGGCCTTGCAGAGTGCCACTAAGGCATCGCCAGAAACCGTTGAGTACGGCGCCTTGTCCCGCGCCCAGAGGGCATTTCTCGACCGCGTCATCCGCGTAGACCAGGCCGGCGAGCTTGGCGCCAACTACATCTACATGGGGCAGTACGGCGTGCTCGCCAACAAGTACCCACACTTGAAGCCCGTGTTGCAGCATATGTGGGATCAGGAAATCCACCACCACAACACTTTCAACCAGCTCCAGACGCAGCGGCGCGTGCGGCCGTCGCTCTTGACGCCGCTCTGGAAGGCCGGCGCCGTGGCCATTGGCGCCAGCACCGCGCTCCTTAGCAAGGAAGCCGCCATGGCGTGCACGGTGGCCGTGGAGACGGTCATTGGAGGCCACTACAACGAGCAGTTGCGGGTGTTGATGAACCAGTTCAACATCCCGATCTACGACAAGGAGACAGGCGAGCCGCTCAGCGCAGAGCAGATCAGCGATGCCATACGCACGAGCCCCGAGCTCGCGCTGTTGAAGGAGACCATCAGTCAGTTCCGCGATGAGGAGCTCGAGCACTTGGACACCGCGGTGGAGCACGACGCCGACAAGGCCGTGCCGTACATGCTTCTCACCGAGGCCATCAAGCTCGTGTGCCGCGGCGCGATCTGGACTGCGGAGCGTGTTTAAAAGGGAATACGAAGGAGAGGCAACAAAAACAACAAAGTTATGGAGAAAAAATGAAAACAAAAAACCAAAGGAATGAAAGAGAAGTGTCCCGTTGAGATCACCTCGAGAAGTGGCCCGCACTGGCCTGCACACACTGCACACACCCAGATGTAAACAAAAGTTGAGACTGACCCATCCCACAAACTCTCACACCGTCTATGCCAACGCCGCGCAGGCCCACATGTCCCGTCTCAGCATGATCAACAGATCAGCAGGGCTGAACTACACCGGCCCGCGCCCGCTCCACAAGCACCGAGACGAGTTCCCCATTCTAGACTTCAAAGAGTTATCGATCTGCCTACAAGGATGTGACTTCATCGCCAACGAGGACTTGGTCTCGCGGCCCACTAGCCAGTACATGCGCACGCTCTTTGAGCAGCTTCTAGATACGTTCATGGGCTTTTCGCCCGAGTACTGTGTGTCCACCACCAAATCCTTGCTACAACCGAGTTCGGCCAACGGAAACCTGGCTGACGAAAGCAACGGCGATGATTCCGCCACCGACGACATCGCCGGTACCATGCACACCCTCGTTCTCTTCCGTGCAGCTGACGCCATGCTCCAAACATGCGGGGTGCATGATTTCACACTATTGGACCTCACGCGGCCCGATCCACAGCGCACCCGACGAATTTTGAGTGCTGTAATTAACTACGCACGTTTCCGCGAGGAGCATCTCAAGGAATGCGAGCCGCTCGTCCGAATATGCGAGGGGAACATGGAGGAAGTGCGGTTGATCGAGGAAACCAACGCCGAGACTGCCGCCAGCATTGAGCACTTGAACGAAGGGCTCCAGGAGCCTGAGGGCGATGCAGGCCACCGCAAGTCCACGGTCGTTCAGTTGAACAACTACAACTCGAGGTTGGAGCAGGAGCTCATGAAATTGCAGCGATCGCAGGAGGCGCTCAAGCAGGAGCACGGACAGTACAAGGAGGAGAAAGCGCGGCTCTTGGAAAAGCTCGAGGACCACCACTACCTCATAGGAGAAGCCACCAAAGAGGTAGAGAAGCTCAAGTCGTACGCCATTGCCGACCCCTCGCTCATCCAGCAGATCGTTGAGGACTTGAAGAGCAACCTCGCCGAGTACGAGGAGCTACTTCGAACTACAGAGGAGGCTCTCCGCAGCAAGAGCAAGACAGTCAACTCCATCCAGGTGATTGAGGACGAGTTGCGCAACCTCATCAAGATAGTGCAGGAGATCAGCAACGACCTACGAAAGGCCGAGGAGGCGCGGGCGAACTTGATCAAGCAGACGGACGACCTAGAGCAGAAGCGGCACACGTCTGAGGAGCTCGCGGTGCATATCCAGCGGGTGGGCCGGCAGCTCCAGAAGTCCGAGGAGAAGATCGTCAAGCTCAAGCAACAGGCGCAGGAACGCGAACAGAAGGCCCAGGACAAGCTCAAGAGCCTCGAGCAGGAGTACGCGCGGCTCGTGGAGGAGCGCGACATCAAGGAGGACAAGCTCGACCACACCAAGGCCGAGATCAGCGAGTTGGAGGCGCTCATCAACAGCAAGCGCAGCGAGTTTGACGCGGAGTGGAAGAGCACCGAATCAGCGGTGGCCAAGCTAAACGCTCACATCAAGATGTACTTGTCTGATATAAACAATCAGCTCTAGTGAACGTTGTACCATTACATAATTGTATATTAATTTGCATCGATAGAACAGTGTAGCGAGGGTTATCGCACCGTTGTATTTCCTTTGTTCCGTTGCTATTTTGTTGCCTTCCTAGAGGGTGGAGTTCAACGACGCGGCGTCGCCCTCTGTCTTTTCCTCCTTGTCGTCGCTATGCTGGATCTGATTCCGCCGAGGAATCCGCTTGTTGGTTGTGAAAACTGCGAAAATGAGCGCAACCGAGGCAAAGGCAAGATTGAGGTAGAACACATCTTTCAACGCACGCATGAATGCGTCCAAAACAACCTCACGTGCCTGCGGAGGCAATTGCCAGATTACCTCCGGCGATTGAAGGAGAACCTTACGAGGAAATTTCGCCGCAACTACCAAAGCCTCGGAGGTGCGAAATGCCTCGTCGAGGTAGATCTGGCCCCGCGTCATAAGCATCAACTGCGACGTCACCACACCGATCACCCCGCCCAAAGATTTGCAGAAGTTGACAAACACCGTGACCATGATCATCGACCCGTCCACGTCCCCCGGTGCCCGGACCTGCGCAGCCAATAAGGTGCTTTGGAATTGGAGACCCACGCTGATGCCCGAGGGGATCAAAATGCCGATCCGCTTCGCCAGCAGCGTGTGCTTTCCCAAAAGGAGAAGGAGGCCCACGCCAAGCGGCCCGAGAATCGCCGAGAGCATCATGGTGACCTTGATGAAGTAGGTGAAGCGCATGAACACGCCGTTGAAGGTGGCCAGCACCGAGACTGTGATGACAAAAGGCAATAAATCAATGCCCGAGCGCCACGCAGAAGCGTTGTGGATCACCTGGAAGTAGATGGCCAAGTAGTTCATGATTCCCATGAAGAACATGAACCCGAACATGGCACTGATGGACGCCGCCAAAATCTGGGGTACTTTCACCACCGCGGGCGTAATGAGCGGGTTAGACGACCGGCCAAAGTTCCAGTAGAGAAAAACAACGAGTAAGAGGCCGCCAAGCACGAAAAGTAGGATGACTGCGGCCGAGCGCCAGGCGTACTCGTTTCCACCGAAAGTGAGGGCCAACAAAACCAAAACGAGGCCTGCGGTGAGCAAAAACGTGCCCAAATAGTCAATGCGGCGGAGTTTTTGTCGGAGACTGCCCAGTGGTGGTGGAGGGTGGAAGGCCACCATCAAAAGAACAAACGCCAAACCCCCAACAGGTAAATTGACGTAGAAGCACCAGCGCCATGTCACGTGGGTGGTGAAGGCTCCTCCCACAAATGGCCCACACACCAGGGCCACCGAGTATGTGATGCCTATAAGTGCCATGGCCAACGACCGGGCACTAATGGGCACGGATTCCGACAAAATCACAACAACCATCGCCTGGATGGCGCCTCCGCCAATGCCCTGGATCACTCGTCCACCAATGAGCATGTCCATGGACTTCGCCAAAGCAGCAATGAGCGAACCGAGCTCGAAGATGACGATGGCTGCAGCCAAGGTGTTTTTGCGGCCAAAAGCAATGGAAATCTTTCCGTAGGAGGCTGCCAAACACGCCATCGGAAGCATGAAGCCCGACGTGAGCCAGCCTACGTTGCTGAAGGCGCCAAAGTCGTTGCTGACATCGGTCAAAAGCGTCAGGACAATGGTCTGGTCGAGCGCCAGAATAAAGAGCGTCACCACGAGACTGACGAGCGTCAACACCAACTGGTACCCATGGAGGTACTGTTGTTGTGCTGTTGTTCCGTCACCGGCGTCGGCCTGGCGAAACTTGGTTGTGGTCATTGCATAGAATGTGGAGAACAGACGGTCATACAAAATGAGAAAAGAAAATACCAAAAAACGACAGCAATTGACGTCGAGGTAATGAGACTTTCCTTTGGCACAGGCGTTCTATGCTATTATTCTTGGAAGTACCTGGCACTTAGTTGAGGTGTAGTATATGCGATGAGGCTGACTTGCTGCGATAAGTGCGGCAGATCAGACGACTTGGGGCATGAGTCAGATGCGAAGATTGGAAGATTCGGAAAAGCGCAGGAGATATCGGAGAGGAATTCGTGAGATATTACAGATTTGGAGTGGCTGCCAAAATACGGATGTCATGCGATCTGCTCCTCTGAGGTCACTGTAGGTCACTTGCTACCAGTCACACTACAGAAATCGAAGAACAGAAACCAACTGGAGAGGTAATATTGTTGTTTGAATTGGATTTCTGTTTGAATTGTATTCGAGTGTTTGATTGTGTTTGTTCAGTCTTCCTGCTGTTCGGTGTACTTATTCGCGTTGGTGTGATTCCCCACAATCTAGACCTATATGCGAAGCCTGGATTATTAATGGAGCAGGTGACGTCAAAATAGCTTAAAAAAATATGATTCGCCGAATACGCCTCTTGCGGAGTCTAGAACGGATAATCATTCGCTCCGAAGTCTAGAACGGATCATCATTCATTCCCAATGTCGTCCAACTGACAATGGACTGGACAACTGATGTCTTCAACATCTGCAAAGCAACTGGAACAGACGAGAGCACAAAGTAGCCCTTAATACCTGACAATCGCTGGATCGTCGTTACTCAGTCCACAGTGGCTCCTGAACTCCCGCTGTGTTCTACATTAGAGTCCCTGCCCAGTGCTAAGATTTGCTTCTATATTCATTAACCCTACCGGAGCTCTCAAGTTAACTCGAATGTTCAAAACATTTGAACTCTTTTTCTGCGCTTTCCCTTTTGACCTCTCTCTCCGTGTTCGGTTCTGAGAGTTCCTGACCTGGAGCACATGCGAACTATAGTGCAGAGACCCTACAACAGCCACCACTCAGATCAACTCCATTCTACTCCGCTTTGCTCACTCAGCTCCATACCCGCTGTTAATCCCACTATTTATTCCACTATTTATCCCACTGCTCAACACTCTAACCTTCCCCTCAGCACAACCCCACTGCACTACGCTACACCCCCACGCTGAATTATAAATTAGGTTCTGTCCGGGCCCTTGCGGAGAAAGTCCAAGAGATCGAGCTCGTTGTCGTCGTCGGGCATGCCCTGCGACACGCTCGACTGGACGGTGCTCGGCACGTAGGAGCCGACTTCCGGAATCGGCGTCTGCAAGCGGCGCGGAATCGACCGCGCCAGCATCGAAACCACGCTCAGGCGGCGGTCGGACGGCGCAGAGCCGCCCAGGGTGCGGCGGCCCGAAAAGGAGAACTTGTCCAAGTTGGGGCGGAAGTCGCTGCCCGAGTCGGCCAAGATGTTGGAGAAGTCGTGCTTGCCCAGCAACACGTTGAAGTCGCCCTCGGCCAGCTCGCTGCGCGAGTTCTCGTACGACTTCAGCAAGCGCTCGGCGCTGGCCTCGCTCGGAAGGTGCATCAACGGGAGGCGGAGCGCCGAGAGCCAGTGGCGCCACCACAGGTAGTGCCCGTTGTCGACGCGCAAGGTGGCCACGGAGTTCTTGTGGTGGGAGGTCAGCAGGCTCGGGCGGCGGAACATGTCGAGCCGGCCGGCGTGCTCGCGCTCAAAGTGCTTCATGACGGTGTACTCCCACGGGCGCTCGCGGTAGAAGAACACCACGGAGTCCACCACGCCGTTGAACGGCTGCATGAACGCGCCCATGCAGTTGAGCCAGAAGATGGGGCCGTGGTTCTCCTCGTAGTTGAACTGGGTGCACTGCAAGATGAAGGGGAAGAGCCACACGAAGATGTACGCGAACGGGTACACAAAGATGGACTTCATCTGCTTCTCGATGGTGCGCTGCCGCTTGCGGAAGCTTTCCAAGTTGGCGGCCTGGATCTCGGGGTCCCCGACCACGGCTTCGGGGTCCAAGTGGGGGACATGCTGCACCTCCTGCTTATCCAGGGTGCCTGCCCCCATGGCGGTGGGATGTGTTTCGGGTGTGTTCTTGGCGGGGGTGTTTTTGTCGGCCTTGTCTGTTTTCGGGCTTTTCTTGTGCCCCGACGAAATCGGGTCCAAGCTGGAGCTCGCGCTCGAACCTGCGAGCTTCTCCGGGAGCACCAACTCGGGCAACACCGACTCCTTGAGGGTGTCCCAGAAGTACTTGAGCGACGAGAAAAACGACGGCCGCTGGTTCAGCACGCTGGGATGTAGGCCCTTGTGCCGGCGGTGCATGGTGGTGAACACCCCGCCCAAGGTGCGGAACTCCCGGAGCACGTACACGTAGATGACGATGTACACCAGAAAAATGATCACCACAATGCAGTAGCGGGGCACCCAGCTGAGCACCAAGCGGTACCAGACCGGTTGCTGGGGGAGATAGCACCAGCACACAAACGACATGTAGCCCTTTCCAATGTAAGGGAGGCTGGCCATGACCAACGGAATCACAAAGGAGAGGCCGTACACGTAGTAGCGGTAGAGAAAAAGGCCGCCCTCGACGCGGTCGGAGGAGCCCACCTTGACGGTGAGCAGGGGCCGGAAAATGAGCAACAAGGTGTGGATGGCAAAGGCCAAGATGGCAATGTCTGCGCCCTCAATGGAGGTGGCGGTGAAAAAGCCCACGACCTGGCAGAAGCGGTCGTTGAAATAGGAGGCGGCGTGGGTGTAGATTCTTGCCGGAAAGAGCAAGAGAATGACGGCCTTGAGCAAGTCAAAGAGAATCAAAAACGCAATGAGCTGGTGGCGGAACACCAATCGGCGCGGGTCGATGGCCAAAAACATGTAGATGGATAGTAGGCACATGACGATGGAGGTGGTGGACGAGGCGATGGCCAACGTGCGCTGGGTCTTGTTCTGGGCCTCGGTGAAGCGCATCAGCTGGTTCTCGATGTCCACCAAGCGCCGCACCACGGGCTCTGCCCACAGGGACCAGCTAGACATGGCGAGAAAATGCGCCGGTTTGAGGCGGAAGAAGAGTTGTCGAGACGATACGCGGAATTGTGCATCCAGGCCAGTCGCAGCGGAGATATTACGCCGTAACTGAGACCGCACAATGGAGGACCACGAAGGGAGGAAATGGGAAAGCTGGGTAAGTTGACCAATAGGACTGATGGGATAGATTTGGAGGGCGGACTAAATGTGATAAAAGGATCTTGGGATTCTGGAATAATTGGCATCATAGGATGATATCACTCATGGCAGTGCGGATTGGGGCAGGATCGGAACGACTCTCAATGACGCAGGCGGAGCTGCACACACCGTGTCGCTTCAGGCAGTTGGATGCGGTCTGACCTCGGCTAGAGGCGCTGCCGATCGGGGCTAAGTCTATGTGACGCTGCCGGCGGAGGCCCTGGCTTCCTGCAGGACACTAATAACCAGGTCCCGGGTGCTCCGACCTACTCTGAGTTGCCCGTGGGTATTCGTTTCTCGCGGGCGCCAATCACGCCAATCCGCCGATCCTACGCGATTGTGGGAACAATAGGAGTGTGTAGAACGGCGCCGGACTCGGGGTGGAGGCGGTGAAGGTTGCCAGGATTTTGGACTATTTGGATCGGCGGGCTCGCAACGGATTCTGGAACAGGTCACTTATTCATAATGCATTGTGGAGAGCATAGAGGTGCAGGGCCGAAGGATGCTGAGAATTTACGGTACAATGCTCGCTAGCTCCGAGGCATCATGTGCCATGTCCGCAAGAGTGTTCCTCATGCTTTCGCTTGCAGGCACCATATACATCAGCACCAGTTCCACTGACAGTCAACACTTTCTAGATATTCAACAGAACTGAAGCGATATTTAGATTTCGACAGTTTTTCTACAGCCGCAAATATTCATTAGGGCTATGTAGATGTTCACTACAGATATTACTCACGAATCTCGTGCGTATTCGGTGCTCGGTCGGTCGTATTGCTGAGGTTTGCACCCAATCTGAGCAGTGACCTCATCGAGTCACTGCCAGTTCTGCTGCGGCCAGCTGAAACCAATTAGGCCCTCTTCGTTTTCTCTTTCCTTTTTTTTTTCTCTCCTTGTTTTCCCCTCCCTCGTATTTCTCTTCAGCTCTTGGTATTTCTCATTTGCTTAAGCTATTCTTTTCATCACATCTACACTTTTCTCTTCGGCTTCTTCGTTTCAGCTCCCGTAATTCTCTACACCCTCACCATTCTCGATTCTTTTATGATTTATTCCGAAGCTAGATCTCACTTCCAAAGATGACCGTCGATATGCGCTGCGGCCACGTCCGCCGAATGTTCCCCTCCGTATCCAACTTGTTCTCCGCCCGAAGCTTACTATAGAACCACTCCTCATGCTCCTCCACCTCCTTCAACCCCGTCACCAAATCCACGTCCTCCGGCCGCTTCCACTTTGTCCGGAAACAGATCTTGTAGAGGACGAAAATACCGATGTCGACGAAAATCATCAAGTACGAGAACAAAAACGACTGATAGTCCCAGCCCCCAGGAATGAAGATCGTGTAGGTGCCAACGAAGGTCATTGTGAGCGCCATGGCACCACCTATAATCGCCAACCACGGCTGGAACCACCCGACAAAAGGCAACGTCTTGCGGTCGATGCCCTGCGCTTTCAACGCCCGGTAGAAAAAGACGTAAGTGAAACACAAGATCGTGAAGTTGATCAACTGGCACGATGTGATCAAGTTGATGATCCAGTCCAATACTTTGGAGGCACCCTCACCCATCTGCAAAAACGAAAGAAGCGCCCAGCACAACGAGATAATGACGCAGTAGATGGGGATTCCCGTGTTGGTGGTGGCCGAAAGGAACCGCGGCGCGTATCCGTCCAAGGCGAAACCGTACAATGTTCGCGACGAGCAGAACGTGTAGGAGTTACCAGCAGAGAAAGCAGACGTCACCAACAACACGTTGACAATGTCGGGAAGCACTGAAATCTTCAAGTTCTGCATGGCAATCACGTAAGGCGATCCACCAGCACCTGGCTTGGTGACTCCCAACGTCTCCATCAACAACGGGTCGTTGTATGGCACTAAGATACCCACACAGAGAGCTCCGCCAATAAAGAAGATAGTCAACCGGATGAACACTTGCTTGTAAGCCGAGGGTAAGGTCTTCCTTGGGTTGATCGTCTCGCTGGCAACAATGGACACATACTCAGGACCAGCAAACGTAAACGTCGCCCTAATAAGGCACTGCAAGAAACCCTGGAATCGACCGAGCGCTCCTGTGTGCTCGTAGACGTACATAGGTCCCGGGTCACGCCAGTAACGGAAACCAAACGCATCGTGCTTGGGGTTTCCGCCAACCATAGTGACGAAAGTGAATAGTATAAGGCCCGTGGCCAACACAACCTTGCCCAAGCACAACCAGAATTCCACCTCGCCGTAGATGGCCACGCCAAACACATTGATGAGGAAGTACAACACAACCTGCACCGCCAACGGGATTCCAGCCGAGTAGTCGTCGCGCCAGTAGTGGAGAATGGAGTTGACGGTGACCACTTCAAAAGGAATCTGCGCGCAGCACAAGAACCAGAAGTTCCACGCCGTCATCACCTCCAACGCACTGTCACAGCAACGCCCGGCCATTCTGACGAACGGCGAGGGGATTGGCAAATACGTCACCATTTCCGCGGTGGAGATGGTGATGAACAAAATTGGAATGGACCACACGAGGAACCCCAACAAGAGGTTCAAGGGTCCGTACTGCAAGCCCTTTCCAATAGCAACAAAAAGCGCGGAGCCGATTGTTGCGCCGATACCAAGCAATTGCACGTGTCTACCTCGGAGTTTTCTGTGGAGCTGGCTTGTTCTGTCGTCGGTGACAATGGTCAGCACTGAGGTGACAGATTTTTGGTCGTCGTCATTCTTTTCGACGTCGAGCCGCACCGTGACCACCTTTCGCGGAGGCAGATGAGGCACAAAGTTGTCGTAGAGAAAAGACCGGACACTCATAGTTGCTGAAAATTTTGTGGGAAGGCCGTGGCATATTGAGTAGCCGGTCCTGGACGGTGCAGGAAAATCTGGGGTGATGCTGTGTGGAGGACAGAGATGCCGGGGCTTCTCGGGCGGGCGGGTGGCGCTATTTCACATGTAGATTCACAATAAGAGCGGTGGCTCGCGTGCGCTGCGATGACTCGCCGCGTCATCTATTTGCCTGGCGGTGGGCCATGGCGCACTGGCTGCAGGAATTCCACGGCCTGAAATTGCCGTGTTTGGTGGTACGACTCAATGAACACCTCAAATGTAGCAACCTCTAGTCAACTCAGAACCGCAAGACCTTCGATCCTCCTTCAACCTTGTCAACCTTGTCAACGTCCCCAACCTGTTAAACTTACCAACTAGTTGAACCTACCAACTTGTCAACCTCGCCAACTTGCCAACCTAGTCAGGTCTTCCGACATAGCCTGTAGTTACAGACGCCGCCGGTCACTGCTGCAACGGCGCGTACAACACCTGGGTCACGTACTTGCGCTTGTAGCGCACCACCAGCGCTACGGCCAAGGTGTTGTGCTTGATGCTGGTGGTGGCCAAGTGGTTGAGCACCACGTGGTTGGGGATGGGCAACGCGCCCAGGTTGTTGTCGCGGTCCTGGGAGTTGAAGTTGTTCAAGATCACGTTTTCCAAGTGCGGCGGCAACTGCGGCGGATGCAACCACGCCTGCTGCTGCCCGTTCTTGGCCTTGGCCTGCTCGTCGATGGCCATGTAGTACTGCTCCATCACCTTGGGGTCCACGAAGATCGCAGGGATCTCGCTCATGTAGTTGTATGCCTTGTCGAGGCCCGCGTCGCCGTCCTCCTCGTGGTACCGCGAGTACCCGTTGCCCATGTCGTCGTCGTCGTTGATGAGCCCGAAAATCGAGTCCAGCCGGCCGCGGTTGATGGACATGGACCGCCCTCTGGGCTGCCGCTTCGCCTGCTCGCGCTGCTGCTCCTCCTCCTCAAGCTGCTTCTGCTGTTTCAAGTGCATCTGCACAAGCTCCGGTGTCACTTCGATGTAGTTGACAAAGTTGCCCATCTGGTCCGTTGCCGTGGGGAGAAAGTCCGAAAACCGCAACTCGTTGTCGATGACAAACCGGAACCGGTGGGTGCCGACCGGCAAACCGAGGGTCACCATGCTGGTGCCGTCGGGCTGTTTCTGCAACCCAATCATCTTTCTCCACCCCGTGAACGACCCGGTCACGTAAACTTTGTCGCCTCCCTGCACCCACTTGATGTCCACCGGCACGGTGACCGCGGGGTCGGGCTGGGCCGGCTGTTGTTGTTGTTGTTGTTGTTGTTGGTTCTGCGGAGGCTGGGATTCCGAGGGCGCGGCGGCGGCGCCTTCCACGTGCATTTTCTCCGCCTCCTGTTCGTCGGTCAAAATAATCGTGGATTTGCGCCGGACAGCAGGGGGCGCGTGCTCCGTCTCCTTCGATATGCTGTCGAGGGCGTTGGACACGTCCACCATGGAGATATCCTTCTGCTCGGACATTGGAGCGAAAGTTCTCAGATGTAACAATGGCGTGTGCGTTGGCGGAAGCCCTAGACGTGTGGCTTTTGACTTATCAATGCCGGTGGCCTTTATCAATGACCGTTGTTATCTTCAATGCGAATTGGTCTCAGGCTCGCTGGGTCTTGCCGAGGTTGCTCTTGTGTCTATGATGGCACTCACGTGCGCACGTACTCGGGGCAGTAGTTGGAGCCGAGCAGCAAAGAACTGGTGGTTGATACCCTGAGTGTGTCCAATACCGGGCGACGTGGAAGCCATCGGTCACGTGACCTATGCGCCTGGGTGCGGTGGGGGATCGGGCTGTGCGGGCGATAGAGAGCTACTGGGTGTTTTAGCGAGTTGATTTTTGTTTTGGGGATTTGTCGGAGGCGTGATCCTCGGAACAGTTACTCCTTCTGGCAACGGCGCGCATCAGCATCGTGATTGCGAATACTCTAGGCAGGTGAAAGCGAGAACGGTGGACTACGGAAATCTGTAATCGTTGACGCATCGAAAAAAATTGAATGTGGAAATTGAATGTGGATATCGTTGGTGAGGTTGCTGGTGAGGTTTTTGGTAAGGTTGTTGGCGGGCGTTGTTGGGTGGTGAAGGGTTATTATGGCGTTAGCATCTAAGCCTGTCTTATTCTTAGAATTGGCAGGGCCTTGCTGTCCTTCAGGATTCATGGGCGTCATATTCTCTCTTTGCTGAGATGAGTCTTTTCTAATTGTTCTTTTTGTTGTAGAGTTGTTGTCGTGAATATGTGGGGTCTTCTGGTGGGTATGAATAGGCTGGGTGGCCAGCGCCAAAACTGGCCACCTATGGGAGGTACAGGAGTTTAAGAGGCTTTGATTTGAAGGGATTAACGGCGGTGAATGGTTTGGGATAGGGCACTTCGCTGACATCCCCAGTACTCTGGAACCCACAAAGAAACATCCCCAGTGCTCTAGAACCCACAATTCTTTCATTGGAAAATCTACAACATGATGACAAACGCAGAAGTGCGCTGACTCGAGACTACGCTTCGAGAAGGGAATAACCTGGAGGCCGCCATTCCACCATTCTGCGCTCGGGCCTGGAGAACGAATTGATCATCCCACTGAGAGCAGAGATGCAGAACGAAGCATACGAGTAATTGTAGAGAGTCTTGAGGAAGGATTATTAGTACAAAAAATAAGGGATAGAATCAAAATGCTACGCTATTACGAATGCAGCCAATCCATCTATGATGCGTGGCAGTTCGGGCCATCTCAAGAATGATCACTGCCGAAGAAGTTCAATTTTTCTAAAGCCCCTTGGACTCAGTCAGGTTGTGGGACTTATGAATTTCGAGTTGGTGCACTATCAAGTTGCCCGGAAGATAAAACATGCGATGGTGGGATCAAGGAATACAAAATTATAGGATCGCGACAGAACGCACAGACTCAATCGATTTTTGATCTCCCTGGAAATTCCCTGATCGATCTGCTTCTTTGACTGTATACGATATCCTCTCTGCTTGATCTGCCAATGTCGATGTCAATGTACACCAACGAGAGCAGCCAATGCACGGCTCAACAAAGGAGAGAAAATAATCGGACCCCATTGTTTCAGCTTCCGATCATCTGTGACAGATATGAAACTTATCTCGCGCATCCTACAGCTAACATCCTCTAGGGAATGGACCTACCATTGTCGCAGCCAAAATAGGCAATAACAAGATACCACTTAATGATCGACCCGGACCGCGGGATCGTCAGTCTATCTCTATAAAATGATCGAAGCTCGTCTGGTGCATATCAATAGCAATGAGTGAACAAATTGACCCGCGTTCTGTGGAGTTGATGTTTGAAATCTATGGCCAACAGGGCATGGTGACCTTTGGCCAGCTCGACACCAGTGCCAAAGAATTCATGAATTACGCTATAATCCACGGTTTTGCTATTGGTATGGGCTCTGCAATCATGTTTTTGTCGTGGGTGATTATCATTAACAGGAGAACCCCGATGTTCATCATGAACCAGTTCTCGCTATTGCTCCTTATTCTTCGGTCGGGGCTCTACTTGGCTTATTTGAAGGGGCCATTTGCACAGCCCTCGTATGTCTTTACTGGAATTTATACGGGCTCCTGGACGGCTTATAATGTGTCTGTTACAACCAGTGCGCTCTATTGCTGTCTTATCTTCTCGGTGGAAACCACCATGGTGTACCAGATGTATGTCATTTTCAAAGGAAACCAGATGGAGAGATTTGGGCACGCTCTCATTGCTTTCTGCTCTGCCTTGGGAATCGCAGCTTTCGGCTTGGCTGTGAATGCCGCTGTAAAGGCTGCAAAAGTGTTGAGTGCCCAGTTGAAGGAACAGGAATTTATTGTCTACGCCAGTTGGGTCTCTAGTGTCCCTATGATTGTGCTTTCAGTCAGCATCAACCTCCTCAGTGTGATTTTGATCCTGAAACTCGCGGCCGCCATCAGAACCCGTCGCATACTCGGCATGAAGCAGTTTGACAGCTTCCACATTCTCATCATCACTCTTACCCAGACATGTATTATTCCCTCGATCTTGGTAATTGCCAACTACGTTGACCCGTCGACGAACATAAAATCTTCGCTTAGTGTGATACTTATGGTGTTGAATTTGCCTTTGGGCTCGTTGTGGGCATCCTCTTCAAACCGCAGTCCAAATCCAACTTCCGCAGGAAACACTGTTTTGAGCAGGTACGGCAGTTCTGTTTCCTCTCAGGGGACTCTTACATCTAAGGGCGACGCTTTGAACCTCAAGAAATACATTACTCCTACTACGGCGACCACCGAGAAAACGTTTACTGGGCCTCGGTCAGACTTCAACGACCAGGAGTCGTTGGAGCGGATTTTGGAGTCGTTTGAGAACTCAGGCGTGACAACGGTGACTGCCAACAAGGTCTGAGACTTGCGGTGTTTGTCTATTTTATTTCGTAATCTATCGTGTGAAGGTTTTGTAGGGAAGTAATGACCGGGAACCTAGACTCAAGACCCCGCAAAGAGAGCACACAAAATACGTTCATCCTTTTGCGAGCTCTTTTGAATGAAGATGATTTTCAATTAAAAAAAAAAAAAAAAACAGTGGTAAGAAAGGAGAGCTCTCGTCCCACTTCGCGTTGAGCAATGAACCGAGTCACAGACAAATTCCACCCGAGTACTTCAGATCCACCTAAAGAAGTAGTTCAACCTGTTCATCTAGTGCTCTCTAAGCCATTTCCCCTTATTCCGCCCACTGTGAGTTCGGACCTGCCTCCATCCACGTGACGTGCTCACCATCTACAAATCACCAGTCTCGTTAACCTCCACTGCCATGACAGACTATGTGGAAGACCCGTTCCCAATGGACGAGGATCTCGGCCGAAAACTCGAGGGGTGTCCTACGGAGCAAACGGAGTTCCCGGTCTCCTCCGTAGAAACCGACATCACACCCAGATATGTCGATCCACCCATGTTGGAGGACAACACCATACTACAGAAGGACGCCAAGCTTCTACGATCGAGACTTGAGCACCTCAGGTTGGAGGAAGTTGCTGGAACCACCACCGAGGAGGACGAGATGGCATACGAGGAGGATTTGGACGATAAGTTCGACGGAGATCAGGCCGCCCGGATTCAGGCCGAATACGCCAACAAGACCGCCATACAGGCGCTAACGCCGCCGGAAAACTTTGCGCCAGTGATCAACAAGATTTATCGGTCGTCGTTTCCTCAGCCACCGAACTTCTCGTTCCTAAAAACCCTCGGACTTAAGCTGGTGCTCTGTCTCATACCGGAGGAGTATCCGACGGGACATGAGGACTTTTTTCGGACTGAGGGCATCCAGCTCTTTCAGTTAGGCATGTCTGGCAACAAGGAGCCGTTTGTGAAGATCTCCAGCACGCTTATCACTGAGGCAGTCAAGATTGTCATCAACCCAGCAAACCAACCGATCCTCATTCATTGTAACCGAGGAAAACACCGCACAGGCTGCTTGGTGGGCGTTTTGAGGCGCCTACAGCAGTGGTCGCTCACGATAATCTTTGACGAGTACCGAAAATTCGCTGCGCCGAAGGAGCGGCCCATGGACCAGCAGTTTATTGAACTATACGACGACACAGAGGTGGTAAAGTTTGCCGAGGAGAACAAGTTACTTCCGATGAGCTGGGATTAGTGTGACCTAAGGCTGTAATGGCAGAGAAGCATCGTTGAATGCAACGAACAATTCGGACTGCCCAGCTCGCATCAGTCCACCTGTCTTAATGCTGGGCGCGGAGAAATACCGAATCATCGACCTGTTTTATTATATGACTTTTGCTTACGATAACAAGGGTCAGGGCCGTCATTGGACCCATAGCTATGAAACTCTTGTTCAGCAAGCCGAGGCAATGCCGGGTGCCAGTCCACCCGATGCACAGTGATCTCGGGCTTCATCGCAACGAGAATGCTGTGCCTCAAGTGTGATCGGACGTATCCGGTTTTGATGTGTCAGGCATTGTCTACTGGACTTCCGTCTGTTGGCACCTACTCTTAGCTATTGCTGTTAATCAGTCATTGCGTATAGAATGCAAGCACAGCTGCTGCCATGCTGTTTTGTCGAAGCAGACCATTCTGAATTGGGTTGAACCAAACTACGCAGAGATGGGCACCTCTGTCGGCCTGCTGGGCCAGAAAAACTGCTTGCCATAGATTCCGGCGTTGCCCAAGGCCAAAGTGCTGATCACCACAGGCGAGACCCGTCCGTGTAGCAAGCTCTTCATCGACGCACGGCCGTTGACTATCAAGTATAACGTCAGCCAAGCGAATGAGAAACCCGAGCCATTGGCCACGTCTCCGTCAAAGATGATCCAGCCACCCAAGGCACTGGCTGCACCAAAGAGGAAACACGATTTTTTAGTGGGTTTGGCCAACGACAACAGCTTGCTAAAGGCCGAAGAGGCTCCCGAACCCAACTTCGAGTTCACTGCAGTGTGGGAGTTGAAACCCGAGAAGATCAATGAAGCCGAAAGCGCCCATGCCGGCAAGGGCGACTGACCTGCGGCGTCGACGTATTTTTTGGAAGATTCGGCTACTTCCTCCATGGTTGCTACTGTGACGAACACTGAGCACTGAGCGCACCGTTGGTCAGTGCAGGACCTGGGGAAGAATAATAGACCAATAGAAAAATTCATTTGCGTATATCATTTGCCACATTTACCTACTCTGAAACACTTGTATCTACAACTTTCCACTCAAATGTGTATTGTACACTAGTTTACAACCCAAAAACCTTACGATCTCTCGCCTCTCAATCTTCTCGCCAACTGGATGTCCTTCTTCTGGATGGTCACTCTCTTGGCGTGGATGGCGCACAAGTTGGTGTCCTCAAACAAAGACACCAAGTAAGCCTCGACGGACTCCTGCAACGCACCAATGGCGGAGGACTGGAATCTCAAGTCGGTCTTGAAGTCCTGAGCAATCTCTCTGACCAATCTCTGGAAAGGCAACTTTCTGATCAAAAGCTCGGTCGACTTCTGGAAACGACGGATTTCTCTCAACGCCACGGTACCTGGCTTATATCTGTGGGGCTTCTTGACACCGCCGGTAGATGGGGCGGACTTTCTGGCAGCCTTAGAAGCCAATTGCTTTCTTGGGGCCTTACCACCAGTAGACTTTCTTGCGGTTTGCTTGGTTCTAGCCATGTTGGATACTGACAATCAGTGGGGGTGGTGCACTTATATATGGGCCGGTGTTTGTTTGTGTGCGCGGGCGTGACTATAGTTACCACCACAAACACCAGCTACGCTTTTTCGCAGCCGAAAAGCGCTGGTCTGCATACAAACGGGGTTTTTGTGCGCGCACCCGCGCCAAAAGCTGGTGGACGCTGTGCTGCAATGTGCAAGGGCGCGTGCGTAATTTGCAGCACCGCACAAACGGCACTTTGCACAGCTTCTGTACTTCTCAGACTGCAGGGTGCCCGTGCCCACAACAAACACTCCAGTGATGGGCCCTGCAGGCACCGGGCCACACCAACCTGGTATAAATATTAGCCATCCCCACGGTATTCTATCATACAACAACAATGTCTGGTAGAGGAAAAGGCGGAAAAGGACTCGGAAAGGGTGGCGCTAAGCGTCACAGAAAGATCTTGAGAGACAACATCCAGGGTATTACAAAGCCTGCCATCAGAAGATTGGCGAGAAGAGGTGGTGTCAAGCGTATCTCGGCCTTGATCTACGAGGAGGTCAGAGGTGTCTTGAAGTCGTTCTTGGAGAACGTCATCAGAGACGCTGTCACTTACACTGAGCACGCCAAGAGAAAGACTGTCACTTCGTTGGACGTTGTCTACGCGTTGAAGAGACAGGGCAGAACCTTGTACGGTTTCGGTGGTTAAGCTGCCATGTATTACTAGTTTAGGTGTATATTAGAATTATTGATTCGACACGCGATGTAGCATTGAGCCTAGGGAACACGGATGTAGATCGATTCAAAAAGCAGTTGCGTCTTAGTTGATCTTTCATTAGGAGCAGGTGAACCTATTCTAGCGATTTTCGGACTGCAGTTTAGCAACTAGCAAAAGCTGAGATGCTGCGCTCGATAAGGAAGTCATATAACTTTCGCAGCCAAACCGATCAGCACCTAACTGATTGTGACATTATAATTATTAACTCTTGTTGGCGTCAGACCACCCGCTGCGTCCTTGTTCCCGCTCTATATTGTTGCTGCTATGTAATGTCACTTTTGCTCACCTTTTGGTGACTGTTTCTCATGCGTTTATGTCCAATCTCTCTCTGACCTACACATCACCCAATTGAGCTATTATCTATCCTTCTATGCTAACGACTCTCCTATGAAACCACGCCCCGTTGTCCGATCTGCCCCCCTCGGCGCAAGTACCGGTCAATACCTCTGCCGACTCGGTCCTCCATGATATCGATATTGACAACCCCCTCGGGCTGGTAGTCGTCAGCCATCACCTTGATGAACTGTTTGATGCATGCGCCGTTGCGGTCCTCCAATTCCTTGTTTTTGGGAGGACACACACATCGGCACCCGACGCCATTGCGTACCGGCTGATCTGGGCCGCTCTTGACAAACACGTCGTACCAAGGCTTCTTGACTTCCTCGTGGAAGTCCGGGCTCGGCTCATACGCGAGCTGTCCGTCTGGTGCATTGTTAGGACAGTGCCCCAACGTGGTGTGTTGGTAGCCAATGTCGCGGAAGTAGTGGATCTCCTCCTTGTTCAACATCATGGCCACCGCCAACGAGTGCACGGGCGCATCGCCCCATCGTTCTCGGTAGAAGCCGCCGCTTTGATCGAGGTACTTGAAGTAGTCTTGGTATGTCTTGGACTTGAAGAGGTCGACGCGGGCGATCTCGAAGTTGGTCCAGAAGTGGCACAAATTGTATTCCTCGTTCTCGTACTTGTCCTCGAAAAGCGTGGGCTTCTCGTGGGCCTTCTCGAAGATGTTGCGCACGAACTTGAACTCCTTGATCTTCTCCAACTGCCGGTCGGACTTTTTCTTCATTGACAAGATGCGCTTGAGGTTCAAGTTGCGCTCCACCTCGCGGCGTAGCTCCTTGCGGTCCTGCGTTTCGCTGTACTCGTGGGCGTTGGCGCCCTTTTTGGCCAAGTACTTGGTGGCCACAAAGTCCCACCCCGACGCCACCTGAAGGCCCTGCTGCTTGATGAACGCCTTGGTCTCTTTAAAGAGCGACGGCACAGTGTAGTACAATTCTTGGATTGACACGGTAAAGCCGTACTTTTTGTTGTGCTTGGCCATCTCCACGAACGGGTCGTACGTCAAGTCGCAGAAAAACTGCACGTCGGGCTCCACGCGCCAGTACCACTCTCGTTTCTCCACGAGCGGATGGTCGAAAAAGTGCCCCGAGTAGAACCGGCACATGCGGTGGTACGACGCCATGTTGCCGTACATGATCCCGCGGTCACCCTGGCTCTCGATGCTTTCTGCAAGGAGATCCTTGTCAATGTCGTCGGGAAACTCCCAGTGCTCCTTTGGCACGGTGCCGAACTCGACCTCGGCGTTGGTGTGCTGCTTGACGGTGGCCTTGAAGTTGTCGTCAAAGTCCACGTCGTTCAAAAACACCCAGGGGTAGTTGAACCACTGGTTGAAGTGGCGCTCCATGGACTTCATTGACAGCACGACGTCGTCGATCTCGGAGTTGCGCGCGAGCATGACAAACGCGGCGTTGGCCCGCTCTGCTTTGGTATCGGGAACCCGGCACCCCACCTGAAAGGGAAAGTCCGCCTTGGACGCCAAGTTCTTGCGGGAGAACTTCTCTCTATTTTCGACCTTGAAATCTGGGAAGTCGCTCTCGAGGGCCTCGCGTTTCCGTCTCAAGGCGTCTTTAATGGACACCACGGCCACAGTCACGAGCAAACCGGTCGCGATAGCGAGGAAAAGAGCTCTTCGTAGCATGCGGGCAGTAATACCCGCCAGCTTGACTTTGCCACATATGTGGCTGGCGTGTGCGCGGAGCTTCTCCATGGGGATCCTCGATCGTGTAGATAGTTTTTGGTTAGACACAGAAGATAGCGCGCGGCGATGGGCGTGGCACATTTTTTGGCTGAGAATACGAGCCTCGCCGGGGCTGGTGCGGCCGAAAATATTTCTCGAACAATTAAAGTCTTGGGCTTCTATTGTGTCGCTCGGGGAACGGCCGCCGCCTGCATGGGGCCGGCGATCTGGAAAGGAGTTGACGGGTAGCTGGCTAGCGATAAGCCGAAAAGCCGGAATTATGACAATAGGAGATCGTCTATGTTGACAATGGGTCAGAAGATCCGACGTCAAATTATAGAGTGAAGGACGTCAAATCGTAGAGTGGGAGATGCATCGGCAGTGAATATCGTCGGGCACATTAGTTAGGAGTCAAGGTCATGCAAAGTAGTGCTTCTATTCGTTCATCAAAGTGCCAACCACGAAGTGATCCAATGAGTGGGTCAAGAGTGCCGTTTGCACCATTCTGCGCATCCAGAAATGCAACTAAGCTGTGCCTATCGTTCAGGACCCAACGTGCACCATCTAGTTGCACATTTCAAAAGCACGATTCAATAGCCCTATCGGAGCACCATCTAGACGATCCACTCGGGAGTATATCCATTGGGTTCCTTGTGTTCGTTGTGCCTGCAAAGTGCCATCTATGGTCCATTTGAAGTACTATCGCCCACCAACTAGTGGACTCGTGAAGAGCACATTAGCACTATTCAGGACACCAACTAGCGGGCCGTGGAAGTATAGACGTGAATTGTGCGATTATTGCCGTCTGATCCCTCAGGCATCCCGTGGTCCATGCAGAAATGCCAATCATATCACTAATGCATTCGGGACCACCACCTGGGTTAGCCTAGAAGCACCAATAGACCTGATTGGAATGTCATGGTACAATTGGCATCATCTAGTCGACCTGAGTGCCACGTAATGGACCTATTAGAGCTGCCCAGTGCTGACCGATGGAATATTTAGGAGTACCAGATATGGTCGTGCGGAACCGCTCATGATTTGCTTAGGTAGCACCAACCAGAGCGTCAGTTCAGGAGCACAATGGAATGCTCAATCAGAAGTGCCAAAGGATGATCCAGGTACTAGTGTTCCGGTACAATGGTCCAAGTACCGGTCCAAGTAATTGTCCAAGTATCGGCCCAAGCACTGGTCCAAGTATCGGTCCAAGCGTTCAAGCAACGGTCCAAGTACTGTCAATCCTAGTAATGGTCGGGTACTACTGATCCAAGCAATGTCCCAAGTACTACTGGCCCAAATAAGGGTTCAAGTCATGGTCCAAGTGACAGTGGTCCTTCCGCAGACAAACCCACGACTGATACCCTCTAGCGAGGGAGTCCTTGGAGTCCGTCGTTGCTAGTCATTCCAGAGGTCGCACCAGATTCAACTGCTACCGGCCAAATTACTAGAGGCTCCCAAGTCTTGTGCCTGTACGTGAGCCAACCTCACTTCTCCATCTTGACCACGGCGTTTCGGAGCAAGGTCAAGTCGCTGTTCAACTCCTCCACCTTCAAGCCCTGCACACCCACAAACTGCTTGTGCGACCCCCGCGTGTTCGGCCGGTTGCTCTTGCTCTCGGTGAATATCAGCGAGACTCCACCCTCGTCGTTGTTCATGATGAGGTGGTTCAACGCGTCGTAGTCCTTGTCGCTGAGGTTGCTGTCGTTGCCGCTGCTCGCGCCGTTGCTTGTCAGCTTCATGAGGCCGTGGCTGGTGCCTGCACTGGCCATCCCCGACGACTCGTCGTTGGACAGGTATCGCGTGGCATAGTGCCGCCGGCGCTTGCTGGAGGCCAGCACGTAACCCGCGGAGCCTGCTCCGGAGCCTCGCAAAAAGCCGTTTCCGCTGGAGGTGAGCCCACTGTCGGAGAGGTCGTCTGTTTCCCCACTGGCAAACCTTGACTGGAACTCCCGCTTGCGGAGCGAACGGCGGTCGTTGATGTTGATGGACGACGCTGCCGCGGCCGCGCTAAGCGCAGAAACCGTCAGGTCCTGTGTGCTCAGGCTGTTCCACAGGCTGGCGTTGACAAGGTTGAGCAAGAGCTTGTCCTCCTTGAGTTGCTTCACCTGCCGCTGGAGCTTGTCATAAAACTTCTCCTTGAGGAGCTTGACCATCATGTCATAGTTCTGCTTGGCCCGCGCGATGTCCTCCTTGTACTCCTCGTCCACACGCTTCACCTGGTACTCCTCCCACAACCGCAACCGGGTCAACTCGTAGTCGCGGCTCTGCTCCAACTCGGTTTTCTTCTCAAGATACTCTGCGTTGGTGCCCTGCTGGATCGACGCGAGCGTGGTCTGCAAGTTGTGGAGCACGGCGTGGTAGAAGTTGTTGCGGTCGTCCAGAAACGTGGCTTCCAACTTGGAAAGCCGCGTTCCGATCTGGTGCCGCCGCTTGTCTTTCTTGTTGACTGGCGTTAGTAGCGCAGGCGACGCGTCACGTGCCAACTTACTCTCTCCACTGTGTTTGTAGTCTTCCATGGTGGTGTTGAATCTGTCTGGCTGGTGAGGTCTTCGGGCCCTGTGCAGGGCACCGGCGTCCTGCAGGAAACACAGTGGGGTCAGGATGCCGACGCCAGGGAACACCTAAAAGCTTGGAATTTCGGGATGAAAGCGGAGCAGCGTGGGTGCTACGACGTGGTTTGGGCGGTTTCGGAATTATTGCCTATTTGGGTAACCGTATCCGGCACCACCAACTTCTCCCCACCACCAATTCCTCCCCACCGGCCCATATCCACGTCATTTAATTTCGTATGTCCCTAGAGCTGCCCTAGTCTTCGTTGAGGCGGTATCTCCGCATTTGCGCCGATCTGGTGGAATCTTCCAGAAGTGGGGCTGTCTCTGATAAGACCGATTTTCGCACTGACTCAGTGACAATGACTCACGACGTCGCCTTTCTCAAGACTCTCCCCTTCGCCGACCACAAGTACGATAAGCTCCCCAGGGTCACAGGGCGTGTCTCGTTTCCTTTGGAGAAAACCGGAGAAACCGTGACGGTGTTCCGGGCTCATGGACCCGAAGATGTCCCAGACGGACTCTTGGACATGTGCCACGAGGAAATGAACTTCGTAATTGAGGAGGGGCGCACGTATCCCCACTACCTCGCCATGGACAAAAGCGAGTTCTTAGACTACCTTTTCACCCACTTCGGTGCGATCTGGATCAGTGGGGAATACACCGACGACATGAAAAACGAGCCCCAGGAGTTCTGGAGACTGCGCTACCTTGGCCATTTCTACGTCAAGCCAAACTACATCGGGCGATGCTCGCACGTGTGCAATGCTGGGTTCATCGTCAACCACGAGATAAGAGGAAAGGGTCTTGGCAAGGAGATGGGCCGCAAGTACCTTGAGTGGGCACCGCAATTGGGCTACGTCTATTCGGTGTTCAATCTTGTATTTGAGACCAATGTGGCGAGCGTGCGGATCTGGAAGAGCTTGGGCTTTGAGGAGATCGGCTACATCAAGAACGTGGCGGCATTGAAGGGCGAGGACAAGCTCGTGGGGGCTTACATGTTCGGAAAGGACCTTGCCTAGTTCTAAATGGAGAGGGGAAGTAAAGGAAGCAGCAGATTCCAGAAGTTAGATTCGAGCTTCTCCGATTGATTTGCAATTGTCTCAAGAGAAGCCGGTACTGCTAAGCACCATTCTTAGCTCTTATTTCTCTTGTGGTCGCTTTTATCTGAAGGGTGCCGAATTGTGGCGACGGACATTGTCTATAATGAAGATGCCGTTGAGTGCTACGACTGCTTTTACAATCTATCCGGGGCTAGTCACAGGTTTGAACTATTCTAGACGTATTGTACAGTAATTCATTCCTGTTACGCCCTATTATGAACTTCAATTCTGTTGTGGAGCTGTCAATATTGTGGAGCTGTTAAAGGTGAGCGAGTCTCGGGGTGTCTTACCGTGGAGGTTCGCCTGTTTAGATTTTGGTAGCATTAGGGCCCGTACTTAAGCAATACATGTAATTACACCTCAATCTGTTACTCTGATTTCAAGCATTTCCCTCAATCGCATATCTTCCACCAAGCCTATCCCATGACTCGCACCAGCCAAGCCTCAACTGAGTTGAGAAACCTCAGCTAAAAATAAATACCAGGTTTAGTGAGTTACGCAATTGCTCATTTAATTCCTCAACTGCTTTTCCGATCTTTTACTATGTTCTTCCTTATGCGCTGCTATCTCCCACGTGACCGGCACGCTATCGCGCTCATCGAAGCCCACGATATACACAACAGGACGTGATCTACCCAGGCTGCAAACATTAGCAATGCCCGAGTTCGACGATGTCTTGCATCCGCCTCATTACAGGCCGCAGGTCGACTACAATCCAATGTCGGCCATAGAGCGGTACACGGTGCTCTTGAAGGACGGAGAAACGACAGCCACCATATACCCCATTGAGTCCACCGACGGGCTTCCTGCTGGGCTTTTGGCGTTTTTGTGTGACGAGTTCAACATGGAGGTGGAGAGAGGAGATACGTTTTCGTTTTTCGACACGTTGCACATCGAGTCCTTCCAGAATTACTGGTTTGGTGCGTTTGCCGGAATCATGGTCTTGGGCGACTCGCCCACGCTTGAGGGGCCCAAACAATGGGAAAAAGAGTGCTTAGGAACGTTTTTTATTCGGCCCAACTACCCGGGGCGTGCCTCGCACATCTGTACGGCCGGTTTCCTAGTAAATGCTGGTATTAGAGGCAAGGGTATAGGCCGTACCTTGACCGACTGCTTCTTGCAGTGGGCTCCCAGGTTAGGCTACACGTACTGTGTGTTCAACTTGGTGTTTGAGACCAATGTAGCTGCCCGGCGCATCTGGGAGTCTCTGAATTTCAAGCGCATTGGCCGAGTCAAGTCTGCTGGTATTTTGAAGGGCCACGAGACCGCCGTAGACGCCATCATATACGGCCGCGAGTTGGTCGCAGTGACTGACAATACCATGGGCGCGTACCGCTTCGACAAAATCAAATACTACTTGGAAACTGGCAAGTACCCTGCCATGGCCGACCGGCAGGAAAAGTCCAGGCTACGGTCGTCCGCGTCGCATTACCGCCTTGAAAACGGGCGACTCATGTTGCGAGATAAGGAGGTGGTCAGTGATCCCGTGCGGCAGCTCGAAATCTGTACTGAAATCCACTTGTCCAACCATGGAGGCATCAACAAAACCACCTCGGCCGTGACGGAAAAATACCACTGGACGCGCATCAAGGATTCTGTGGCTGCAGCCATCAAAAACTGCGTCACGTGCCGCGAGTCGGCGAAGGACGAGGTGGTGATGAAGCGAGGCGGCATGGCCAAAAAGATGTTCAAGACCATTCCGGACATGCGCCGTGAGCACGGCACCAAGGCCATGCAGAACTTGAGAATGATACGACGTGACAATGACGAGGACGATTCTATGGCTGCGTTGCATCGTGACGCTGACGGGCTATTGTCACACGACTTGTCTGCTTTGGATGACGGGTTAATTGCCGTGGTCGAGGCGGCACAGAAACGACAACTGCCTGGCCAAGATCGCCGGGCTGACCCACATGGGTCTTCTTCCCACCACAGTGACCGAGGACACTCGTCTCCTGTGCCAACTTACGCTGCAGTGGCTGCTGCTGCCGTAAACGGGCACTCGAACCACTTCTACGCCAACGACTACCACTCCTACACCAACAAGTACGGAAGTCAAAAGGAGCGCGATAGAACACACAACATTGCCGTTGATCCAGAAGTGTCCTCATTCGACCACAACGTGAATGCCGAGGGAGACGAGATAGAGATTGCCCGTGCTCTCATGCAATCGGGTGACGACCAGGAACAACATGGAGACCACTCCAGACCCGAGAAAAAAGACAGCAACAACGACGAGTCCAATCTTTTCTTCAA
Source organism: Sungouiella xylosa (assembly GCA_023158955.1). NCBI lineage: Eukaryota > Fungi > Ascomycota > Pichiomycetes > Serinales > Metschnikowiaceae > Sungouiella > Sungouiella xylosa. The sequence continues at coordinate 1,660,407 of JAHWDG010000001.1, read as the reverse complement.
GAGCAGCTAGTGTATAGTACGGATATTGACTACAATGAGACGAAACTAATTTTGTATCTGTACTGGGGCCATTCCCCCAAACGGCCCCTGCGCTAGATATCCATGGCGGTGTCTAAAAGTCGACACCAATGACCATGGCCAACAATGCCATTCTGACAAACAAGCCGTATCTCATCTGTCTAAAGTATGCCGCTCTCTGGTCGAAGTCGACCTCCTCCTTGATCTCAGAAGTTCTGGGCAATGGGTGCATCACGCACATGTGCTGCTTCGCGTGGGACAAGATCTTGTTGTCCACAATGTAGGTGTCCTTCAACCGCAAGTACTGGGCCTTGTCCTGGAATCTCTCCTCCTGGACACGGGTACAGTACAACACGTCAGACTTAGCAATGAGCTCGGGCGTCAACTGCTCCGTCTCCGACACCAACATCTTGTTCTCCTTCAACATCTCTCTGAGGCTGCTAGGAAGCGACAACTCCTTGGGCGCCACCAACTGCACTCTCACCTGGTACTGGCGCAACAAGTACAACAACGAGTGCACTGGTCTGCCGTACTTCAAGTCACCCATGAAAGTGACCGTGATGCCGTTCACAGTACCCAACTCCTCTCTGATGGTGAACAAGTCCAACAACGCCTGGGTTGGGTGCTCCTTGCTGCCGTTGCCTCCGTTGATGATAGGCACAGGCGAGAACTTGGCAGCAATGTCGGCAGACGACTCCTCAGGATGTCTCAACACAATCGCGTCAGAGTAGCACGCCAACGAGCGGATGGTATCCTGCAAAGTCTCGCCCTTCTTAACAGAGGAGGAGCCAGCAGCAACAGCGACCACTCTGCCTCCCAATCTCTGCATGGCAGCGTCGAAGGAAGACGACGTTCTGGTCGAAGGCTCGTAGAACATGGTGGCCAACAATCTGCCCTTCAACAAGTCCAAGACGCCCTGTCTCTCCACGGCCAATCTCATCTCCTGGGCGACCGTGAACAACGCGTGCATGTCCGAGCGCGAGAAGTCCTTGACCGACAACACCGAGTTTCTCAAGAAGGTGTTGTGGTGTCTAATGTAGTTGACCAACGCGTTGGTCTCGGACAAGTGGCCCGCAGGAGGCTGCGACACCAACTCAGAACCCAACTTCTCCAATGCCGCAGCAGGCGTAGGCTCTCTGTCTCTGAGGAAAGAAGGACGACGGCCATCGCCGAACGACATTCTTGACTTCTTGGTCAAGTTTGGCGACTGAGGCACGCTGGTGATGGAACCGAATCTGTCTCTGGGCTCGATGCCGTTCTTTCCAGTGGCGTCGGCCAAAATGGACCCGTCCAAGCACACGGTCTCGTTGTGGTTCGACACTCTCTCGATGTAGCCTCTCAAGGACACGTCCTTGAAGATGGACGAAACGGTGTCGTTGATTGTCACCACTCTGTCCAACTCCACGTCGACGTAGGCATCCTGCTTGGGGATGTTCAAGATTCTGCTGGGGTTGGTGTTGAAGCGCTCGACAATGTCGTTGATGGTGAGCTTGCCCTCCTTGACGGCAGCAAGCAACAAAGGCAACGCCTCCTTCAAACCAAGACCAGGCACAATGTCGTGGCCGAGGCCCTTGGCAACCAAGTAGGGCAAGACACCGACGGAGAAACAGTCGATGAACTCCAAGCCGCTCCACAAGGCCTGCTGGTCCTCGGCGGTGGGCAAGAAGCTGAACTGTGGGTAGTTCTCTCTGGACAAGAACAAGGAGTAAACGTTGACGTCGCAGGTCACCTGCAAGCTCTTGGCCTTGGCCATCTTGATCAACTCCAAGTCGTCCTCGGACGACACACCGGTGATGTGGATGGTGCGGTTGTGCAACGAAGCCAACAACAACACCGAGGCCAAGTCGGTGGCCTTGGCGTCGGTGAAAATCGGCTTCGATGATGGCCACGAGGCAAAGTGCGCCGAGATCGACGACACCTTGGAGTTGGCAAAGTCGTTGAAGGGCAAGAACAACGCACCGGCAGTGGCGGCCGCCGCAGCAGACTCCTCGGAGTTGGTCTCGGAACCAGCAATCGACATGGAGAAGTCGGTGTAGGCAGCCTCGGAAGCCAAGTCAATGGCGTCAGCCAACGAGTCCATGTCCACAATGGTGGAGCCGCTCACGGTCTGAGGCAAGAACGAGTTGAAGGTGAAACCAGCGGTCAACGACGCCTTGGTAGTGGCCTCGAAGTCGTTCAACGAAGGCACAAACGACGAGATGTTGATCAAACCAGGCAACACCGCGGTCGAGTGCGAGGTCTGGGCGTCGCTGTTGGACACATCCAAGGTGATGTTTCTCGAGAGCGCCTCGATCAACAACTTGGCGCACTTGACATTGGTCACCAATGGCACCGAGTAGTCCACAGCCATACGACGCGACTCGTATCCCTTGGACATGTAGTTGGCCGGACGGCGGAATCTGTTCGACGAGGGCAAGTTGATGTACAAGTCGATCAAGTTGTTGGCCAAGTGCTGCGTCAACGAGTACTCGGACTTCTGTTCCTCCTTGTCGCCCAACACCTCCAAGTAGTGCACGGGGATGTCGTGCTCCTTGATGAAGTCGGCGGTACCGGCAGTCGCAAACAACTTGTAGCCCATCTCGTGCAACTTACGGATGGCAGGCAACAACTCCTGCTTCTCCTTGTAGGAGCCGATCGAGAACAAGATGTTCTTCTTAGGCAACTTGAAACCAGTGGAGATCAACGACTTCAAGTACGCCTCGTACTTGTTCTTGCCGAACGTGGCCACCTCTCCGGTCGAGGCCATCTCCACACCCAAAATGGGGTCGGCACCGGCCAATCTCGAGAACGAGAACTGAGGCACCTTGACGGCGCAGTACTCCTCGGGCAATTTCTCGCCGGGGTATGGAGTCACTGGAAGGTCCACAATGGCCTTGGTGGCCATCTCAATCAAGTCGGTGCCCACTACCTTGGAGATGAATGGGAACGAACGCGAGGCACGCACGTTACACTCGATCACCTTGATGTCGTTGTCCTTGGCGATGAACTGGATGTTGTAAGGACCCGTGATGTCCAAGGCCTTACCGATCTTGGCGGTGGCCTCGACAATTCTTCTGACCGTCTCAGGGTCCAAGTCCTGAGGTGGCACAATGAGCGTGGCGTCACCCGAGTGCACACCGGCGTTCTCGACGTGCTCGGAGACAACGTGCATGATCATCTTACCGTCCTTGGCCACAGCGTCCATCTCGATCTCCTTGGCGTTCTCAATGTACTTGGTGATCACCACGGGGTAGTCGGGAGACACATCCACGGCCTGCGACAAGTACGAGGCCAAGTCCGCCTTCGAGTAGACGGTGTTCATTGCCGCACCCGACAAGACGTACGAAGGACGCACCAACACTGGGTACGTGACCTTCTCAGCGAAAACCTCCGCCTCGTCGATGGAGGTCAACTCCTTCCACGCAGGCTGGTCCACGCCGATCTTGTCCAACATTCTCGAGAACTTATATCTGTTCTCGGCCGAGTCAATCATCTCAGGCGAGGTGCCCAAGATCTTGACATTCTGGCGGTGCAAGGTCAACGCAATGTTGTTGGAGGTCTGGCCACCCATGGAGATGATCACACCGCCGGACTGCTCGAGGTCGTAGATGTCCAACACTCTCTCCAAGTTGATGGTCTCGAAGTACAATCTATCCGCCTCGTCGTAGTCGGTGGACACCGTCTCGGGGTTGTAGTTGATCATGATGGTCTTGAACTTGTTCTCTCTCAACGTTCTGATGGCTCTGACCGCACACCAGTCGAATTCAACCGAGGATCCGATTCTGTAGACACCAGATCCCAACACGATGATTCCGTGGTCGTCGAAAGTGACATCGGAGGAGTCGGCGTTGTACGTCACGTACAAGTAGTTGGTGTAGGCAGGGAACTCGGCCGCAACCGTGTCGATCTGCTTCACGAATGGAATCACACCAGCCTCCTTTCTCAATCTTCTGATGGCCACCTCGTTGGAGTCCAAGAACTTGGCAATCTGTCTGTCCTCGAAGCCCAACTGCTTGGCCTGTCTCAACACCGAGATTGGCAAGTTCTCCTTGGTGCCGTAGCCGGCAATCTTGTTGCCGAACTTGATCAAGCCGTCCAACTTGTTCAAGAACCACTTGTCGATGTTGGTCAACTGCCACACCTTGTCGACAGAGTAACCGTCCGACAACGCATTAGCAATGGCAAACAAACGCTGGTCCGATGGAGTCTGCAACTCGGTGTCAATGTCAATGGACATCAATGCGGCGGTGGAGTTGAAGCCCAAGTTGTGGTAGTCGGTGGATCTGATGGCCTTCTGGATGGCCTCCTCAAAGGTTCTGCCAATGGACATGACCTCACCAACGGACTTCATCGACGAGGACAACAACGACGACACACGGGTGAACTTCTTCAAGTCCCATCTTGGGATCTTGACCACCACGTAGTCCAAAGATGGCTCGAAGCACGCGCAAGTGGACTTTGTGACCGAGTTCTTGATCTCGTTCAATGGAATGTTCAAACCCAACTTGGCCGCAGTGTAGGCCAATGGGTAACCGGTGGCTTTGGAAGCCAAAGCAGACGAACGCGACAATCTGGCGTTGACCTCAATAATGCAGTATTCCTTGGAGAAGGGGTTCAATGCGTACTGAATGTTGCACTCACCCACCACACCCAAGTGTCTGATGACGTTGACGGCGGTCGTTCTCAACATGTTGTAGTCTTCGTCAGACAAGGTCTGCGAAGGCGCAACCACAATGGAGTCACCGGTGTGGATGCCCAAGGGGTCGAAGTTCTCCATGTTACACACGGTGATACAGTTGTCGAAGGCATCGCGCACCACCTCGTACTCGACCTCCTTCCAGCCCTTCATGGATCTCTCCACAAGCACCTGAGGCGAGGTTGCAAACGCCTTCTTACACAATGCAACCAACTCTTCCTCGTTGTCGGCGAAACCGGAGCCCAAACCACCCAAGGCGTAGGCAGCTCTGACAATCAATGGGTAGCCAATGGCGTTGGCCGCAGCCACAGACTCCTCCACAGTGGAACAGGCCTCGGATCTCGCGCACTTCTCGTTGATCTCCTCCATGGCGCTGGCAAACAACTCTCTGTCCTCGGTGGTGATGACGGTGTCGATGGGAGTACCCAAGACCTTGACGCCCAAGCCCTCGAACTCGTCCTTCAACGCAATTCCCACGCTCAAGGCAGTCTGGCCACCGAAAGTACAGTAGATACCGTCGGGACGCTCGTGCTGGATGACCTTTCTCACGAACTCTGGGTTCACTGGCAAAAAGTACACCTTGTCCGCCAAACCCTTGGAGGTCTGGATGGTGGCGATGTTGGGGTTGATCAAAACGGTGTAGATGCCTTCCTCCTTCAACGCCTTGATGGCCTGGGAGCCCGAGTAGTCGAACTCACCGGCTTGACCAATGGACAAGCCACCAGAGCCCAAAACAAGCACCTTCTTGACGTTTTCGCGGGGGTGCGCGGCTCTGTTGTCGGCGAGTTTTCCGCCGGGGAACTCCACGGCCTTGTGCACGCCGGTGTTCTTGAAGTCGACCACGGCGTTGATGAACACGTCAAACAAAAACTCGGTGTCCCTTGGCCCGGGGGTGGACTCGGGGTGGAACTGCACCGAGAACAACGGCTTGGACACGTGGTAAATACCCTCGTTGGAGCCGTCGTTGGCGTTGACAAACAACTCCTTCCAGCCCTCGGCCAAAGTCTCAGAGTCCACGGCAAAACCGTGGTTCTGCGACGTGATGTAGCATCGGCCGGAAATGGTGGACGTGCAGGGGATGTTGTGGCCACGGTTACCGAACTTCAACTTCAAGGTCGACGCTCCCGAGGCCCTGGCCATCAACTGGTGGCCCAAACAAATGCCGAAAACGGGGGTCTTGACGTCCTTCAACACCTTGGCCAATCTCTCCACCGTCTTGTCCATGACCTGGGGGTCTCCGGGACCGTTCGAGATGAACAATCCGTCGTAGTCCTCGGCAGTGAAGTCGTAGTCCCAGGGCACCACTTTCAACTCCACGCCACGCGCAACAAAGCACCGGATCTGGTTGTACTTCATTCCCACGTCCACGGCCACAATGCGGATGGGCTTGCCATTTTTGTCCACCTTAACGTTGCTCTTGGGAGTGTACAACACTGGCTCCTTGGTGGAGACGTGGGCCACCAAGTTCTTGACGTTGGGGTCGTCCCACTGAGGCACATCGAAGAATTTGGCCCAGTTTTCCGCGCCAACTGCGTCGTCGTGCTGGGATCCACTCTTCTGGATGGCCAACCTACCCAAGGTGGAACCCTCGGTTCTCAACTTCTTGGTCAACGCTCTGGTGTCCACACCGTACATGGCAGGAATTCCCTCCTGCTGCAACCACTGGCCCAAAGAAGATTTGGCTAAGTAGTGTGAGTACTCCTCGGTGTAGTGGGCCACGATCAAACCAGCAATGTGGATGCGGTTCGACTCAAAGTACTTGGGCAACTGCTCCACCACATCGTCCTTCAACTCTCTGTCGGGCACACCATAGTTGCCCACAAGCGGGTATGTGATCACCAAAATCTGGCCCTCGTACGAGGGGTCAGTGATGGACTCTGGGTAACCCACCATACCCGTCTGAAAAACCACCTCACCGGCAGCGGAAACAGGGGCACCAAACGAGTAACCCTGCAACGCATCTCCATCCTTCGTCTCCAATGTCATCAAGCGGTCCCCAGTGGACTGCATTGGTGGGGAAATGGGAGCAGACAATCTAGCCATCTTTGATTCTCTTGAACGCAACAAAGTTCGGGGGTCGGAGGTATTGAGCTGGGGGATGCAAGCAATACGAGTCGGTTTCAAGAGAGCTGAGGCGTTAGTCACAAGAACGGGGAACGATGGGATGGATCAAAAAAAATAACCTGCAGTGCAGCGATGCCGGGCTACCCCGTACATGAAGGAAAAACTGGGTGCATGAAAATCACCATCGAAACATCGCGAGGAACTCTACGGGGGTACGTCAAGAGCTTACAGTCCAGAAACTCTCAACAATGCCACCCCCGAGGTTCTGTCGAACGTACCTTAAAAGTCACAGAAGTGGCGATTAATTCGATCAAAGAACAGCAAGGAAGAATGCCTATTGTTGAGAGAGGAGGAGAGAGAGAGAGTCAATGGCGAGGAAGAAGACTCATATATATAGGCTGGGACCAGAAAAAATTTTCAGCCATCGCGCCGGCAGGCCCTCGGAACTCGCTAGTTGCCCAGCAAACACTCACGTGTACGCCCTCGGATCTGCGCGCGTCGGCGCCGACGTAATACAACTTGCGTCAACTGGGCATCGGATCAGATCGGAAGTCGAAGCCCGAATTTTCAATGTCTTGAATTTGGCGGATGTCGTGTGCTAGAATTCCTTCACATTTTGATTTCGACGTTTGCTCTCCCTCCAGCTCAAACATCAGACACTGTTGTGGTAGGCAACGGTCAGGCAGTGTGCAGGACAACGGCGATGTCATCGCTGAGGCGTAAAGGCTTCGCATGTGGGCAAGATGACAACAGCATTCGGGTGGGTCACTTTGTGCACACTGATATGATTCGCTCTCGAGTCTCGAGCAAGCGCCGAACTAGACCTTCAGCTATTTGTATGCAGGTCTGGACATGGCGGCCATTGATTGGGGCCCGTCCAACAATACCGGGAATGCTCAAGTTGCTTGAGAGATTAAGGGGCTCCTCTACTTTCCTGTCTGTTATTGGGTTTGCATAAACTTGTAGATTTTTGTGCACGCACCACGTCCAGAGCAAAGGAAGTGCTCGACTAGTAATGCTACGCCATTCTTTAGAAGCCCACTCAACCCTTGGTAAACTGATTGGGAACCCGCAAGTACCGCTATTCGTTCCGCCATAACGAAAAAAATTATGAGCGTTTGAGAACTGCCCATCTGATTTCTGCACCTCGCACGTCGATACAGTCTTGACGAGGATCCAGACCCCAATTTGCAACCAATAGTTGAGGTTACCGATCATGTCGTTGGCGCCACAGAATCTCGGACATTGCGGCTGAGAAAAATCACATTCGTTTGGTTCCAAACAAGGTATGTCGGAAATCCAGACAATAGTTGCCAATGTGCACGCTTTGCATACGGCTTTGGCTGATTCTTATAATAGCGACGGAAAAATTGGAGGCCAAATCGGGCAACGGGCCCTCAAACGCACGTCACTTCGGCTCAGACGTCAACATCTCCGAGAAATTGGAACTTCTTGATGTATTGGCGTCTCCTTATGATTGTACTTGGTCAGTGATTGGCAAGAACCCGACGCCACGAAACATTTTATGCACTGCCATTCACATCAAGCCTCTCCAATTGACTTTTACCAAGCCCCTGAACTGCTTTTGACATGAATTATCCGCGGATCTCGGAACAATAGATGACGTTATCTAATATATCACAGTGGGATTTAACCTTAATTCCGAACACGAAAGGTCCACTCAGGGCAACCGATAACGGAGAGAAGCTTATCAATCTCATTTTTCTTGGCATGAACCAGAATGAACTGTTCAGAGGTTATGAAACGGCTGGTGCGCAATTTGCACACCGACGACAGGTGGAAAACAACACCCTAGAAATCTATTAGCCGCTTAAAGCTACTTTGTAAGTTGGCCAATAATGCTTATCGCAGGAAAAACAATTTAGACTATTGCTGAGGCGCAATAGAGCTTTGCGCTCATTGCCTATACCCGTGGTGGATTAGCCGAGCACCAGCAGGTGTGGCCCGTCCACAAAGACTATATAATTCGCAAGAGAATGTGCAATCAATAAGACGTAAGCATGAGCAAGTATGGCTCTTCTCAGAACACGTCGAGCCTGAGCCTGGTGTTTGATCTTGAAGAGGCAAATTTGCAACTGTTTGCTATCCGACCAACGGTGGGCCACGCGGAAAATGTCCCACTCTCTGGTATCGCTGATGAAGCAATTTCTCGCCACCTTTCAAAGTCTAAGTCTAGGGCTTCAACAATCCAGGGCAACCTTGAGGAGGAGTTTGCTATTCAATCCAATGATCATAAATTGGAATACTCTGTTGGGGAGAATGTAAAGCAAGCTTCTTCGGATTCAAGTATTTCCGAAGACGAGAAGTACTCTCGCTATCTGGAACGGCAAAAGAGAATCTTTGTTGCAATTGCCGCTCTGTCTTGCTTTTTGTCCCCCATGTCTGGATTGGCTTTCTTGCCAGCAGTGCCAGAAATTGCCCAGAGATTTAACACGTCTGGAGAAATTATCAACGTATCAGCCGCAATCTACTGCGTATTCATGGCGCTTCTGCCTTGTATTTTCTCTCCTCTCTCCGACATTTATGGGAGGAGAGTCACGTTCTTGGGTTGCATTGTGGCCTACTGTGTCTGCACTGTGCTTGTCGCTGTGTCGGTCAACCTAGTGATGTTTTTTGTTTTCCGTGCTCTCACTGCACTCTTTGCAACAGCTTTCTTTAGTGTTGGTGCCCATATAGTCGGGGACATCTGCAAACCCCAAGAGAGGGGGAAGAGCATGTCTTGGATTCTCAGTGGTACCCAATTGGGGACGGCCATTGGGGGAGTTATTGGCGGAATAATCATTACTTATACATCGTGGAGGGTCATTTTCTGGTTTTTGGCTGGAGTTGGCTTTGTCATATTTGTTCCTGGGATGTTCTTGCTTCCCGAGACTATGATAATGACCAAGCACCTGATCCTCTTGGAGGAGGCCCGCAAATCCGAGCCGGGAAAGAAATTTGTTTTTGTATGGTTCAATCCCTTCCGTGTCATTCTTGCGTTGCGGTTCCCCACCTTATTCATTGACGGATTTGTGGTGATGGGGTTGCTCTACAACATGTACAGTTTGCTCACGCCAATCAGATACGTGATGAACCCGAGGTTTCATCTCACACAGCCCTTGTACAGTGGACTATTTTACCTTGCTCCTGGATTAGGCTACTTCGTTGGAACGTTTTTTGGAGGCCGTTGGGCCGATCATGTAGTCAAAAAGTGGATAGAGAAGCGTGGCAGAAGACTGCCAGAGGACAGACTCCGCCAAGTTGTCGTTCCTTTGACTATTGTGTACCCAGTTGCTATTCTCATTTATGGCTGGTCCATTGAGAAAGAAGTCGGCGGCATTGCTGTGCCCGTGATTTTCATGTTTCTCAGTGGAGTTTCGCAGACGTCAATTTTCCCTGCGGTGAACACATACTGTCTTGAGTCCATGCCTGAATTACACGGAGATGGTATTGCAAGCTCTTATTTTTCTCGATTTCTAGCGGCGGCTGTGGGTTCGGCGACTTGTTTGAGAAGTATTCAGCACATTGGCGTGGGTTGGTCTTGCACCATTAGTGCGCTTATTTTATGGGGCTGTCTGGCATTAAATTTTGTGTTGATATTTTGGGGTGAAAACATGAGATTGGAGTCCTTGGTGAAGGGAAACCTTCGCTCAAGAGAGGACGTCGATGCAATCTACCGCCTCAAGAAGCACGAACCCAATTATTGGTAGATTTACGATCTGCGAAAATTTTGAAAGCTTGGCCGCTCGCGTAAATAATCACTTTCGTAGATTAATTTTTAAGATATGCTGCGTTGGAAGTTTCGTATAAAATTAGCCGTCAACCATTGGCCAGGCCTTGAATGGACTCCATCGAAGCCATCCACACCCAGACCTCCGGCTCGTAAGCTTCGGGTGCGTGGACATGACGGGTCTATCTGCAGGCAATCTAATACTAGCCTCATCTTTGAACAAAAGCATCAGTGAAATTGACTCACCAGGTTCCCGTTAGCTGGTTGGCCGGAACGAACGATTCTGACTCGGAACAAGTCTCCGCCTTGGACCCTTCTGCATTGGAGACCAATCCTTAGTTTTCTCGGGAACGGCAGAGTGCATTTTTCCACTTCGGCTCAGCCATGGCACCTCGAATATCCTCTTTCTTTCGGAGGAACGAACATGAGTCTTTCGGGTATATTGCCCGGACGTTCATCCACAATATTTCCCTGGCTATATATCCCTACGTGAAAGTGGTGGTGCCCAATTTTCGCACAGCCCACTATGTCTACATCATCTCCATGTCTTTTTTGGTGTCAGTGATTGTCTTCCCCATAACAAACTTCTCCTATATCGACATGTTGTTCTTACTGAGCGGTGCGTGCACCCAGGCGGGGTTGAATACGGTTAATGTCAACGACCTCCGACTTCTGCAGCAGATTGTCATCTACGTCGCGACCACATTGACCACACCCATATTCATCCACAGCTCGTTGCTTTTCATCAGACTCTACTGGTTTGAACGGCACTTTGACAACATCAAGGAGAGTTCCAAATTGAACTTTAAGATGCGTAGAAGTGCCACCTTGGCGGGAAGAACAAGGTCCATCGACTCTACTCGGGTGAACACCTTCACAAATCAGGCTCTCGGACTACGAAAAGATCAGAACAACGATTTTGTCGAGCAGATCCCGATGGAAAAAATCGAGGAGTCGTCGCCTGCATCTCTGGCCACCGACCCCAAACTGGCTCTGGTGGACCATGAAAACCGTTCGTTACACTATAGTGAGCCAAGCGACGTGGAGAATGTGTCTCCACGGAACTCGATGGAGCAGAAAATTGTATTGAGTCCCAATGCCATCAAGTTCGGTGACCTTCCTCATCCTCACCCGCCGAGAAAGGAAATCGAGCCCTCAGACATGTACAAGTCTATTGCGATGCTACAAAAGAACAGACGTGACAGCGGGCTTGACGACGATGTTTTGGTCATCAAGTCGCCCAACGAGATCGAGAAGGGCGGCAATATGCCCATCTTCACTAGAAAGCAACTGTTGTCGTTCTCGTCGCCTCGCAGACTGAGATGGAAAGACAACATCAGAACAAAAAAGCGGAAGTGGACCAGCCTCAAAAAGTCTATTTCTAATAGTCCGTCCATGAGAGTCCACAGGCGCCGCTCGTCAGTGCAAACCACTAGTGAAAACGAGTCCATCGACAGCGAGAACGAACCAAAACATAGAGCTCTGAAAGGGGCAGAATCGTCGGACGTCGAGCATGCGGATAATGAGGATGACGGTGACGGGTCGGAAAATGCCATTGAGGACGACGACGAAATCGAGGACGAGGAGGCGAGCATACGCTCGTTATATTCTGACGAACCGGATGCAAATGATGACCTCACTGACCAAGATATGACAGACGACCAGCGAACGGACAATGTGAGCACAACGCGAAAGACGATGTTCGAAGACACCCCAGTGCCTGATAGAAATCGGGTCAGAAAAGCCAGAGGCCGGAAGGGGCTCAAGAAATGGCGAACCTCAAACGTCTCGCGTTTCATATCAGGAAACTCTGAAAATGACCCTCTGCAAGATGACGACGACGACGAAGAGGAGTACTTCAGTGCCGCTGAACCATCTTTGACTCGGGTGATGAGTACAAATTACTTGTCTTGGGTCCCCACTATCGGAAGAAACTCGACGTTCTATCACTTAAATGACGAACAGAAAGAAGAACTCGGCGGTGTCGAATACCGGGCCATCAAGCTCTTGATTAAGATCTTGGTCGTCTACTACGTTGGATTCCATATCGTTGCGTTCAGCTTGTTTGTCGGTTTCATTAATGTTGCTGAAGGGTACGGCAAGCAAATGAGAGCAGAGGGCTTTTCGCCAAACTGGTGGGGCTTTTTCACAGCACAATCGGTGTTCAACGATTTGGGCTTCACTCTCACGCCCAACTCCATGATGTCGTTCAGCCGATCGATTTACATCATGCTTTTCTCTTCGTTCTTTATCGTGATTGGGAACACTGGCTTTCCGGTCTTTTTGCGATTCATCATCTGGATAATGTTCAAGTTCGCTAAACCCTTGTCATTGTACAAGGAATCGCTTGGATTTTTGCTCGATCACCCGCGGCGTTGTTTCACCTTGTTATTCCCCTCGATTCCAACGTGGTGGCTTTTCTTCATCTTGGTCGTGCTCAATGCTACCGACTTGATTCTCTTCATCATTTTGGACTTGAACAACGATTATTTGGAGGACATGCCCGTCGGAATCCGTGTCATGGATGGGTTGTTCCAGGCTTTCAGCACAAGAACTGCAGGGTTTAGTGTGGTTGACTTATCGCAGCTCCACCCTGCTGTCCAGGTGAGTTACATGATCATGATGTATATCTCGGTTTTGCCGTTGGCTATTTCCATCAGAAGAACCAACGTGTATGAGGAGCAATCTTTGGGTATTTATTTGAAAGGAGATGCCGAAGAGAAGGAGGACACGCCTCAAAACTTCGTTGGCACACATTTGAGAAACCAGTTGTCGTTCGACTTGTGGTTCATCTTCTTGGGATTGTTCATTATCTGCATAGCCGAGGGAGGCAAGCTTGACCAAGAAAACTACCGCTTCACGATTTTCACCTGTCTCTTCGAGATCATCAGCGCATACGGCACTGTCGGTCTTTCCCTCGGTTACCCCGATACCGACCAGTCATTCTCATATAAGTTCACTACGATATCGAAATTGGTGATCATTGCCATGATGATCAGAGGCCGGCACAGAGGCTTGCCTTACACTTTGGACAGAGCTATTATGTTGCCGGACGCTGATATGGAGCGCAGAGATGAGGTGCAAGAACATCATGCACTTCAACGGGCCCAGAGTTTGGAGGCTGCGCCGACGAGGTCTACTATGAATGATGCTGGTAGTGGCATCACTGCTCGGTTGAGTGGCTTGACCAGGACGATAACGAGAAGAGCGGGTGCTTACCGAAGAAACTCGTTATTTCCCACGCCGACTCGGTTACCCACCGACTTGAATGAGTTGCGCACATTTCCGCTGGGAAGTGTACATCGCAAGCCTGTCCGTAGTCTGATTGGATAGTTGACCATTCTGAAAGAATTGCATCACTCACTATTCGTGATAGTTGGTCTGTTTTGGACCATCATAAGTAGGTTGGAGGTCATATTGGAAATTACTTATACTATTTAGGCAATAATGCATAATGGAGTTTGTTATCGAAAACAAGTTTCCCAAATCCGATCGTCCAAAATTTTTGGGAATTTTACCTCTGCACCTGTGATAATAAGTTTTACTCGTCCGGGACTGTTATGGAAAGAAGTGCGAAAGCAAGTAAAGGCGATATTCTCTTTTGAAGCAAACAGAACACCAATTGCCAAGAAGATATGAAGGCGGCCAGCTTGAAGAAAAAAAATTCAGACCAGAGAATTTGTTTTGGCCCCATGTTTCTTCCAGCCTCTGACCTCCATCGCACTGTGTGCACTCCGCAGACTTAATCGAAAAATTGCGATGCCTCACAACTACCATCATGATCAGAAGGCAAGCCAGAGAGAGAAGAGAGTACTTGTACAAAAAAGCACTTGAGTTGCAGGAGTCCGCACAGCTAGAAAAGCGCCAGAAGTTGAAGGCTGCGCTCGCCTCCGGCAAACCGCTCTCTAAGGAATTGAGCGAGGATGTCGAGCTCCACAAAAACTTCAGATACGATGAGAGTGAACAGGCAGAAATCGACGACGAGTACCTGGCGATGAGCGGAGTGAGTGACCCCCGTATCATCGTGACAACGTCGCGCAACCCGTCGGTCAAGTTGCTACAGTTTTCCAAGGAAATCAAGTTGATGTTCCCCAACTCGATCAAGTTGAACCGAGGCAGCTACATTGTTCCGGAGCTCGTCAAGTCGTGCGCACGAGCCAACATCAACGACATGATCATTTTGCATGAGCACCGAGGCGTGCCAACTTCGCTCACCATTTCGCATTTCCCTCACGGTCCCACGGCCATTTTCACGTTGCACAACGTCAAGTTGCGCCACGACTTGCCCAACATCGGCAACATCTCGGAGGTGTACCCCCACCTCATATTCGAGAATTTCTCCACGCGGTTGGGGAAGCGAGTTGAGACCATCTTGAAGCACTTGTTTCCACCTGGGGCCAAGAAGGACAGCTCGCGGGTGATCACGTTCATCAACAACGACGACTTCATCAGCGTGAGGCACCATGTTTTCGTGAAGACGCGGGACGGCGTGGAGTTGAGTGAGGTTGGCCCTCGGTTTGAAATGAAGCTTTATGAGTTGCGCTTGGGGTTGGTGGACAACAAGGACGCCGACGTGGAGTGGAAGACGCGGCGGTTTGTGCGCACGGCGAACCGCAAGAACTACTTGGCGGAATAGGCTCAGAGGCACAGGGAGTAGAGGCACAAGGAGTAGCGAATACAGGACACACTGGACAGTCTTTAAGACAACTAGAGTACACGTAACCGCGCCGCAGCGCAAACCAGAAATAAATGCTCAGTGTCCGCTGATCTCGGTGGTGCACTGCCTAATACAGTCCCCTACCGATGTTGACACCAAGCTCTCGGAGTCCACGTGCGAGTGCGTGGACAGCATCGACTTACGCTTGCTGAGCAGCAGGTTCAGCGTCGCGGGGTAGTACACCTCCTGGTCCTCGGAGTCGGACGACTCCGGGCTGATGAGGAATTTGTTCAAGTTGCGGGTCTCGGTCTCGCCCAAGCGCGAGGGACTGCGCTGCGGCCCCGTCGACGCACGCTCGCGAAACTGCTTGGACAACTGCGACTGCAGGTGTGCCAGCGCAAGCAGGCCCAGGGTCACTTTTCGTGACAACTTGTTGAAGTGGAGTGGCGCCGACGCCGAGGTGGCGGAGTGCGCGGACGCCACGCTCATCTTGCGCCCGACGGTGGGCACCACGCCGTGGCTATACAGGTGCATGACCGAGGGTCTGCGGGCGTACTCGTCGGAGTTGATCATGTCGGCGTAGGAGTAGAACGACACCAGCGAGCGCAGGCTGGCCAACTTGGGGGGCAGCACGGGCAGCTGTGGCTGGTGCAACGACAGCGCCGAGGCGTGGCCGGGCAGGTGCAACTGGCTCATCAGGTACACGCTGTTCTTGCGCAGGGGGGTGTAGGGCCTGCCCAACGCCATGTTCAAGCCAATCACCAGCGAGTTGCGCCGCGACAGGTACACCATCTCGACATCGTCCAAGTTTGTGTCCTTGTCGCTCAAGATCTGCGCGGAGGCGTCCAAGGCGGGGGGAATGAAGTCCTCCTGCTTCACCTCGGAGCAGTCCTGGACAGACCGCTCAAAGATGTTGGAGTCCGGCTTAGTCAGCAACGAGTCGGTTTCCAACACCGGCAGGCACACCGGGGAGGAGAGCTGGGAGTTGCGGGTGGTGGGCGAAAGGCCCTTTTTGGCCAGGCCGGGCGACGTCAGAATGGGCGGCGGCGGCGCGGGCTTGGCGGCTACGGACAGGCCAAACGAAAACAACGACATTCTTTTCTTGCCGCTGGCGGGCTCTTCAGACAGGTGGAAGATGGTCATAACACAAGATTGCCGATGAGCACTGAGAGCAACACCAGGAATCACCAACGAGGATCACAGAGGATCGGAACACAGCGAATAGAACCGGAACAAACCAGAGGGACCGGACGAACAAAGCGACCGGAAATACAGAGCCGGATAAACCAGAGAGACTGGGGCAACCACAACCAAAGACCAGGAGAGAACCGGCTCGGTCAATACTAGAGACACGGCGGAAGTCAGGTGACCACACAACAGCAACACAGACAACAAAGGAAAACAGGCGTTTTCAAGAGGGCACAGACCTGAGAAAGAAGCGGGTGCTATCAGGAAAGTGGATAACAGAGGTGGGAATGGCCGCTTACCTAAGCAGAAATCCCGAGATAACAATGATGATTCCAGCGCGGTGCGGGCTCCTCGGAAAATACGACTGCAGGCGCCATGCATGTCGCGCCAGGGCTGCGACACGGAAATCGGCGGGGTGTTGCTCATAAGGCGCGGGAGAGGGAAACAAAAAAAAGTAACTTCATTTTCGAGTTTACGTAGGGCTCCCGAGCGCGTCCATATGATTTTTTTCTGCGCAATCGCACTTTTGCTTCGAATATCGGAGGGCTCTGACCACCACCCCAAGCCTGGTGTACGGGTGTGAACTCCGCCAACCGGCCCGCTATGGCCCCAATGTCGCGCGGCGTGCGCCCTCCTGCACAGGGCCGGAGAAGTACAGGGCGTTTGGTCATAGCGCAGCATCTCCACATCCCAGACCGACTAATTTGCCCGCAACATGCCGAGTTCCGACCCCGGATGTTTGCCATTGACCCCGGATGCGGAGCGGCCAGCACTCCGTGTCACGTGCGCGTGACGTATTTTGCGTGCCTGACCAATCTTGGCTGTCGGAAAAATCAGCCCAACTGCGGTCACACCGCAACTGTTTCAGCCCCTTTTTGTGCGACCGCGAAATGACCCCGCGCACGTGACCTACTTTGGGTCGTCACGTGTTGCATCACGTGAGAAAAAACGCGTGACTCCGCACGTGACTCCTAACGGTAACCTCGTCCCGTGGTTGATCCACCATCGCCAATGGGTGAACCCGACGGGCGGACGCGTTCCTACACCATTGACAGCTTTAACATAAGCTCGGTCGAGTCGCGACGGTCGGCACCCAAAGAAGAAGACACTCCTTCCAACTTGGAGTCCGCGACATGGGTGTTCAGTGACATTCTCCAGAGCCTCTCGGTCCGAGACAAGGACGACATTGCGCTCATGGTGTCCAAAAGCAACCAGCTAGTGTCGCTTTTGCAGGCCAATCCGACGTTAAAACACGAGATTGTCATTGCCAACGTCATCAGTAGGATCCAGTTCATGCTCCATCACCCAGCATCGCAGTTGCGGTGTGCAGCATACCGAATTCTCCGCCATTCCACAGGTGACCACGAGGCATTGCAGTACTTGGTGCAGCAGAAGCTTCTCATCAACATCATCGTCACATTTTCGACGCTGACGCCGCTCTTGGAAAAGGAAGAGGCCCTCAAGATGGTGCGCCATTTCATAGACATTCCCGACGGCACCAACTACCTCTCCGTTGGAGTGATCAAGGCGTTGGTGGCCTTGGTAGAGCACGAGAACGAAGAGCCCTCGGACATTGCCGAAGGTTCCCTAGAGCTCCACGTTCTGCCGATTTTTACTCGGCTATGCATCGAGACCATCTGCGAGTTAGCGGTCTGCAAACCTGACATTGTATTTCACGGCGGCGGCCTACGAGTTTTGATTTACTTGATCATCAATGCCTCGTCGGATATCGCGGCCGCTTGCATAATTGCCGTGTTGACTCTCTTGGACAACCCCGACGCGAGACTTTTCTTGCGGAATGGTTTCGACTTGGACTCGTTGATCTCTGTTTATTCTATGTTCGAGGACAACGACGAGGGCAAGACGCCGTTCACCAAAAAGTACTACAACCGGGCCCTGAAGATCTCCTTCATTCTCTCCATCTTCCTCAAGTCTTGGACCGGCCTCATCTGCTTTTCCCACAACAAGTTCAATGCGCTCAAGGTGCTCCTCTCCAACCTCCGCAAGAAAAACAACAGGCTCCGAAGCATCATTCTCGACTTGCTTCTCGACATCTTGCGAATCCAGGCTTTGCCGTGGTTGGAAAACTCCTCTGTGGGCGAAGTCATGACCAAGTACATGCGCCTAATAACGGGAAACCCAGACCACAAGATGCAATACAGCTACAAGACGATGGATCCGCAGAGTTTTGAGTGCTCGATCGTCTCGCACTACCAGGGACTATTGTCAAAAGTGTTGTTCAACTGTGATGTGGTGCCAATGCTCTTCCACATAATAGACGACAACCGAGATGAGGACACGACGTTGAAGGCGACGTACCTTTTGACCAACATAGTCAACTTGTCCGCCAACCTTCTACCCCGTGACTTCTACAACGACCACATCCGAGGGGCGTTCATTCGACCATTGTCATTGAGTTCAATAACCAAAATTGAACTTGCCACCAGATTGCAGGAATCCAGCGGAACCATCACCAACTGCCACGAAATCCGAGATATCGTCAAGGACATCACAGTTGATTCGCGCCTCTACGTTGACGACGCGACCTTTAAATCGATGGTCACCAATTCGAAGGTGCTCACCGTCAAGGAGTTTGACGAGTGGAACTGGAGCTTCATCTCGCAACTCTTCATGGGATGCTTAAGAATTCCCAAGCGATTTGCAGAACTTCAAGAAAAGTACCCCAAGTTTCTCAAGACGATTTTGTCTTTTTACCGGCCGTTCAAGTACCGGTTCAGCAATCTTCCGCTTCATCCATCATCGCGGTTTCCCAAATTGAAGAATCCAAAGAAGATCATCAAAATCGGATGTCAAATCTTCGAGTCTCTTCTCAGCTTTGAAGAAGGCTACAAGTACCTTGCCAACAATAAGATCATGCCCCAGATAGCGGAAGTCTTTGCACAAGTGGATCCCTTCAGCGGTATCCTGTCAAAAGATCCGATCCTTTCCAGAAGGAGGTTGGAAAATTCTCTCAGTATTGGATACGTCCGATTCTTCGGGGTTTTATCGGGGTCTCTTAATGGTATTCAGGTGTTAGAGCAGTGGCAGCTTATCCAGATATCCAACAATATCATCGAGGGCAGTGGATTCAGTGAAGAGAACAACCAATTGATTTTCAATTTGCTTCACAACTTGGATTATACGTTCGATCCACAGTTCACCCTTCTCTTGTCACGCGCTTTAAATGTGTCCAATTGGAAGGTGAAGGTTTTTATCTTGGAGACCATATTCCCTAACCTCTTGAAGAATGACGAAACAGAGACACTCTGCATCGAGAATCTAGTCTCCTTACTTTATGATGAAATTGATGTCGTGGTGGAGATGGCAGTTGAGATGCTATACAATTACTATATCGTGAGTGATCATTTTGACAGACTCGACTTGCTTATTGGTTTCAGACCCTCTATTCAAGTACTTTCTGAGAGTCCCAACGGTAGGGAATTGCTTTTGAACTTTTGCAAGACTCCCGATGGTTTCCGCTTCCTTCACAAGAATGGGTTCATTGAATCAAGTTTCAACGACAGCATCAAGAGACTTCAAGGTTTTGAGTATCTCAATGCGGTTGAGAAATCACTTCGCGGACACTTCTACCCGTACTACAACAAACAGGAGGAGAGTGGCTCACTTTACAAAAACAACTTGCACCACTTCTTTAACTATTTGTTATCGACGGAAGAAGGCTTCAACTTCTTCAACAGCAGACGATATTATGTTGACGACGCCATCCTGAAGATTCGACTGATATGCAAGAAGCTCAATTTGATCGAGGATGTGGAGTTCGAATTCAAGCATCAACCTGTTTTGGACATGGATGATGACTTGGATGGCGAGTTCTTCGATGATCAAGCCTTGGACGAAGCTCTAAGCAATGAACTTAGAGCGCAGGCGTTTGGAAAAAGAGGTGAGGTGATTTCCTCAAAAGAGGGGAGTGCCAACTCTGCTCACCCTTCGATGGATTCGCCAATTTCCGCAGCCTCTACTGGCCTTCCCAAATTTCAAAGTATGGACGAAGAGGAGGAATTTCATTTAATGAAACTCAAACAGTACCTTTGGGTCATTGGTGAGATTGCATCAGCCAATTATGGTATTCAAATTCTTGACCCGGTCTACAGCTCAAATTTGAAAAGCGACCATGTCATGGAGACACTTTACCAGCTTTTCCTGAAGTCAGCCAATTGGCAGCTTCGTGGGTTGGCCTTTTATCAGCTCGGCAAGATGGCCAATACTCTTGAAGGTGTTGAAATGTTGGATGATTTACAATGGATCTCTGTCGACTATGTCAACAGTTCTCAGCATCTCTCCCTCGCCTATCCGCGAGCAATGCAAGAAGAGGATTTCTTCAATGTTGAGATTTTAAATCCCTACAAGGATGCCAGTTACTACGCACTTTTTGGGCTTGACGAGGCAATCGCGGTCAACGGCGAAATTGACTTGGAAGACGAGATTGTTATTGAGAATTATGAAGAGGTTGATGCCAAGGTGTTGGCGCTCATCAACTACTTGAGCTCGGTGTTGAGTAGGATCGAGCGCAAGGCGAAGAAGGAACTCCAGCGAATCAAGGCGGAGCAGCCGCAGGTGTTTGGAAACCCCACTTTATTCCTCAAGACGATCAGGTTGATCGACAAGGGCAAGTTCAGCTACCGGACAAGAGTATTCATTTTCCGTCTATTCTACACCAACAGGATCTTGGAAATTCTTACCAGAAGAGACCGCAAGAATTCAATGCGCAAATAGAATGCGCACTAGTCTTTTCCGGGCACCTTTTTCCGCCGCTTGGTGTTCAACGAGGGGGAGAGGATGTACTCGCGGACACCCTTCCCTCTGATCTCCACCGGCTTGAACTTGGAGATCACCAAGTGTGCATAGTTTCTCCGGGTCCACATTTCCGTGTCCTGGGGATTGATTTCCACGGTATCTAGCTCGTCGTTGACGATGTCGGGGATGGACTCATTGACAGTAAGGTCCACGTTGTAAGAGTCTTTGACCTTGATGGTGGCCGGGTCTTCTCCGCGGGCGACTCTGAGCGCAGGCTCAAGGATTTTCTGGAGCTCTGGTTTCGTCGACATGATATCCACAAGTCTTTGCTGGTCAAACTGCGTGGGTATGTCGTCGTTGACGTCCAGGCCCTCCAACTCACATAGAAGATCGAGAAGTGCATCGTTTCGACGCTTGTAGAAGTACATCGTCTGACGCTGTGTCTTCTCGGTCACAAAAAGCTTTTGCGACACCGAGTATGCTCTGTTGAACTGGGCCTGTAAGTTGTCGTAGATCTTGCTGTAGTCGACCTCGGGTTCTTCATTTGATGCCCTCTCCTGGGAGTTGGCCTGTTTTGCGCCGCTGGTTCCGCGCAGTGGATGTAAACTTCCGTTTCCGTTTTCGGTTGCCATGGATACGAGCAGCTCAGCTGTACTCATTGATGAGGGAGTCTCCATAGTGGTTTAATGAAAAGCTCCGACCTGAAGCGTGGTGCACGGGTGTCTGGGGAATGCAACGAGGAGTAGCAGCATAACAGACAGACAATGCGCCAAAAATATATTTTAGTAATAGGGGATTGAGAGAAGGCAGGCTGAGTACTTTGAGAGTTTATTCACTTCGTCGATATCACCAATTGGTCAGGAGGTGAGGAGAGGAGGTAGGAATCACCGCACTGTCTAAGCAAGTTAAAGCGAACAAAAGCGAACAAACTAAAATAAGTGGGATCAAGTTTCAGCAGATCAAATTTCAACGTTGCATTTTTTTCTCAAATCTTTGTATTTTCGCTCACTCTCTTGTTCAACTTCCTGGTGTTCCTGCACCACCACACGCGTCTTGGATACCTCTTCCACCAGAAAACCAAACACCATGTCGATAGTGTCCTTACTAGGAATCGAGGTGTTGAATAATCCCGCCAGATTCGCCGATCCCTATGAGTTTGAGATCACCTTCGAGTGCTTGGAGCCGTTGAAGGAGGACTTGGAGTGGAAGTTGACCTACGTCGGCAGTTCTCGGTCGCTAGATCACGACCAGGAGTTGGACTCGATTTTGGTGGGGCCTGTGCCCGTGGGAATCAACAAGTTCTTGTTCCAGGCCGACCCGCCATCGCCCGAGTTGATTCCCGCCAGTGAGTTGGTCAGTGTCACTGTGATCCTATTGAGTTGTTCGTACGCTGGACGCGAGTTCGTCAGAGTGGGCTACTATGTCAACAACGAGTACGACTCGGAAGAGTTGCGGGAAAACCCACCGGCAAAAGTGCAGGTGGAGCACGTTGTGCGGAACATATTGGCGGAGAAGCCGCGTGTGACCAGGTTCAACATTGTGTGGGACAACGAAGACGCCAACGCCGACGAGTATCCTCCCGACGAACAGGTGGATGAAGAGGAGGAGGAGGAAGGCGAGGAGGAGGAAGAGGAGGAGGGCGAGCTCGACGAAGAGGAGGACG
This sequence comes from Sungouiella xylosa, assembly GCA_023158955.1. Lineage (NCBI taxonomy): Eukaryota > Fungi > Ascomycota > Pichiomycetes > Serinales > Metschnikowiaceae > Sungouiella > Sungouiella xylosa. Next base: position 1,637,657 of record JAHWDG010000001.1, on the reverse strand, counting down.
AGGAGTTGAACGAGGAGGTGGATATTGAGGAGGAGGAGAACATCGACATCGACGACGACGCCAAGCCCGACGACGCCGGCAGCGGCGCGGCCACGCCCAAGGACAAGGCGCTGAGTTAGTCTGTATAGTATGCACATAATAGATGGTCCGTATGGAGTCACAACGCGTCAATGAGACCGTTGATCACCTGGCTGAGCGCGTCCACAACCTGCTTGTCGAACGCCGACGCGTCGAGCCGCGCGGCCCACTTGTCGGGGTGCCAGCGGAGGCGTTCCTTCTTGAGAAATGCGAGGCGGTCACCGCCCGCCACGCGGTCGTAGAACGCCGCCACCGACACCTTGTCGTTGATGCACGCCAACATCTCGCCGGGCGACAACTCGCGCTCAAAGTGCTGGAGCAACGGGAGTTTGTCCTCGGCGCAGTAGCGGGCGAGCAAGTCGTCCTCGTTCTCAGTCGGAGCTGCGAGGTACGGGTCGTCAATGCGCCGGTCGCCGGGGTGCGTGTCTTCTGCGGTGTTGTCGATCTCGCCCACGATCTCGTAGTCGAGGCCCGCGTTGTATGCATTGACGAGCCGCTGTGCGCCAACCTGCGCCTGAGGCGTCAAGTAAGTGTGGGCGTACTTCGGCTTAACGAAGGAAAAGTCGTCGACGCCCGGCGACGGCGCACGGGAGTTTGCCGGCGTGGACTGGCTGATGGGCGTGGACTGGATGCGCGAGTTCGAGAAGCCCAGCTGCGGCGTCCCTCCGTCGTCGGAGTCGGCGTGTGCGTCGGCGAGCTTGTCAAGGAGCGGCACCTCGCTAGCGGGGAGTTTTCGCGAGCCACCCAAGTTGAGAAGCGGCGCGCGACGAGCCAGGTGGGAAGGGGTGAGCTCGGGGCTGGCCTGCTTGAATCGGAGCCGTTTTCGCGGTTGAACGGGGCACGGCGTGGAGTCGGACGCGGAGAAGCTGAGTTTCAGCAACTCGCACGTGCTCATGATTCCCGACATGTCCTTGTGGGGAATGGTGTGGTTTGGGGTGATTTCCATGTCCAGGCCGGCGTCGAGGCGGCGTTTTCGCGAGACAAACTGCGGCGCTTCGTCGCTGGAGTCGCTGTGGATGGTTCTGTCGCCTGCGGCGTAGTCGTCGCTGTCGGCGCTGCAGTCTGCGTCGTGGTAGGCGTCGAAGGAGGAGTCAATTGGCCCATCCGAGTGGCCAGTGTCGGGGTGGCCAATGTCTGACGAGAGTCCAACGTCAAACGAATGCCCAATGTCCGAGGAGTGTCCAATTGAGGTAATGGGGCCAATTGAGTGAATTTCGGACAGATCGAGGTCGTTGAGCACTATGCCATCAAGAGCCTCTTTCTCCATGCCCCGACCCATTTCTCCAGACCCGCTGAAGTTCTGCGCACTTGGCACTGTATTGAGCGACTGCGTGCTTCGTAGTTTGCCTTGCTCACTCTTTTCGCCCTCTCTTTCGCCGTCTTTTTCCGGATCACTCCGCTTTTCGCACGGTGTGCTGTTGAGAAATGGCATTCCAGCTCCAGTGTCTATAAGGACCCGGCCATCCAGTGGCCCCTTTCCTTGGTCTATTTTCCCATGATCTATGGCCTGATGAGTGTCTGGCGCGTGCAAAGCGAGATCATTCATATATTGCGTGTTCCCCAGGGCACTTTGATTCCCCAGAGCAAATTGAGTCCCCACATTCCGACTCTCCCCACTTTGGCTTCCCACATCCTGGTTCCCTAAACCACTTTGGCCGCCCAAGTTCTCGATCAAAGCGCCCAGCGCTTCCTCCCTCAAATGAAGCCGATCTAGTCGGCGCATGGGCGAAACAAAAAGAGCTGATTTCGAGACTCGGAGCGGGGTCGAGGCGCCGGCGAGGAAATCAAAGTCCGGCGGCTCTGCGGGCGACGCGGGGTCGCGTTTGTACCACGGCGGCGAGGACGCAAGCGGCGGCGACAGAGGGCCCATGTTGTTGTTGTGGTGGGAGGCACGGGTGCGAAGGAGGGTGTAGGCGCGGGTGCAGGCCGCCGTTACAATGGAGAATAAGCAAGCGTAACAAGAAGAGAAAGAGGAGCGAGAAAAAAAGAGAGGAAACATGGGATGGATGGTTTTTGTTTAGAACAGGTTTTTCGAATTTTACGACATCGCATTTTCACCTCGGCGGATTGGCCCTTTTTAGTGGCCCGTCGACGCCTCTGCATAGGCCGAGATCTTGATCGCGATGAGGTGACAATGCTCAGCAATGACGTATTGTTGCCCAGCAACGACCAGCGCGCGCGGCAGATTGTGTTAAGCAACCATTCATTTAAGCAACGCCATTATAAACCCAACACTCGCGTGCGGAGAAGATAAGAAGATTCGCGCAGCAACTAAGCGAAAAAAGAAGCGAGCGAGCGCAGCCAGTGAGCGAGCCCCACCAAAAAACACACCAATAAAACAGAAAAAACCCAAAAAGCCGCCAGGGCCCCCCAGCGTCTCGCGTCACTCTCCGCTCGCCACCCGCGCCACCCTTGTTTCCTTGTTTCTTTTGTCTCGGTGTGCACGGCCCACGTTTATCGCTGCGCCCTCGAATCATCCTGCACCACCTTATCGCATAAATTCCACACCTCCAACCAGTCGCTGCTCATGTACTCGCTACTATCCGAGTCGCTCGTGCGCATCTCCGCCGCCGAGCCCGAGTTGTCCTTCGGCGCCATCTCCTTCCTCACCCTCGAGGCGGTGTTGGAGGTGGTGATCATCTGCTTTGCCGGCTTCACCGCCGCCAAAACGGGCCTCCTTCTGTCCCTGGGGCAGAAGGTCATTTCCCAGCTCAACGTGGACGTATTCACGCCGTGCCTTGTGTTCACCAAGCTCGCGCCGCTGCTTCTGTTGAACAAAATGGCCGACATCATCGTCATTCCCATCTTCTATGCGGTGTCCACCGTCACCTCGCTCGCGTGTGCCCGCGCCACTGCCGCGTTCATGGCCTTGACCGACGCAGAGTCCGACTACGTCACCGCCATGGCCGTGTTCGGCAACTCAAACTCCTTGCCGGTGTCCTTGACTATGGCCTTGGCCTACACCTTGCCGGACTTGCTCTGGGACCAGGTGCCCGACGACAACGCCGACAAGGTGGCGTCGCGTGGCATCTTGTACTTGTTGATTTTCCAGCAGCTCGGCCAGATCTTGCGCTGGCTGTGGGGCTACAACAAGCTTTTGAGAAAGCGCTCCCACGCCGAGCTCGCCGACTTGTACTCGCCAAGACTCGCTGCCACCGAAGCCCTGTACGGCGCCCTCGACCTCGAGGCCGACCCCGAGACGGTGCTGCCGGTGTCTGACTCCGACCCCGACTCGTTGTCGGACTCCGAAGTCAACCCGGACTTGTCCGACCCTTCCGACCCCGACTCCGACGCCAACAAGGACCCCGTGCACGTGAGCATCCGCAGCGTGTCCACGTTGCGCAGGGTGGCCGCGTGGCCCCCTGTGCGCGGCTTCTTGGCCTTCATGAACCCGCCGTTGTACGCCATGTTCCTCTCCATCGTGGTGGCGTCGGTGCCGGCGCTCCAAAAGGAGTTCTTCTACAGCGACTCGTTCGTGCACAACACGTTGACGCAGGCCATCGCCCAGCTTGGCCTGGTTCTGATCCCGTTGATCTTGATCGTGTTGGGGTCCAACCTCTACCCACTGGCCGACATTCCCCCCGCCAGCAAGCACTACAACCGCATTGTGTTTGCGCTGTTGCTCCTGCGCATGATCCTCCCGTCGGTGGTGCTTCTCCCGGTGATCGCGGGCTGCGTCAAGTACGTCAACAAGTCCATCTTGGACGACCCCATCTTCCTCATCGTGGCCTTCGTGCTCACCGTGTCGCCGCCGGCCATCCAGTTGCTGCAGATCACCCAGCTCAACGGCATCTTCCAGAAGGAGATGGCCGGCGTGTTATTCTGGGGCTACGTGGTGCTCACTTTGCCCACCACCATCTTCATTGTCGTGGCCAGCTTGGAGGTGTTGAAGTGGGCTGCATAGTGCGCGGAGCTGTCCCCCAATGCTGACTCGCTACTTGTATTCTCCCTTCGCCTACTCGCGTTCGCCCGCCACTCGCAACCGGCGGTCTCAATATTGGTCAATTAAATTGGTGTCATTATCAATCTGTCGCAGCTTCCGCTGTGCAGGCCAGACAGCCCACGCAATTCCAGCAATCCCCGCACCCTTCGCCTTTTGCGCACATTCTTCCGCACTGTCCTGCCCCATCTAAGCAATCAATCCCGCACCTCGTCTCTGTGCACTCCGCGAAATTGTCTCCTACTGCCTACACTGATCATGGTGAGGGCCAGAAAAATCGCTGTGGTCGGCTCGCGGTCGGTGGGCAAGCTGTCCATGACCGTGCGCTTTGTCGAGGACCACTTTGTCGAGTCGTACTACCCGACCATCGAGAACCAGTTCTCCAAAACCATCAACTACAAGAACCACGACTATGCCATCGAGATCTTGGACACCGCGGGCCAGGACGAGTTCTCCATCATGAACGAAAAGCACTTGATCGGCATCCACGGCTACTTGCTCGTCTACTCCGTTACCTCCCGCCAGTCCTTCGAGTTGATCGATGTCATCCGCGATAAGATCCTCAACTCCATGGGCGCAGACTCCATGCCCATGGTCTTGGTGGGCAACAAGTGCGACTTGAACCACCAGCGACAGGTGGAGGAGGTCGAGGGCCAGGCCTTGGCCCGCCGCTTTGGCTGCACTTTTTTGGAGACGTCGGTGTGCGACAACATCAACGTGGCCCGGTCGTTTGAGACCTTAATAGACGAAATCGAGCGCGTACACAATCCTGAGGTGGCCAAGCAGGAGAAGTGCGTTGTCATGTGAGCTGGGCGGTATGCGTGTAGGCGTTACGGAACTACGAGAATAAAGATTTAGACACAAAGTGTAGGAGCGAGAAATGCGACGGCGGTGAGGAAAATGGCTTCATTTAGGTGTGGCTGTGGTGTTGAGTGTGGAGCCAAAATCCCGGTCGAGAAATTAAAGAATCATGGTTTCCGCATAGTTTGGGACATTGGAGCATGAACGCCCTGAAAGGTAGAAGTCGCTGTGAAAAAGTCGGAGCGCACTGGAGTCGGGGCGCATTCCTCTGGGCTTCAATTCAAACGGGAGCGTGTTTTTCCGGGGCTCTTTTGACTCCGACTCTTTTCAACATGGGCCTGACCACCAGCGAAGAATCCAATCGTGGCTTCAAGAAAGGCACGCCAGATCAGCCTCATTCCTACTGAACCCTCGTCACCGATAGTGACCAGCTGCCATTTGAAAGGTGCTATACTACGACCGAAGGGACCCGCTAGCATTTCCACTCACATGACTCAGACGGCCTGTTCCACTTACATAGCTAACATGATCATAAGATTGAAACTGTTTGTCCGCTAAAGAATGAACTTCAACGACGTGTCCACCGGGTGCGACGCCGACAACTGCGGCTTCTGCGAGTACTTGCTGCTTAAGATCTCCCGCATGTTCTGCAACAACGTCAAGTACGACTGGTCCGGGTTGGCTGCCAATACCTTGATGAATGCGTAGCTCATGGCGCCAGTGCTCTGGCCCTGTTCTTTGGCGTCGGCCGAGGTCTGGTCGTCCTTGCATCCCGAAAGTGAAATCACGTCGGCGGCAGAGGTCTTTTCCTTCTTGGACTTCTCCGACGCCGCCTCTGCCTTGTCCTTGTTCACGACCGTCTTGAAGAGCCCCTTGAGACCCTTGACCATTCCGCTGTTGTCGCCCTTGGCGTACGATGAGATGGCTGACATCACGTCCTCACCCGCGTCCTTGAAGAAGTTTGGCTCTTTCAACAAGCCCTTGGTAGAGTACATGTATGGCAAGTCCAACGCCGAGCCCGAATGGCACGAGTCAAACAAAGCAGTCAAACGCACACCGGCAGGCAATGGCGCTACCATGATAGCGTGCATTTCGTCGTCAGTCAAAAGACCGGACTTTTCGAAGTCCAAGGGGCAAATAGCCTCGTCGTATCCATCATCCTCATCGCCGTCACGGTCCTCCACCTGTACACCATGGCCCGAGTAGGAAAACCACAAGGAGCTCGAGGGCTGGGCGTCCTTGACCAACCAGCGCATCGCATCGACAATGTTCTGCTTGGTGGGCACGGTGCGGGCCATTTTCTGGTCGTCCGACAACATGACAATGTTGTCCTCGGTGAAGCCCTGGGTGAGCAAGAAGCGCTTCATGTTGGAGGCATCGTTGATGCAGCCATTCAACTGGTTGGACGTGCCGAAGTAGTTGATGCCAATGAGCAACGCCTTCTTGGGACCAGTGCAGTCCGAGTACTGGAACTTCATGTTGGTTTTGCGGCCAAACGACTGCTGCTGCATGCTAGGGCGATTGTACCGTCCACTCTGGTTGACCGAGCCCTGGTTTCCGTAATTACCCTGGTTGCCCTGGTTGCCTTGGTTGCCTTGGTTGTAGCCACCTTGGTAATTGCCTTGGTTGCCTTGGTTGTAGCCACCTTGGTTTTGGTAATTGCCTTGGTTGCCTTGGTTGTAGCCACCTTGGTTTTGGTAATTGCCTTGGTTGCCTTGGTTGTAGCCACCTTGGTTTTGGTAATTGCCCTGGTTTTGATTTCCGTAGTTTCCTTGGTTTTGGTTTCCGTAATTTCCCTGGTTTCCTTGGCTTTGGTAGTTACCTTGGTTTTGGTAGTTACCCTGGTTTTGGTAGTTACCCTGGTGTCCCTGGTTCCCATGGTTACCATAGTTTCCCTGGTTCTGGTAGTTACCTTGGTTCCCCTGTCCTCCATAATTTCCCTGGTTCCGGTACTCATCCTGGTTGCCGTAATTACCCTGGTTCTGGTAATTGCCACGGTTCAGATCCCGGTCATAGCCGCCCTGGTACCCCTCGTTTTGGTATCCCTCGTTTTGGTATCCCTGGTTTTGGTAACCTTGGTTGCGGCCTTGTCCTTGGTGCTGATTGTATTGCTGATCATATTGACCAGGGTAGCCCTGACCTTGATAGCCTTGGCCTTGGTTTCCTTGGCCTTGGTAGCCTTGGCCTTCGTAGTCGTTTCTTCTAGAATTTCCGGGGAACATATTTTTTGATGGAAGGTTCGCAAGATCCGAATGCCGACTTGGGCCAGGAACCCTGGCTGTATGCACTACAAAGGCCGACGGAAATTAGACCACAGTCTTACAATGGAGTGATGCATTCTACAACTTCGGCCGGCCCAAGACCAACCCCACAGCCTTCTCTGCCATGCCAAAACCCGCCTGGTACCCGTATCCGCTGGCCCCGTAATTGTGGACCACCACTTTCCCCTCATCAATAGGCTCCCTTTCAATTCTGACTCCACCGTGGCGACTGGGTCTCAATCCGGCGGCAACGCGGACAATTTCAAGGTCGCCTATTGAACTACCCAATTTGTTGTCGCTGAGAATTTTGGGCAAAAGTGCTGTTGTGCGGGCCAAAATGTCCTCGGTCTGCTCTTTCAATGTGGCTGCAGTCCAATCGTCTTTCTGGAGGAAACCACCCAAAACCAAATGGTCGTTCGAGTACGGTCTTTTGATGATGTAGGTGGCGTAGTCACTGCCCCAGCGCATGACGTTTTCGTTGATGTGTGGAGCCTTGATCACCACAACTTGTCCTCTGGTTGGGTACACCTTGGTATCAGCCACACCACCAAGATGTCTGGCGCCAATTCCAGTGCAATTGAATACGCATTTCACCCCAGGTCCAAAGCCCTGGGAAATGTGGCTGAGCTTTCTACGCTCAAACACGACTCCACGAGTCACCAAGTATGCCTGGAATCGGGCCAAAAACTTGGGACAGTTGAAGTTCCAAGTGAGAAATGAGATCCCAAACGCGGCGCCCAGCGGCAACCTCGAGGGCTCAATTTCGTGGTAGTTATCCAAATACAGCTTCAACGAATCGATTTTTTCCTGGGGTGGAGCCGAATCCCAGTACTCTGTCGATGGCATGCGGTCCAATCCGCATTGCAGGCCTCCCAACTTCTGTTGAATCTTTTTGAGGCTGGTATATGTGAGCTTATCAAAGTGCAAGGTTTCGTAATCGTTGCCGGTAATGCACGAGAAGTTTCCGCCAGCGTACGGAGAGGTGAAGTTGATGGACTCATCCCCAGGCAAGTACTCAGCAATCACGAGGATTTCGGAGCCAGCAACGCCATTTTCCAACAAGTTGTAGGCTGTGTAAAGTCCGATGATACCCGATCTGATATTAGTAGAGATTATCGTGGGGCGAAGCGCACATACCCAATAATGGAATATTTCGGCATTGATGATGGTTGTCGCGGAATGCACTTAATTATCAGATAACGAGAAAAGACTCAGAACTTTGAAAAGGCTGAAAAATAGACTAGCAACAAAATAGAGGGTCTTGACGACTGAATGTTTGTAATTCTTATAGTTTTTTTTGTCTTTCAGTTCTGCTCTTCGGTGTGATCGCAGTGATCGACCCAAATGAGACATCGGCAGAAGTTCAATCAAACCGAATTCGGCAAAAATGAAAAAACTCCCTAACGTCCACGGCATGCACTGTCCCATATAGAACATCCCGTTTCTCTTCCATCTTTTATTTTCTCGTCGGCCATTCGCCATATGTACCGCTGATTACGTGTGCAGAACAGACCTAAAACAAGTGCTCCTTGGCCACCCGATACGATGGAGTTACTGAAACGCAAAAAGGCCAAGCATGTCAAACTGGGCCCAGTGACCAACAAGCAAGGTATTCCGTACGACTACATCGTCGTCATCGACTCAGGCTCAAAGGGTTCAAGGGTCTATGTCTATAACTGGTTGAACCCACAGCACGCATTGGAGGCAGGTTTGGACTTGCTGGCCGGGCCCCGGCCGAAATTGGTCCGCAAGTTTGCCAGCAAAGACAAGGGCGACAAGGAGTCGTTTTCCGACTCCGACTCCGACTCCGACGACTCCGACGATGGAACTTCGTCTGGTTCCGACAAGTCCGAGAAAATCCGGTTCCCTAAGATCAAGTCCGGAAAGAAATGGCACAGGAAAATGACCCCGGGTCTTTCCAGCTTCAACGAGAGTCCCCGGAAAGTGGGCAACCACCACTTGAGTTACCTTCTTTCTTTGGCGAGTGCGGTCGTGCCCAAGTCTGAGCATTATCGGACCCCAATCTACTTGCATGCCACTGCCGGCATGCGGATGCTTCCACCAAATGAGCAGGAACCGATTTTGGAGAACGTGTGCCAATTTTTGTCGCAGAACTCTGACTTCTACATTCCCCATTGTAAGTCGCATGTGAACATCATTGACGGCGACGTGGAAGGCTTGTATGGATGGCTCTCGATCAACTACATGTTGGGGGCCTTCGATCATCCCGAGGCTCACGACCACGGCAAGAACCACAGCACCTATGGCTTGTTGGATATGGGAGGCGCATCCACCCAGGTGGTGTTTCTGCCCAACAGCACCGAGGTGTTGGAGCACAGTAACAATTTGAACAAAATATCGCTCGCGACGTTGCCCAAGTTGGCTCTGGGAGCCTCGGACAACGTGGTTGGCAACTACCTGGTGCCTACCATCAAGGAATTTGACGTATACCTGGACTCCTTTTTGGGTTTTGGCATGTTCCAGGCCCACAATCGCTACCGCAAGGTTCTCCTCGATAACTACCGCAAAGAAAAGGATTTGCCAGATGACGTCTACAGATTCCGCACTCCGATCTCTGATCCATGCTTGCCCAAGGGCTATACCACAACCGGTGAGATCAACTCGCACAACTTGGACTTTATTGGAGAGAGTAACTTCCAGGAATGCTTGAAATCGATCTTTCCGGTTCTCGCAAACGCCACGCACGGTTCAGGAACCAACACCTTCGACGGCGACTGTCAGCAGTTAAGCGAGACAAACCGTGTGAGCTCGTGTTTGCTCAATGACCTCATTCCCTCTTTTGACTTCGACGTCAACCATTTTGTTGGTGTGAGTGGGTATTGGGACGCCATCGAGAAGTTGATGGCTACCCAGCCCAGCAAATCTGACAAGGCGGAGAAATACGACTACAATGTCATTTACAGCAAGACGCAAAGTCTCTGTTCACAACCGCTCAACGAGCTCTTGAAGTTGAATATGGTAAGGGCTGATAAGGACCGGATGAAGGAGGAGGACTTGGCGGAGCTCTGCTTCAAGTCGTCGTGGATTCTTAACTTTTTGCATGTGGGGCTCGGTTTCCCCAGGTTTGGGATCGATAAGGAACCCAACAAAGATGACAAATTCAAATCTTTGCAAATGGTTGACAAGGTTGGTGGCTCTTCCTTCTCGTGGACAATGGGGAGAGCGATTCTTTACGCGAACGATGAATACGCGCAAGCTTTCAACAATTATACCCTTCAAATCCGGGGAAAGGACGCGGAAATGCTAAACCGACCGGGCTACTATTTTACTGCTGCCAGTGGGTCGTACCACTATGGTGCTGAGCCACTTGGAACATTTTCAAGACCTCCATACACGAAAGCCGTGGAAGGTGCGGTATATCCCCACTTTGACTACGAGAATTCTTACAAGGATGGGACTGAGCTGAAATGGTATATCCAGCCTCACCGGTTTTACGGAGAGCTAATCTTTGTGCTGCTAATAGTGGTGGTGATCGTACTCATGATGGGAAAGACAGGGCGGTCGCTCGTTGTGAGAAAGGTGAAGGACAGAACTTTGGAGTTGAAGGACCGCATTCTTGCATTATTTGGCATGGGAAGTGCAATTTATGCCTCGATTCCAGTTGAAGAGACCAGTGCTTCGTTTGCCGAATTTGAATTGGACGATCTTCCCAATTCCACGAAGCCGGACAATGATGAGCAATTCACAATTGATAGTGAGGAAGAGGTTTGAAATCATAATAGGGGTTTCCTAGTCAGAGGGACAATTCAGTTGCATGCTTCAGACTAATGCATGCTTCTGCAGGTGCTGACCGCGACAGTGGGCTCAAATTGAGCAAAATTAACATATTTACGTAAAATCACAATAAAATACCGGGCATAAACTTTCGGTCCATATCTTTCTCTTCCCATGACGAAATTGTCCGAAACTGGGGTAGGTCCACCTTTATCGGACTGCACATAAACACAAGGATTGAGTAGGAGAGAAAGGTCAGTGAGCCAAGAAGTCAATCCAATGAGTGAGCCCACAGTCAATTTCACTATTCAGACGAGGCACGCACAGTTCTCTGTGCCTACCGAGCTCACAAAGAAAAACTTCAAATCCATACAAAAACTGGTGGAGAAACAGAAGAAGCAGATCACCGAGGCAGTGGCCAAGATCAAAGCGGACAAGCAGATGCCTCGGAGTGCCAAATTGGAGATCATCCAGAAACTTGCCTCCAACTTCGAGTCGCTCCAGCTGAAAATCGAAAAGTCCGTTGAGCGTGATCGGGATTACAGAGGCAGACTTCTGGCACGAGCTAGTCATTTGGCCAAGTTGGAGGGGTTTACGTTGTCTACTCCACACAACGAAGAAGATGGTTCCGACCGTGAAGATTACGACAGCGTTCTTGATTTGCATAACGAGGGTCTCATTGACTGGCACCGACAGAACACCAATTTGCTTGTCATTGACTATTTGATAAAATCCAACACCCTTCGAGACGCCAATTTGGGCATCAAGGTATTGAAGAATCTCGAGGCAACATCCTTTCCTGACATTCGCCAACTAATTGATTACGACGTGTATGAGAACTTCAACTCAGTTTACCTCTCCATCAACGAGGACCACGACCTAGGGCCGGTAACCGCGTGGTTCAATGAGAACAGAAACTCTCTAAAACGGATCAGCTCCAACTTAGAGTTCGAGATCAACTACTGCAAGTACCTCTCCATGATAGAAAGTGGAGATGTGCTCGGTGCAGTGGAGTACTGCCAGGCAAACGTGGCACCCTACGCCAGCGAACGGAACTACGGTCCTCACGACATTGTCAATTACAAGAGCAACAAAAGGCGTTTGAGCGCGGTGGGTGCTCCCTTGGTGAGGTGGTCTGCCACTCTTGAATCACTGAGAGCTCTGCTGATTGTTTCCACAAATCCATTCCTTTCTTCCAGATCTCTGTCACTCCCAGAGTACCAGAGACTACAGAACATGATCACTGAAGACAACTGGAGGGGTTTATCGCGGTGCTTCACCGAAGACTTCACCAAGATTTACGGGCTCTCTAACACTTCGCCGTTGCTTGTTTATTTGTCCGCAGGTCTCTCGAGCTTGAAGACGAAATCGTGCTACTGCAACCACGAAAACACCATATTCAACTCCAACCACGAGCGAGAAAAGGAGCGCAATATGGACTCCCGGTCCTGGCGCAACTTGGCTTTGAGAGGACCAAACCAGTACTACAAACTCTTGAACAAGATCAACCCGTGCCCTGTGTGCTCACCAGAGTTGTTTCATCTCAGTGAAGACTTGCCATATGCGCAGCTCATCACAAGCATCTTTGAGAACCCATTTAAGTTGCCCAATGGAAACATTTATCCATTTGACAAGCTCTTGAATCCACCCGACAAGGCCCAGTGCGAGAATATTGTGCGGAAAGGAAAAGTCAAGGATCCTTTGACGCAAGAGGTGTTCTTCATCGATGACTGCGTGCGCGTGTTTCCCGCATGATTTAATCTTCGTCGTCGCTGTCGGCAGCCTTCATCTTGGCCTGTTGTGCTCTCTCCTCTGCTGTGAGCGCCTTGGCAAAGACATAGATCCGCGCATCTCGCTCAGCGGCGGGTTTTGTTGTGTCTCTAATGCCGTTTGTTCTCTTGTGGTGGTAGCCTTCGAACGCTGTCCAGTCGAACGCTCCCGACCTTTCTACGCGGTAATCCTGGCTCCGTCCGAGCGCTTTGATTCCCCACGATATATAAGGCTCGCCTTCGAAAAGCGAGAGAATAATTTTTTGGGATGTATTGGGCTGAACGTCGTCGTAGCCTCCAAGGGTGTTTTTGGTTTCATCGTTGACGAGATCAAAGAGGGCCCGGGCGCTCTTGAAATAGCCCAACACCAACTTCTGGTGGTCACGGATGTTTCTGTCCACATCTTTCATGCCTCTGCCTGTGTGAGGAAAGTTGAACATGACGTTGTTGAGTCTCTTGTGAGGAGTGAACAACTTGGCAGAGCCTTTCTTCTTGTTGTGAGGAAGTTTCATAGAGCTCGCCAATTCGGTCGCGTCGACTTCATGAAGAACCTGAACGCCTTCTTCCCGTAAGTACTGAAGATTCTCCTCAACATTGGGGTATTTGCTGAGAAGTTCTGCGCTGGAATCGAAACTTGTAGCTATGAGATTGCTGGGCTCAATGAGCAGGTGTTTCACGATAGAACAAGCGAAGGAAAAGTCTCCCTCTCCAACAAGAAGAAGCGTATCTGAATTCTGAAACGGAATGAACGTTTTGGTCTGCGTCTGACGCGCACTGGTCTTTTTCTGCTTTCCGCCCTTCATAGACTTGGACTTATTCTCTTTCCATTCCTTCTCCGAAGTCAAGGATTTTTGGCGATCTTTCTGTAGTTTCTCGTTGGCAATGTGGTTCTGAAGTGCGCCCTTGAGGCCCTTGCCCACAATTTGGCGTCCTTTCAATTTTCTCCCCATACTGGTGCACTACTCTGTGGAATTTGGCGATGACCATCGCGATCTACTGTGACCTGCACCCAGACCATCTAGCTAACTATACATGGTATGCTCTCTCCTCTCCAACATTGAAGGTTGCATTCGGAAAGAGTTTGGAGGCAGATTCGGACTCGAACGATTCGGACTCCCGGAATGGACTGGAGTCGTCATCTTTCGTCTCATCTCCTTTGAAGTCCTCATCCAGCAGCATCAGCAGCAGTGAGTCGTCCAATGCGGCCTTCTCCTCTTCTTTTTCCGACTCCTCGTCAGTCAATTCTTGAAGTTCCTCCTTGTGTCCGTCGCTCATCTCGTAGAAAAGCATGAACGTACCCTGTGACCGCAACACCTCGTCCTCGTTGACAACATACACGGACTCGTCGCTTATTCTCCACCACGACCCACGCAACTTTCTGTAGCAGATGTAGTGACCGTAGTTATGCGTTCCATAGTGGGAAATCACCGCCTTCAAGTTGTATACGAGCTTCTCGTTGGTGGGATGTGTGAGCGACGGAGCAATGGCTTGTGGTGCCTTCTCAGAAAGGTCTTCGTCAGACTCCTCCTCGGAATCCTGAGCATCCATGCGCTCTGCAAGGTTTTCGTCTTGTTTCCTGAACGGAAGTCTGGCGTCCATGTTGATGTCACTTGGTTCTGCCACGTACGGGTTCAAGTCAAGCTTCAGTGGAAAGCTCACGTTCTTCGAGTTTTTGACGATCATGTACGTGCTTGGGTCAAACACTGAGCGGTTGATGTGGATGCACAACAACGGTGGCGGCCTGCTCAACAAGATCTGTTTGGTTTTCCTCGTTTTTCTGACCATGCGTTTGGTGGTCAACTTCTCGAACACTTCGTCGGAGATGTGGTCCTTTACTAGCTCGGCATCGATCTCCGAGACCCGCTTCGAGAAGTCGGATACCAATCTCTCGTTGGAGGTGTTTTCAATGTTCTCGAGAAGAAACTCCTTGGTCTGTGTCAAGCCACACCTGTTGCAGTTCACCTCATCGATGATCTCGGGGGTGATCCACTCGTCCAATAATTTGGTCAACTCGTAGCCTGAGTAGTTCGAGCGGTCGTACGGCAAGTTCAAGCTCAATCCGCTGATGACTGAGTAGCGAACGCCGCCTACTTCACCGCAGGTAATGCAACCGATTCGCTCAGCAGAAATTCCGTCCACCGGCGTGATCAACTCGAGTGGGTAAAGAAGATTGGAAGCGTCGGGAATATTTGGGTCCACCTGGTGCGCTGGCACGAAGACCTTGCCCAATTCTCCGAGATTCTGGCACCCGGAGAGGTGTCCTGGGACAGACAGCGCACTGACGAACTTTGGCACCTTTTCAGCCAGTTCCGGGCCCTCTGGCTCCGGCGTGGCTTCTCTCGACCTGGAGATTTTTTTGTATTCCTTCTCCACAAGGCGCATGACTAGCTGGTAGAACTCCTGGGCGTCCTCCTGGTTGTAGCCTGTGAAGAAGTTCTGCTTGGGCCCGTTGGGCATTTTGTTCAAGAGCGGTTTCGTGCTGAATTCCTTGCCCCTTGTTCCGTAGGCACCATTGACATCGTCGAGCAACGATTTCAAAGCCCGAGTGAAGGACATTTCCGGGCGATAATGGCCTGTTCGGACGCGGGATACGTGCCCATGCTGTGAGACCTCTATGTCGGAGTATACGTTGGCGTTGATGAACTTCATGAGCTCGGACGAGGAGGCCAAGGACTGGATGACCGAGTTCATGAAACAGGTGTTTCCTTCATTACTCAAGCCGCCGAGCTCGCCGCCGTTTTTCATGGCAAAGCGCGTTTCTATCGACCGACTGGAGCTCGCGCCATTTCCGCCGTATCTGGAACCAAAACCCAGCAGCCCCGACAAAAAGCGGTAGCCGGAGTTCATGTGACTGAGCAACCTGTTGAGAAGTTGGGGGATATTAAGCGGAGGCGAGGCGAAATGGAGAGAGAGGGCAACGACAAGGACTGCGGCAGAGATGCCTATGAGCTTGTTTCGGTGGGCAAACGCAGAAAAGACTTGGCCTCTGCGAGTGAGCAACTCTTCGAACACGCTGTGGGGAAACACTTTGTCGAGGGAATCTGATGCGAGGAGCAAGCCGGCTAAGATAACTGTAGTGACTAGGATTCCTGACTTCATAGAGTCTGCGTTCGAACCCCGCCTATCCTCGGAACGCTAAAATTGCCGAGTCTGACTCCGCGAGAAATACCGAGATTGTCGGAGAAGTGTGTGCCTCGAGCTGAGATGCTGGAGGTGGGTAATTTTTTCGCTTTTTTGCTTACTCTCTACAGGCTGCGAGTGACATCTGGGGCAGAGGCCGAAAAGGAGAAATAGACAATTGGATGAGGGAGAATTGTATAGGTAGGGGGATTGGGGAGCACAGTACTGGAGGCTGGGTATTGGAAAGAGTAGTTGAAATTAGTGAATTGAGAATGGCATTGGCACTACAGTACAGAACATTGGTACTAATAAATAGTTAATTGGCGAGTGGACTATTGGGAGGTGCAAACAAAAGAAAGCACAGCATTGGTGAGTAGTAAGAAGCATAGTATTGGTTAGTAGTGGAAGCTGAGTATTGGGGAGTTGGCTTATTGGGAAGTGCTAGCAAGTTGATCATTGGAGAGTAGACTATTGGAGAGTACCAGAAAGTCGATCATTGGAGAATACCAGAAGGTTGATTATTGAAGAACACCAGGAAGCAGACACTTGAAGAGAAAGGGCTCTGCAGAAAAAGAGTTTTGGAGAGTACCAGAAAGCTCAGAAGCGCAGAGCAGTACTGGAGAGTACTCGAATGTATAGTCCTTGAAAGCATGGGAGAGAAATAGAGCGAGCATCGACGAGAAAAAGCATTGGAGATTACTGGAAGTAGATTACTGGAGATTCAGTTCATCATGGTACCAAAGCGTTGATCACTGCGAAGTGAGTTTAATGAAGTTCCAAAGAGTTGATCGAAGGAACTGACTTCATTGGAGTACCAGAAAGCAGACCTTTGTAAACACATTGGAATACCAAGTTGATTCGGGAGTAGACTAAACATTACAAAGCTGGACAGTCTAGTTTATTGTCTTCAGTACATGGCGCTGTTGACGTAGTTCGGATACTGGACCGGCATCGGTGGTCGGCTCTTGCCCCAGCCACACCGGAGCGGGCGGCCGTTGACGTTGAACCCCGCCAATTGCACAATTGCAAGCGCTGCCCGTTCGTGGGTGTCGTACTTGACAAACGCGCAGCCCTTCTCGGGGTGGAACTTGAAGTCGACAATGAACCCGAAGTTCTGCAACAACGGAATGAGGTCCGTCTGCTGCGTGATGTGCCCGATGTTGCCCAAGTACACCGTGGTCTGCCACGTGGGCGTCTGGCGCAACACAATGTCGTAGGACTGGGGCGTAACCCCATTGATCATGGGCTCTGCACGCGGCGGCGTGTAGTTTTCGTCGGGCACGAACATCGGCGGCTCTCGCATGCCCATAGGGGCGTCGTAGCGGTACTGGGGCCGGAAGTTGCGCTGGTTGACACGCATGCTAGTATTACGAGGAGCACTCAGCTTGTGCGAGGCCCAGTTGCAGCGGATGGCGCGTCCGTTGAGCACCTTGCCGTTCATGGACTGCAATGCCTTCTCTGCGTCGCCGGCCGCGCCAAAAGTGACGAAGCCGTACCCACGCGAGCGAGACGTTTGCATGTCCCACATCACGTGGGCCTGCCGCAACGACGGAAACCCGGAGAAGAACGTGTGCAAGGCCTCGTCGCCAACCTCGGGGGACAAGTCGCCGACAAAGATGTTGAACAACGGCTCCTCGGAGTTCTGCGACGTGTTGAACGTCGACAGCTGGTACGCGTAGTTGATCTTCAACTCGGCGCCGTTGAGGAGCTTTCCATTGAACGCCTTCATGGCTGCGGCAGCCTCAGACTCCGCACCAAACTTGACAAACGCGTAGTTGAAGTTCTGCTTGTTTTTGTCGTTGAGAATCTTGACAGACTCCACGGTGCCATACTGCGAGAACGGCTCGCTGATGTTCTTTTCCGTCACCGACTTGTGCAATCCGCCGACGTACAACACCTTTTTCGAGATTTCTCGCCCGCCGTTGGTGGCACTGGCAGGCACAAACTCTGCGCTTTTTTCGGGCGACTCGGGCCCTATTATGTGCGGGTGTTCTGGCGCAGACATCGGGTGAAATCTGTGGGTCAATGAGGGCCAATCTGAGGGTCGAGCAGGGCTGATCTGAGGATCAGGAAGTGCCAAACTGAGGGCCAATTAGTGCCAATCAGTGGGTGTCGATGAGAGCCAAATGACAAGTTGCGATCTGATCTCGGACCAGGACTCGTCTATACGTGTCCGACGAACTGAGCGTCTGGGCCAGGGAGATTGGTCGAGTTTGGAGGCTAGCACCAATGCAATAAATCAAACTGAACGAGCGGTGCCTGGAATTGGCCAAGTGGAGACAACTGAAACGTCGAGCCACCCACCAAAAATGCTAAGAGCCAGAGGCAATGCTAGAAACACAGGCAATGCTAGAAACCAAAGGCGATCACTGAAACCAACGGGAGTCGCGGAAACCAGACTTGGAAGAATGTGGTTCAAGCACCAACTGATTTGTCGTTCTGCGACGTCGATTAATACGCAAGACGTGCGGCCAATCCGAACGATGGACCGAGCGGATGGAAACAGAGAGCGAAAAAAGTTTTCAAAGTTGAAACTTACGGTTTGGGATTTTGAAGTGACTCGATCGAGCTGGTTCGTTCGATCATATCTCTTTTGTATGGCTTTGCTGATTTGGCCAGTTGGCTAATGCGCAGTAGATCACAGCAGTCCACCAATTCCAGAACGCGATTGCAAGTCCCGTTTAAACTTCCCGGTTCTAGCAACAAAAAACTTTTCGACCAATAAGCAGCAAAAGTGCCCCACCTTTTGTCGTGTTGGTAGCAGTGTCTCCATCCTATACAGTCACAGATCTGAACTACCATGCCTTCAAAGATAGCCGTCCAGAACAAACAGAACATCAAGCGGGTCAAAACGCTCCTTGAGCAGCACGGGATGCTCAGCAAGAAACACAAAATCAGCACCGTCAAGGACGTGGCGTACCTCTACAGCCTGGCTTCGCCCAAAGAAGCAGGACAGGTGTTGGAGCCATACTTGGAAGAGGTCGAGATAGACGAATTTCAGGGCTTCAGCGCCACGCCAGACAAGTCTTTGGAGGGAGTCGTGAGAAACTACTTGGAAAACGCCCGCAGCAGCGGCGTTGAGATCGACGTAGAGTTGCTCATGACAAAGGTGCCCAAGAAGTGGTCGCTCTACCACCCAATGGTGCTTTTCGGAGAGGGCGGATTTGACTCAGACGTGTGGGAGACAGCGCTCGAGTCGCTGCTCAACAGAAGCAACTTCTTTACTGCGGTTCGGACGGCATTTCCGGCCACTATTACTCACTTTGCGGCCAACAAGCCGATCGTGGAATCGGACGTGATGCGCCGCCCGTTCAATTTGGTACCTTTGCATGGTGACTTTGGCCCCGAGCCGTCCGACCAATTGTACTCCAGCCCCGAATCCGGCGACCTCGAGGACGCTTTCTGGTGCCATGTGGTCCAGAACGGAATCTACCAGACGTGGGCGCCACGGTACACGATGTTCTCGCGGGGCAACATCAAAGAGAAAAAAAGAGTGTTGGACTCGTTCACGGACCTCCGGGGCCTGGTGGTGATGGACTTCTATGCGGGCATAGGATACTTCACGTTCTCATACTTGGCCAATGGCGCGGTGTTGCTCTGCTGGGAGCTCAACCCGTGGTCCATCGAGGGCCTCATCAAGGGATTGGCGGAAAACGGCTACAAGTACAAGGTGGTTGGCAATGCGGACGAGATGAGTCGGGCCAATTTCGATGAGTTGACCGCACAGGGCGTGCGGGCGTTTGTTTTCCACGAAAGCAACGAGAATGTGGTCAGCAGACTCGAGCGGCTCGGGCGGCTTCCCATTTCCCACGTGAATCTCGGGCTTCTTCCTACACTGCAAGGCTCGTGGGGCTCGGTTAAAGCCGTTCGCGAAAACCACACTACAAGGAAGCTCGTTGCGCACGTGCACGAGAACGAGCACAAGGACCGGTTTGGCGAGCTCCAGAAGAAGATTGCAGACTACTACGGGGGCCAAGTGCTCCACCTTGAGAAGGTGAAGACGTTTGCGCCGGACGTTTGGCATGTGGTTGTGGACGTGGCGCTCGAGTAGGCTATTTTTGGCCATCGAACCATTCCAAGATATTTCGAGGCACATTTTCGGATATTTTCCGATAAGCTCTAGCACTGCCCCACCGTCATGACCAGGTGGGCCTGCAGGCAGGTCGGGTCCGACAACACGGAAAAGAGACGAAGAAGGAAGGAGAGAAGCGAAATGCGAAAAAATGACAGAAGAAGATATGAGAAACGAAGCCACGAAGCAATTGACCGTTTTCCGAGCCGCGGACTGCCGCACATGTACCATTGAAAGCCACCGAGACCATCGGCCCCAACCACTTGGCTCGACAAAAAAGGACCGAGCATCCAACCCGAGTGACCCCTTAACTTGGCACGACCACTGACCACAAGAAATTTGAATACGCTCCATTTTCGTTGCCTGCAAATGACTTGACATCCCGCTGCTGGCCTGCCTGCAGTCCGTTCCCTCCACCTCAACACCGTTTTTTATCGTCGGCACCCTCGTCTGCTAACTCGTGCCGTGCTCAGATGTCCGACCCGGAAGTCAAGAAGGAGGACGAGACCCTCTACGACGTGCTCAACCTCTCGCCGCCGGGCGGCAGCAACGTCAACCTTGCGTCGCCGGCCTTCTTCAAGGACCGCCTCGAGCTCTCGGACTCGCCCGGGTTTGCGGGCGCCTGGGAGAATATGGGCGGTAACCAGCTCGCCAACCCCCTCCAGGGCGGGCTCTCGCTCGACACAAACTCAGAGAGCTTGCAGCCGCAGAACTTGCCCCAGGACATGCCCCAGGACCACTTGCAAACACAGGAGAGCTTTCTGAACAGCTTGCACGTGAATTTGCTCTCGCCGCACTACGCGAACAGCCGCGGCAGCCGCAGCGACACCTACCTGACACACTCGCTATATTCGGAGCTGCTGAATCCAGGCACGCCGTTCCAGGACGCCGCGTCCCACTTCAGCGACGCGTACCTGGACCTCTGGCAGCCGGGGCTCGAGAGCGGGTACGTGGACCCGCCGCCGCGGCGCACCGACACCTTCAACGAGGAGATCATGTTGGGACAGCTGGTGTCGTCGACCAACTTGCAGGACATGCCGTACGGGTACGCCAACGCGCCGCTGAACCCGGCGCTGTTCGAGCCGTACACGCAGCCCACCATCCAGGAGCCCGTGCCGGACTACTACCCCGGCCACTTCGACAGCCTCACAGAAAACAACCTCATGAACTACACCGAAGGCAAGGTGACCATTCTGATCCAGCAGGCGCCAGACATAGTGGCGGCGCGCACGCCGTCGCTCTTCAGCAACCTGCTGCACAACCTGTCCAACTCCAACCACAGCCCGCACTTGGCTGCCAACGGCGACGGCGTGAGCCCGGGCTCGCACCTGGATACTGAGATGGCGCACCTCCGGCCGGAAGAGTTCCACCAGGTGCGCCGAGGGCGCCAACGTGCGCACTCGCTCCGCGTCCGCTCGCGTCTGCGGTCGCTGAACGCCTCTGGCATGGAGGACCTGAGCGATGACGACGACGACGACGACGAGAAGCCCGCCAAGGCGTCGCGCGAGAAGATGTTGGAGCTCGCGTCGTCGCACCAGTTCTCCAAGCGCGTGCAGAAGCACCCGTCGCTCTACGCGTGCCACTTGTGCGAGAAGCGGTTCACGCGGCCGTACAACCTCAAGCTGCACCTCCGCACCCACACGGACGAGCGGCCGTTTATCTGCAGCGTGTGCGGCAAGGCGTTTGCGCGGCAGCACGACCGCAAGCGGCACGAGGACTTGCACCTGGGCGAGAAGAAGTTCCAGTGCCGCGGGCAGCTCAAGGACGGGACGTCCTACGGCTGCGGGCGCAAGTTTGCCCGTGCGGACGCGCTCCGACGCCACTTCCAGACCGAGCTGGGCAAGGAGTGCATTCGGCTGCTTATTGAGGAGGATGAACGAGAGCGCAAGGCGGGGCGCGCACTGGCGGGGATCCAGCTTCCGGGCGGAGAGTTTTTGAGCCCGAGCGCCGTTAGCGCGCAGTTGCTGGGCTTGCCGTCGGTGGCCATTCTGCCGCCGGATTAGGTGGACATGTATTAGTATTATGGGTTTGGGTAAGTGTAGACTGGCGAGCCGAGCGAGCGAGCCGGAGCGATTAGGAGAGAAGAAGCCAAGAGTGAAGATGAAGCAAGCGAGGCAACAGTTAATAAGGCGAATGGCCCCATTGACGGTAGTATAGTTAATAGTAATGATTGCGAGGACGGCCAATAGTGCGTGCCCACTATAGCGAGAGGTAAGTAAGTCCTGACTATCCAAGAACCGAACAGAGGGTACTGAGCAAGCGCCAATGGTATAGCAGAGTGTGAAAACAGCCAATCGACTACCTGAGGCGAATAAACGTCGAATGAAGCTGGAGCAATGTGGGCCAAAATGAACCCTAAGTACAAGTGAAGAGAGCAAGTGAGGGAGAATGTGAAGATGAAAAGACCGAAATGCTGGGAATTTTGACCGTCAGGCGTCAGAAGTCAATTGGTTCCATGCGGCACGGAGCATACTGGGCCGATGGTAGACTGTTAATGGGCGACAGACCAGCTGGTATTAAAACGGGGAAAATCATGTCGAAGTGGCCAAGAGGCAAAGCACGATATTCAGAACGAAATGAGCCGCCACTCGCAACGAAATGAGCCACGACTCAGAAACAGAAAGTCAAATGGCTGCGAAAGAGACTGGGAGGAAGTGAGCCCAGGACGAAGCGAACAAAGCAGTGACCGCAAGTAGGCTGTTTGATGATAAAAGGCACCTCACAAACCAAACACAAAAATTAAAAGGCACCTCTGGAACCAAACACAAAAATTAAAGAGCAAACCAATTGACATGGTCATCAGAAGTCACTGTGAGTCAAATGACTGCGAATGCCCGTGAAACCAACTTTGTCCGCACAAGATAACCTCAACCAACCAAATAAAAAGCAAATTGAGCGAAAGCGCAAATACATCAACCTCGAACGAATCCTACTTCTCTGTCCAATTTTTACCTCCCGATAGGCTTTTTAATTTCTGGCCATACAACGTTCACCGCCTGCACTCCCAACTACATGTCGTTGGAGCACGAAGAGCTGTTGATGGACAGACTCTCGGAGGGGTCCGAGGAAAAGCTCTCACCCCAAGAGAAGGAGCTAAAGTCGCTTTTGGACTCCAAGCAGCAGCTCATGATGGACCAGAGCCGCGCGTTCATGGAGACCTTGTTCGAAGACAACTCCACGCTCCCGATCCGGGTCCGCAACGTCCAGGTCACCAACGCACAGCACTTTCGCGAGTCTTTCTTGCGACATCAGTTTCTGCCGTTGCTCGACCGCGATTTGGTCACCCTCGCCGACTTTCTCGCGGCCCTAGATTCGTCTTATCGGAAGTTGGTGAAGCACGATATCCTTGAGAATTGCCTCGTGTCGCTCCACCAGTTGCCCAAGCCTGCGTGGGGCAAGGCCAGTGCCGCCGTGGACATTGTTCCCGTGTTCAACATCGTGCCTCAGAAGCGCTTCTATGCCAAAACAGGAACCAACATTGGCAACGGTGAGGGAGACGGGTACATCCAGTTCCAGCTCAAGAACCTTTTCGGGGGAGCGGAAAACGTCATGTTCGACGCTGTAACAGGCACGAAAACGCCGTCGTCGTACCTCTTGAACTATACTCAGCCAGTGCTCAACGACTCCGACTACCTGCTGGACTCGCTGGTGTACTTGAACACCCGAAAACTTGACTGGCTACTGAGCAGCGTTGTTTCGCGCGGACTCACCACAAAAATCGCCACGAAATTCGATTCGCCGGTGAATTTCTCTGCGGGTTTCGAAACCTGCTGGAGGTCCTTAGTGAACCACTCCTCGAAGTCGGTGGAGGTCATGTCGCAGCTGAAGGATACGTTCAAGTCGTCTGTGCTCCTCAATGTCATGTACGATACTCGTGACCACCACATTCTTCCGACGGCTGGCCGCTATTTCAAGTTTGGCTATGAGCACAGTGGCTTGTTCCTGTTCAACAACGTCCGGTTCTCCAAGCTCATCTGGGAGGCCCAGCTCGCATACAAAATTAACTCCAACCACTCGCTCGTGCTCTCCAACAAGGGCGGGTTGCTTTTCACAGGTAACTCGCCTTCTAACGTTCTAGACCGCTTCCACATTGGTGGGCCCAACGACGTCCGCTCATTTCTACTCAATGGACTTGGTCCAAAAGACAATGGCGCCTCTTTGGGCGGAAACTACTTCCTCAACGGAGGCGTTTCGCTCGTGAGCCAGATCCCATACGCTCCAAAGGACACCAACTTCAAGCTCCACAACTTCGTCAACTTTGGCAAGTTGTTGCCTGCCACCGGCTCTCGCTCAGCTGACTTCAAACAATTTTTGGGACAGTACTCCTCGAGCATCGGCACAGGCATTCTTTACAACCACCCCATGGCCCGGTTCGAGTTGAACTTTGTGTTGCCGCTTACGGCACACGCTAATGACTACGTTCGCAAGGGTATTCAGTATGGCGTGGGTGTTTCGTTCTTATAAATAGCAGCTTATACATAGCGTGTATCATTAGACCCATCATGACTACTTTGCAGGGTGCGCCAGCTCAAAGTGTTTGATCCATGCATCGTGCTCCTTGACCACCTGAGGAACGAAAAGGCTCTCGATTTCCACCTTCTTTTTCTTCTGTTCTTCGGTGAGGCGGACCCAGTCCTGAGAGCCATCCGACTTGACAAAGACAACCTCGTTCTTGCGTGTCTGCAACAAGTTGCCGATAACCAACTGGTGCTGGTATCTGTCCAATGCCTGTTTAGCTTTCTTGATCAAGATGTTGCTGTCGGTTTCGAGCTTGAACGAGACGATCATGGCCTGAGGCGCCCAATTGTCGACCAATCTTCTCAAGAACTTGGGCACTTGCTCCAAATCCACGATCAACTTTCCACTTGGCTGAGCCTGGATCTTGTGCTTGGGCATGCGAGAGGATGGTAAAAAGAAATCCGAGACTGCGGCTGCAAGGTAGAACAACGCTTTGGCATCCATTGGCTGCAAAATCTTCGACACCGACTTCAACGTGTATAAGTACTGGTTAACAGTCGTAAATGGGAGCAAGAGAAGCGCCTGAGAGCTGCGGGCCTGGTTGTACTTTCTCAAGACCAAAAGCATCTCGTCGGCAAACTCGGGCTTGATTTCGATCTTGTCATCTTTCTCGATCATGTAGTCCAAGAAACAGTTGGTAGTGTGACTGAAGTGCCTCGAGTACGGCAAGAGGGAAAACTCCCGGTGCAAGAAGATCACCGCATATCCATTCTCTAAGAAGTACTCGGCAGAGGTGGCTCCTCGGGTACCAGCACTGAAGTTGTCGATAAAACGCACGGTGTTGTTCTCCAACGGAACAGTAGTTCCGCCACTGGTGACCAAGGCAATCCGCTTGCCGGTGGTTTTGGCGTGGTAGTTCACAAAATCCAGTACCTGGTCTTCAATCTCAGGTAAGTAGGTGGGAGGCACGTGGGTGTTGAAGTATTTGTCCTCATCTAATACCTGGGCCACAGGGAAGTCCGAGGTACTTCGGTCGATGGCGGTCTCGATGTCCGGGTTTCCGGTGTGGTAGTTTTTCTGCAACGGTGACATGCTAGGTTGTAGAAGTATGGGGAAATAGGTACGGGTGTGACTATTGGTCACGATGGGCCGATTCTCGAAATTGGCTCCGAAGAATAGCGGGGACTTGAACTAGCTGTCGTCTTCGAATTGGGTAATTCAGCTCAATCGGGGAATTCTGGAGTTGCTGGGAAGTGGCTTCGTTCGGGTGTTGGTGCGCATAACCTGAACTTTTGTTCGACCATGAACCCAGTGGTTTTCCTTGACGTACGTATTAGGCGAATGAGAGTAAACTGTACTAATTCCAGGTTTCCATAGACGGTATGTGTTTCGATCCCAGCTCAGGGTGACTAACAGCAGACGAGATGACTAACAACAGATGAGCCTAAAGGAAGAGTGAAGATCGAGCTCTTCGCCAGAGAGCTCCCAAAGTATGTAAAAGCCGAGAATCGAAATTGACTAACGGCAGAACATGTGAGAACTTCAGGCAGTTTTGCACTGGCGAGTACAGAGAAAATGGCAGGCCGGTGGGCTATAAAGGCAGTACGTTCCACCGAGTGGTGAAAGATTTCATGGTCCAAGGCGGGGACTTTGTGAAGAACAACGGAACGGGCCTGAAGACAATATATGGGAGCAATTCCTTCGAGGACGAAGCGTTTCCGTTCAATCATGACAAGTACAGTGTTTCGATGGCCAACTCGGGCCCCAACAGCAACGGTTGCCAATTTTTTATCATGACTGGTAAAGCACCACATTTAGACGGAAAGCATGTCGTTTTCGGCAAGGTTGTGGAGGGCTTTTCTGTGGTGGATGCCATTAATAGGGTGAGCGTCACTCTGGACCGGCCCCGGGCCTTGATCAGCATTACCGAGTGCGGGGAAATGTAATAGAGGAGCTGAGAATGCTCTTGATTAGGCATTATTTGGTTTATAGGTTAGAGACCGCTGAGACTTTTGAGCCTACTGGCAATCATTCATTGAGTTTCTCGGGAGCTCCTACAGCAAGCATTGTGGCAACATAATGCAATCAGGCGCTCCAATTCCAGCCTAGATGAGTGTTGGTGATTCCAGAGGAGATTGCGCCGTCTGAGAGAAGGCTAGAAGGTATTACCATATTAGACGGGCTCCTCTACAACGGCCTGGGCTCAATGGGCAGCCCTAAATGGAACCTGGAACCATAGTGCGTTGATTAATACGACCTTTCAATGGCGTACAACATTTCCATTGAGAGTCTTCAATTTCAGTGCAGCCTAAAGACTGGCTGCGAACTCTTCGCAACCCCAGCAAACTTCGTCCAAACCCGAACCAAAACAAATAAAAACCCCCTCAATTCTACTCAGCCCATCCAACCAAACCAAATCTCATTTCCGGGGTCCCGTGACTGGCTGTTCCGATGGCCTCCGAGACAGTGTGCATGATACTGCGATAAGTGACTGGAGCAGACTTAGTCATCACCACCATGTCGGCCGATTACTGGTCGTCGTCGCAACGCCTCAAATGGCAACTCTCGCGCGAAGCGCTTTCCGAAAGCCGCCGCAAGCTCGTGCTTCTAGAAAAGAAAATGATCCAGAGCGGCTTGATCAAAGACTCGCCCCAGATTGTCTACGACACCAACATGCGGATCTACCTCCACACGCTTTTGGTGAAGCTCGGCCGCCGGCTAAACGTGCGCCAGATTGCCTTGGCCACGTCCGAGGTGTACCTCACGCGGTTTCTCACGCGGGTGTCGTTGAAGGAAATCAACGTCTACTTGTTGGTCACCACCTGTCTCTACGTCTCGTGCAAGATCGAGGAGTGCCCGCAGCACATCCGTCTCATCATTTCTGAGGCACGGAACCTCTGGCCCGAGTACATTCCGCACGATGTGACCAAACTCGCAGAGTTTGAGTTCTACCTCATTGAAGAGATGGACATGTACCTCTTCTTGCACCACCCGTATAAGTCGCTTCTCCAGCTCCGGGACTTTTTGGTCCAGCACAAGGCGCACTTTGGTTTCACCCTCACCGACGACGAGCTCCAGCACTCGTGGTCGCTCATCAACGATAGTTACGTGACCGACCTCCACGTGCTCTTTCCGCCACACATCATAGCATTGGCGGCCGTCTACATTACCATCGTGCTCAAAAAGAACTTGAATGCCATTCGGAGCGGAACAGGCCAGATTCCCGACCGCCAGGGCCTCCTACAAAGTCAGTCGTCGGCCATGCACATCGACGACCTCATGGCCATAAGCGGGGGCTCCACCTCCGAGTTGGACATAGGCAACACACTGAACAACCTACAGGACCAGCGGCTCGACGAAGACACCGTCAAGATCGACCGGTTCATGGACTTCTTCAACTACTCCCACGTGAACTTGGACGAGGTGGTGGAGGCCATGCAAGAGATGGTCAACTTGTACGTGGCGTGGGACCGCTACAACGAAAACCTGGTGCGGAAGGCGCTCCAGTACATGCTCTTGGGCCGCTGACCACCATATGTGGCGGGGGTTATTGGCTACATTGTCCGTCTGCATAGTGGAGACTACCCACTGGGGAAATCCACGGGCCCGGACGAAAATGCTGTCGACCGGACCTGTAGAGGGGTTAGACGCGCATGCGGGCCGTTTTTTTTTGATCATCTTTGTTTTTTCCCCGTTGGGTAGTGGTGTGGCTTGCATTCAGTGAATTGAGAAGAGTCGCATTTTTTTAGTACTTGGACGCCGCCTCGTGTTCTAATATCACCACCCGGATTCTTCTCTGAATCGCCCGTGCCGCCGCTGAGCCCGCCATCCTCCATCTCACATCATACCATGACCGTTGCCAACTCCCCGACGTGGCTCCAGATTGTCGACGCGAACCAGTTGTCAATATCGAGAAACATCTTGATCGGGCTATATTCGTGTGAGTTCATCGGAGCTCACTTCTTCCCGCGGCTCGGGGCCGTCGCCGACCGCTTCTTGCATCTACAGAACCGCATCGACTCCCTAGATGGCCGCCCCATCTACGACATCAGCGGTTACGACACGTACTACATCATCCACTGGGTGGTGTTGCTCACATTCTTGCGGGCGTTTTTGATGACGTGGTGCTTTGACCCGTGCGCCAAGCACTTGTGCAA
This sequence comes from Sungouiella xylosa, assembly GCA_023158955.1. NCBI lineage: Eukaryota > Fungi > Ascomycota > Pichiomycetes > Serinales > Metschnikowiaceae > Sungouiella > Sungouiella xylosa. The sequence continues at coordinate 1,609,266 of JAHWDG010000001.1, read as the reverse complement.
CATCCACCTGAGAAAGGCCAAGGTCCGCTTCTCTGAGCAGAGCTGGTCCATCGTCTACTACTGTGTCTCGTTTGCCGTGGGCTTCTACCTCTACCGCACCTCGCCCTACTGGGGCAACCTCGACAACATCTACGTCGGGTGGCCCCACTACCGCATGTCGGCACTGTTCAAAAAGTACTACCTTGTGTCCATTGCGTTCTGGTTGCAGCAGGTGGTGGTGTTGAACATCGAGGAAAAACGCAAGGACCACTACCAGATGTTCAGCCACCACATCATCACCTGCGCGTTGGTCATCGGCTCCTACTACTATTACTACAACCGCATCGGCAACTTGATCTTGATGATCATGGACTCCGTGGACATCTTCTTGTCCACGGCCAAGGTGTTGAAGTACTCGGGCTTCACCAACCTCTGCGACTACATGTTCATGTTGTTTCTCGTGGCGTGGATTGTCTTGCGCCACGGCGTGTACAACTATCTCTTCTACCAGGCGTGGACCAACGCCACCACCTTGATGAAGGACTCGCGCTGTGTGCCGGGCGAGATCCAGAAGCGCTGCTGGACGCCCGCCATTGTCGACTGCTTCCTCGGCCTCTTGGGCGGCTTGCAGCTCATCACGTGCATTTGGATGTATCTCATCATGAAGGTGGCGGCCAAGGTGGTCATGGGCCAGAGCGCCGAGGACGTGCGCAGCGACGAGGACGACACCGACGTCGAGACCACGTCCGACGCGTCCGCCACCACCGAAGAGACCCTGGTCAGCGACGCGGAGGAGAAGGCTGGTGCCCAATAATAGCGGCTGCGGCCCAGTAATAGATCACGGCATCCTATAGCGCCAAGCTCAGGTAGAGACACACCACCATCACCACGACGCCCCAGATGGCCAAGCCGAGCCCGAGCGACTTCAACGTCTGCTCGAGGCGGCCGGGGTCGTCCATTTCGGAGCCAATCAACTTGTACCCAAACAAGCCAGGCAAGATGAAGGAGATGGCAGTGGAGCCGGTGGCGCCAACCACCGCCAAGACCAAGGCAAACGATTTGATGGTTGCCGCTGCGGTGTACCCCACCACCAACAAAAGGGCAGTTATGGTATAAAACGCCCTGTCAGGGAAGGGAACAAGGTACGCCTTGTTGTTGGGCAGGCGCTCGAGGGTTTCCTCCTGGCTGTGCGACAACAACGTCTGCTCCTCGATGGGGGCGCCGCTCTGAGGAAGCGGGTACTTGCCAAACACATTGACCAACACCCAGTAGTAGATGTTGTTGACAGAGATGCGGGCAGGGTGGATCATGAGCGGAAACGAAAACACCACCATGAACACAATGCAGAGAGTGCCCAACGTCGTCCAGAGCCCAGGCGGGTACAGCAACATGATGTTGCCGTTGACAAGACTGCCAAAGGTCAAGTAGCCGGCCAAGCCAACAACAACAAAAAGCAAGGAGGCGGCCAGAATGGTGAGGTTGATCAACCCCGTGAACGTCGTCAACGAGCTGTCTGCGGCCTCGTTGATGATGGAGAACATGTTCTGGTGGCCGGTGAAGGCGAACACGATGATCGAAAACGTGGAGAACACGTTGGTCGCCGACGTCGGGAAGTAGATCACGTCGCCCTTATAGGAGTCGGGCACGTCGCCCACCAAAAAGCGCACCACCACCAATACCGAGATGTAGCCTATAGCCACGAGCCCAAGCACGGAGCTGTACTTCAAGCTGTCCAAGTTGCGCAAGAACGACAACGGCACACAGAGCACCGTGGACGCCACGATCCAGAACGTGCGGTAGTGGCTCGGATCGATGTACGGCACCGCGGAGATGGTGGGCATCAAGTCGCCAATCAACACCAAGTAGGAAATGGCACAGCCAAAGCACTGCGTGGCGATGGCCACGTCGAAAATGACAGACAACGCGGGGTACGTGATGGAGCATACGTTGAAGAAGGTGGCGTGACCGCGGGGGAGGTACTTGGACACATAGAGCTGGAGGAAGAGGCCGTAGCCCGAGGTGACGGCAGCCACGAGAATGATCACCACGCCAAAGACAACGCCGTCGGTGGAGAAGGCCAAGGGCATGGACAAGAGCCCCGCGCCCACGATGGTCTTGAACAAGGAGATGAGCGACGAGTAGAACGACGCCTCGAACTTGGGCATGGTGTTGATGTTGGACGTGCAGACAGCGACTCCACACAAGAACATCTACAAGAACATCTACAAGAACAACCTAGACGGAAGTCACTAGCATACTTAGAGGAAACCACCCGAGCCCGCCTGTATTCCCAATGTCGGTGTCTCCTGCCACCGTGGCCCGCGTCTTCCACGACGTCTCGTTCAAGAACAACACCCGCATCGCCGCCTCTACTGTGGCCCTCTCCACGGAGTACATCCGCCTCTTTGTACACGAGGCGATCGTGCGGGCCAACTCCCGCCGACTCGCGGACGCGCCGCCCACGGAGGTCGACGGAATCGACAATGTGCCCGAAAACGACGACGAACCCGCTGACCAGTTCGCCGAAACCGACGAGCGCGGCCTGGGCGTGCCGACGCAGGTGCCGCCGTCCTCTGCAGGCCACGACACCTTGGACTCGCGCCATTTGACCGCAGTGGCGGGCATGTTGGTGATGGACTTTTAGGTGACGGTGCACACCACCCAGAAGCCGTATTTGAGGCCGCGGCGGCCGGAGCGGGCCGATTCGGGCAATTTCGTCTCGACGGTGACGTAGAACGGGACTTTTGGCGGCGCCGACGGGCTGCACTCGCCCACAGACACCGAAAACGGCACCGAGATCCAGTTGGACCCGACCTCCTTGTCGTCGTCGGGCTTGTCGCTGTCGCGGCGCTCTCGTTTTAGCGTCTCGCGGCGGCTGGCACGCATGAGCTGCTCGGCACGTGCTGTTTTGGTGGTGGCCGTCAAGTACGGCGTGGGAATGCCGTCCACCACCGCTGCCTTGTCTCGCTTTCCCTGGACGCTGAAGTTCGTGAACGGAAACGATATGGCGAGGTCCGCGTTGTTGCCCATGAACGCCCGCGGAAGCTGCGACACCATGGACACCGACACGTTGATGCTGGTGGGGGTTGCGTTGATCACATTGAACGTGCACTGGGTTTCCGAGCCAGAGGCAAAGTTCCGCACGCCCCGCGCCTTGACCTGTGCTGCGATCGTCGGCACAGTATCGCAGGCAAACTGTTTTTTTAAGATCTTCATCAGCCGTGGGTCTGGCACCGGTCCCATCAACACGCTGTGGCACGAGTCGCACAGGTACTTCCGCTTGGCGGTCAAGCGCTTGCCCAACGGAAACCGGCGTGTTTTCCTGGCCACCTCCTCTACCTTTTTTTCTGTGGTTCTCTCCAGGGCCGTTCGCTCTGGTTGCCGGATGTCCATGGCCTTGAGGCGAGACACCGCCTCCTTCGAGAGCTCGTCCTGCGCTTTTTTGGCCTGCTTCGAGTACCGCTCATGGAGCGTCGCAAACGACGATACGTTTTCGTTCCTCAAAATCGTGCTGAGCGCCGCGGGCTTGGTGATGGTCTGTGTCTGGTACTCAAACAGACACGCCACGCAGCGAAACGTGAACCGTTTCCCCATGACGTCGTCTACGGCGGTGTCCTCCATCGACACGCCCAAACTCGCCGTGCATTCCGGACACTCGAAGCAGTTTTTCGTGCACCGGACGGCGCCTTGCGACTCCGAGTAGTCCGTCATGCAATTGACGCAGTACTTGCACTCGACGGCGACCTCGCAGCACAACACACACTTGACCATCTGGCACTCGACACAGAAGTAAAGATCGCCCAACTGGTGGAGGTTGGACGCTGTTAGGCTCGGTAGCTTGGTGGTGGCATCCACGGTGGTGTCTCCGCAGAGACACACGTAGTGGGTATTGGCAAAGTACATGGCGATTACTTGGCACGATTGGCTCGACTCTGGCTCGTTTACTTCTTTGCCGATGGCTACTCCTGTGGTGGCCTCTGTTGTCTCACCATGTATTCATGATAGCGGCCTGCACACCACACACCATCTTCGCAACAAAAAAATTGTCAGCACCATGTCTTCACCACAGAGAGAGGGATTCAGCGCTCCCGCCTCGATCTCCCACGCCGCCCACGGGCATGTGACCAACAAGTCCTTGGGCGTCAAGTACAACTGTGCGCAGTGCGGCGCCTCGTTCTCGTTGGGCAAGAGCGACGCCATCCGATGCAAGGAGTGCGGCCACCGGGTCATCTACAAGGCCAGAACCAGACGCATGGTCCAGTTCGAGGCTCGCTAGCCAGACAGGAGGTCCAGGTTCAGGGGAGTCTCTTAGTCAGGTGAGTCTCTCAGATTCAGGTGAGTCTCTCATTCACTCAGGTGGTTTCCTGAGGTTCTTGAGCGCGTGAGCAGCTGTACTATAGAATATACGGGCGAGGTTCAACAGAATGTAATATTACACGATTATAGAACGATAACAGTAGTGTCTGGGCATGGCCCCATCGACAGAGCGTCGGAAACGAAAGAACGGTGCAGGATGCGAGAGGTGGGCTGCTCACTTGAACAACTTCTTGAGCTTGGCCATAAAGCCGCCCTTCTTCTTCTGCTTCTGCTCCTTCTTGGCCTTGGGCGCAGTCTTGGCGGGCGACGCCTTGGCCGGCAGCTGGAGGTTGGCCTCCGCCGCGTATCTCTTGGCCTCGGACTCGGTGGGTTGAATCTCTTCAACATTAATGTCCTGGGCCGCGAGCTCCGCCTGCACGTCCTTGGCGCTCATGCCCTGGGCGATGATGATCTCGTCCTCGGAGTCGTACGCGATCTTGTTCTTGGTGACGGGCGCGGCGTCCACCTCCTTGGTGCCCACGGGCGTGGCCTCTGCGGGCTCGGCAGCGGCCACTGGCGCAGCAACCGCAGAGTCGGCCACTGGTTCGGCGGCCGTGACGGGCTCAGTCTCAGCAACTGGCTCAGCAACTGCAGCTGCCTCGGAAGCCGAAGCCACAGGCTCAGCAACTGGAGCAGCCTCAACGGGAGCAGCCTCGACTGGCGCTGCCTCGACTGGAGCGACTGGCTCAGCAGACTTCGACACGGACTCGTGGCCCAAGGTGCCGTTCTCGATGGGCTCCGTGATCGCAGGCTGCACGGTAGGCTTGACGTCGCTCGCCGAGTCCACGACCGGCTCCGACGCCTTCACACCAGCACCCACGCCAGCGCCAACGGCACCGGCACCGAGCGCACCGGCCACCAAAGGCGCGGCCAGCTTCTCCTCTTCCGAAGCAACAGTGGGCTCGGGCTCAGCAACGGGCTCAGCAACGGGCTCAGCAACTGGCTCGGTGGGCTCGGGCACAACGGCAGCCACAGGTTCGTGGTCCTTGAACTCGGGCTCGGGGTCGACGTTGTCCACCTTGTCGGAAACGGGCTCGGGGGTCTTGACCACCGCCTCCGCTTCGCCAGGGAAGGCGCCAGGAACCGTCTCGGTCTCGCTGGCCTCGATTGTTGGGTGGGGCACGCCCTCGCTGGCCTCAGCAGCGGTGGTGGCAAGGCCCGCAGCGCTCGCACTCGTCGCAGCAGCGCCCAACGCACCCGCACCCACCGCACCGGCCACCGCAGCGCCGCCCACGGCGCCAACAACACCCACCACGGCGGGGTCGAGGGTCTCGGGCTCTGGCGTGGGGGAGTCGGTGCTGGTGCCAGCAGCCTTCTGCTGCTTCTTCTTGGCCTTGTACTGGGACCGTCTCAACTTCTTCTTGTGCTTCTTCTTCTCCTCGCTGGTCATGGTCGCGAGCTCGGGCTCGTTCAATGTCTTGGGGTCCACGTCGCGCACCTTCTCAAACGCAGCCAACGCCTCAGGGTCCTGAGGGACGAAGATTCCTGGCTCGCCCAACGTGGTCTGCTGGCCCTCGGTGGAAGGCATGACGGTCGTCTTCAAGTCGCCGGCAGTCTTGCCCGCGGCCGCACCCGCACCCGAAGTAACAGCCAAGCCGCCGGCCTCGGGGATTCTCGACTGGGAAGCCTCGGCAACCACCAAGTCCGCGGGGTCCAAAACGTTGTTTTCAATGCCGACGCCGTCGTTGGCGATCTTCTGCGAGGGGTTCACCTGCCACTCGCCATCCACCACGTACTTGTACAAGATCTGGGCGTCGCTGGCCAACGGCACCGTCAACTCGAATGAGCCGTCGGACTGCTTGACCAACGGCAAGGTCTTGCCCCAGTTGTCGAATGAGCCGGTGACAATGACTTCTTTGGGCCCGCTTGGCCTGGGGTTAGTATGGAGGGAAGGACAGGGTCCGGAGTGCAGCAACTGAGCCAGGTCAGCCGCTTGGGGCCAATGGGCCGGGCACGGCTGAACCCGTGCACCACCGGTGCCGGAAACCCGCTGGGGGCGCAAAGACATACCACTGGAATGTAAAAGATGCAGACATGATACGCAACGAGATTAGTGCTCAGCCCTTGGGTCGAAAAAATGTGTGGGTGAGTCGTGCCTGCACGCGGGCATCGTCACGTTCGTCCCATTTGGGCTGCCGGCAAGCTTGTGCGCAGGATGCCAGCGCTACTCTTCGCCAAACAAGCTGAGCACAACCGGCATGAGCACCAACGCGTGCGTGGCGGCAATAAAAACCAACGAGAGCCACATGCGGAAGTAGTACACCTCGAAGATTTTCGACCGCGTGAATGCAAGCACGGCAATGCCAATGAGCTTGGTGATGGTGATGCCTCCGAGCACCGACCCGCCCACTTTTGTCAATGCTTTGAATGCAAGTAGTGCCTTGCGGTCGCCCAATAGAAACTTGTTGTGGTCCTGCAAGCTCATGAAGCTGTTGTAGAGGTCTTCGTCATTCTCGTCTTCGCGCACCGTCAAGTACGCCTTGGTGATGTGCACAGTGAACTCCACCGCAAGCCCGAGGCAGATGACGAGGTTGACCAAGCTCACTGCGTTGAGAGAAATGCCCCACACCGCCATCACTCCACCGATGTTCGCCACAATGGCCAAATCCATGACTGTGAGTATTGTGGCCATGCGAAGCAGCCCCATCAACAATGCGCTGACGAACCAAATCACAACACCCGCCACAGACAATGTCGCGAGCGTCAATGGCACAATGGTGTTGTACTGGACAAAGAAAATGTAGAACGGCGAAAAGGCAAACATGGCCAAGTCGCTCGAGTAGTTTTTGATCTCCTTCACCACCCGCAACGCACTCTGGTATGCAATGATGAAATCGGACTGCGACCGCAACGGCTGGTGGCTCGTGCGGAAGTAGCTGCTCACAATAGCAGTCTCGTTGTAGTTGATGGACGACGAGTACGGCGCTTTTCCGCCCAAGGGACACGGGTCACTGGGCTCAGTTATCCATTGCTTGAAGAACTTCATGTACTCCGCCCCAACAGGCAACCCTTCCATGGAGATGTTGTATGGAGGCGAGTGGTCCGCGTAGCACGACACACACTGCCTTGGGGGAGCGTATGGCGAGCAAAATTCGTCGCCAAATGCTGTTTTCTTGAATCGGCAGCACTGGTCCAAGTCGGGGTTCAACCACGCCAAAAAGTCGTCCAACCAGTTGGAGCTGGGTTCGGCAATGGTCGAGAGGTTCCCCCGCTTGTACTCCTGCTCGAGGATATTGGCGATGGAAAACTCGTCGCACGTCGAGAACTTCCCGCATATCTTTTGTTGGTTTGCTCTCGCGGTGACATCCAAGTCTTTCACGACGAAGAAAATCGGAGGGCCAACGTTCATGTAGTCGTAGACGGCGTTGAAGTAGTCCACGAGGTACGAGTTGGATGGTAGTGCCAACCTCTGGTCGAGCCCTAACTCAACCTTGGGGAGCAAGGCCAATGAGATTCCCAACCAAATGAGAAAGATGCTGAATATTTTTCCCCTGTTCGCTGGCTTGAATAGCCAGGGGGCGTAGTAGCGAGTGATCAACAGCGAAAAGTTGTACTCAATGTGCTCAAACGCTTCGGAGTCGTCTGTGTCCTCAACCTGGATCCAAGGCGCCAAGTCGATGCGTCTGTCCTCCAAGCGTTTTTGGTCCAAGGTCAAGAGGGCCACGAACGCGGTCATTTGAAGTATAAAGTTGATGGCAACGGCCCCGGCCGAGTAAAATGCAAAGCTTCTGACTGCGGGCATCTGAACACTGGCCGCAATCAAGAACATCAGCACCTGCAAGAGAGCGCTGATGAAACAGGAGGGACCGATTTTTTGCAAGGTCAATGAGACTCTCGCCTCCACGCTCATTTCTGGTAAACGTTCACCGACAACGTGGAGCTCATGCACAATGAGGAAGATGTTGTCCACGCCAATGGCAAGTACCAAGAACGGAATCACCTCAGCGATGATCAACGTGGACTTTATGCCCAAAACCGCACAAACTCCGGCGGAAGCTCCCACCGAAAGCAAGATGATAATAATGCCTGAGAGGCCCAACTGGAATCGGGTGAGGACGAAATTGCGTTTGCTGAAACTGGTGGGAATCTTGCCGCCCAATGCAATCGAGGCGTACAAGAACATTAACACGTAGGATATGACGACAATCTTGACGTCGGTGTTCGTTGACTGGTTCAACTCCTCCGTGAGCGACACTTCCGCACTGTAGGAGATCTTCAACTCGGGCTTCTCTTTCTGGATTCTCTGGATCCATCCGAGCAAAGCGTGTTCGTAAGCCATTGCCTCTGCAGTGTACTCCTCGTTGGTCAGATTGCTGTTGATCAAGAGCGTGACAATAAACGCTTCGGATTCCAAGATGTTATCCAGCGAAAAGAGGAGATTCTTTTTGAGAGGCTGCTGGAAGGTAGGCAAGCAGTTGACAGGCGACTCCGCGCAAGCGTTCAACTCCTTCGCCCAGTTGTCCTCGTTCAAGTAGCCAATATTGCCCTGGAAGTATTGGGCAAAGGACTCAATGGCACAGGTTTCTTCAAGCGGCTTGAAACAGAGTGGCTCGAGCGAGTGGGTCGCGTTGAACTCGTCCTTGAGTTCCTGCAACTCCAACTCCTTCTCAAACCACCATTGGACGGTGTCCCACGAGAGAACAGGCTCGTCTGTTGTGCTGCTGACAATGATCTGCTCGATTCTGAACCACTCGCCAAAATTGGACTCGAAGTACTGCCGCTCCTTGTACGCTGGATCGTTGGGGCTAACCCACAAGTTCACTGGGTTTGTTTCCCACTCGAGCTTGCTCAACCCCGCACAGCAGAGAAGAGTCAACACCAAACTCACGGAAATTGTCAATAAAGGTGTCAGAGAGCATACCATAGCGAGTTTCGCAAATGAGGATTCGAGGTGCGAGATGGTGAAGTCTCTCACTTTGGTCCAGGTACGGCAGATCCATACGTGGTACATGGGGCGAGGACTGACAAAGAACTCCACCACATTTTGCTCGTCCTCCATGCCGTTCTCCTCGTCTATATCGTCACCGACAAAGTCGCCTTCCAACATGTTGTTGAGGCGCTCGTACTCATGGCGTCTCCACCGGGCCAAGTACATGTGGTAGCCACCAATGATCAAAAACAAACAGATCCAGGTGATGGTCACTGCAAAGGAGAAGCATGGAAGCGCGCCAACTTTGCATTTCAGACGCAAATCACTGACTTTTGGTAAAGTTGGGCATGCCACCGAGCAGTCAGAGCAGGCACATTTGTAGGTCGGATCATTGCAGGCCTTCATTTCACCGCCCGAGAGCTTCAAGTCCAGCTTGGAGTCCTTGGGCAAATCGTACTTAAAGTTGATCTGGAACGGCGAGCCACCTAGAAGCGGTTTTTCGTCGCCGAGAAACTTCAAAAACAGCGAGTAGTTCTTCGCTCCGCCGCCAATGAGGTCCATGGCGTAGCCGTTTGTGGCGGAAAACTTCAACTCCTTGCACGAATCAAAGAACTGCGAGGCGTACTCGGGGTCCGTGTACACGGAAAGCTCAGTGACAATATCCTTTTTGGTGTCGATGGCAGACTCCACCTTGGTCACCTCGACGAAGGTCGACTGGTCCAGCGCACACGTGAACTTGCAGAAAAAGTCATAGAAGTTCTTCTTGCACGCCGGGCACGAGCTGATCAACGGCTCGGCCTTCTTCAAGTTTTCCTCAAGCGATACCAACTGATTGTAGGAGCAACATACGCCGTGGGAGACGTCGAAATCTGCACCGCAGATCCGGCCGAGAATTGAGAGCGACTCGTCCAGCGGAGTCAGCGCTTGTGTGTTATTGGCACATGGAAGCAGCTTGCCAAACACCGACTTCTTGCCACAGCTGTCGAACATGGAACAGTAGCCATTCTTGCGAACCACGGTACCTGCGGCCACCAAAATCACGTGGACGGTCAAGAGAGTCCAGAGCCATTTCAACATGGCGAAACGTCTGGATCAGTGGGTGGGCAATTATTGGGTCTTGTGTTGGATGCAGGCGGAGGTGATAGATGTGGGGTGGGGTGACGATGAATATGAATCGTTCGATGGAGAAGGAATGGGAGGGGTATGAGTGTGTAATAGCTTTCAATTTGTGTTGTTTGCATTTGCATAGCGTCTTTTTTTTTTTGTTGAAGTTGGAAATTTGGTAATTGTCATGAAAACTGAGAATGTGTGGAGCTAAGAAAGGAAATGGAGAAAAATAATGATAATAAATAATAAAGGGATGAGTAGCCGTTTTAGAAGAGGCAGGGAATGATTATGAGTCAATTTGGTGCCATTTGTGAGGATTTGCATGGGACCACCCGACCGGAACTAGGCTGAACAGCGATCTACAGTGCGCAGACCATCTGAGCAGAAACGGAAAATAAGGAGCCAGAAAAGAAACCGAACAAGAGGAATATCCGCCGAAGAAAGAACAAAAGGTTGCATTGTTGATCAATTGGACCATCAACCGTAGTCAATTGATCAGGGTCTGTCCGAATCAACGCTTTAATTAACCTGCCACGGCCTCACCATTCACCACTCACAGAAGAATACGAAAACAAGGGCCCTATATCCTCAAACCCCATCCACTCCAAATTTTATCCCCTAGTCTTCTCTGTGCTTTTGTCACTCTTTTTTTCACTCTTTTTTTATGTCTTGTTTTCTCTACCTTGTCACTTTATCTGGATCCTGCTCACATCGCGATACTAACGCGTATGTTGATCGCCATCTCAGGAACGCTAGCCTCCGGCAAGTCCGAGGTCGCGCGCTACCTCACGTTCCAGGGATGTAAACTCGTTGCGGTGGAGGACTCAGAGTCCAAAGACCGGAAGGAAATCGAGTCCGAGGTCGACTGCGAGTACTTCGCTGACACGGACGCACTCTTGGACCACGTCACCGCCCGCTGGCGGCAGCACTTCGTCTTGTCGCACATCGAGGACATGGCGGTGTTGCACAAGTTCCAGAAACGGCCGTTTTTCTTGCACATCAGCATCGACGCTCCGCTCCAGTTGAGGTACGAACGCTACTGCCTCAAGAACGGTACCAAGCTCAGCTCCGACGACTTCTCCGCCAAGTCCGACGAGCTCTTGTTCAACGCGGCCAACCCGCTCATCCAGATCAACAACCAGGCCCACATTAAGATCATCAATACTACGTCGTCGTTGAGTCTCTACGTCAAGCTCAGCGAGCTCGACTTGCTCAACCCCGAGCGGCTCCGGCCCACTTGGGACCTGTACTTCATGCGCTTGGCTGACTTGGCCGCGTTGCGCTCCAACTGCATGAAACGCAGGGTGGGTTGCGTCATTGTCAAGGACAACCGTGTGGTGGCTACTGGGTACAACGGAACGCCGCGGAACTTGACCAACTGCAATGAAGGAGGCTGTCCGCGGTGCAACCTCGGCCAGGGGAGTGGCGCAGCGCTCTCCACGTGCTTGTGTTTGCATGCTGAGGAGAATGCCTTGCTTGAAGCTGGCCGAGATCGGATTGCCGGCGAAAACTCCATCCTCTACTGCAACACGTGCCCGTGCTTGACATGCTCCATAAAAATCGTGCAGAGCGGAATCCGCCAGGTGGTGTATGCGCAGAGCTACTCCATGGACGAGCACTCGCATCGGGTCATGAGCGAGGCCAACATTGTGTTGCGGCAGTACGTGCCACCCAAGGAGGGCATATTTGTGTAGATGATGGTCTGGAGCTAAGGGACATCTATAATGTGATTTTGCAGACGGTGTCTAGCATCATAGTCCACCTATCTAGGTACGGTCAGCGTGTCAGGCATCTGTATCGACAGCATTCTAGACATTTAGGAAAGTCTGTCTTGAAATACTTGTAGACTGCGACGACTTCTTTCTCGTGAATCTAGACTCCTGGACTGTGTTCCTGGCCCTTGCGTATTCAACGCAGTTCTTGCACTTGGAAAATACTGGGTTCGTAGACATTGAGGCACGTCCAGAAATGTCCACAGTACAAGGCTTCTTGGCTGGCTGTCATTTTCTTACAATATCGTATTCATTGACTAGACCATCTCACCACTCCTATAGATATTCTATTCTGCATGGTCCATGTTAAAGGTAATAGATCTATTCAATTCAATAGACTATCTACCATATCACGTCTCAGTATAGACGTACGGACCTGGCTTCTGCTCGGCGGCAAAGTCGAGTCGCTCTAATTCCTGGCCATCGACGCTCAACGACGCTGTAACATGGTCCCCGGCCAGAACCGGGCCCACGCCCTTGGGAGTGCCGGTCAAAATCAAGTCGCCCTTCTCCAACGTCATGATACTCGACATGTGACTCAAGATCTTGTGGATCGGGAAGATCATCAAGTTGGTCATGTCGTCCTGCTTAGTCTCACCGTTGACCGTCAACGCCAACCGCACGTTGTAGGGGTCGGGAATCTTTTCCTTGGGAATGAAGTTCGACAAAGGCAAAAACGTGTCGAAGCCCTTGCCGATGCTCCAGGGCAAACCCTTCTTTTTCGCTTCGTCCTGGACGTTTCTCGCAGTGAAGTCGATGGAAAGCGCATACCCGTCGATGGAGTCCAAGGCCTCCTTGTTGGAGAACGACAGAGGCAAGTTCTTCAAGGTCTTGCCCAAAACAAAGGCCAATTCCACCTCGTGGTGGGCCACCACTCCGTTGGGCACCAAAAAGGGCCCAGAACCAGGCCGCAACACCGACGACGACGGTTTCAAGAAGAAAAAGGGCTGCATGGGCGGCGTGTTGTTCAACTCCTTAATGTGGGCCGCGTAATTGCGGCCGATGCAGAGGATTTTGCGGGCACTGTCAATGTATCTCAACGACATGGTGGAGTAGTGAGTCGGAATTGCATAGAGGTCCCGGAAAACAGGGCTGACGTTCTCCGGGGTATGCGGAGAACCCCGGGAGGCCCGGTGAGGGGAAATTGGCTGCCATTAGAGAGGCTAGAATTGCTCTGACAGGTGAGAACGGTTTCCACTCGTAAATGTCAATGACCCGACTCACCTGTCAAGATGCCCGGAACAACTCCGGCAATCGACTGTATGCACGTCGATAGTGGATTCATGATGAAAACGGAAACAATCAGTTCGTAAGGTGTGAGCGTGTCGACTGCTGTGCGAGGCCCAAATCAATGTTGTTTTCTTCTTATTGGCGTTGTTAGGTCTATTTTTTTTTTGTTGTGTCGCCGACTATGGAAACATAAGGCATCGCGACTATATTAGACCGCGACAATATTAGGCATCGGTACAATACATGGCATCGCGACAATGCGGAATAACCTCCATCAAAACGGAATCCGCTCTTGCGACAACATCGCCGGTGCAGTGCCTGCTTCTTATCTCCCGCTAGCCGGACCAAAGATCGAGTTCGGACATACAGCTAACAATGGGGTGGTGTCCTGGTGCAGCCACGGCGGAATTCCTAATTCGAAAGTGGGCCGGCCGGTCTAAAGTCTATCCAGGGCAGTACCCCACATTGGCAAACAACGTGATCCCGATCTGCAGAATACTGGCCGTAAACTGATGGCCCAATCTCCCGGACTTAGCACGTCAACCGCCCAATCCCACAATACACTACACGGAGACACTATGCACAACGAGCCATCGAATCATTGTTCGGTTTCAGCCTACGACACTGGTTTCCAGATGTCGGAATATGCAGCAACAAAGACGCCGGTAAAACAAGCGGACGTGCAGAGTTCATGGCCGGTTCCTGTCCGTGGCACCCTGCGTTTCTGCAACTGCCGGACGCGGGGCCCGTGGCCGAATCGGTCTTTTCACACAGTCCCTGTTAAGTTATCTCGTTCTATCATCCATGCAAGATGGCCCTTGTTGCCGGCGGATTCCTGGCTATTGTAAGACCGGTGGACCCATTTTGCGCCCATCCTGCATTGGACGGGACTCGAAGGTTTCACCGGGAATATTGTCAGATCTCACTGCCAGTAGACGGGAATTTTTGCCCTAAACAGCCGGCTGATTGGTTGGAGACGGGCAGCTGGGACTCCCAGACAGTGACGGCTCCTACGGCACCATGCACACCTGTCGTAAAATGTCGCACCTGCACAGGAACCGGCTGCCTTTTCCGCCATATGCGCTCTGCGTAGCCGGATCAGCCTGGTTTATACGGCCAGGGCAAATGCCGAAGGGTGGACCCTGCCCACTCAAAGTGCGGCAAATCCCAGAAAACGACGTAGCAGAGTGCCCGTGTCCACGGGGTGTCGAAAAATTAGCATCGACTTTGACGTGCCAAGACCAGTCGCAGGCGGCGTCCATATGCACTAGGCAAAAAACTTTTCTTGGCAAGCTCCGGCTAGCCAGTAACGTCGCTGGTTCTCAACCCCCCGGCCGCTGGATGCACGATGGCCCATCAGATAATAACGCCACTCCTTTTGGAAGCGTTGTGATCCCAGTTTAAAAGGTCATTGGTGCGTGTAGCTGGCGTGGCTGACGCTGTCACTCTGAGGCGCCTGCTGCAATAATCTATCAAGTCTTGGAGGGAACACCGCAAAATTCTTGGGTTTGAGCGACGTGGCTATCTGCAGAGCGGATTTTCCGCTGCGAGAGCCGGCACACCCTGTCATTGGCGCGCGGGGGCGGTGCACGTAACTTTTATGCACGCTCATGCATGAGATGAACAAGATAACTGTACCGCGCGGCTCACGTGCGTCTGGTTTCATGTCTTCGTGCAGCACACTGCAGCAGCCCATCCCAGGGCAGGCTAGCCGATTTGTATAAATATCGCCCCATCCCAAGGCAAATCCAGGCCAGTATCCCCCTCAGAACTGATCCCGTTAGAACTGCCCTGGCATTTCTAGCCCCCATATTTTTGCAGAATGGTTGACGTTTTCAACGTTCAGATTTTCTTTGTGGTGTTCAGAGAGACCTTGGAGGCCGTCATTGTGGTGTCGGTCCTTTTGGCTTTCTTGAAGCAAGGTCTTGGTGGTGCCACCGAAGACCCCGTTACCTACAAAAAGCTATATCGACAAGTTTGGTGGGGGTCCATTCTAGGGGTTTTTGTCTGTTTGATCATTGGATGCGCCTTCATCGGTGCCTTCTACTCGTTGGGTAGAGACGTCTGGTCCAGCTCCGAGGACTTGTGGGAAGGTATTTTCTGTATCATTGCGACCGTGTTGATCTCGTTCATGGGTCTTGCCATGTTGCGTATTAACAAGATGAAGGAGAAGTGGAGAGTCAAGTTGGCCCAGGCGCTTGTCAAGCAGCCCCAGGGTAAGGGCCGTCTCGGCCTCGGCCACTACACCAAGAAGTACGCCATGTTTATCTTGCCTTTCATCACCACGTTGAGAGAAGGTTTGGAGGCTGTCGTTTTCGTAGGTGGTGTTGGCTTGAGCTCGCCCGCCTCGTCTTTCCCTCTTCCTGTCATTGTTGGTTTGATCGCTGGTATCCTCGTCGGTATGATCTTGTACTACTCCGGCTCCACGGTTTCGATCCAGATTTTCTTGATCATCTCCACTGCCATCTTGTACTTGATCGCTGCCGGATTGTTCTCCAGAGGTATCTGGTACTTTGAGACCTACAAGTACAACAAGGACACCGGTGGAGATGCTTCCGAGAACGGATCCGGCCCCGGTACCTACGACATCTCCAAGTCTGTGTGGCACGTGAACTGCTGCAACCCAGAGACCGACAACGGTTGGGATGTGTTCAACGCCTTGTTGGGCTGGCAGAACTCGGCCACTTACGGCTCGGTGATCTCGTACAACATTTACTGGGTGTTCATCATCTGCGTGATCTTCTTGATGTGGTACGAGGAGCGTAACGGCCACTTGCCATTCTTGAAGAACCTCACGTTGGCGGAGTTGAACCCTATGTACCACATCAAGGGTAAGAAGAAGCACAACTTGACCAAGCGCGAGCAGGAGGAGTTGTTCGAGCAGGTCAAGCACACTAAAGTTGGTCAGGATGACAACAACTCGAGCGAGTCCATCAACAACAAGGAGGAGAAGCCTGTTGAGCTCAAGTAATTGAGCACTCGCGGCCTGACCTCGGCATCTGACTCCATTTCAATTACATACACACACACACACACAGGTTGGAATGGAGAGGGTGTTGAGTGACGGCCGCGTGCCTTATTTTTATTGCCAAAGTCGAGCCGTTCTGCAACTGTATAATCAAATTGGGGGTTAATTGGGGACATCTAAATACTTTAATAATTCACGGGGTACAAACAATTGTAGCTTTTTCGAGCATCGTTGTATTTGAGTCATCCCTGTCATTCCTGAATGAAATAAGATTCTATTTTCTAATGGAGCCCTATTTAGAGTATATTTTTTCGCAATAGGTGAATCCGGAAACGGTTGCGGGCGGTAGCGATCAAAAAGCGGTAATAATTTTTCAAGGAGCACGGAGAGAAGTATGAGGGATGTGAAAGCAGTCTTCGTACTGTGGAACAAATTTGGCCAGCATGCGTCTCTTGGTAAATCTGATCTGCTTGTATTTTCATCCGTGAAGAAAATTAAAACTTGTCACTAATAATATTTATCGCGTATTGGCAGCTGCTAGATTATGGGAAAAAGAGTTGGACCTCAAAAGACCATCTTATATGATTCGGGTTATGCGGATCGGCAGTCCCAATGAGGAATTGCGCGCCGTGCCGTATGACAAATCGGGCCAAGCGCACTGAGTAATCAAGAACTAGACAAATCGAAGTAAACCATGTGTCAAGAGAAAAAATGAACGTAAATTAGTCCCACCATCATCGCTGATCGATTCGAATTTCTCTAAACCCCTTGGCCAGAGTTCCCGAGCTCCTTTGTTGGGGCTTATCGAACTGTGGAGTCGCCTGCACACTGGAGTATAAAAGGCCCGGTAATTCCATACTCTTAACCACAATGTCGAAAACCGTTTTCGTATCCGGCGCCACGGGCTTCATTGCCCAGCACATTGACAAGCTCTTGCTTGAGAGCGGCTACAAGGTCATAGGAACCGTGAGATCCGAGGCCAAAGGCGAGCACTTGGCCAAGTTGTTGGACTCGGCCAACTTCTCGTACGAAATCGTGCCCGACGTCGAAAAAGCCGGCGCTTTTGACGAGGCATTGAAGAAGCACCCTGAAGTGTCGGTGTTCTTGCACACGGCGTCGCCCTTCCACTTTAAGGCCACTGACATTGAGGAGGAGTTGCTCAAGCCTGCGGTCAATGGAACCAAAAACGCCTTGGCTGCGATCAAAAAGTTCGGCCAGAACATCACCAACGTGGTAGTGACCTCATCGTACGCGGCAATCTCGACCGCCGAAAAGGAGGCCAACGCTTCCCACACCAATAATGAGGAGTCGTGGAACGAGATTTCGTGGGAGCAGTCCAAGGCGGACGCCGTTCTGGGCTACCGCGGCTCGAAAAAGTTTGCGGAAAAGGCTGCGTGGGACTTTGTTGCCGAGGAAAAGCCGACGTTCACCATCAACTACGTTAACCCCTCGTTCGTGTTCGGACCCCAGGCGTTCGACTCCGAGGTCAAGGACAGCTTGAACACGTCGTCGGAGATCCTCAACAACTTGTTGAAGTTGACCTCCGACTCCGCCGTTCCGGGTGTCAAGGGCGGTTTTGTTGATGTGAGAGACGTGGCCAAGGCCCACTTGGTTGCGTTTGAGAAGCCCATTGCCAACCAGAGATTGTTGATGAACGCGGGTCGCTTCTGCGGGCAGGACTTGCTCGATGTGTTGAATGCACAGTTTGCCGAATTGAAGGGCAAGATTCCAGTGGGTGAGAAGGGCGCTGGAGGTGCCATCAACGACGCCATGTGCAAGATCGAGAACGAGAAAACCAAGGAGATTCTTGGATTTCCTTTGATTGACTTGCAGACGTCCGTCGGCGACTCCATCAGCCAGATTCTCAAGGCCCGCAACTCCAAGATTTAAATCAACTGTTCATCTGATGCCTGTAGTCATCGCGGCCTGCATGCCCCGCCAATTTCCACCACCACCACTAGATCATGCCAGGAAAAAATACCATATCCTCGCACAATGAGGGTCTTCTTAAAGAAATCCAGCATTATGGCCCGGTCACTGCCATCAAAATAGCAGGAAACGACGTTTTCGTCGGCTACGGGCCAATCTTCAAGGTCTTTCACATCGACCCAGAAACCAGCATTGTGTCGCTCAAAGGTAGCCAGCGAGCGTTCAAAAGAAACAAAATTCACAGCATTGCGTTTTTGAAAGGTACAGGGAGAGTTGCGTTGGCTGGTGGTCGCTCGTTTGCGGTTTTGGACATCGATCAGCCTGACATCCACGAAAAGTCCATCAACGAGTGGATCGTGGCGTGCGAGTTTCTTGATTCCAACCGCCTCCTCATCCTCACATCTCACAATGAAGTGCTCCAGGTGAACATAGAGGACTTGGCTGACTTCAAATTCAGCCTAGAGGAGAAGATCCATTGCAATGAAAAGTCCATTCTCTACAGCGGGTCCATTAGAAAAACGGACTCGGGGGCAGTCTATGTGGCAGCAGGCACGGTAATGAGCGGAATTCTTATCTGGAGCCTACAAACAAGGGAGATTGTGCACGAACTCACGTCGCATGAAGGCTCGATATTTGGAGTGAAAATCAGCGACGACGCAAACTACGTCATTTCGTGCTCCGACGACAGATCCGTACAACTCTGTGACTTTCAGACCGGAAAGACCTTGGCGACCGGCTGGGGACACGGATCTCGGATTTGGTCGCTTGAATTTGTTACTACTTTGGACGAGGTGAGAATCTTCAGTACCGGAGAGGATTGCACGGCACGGATGTGGGTCTATGATAAAGAGGAACAATCGCTCAAACAGATCGAGATCTGGGACCACTGCCACCTGGGCAAACACATCTGGGCTGGCGATGTGAGTGAGACTATTGGCGCAGCAGTAACTGGAGGTGCCGATGGAAAGGTCCGAGTGCATGACATTTCCAGCTTAGATGCGGGATTGACTCTCCACACACCATTGGATATTTCTAACCTGACTGGAGAGTCGCTCGGAGCCAAAGAGGTTATCAAACACTTTGTGGTGTTGTCCAAGTGCGACTTGTTGGTGGTGATCACCTCTTTGGGCAATGTCTTCACTTTACAGAGGGCCTCCGAGGTATGGACTCGCGTTGAGACTTCTGAGGAGGATAGAATTTTACTCAAGGCATCTGCGATGTTGCGTGGGTTTCCGCGGATCAACTCGGTTGTCATTTTCACCAGACTGGGAGACTACATGACATTGACTTTCGAAGAGAGTGGCAATTTAAAGCAGCGGAATAATGTCAGAGGGAACACAAAGAAAGTCATAAACGTTTTAGTGGCAGAAGACAGAGAGCGAAACGAATACTACGCTCTCTTGGACTCGCCAATTCAAAACGAGCCCTACGATGTGATAAAGTTTGGGTGCCAGTCCAATTCTTTGAGTGCTATCGACACTTTCACTCTCGAGAAACCTGATCCGAAGGTCTTCTCACCAACTTCGATCCATTTCAACTCCAAAAACCGTTGGCTTTTGCTTGGATCCAGACATGCCAATTTTGCCATTTACAATCTCACAAATGAGATGTTCGGTGTTCCCCATTTGATTCGCAAAGTCTGTCCCGGTGATACGATTACCTCGATTTCTACGGTGCAATCATCTTCGGAACGCGTCATTGCTTTGCTCACAGTGCGTGACGGTGTCTATCTTTACATGTCTATTACGAAAGATAGTGGAGACTTCAAGTCGCAAATTGTATTGCAAAACAAATTGGCTCGGGGCACCCTCGAGGGTGGTTTCGTGAGGAATAATGAACTCTATGTATATGGATTCAGGTCATCGTCGTTCTCATTATGGAATGAGACAAAGCAGATTGAGGTTTGTCACCACCTCTGTGGCGGAGCTCACAGACAATGGGAGTTCACTCTGACCGACAGCGGCTCTGATTTCAGTTTCATATATTCCAGCAAGTCCGGCTTGGTCGTGAAGGACTTCCATTGCCGTTTCAGCAACTCAAACAGTGGACTCCTCGTTGGTGGAACGCATGGAAGAGAGATCAGAGGTCTTGCTGTATCGCCAAATCGGGAACTTGATGGAACCAGATTGGTTGCAACGGCTTCGGAAGACGCCACTGTCCGGTTAGGTAAGCTCGATGCAGATGGAAACATTACCTACTTGTGGACTTTGAACAACCACGTTTCAGGATTGCAAACAATAGCCTTCATAAGCGATGACTATCTCGTTAGCACCGCTGCAAACGAGGAGCTTTTGATCTGGAAACTTTACCGCATTTCGGACAAGACAGTGACCATTGTTGAGCATGCTCGCCTAGAAACTTCCGAGGAGAACCCAGATTTACGAATTATGGACTTTGCGTGCCTTGAAACTGAAGGAGGGTTTTGGGTGGCTGCTGTTTACTCCAATTCCAAGATAAATATCTTCTTCTTCAACACTGAAGAGAGGAAATTTTCCTTGTGTATCCAAGATACCTACAGCACACTTTGCATATTGAACGTCAACTTTTTGACTCACGAGGGAAAGACATTCCTTATGATCGGAGCCACTGATGGTTTTCTCACAATTTGGGATGTGACTTCCGGTCTCTGCCATGGACAGGTGAGCAAGTTGAACCAATCTGTGGTTCATCAGCAGCTTCACCAGAGTGGTATCAAGGCTTTAACTGTGTTGCCAGAGGCTAAACAATGGAGCATAGTAACTGGCGGAGATGACAATGCTTTGGTTCTTTCTACGCTCGCTATTGTTGATAGTAATCTTTCCTTAAATACGGCTTCTTTCGTGGAAGAAGCTGCGTCGGCAACTATTACTGGACTCAGCAGTGTTGGAAGTGATAAGGTGTTGGCTACTTCGGTAGACCAAATAGTCAGACTTTGGAGCTTTGCCGATAATACCTTAGAATTGCAATCGGCTAGTTATACTACAGTGGCAGACACTGGCTGCTGCGACACTACGGAATTCGACGGTCGCCATTTGGGGCTAGTGGGCGGCGCCGGTGTTGGGATTTGGGCTATTAGCAGTTAAACTCCAATGATTTTGCATTATTTATAATAGATTATCGTTAGAAATCTGTGTTCTATCTCCGTCCAGTTTAGATCTTCAACAATCTCAAGTTAAAGGTGGTATCATTAATGGACTGCTCCTCGTCAATGATGACCTGGTCCGCGGAAGCAGACGAGAACGTCGACAATGGTCTCTTGGTGCACTTAATCAAGATCTCGTCATTGTTCTTCACCACGTCCTCAAACTCAATGGTGTCCTTCACCACATTGTACTCAACAGCAACCTCATCAGTAGCATTCAAGCCGGCCTTCTTACGCAATCTCTGGATACGGTTGATCAACTCTCTGGCCAAACCCTCACTCTGCAACTCAGGGTACGAGTTTACGTCCAAGATGATCAAAACATCCTTCTCGGATCTGGCCTCGTGGCCAGAAGCAACCTCCTTCTCGGGCAAACCACGCTGGACTTGCAAGTCCTCGCTAACCAAGTCGATACCGTCCACGGTAAGCTTGCCAGTCTCAGAGAACTTCTTAACCTCCTCAGATGGGACGTTTGGCAACGCAGCCTTGACCCTCTTGGCGTCCTTCTTCAATTTCTTTCCAAGAACAGGCCAATCAGCGACGGCAGTGTACTGCACGCCGTAGGCAGCTTCGTCCGAAGTGATGACGATGTTTCTGACGTTCAACTCAGAGGTGATGTAGCCCTTCAAAGACTCGATGTCCTTCAAGTACTCTGGGTCAGAGTTCAAGATGATCATTTCCTTCAAAGGCGTCTTCAACGAGATCAATTTCTTCTCTCTGATGTTACGGCCCAAGTCGATAACCTTCTGCATTCTCGACACCGCCACCTCGATCGCAGAGTCGAACCATTCCTCTCTGACCGATGGGTAGGTCAAGAAGTGAACAGAACGCACGTCCTTCTCCTTCTGGTTGACAGCGTACTTCTCCAACTCCTCCTGGGTGAAGAAAGGCTTCAATCTCTGGTAGATGCCGTCAGCCAAGAAAGGAGTGAAAGGAGCCATGAGTCTAGACAAGATGAACAAACTCTCGGCCAAGGTATTAAGGCCCTTCTTGGTGTCGTCAAGTCCAAGCTCAGTGTCACCCTTGATACGGCGACGGTTGAAACGAATGTACCAGTTGGTCAAGTTGTCGATCAAGTTCAACAACTTAGGAACCACGGTGTACAATCTGTAGCTCTGCATCTCTTCGTGCACGAACTTGACCAAGGACTGGATGGAGGCCAACAACCATCTGTCCATGACGTTCTCAGAGGACAACGAGGGGTCGTACACAAAGTCCTCGCCATTTTCCTTCTTGAACACGTCGGCCGCGTCCTTCAAGAACTTGTACGAGTTGTACCATGGCAACAACACCGACGACACGACTTCCCTGACGCCCTCCTCCTTGAACTTCAAGGTGTCAGCTCTCAACACAGGCGAGTTGATCATGTAAAGTCTGACGGCATCCGCTCCATATCTCTCCAAAATGACACTAGGGTCAGGGTAGTTCTTCAAACGCTTGGACATCTTCTTTCCGTCGGCAGCCAATACAATACCAGTGACAATGACGTTCTTGTATGGAGCAGTGTTGAACAAGTGCGTACCCAACACCGTCAAGGTGTAGAACCAACCTCTGGTCTGGTCCAAACCCTCGGAAATGAAGTTGGCCGGGAATCCGTCGTGGAAGGTGTCCTTTCTCTCAAACGGATAGTGCTGCGAGGCGTAAGGCATGGAACCAGACTCGAACCAGCAGTCAAACACCTCCTCGATTCTCTTCAATGGCGCCTTGCCCATTTTCGAGGGGATGGTGATGTCATCTATGCTGTCTCTGTGGATGTCGGTGATGTCGGAGCGGCCAGACAACTCCCTCAACTCCTCGATGGAGCCAACAACGACAATCTCCTCGAAGTCGTCACTAGCCCACAAGGGGATAGGAGTGCCCCAGTATCTGTTTCTCGAGATGTTCCAGTCTCTGGCGTTGGCAATCCAGTTGGTGAACCGCTTGTCCTTGATGTTGGAGGGCACCCAGTTGGTCTTGTCGATGTTGTCCAACATCTGGGGAATCACCTCGCCCACACGCACAAACCACGCAGGCACCGTACGGTACAACAACGGGGTGTCGGATCTCCAGCAGAAGGGGTACGAGTGCATGATCTGGGTCAGGTACAACATGCGCCCGTTCTCGGTCAAGTGCTTGATGATCAACTTGTCAGCGTCCTTCACGTAGACGCCAGCAAAGTCCTTGACCGCATCTGTGAACTTACCGTTGTCGTCCACTGGGTTAGGAGGCGTTCTCTTTTCGTTGATCACACCGGCCTCGGTGGAGGCAACAAAATCCACCTCACCAAAGGCAGGCGCCTGGTGCACAATGCCGGTACCAGAGTCGTCCGAGACGTAGTCGGCGCCAATGACCTTGAAACCGTGGTCCTTGAACTGCTCGTAGAAGTAGTCGAAGATGGGCACGTACTTGAGGCCCACCAAGGCCTCGCCCTGGATTTTCTCCACGACCTTGTACTTGGCCGCAGCGGGCTTCTTGTACAACGTCTTCAACAAGCTCTCCAACAAGATGTAGTGTCTCTTCTTGTCCTCGTCGTAGATCTTGGTGTACTCGAGCTTGGGGTTCACTGCGAGCCCAATGTTCGAGGGCAACGTCCAGGGGGTCGTTGTCCACGCCACCAACCAGGTGTTTTCGTCGTCCACCAAGGGGAAGCCAATGGTGACCGCAGGGTCGTTCACATCCTTGTAGTTCTGCTGGGCCTCGAAGTTCGACAATGGCGTGGTACATCCGGTCGAGTACGGCATGACACGCAAGCCGCGGTACACCGCGTCCTTGTTGTAGAGCTCCTTGAACGCCCACCACACAGACTCCATGAACTCGGGGTACAACGTCTTGTAGTCGTTGTCCATGTCGATCCAGCGCCCCAAACGGCGGATGGTTCTGCGCCACTCGTCCGCGTACCGCATAACAATGGACCGGCACTCCTCGTTGTACTTGGCAATGCCCATCTTCATCACATCTTCCTTGCCAGTGATACCCAACTTCTTGTCAATCTCGTGCTCCACTGGCAATCCGTGCGTGTCCCAGCCAAATCTTCTCTCCACGTGGTAACCGTTCATTGTGGCGTACCGGGGGATGATGTCCTTGACCGTAGACGCCAACATGTGGCCGTAGTGGGGTGTTCCCGTTGCAAACGGAGGGCCGTCGAAAAAGGCGAACCGTGGGAAGTCCTTGGTCAACTCAAGGGACCGCTGGAACGCGTCCTCCTTGTCCCATTGCGCAATGACTTTTTCCTCCTCCTTAGAGAAGTTGAAAAAGGTGTTGTTCTCCTCGGCCATGGTGTGTTGGATGAAAAACCAATTACTCACTTTTTTTCTTCGCGGTGTACGGGTGCAGTGTGTCATCGGCTGTCTAATGATGCCTGTGGCGAGGAATACGAGTGATAGGGTCCATGAGTCAGCAGCGAGCCTGCAGTTGGTTTTTTTAATCTTTTCTTTTCTTTTCTGTTCTCTTGTGTCTTCGTCATTTGTCGTTCGTCTCTTGTATATTGTCTTGCCTGGGTGCAATGCTCGCACAGTAGATGCAGCCCACAGATGGTCCAACTCATGAGTTGTCCCTAATAACCATATTGTAACGAGCTAGATTGTACCGCATTAAGACAGTCAAGGTAATTATGGTCTGACCGCTATATGACATTCATTGCAATAAGACACTTATGAAATATTCTGGTGATGCGTTAGTCCTCTCGTGCAGACTGTATCTACATGGTAGATATCTACAGCTTCCGAAGAGCACTTCGAGCATGCTTCAACGAAAAGGTGCCAAGAAAAGTCATGGTCGCCCTCTCTGGAGGTGTGGACTCCATGTGCTTGACGTACCTTTTAACAGAGTACAGAATCAACTTTGACCTGGACTTTGAGATCTACGCTACCACCGTCGACCACGGCTACAGGCCCGATTCGGCCGCCGAGGCTATCAAGGTAGGAAAAGCCGTGGCCCAGTGGGGTGTACGGCACTCGGTCCAGCGGATCGAGTACGGCAGAGACATGGGAGGCATCACCAACTTCGAGGAAGTGGCCCGTGGCTTGAGGTACGACATTTTAAGAAAGCAGTGCAAGTTGTTCGGCATTAACGCGCTAATGGTGGGCCACACGTTGGACGACCGCCTCGAGACGTATTTGCAACGGCTCCGAATGAACTCCACGCTTTTTGGTCTAGACTGTGTCAAGGCCAAGTCGCCGTTTCCCGACCATCCGTTGGGTCCAAACGACCATCTACATGTGTACCGGCCACTCATCAATATAGAGAAGCTGGAGCTCGAGGACGAGTTGGACGAGGCAGGACTCCCGTGGTTCGAGGACCCCACCAACGCCGACCGTTCGCTAACAGCTCGCAACATGCACCGGTACCTCATCAATGAGTACGTGCCACAGCATAAGGAGCTCGAGCCGCTTTTGTCGCGGACGGCGTTGCTCAAAACAAGAAAGTCCGTCGAAAACGCCGTGGCCATATTGGACACCCGGATTGCTGCGCTCGACCACTTTGTTGCCAACCATGGCTCACTACAATACGATGACGCCCGCGCCACCTTTCAGTTTACCGTGCCCACCAGCTTCTGGAAAAAAATCGACCCCCAAGTGGCTGCCCGCTGGCTCTACAACGTGGTGTACCCAGTCTCGTCGTCCAGGCAGTACTACTGGCATTACGCCAAGATGGAGCGGAAGGTGGCGCCGGCCATCTTGGAGTTCCTCGAGCGCGGTGCCCCGACCAAGACCTTGACGGTGCTCAATGTCGTGATCCACCTCCGCAACCAATTTGGCGAGTTCACCTGTTTTGTTTCCAAGCAGCCGCCGGTTCGCGAAAACCTCGTTGAGTTGCCTGTGACAATGGAGGTGGACACGGAGTTTTGCGAGCCGTTGTTCTACGACCGCACATGGTGGATGCGCATTCGGGCCCCAGAGAAGCAAACGGTGGTTGTGTGCCCGTTCAAGCTGCTGATGAAAAAGGCGTTGCGGCGGGCGTTTAATCCCAAAACAGTGCCTGAGATCAGACGCAAGCCTCCGGGCAACTCCACTATTCCCGTAATTACTGACACGAAGGGCGAGATCCTTGCCCTTCCCACCTACGGCCTCGTCGTTAAGGGCCTTGAGGTCGAATGTTCTCTCAAGCCCCGGCCCCCGTTACCCCGTACATAGAAGAGATTCATATCTATGGAGCGTAGCACTGAGGGAACTAGCTATTTACACTGAGGGCCTATATGGACACACAAAGTCGGTGAAATCTCGACACCAAGAGTGGCTCTTCCATACTGGCTCTCTCTTTTGGCCTCGCCCCGAACTTAGAAAAAACTTATTGATCGATTGACGTGCTTCTGAGTGCGCCTGAACTAGCGACACTGACGACGCCAAATCAACGACACTCCATGGCCGCTAATCAATGACGTAGAATCACCAAATTCTGAAAGCTGGCTCCACTCCTTTGTATTATTGTTTTTACTACCCATACATCTCAAAAATTACTCTTCAGCTGAAGCGCAGTGCCAGTGCGACTTCAGGTACTCACTCATTACGCCTCAACCACAAAACAAAAAAAACTAAATACCACAATCAACGGCAACGTAAAATCAACCTATTCTCAGCCTCATACGCCTTTCCAAATTTCCTTCGACCTTTGATTTTCCATCTTAGCTCCTCCAGACTTATGGCTTCCTGCAGGACACGAAAACCACCAACTCTTGTCTCCACCATGCTGAACATCAATCCTCATGGTGGCCGCCACCTGGGGGCTCCGACTCCGAAGCACTCCGGACAGGCAGGAACGCCGAAGGCCCGGGCCAACCGTGCCAAAACGGTCAATCTTCTGACCCAGGCGTTCAAGGTGGCCCACCAACAAGTCAACTTGGACGTGGTCTTCGCCCGCAAGCTGCTCACGGCGTTCACCGAAATCACCATCATTCCGCAGGCAGCGTCGCTTCGAGTGCTCCGTCTTGATGCGCGAGAGATGAAAATCAAGGCCATCTACATCAATGGGTCGAGCTGTACCAACTACATCCACCGGGACTTGTTGTACATCAATGACCCGAAGACGTTTGAGGACTGTGTGGAGTCAAGCGCCGTCAATCTCTGGGACGTGTATGCGCCCAACATCTCCGTGCACCAGCACCACTTGTTGCGGCAGAAACTCAACTATATCTTTGGCGACATCATCGCCGACCAGTACGCGCCCGACAAGCTCGAAAACACCAACACAGAGGAACTAGGGATCATCCTTCCTGAAAACCTCAAGATTGAGCTCGCGGACTCCCATTCCTTCCACACTCCGTCGTCGGTGCCCGCGGGTTTCACTCCTCTCCAGATGCGGACGAAAAACACCCTGTCGGACAGCTACGCGCCCATTCAGGTTGGAATCGAGTATGAGCTCATCAACCCCAAGGACGGAATCAACTTTGTCTGCGACTCGGATAACAAAAAGGCCTGGCACGTGTACACCACCAACTCCGAGTACAACGTGTCGACGTCATCGTGGGTGCCGTGCGTGGACAACTTGTGGGAGCGAAATACCTGGTCGTTCGAGGTTAGCATCCCGCGGTCCACCAAAAACATCCTCGATCTACTGCTGGAGGAGTCATCCGACGATGCAATGGACGTCGACTCCGAGCAGAACGACGAGAACAGGGACCAGGACAACGACTCCTCCAACGACGGCGAGATGGACGACGAGGATGACGCCGACAACCACGACTTGTTTGTCTGCACGGGCGACATCAACACCACCAAAGAAACACCACACCCCACTGACTTGACGAAAAAGGTTGTTTCCTGGTCGGTTTTCAACCCAGTGTGTGCGCACCATGTGGGATGGGCCATTGGCTCGTTCGAACTGTGTGAATTGTCCGACTTCAACGATGGCACTGGAGCTCCAGAACCCCAGGAAGAGGGCTCAGAGGAGTTTGAGGAGATCGAGAAGGACGAGTCGACCGCCTCTGTTACGTTGTACTATTTACCTGGGCAGGAGCATTTGGCCAAGAACACCTGTATCTTTGCCCACAAGGCGATTGACTTTTTCCTGAAGGAGTTTGGCTCCTTCCCCTTCACCTCCTATAGCATTGCATTTGTCTCTGGCCCTCGCTTCCCATACAACAACTTCGCAGGCTTGTCTGTTCTCAGCGACAGTTTGCTCTACCCTCCTGATGTCATCGAGCCCATGTTCGATACGACTGAGGACATTCTCGAGTGCATTGCTGGACAGTGGTCGTGTATTAATATTGTGCCTCAGGTGTTCAATGATTTCTGGTGCACGATCGGAATTGCCCGCTTTATGGCGTTCCAGTTCATGAGGGTATTGATGGGCCTGAACCAGTTTCGGTACCAGATAAAACAGAAGATGGACAAAATCGTACGGGAAGACGTGGGTAAGCGGCCCCTCGGGTTGCATTCGCTCAGTTTTCCTGTTTCTGAAGCCGACTTTTCGTTCGTGCGCTTGAAAGCCCCCGTGATCTTGTTCATTCTCGATCGTCGGATGACGAAGACTGACAAATCGTTCGGTCTATCTCGAGTCTTGCCGAAGATATTCTTGCAGGCAATGTCTGGTGATTTGCAGAACGGCACTTTATCCACCCAGCATTTCCAGTCCGTTTGCGAGAAGGTGAACAGGAACAGACTTGAGTCCTTCTTCAAACAGTGGATTCATGGAGTGGGGACCCCGGTATTCAACATCACTCAGAGATTCAACAAGAAGCGGTCTTTGATTGAGGTGGTGATCAGACAGGTGCAAGTTCAACAGGCCAAGCTCACACACCCAAGCACAGATACTTTCCTAGACGAGGCTTTGACTTCCATCAATGACAAGCCAATATACCCTGTGCAGCCGACATTTTTAGGTCCAATGACCATACGAGTTCATGAGGCTGATGGAACTCCTTACGAACATATTGTCGATATCAAAGACAATGTGGTCAAGTTTGACGTGCAATACAACACCAAGTTCAAGCGTCTCAAGAAGAGCAAGGAAGAGAACAACGAGGGGAATCCCGTGTTTGCAAAGCTTGGAGACATCCTCTCCAGTGAGAAGGACTTGAGGAACTGGAACTTTGAAGAATGGCCCAAACGAGATGAAGAATTTTTGGATCCATTCGAATGGCTCAGAGTTGATACTGATTTTGAATGGATTGCTAGGTTCCATGTGAAGCAGCCGGACTACATGTTTGGCTCCCAATTGCAGCAAGACAGAGACATCGAGGCCCAAATAGTTGCGATTGAATACTTCGGGAACCAAGAGAAGCCAAGCACAATTTATTGCACCGCACTCACCAGAACCTTGATGGATGATCGGTATTTCTACGGGGTGAGAATCGCAGCGGCGAAAGCACTTGCACGATTCTCTAGATCTTCGAATGGTTTTGCGGGACTCAATTACTTGGTTATGGCTTACAAGAAGTTATTCTGCTTTGAGGATAGCTCCATTCCCAAAAGCAACTCCTTTGAAGATTTTGGAAGGCTATTCTTGCAAAAAGCGTTGCCAAACATTTTGGCCTCCATTCGAGATGATGATGGTAAGACTCCGCCAAGGATAAAGGCGTTGCTTTTCAACCTCTTGAAGTACAATGACAACTCCAACAATGACTTCCAGGACTGCTTCTACGTCTGTGACATCATTACTGCCTTGACGGATGCCGTTATTCCACTCACAACTGAACTGAGGTTTTTTGATTACCACTTGGAGAAGGAGAATGCAGCTGCAGTGTTTTCCGAGGATCAAGACTTCATTAACAAGGTGGTTCTGGAAATTAACCGAATTCAGAAGTTGGATAGCTGGGTACCATCGTATCAGTCTAGAGTCTCTCTCACGTGCATTGAACAGAAAATACGCTTGGCTCAGCATGCATTCTTTGACTTCACATACGAGAAGTTATTGTTCCTTACATCAAAGAAGCTTTCCTACGACATCAGAGCGATGGCTTTCAAAGGACTTTTCTTGCTTGGTGGGTTAAAGAACTCCCACATCATGAAGTACTTTGCGGAGGTTTGCTTGCTTGAGGACGGTAGTCCCTACTTCAGAACTAGCTTGATCAGAATGTTGGGCGACGCTGTGTCTGAGGCTGCAGTTCACGGATTACCTTCGATGTACGATGACCCCGAGTTCCAATCTCTCGAAAGGCTTCTTAATACCGGCCCTGGTGGCGCGGCGCCAACCAACTTGGTTGTTATAGAAGAGTCACAAAGCTCAGAAATGAGCACAAGACGTGATGCACTCGCACGCGCCTCCGTTAAGGGAGCCGTGGAGCTTTTGAGAAGAGACTTGTCCATCGGAAAGGGACTTCAGCAAACTTGCTGGGAACTCGTGCACTCCTCTCTTCTCAGTCTCTATGACAGGAGAATGATGTTCATGCTCTTGGAATTGCTCTTCGAGGAGATGGACAATTTCCCAGTTACTATCTCGGTTCCTTGTGTTCCATTTGAGGAATTGAAGAAAAAGATTGTGGCGAAGAACCTTGGCGAGGGTGTGGTCGTTATTAAGAGGGAGGGCAGGTTCAAGATCCTGTTGAGCACAAAGATTCTGTTGTCTCTGGGAAGATCGAAGTCCGGAACCAAGAGAGAGGTGGAACGGCCACAACCTTTGGTCAGCAGGAACACCAGAACCCGTTCCAGTGTGACAGTGGAGGAGCTGCTTCCCGAACCAGCGCCAAGAATCAGATTATCTGCGCCTAAGGCTCAACCCGCTGCCGAAATCGTGGAAACGATTGAAGAACCTATTGAGGAGACGGTTGAGGAGCCGGTCGAATCAGTGCAAGAGCCGGTGGAAGAGGCGATGGTAGAGCCAGTGGTCGAGCCAGTGGTCGAGCCGGTTGAAGCGACGGTTGAAGAGACGATTGAAGAAGCCACAGGCGAAGAACTGTTGGTGTCAAGAGATCCCTCAAACAATATGCGCCTCAAGCTCTCTTTCAGGAGACACAAGCTCACACCTCTTGAAGAAGTTGATGACGTTGATGTTGATCCAGCGGACCCAGCTACGTTTACGATCAAGTTCACTTCGGCACGGATGATCAGAAGGTTGAGATCGCTCAATGCACCTAATCGATTCGTGAAAATCACAAAAAGAGGAAGTGTTTCGGTGTCGACTACGCCGTTCGAAGAGGAGACATCTGTCGAGAAGGAGCCCGAAGATACCGAGGTCAAATTGGAGCCGGTCGAGACGGAGATTGAGACCGAGAATGTCAAAGAAAATGACGCAGACCAAAATGGCACCCAAAATCACGACCATGAAAATGCTAGCGGGGAAATTGATGGCGGAGATGGTGTTGCTGAAGAGAGCGCTCCCGTCCAAGAGCTGGCAACAACCAAGGCCTCCAACGGAAGCAGGGAGCCCAGCGCCAAAACCAAGTCGCCGGCGTCAAAGTCTTCTTCAAAATCAGCTACAGCGGAGCCAAAGTTGCCAAAGAGCCGGTCAAACAGTCCGTTCTCAGCGGACCCGTCGCCGGTCAAAAAGAGAAAAACAGCAGTCTACATCCACGGGAAGAGCTCTGCGTCGCCCTCGTCGGGGTCGGCGCTGAGTGAGCCTGCGCCGGAGGTCAAGACAGAGGAAGTGGAGAAGCCACGACCCAAGTTGAAGTTGAAGCTCACGCTCAAGTGAGTCCTTCATGTAACATAGGAATTCACAACCATGGATTCAGTGCGGATGCACAACCACGAGCCCCATTTTCCCAAACAATCCGACGTGCCGGGGCCGGTGTTAATACCTCATGAGTTTCAACAACCACTTGGCTTTCAATATTTCGAAAGCCACCCCCACCACCTCCACAACAAACACCAACACTACCTCCACGTCTGCTACTCCGTCCCGCACATCGTCCGCCCATGAAGTTTCTGGACTCACCTCCCGAAGCGACCCAAGTGTTCCTCGGCTTCCGAACATGTTTGCGAAGCTGTCCTCGGACACATCGCCCAAAATCGCTGCGGTGAGTACGACAACGAGTTTGAGCGGAGTAACTCCTACCCCAGTGAGCACTGCCGATGCCAGGGAAAAGAGGGATCTCATAGATCTTCTCGGAAAGTATGATGTGGACCACCAGGCTGCAGAAAGTCTTCATGAAGTGGACCTGATCGAGGAGAAGATGAAGCAGTTTCAAGTCAGGAGCGATGCTGTGTCGCACACTGAGGTTGAACTGATAGAGGAGCCTACACTGGAGAAGGACGCACATAAGGAGGCAACTGAGAGCCACATTGATGAAGGCGACATTGCCGGTCCAAACGGAAATTCTCAGGGCACCTCGGCGCAGGAAGTTGCAGATGCTCCTGAGGCAGCAGAATTAATCCCTGATTTGGCTGAAGGTGGGTCCAAAGAGCCAGTTCTGGAAATTTCTGCGCACAATTCCTCGCAAGCAACCTCTATGTCGATGCAGCCATATATTCCGGACTCTGAGCCAATGACAGCGAGCAGTTCCCAACCTGACAGTCTGGGGTTTGAGATTCAGAGTGATCTCCTCACTATGGAAGCAACCGGACCAGCGGAAGAATTGCAGGATTCTGCCCCGGAGCCCTCTTCTGATGTTCCTGAAAGGCCGCCCCGTCACAGGAACAACTCAATTGTGAGAGCAGGAAAGGCCGTCAATCCGAAAGAACGGTACCAGCAGTCACACAAGCCCTTCGACTTCCAGGTGTTTCTCAACCACTTGAAGAAGAAGAGTGCAGACCCGATCGTGAGGTACATTCGGTCGTTCTTATTGTCGTTTTCTCGCCAGGCCAACTCCATGAATGTTTCGCAGATGATCACTGCCGTCCGTCAGTTTAAGCAGTTTGTGAACGAGAAGTTCCATGTTTACGAGCCGTTTGCGTCCATGGACTCCGTCGACCTTGAGAACTCCGGTGAGGGCCTCGAGAAGTTGATCATGAACAGGTTATACGACTACTGTTTCTCGCCGCAGGCGGTCAAGAAGTTCGGCAACAACGCTTCGGCCTCTGTATTTGATGACGAGCGTGAGGACCGGGCCTTTGCATTGCAGGTTGAGAAGTTCAGCTGGATCCTGGGCGTCCACTTGGATGTGGACCTCGACGAAATCGCAAGGCGGAAACACAACACTTCCAAGGACAGCATGAACCACATGGACCAAGCTATTGGTCAAATGAATAAGATGAACGGTTACCGTGCTCCACGAGACAAGATCATCTGCATTTTGAATGCATGCAAGATCATTTTCAACATGTTGAAGGTCAATAATCAGGAGACGAATGCCGATGCGTTCATTCCGTTGCTCATACTTGTCATCATCAAGGCGAAGACGCCGAACTTGATCAGTAACTTGCACTACATTGAGCGGTACCGTGGGGAGGAGTGGTTGAGGCATGGAGAGACGAGCTACTATCTCTCGTCAATGCAGGGAGCAATCGCGTTTGTGCTGGATATCAAGCAGACCGACTTGACAATAAGTGAAGCAGAATACGAGGCGAACATGGAGGCCTGGGAGGCGGAATTGAGGCAACGACAGCCCCCTGTCACACTGCCGATTCCGATGCAAGCGACCGCAAACGAGAATTCGGGAGCTCCTAGGAATACAATGTCGCCTTCCGAAGTACTCTTTGCCAGTGCTGGCATGTTCACCAAATCGATTTCGAACTTCATTTCGCCGTCACCGCAGGAACGGAGCCCACCTCCGGATCAGAATCGGGAGGCAACGGAACCTGAAGTCACTGATGAGGATATTGACCGTGCATTTGACCAATTGGCCGAAGTGTTTCCAGCCCTTGACAAGGCGATTTTGCGGGATGTGATCATCATGAACAAGGCAAATGTGGAGCAGTCGTTGGATGTGTGTCTCACTTTAGTGAACGAGAACTAGGTCAAGCCAATTGGCCATGAATAGTCCTACGTGTTTGATGAGCTCAAGTGGGCAGCAAGCGTGGGCTGTTTCCGAAACAATTAATGATTTATTTCAATTGCATCTGGATGAGGTTCTGCCCTAAATGGCGTCGATCATTGATGGTGGGGCAGGTCTCGTTGGATATTCTGCTCCGTACATCAGTAGGGTAATCAATGAAAAGTCACATTAACGACTTGTAAGCACTTTAAATCACGTATTCTTCTCTCAGCACGATTATCATGGAGTAAAATGTAACTGATTTTTCATTTTTCTAAAAGGTACGTACGTATTGTAATACAGCTACAAATAAATTCCACAGGCGACGCAACCTCTGCCATCATCTGCCGGATCTCCTGAAGCAGAGACTCCTGCATGGGGAGTCAACTCTATGTGGGTCTGACAGTGAATGCGCAAACTTCTCGCTTCCCTTGATCTATGTGCATGCATCTAGACTTAAGAAGCTTAATGGGGTTCTCGATATAAGCCCAATTTCGTAGATTTAATGCAATCTAAATTAGCATATATACTAGTCTGGATTTCGGCCAGTAAAATGCCTTGCTAGCTCAATGGCTAGAGCGTGTGACTTTTAATCACAAGGTTGCGGGTTCGACCCCCGCGTAGGGCTTTCTTTTTTCTCGGCCGTTTACGAATTTCGCCATTGAAGACCCCGATACCCGCGGCTGAGTATTTTTTGATCGACAAGCTTGTCTTCAGAGGGCGCTATCGAATTACGAGTTTTGCCCACCATGAGCTGCCTGCAGGTAGCCGTTCGGTTATCAGTTTATCGCGGGAGTGGGAGGCACGCCCTGCCTAATCGAGGCATGCTACCCCGATACCGATTGGGATAATCTATCCGGTTGGTACCCACGGTGGACCAAAACCAATATATAAAAGCGGTGAAATCCTAGCATAATCTCAGACATCGAGTTCATTCTCTCTCAAATCAATCACTAATCGCCAAAAATGCCTATGTTGTACAAGCCAGCCGCTGAGGGTAAGGAGGTGAAGCCTCCTCAGATTCCCTCCCCCGGTAACAACTCGTTCTTGGGTGACATTTTCACCTCGGACGCACCCAAGGAGGAGCAGATCTCCTGTGGTTTCTACAAGCAGGAGAAGGGCGAGCCATTGGTGTACACCTACGACTACGATGAGATGAAGATCATCTTGGAGGTTGAGGGTGAGTACACCATTGAGGACGAGACCGGATACAAGGTTTCTGTGAAGCCCGGTGACGTGTTCTACTTCAAGAAGGGCACG
Source organism: Sungouiella xylosa (assembly GCA_023158955.1). Classification (NCBI taxonomy): domain Eukaryota; kingdom Fungi; phylum Ascomycota; class Pichiomycetes; order Serinales; family Metschnikowiaceae; genus Sungouiella; species Sungouiella xylosa. Next base: position 1,573,908 of record JAHWDG010000001.1, on the reverse strand, counting down.
ACCATCACCTTCACCACCACTGGTTACGGTTACGCCTTCTTCACTGGCTTGAGACCCAACGGTACTGCTTAAGAGTATATTCAATAAAAATTGCCAGGACTACGTGTAGTTAAGTCAAAACAAAACTCTTAAAGTTTCTGCAAGGTCAATTGCATGAATTGAGCATTCGGCATAGTCCGGTAATGGTTTCAGTTTTTTTTTTTTTTTTTTTTTTTTTTTGATTCATTCTTCATATAGCTGACTCGAAGTTTCTCGAAGTCCTGCACTACCAACTCTTACAAACTACAGTAGCCATGCCTATCGACTACTCCAAGTGGGACAAGATCGAGTTGTCGGACGACTCTGACATTGAGGTCCACCCCAACGTCGACAAGCGTTCGTTCATCAAGTGGAAGCAGAGAGACATCCACGAAAAGCGCCATGAGCGCAACATCCAGATCAAGACCATCTTGATCCAATTGACCATGTACGCCAAGTTGAACGAGCGCGTTGACTTCTTGTTGAAGAAGTTGAGTGCGAGCGAACTTCTCGATCTGGGCAAGGTCATGGACGTGCTCAACGCGGAGTTCAGCAAGACAGAGAAGTTTGACTACGAGAAGTTGAAGCGCGACAAGGGCGACAGCTTGAGAAAGGGGTTGCGTGACTTGACCTTCGACAAGCAGGAGATCGAGAACACCCCTACCTACAACGAGATGATCGAGGACTTGTTCGTGCAGATCAAAGAGGACCACCCCGAGGTGGTGGCGGACTCAACGAAGCTCGTAGAGCACCTCAAGGAGCACAGAAAGAAAATCGACGATGTTTTGCTGAAGCAGACCATCACGCTCGACAACTTGCTCCAGGAAAAGGCCAACTTGATCAGCAGCGACGACTACCACACTGGGTTCGACCGGTCATTCATGAACAAGGAAGCCGAGGCGCCCAAGGAGAAAAAGAAGGAGAAGGTCACCACCGTGGAGACCATCAACACCCCTCAGCCAAAGAAGACCGACGAGGACCTCTACAATGAATTGAATGTGTTGCCAGCCACCGCAGAGTTCGCCAAAATCCCATACACGGACCTCCGCAAGAGCGCCGAGTATTTGATCCGGCACCCGTCGATTTGCAACGAGCACCAGAAAGACTCGTTGATCATGACCGCGTTTGACCGCCAGCTCGAAGGTGACACTGCAGGTGCAAGACAGGTGATCTACCAGTCGTTATTGTTGCAGTACGTTTCGCAGTTGGCAGGCCCTCTGGCGTCGGACGACCAGCTCATTCGCGCCGTCAAGCTTTTTTTCTCCAAGCTAGACGAGAAGGGAGCGCCTGCGAGCCAGGCGTTTTTGGCCGACGTGGAAAACACCGTCCAGCACATCAAGAAAAGATGCGAGATCCTCCAGCAAGAGGACGGAGAGGGAGAGGAGGAACAGGAGCAGTTGATCCAGTTGAAGTCGTTGGACGACAGCAAGGAGCTCATGGTGAACCCGCCCGAAGAGGGGACTCCACAACACGAGGTTTTTGTCACCAAGCTCTCTCCCGAAATGCAGGCTGCCATCAACTCGGGCTCGTTGGATGCCGTGAATAAGGTTTTTGCGGAGATGAAGATCGAAGATGCCGAGAAGGTGTTGGAAGTGTTCAACGAGTGCGATGTGATTGGCATCAGCGGTGTTTTGGAGAACGAGGACGACTTCGAGAGGTTGAAGGAGGAGTACGACCTCGAGCAGAACCCACCGGATATTGCGACCGTCGACACTGTCGACTGAGGCCGGGTACATAGCAATGGGAGCTTACGAATAGATGTAGATGGGACATGGACAAGACTAGAATGAGCACACAAGACAAAATTGAGCACACAAGACAAGCATGAGCAGACTAGACAAGAACGGATACACTAATGAATATAGGAATGATAGTTTTGTTCGTGTGGCACTGGATCCTTTACCTGGACGTTTACGTGTTACTGAGTACTATCTGGATTAGGTACTACTTCGGAGTCACTATTTTCCGAGTCTGGCTAACATGTCCATCAAGGCGCTCGACGGGGCCTGGCCCTGCGGTTGCTGGCCCTGGGGAGGCTGCTGGCGCTGCTGGCTGCCGCCGTAGTTCTGGTTCGATTGGAGAGACAGGAGCAACGAGTTCACCTGGTTAGGCTGCGAAACGTTCGGTGGGGGTGGGGGCTGCTGGCCGTAGCCCTGGTACTGCCCCGGCGGCGCGGCGCCTTTGTTCTGTTGCAACAACGAAATCACATTCTGCATGGTGCTGGGGTCGAGATTCTGGAGTGTCAGAAGAAGAGCGGGGTCCGGGCTCTGCTGCGGCATGTTGCCGCCGTACGCGGGATTGCCAGGGGGGAAGTTCTGGGGCGGCATGGGCGCGTTGCCGTTGAAGTTGTCAAAGCCACGCTGGGGCGGGTAGCCGCCAGAGTAGCCCTGGTCGCGGGGCATGGGCGGGGCAAACGACGCGTTGGCGTTGGAGCCGTAGCCTTGGTTGTAGCCGCCACGCGAGGGCCCGGGCGCCGACCCCGGGCCGGGCGCAAAGTCCTGGTTGTAGTTGTTGCCGTACTGGCCGGACTCGTTGAAACGGCCGTCCGGCCTGGACCACTGGCCGCGCGGCGGCTGGCGGTTGTTGGGCGGGAACTGGTTGTCGCCGCGCAGCCACGTCTGGTTGCGGCCAAAGTTGCGCGAGTCCTGGTCGCGGTCGCCGCGGTCGCCGCGGTCGCGGAACGAGTAGGCGGAGCCGCGGTAGCTGTCACCGCGGCGGTCGCCGCGGCGGTCGTCGTAGCTGTCGGGCCGGCGGGTGTCGGGGCGGTCGTAGCTGCGTGGCGGGGGCCGTGCGGCCTTGGCCTTGTTGATCACGTCGATGACCGCGCCGACGTCCACGTCCACGTACTCGTCGAACTTGATGCCGCCGTCGGGGGTCTCCTCGAACGTCTGCAAGTCGATGGTGGACTGCTTGACCACGCACGCGCCCACCACGCCCAGGTACGCGGCTTCGCGCACCTCGTCCATGACGTCCTTGCCGGTGGCGTCGATGGTGGTGTAGGAGATGTGCACCGCACGCAAGGCGGACTCGATCTCGCCGAAAAAGGCAATGTTGGTGTCCTCGTTGCGCATGAGCTGGCAGTCGTTGGTGCGGCGGCGCTTGGGCCCCAGCTCCTCGAAGCCGTGGCCGTCACGCTCGCGCCCCCGCGAGGCCGCGCGGTTCTTCTGCAGCTTGGACGCCGCCAAGCGCATGTACTTGTTGTGGAGCGGCACGTCGGTCTCGCCCTTGATGGAGGCCGCGCACGCCTCGGCGGTGCTGTACTGGACAAAGCCGTAGCCGGCCTTGATGGAGATCTGCAACACCTCGCCGTACTGGGAGAAGATGCGGAACAAGTCCTCCTTGGTGATGGTGTTGGCGGGGAGGTTGCCGATGAAGAGGCGCAGGTCCTCGGGCAAGTCGTCGAGCGCCAGCCACCCCAGGTGCTGGTCCTCGCGGGCCAAGAACGCCAGGTACTCCGCCTGCTCCGCGCGCGACATGGGCCGCGTGATGTTGGGGCGGCGGCAGAACTTCCCCACCGGCACGAGCGGGATCGGGTCCTTGATGTTCTTGAAGGGCTTGTTGTACGAGTAGACCTGGTCGTAGTTCATCTCGGTCTTGGGCGGGGTGGCCGCGGGGGGGCTGGCCGCAGGCAACCGGATGTTGCGGTCGCTGAGGAGCCGCTGGATGGTGGCCATCTGCTCCGCCAGCGACATCTGCGCAAACAGCGGGCCCTGCACCTCGTCGCTCTGCATCACCGCCTCGTACGCCTGCTTGAACTGGTCGGGCGCGTCCTGCGCAGGCGGCTTAGGGGGGAGGCCCTTGGGCTCCGGCGGCTCGGTTGGGGGCGGGAGCGCCGCGGGCCGGGGGGCGGACTCGGGCTCGTACTCGTCGTCGGGGTCGCGCGCGGGAGGCTGTGGGTGGCTGGGGGGATTTGGATAGCCGCCAGGTGTGCCGGTGGTTTCCGAGGTGGTGGTTTCCGTGGTTTCCTTGATTTCCGTGTCCGTGGTGGTTTCCTCGTGCTTTTCCATGTCTTGGTGTTCATTGTCCTGCTGTTCCTGTTCCTTCTGTTCGTGGTTCTCCTCCTTCTCTTCCTTCTCCTCCTTCTCTTCCTTCTCCTCCTTCTCTTCCTTCTCTTCCTTCTCTTCCTTCTCCTCCTTCTCTTCCTCCTCCTTCTCCTCCTTCTCTACCTCGTTCGCCACTGCTGTCTCCCTCTCCTCATTTTGCTCGACGGGCTCGTAGTCGTCTTCTGGGGTCTCGGAGGCTTTGTCGGCCAAGTGTACAGGTGTCACCTCCATTGTAGGTGTTGAGGAGTTTTCTGAGTTTTTCTGGGTGGGCGCATTTTCTGCAGGCGGAGATCGCCCTGCCGGACCGTCCCCCACGCGCCCCCACGCGCCTATATAAGGCGTCGGGGCCCAACTCTCTCCACAATGACGTTGAAAGTTGGCATCGTCGGCACCGGCATCTTTGCCTCCGACAAGCACTTGCCCACCATCCAGTCCATCGACTCGCTCGTGCCTTATGCAGCGTACAACCGCACCAAATCAAAGGCAGTGGCCTTTGCTGAAAAGGCCGGTATTAGCGCCGACAACGTGTACGACACCGTCGACGAGCTCTTTGCCAACGACAATGTCGACTTTGTCGACGCCTTGTTGCCCGTGCAGACCAACGTGGACATTGTGAAGACGGCCATCAAGTACAACAAGCCCATTGCGGTGGAGAAGCCCATTGCGGCCAACATGGCCCAGGCCCGCGAGATTGTCGAGCTTGCCGCCTCCACCGACTTGCCCATCGGCATCTTGGAGCAGTGGGCATTCTTCAATGGCATCGCCGCGGTTCAGAAGGTCTTGCCCAACATTGGTGACGTGGTGTCGTTCACCTACCGGGCCACGGGGCCCTGGAACGCCAACAACAAGTACTTGAACACGCCGTGGCGCCAGAAGCCCGAGCACATCGGCGGCTTTTTGAGCGACGGCGGCGTGCACCAGTTGGCGTTGTTGACGGAGATCTTGGGCAGGGTGGCCTCGGTCAGTGCGTTGACCAAGCAGGTGCGCGAGCAGAGCGGCACCGACGACGTCTTGTTCTCGACGTTCAAGTTGGAGTCCGGCGTCATCGGCACCTTCACCTACGGCTCGGCGTTCGGCGCCACCGACAAGAGCACCTCGTTGACCATCTACGGAACCCTGGGCTCCATCGTGTACGACTTCTCGCCCGCGCTCAAAAATCCCACTGTCACATACCAGACGGGCCTGAGCAACGCGGACGCGTCCGAGAAGACCGTCATTGAGGTCGACGAGGTCGACTCCGTGCAAGCGGAGTTCAAGAACTTCGCGGCCGCGGTCGAGGCCAAGGACAAGACCTTGATCAAGGTGCCACCAGCCAAGGCGTTCCACCACTTGGCAATTGTTGCTGCGGCGCTTGAGTCGTCGAAGAACGAGGGCTCCTCCGTCAAGGTGGAGCAGGTATAGGTAAGCTCACAACTCGTCGTGCCACGTGTGCACATTTTCCAGCTCAATGTCCTGGACGTACTCGGCGTAGGAATGGTCTGTTTCGACAAGGACGTGCTCGTCAGCGTAGACCTGCTCAGCAGCTGCGTCAACCTGATCAGCGGACGCTTGCTCAGTATGGACAGCGTCTTCAGTTGAAGCGCTCGTTTCTTCAACCACTTCGACAGCGCTAGGCTCGCTTTCAGGCTGTGCTTGCAGTGGTTCCTGGAGAGCCTCCTCCACGCTCTCGTTGTCCTCCAATTCCTCGTTCTCGACACCGGCCGTTTGCTGGCTCTCGGACTCAACAATCTCAACAGCAACAGACTCCTCATTCTCGTAGTCCACTGTCGACTCTTCCGCAACCGCTGTCGATTCTTCCGCAATATGTGCCTCCGGTTCAACGCTGTTAGCCTCTGTTTCCTCTGCTGCAGACACCTCGTCAATGGGCTCCTCAGGCACGAGGACTTCCTCTTCCACAGGCTCATTCACATGGTTTTCCTCCAAAACCACTTCTGTAGGCAAAACATCCTCGGTCACTTGCTCCAAGACCGATTCTTCAACGAACTCTTCGGTAGAGGGCTCAGGTGCAGCTTCAGTCTCACGTACCTCCATGATCTCCTCGGTGCTCTCAACTGGCGACTCCTCTGTATCCTCATAATCAGCGCCTGTGGCGTATTCCACTTCCTTGCGAGGCTCTACTTCCTCGGGAATATCGGGCTCAGCATTCAGCTCGTCGTTGACGACTGGATCGGAGATTTCAAACTCAAATCCGCTCAGCTCATCCGTTATCACCTCAGCTATTTCGTCTTGCGAGTTCTCTGGTTTGACGGTCGGTTCCTCCGCTTCTTCGTTGCCCGATTCTGGCACGTGCACCTCTTCTGTGGGTTCGGGGTCCGTTGACTCAGTCAGATCCGTTATGGTGCCGACCTCAGCCAAGATAATTTCCTCAACGGGAAGAATGGATTCAGTCTCCTCAATAGACAGCATGGTGCTCGTCTCAAAACTCTCACTCACAAATGTACTTGCACTCATGAAAGGCGCTACCGAAATCTGGGACGTCAATGAACTGTCACCAGGATACTTCGAGGCCACCCAGTTGAAAATGCCAAAGAACTTGAATAGCGACCACAAGAGAATCTTCACCGGAAGCTTGAACACTCTTCTCCACAACACCCACGCACAGCAAACGAGCAAAAACCCAATGCTGAGGTAAATCCTCCGCTTATCATTTTTGTCCTGCTTTTCAATGAACTTAACAATCTGTCGCGACTTGAGAAGAACGCTCTCCAAGTCAACGAGCTTGTCGTTCAATGTGTTCAAGTCTTTGGACTGCTGGTCCAAATTGTCGATGTTGAGCTCGGTCTGCATCACCGACATGGTCATTAACTGCTTAGTCAGCTTCAAGCTCGAAGTGATGTTTTTGTTCTGGGTCAAGATCTGCTCGTCGATTGGTTTTTCGGCATCAGTTCCTGGAGTCTGCGATCTTCCGGCAAACAACTCTTCTCTCATGCTGCCACTATCTTTGGTTTCGTCCTTGACATACTCATCAAGCCGCTGCTTGTGAGTCAATTGGCCCTCCAACGAGTATGCCACCAACTGGCTCTCTCTCAACTTCAGCTTGAGGTACTGGACTTTATCTTTGTAGAGCTCGAGCTTTCCCGTCAAAAAGCCGTCGGCTACTTCTGACGCATCTACTTGGCGAATTTGCACCTCAATGACATCCAAGAGGCCTGGAATCCTGTTAATGAGCCCATTGGCTGCTTTGGCTATAGAGTTGCGTTGGGTATCAAGCGATTCCGATTGGTCCAGCGGCGACTCATAAAGATGGACGATTTCGTCAATTTTCTCAAACACCTCGAATTGTATTCGGTCAATGTCCAGAAAGTATGCATTAATGTTGGCAGCCATGGAGACGGTCATTAGCAAGTACTACCTGAATCAGTATAGATCTGTGCAGTGCATTAGGTGGAGGAAAGAACGAGAACGCAGAATAAACCTGGCAATAGCTAGACCGAAGTTAAAATACAACTACTGCATTGTTCCCTTTCATGTTGTCTTTTTGGCAAATTTGGTGGGCTGAAGTATTTTTCGTTGGCCGCAGAACATTCTACATCGTAGTGGTCAATGTTGATTTTCGCATTATCTTGACAACTTTCACCTAATCTCACACTCTCATTTTGAACGCACACTCGAAAAACGAGTATATCACACGATTCGCTGGCATGGCAGAGAAGAAAAAGAAGAAAAGTAAGGCCAAGGCAGGCCGGCCAGACTTGAACAACCCAGAGCAGGTTGAAGAGCTCAGAAGGCTACGGGCCGAGAGAAAAGCCAAAAAGGAGCAAAACGACGACAACGCGAAATTGAGGTTTATCACGAGACCCATGTTGAGCATTCCTGGCCAAACCGCCGGCTCAGGTTTCCAGATCTCCATCATGTCCTACAACATCTTGGCCCAGGCACTTATTCGGAGAAAGTTGTTCCCAACCAGCGGCAATGCCTTGAAATGGAGCAACCGTTCACAGGTGCTCTTGTCCGAGTTCAATTACTACAACTCTGACATCATATGCCTTCAAGAGGTTGACTACATTCAGTACAACAGCTTCTGGAAGCCAGAATTCACGAGACGTGGCTATTTGAGCCAGTACCACCGAGCCGATATGAAGAACCACGGCGTGGCCATCTTCTATAGACAGAGCATGTTCATTTTCCAGCACTCCATGTTCATCGATTACGATAACGTGAAGACTGGAGACATCGGTCCCATCACCGAGACTCGAAACGTCGGTTTGATGATATACTTACAATTCACCGATGACGTGCTTATTCAGCACCCAAATCTCTCCCGGAGCGGCATTATTTTGGGTACCACGCATTTGTTCTGGCACCCGTATGGCACGGCCGAGAGAACTCGCCAGACTTTGGTGGTGCTCCAACAAATGAAGGAGTTCACAAGAAACTTGAACCTCTTGTACGGTCCGCAGGTGAAGTTCTATCGCTTTTTTGCGGGCGACTTCAACTCGCAGCCTTTTGATTCGCCGTATCTTTCCATCACAGCCAAGCCCGTATCATACAGCGGAAGAGCAAAGAACGTTCTTGGGCGCTCTTTGGTTCATGACTGGGCGAACAGAAAAGGAAAACTGAGCACCATTGAGGAACCTCAAGTCACGGAAACCGAAGCAGAAACCGAAGAAGAAAGCCTGGAGGAGGATGAGGATGAGGATGAAGAGGCCGAGGTCGAGGTCGAGGTCGAGGAGGAAGAAGATTCTCCCGTTCCCGCGAACTTCAACTTCTCGCCCAAGGTGCTCGATGGAATCCAGGCCATCGAAAGGTTGCACAATAACCTTGATGTTCGGGCGATCTCGCTTTACTCGGTGGGATACCATCTTGTGCATCCGGAGAACGCCGGCCGGGACAACGACCGAAACGAGCCAATGTTTTCGAACTGGGCTCATGCGTGGCGCGGGTTGCTCGACTACATTTTCGTGGTGAGCGACTGGGACATGCGGCTGTCGTACGTCAACCAGGTGGACACCGTGGAGAAGTTGCTCGATAACGACGTGCGGCTCTTGGGGCTTCTCCGCATGCCTACGCCGGAGGAAATGGGGCCCGAGCCGTCGGGACAACCACGTACAGGCCAGTATGCGTCGGACCACCTCTGTCTCGTTGCACGAATAGAACTCTGTTAGTCATACCCAAAGTTAACCAATACCCAACCCGCTCAATCCTTCAACATAGTCAGAATCAAGTCTTCCAAAGGCCCGTAGTCCTTCCTGCTGATCAAGTCAAACTCCTTGCTGAAGAGCACGTAGTGCTTCAAGCTGGTGTTGAGATGGCTCTGCAACCCCAACTCGCTGATCTCGTGGAAGTGGTGGCAGTAGATGTGCGCGTATACGCGCAAGAGCCGCTTGAAGATCGTCTTGACCAACGTGGCAAACTGCAGCGGGAACGGCGCCCCGATCTTCGAGGGGAAGATGTTGTCGTTGTCAAAGAAGTTCTGGATCCAGTTCATCAAGTGCTCCACGTAGTCGCACGCAGGCAACGACACCGGCTTGCGCGGAGGACCACTGGCAGACGTTTCCTGCCACAAGTACTCGTACTCCTCTGTGGCGATCATCCGGGGGCATGTTTCCGGCGAGCAGAACTCCGTGATGGACCCATAGAGCATGTTGATCTGGTTGTAGAAGTCCACCACGTGGACGGCCAACCACTCGTTGACGTCCTCATCCTGAGGGAGCTTCACGGCGTTGATCAAGGCCGAGTCGGAGCCGAGCGTCTGCTCAGCGTAGTTGCGGATGTCCTTGTGAGAAGTCACCAGTTGGACATTGTCGTCTAGCTGGGGCAACGGCGGGAGCTCTGCGTGCGACGGCGCCTGCTTCAACTTGAAACCGCGCGTGGTGCGGAGCGAGTGTGTGTTGAAGTTCAGGAAAAACAGCATCTGGCAGAAGTGTTGTGATCCAGTGATGGAGAGAAGGTTGGAATGTGGAGACGGGTGCAGGACGATAGCTCTGTTTACGATTGTTCCCAATCGGGGGCAGGCACAGCAAGGCAGTAGGCACAATTTTTGATGGAGCGGGAGACGAACGACGGGTTTGGGTCGGATATGCGGCACATGCGCCGACGATACCACTGTGTTTCGCACTCCATCATCACGTTGAGGGTGTTGAACTCGTAGAGGATAAAGTGGTGGAGTTTCGCGATGCACTTCCATACAATCTCATTTCTGTCCGGATTGGGCGAGAAGTGCGCAAGGGTCTGGAACCCATTTTTGGGATTTTCTCCGGTCATGGTAATTTCAGGTTCATCTTTAGGGATTTCATGTTTGACTTTGGGAACTTCAGGTCCAGTATTAGGAATTTCAGGTTCAACTTTAGGGATTTCAGGTTCAACTTTAGTGATTTCAGGTTCAGCTCGAGGACTTACAGGTTCCGTTCGAAGTCTTTCAGGGTCAACTTTGGGACTTGAATCTTTTACCTCAGTTTTTGAGAACTGGAAGGTGGCCAATTCTGTTGTAGCGCGTACCAATCCAGAGTAGTTCACTCGCACCAACCGCTTCCCAAACACCGAAAAGACAAAGGGGAATTTGTACTCCAAGTTGAGAACAAGCGAGCTGAAAGTGTACAGCAAGTAGTGGTTTACAGTGTCGAATCGGATTTGGGAACTCGGTGTCCAGCACTCGAACGTAACATTGAGGTGCCTCAAGGTGCCCAATGGTAATCCGGCGAAATCCGGCGAAATCCGGGAAAAAAGGCTGCATCGTAGAACGAGACGTACAGTTGGGTCACTTGATTCTAAATTTCCTGGTTCTAAATTTCCCGGCTCTAAATTTTCCGGCTCAATCTCGTACATGAGCGAGTTCCACAATTTAGCCGCCTCGAACCGTTTTTGCCAGGCGATGCCAGATTCACAGTCGGCCGGGACTTTGGCGCCATTGATGACGATGTTGACCGAAATCTGCGGTTAGTAGACTACGAGACGGGTGATACATACTGTTAGGCGGGAGTTGGGGATGATGTACTCGCCTGAGCTGGACTCGACGCTGTAGCTGAGCCCAAAGGTGTTTTCGTGGTCGCGGAGAAGAATGGAGGACATAATTCGAGGAATTGATTAGGATTTTGCGATTGAGAGATGCCAATTGGGAACTTAAGCGGAAAAGGCGAGATTGGAAGTGGCGAATGGGTGCGAAATGGGAAACGAGGGCGAGCTAAGCAAAAGGCACACCTACCGTCAATAAACAACAAATGTATTAAACAACGAGTTCGGTACTTCAAAGTTGGATTTGAGAAAAGCAAGTCTCAGCTCAGCCTCTGATTTAGAAGACTCTTATTGTTGACGGGCCGTTCTGAACATGAGTGAGGTATGAATAACGGCAGTGCAAGCCGAGGAACAATGACCAAACTTGCAGGAGCTATTGAGTTATCGGAGAAATTGTGATAGGATTATTTCTTTTCTTCTACGAGCTTTGGCTTGGTGCTGCTCGGTGCATCCATACGGACCATTGAAAGCTCAGCAGGGCGCCAGCTCAGAATGAGCAGAGATGACTAGGGAGCTCGAGTAGCCTGGTGAGTCTGAAGAACAGGGTCAGAGTTTCACCAAGAATAATGGTAGCTTCGGCCCATTCATGGAATCACTCCGTTCGCACGTCTCCGGTCAAAAAGGTGGCCGGTATTTGCTTTTCAAATGGTATGCCAAGGAGATTGTTGTCAACTAAGGACCCGCAATCCTCTCAGAGTCAAAATTTCGCCAGCTTGGGGACTTGGGGTGGTGCAAATCGGTATCATTGAAGACTGAGCTGAGGGACTACCTAAAGACGTACAGTCATGTATACCTTTTCGTAGGGCACAACTGATTTAAGGCAAAGTACACTGCATCCATTACTGTCGAGGTTTATGTTTCCAAATTTCGGGCGTAATTTTCTGACAATTTTCTGACTTGAGCAGTTCAACTATGAGCGCTGTTCTAGTCAGTAAATTAGCAGATCAAGACACATCAAATATACATTGACGCTAGACATATTCGATATAGATGTACGACGCTTATATAACGATGCCTATCGTACATAGCGACTCTTTTTATACGACGCCTTTCTCTATATGATGCTTATGGTGCTCTTCTATCTACCGTCCTCATCAAGTCCATGGAATCACCACCGCACCAACACATCTAAAACGCCAACAAATTGCACACATCCAGCCCATCCCAAACATCACCCACTCCCCTCTCATTGAATTTCCCCTCCTCTCCTTTCTCCTTGTTCTATGAATATTACTAGTCTCCTACTTCCCAGTGATGCCCTACTATACACGCCCATGCCTACGCTGTTCCGCTTCACCTCCGTCGGCCCCGTGCTCACACGCACGAAACCGGCGACGCTGATCCCGACCGCCGCATATCTCCTATCCCTCTCCCCCCGCGCCATGCACTTGGCCGTCTACCGCCGCCTCTTCCGTCTCCGCCACTTCTTCACCGGAAAAGACAGTGAGGCGTACCACAACTTGGTGCGGCGGCGGTTCCGCTCGGCGGGCATTTCGGCACGGCGAGAAATCATTCTCAAGATCAAAACGCCGTTGACCCCGGCCGAAACTGCCAATCGCATGGCCAACACCGTCGCCTTTATCTTCAACAGCACATGCGCACCGGAGCCAGGACCCGTGCGGGACTACGACGACTGGAAGGAGCAAACAACACCGCTGATCGAGCGCGCGGTGGTCCTGACCATATTGGAGATGGAGCGGCAGGCGCCAGACGACGTCAAGTTCGACCGGGCCTACCAGTGGGTGCGCACCACACGAGAGTTGTACGCTAAGTTGGCCATGGTGCGCAAACGAGCGGACATCAACCGCATCCACAACTCCGGCAAGCCGGTCTACTTGGGGTTCCTTCAGTACGAGCGGTGGGTGATGTCTCTCAATGAGACAGAGGCCTTGTGCCTCTAGCCTGCAGAAAACCAGCAACTTCTAGGTGAGCACATCTACTGAATAACCACAGCTAAGCACATACAGCTAAGCACACACAGCTCAACAGATCGGCCCAATACAGCAGATCGCCTACTTGCTCCATTGCACTACTCTGATTGCCCCCCTGGTCATGGCCTGGCTCCCTTTCCTGAAGGCAAAGGACACTCCCTCCACTGCCCCCTCCATCGAGCAGCGCTCCCACACGCCGCTCAACTTGCCTGCGGGCTCCGACATCGCCCACACCTTGGACCAGCTCGCCGCCGACACCAAGTTGCGCGTGGCCGAGACCGGCGACAAGGCGGAACACGCAGTGGGCGAGTTCGTGGCGGCGCGCCCCAAAAACGTGTTTGTCATTGACGGCGAGAAGGACGCCAGCGACAGCATCATCTGCACGAGCGACGAGCGCGGCAACAAGACGTGCTTGCGGTTGCGGTGCAACCTGGTGGAGCTCTTCAAGCACATGCAGCACTTGGAGTACTTCTGCTCGTTGCCCAACGACATGGACGCAACCTACTTTGAGTGCCGGAAAATCACGTAGCTACAAAAGCGCGCCCACCGCGGCGGCAACCACCGCGGCCACAGACCCGTGCACCGCGCCCCCGCCGGCCTCGGCGCTGCAGCTCTCGTACGACATGCCGCTGGCGTTGGTGGCGTTCACCGCATCCACCGCCGCCACCTCCGCGGCCTCCACCGTGCTGTTGGCCGGCTCCTCGTACTCGTACTTGCCCAACGGCACAAACTGCTCGTGGAAGTGGGCGAGCTGCTCACTGTCAGCAACGGTGATGGTGGCGCACGCGAACTTGGTCATGTTGGCGTAGTGGAACACAACCGAGCGGCCCACAACGTACTGGGGCCCGGGCAGCAACGAGAGGTACGGGTCGGTGTAGTGGGCCTGGAAGCACGTGGTGTTGATGGCGCCGTGCTTGCCGGCCAAGTCGCCCACCTGGCACTCGGCGTCGTCCGCGAGGCTGGCACAGTCGGGTGTGGCGGCAAACGGGTTGAAGTGCAAGCCTGCGGACTCGCAGCTGTCGCCCGACACCGCGTGCTCGTGGATGTGGTACACAAAGGGGCCGTCCTCCTTGGGCAACCCGGCCATGTCCACGTGGACCTGGACCGCGCTGCCGTTGGGGCTGTGGAAGAAGATGTAGCCCTTGGCGCAGGCGTGGGTGCCGATGCCAGGGAAGTCAGCGACGGCCACGACGTCGGCGGGGTTGGCGGTGATGGCGGGGGCTGCCGAGGCGAGCACGGAGGCTGCGACAAGGAGGCTGGAGAGGAAGGTGATTACAGACATTGAGAAGAGTCGCAAGGAACAGTACAAAGTGCGAGCAGCGCACGGGCCACTTAAATAGTCCGGGCAGAAGTGACTGCACGGGTGCAAATGCAAATGAACAAAGGCTGTCCATTGGATAATTCTAAGAGCGAGGCAGAGATAGTGAAGGAGATATCGCTGAGACAGAGAGAGAAGTGAGGTGGAGGTCTAGTAGGGTAGGTAACTCTAGGTTTACTTGACTGCGAATGATCAAAGGTTTGACCGAACATTAGTTGGATACTGATTTGTGTTCAGGTGGGTCTGGCTGGCATTGGTACGATGGGGAGAAGGACTAACAAGGCTCAAGTGTACAGATCCCAACCACAAAAGGTTTGCTACGAACTAACACTGACATCAACTGGAGGGTGAGTTCTGCTTTTTGATAGGTAGAGCCTGATGGATCCCCGAGCACTCAATGCGATCCACGCAATCTCATACCCTAATAAGGTTTCAAACTAATAGTCGAGAAGAATTCTACCCGAAAATGCTGCTGTCTCAGCAAGGACGCGCTGAACAGGTACTGCTGACCAACCCAGTGTCGGTTTTGTTCCCACGCTGAGCTCACCAGCTTGATTCTCTTCCTCTTCTAACCTTCTTTTCCTTTCCTCCTCTTTTCTCATCACTTCTCACACTCATCTACACTACATGCGCTATCATGACCGTTCGTATGCAAATGCTAATAAATATCACACCATGAAGGACTCGCCACACCCGCACGTGCCCTTGGAGTTTGGGTTCTTGAAGATGAACCGCGACAGGAGCTTGTCGTCGATCCAGTCCATCTCGGACCCCACAATCGAGAAGAGCGCCTTCAGGTCGATCAACACCTTGACGCCGTCCTGCTCCACGAGCTCGTCGAATTTGCCCCCCTCCGTCACATATTCTAGGTGGTACGTCAAACCCGAGCACCCACGGTTCCGCACGCCAATGCGGATGAGCTGGGGCTCAGGCTGGTCAAGCAACGCCTTAAGGTGCTTGATGGCGTTAGGCGTCAACGTGATCAACGCCATTCTAGGCCGCAACTTGCGTCTTGGCTTCTTCTGTGTCTCTGTCTTTGCGAGCGTCTGCTCGGCCACCTTCGGTAGTTCCGGCGCCGACGTCGGTTCCGCCTTGGCCTCTATCTTGATTTCGGTCGGAAGTTCCGCCGTTGTGTTTGTGTCTGCCGTTTCTTGCGTTTCCTTTGGTTCCACCGCTTCGGTGCTCTCGGTCTTGGCGGTTCTGAACCGGGTCTTTCTAGACCTCCTCACCACGGGCTGGGGCTCGAAGAAGAGGGGCTCCTCTTTTGGCTTGGACTGCTCCGTTGGGACACTCAACGAGTGCTTGGCCCACCGCGATGGGTTTGTGGCCGAAGTTGGCGGCGCCTTCATTTCGGGGGTGATCTGGTAGTTCAAACTTCCGAAACTAGCCGCCGGCGATCTCTTGCTACCAGCGGGAATCGTCTGCATAAATCGCTTGTTGCCTTCCTGAGAGGAGTACCTGACGATGGTGCAGCTTGCCTTGAAGAGGCGGGGATATCTCAACATGTTGTAGAAGCAAGTGGTGGTTGGTAGTTAGTAATGTGGTAGTGGATGGAGAGCAAAAGTGCCGGGCTTCCTGCAGGACAAGAATCCGAGTCAGCAGCTTCTGGCGTGGTGTGATTGGCTGTGCGGGCGCGCCGACCCCGGAGCCCGAGGTCGGTTCCGACATGTGGGGAACAAACCTAATGACTACTCCTAAATAAAAGATAGCTCGGGTTCGGAAATTGATGACCGAGAATGGGGGAGGGTATAGGTGGCAAATTGGTATTAGGGAGCAAAGAATTGGAGTCATAGGGTCATGGGTACAGTAATTGAAGCAATAATGGGAGCCACGACCCAACAATGAGTCAAAAGGACAGGGAAAAGCAAAAAGGCGATCGAAATCAGGTGAATTGCCGGTGGCTGATGTTATGTTGCCAGGTGAATTTATCTCAGGGTCAGAGTAGTAGTTTTTGATTTGTTGGGTCTCCGATTGGTGGGATGGGTGATCTGTTTCGCAGCCACTCGCACTGGCTACATTGATGTCGATCCCCCAGAAATTATTTATCCGATAAGAGAGAAAGCCGTTCGGTAGTGAGTTTGGCATGTAGGGTTCATCTCTGAGCCGAACCGCAATAACCGAACCTGACCTGCCAACGTAGGTACATCTTCAACAGGCATCTCTAAATTACCAGCCACCAAAAAAAAAAAGAGAAATAGTTGAAGCCGAAGTTGGTCAGCGACGTTCGAGATTTATAACACGAAAGCACTGCGCCCATTTGTCTCTTGCCAGAATGAGCGGAACTCTGCTCTACGGGCTCAGTCACATAACAAACAGCCACAGCCAAAAAAAGCCTCACTTTACTACATTTTATTTAAGCCAGCACAGCCTGAACATCACATTCGCCGCAAGCGCAACCAGTGGCCCTCTACAAGCATCTCAAAATCAATCAATTACAACGGCGCGGTCTCTCTCTTCAACCAGGCGGCCTCGAGCGAGTGCGGCGCAAACGAGTCCTTGAGCTCGTTGAGCACGATGGTGTGGTACGCGTTGATCCACTCGCGCTCCTCCAGCGTCAACATCTTCACGTCGATGAGGCGACGGCAGAACGGTACCCTCGTCACCGTCTCAAACTCCAAGAACTTCTTGCCGTTGTACACGCGCCCGCTGTCCTTGACGAACATCACGTTCTCGATGCGGATGCCAAACTCGCCGTCCTCGTAGTAGCCCGGCTCGTTCGAGATCAAGTGCCCCGGCTTCAAGGCGTTTTTGGCGGCGGTGGGCCGCGGGCCAATGCCAATGGGGCCCTCGTGCACGTTGAGGTAGGCGCCGACGCCGTGGGAGGTGCCGTGGCCGTAGTCCAAGCCGTGCTCCCACAAGAACTGCCGGGCGACGGAGTCAATGAGACTGCCGGGGGTGTTCTCGGGGAACTTCAAGCGGGCGAGCGCTACGTTGCCCTTCAACACCAAGGTGTACTTCTTGATCTCGTCCGCGGAGGGCGTGCCGAAGTGGAGCGTGCGCGTGGTGTCGGTGGTGCCGTCGAGAAACTGGGATCCGGAGTCGTTGAGGTACATCTTGGACGGGTCGATGGTCAGGCACGCGCCCTTGGCAGGCTTGTAGTGGATGACTGCGGCGTTGGCGCCCGTGGCGCTGATGGTGTCGAAGGACAAGCCGACAAAGGCGTCCTCCATCTTGCGGAACGAGGTCAACTTGTCGTCGGCCTCCACCTCGTCGATGAGCTCGGCCTCCACGGCCAACTGGTGCTCCAACCACGCGAAGAACTTGACGAGCGCGCGGCCGTCCTTCAAGTGGGCGCGCTTGGCGCCCGCGAGCTCGACGTCGTTCTTGACCGCCTTCAAGTCCTCGATCGGCAGCGGCGACAGCGTCTCGAAACCGCACTTTAGCTGCCGCACAATCTCCCACAGCACCGCGCCCGTGTCCACCAACAACTTCTTGTTGGACAAGCTGAACTCCATGGAGGTGGTGACGAGGTCGGCCCAGAACGTCTTGTAGGGCTTGACGGTGACGGCGTTCTCGGCCAAGTGGCGCGCCACGTCGGTGTCGAACTTGTCGTTGTCCGCGTACAATGTCACTTTTTTCTCGCGCGTCACCACCGCGTAGCTGTAGAACACCGGGTTGTAGGCGATGTCGGAGCCCCGCAAGTTCAACAACCACGCCACCTCGTCCAAAGCACTGACGACCAAGCCGTCGGCCTTCTTGTTGGCAATGGCCTGCGCCACGTTCTCGACCTTGGCCCGCACGTCCTGCCCCGCGAACTTGACGTTCAAGGTCTTGATCATCAGATCGGTCCGAGGAGGCACCTCCTCAAACTTGGCCCACATCTTGTCGATGAGGTTCTCGCGCACCGGCACAAAGTCCACCTTGGCCTTGGGCGCGCGCTTGAGCTCGTCGCGGATCACAGTGGTGATTTTCTCAAACACCAGGAAACTCACCAACTTGGGGTCCACGCCGATCTTCACCGCCCGGCCCGAGTCCAACGACTGCTGCACCGCGCTCTTGACCGCCCACTCCTCCCACGTGGGCTCGTCCTTGGCGCCCTGCCGCAACAACACCCAGTTGAAGTCCAACTCGTTGGACGCCTGGTTGAAGTACCGCCCGTCAGTCAGCAACGCGGCCTGGCCCTCGGGCACGTCGTTCATACACGTGACATCGCGGGTCACCACGGCCACTCCCGCGCTTCCGGAGAAGCCCGAGATGAAGCTGCGCCGCTGGTCGAGCGGAGCAACGTACTCGCTCTGGTGCTCATCTTCCGACGGAACAATGTACACCGCCAAGTCGTGGGCGGCCATCAACGTGCGCAACGTCTCCAAGCGCTTCAGCGTGTTGATTTCCTTGACCTCGGGCAAGCAGAGCGACGCGGCGTCGATGGTGAACACAGACCCTTTTCTCAGGCCGTTGGGAGAGGTGGAACCTGACCCGTGCCTCTTGAGGTTGATGCGCCGGGCCATAAGCGACAGGCGGCGGTTGGTGCGTGACAATAAGCCGGGCGAACATGTGCAGTTCAGGCAGTCTGCCCTGCTGACTCTTCTGTTGGCTACTCTCATGGTGGTTGGGAAAAATTGGCTGATGGAGTGTATAGGTAGTTGCTGACGTAAGCGGGTGGCTGGAGCACGTGTGGAGAGACGGCGGCAGGGGTGGTCAGGGTCGGGAATTTGGCTGTTTAGTTTGGTTGGGCTGGCTGCGGTTGCTATGGTGGTGGTGGTGACGGTGTGACTGGTGCGACAATGTCATTGTTAGGGTGACAAGGTGAGTTGTTGGTATTTCGTTTCTATATGACGTGGTTGCTTTGGTCGA
Source organism: Sungouiella xylosa (assembly GCA_023158955.1). NCBI lineage: Eukaryota > Fungi > Ascomycota > Pichiomycetes > Serinales > Metschnikowiaceae > Sungouiella > Sungouiella xylosa. The sequence continues at coordinate 1,554,853 of JAHWDG010000001.1, read as the reverse complement.
GTTTTGTATTGTGTTATTTTGTTTTATTTTGTTTTCTTTCGATTTTGCTTGTTGTTCGTTTTTCTCGGGTCGCCTGACGCCGTGGCTCTGTTGCTGGCTCCTCTCTGCACTCTTGACGTAATCTTTTCCATCTGGCCCGGCAGCAGCCACTCAGAGGATGCCAATAGAAAATGTGTCAGCGGCCTGACGGGGGTCGAATGACCGAGATAGACGCATGCATCCTCTTTTTTAGAGTATTTTCGTAATTTGCTCGTCTGGGAACTGGTGATGCCTGTCATCAGTATACCGGAGTCATCGGAAATGGCTGACCGGAACCGCTTCCAAGAGGCAGAGAAAGTATGCTTTTTCGAATTTGCATTTGTTCCGACATATCACCCGCAGATGCGTCAGACTCGTCCACTGCCATATACTGTAGCTGAAAGATTCGGGTTGCATAAAGTTTGTGATTTGACAGGAACTCATCCAGACCGAAAAGCAGGATTGCCTTTCCATTGGAGACCGAATAAAGCAGTCCTGTCTTGCTAGTAGAAGCCAGATAAAGCGACATTATCCTGTTTACCCCTGGACGTTTCATCATGGCGCTGGTTTACTCGAGTTGCAGCAGCCCAATACAGCATTACTGCTCCGAAAACTTCAGACGGGTAATTGTTATAAGAAAAGGGAATCATATTTGAATCTAAGCTCACATTTGATATCAAACCCGTATTTGAGTCGGAGCGATACCCTATTGCCTTTTCCGGATTCTGGTCTCATTCCTCGTCGCTAAAATTAGCGGTGGATCTATCTCATAGTGCGATCATCACCACAGACCCCACAATAATAACCCAACCGAAGTTAAGGCAGCAACTCAATCCACCGCTCCTAGATCACTTCAGATCAGAATAATGAACTCTCTCCACCAAGCACCTCTGAGGTCGTGCACGCTCAACCACCTCTAAATACCCCAGAGCGAGCTCGGTCATCACTACATGGACTTCGAACAAGTGGCACAAGTACGTACATATCTCCAAATCCGCCAATGCTAACTCCAGCTCGTGGAAAGACTATACTCGTCCAACAATCCCCAGGATGTCTACGCCCAGCAGAAAGAACTTCAGGCGATCCAGAAATCTCCACAAGGCTACGCAGTGGCCTCATATCTACTAGATCACGAGTCAAAGAATTGCAAGTACTTTGGAGCACTCACGTATGCGGTGGTGATCCAAAGCTCCGAGCTCAACGAGGAAAGAGTCGGGGTCCTCATCTCCAGTATTCAGACCCATATAAGTGCCTTACTCGACCCCAGCCAACTCTCGTCCAACTTGTTCATCTTGAGGAAACTCATGTCGGACTTGTCTCTCTTGTACATAAAAACGACGAGTTTTAACCCTGTCTGGGTGCTAGTAAAGGCACTTGGCGGACCTGAAGTCCAAGACGTGCAAGCGTTTGCTGAATGTGTGTCTCAATTGCCTTCGACTTCGTTGGGAATCATATTGATTAACTTCTCTATTCTCGTGGAAGATGTTGTGAAACTCAATGACTACGTTTCGGCCATTAACACCTCGGTCAAGAACAACATCTTCCCCTACTTGGAGATGACCTTCGAGTACTTGTCATACTTGCAAGAGTCGAATCAACTTTCGGACGATATGGACATTCAAGCACTCGAGACTCTAAATTCATGGATGTCGTATGTTCCTAACACTAATGGCGACGCCAGGTTCGACTCCAGCGAGTTGGGCCTCATTATCAAATTTCTATATCAACACTTTCAGCAGCCAACAGACTTCGAAAATGCCGAGAAAATGAGCGCCTTGAGGCAGTGCCTCCTCATTTACAACGAAATTCTCGAGGTAAATGCGCCCTTACTCAGTCTAGACCAGAAACTGTCGTTGTACGCAGTGTTGTTCACTTCTGGGCAATGGGGAGAGCTGTTTTTGAATAATGTGGTGTTCTCTGAGAGACGCGAGGAGTACCTAGAAGAGGTCAATGCATTTGTGGACTTGATCCTCACCGTTCTACAACTCAATGCCATTCGACTCTCCAAGTCGATCCTCGAACCTACAACACAGAAAATCTTGTCAATTGCGCTAAGATTGACTTCCATTGAGGGCCTAGCAATTTCCGATGAGTCGATAAGCGAAAGAATGTTAGCCTTCTGGGAGGAATTGGCCAATGTCTACCAAGACTCCAATGATCTTTTTGACATTATGTTTAAGGAATCAAATGAACCGGAATTCAAGGCCAAATTCGAGCTGGAGAAGAACGTAATCTTCAACGAGGTGGCCAAGGTCTACTGGAGAAAGATACATTTTCCAGATATTTCAATTTACAAGGCGTACCGAGGCGAGTTCATTGGCTACCGAAATGCCGTTGCGGAGTTCTTCCTCAGTGCATATGCACTTCTCAAGTCTGATTTCTATGAGTTGATTTGTGAGTCCCTTGTTAATTATATCCAGAGATACCCAGAGAATCCGGGACTCATTGCGGATATCGAAGCGACCTTGTACCTTCTCTTCAAGATCAACGAAGACACAGTTTATTTTGAATCGCAGGAAAGAGCGATCATGCCTTTCTCTCTGCGAATCTTTGGCTCCAATCTCATGGAGACCTTCAAGACGATCTCGTTCTCCGACGAGAAAGGACAGTTGTACTACTCCACATTTGTGCAATACCTAGCCTCGAACGAATTCTACCTCAAAACTTCTGAGGGAAGTGTCTATCTTGGCCAGGTGTTCGATATGTTGTTTCCAATTATTATGGCAAGCAACTCCAACCTCTCCCTTCTAGCTTCCAAGACAGCGACGAAAATCTGCGAGGAATGCAGCCTGAATCTCACTGGCTTTCTTCCAAACTTGGAAGTCGTTGTCATCGAGATGCTCAGAAACCCTGCCATTGACAGCTTGATTAGACTGAGAATGTTCAACGCATACAGTGTCATCGCCAAAAGCATAAAGGACTTGAGGGAGAATGCACAGATAATTAAAGGAATGGTCACAGCAATCAAGGAGGCAACTCAAACTGTGATCAAGGCCACAGGAGCCTCATTGTCTGAGAATGAAGAGGATTACCTCATTTCCCTCGTTTCGTGTTTGGTGAACATCGGAAAAGGAAGCTCGCTAACTGACGAGGAGACTGATGAGATGCTGGCCCAACAAGAAGTCGACTATCGGGAGTTCTGGCAGGAAGATCTGCTAGGAATCAAGAGCGATGTTCTTGAGATCATTCGAGACTTATCTCTTGAATTCCAACCACTTTCGCAGAATGCATTGATGGTAGATAAGTGTGTTCTGGTAATGAAAGTGGGATTGAGAGAAAAACTAGGAGGTCCGTTTGATTTTGGCGAGCAAAACATCATCCAGTATCTCGTGCTGTTGATGGAGCGTCTTAGCAATACCAATGCGGTACCTTATGTTTTTGGTCTCTTTGAAAGCGTGGTCAGTCTGAGCTATCGCACCATGGATAGCAATATGGTCTGCTGGGTCATCGAACAGATCTTTGTGCAGAAGCTTGATTTTTTGAAGACAGATCCTGACATGGTTAAAAGTGCCATTGATTTGTTTTCGAAGATCATTGAGCTGAAGCCATCCTTGATAATTCACTCACCAATGTTTCCTAGTACGATTGTGCGATTCGCTATCGATGGACTCGAGGCAAATGAGTCCTCCATCATCAAGTCTATTCTGAAGTTTTGGATCAGCACAATCAGTATGAAACGTGGGCTGCAAGAAGACCAAGCGGCTCTCGCGGATTTATTTGTTAAGAAAGAGTTGGGAAAGGTGGTCACTCGGGATTTATTGAGCTCATTCATTAGATCGACCCGGTCTCATCTTGAATATTACTATCAGGTTTTCCGTGGTCTTGTTGGCAAGTTTCCGCTTCAGTTCAAGCAATGGGTGATCCAATCTCTTGAGGAGTTAAAGCCATCGCTCCTTGCGAAGGTCGAAGCCAAGGAAATCGAGATGTTCGTCCACAAGCTTTTGGTTACGCGAGGACGGCGCACAGCCAACGAAGTCTTAAAGAACTTCTGGCTATCCGTGAACGGGTTGGTTGAGTACAACAGTCAGAACTACTAACTATTCCTAATACACACAGCAAAGCAATCCACACCCAACAATTAAAGGACGTTCCGCACGGCTACAAGACAGCGTCCAACTCCTTGGCCAAGTGGGCGCACTCAGCGTTGAAGTCAAGCTCGGAGACCGACATGACGTTGTATCTGATGCGCACGTTGCCGTTGAAACTGTCCTGCTTGGCACGCATACGGAAGTTGAACTCCTTGGAGGTGATCGAGTCCACGACGCTCAAGAAGTCGTGCACGCCGCTGTCCTCCATGTCCTTCATCTTCATCAACTCACCCGCGCTGACCTTGAACAACTTCTTGCCCTCATCGTCAAACAACGTGGCCCACAACTGCCCCGTGTGGTCCATGATGGAGCAGTTCAAGATGTACCGGTAGTGGGGTTCAGCGTAGGTCAAGTTGCAGCGCTCACAGCGCCACGAGCCGTCGCTCTCCTGGATTACCTTGCGGTTGCAAGGAGAGGGACCTCTCGCGGAGACGTTGACCTCGTTGTTGCAGGCCGGGTAGCAGAAGTTGTCTGTTTTGAGGTAGTTGATGGTGGCCTTCATGGAGAAATAGTCGGGCTTTTCCTTGGTGCCCAACTCCAACAGCTCGGCTTGGGCGATGGTCTTGCGGTTGGCCAAGGGCTCGCTGGAGCCCGAGGACTCCGTCTTCAACGTTTGGAAGTTCTCGTTGACGCCCTTGTTGTCGTACCACCCCTTCAACTGGTAGGCCTCGGCGATGTCCGGGTTGCTCATAATAGACCCTGCGTGGGTCAAGCTCAACGAGCGGCCGCCAAAGTCTTGCACCTTAACCCCCTTGATGGCCACCACCGAGCCCGTAGGAATGCTGAAGTCCACAGCAGTGGCGTTCCACAAGCCCACGTCGATGGCGAAGTTGGAGTCGTCGACGATGGTGATGTTGCGTCTGTTGAAGGGCTTGCCCGTGGACTTGGCGGTGATCTGGAACACGTCGTTGACGGTCTGGACCACGCCGATCACGTCCAACACCGCGTCCTTGTCGGCGTTCTGCACGTGGTCCAAGCGCGTGAAGTTGAAGTGCACCTTGGGCACGTCGGAGGTGTCGAAGCACTCGGTGATCTCGGAGTCGCGGTCCAAGGACAACTCGTAGGGGTGGCTCAAGTGCGAGAACTTGGGCTTGGCCTGCTGGATGCGTGCCTTGCTCACGTAGTACACCTTGCCCTCCTCCAATAACCCGTAGAACTTGTCGGCCATCTCGTTGAACGCGGTGGCGCGGATCTCGTCCGACTCGTCCAAGAAGTTGACGTTGAACAACTTGCCCTCTCCCTTGCTGTTGGACCACGTGCGTACATCGCCCTTGTAAGAGACGCGCCCCTTGATCGTCCAGTTGTTTTGGTAGGGCGACAACAGCTCGATCGGGTTGACGGGCCGGTCGTTTTTTGGTGGTTTTGGCTGCTGCGGCTGCGGTTGTGGCTGCGGCGTCGATCCAGACACCCCGGTGGCAATATCTTCGGCGGGGTTCTGGTCAAAATACAGGTCCAAACTGGTGACCTCGGCGGCAAGCCGCTCGGCCTTGGGCACGTCCACCACAAGGTCGGAAATGAGCAAAATGCGCTTCATTGTCTTGGCAATGGTGTACTGCTTGATGGTCACGATGGAGAAGCGCGTGAATCCATTGGCCTCGAGGGTGGAGTTGCACCGGGCGTCAATCAAGCCCTGGATCGAGTAGCGGCCATCCGACAACACACACCGGTAGCGTCTCTCAGAGGCACTGGCCTCGTTGATGACCTTGGAGTTGGTCACCTGCACACGGAGGCCTTTGCCGTGCCACTGCTGGCACGTGGAGCGGGAGAGCGCTTCTTTTAGGGTGCCAGGCACCACGCCGTAGTCAGACATTGTAGTTGTAAGTGAGACGCGAACGCGTTAGATATATGGGGAGTGTGCAGGAGCGGCCAGAGAAGAAGAGGGAGGCAAAAGAGGAAAGAGGTGGCAAAACCAGGGATGAGAGTGATCGTATCGGTCTTCTTAATTGTTTATATTGTTTTTAGCTTTGCTTCATTTTGTTTCGGTTTGAGGTGGGGCATGGTCATGGTGTTCAGTGCGGCGCGCTCAATACATTGCTTAGTGTAGATGAGCAAGTGATACTATCTCCTTCATAAAAAATCAGAACTGGTAAATGGTTGTGTAAATCTATTTGAGGCCGGAAAATAATGAGTTGATGAAGAGATATGGAGATCGTGGGGTTGTGAGGTTACTCCACTGAGTTGCTGTAATGTCATGATAGGTGCGGGATAGGCGCAATATCGCAGACACCAAAGAAGGCAGGTGAACTCATTACAATTTTCACGGAATCAATTCAAAAATCCAGATAGCCTGATAAGACGCACTTAGCATATTTCGACTTATTGTAGTCAGATAAGAAGCAGAATTAATGATCGGTTTGCCTTGAGGGTGTACCGGGATATACAGTGATCTCATGAACGAAGATGCTGACGCATTTCTGGACTGCCGAGTTGCCTTACTGGGCTGCTCCAATAAAGATACTTTATTACAGAATTCAGAACGCTCAAGTAATTGGAGTTGGATAACAGGACTAACGCGCCAGACTGTGTTTGGGGCCAACGAAAGCCCCCAAAGGGAGAAAAGCAATGAAATATAGAATCAGAGAGAGGAACTTGATCACAAACCAGGAGTAGCACCGAACTTGTGCCAGGAAACAAACGTGAATAACCATTGCTTCTCTGGCACGCAATCAATACATTCATTTCGTTCATTTCCAGCATCTAAAGTTCGAATACAGCTATATTCTTTCGGGCCATTGCTTGTTAGCATTTAGTCGATGGCATGGAAAGGCGAGAACTCACACCACCGTCAACTTGTGAGTGTTTCGCTTTCTGTTCGAAGGGCAAGTGGCGGAGGTAGCAGCGCTCGGCAGTTCTGGTCACTGGTTCCTTGACTATAAAAAAGACTTCTTCTGGACACCATAAAGGCGATGTAATTCATTCAGACTCCATAAAGCCTTCTGTTGTCATTGACTCCATCAACCTACTCCTAGGACCTGTCCTCCAATTTCCCCAGGCTGAAGCTAAACTGAATGTATCGCCAGCTGCGCAAGGAATTACCAATTTCGGCCCACTCTTTCTCAGCTGTCCACTAGGTGGTGCCTACATCTTCGCACGCAATCTATATTCCTCAGTGTCTTGCTGGAATGACGGCGCCATTTATGCACGAACTGAATTTTACTCTACATGGCAGTCGGTGGCCAGGGAGGAGGCCAACAGAACCCGGCGGAACGTAGAACGCCAGAACGCCTGTAATGTCAATACGTCAGTAACGTCAATAGCACCATTATCGGAGCGGAATAACCCCAGCAACAGAGCGTAATGACGCCATCAACGGACGTGAAAACGCCGGTACATCACTCACAAACGAAACGCCCCTATCGTCACGCAATAGCCCATCGGCCTGCCCGCCATTGCCTGAGACTCACAACTTATTGCCTAAGACTCACAACTTCGCAACCACGCCCACCGCATTGTACAACTCGTCGTTGGCGTTGATCTTGACCGCACCGCTCTTCAAAAGCGCACGCGTCAAGTCCGCGATCAAGTCGTCCACGTTCTCGATGCCAATGCACAAGCGGATCAAGTCCTCTGGGAAATCGCGCTCCTCGCGGGTTTTGGCGTCGATGGAAGCATGCGACATCTTGCACGGCATCAGAATCAAGGAGTTCACGCAGCCAAACGACACGGCAATGCCGAAAATCTCGGCAGCCTCCACGATCTTCTCCAGCATGGCAATGGAGCCGGTCTCGAAGCTCAACACGGCGCCCGCGCCCTTGCACTGGCTCTGGTGCAACTCGTACTGCGGGTGGGACTTCAATCCCGGGTAGCGCACGCGGAAGCCCACCAGCTGCAAGAACTCGGCGATCTTCACGCAGTTGTACTGCTGTCTCTCCACTCTGACCGCCAAAGTGCGCAAGCCACGGCTCAACAACCACAGGTCAAAGGGACTCAAGCCGCACCCGGTCAGGTTGATGACAAAGTACACACGCTCGGCCAACTTGGGATCGCGCGTGGCGATGATGCCGGCCATGATGTCGTGGTGCCCGTTCAAGTACTTGGTGGCCGACTCGTAGTGGATGTCCACGCCCAAGTCCAACGGGGTCATCAACAACGGGGTCATCATGGTGTTGTCGAACACCACAAGGAGGTCGGGGTTGACGGCGTGCGCGTGGTCGGTAATGGCCTTGACGTCGCACACTTTGATCAACGGGTTGGTGGGCGACTCCAAGAAAATCATGCGCGTGCGCAGGTTGATCTTCGACTTGATCAACTCGGTGTTAGTGGTGTCGTAGTGGTGCACCTTCAAGTCGCCCTTGTTGTTCATGTAGGTCAACAACCGGTGGGTTCCGCCGTACAAGTCGTCGCCGGCAATCACCTCGTCACCGGGCTGGAGCAATCGCGTGATCACATCAAGACATCCCATGCCCAGGGTGACGGCAAACGTCTGGCGCGCCTGCATGATTTTGGCCATGTGGTTCTGCAAAAACGTTCTCGTTGGGTTGCCGGACCGGGTGTAGTCGTACTCGCCCATGTTGGACAACGACTCCTGTTTGAAGGTGGCAGACTGGTACAACGGCGGCACGCTGGCGTTGTATTGGTCGGTGGACTTGGTCCACACCAACTCCGTCTCGATGTTGTAGGGCTTTTTCGTCATGAGGTATGAAAAAGAAATGGTGAGAATGCACTCCCGACAAGACGAAAGGTGTAGCGAGGTGGGGGTGGATTCACAAAAGTGGTGAGGGGGTTAATTTCGTTGTTCCTTTTTCAATTTTTCTTTTCTTTTGTATTTTACTTCGTCGTTTTCGCCGGATCTCGGGCCTCTGCTCCGACTGTGGAGTCAACCTGTGCAGGTATGACTCAGCAGTGGTGATGGTGGAGTGCAGTAGAGAGATGGAAAAAAATGATGTAAACGCTTGAGAATGCTTGAGGATGCTTGGGAGAATCGGAATCTCTCCGCCGCTCTTTGCTCTTTTGTTTGTAGGCGGTGAGTATCTAGTGTCAAATGCCCTCGGGTGAAAAATCCTGCGGCCGGGATTAAAAGCCGCTAAATAAAAAAGGAGATCTGCCCTGGTAAGTTAATTGCTTCATTATAGTATTGCTGTTCTTAGTTCCTAAACAATTGGATGCTGCCTTGCTAGTGGACTGTGGGGGCAGATCTACGACTGCAAGGCAGATCTATGGCCTGGAAACTCGAACTGGCAGGTTTGAAGAGTATCCGCAGTATGAATTGTGCTCTTAGAATCGTTGTACCAATTGAATGCGTCACCCTTTGGAATCGCTATGTAAATAGAGCTGTTCTCCAATAGTCGTAATATGCTCAATTCCTTAGGCAATGAACGTGGTCGATGCACCCGGATTATCGCTCAAAGAATCGATGGGCAATAAGATGAGCTCAGAGGCCAACATCATCAGGACCAAATAAGCCAGAATCAGGATTCTGTTTCATATCGGTATTGCCTTCGTGGACATGAACCTTCCGATATATCACTTCGAGGAGAGTACTTCCAATCCCAGCCAGCACAAAAACCTCCAAGAAGCCATGATGCCTCAAGTGTTCTTCGAGTACACATTCCTCGAGCATTACCCCGACTCTAATAATGGATCGATCGCGGTCTTAGGATTCTGATTGAGTCTCTAACCCTCTGAAACAATGGAATTTGCCTGCTTTATGGAAACATCCGACCAGGACAGCATCCAACAACACTTCGAGATCAAGACAAAAGAGATATCATGAGGCACCGCTATGAACAGATCACATCACCTGACAATAAAGACCATATCCAGGGCAAGACCACATCCCCAATCAAGATCATGTCTGCAATCGAGATAATGTCTCCAATCAAGATCATGTCTCCAATCATGGCCAAATTTTAATCGAGAGTCTCCTATCAAGATCATATCTGCAATAAAGAAAAAACTCCATGAAGACCATATCTAAGATCATATCGGGGGATCTGGACGTCGACTGCCAGTAGTCCCCATTCTCCGAAAGCTCTGGCCCTTAGTCTCCCACCTCTACACCGTCAAGACATTCTATCTATAGAATATATGCTGCGGCCGTGGCCGGTATGGTACATGGATCACAAGTCCAGGCGAGTGAACTTGCGGATGTCGGTGGGCTCCGCGCCCTTCAACACGTTGCGCCCACTGTAGGGCTCGCACGAGTGTCTGCCCGACACAGGCCCGATCTGCTTCAACTCCTTGCCGTCCTTCAACGTCTGCAAAATCTCCTTTGTTTTCTCCGCGGTCAAGTCCTCGTGGTAGTCGTCGTTGATGGCGAGCATTGGTGCGTTGACACACGCGCCCAAGCACTCGACCTCCTGGAATGTGAACATGTTGTCGGGGGTGGTCTGGCCCGGCTTGACCTTCAATACCTCCGAAACCGCCTTCATGATCTCGTCGGAGCCACACAACTGGCACGGCGTGGTGGTGCAGACCTGCACGTTGTACTTGCCCATGGGGTGTCTCATGTACATGGTGTAGAAGGTGGCCACCTCGTACACTCTCATGGGAGGCATGTCCAACATCTTGGCCACGTAGTTCATGACGGAAATGGAGGTGAAGCCCAACTGGCGCTGGCCCAAGTCCAACAATGGCATGCATGCGCCCTTTTTGTACTGCGGCGGGTACTTGGCGATGATCTCTTCTGCTCTCTTCAAGTTCTCGGCGGAGAACTCAAAGGGAAGCTGCTGGTTGTCCTCCTTGATGTCGCGGTGGACGGAGATTATGCTGGTTCTGACGGACATTCTCATGGGGGCCACGAGGCCCGCTCTTTTAGACAAGTAGCGGAACATGGCTTGACGAGCAAAGGTCTGTGGTTTTTTTAATGGTGAGGTCTGTACAGGCTGCGTAACTGGAAAACGCGGGCCCGCCATTGGCCGGGGGACACCAGTACACCCGATAGAGAGAGAGGATGGTGGAAAAGGAAATAAAGTTTTGGGTGGGTGTGTTGGTGTGGAGTAAATGAATCATGGCTGTGTTTTGCGTGCGAGCTGGTGGGACTTCGCGGGGTTGGTGTAGTCAGAAACGCAGTGAGAAAAGAGAGCAAGTCTGAAAACACAAATGCTAGAAAAAAATACAAATAGTAAGATGAGGGCTTTGACCGACCAGGTGATGCAAGGGTTGCATGTGCTCGTTGAGGCGGGAGTTGTTTCAGTTTCGTACTCTTTTGGAGATATCGGAGTGAGTATTAGAGTGCGGCATTGGCAGTACCAAACGAAATAGAGAGCAGAATTCTTCAGAACCGCATGACGAAGTTCGAAATCTCTCTGCTTCTCTCTGTCTCATAAAGGTCCAAATATTTAGTTTTCTTATCGTTGAGCGTGTTTCAAGCTTCCAACCAGGCATCGTTCAAGTTCACATCTGAGCACCTCTTAAGTATCCAGCGTTTGCTAGTGTTTTTAAAAGAAAAAGGAGCCAACCACAGAATTCACATCCTCTCTTCTCCTCATTGAAGCTAGTACGCTTTTCGTTCAGAGCCATAGAGACCGTGGTTGGAAGTCTAAAAGTGGAGGAGGGCCCATTGGCTGCGCTAGCATTTGCTGATCGAGAAAAAATAAACCACTGCTTCTTCTCAGTTTCGCTCGAAAACGATTAAGATGGCATCCTCAGAAATTTTGGGTTCATTGTTGAATTAAGTTCGCCGCTGGATAACCTCTCGCAATGACCTGGTCTCGATCTCCCTCATGGAAGACCCACTCAGAGATCTCATTGTCAATAATCGACCGTTGTAGATGTGGGCGTGTGTTAACGTCCCAAATAAAATAGAATACCCAGGTTACATAAGACAGCAACGAACAATTCCGAGTTTAGCCAAGATTTCTCATTCGAACCACAAAATTGTCATACGCTTTCGAGAGGGTCTCAAATATACATATGATTGTTATTTGAAGGAATCTTTCAAGAATTGCACTGCTTTCGTCCGAATGGCCTGGCGCCGTTATGTCAATCAGTGAATTGCTGGTGGGCACATCAACTAAGAGAGTCCATTGTCATGGAGGCCGGACACTACTGTCAGGAACTCGGCTAATCATCGAAGAAATGGACGCTTAACCTAGTGGTCTTAATTGCTCGTCGGCAGGGCCAGTAAGTGCCACCTGCCCACACCAATAAGCCAGAAAAAAACCAGCAATAGAAACAATGCGTGGAATTTCTTTAAGCGACTTCCTAGCGCTTATTTGTCATGGTGCCTTCTTCTAGACCCAATGGAGATTGTTATTTACTGGCCTGGTTCAGTGCCCAGGCATGGCCCTAACTTCGTAATGGTGCGATGATATATCTAAGGTAAACACAGCTCGGAGCCAAATCCCCAGCCCACAATCGTTTGCTCCGATTCACCCATATTCTCCATTTTTCATTTTTACCGATTATTCCAGCTACTCTGATTATATTCGTGCGCCGGGGCTCTACAACAGGTGCATGTCTGGCAACACAACAACTCGCCGAGAACTATAAATAAAAAAAAAGAGAAAAACAAATTCCGACCAGTAAGAGCCTAGCGACATCCCAGTGATCCCAGCGAGAAATTCTCCTCCCACTCCATTATTATTTCTCCATGAGGTGGCCTCTGCAGGGTATCTGATTAATCTCCCACCACCACCAACCACAATACGTTAAACCCTCACACTCTCCATTCCCCGAGTCAATCCAGTCTCGTCTAAATTCCGCATATATTCACCCTCTCTCCCTCTCTCCTTTTCTCTCCCCTTTTCTCCCTCTTTCCCTCTCTTCTCCCCCTCCACCTACCCCACGCCCTGCAGGACACTCCAACTTCATCGCAGTTACAAACCTCACCGAGTCACCACCGAGCTCCAACTCCGACTCACAGAGTAACCCCTATTCCTCGGTCTCGCAGTTCGCACTCATCTCGCGTTCTCCATCGTTGTTCTCACCGGCTCTCTTCTCGTCTTCTCATGTCAGGGGACTCGGAGTCGCCCACCCCCAGCGGCAGTGCCAAGGGCCGCCCATTCGAGACGCCGCGGCTGCCGTCGCGATCAACACGCAGTCTTTCGCCGCCGCGCCCGGGCGATAACCCGGTGTACTCGACGTCTCCCAGACGCCGCAATCGGCTGATCTTCAGCGACCGCTACATCCCGAACCGAACGGGTATCGACTTACAGGCCGCGTTCAGCTTGTCCAATCAGGACGTGGTGCCGGACCTCCGGGTCAAAGGAGGCGCCGACGAGCGCCCCAACGAAATTGAGCTCCGCAAGGAGGAGGAAGCAAACCGCACGTTTCTGAGCGTGCTCCGCGCGGAGTTGTTCGGAGATAACGTGCCCATGGCCACCGCCGACCTCCGTGCCTCTGCCACCGAGCCGAATCTCCGGGCGTCCAACACCAGGCCCACCACTATCACCCTGGGCCGCACTACTCCCCCACAGTCGGGTGGAACGTCAGTCGCACAAACCCCGCGGCTGACCAACCTCTTTACATACCAGCTGCCGAGTAAGCCGCGGCCCATCTCGCGGGACTTGCAGCAGGAGCTCTTTTCGCTCCTGCCGGTGCGGCTGGAGCTGCAGAAGTTCTTGCTCAGCCCCCAGAAGAAGCCGCGCAGCATCTCGAAGGTGCCGTACCGCGTGCTCGACGCGCCCGAGCTCCTGGACGACTTCTACCTCAACTTGGTCGACTGGGGCCTGCAGGACGTGTTGGCGGTGGGGTTGGGCGACTCGGTGTACTTGTGGGACGGCCTGACGCAGTCCGTGGAGCGGCTCTGCGTGCTCGACAACAAGGACAAGGTCACGTCGCTTAGTTGGATCGGCTCCGGCACCCACTTGGCCGTGGGCACCCTGAAGGGCTTGGTGGAGATCTGGGACGCCACCAAGATCAAGTGCGTGCGCACCATGACGGGGCACAAGTTCCGGGTGTCCGCGCTCGCCTGGAACGAGCACATATTGTCCAGCGGCCTGCGCGACCGCACCATCTACAACCGCGACGTGCGCGACCTGAGCCACTACGTCAACGCGTTCGACGCCCACAAGCAGGAGGTGTGCGGCCTCCGGTGGAACGTCGAGGAGAACAAGCTCGCCAGCGGCGGCAACGACAACAACCTCTTTGTGTGGGACGGCCTCAATCCGAAGCCGCTCCACCAGTTCACTGAACACAACGCCGCGGTCAAGGCCATCGCGTGGTCGCCGCACCAGCGCGGCCTTCTCGCCTCGGGCGGCGGAACCGCCGACAAGACCATCAAGGTGTGGAACACGCTTGCGGGCACCCGCGTCAACAACGTCGAGACGGGCTCCCAGGTGTGCAACTTGATCTGGCTGAAGAACTCCAACGAGATCGTTTCCACGCACGGCTACTCGCGCAACCAGATCATCGTGTGGAAGTACCCGTCCATGCAGCAGATCGCGCACTTGACGGGGCACACCTACCGCGTGCTCTACCTCTCGCTTTCGCCGGATGGAGAGACCATCGTGACGGGCGCAGGAGACGAGACGCTACGGTTCTGGACCGTGTTTGAGAAGAACAGGAACGATGAGCCGCCGCTGTCGGTGCTTCTCGACGCCTTTCTGCAGCTACGGTAGGTACGACGGCGCTGCTGGCAGCTCCGAGGTTAATCGACCATGCGATCGATAGTGCGATCATATGTGCGATCGGCATGCGGCTTGAACCTTTTTTGACGTTTGCAGGGCTTGGCCGAGCTTTAATTCCTAGCGGCAGCTTCTCTCCTTTAATACCGTCACTCTAGTTTAGAGTTGAGCAGAGGAGCGGCCGATTTCAGCATTAGACACTTCCAGCAAGTACGCTCGTGTGGACTTATTCCGATCTCGTCGGACGAATTAATGCGCTGCCGGCGGCTTTGGTTCTTTTGGGCGTTAGAAATTGTGGTCGAACGCCCGCAAGCGCTCAGTTGGGGATCTGAAGGTCCGATCTCAGCTGGACACTTTTCTACGCTATGTATTTCTGGCGATTCTGATTGTCCAATTTTGGATGCTGTCGCATTTGATGTGCAGTCGATATGGGGTATTGTTGAAATGTGGTTATGGGCAACTCAGAGCGAGGAGCCCTTTTGAGATGCAGGTGCTTCGTTATCGGTATTAATATCAGTCAGCAACAATGTTATGCTCATGACGACGTCGTCCAATTTACCTTTGGTTGGTTATCTGATCAAATGAGTTCGATCAAAAATTTTGACACTTAGTGGACGCTCGGTGTCTCGGGTCCGTTATCGCTCATCGCGACAATTTCCTGCAAACCAACCCGCAATTTTGGTGATTGTGCGGTCGTTTATAATTGCCGATAGAGCTGTCAAAATGACAACTCCATCATCGAATGTCTGCACATGGTCGTTTTGGGACGTTTCGGTGGAGAAGTGCATGGCATCCTCGCGCATCACTTTCCCTTTTTAGCTGATAGCGCACGGAAAGTGGGGCAGGACGGCACGGCACATTGTGCGAATTCCATCTGAGTAATCCGGGCCGTTGAGTCATTAGCTCCGACAATTTTGCAAAAGCTAGCAAACGCTTCCAAACAAAACGAGCCAATGAGTCAAAAACTGCAACAACGGCCAATCGGTTGTCCCCGCTCGATTTCGCGCGGCGTTCTTCGCTTTGTCGCCTTTGTCGCGTACTTCCGAAAAGATGCACTGCGTATGGTTTTCCGCGATTACTCACCAGCATAAATTCGCATCCAATTCTCACTTTTCTCACCCACGCCATGACGAGATCACAAGCAAAGGACTTGACCCACCTTTTCAGCGAGGAAGCCAAATCCAGAAAGCTGTCTCCCTTGAAGGGCGCCTTCAAATACTTTGCCCAGCCCGGGATGACCTACTTGGGTGGAGGCTTGCCGCTTTCTGACTACTTCCCCTTCGATAAGATCACCGCAGACATCCCCACCGCCCCCTTCCCCAACGGGATCGGCGCCCAGGTCACCGAAGACGACAAGTCGGTGGTGGAGGTCTACAAGCAGAAGAGCAAGAACAAGCCCAACCAGATCGAGTTGTCCAGATCGTTGCAGTACGGCTTGACCGAGGGCCAGCCCGAGATCTTGAACTTCTTGAAGGAGCACACCGACCTCATCCACAAGGTGCCATACGAAGACTGGTCCATCATCGCCACTGTGGGCAACACCCAGTCGTGGGACGCCTGCTTGAGAACGTTTGTCACCCGTGGCGACCCCATTTTGGTCGAGGAGCACTCCTTCTCGTCCGCTTTGGAGACTGCACAGGCCCAGGGCGTGATCACCGTGCCAGTTCCAATGGACACCGAGGGTGTTGTGCCCGAGGCGTTGGAGAAGCTCTTGGACAACTGGGTGGGACCCAAGCCCAAGATGTTCTACACGATCTGCACGGGCCAGAACCCCACCGGCTCGTGCATCAACGCGGAGAGAAGACGCGCCATCTACAAGTTGGCCCAGAAGCACGACTTCATCATCGTCGAAGACGAGCCCTACTACTTCTTGCAGATGGAGCCATACACCACGGACTTGTCGTTGCGTGAGAACCGCCA
The DNA here is from genome assembly GCA_023158955.1 of Sungouiella xylosa. NCBI lineage: Eukaryota > Fungi > Ascomycota > Pichiomycetes > Serinales > Metschnikowiaceae > Sungouiella > Sungouiella xylosa. The sequence continues at coordinate 1,538,319 of JAHWDG010000001.1, read as the reverse complement.
CGTGCACAGCCACGAGGAATTCATCAAGGCGCTTGTGCCTTCGTACCTCTCCATGGATGTGGACGGCCGTGTGATCCGGTTGGACTCTGTTTCCAAGACCATTGCGCCCGGCTCGAGATTCGGCTGGGTCGTGGGCCAGGCCGCCTTGTTGGAGCGCTTTGTGCGCTTGCACGAGGTGTCGATCCAATGTCCCTCGGGCTTTGCGCTGTCGCTCTTGAACGGCATGTTCCAGAAGTGGGGCCAGAAGGGCTACATGGACTGGTTGATTGGCTTGCGCGCGGAGTACACTCACAAACGTGACGTTGCCATCGACGCCTTGCACAAGTACTTCCCCGAGGAGGTTGTCACAATCTTGCCTCCTGTGGCGGGCATGTTCTTTGTCGTGCACCTTGACGCATCTAAGCACCCCAAGTACGCCGAATTTGGCAACGACCCATTGAAGGTGGAGACTGCCGTTTACGAGAAGGCGTTGGAGTACGGGTGCTTGATGATTCCAGGCTCGTGGTTCAAGGCCGAGGGCGTGACCAACCCACCTCAGCCTCCCACTCCAGAGAGTCCCGAGCACGCACACAGCATTTTCTTCCGTGGAACTTACGCTGCGGTTCCCTTGCCTGCGTTGGACGAGGGTTTGGAGAAGTTTGGGCGTGCGGTCAAGGCTGAGTTTGGTATCTAATATTTATAAGTTGCAGCATGCTGCCGTCAATGTATAACACGCTCGGCTTTAGTAAGAGATCAGCAGCGAAGGTGGTGGTAGTAAGGAGTTTGGCGTAATTACCCACGCCAAATGTATAAGAAACAGTGCCATCGTGAGGACAACGGGAATATTCTAGCAACGGTAAGATAATGCCCTGACGTTGGAAACGCTATCACCTAACGCTGGCAAAGATAGAATTATTTGGCATTATACCAATGGATGAGATCATTTCTGAAGATTCTAGGTCCTCTCGATAGACCTGTCTTCACAATGGTCTTTCGCAGCCAATGAAGGTCGTGACCACTTCAATCCGAAAGAGCAGCCAGACAAGAAATCAGAAGAGTATATACGTTCATCGTCACTCCGTTTCATCTCTATCATTTCATGAATTTATAGCAGCTGCTCCTGTCTGAACACGCTCGATGTGTCTCATTCTCAGCCTTGTTAGAGACTTCGAACCTATAAGCACATTGACTAAACGCCAGTCAAATTAATTTACAACGAGCAAGCTGATAATAAGTGCAACAGTCCGATTCAAATATCGTCGTCTTCTCCAGACCAACTGGATGTTCATTAATGGAACTAATGTGCGATGTCGCCCAATGAAGGCACCGACCACCGCACTCACCAGCCACCTCAACGCCACAACACAATCAAAAACGAGCCGGTCGTTCAGCGTACTTCCTTGGTTTTTAAAAGCTCATCTGCTCTTTTACCGTCAAAATCATCCATCTGTTTCTGGTCTGCATACTCGCTACCTAGACAGACTCGCTACTTAGACTGACTCGCTACTTAGAGACCACTGACTCCATTCCCCCGCTCTCATGCGCATCTTAAAACTACCGTGGCTCGGCCACCGAGGTATGTTATCCCATAGTTGCCCTAACTTAAATTTCCTCTCGTTCACCTCTAACAGCAGCGGAACACAAGTCCATTGAGTGCTACGCAGTCAGCGCCAGCAGCGACGGGTCTCGGCTCGCATCGGGCGGCCTCGACGGAAAAGTCAAAATCTGGGACTTGCCGTCCATTCTCCAGTACCAGCCGGTGGAGACCACCAGCAATGTGGAGGAGCAGTTTTCTCGGCGGATGGCCCAGCCTGCGCTCGAACGGCCGCTTGCGTCGATGAGCCGGCACAACGGCGTGGTCACGTGCGTGGAGTTTTCGCCCGACGGCCGTTTTTTGGCGTCGGGCTCCGACGACAAGATCGTGCTCATTTGGGAGCGCGACGACGGCCCGGTGCGGCGCCAGTTTGGCGAGGAAACCGACCTCGAGCACTGGACGGTGCGGAAACGGTTGGTCGCACACGACAACGACGTCCAGGACATGTGCTGGCTGCCGGACGGCTCGTTACTCATCACAGTAGGCTTGGACCGGTCCATCATCATCTGGAGCGGAGTCACCTTCGAGCGCATCAAGCGGTACGACATCCACCAGTCCATGGTCAAGGGCGTCGTTTTCGACCCCGCCAACAAGTTCTTTGCCACGGCCTCCGACGACAGAACAGTGCGCATCTTTCGCTACCACCGCAAGGCCCACGACTCGTCCGCAGGAGGCTACGAGTTTCAGATGGAGCAGATCATCGTCGGGCCGTTCCAGAAGTCGCCGCTCACCTCGTATTTCCGCCGCATGTCGTGGTCTCCCGATGGTCAGCACATTGCTGTGCCCAATGCCACCAACGGGCCTGTGTCGTCGGTGGCCATCGTGAATAGGGGCGACTGGGCGTCGGACGTGTCTCTCATTGGCCACGAGGCGCCGTGCGAGGTGGTGGCCTTTTCTCCGCGGATGTTCCGTGTCTCCCAGAAGCTCACCACTGTGCTCGCCTCTGGAGGACAGGACCGCACGTTGGCGGTGTGGAGCACTGCGACAACGAAACCGCTCGTGGTCGCTGAGGACATTGTCGAAAACGCTATCACCGACATGTGCTGGACGCCCGACGGCACTGCGCTCTTGTTGAGTCTGTTGGACGGGCTGATCACGTGTGTGGTGTTTGAGGCCACGGAGCTCGGCGAATCCGTGGGGGCCGACGTCACCGATACTCAGTTGCTCCGGTACGGCGGCGACCGCGACTCGACCATCTACGTGGAGAGCACCGACCAGCTCTTATTGGAGGAGATTGCGGGAGAGAAGGCCGACGCCAACGCGACTCCCAAACCGGAACCTGAGCGGGACGTTCAGCCTCCTATTCAGTCTTCTGTTCAGCTTCCTGTTCAGCCTCCTATTCAGCCATCTGCTCAGTCTTCTGTACAGCCAACTGCTCAGTCTTCTGTACAGCCATCTGCTCAACCGACTGTCCAGGCTCTGCCGCTGGGCTTTTTTCTGGGTACCATTGGGATCAAGTCCAAGGACGCCTCGCCGCTGCCGCGCGTGCTCACGCCCAAGCGCAAGCAGACGGTCAAAATCACTAAGGACGGCAAGAAACGCGTTGCCCCGACGCTTCTCTCGACGTATTCGGGCGCCAAGGCGCTCGTGGCTGCCGCCCCGGTCCGCTCCTTCGACATTGCGTCCAAAGTCTCCCAAACACCATACTTTCTTCCGCGGTCGGGCCTCCAGACTGCTGTCCATGGTCTCCGAGTACGTGCGTTAAGACCAGCCGGAGGCGAGCACAACGACGACGACGCAGACAACGACAACGAGGACATGGGCCTCGAAGCCAATCCCGCCATCCAGCAGCCGCTTCTGACCGGCACCTTGCGCAAGCGCCTCCGAAAATACCGCCGCATGCTCTTGGTGAACAAGTACCCCACTCCGTTCAAGATGGTGTCGGCACTTCCGGAAGTGCTTTTCAGCAACCAGCTGGTGATGAGCCACGAGCTCGCCCAGTTGATCCAGAATAAGGACATAGTACCTGTGGGTGAGCCGCTCAACACGGCGGCGCTCGAGTCGGTGGACGAGAACTTGGTGTTCCTGGTTGTCGTCAGCGCCGTGGAGCACGCAAAAACAGAGAACGGCCAGAAAATGTTGGTCACGTCCACGTTGGAGGTGCGCAACGGCCCAAGCTGGCCCGACGAGGACGAGACACTCAGCATGGACTTCTCCCAGCGCCTCGACTTCCAGGACCCGACCCAGGTCATCGTGACGCTCTCGGAAAAGGACACCACGCGGTCCTACATCCTCTACTTTCCTTACAAGATCCAGCTGGTGGTGCCGGTGGTTCTTGACGGCACATTGAAGTACTACGTGTTGGTGTCGTTTGAGGGCACGGTGCAGATCATCTACGCCGAGTCCGGCAAATACGCCATGCCGGGCATCGAATTGGGCAGCAACGTGGTCATCACCAAGCAGACGGGCCCCTACGCGCTCTTGATCACGAGTCTGGGGCTCGTGTACTGCTGGAAGTTCGGCGAGCGAGTTCTGGCGGTGTTGAAAGGCGTCTCACTCGCGCCGGTGCTCAACTGCGAAACAACATTCGAGGTGCACGAGCCCGTGGACAAAAAGGCGCCTGTGCCCAGCGTTGTAGTGGAAAACATGCGTGCGGTTCACGTGGACGAAAACGGCCTTCCGTATGTGGTCCTCGAGCAATCCAACAACGTCTACACGTACTCGCCGGCGATGAAGGTCTGGACTAAGGTCATCGACTCGTGGTACTACTTGGCGATGGCGCGGGGCGAGTTGGAAGTGGGTTCCGACTTGGCTGAAATCGTGCAGAGCACCTACGACACCGCGCAAGAACAGATCCGCGGTGGACACAGAGGAGCGTATGTATTTGATGCAAGCAACGCGGAGCTCCAGCAGGTGATGCGGACGCGGTTCCATGAGTTGCTTGAGATTGCGTGAGATTTATGAGGTACCATGAGGACAAAGGACCATATGCGGCCATGCCTCAATCCACGTCGACTGGGGGAATGTCCACCTTTGGCTCGGTCTTGCTCTGCTCTGCCTTCTCCGCCTTGAACGCCTCTTTTTTTGGCTGCTCGGGTTTCGTCACAGGCTCAGTGAGCCAGAACGAGATGAGAAACTCCAAGGAGGACAACACGGAGTTGACGGCAAACATCCACACCGTCAATCCCACCGCACCAGTGGACATGAACGGAAGTGCCAAAAACCACTCCACCTTGCTGGGAAGCACACCCTGGGGAAGGTAAAACAACACATTCTTGCGGTACTTGAACCGCGAAAACCAGATTGGGGCCGTGGTCGCCGCCGTGATGGCCATGTTGACCATCTTCGTGAACTGGCCCTTCTCCGCAGCCATGTCGTCGCCCATGGCCTTGACCTCGGCCGAAAGGGTGTCGAACTGGCGGTTCAACTTTGTCCACTTTGCGTATTGGTCCTGGGCGCTTACTGCACGGCGCTGCTTGTTGATTTCGACCAACTCCGCTCGTTTGGCAGCGAGGTTGGCGAACTTAGCATGGCCTGCTTTACTGGCCACTTTGGTGTAGCAGTTCCACGCGGCGTTGTGCAAGTTGGCCTTGCCGGCGAAGTGGATCGCGTGCTTGATAGTGAGCACGACGAAGATCGCCACGAGCAACGTGGCCGGCAGTAGGTCGAACATGAGGGTTTCTGAGTGAGAAGGTCAGGCTGAGTGAGCTGGGGCCCTGCCCACGTGACTCGCCTCACGTGATCCCCGCGAATCCCATTTTTTCTCGCTGCCACCCCAATCAAAACCACCATGTCCAGCGACCCTGAGGACGACTACGTGCCGTGGATCCAGCAGTTCTGCGAGGCGTTTGGGCACGACTACTTTGTGCCGGTGGCGCAGGACTTCATCGAGGATGACTTCAATTTGACCGGCTTGTCTCTGCAGGTGCCCTACTACCGGGAGGCCCTCTACACCATCTTGGACTACCAGGTCGAGACCGCCGAAGACAGCGGCAGCGGCAATGGTCTGGGCAGCAGCGGCATCAACGGAACTACGGGAAAGCGCCTGGACTTGCCCAACAAGGCGTTACTATCACACTCGGCCGAGCTCTTGTACGGCCTCATACACGCCCGCTACATCATCTCCAAGGCGGGGTTGACCGCCATGGCCAGCAAGTTCGAGCGCTCTGAGTTCGGCATCTGCCCGCGCTACTACTGCGATGGCATGCACCTTATCCCCGTTGGTGCCACCGACATCCCTGGTCAGGAGACTGTGCGATTATACTGCCCCTGCTGCAACGACATCTACTTGCCCCTGAGCCTGCGGTACCTCAACATTGACGGCGCGTTCTTCGGCACGACCTTCCCCGGCTTGTTGGTGAAGATGTTCCCTGAGATTGGGAACCAATGTAAGCTCCGCATCAAGAAAGTCAACCAGGACAACTTCGGCGTGCGGTTGTTTGGCTTCCGCATCCACGAGTCGAGTGCAAGTGGCCCGCGCATGCGCTGGTTGCGACAGTACCCGCTGACGGACGAGGAGAAGGCGGAGTTTGACGAGTGCGAGCTCCGCATCCCCGACGACGGTGCGAGCGACTTTGACGTGGTTTCCGAGGTGACGGAAAACGAGGCGGACATGGACGACGACAAGACCATGGCCAGCGAGGACAACTAGTGGGTAATGCTTTACTATTATAGTTCTATTCGGCGAGCTGTTGTTGGGGATTGAGCCAGCGCAAGGATTGGAAACTGCTTGTCTCATGCCATTCCATCCAGAAGCGTGCGTTCGAACCGCCACTGTGGAATCTTAGAAATGGATGGTTCCTCATTCCGTGGCTCATGCGCCCGTGGGCCATGTTGCGCAGTGGGCCAAGTTGGGATGTACCCACTATTGCAGAGTCTCCCAAGTGCTACGTGGCCCAATTGGCCCAAAATCCTGAGTGATTGTCATACGCGTGGCTCTTTCCCAGTCACGTGGCTCTTTTCTCTTTGATGTACCTAATTCTAGCAACTACGGTAACTATTCTTGGTATGCGGAGTTACTCACCGAATGCGTCAATGGAGCTAGGCTCCTGTGTGGAATCAGGAAGTGAGGGGCTCTATACGGCCGAGGATTCCTAAGATCGCTTGGCGATCAACCGACGCTACAAGTGTGCCGTCGTCATAAGATGTAATATACAAATGTCAGTGGGTCAAGTGTACCGGCTTGCCGGGCTCCCATTCCTTGATGCCGTTGGCGATGTTAACCCAGTATTTCATGCGGATGGCCTCGATGATCACGTTGTCCCATTTCACCGGTTGCTCGGAGAGAAGCGCCTCGATTTTCTCCAGAGTTTCCGCAATCCGCGCGTCGTTTTCAACAGTCAAATGCTCCAAATCTGCCTCGGACCCTGCCAACTCCAACAGCTCGTGTGCCTCCAAAACAGTCATGAGAAGCATCTTGTAGTCGTGGGAGTATTCGGGGGAGTTTTCCTGTAGTCTGGAGATTTCTGCCTTCGACACCTCGTCCTGGGTGATGTCAAGGTGGTCTGGGTGCTGAAGCTGAACCACATACGCCGCACGAGTATATGGGTTCCGTATAGTGGAGTATGCTTTGTTGATCAAAGCTGACGTTTTGTCGCCTCCGGAAGTTTCCGAGCCTTTCGAGAGCGCAGACGATCCCATGACTATGTCGGGATGGTGCTCGCTTTGGAGACTGCGGTACTCACGGCGCAACAGACGCAAGTTGATGGCAAACTGATCCTTTGGGGGTCCGCCGTGGGGGAACGATTTGGGAAACAAGTCGAAATACGTCTGGACACGGGACACATACTGTCTTCGAAGCGAAATGCGGCAGAACTGGCGGAACAGCATGGTGCTGGGTCCTGGTTGGTGGAGTACGAACAGTGATGGGTCCGATCGGAGACATTATGCAGGCCGGGAATGGGGTAAATGGGTGGGAAGGAGATTCCGAAATTGATTTGATGGTTATGGCTGGTGACGACTACGGTGGTGTTTTGCTTTGTTGGGTGAAGATGTTGGTTGATTAGTGGTGGGGTAAATGGGTGCGAAAGTCCGATCGGCGAGGAGAGAAGATCAGTGGACTATGTCTGGAAAAAAACCTGATCCTCGCACAATGAGTACCTTGTCGAAGAAATAAACATTAAGGCCCGACCACTGCCAGTAGTAGGCGGAAACGGAGAATGAAGTACTCCAAGTTGAACCCATGACATTCAATGGTGGCATTATATGACCTATTGCTCTGGTATATCTGAGCTGTCGTCGTGGTGGAGTGAGTGAAGGAAAGGGAGACTAAGAGAAGGTTACTGGATTGATATGTTTTTTGTTTTTTTCTTGTCAAGCTCATTGATGCAGCTATTTGCTACATACTCTGTCTCAGAGATTCGGTCGAGCGTGCTGTTCTGCTCCTGAGCAAGAGTGTCTTGATTGCGGATTTGGGAAATTACTTTGTTATGGCCATTTGCTGACTTGCATATGTTTGATCTTTCGGGAAAGATGCTTTTCGGATCGAGTATTGACCATTCGATTGGTGGAGATGACTAAAGAAAGGGAGGAGGCATGGAATCGCAAAGGAATACACAACGTTTCGTATGTCAAGTTGTGATTGGGTTTCATATTATATGAGGTCCTGACACCGTGCAGTGTTGGGCTGTCTTGAGAGCACTCAGAACGGTTGCCCACCGATGTTCATTGCTGCTCAGAACGGAGCTCGTTTTTTTGCATTTCTGTACCACGTATTGCCTAGTTGTATTTCACTAGAGTCCATGAATTGATGGTTGTGGAGGTTCGATATGTTTTGGGTGCCCAAGTTCCCTATCGCTGGCCGAGACCTTCGTCGTTTCGCATGATTAACTGGCCCCGTTTTTGCTTGCGAGATGAGGCTGACAAAGCAATATCCTTAGGGTCAGCGAGTGGCACTTTTGCCCGTTGGAATGTCTGTGGCCTCAAAGATGGGTGGGTGGAGTCATCCAGATAAAATATGGCCAATTCCGATACGGCTGAGGCATAGGAAGCGAGAGTAACCAATCGGGGTACTTTCTGACGCATCTTCTCGTTACAGTCGGTGTCACATCTTTTCTATCTAGGTGGAGAGCAATGCGGCCTGAGCCAAAAGTAAATCCAATGTTGCCTCAGCCAATGCAATCCAATTCCGAGCGATGGAGCACGATGAATTAAAGAACCTCAATGACTCAATCCCTCGTCACTCACTGTGAATTTATTATTGCGACCGTTGGAATGAGCCCTAATCACCCACCAGAGCATCCGGTTGGCAGCCATGACCCAAATTCCAGCACCCAGGTGCAGTGGACGCTATCGGCATCATATCGCAAATAAAATCGCTTTGTTTTTCTTCACTTAGCAACGCGTTGTTGCCTACGGTCACCGTATCTCAGCCCCACCGATTAATTAATTGAGATCTGCGATAAGCAAGCGACAAGCAGCGATCTTAGCAGCCACCCCATAAATCCAAACACACCATTGAACTACCTCAAAACAACCTCAAAACCACCTCCAAACTAGCTCCAAAATGGCGTCACTGACTTTTAGTGCGCGGCCCATTGGCTGCGACCACGCGTCGACCATTCAGTGCCTTGATCCTCCGTCGACCCATCTATTGAACCCAATTAGCCCTCATTATTCCATCCATTGCCAAATCCATCATTCCATAAACCAATTCCAATTCCCTAATCCAACCACTAAACATGACATTAATCCAATTCTATCCTGCCCGCCTTCATATTCACCACCTCGCGATAGGCCGCACCATGCATTTCTGTCACCACACCACCACTCCCACCACACCCACCACCACGCGCCACCAGCACCAAAACCCTCCAAATCAATAAATAAAATACAATCTGTAACCAGCCGGCCTCCCTATCCCCCTCCAACGCCTCCCTCCTATCCACCGGTTGTGCCGCGCACGACCGTGTGTTGTCCTCTCGAATGTTTTTTCATCGATAACCTCGACCACCGTCACCTCGACACCCTTTTCGTCTGACTCAATCCGTCGACACCGTCTCCGACCGTATCTCAACGTCATCCGGCATGGACTTCGAAGAGGCCGAAGACATCAACGGCGTGCGGTTTGCCTGGAACTCGTTTCCCTCCACCAAGGCCGAGGCCGGCAAGATCGTGGTGCCCACCGGCGTGTTGTACACGCCGCTCCGGTACCGCGAGGACTTGCCCATAGCCGCGTACGACCCCTGCTACTGCCAGAACTCGCAGTGCCGAAGCATCTTGAACCCATACTGTTCCATCGACCCCACGGGTTTCTGGATCTGCCCCTTGTGCGGTAACCGCTCGCAGTTGCCGCCGCACTACCAGGGCATCACCCAGGAAAACTTGCCGCTCGAGTTGAGCCCCAACTCGTCCACCATCGAGTACATCACTGCCAAGCCGGTGCAACAGCCCCCCATCTTCTGCTTTGTGGTGGACTTGTGCCAGGACGACGACAACTTGCGCGCCATCAAGGAGACCTTGGCTGTGTCCTTGTCGTACTTGCCGCCCAACGCGTTGGTGGGCTTGATCACCTACGGCACCATGGTGCAGGTGTACGACTTGGGCCTGAGCTCGGTCAACCGCTCGCACATCTTCCGCGGCGACAAGGAGTACTCCGACAAGCAGGTGGCCGACATGTTGAGCAAGCCGGTGGCCGCGGCGCCCGGCCACATGACGGTGCCCAACCTGTTGCACCGCTTTTTCTTGCCGTTGGAGGACGTGGAGTACCAGTTGGTGCTGATCATCGAGAACTTGTCCGCAGACCCGTGGCCCGTGGCCCACGGCGACCGGCCGTTGAGATGTACGGGTTCCGCCGTCAACGTGGCCACGTCGTTGCTCGCCAACACCTTCTCTGGGTTTGGTGCCCGCATCTTCTTGTTCGCCGCCGGCTTGTGCACGTTGAACCCCGGCATGATCGTGGGCAACAAGTTGCGCGAGCCCATCCGGTCGCACTCGGACATCGACAAGGACAACGCCAAGCACTACAAAAAGGCGGTCAAGTTCTACGACGCCATCGCGGCCAAGGCCGTCAAGAACTCCCACACCATCGACTTGTTTGGCGGCTGCTTGGACCAGGTGGGGTTCTTGGAGATGAAGCAGTTGTGCAGCAAGACCGGCGGCGTGTTGTTGTTGACGGACGCCTTCACCACCTCCATCTTCAAGCAGTCGTTCTTGAAGTTGTTCAACAAGGACGCCGAGGACTATCTCCTCATGGGCTTCAACGCCACCCTCGACATCAAGACCTCGCGCGAGTTGAAGGTCAGCGGCTTGATTGGCCACGCCTCCTCCTTGAACGCCAAGGGCCACAACGTGTCGGAAAACGAGGTGGGCATCGGCGGCTCCAACCAGTTCCGCATCTGCGCGCTCTCGCCCCAGCACACCTACGCCATCTTCTTCGACGTGGCCAACGTCTCGCCCTTGCCCCCCAACGCCCAGTCCTACATCCAGTTTGTCACCCACTACCAGCACTCCTCGGGCACCTACAGAATGCGCGTCACCACCGTGTCCAACATCTTGACCGGCGACGAGCAGGTCTTGGCTCAGTCCTTCGACCAGGAGGCCGCCGCGGTGTTGATGGCCCGGGTGACCCTCTTCAAGTCCGACCAGGACGACGGAGCCGACGTGTTGCGCTGGATCGACCGCATGTTGATCAAGTTGTGCCAGAAGTTCGCTGACTACAGAAAGGACGTCGAGGAGTCCTTCCGCTTGCACCCGCAGTTCGCGTTGTACCCGCAGTTCATCTACTACTTGAGACGCTCCCAGTTCTTGCAGGTGTTCAACAACTCCCCGGACGAAACCGCCTTCTACAGACACATCTTGATGACCGAGGACACAAACAACTCCTTGGTCATGATCCAGCCCACGTTGACCTCGTTCGGCTTGGACCTAGAAGAGCCCGAGGCGGTGTTGTTGGACTCCGTCTCCATCAAGGACGACCGCATCTTGCTCTTGGACACCTTCTTCCACATCTTGATTTTCCACGGCAGAACTATTGCCCAGTGGCGCAAGGCGGGCTACCAGGACCAGGAGGAGTACGCGGACTTCAAGCGCTTGTTGGAGGAGCCCAAACTAGAGGCAGGTGAGTTGTTGATTGACCGGTTCCCCTTGCCCAGATTCATCGACACTGAGGAAGGTGGCTCCCAGGCCAGATTCTTGTATTCCAAGTTGAATCCAAGTACCTCTTACAACTCACAGGATGTCACCCGGGGTGCGGTGGTGTTGACGGACGACGTTTCCTTGCAAGTGTTCATGTCCCACTTGCAGAAGTTGGTTGTGTCGGGCTCGAACTAGAGCCTCCGTTCATTTCTCCGGCCCCTGAGTCATTCGATATAAAAGTTAGATCTTTTGCTGCTGTAGCTGTTTCTGTAGTTGATGCAATGTACTGTGCGATAGGTACTGCGCGATAAGTACAGTGCGAAATTGCAAGTCGCGAAATCGAATTTCATTCTAGGCCACCATGGGCGAGCAATTAACTCCAGGTATGTCTCAGTATTTGTTCTCTTAGCTTCTAACACAAAGACGAAATCGCCCTCTACGATCGCCAGATCCGCTTGTGGGGTGCAGACACCCAGCTCAGACTCCGGTCAGCGAAGATTCTCATCATTAACCTCGGCGGAATTGGAACTGAGGTGGTCAAAAACCTCGTTCTTGGCGGCCTCAACAGCATAGAGATCTTGGACTGTAACGTGGTCAAGGAGGAGGACTTTGCGACGCAGTTCTTTCTCCCCAACGACGACTCCATAGTGGGCCAGACCAAACTTCCGCTTGTAATTGCGGCCATCAAGGAGCTCAATCCACGGGTGAATCTTCTGATCAACACTGAGAACTTCGCCAATGTTCCCATCGACTACTTCCTGAAATTCGATTTGGTGGTGGCTACAGAGCTCAGCAAAGAGGAGATCATCTCTCTCAATACACACACCAGAAGCAACGGAATACCTCTTTATGTGGCAGGTTTACACGGGATGTTTGGCTACATCTTCACTGACTTGATCAAACACGAGTCCAGAGTCGAGAGCGAAATGGGCAACCAGCCTCGAGTTGCCAACACTAAGATCAACGAGGTCAAAACAATAACCAATGTGCAAGCCAAGGAGGCCGACAAAAAGGAAATCATCACCATTGTCGACACGTTTGTGCCCATCAGCGAGATGTTTTCTTCGAAACGCTTGCCCTCTCAGTTGAACAAGCGACAGCTCAGAAGATTGAGTGCGGCCTTGCCATTGATTTTCTCTGTTTTTGACTTTGATAGACCTAAAGACCCAGAGGAGGTGGTTGACGTGACAGAGCTCAGACAGAGACTGCTAAAAGTGTGTTCCCAGTTGGGACTTCCAGCTACTGTGATCACTGATGAATATTTGGGCCTCTTCTCAAACCAGGCTTTTGCTGAGTTTGCGCCCGTGGCAGCCATTTTAGGTGGTTTGCTAGCACAGGACGTTATCCAGTACATGGGCAGACGAGAGAGTCCCATTAACAACTGTCTTATTCTCGACGCAAACCGCTCGGAGATTCCTATTTACTTCCTATAGACACCTAGCGGGTGTTGGGGGTCAACCCACGCCCCTTTCTTTTCTTGAGGTGCGCCGTTTCCCTCAAGAACTTCAACGACTTGGTTAACTTTGCCTTCAAGGCCTCGTTTTCCTGGCTGGCCGCTGCAATCGAGTCCTGCAACATCGACCTCCGCTTTTTGAACGCAAGGTCGGCCTGCTCTTCGAGACTGGTGGCCTCCTCGATCTTTCGCTTGAGATCCTCGACCGATTGATTGACCTGGCCCACTTGCTCCTTAGATGTAGATATGGACGTTTCACAGTTGCCGATTTCTTTGGCGGTGTAGCTTCTCTCCTCGCCTTTGGTGTGTAGTTTCTCCACTAATGCCTTGACGTCCTTTTGCAACTCCCAGATCTTAAGCTGGCTGGCCACAAACTTGCTTTTTTGCGAGTCTTCGGGTAGTTCGTGCGACTCGGCAAACTTGTACAACTCCTCCTTATTCTTTTTCGTCTTTTCCTCCAATTCTTCGACCTCCTGACCCCTCTTAAGGATTTTCTTCTCGGCCACATCTATGCGCTGCTGTGCGTGGTCAACATCATCCACAATCTTCGATAATGCCAGCTTCACCTCGACCAACCTTCTACCGAACTTGCGTTGCCTTTCTTCTCTGTTGAATTCAACGTAGGAGTTGTACTCCTCCTCCACGGTGTCCAACGCCAAGTAGCTCGAGTTGAGCTCAAGAATGATCTTGTGGGTCAAGACATTACTATTTGGGGCCGGTTTCTTGGCGTTGCCATGATGGCTCTGAATGCCGCTTAATGTGTTGTAGTCATTCTTAAGAGGATTCGTCACGTAGTCCAGCTGCAAACGCTTCGTCTCATAGTATGACTTCTTCTTGGACACAAACTCGGCATTGGTCTCGTTGGAGTCGTAGGGAGTGTAGTGGTAGACGACTTCTGTCAACAACGATCTCTCCACATCAGTGGCCGAAAATCGAGGAAGGTTCGGAAGTTCGGGCAACGGCCAGGACGGAAATGAACGAAGATCTCGGCGGAAGACGTGGTCAAAGAATGTGTGCGACAAGTACGAGAGATTCTGGTTGTAGATGGGGAAGATGTCCGGAGGCAAGTTTCCGATCTGGTCCCGCAAGCACACAATCGACGAAATCAACTTGTACAAGTAGTCAGAGTCCTTCTTGTTGTCCTGGTAATGAAGCAAACAGTGCTCAATGGTGTTAATGGGAATCAAGCGGATCAATACCGCCGCTTCTCCGCGCCGGTTTTGGCTTCTTAAGTTCCTGAAAAACGCTGAATCCGTGGCCACGTAGCCGTCCATTGCAATGAGAGCGTCGAACTTGACGCTCTTCAACTCTGTTTCATTCTTACTCACTGCTCCATCGTGGGGAATTAGGTGGATGGTTGTCAGTTTGGACTCCTTGCTCTTGTGGCCTCTGCCGGTCTCCTTCTTGACGTTGTTTCCCATGTATCTCTGAATGTTCTTGGGTCCTATGCAGCCAAGCAAGAGCGCCTCGGTCAAGTCAAACACTTTGCTGTCGTTTTTCATCACCAAGCCAATGTTCTTGGGAGTGTTCAGCACCAGGCTCAGGAGCACCACGTTGACCAAGTCCTTGAGCACGTTGAACTTTCCACTGGTCTCGGCAAGCTTTGCTGGGATGTCTCGGAGTGCGAGGTTCTTAGGCATGTAATGCTGGATGAGCAAGTAAGGATGCGTTGCGACAAGCATGCAATTGTCGACGCAGATTTCCAACGACTTGATGATAAGCTCGGTGGTGTCGTTGGTCTCGCAGTACTTCAAGATGTCTGAGTAGTGCAACGAGACGATCTGGTCGGTGAGCTCCTTCTGAAACTCGAACATGGGCGTGGGCAAGTTGTACTCGCCCGAGTTGTTGATATTGTCCAAGTGGAGGTCCACGATGGGCGGCTCGGGAGTGCCGTCCAATATGCTGAATAAATCCATGGAGGTAGCAGTAACTATGGCTCAAGTGTTGATGTACAGGCCAGAGGAAGATAGATGGAACATAAGATACAGTATTCCTCACGAAAAAGTCGCATGCGTAACATCCCAAATTCGTTCACACCCACTCTGAATTTGGTGCGTGCAAAATGTCGGATAAGCATCCTGAAATCCGAAGTTCGTAGACAGACAATTTCGAATTCCGACCTTAGTATCATCGATATCACTTTGTGTAATGTTTGTATACTATCGGTGCATCGACTTTACCTCATTGAGAGTTCCAGTATCAATTGTCCTGTCAAGTGAATAAATTATATACGGTTGCATGGGACTTCTATTCTTATTCAACTACTAGAAGCTTCTACTCAAATGAGGATGAAAAATGTATTTAGTTTAGTATGTGCGATCTCTTACCAAATTCATCAGAAACGGGATTGACAAAGATTGGCATTGGTATTGCCCTTTTCAACATTTACGTGGCGTCTGGAACCTTGGTGGAATCTAAATTGGCAATCGGTTGATGGTCAAGGAGTGTACCGAGACGCAGTGCTCCTGGCATAGGAGTAGCCTTTCTCTGCTACATATTACTTGAAGGGATACTTTTTTGTAGAGAGTTCTCATAGTGATACCATCTGATCGAGTTTGTAAAGCTCAGTCCGCCTCCGCATTTGTCTAATACGTACTATTATCAAGGAAGATACTCGGGTTCACAAGTTATATAGGTTATATCGGTCCAGCTATTGCAGTTATAACATCCTTCCAATGAGTCGCACCCAGCATCATAGCAGCCATGGAATAAGGCACCCGCCACATTATACAAGAGTCAGATTTACGCGCTTTAGGAGTATGGTTGCTAACAACTAGCCTAGTCATTTACTTCAACTATGCCCCTCCTAACAGAGGCTTTCCCATACAAGGGAGACTAGTACACGAACCCCTTCCCTCTCTCTTAATCTAGCCGTAGAGCCTGTATGGGCCCACCTCTCAAGCTTCGGAGTGGGTGTGATCAAATACGGGATGTAGGACTGGGACTGAAACACTGTTAAAAAAATTACGAGGAAGTAAGGTGCGATAGACAATCTTTAACCAAAAAGCGATAGAATGGTCTATAGACTTAATTGTCTGTCGTAATTACATCTACATTCTGTTCCACACTCGGAGTGCCCGGTCCCACCCACAGCTCACAACATACAGACCATCCTCGCTCACATCGCAGCTCATCACCTTGTCGGTGTGTCCTCGCAAAGCTTTGACTCCCACCCAATTGTCGGCTGACCATAACTTCACTGTTCCGTCGTAGGAAGATGTTGCGAGGTAGGTGCCAGAAGCGTCCAAGGTCTGCGGGTGGTTGCCGTCTTCGTCAGTCTGCGGCAGTGTCAAGGAGCTGGATTGCGTCAATTGGAGAAACCGTACCTCGCTCACCAACTTTGTATGTGCGGGGATCGAAAAGAGCTCGGCGTTGGTTTTCCTCATGTCCCAGATCTTCACTGAGCAGTCGCCGCTGGCACTGGCCAAATGGTGTCCGTTGGGCGACCAGTCCATGCTGTAGATTCCCTTGATATGACTTTCAAGAATTGCAATGGAACGGCCACTGCGGAGGTCCCATACTCGGCCAATGGCATCCAAACCTCCAGTTGCTAGTAAACTGCCGTCTGGGTGAAAACTGCAGGCGTACACCTCCTTATCATGGCCCTCTTGCTCGATCAATTCTGTATCTGGTCTGTTGATGTCCCAGAGCTTCCATGTTTGGTCGAAGGACGTGCTTGCAAACCATCGACCATGAGGATGAAACTCAGTGCGCGCAATGCGCCCAGCGTGGGCCGATTTCACTTGGGTTTTGGGCTTAATTTTTGGCTCGTCTGTTTTCCACAAGCAAATCGATCCCTCGGCGCCGCCAGTTACGAGCAAATCGTCGCAACTCCACGCCAAAGTGACCTTCTCATTGTGGTACCCAGGCACCAGGCTCGAGACCTGGACGTACTCGCCCGCCTCTCGTTTTAGAATGTAGAAATTGCCATCCCACGACCCACACGCCACCTTGTCTCCGCGGATGCGTGCTCCACTCAAGGCCCGGGTGTTTCCTTGGAGAGTGTAGGACCCATTCAACTCAAACAGGCCAAGCTGCTGGTTGATGTGCCGCCTATGCTTGAGCGTTCGCAGCTCGTCGTACTCGCTGGCAGTTTTGCGTTGTCGTTTGACCCGCTGAGATGCTGCCTCCACGGACTTTTCTAGTATACTCTTCCTGGCCTCAAGTAGAAGTTCCAGTCCTGGGGTATAGAACTCCTCCTCGGATTCGTCCTGTTCGCCTTCGTCACTTCGTTCGACCTCCGCCACGTCGAAATTCGTGTGCTTTTGCTCAGAAACAAGCCGTATGAGTCTATCTCGACGGTCTGCCTCTCGCTCACCAAAAAGAGTCACTGGCTCGCCCAATTTTCGAAGCTCCAGACGCACCTCGGCGTCGTCTGTGGCCACGATGCCGGACCCGGCGGAGTTTAGGCGCGGGTCATTGACCACAGGCGCAAACGCTCCGTCCATTGAGTAGTCGGTTCATCACTCACGGTGCGCACGTGACTACATGGTGGGAGAAGAGTATCTATTAATGCTAGTGGTTGGCCCTGACGATCCGCTCGGCAAACTGGGCAAAGTTTTCTTCGCCATTGACCGGCTCGTCGAGGTCCGGCTGGCAAAAAACAGCCAAAGTGTTGCGGGCAATGTGGGGTATGGAAGTGCCTTGGACGTAGTGCGGAACAGCCTTGAATTTGTTCCCAGAAATCTCCTGGAGTGCCGAGCCGGTCTGAAACGCTAGGTAGTCGGCGGGAATGCTCACTTTTTGGAGCTCGCCGTGCCTGTTTTTGATGTATAAGCCAGCTTCTGGGTCTGGCGACCCATCTAACGCATGAGTCAAGCCCTTAGACTCGTCAAAAAACATCGCCGACGTCAACCCCGTGATGCAGGAGTGGTCGAGGTGCTCTCCGCACCAGTCGTCGCTTTTTCCGCCATCTGCCATGGGGAAGTAGTGAAGTAAGCGAGCCTTCGAGCATGTGGAGTTTTTGACGACTCTCTTCAAGAAACCGGGCTCGTAGCGAGGATTTTTATGCGATATGAACCGGTCGCAGTTCTCTGCAATGTTCTCGGCCACGTCGATGATGAGGTTGCACAAGTTCTTGACGTCCTTCTCAAACTGCTCCAACCCAGCCAAACTCTTGGACGGCCATACGTTCGGCGTGGTGTAAGTCTTGAAGTCAGCAAATTGCTCTACAAGCGCAGTTTCTGGTCCCTCTAGGTTGCTGTCCTTGTGGAAAGCGCAATTTACGTAGAAGGAACCTTTGTTAGTGTCGGCTTGGCCAGAGTTCTTCAAGATCTCTTTCCCGCACGACCATCCAGTGAGCCACATCGACTCGGGCGACTCCAACATAGCAAGTTCCCCCTCTGGGAGGCTGGCCAAAATCGAAATGCTTTCAAGCACTTTTCTTCGGAGATCAGCAAAAGCTGCTGGAAGGTCCTTAACTACTATGATACCGAGCGAGTCCGGGCCAAACGCCTTTTCTAGAACGTCGAGGTCTAGGCCCTTCCGCAATTGCCCTAGCGAAACGGTGACTGCCGAGGTTGACATGGTGTTAACTATTTCCACTCAGGCGAACGGCTGCGAATGGTGCAGGTTACGGCCCCACTCGAAACTCGTCCCTTTCTCTGTCTTCAAAATCCATAAGAACATCGAGTCTATCGGCAACCGATCTATGCTCCGCGGTTTTGTTTTCTCGACGAATTTGTAAATGGTCGCGCCGCTTCGTTTTGATGTTCGCCAGCTTCGCGTACGTCTGATGTTGATTTCTAGAAGCGAAATTCCCAAACCGGCCAACTATACTAGTGAGGGCACCGCCAATTGACGCTCCAACCTGTAAACTTTTAATTTTTAGTCTCTGACTTCTGTGGGGAAAGCAAGAAGGTAGCACCTTCATCACATCCGAGAATGAGTCCTGGTCCACGCACCGCAGAAGTACCGCCATCAACTGTTCGCTTTCCAAGTGGAGTCCCAATTTTTCGAGCCTTTGAGACATGACTCCTGCCACTAGCTCTTTTCTCTTATTATTGGCTCCTCCTGCCGGATGGCTGCGAATTATTAACACCGACCGCGTGTCAGAAGTCACATTCATGTGGGCCCTGACAAAAGCGAGAAAATCCAGTTTGGAGAGCGTTTTCAAACTCTTAACATCACATCTCTCTTCACAGTTTTTGCTATCAAAATCAAAAGTGCTGTTCAATATTTGGTTGAGGTGATTCCAGTGCTCGTTGAATGAGGGTGTCGCAGGTCGTCTGCCTGAACCTCGCTGGGGTTGAAGAGCGGCGAAAAGACTTGTACCAGCCTCATCAGGAACCTCACAGTTGAAGGAATCTATAAACGGACGAACAAATTTCCATTGGAACTCCCGATCAGGGCACTCCTCGATGATATTCTCCACCACTTGCAATAATTCTTCTGCATGTTCGGTGAGATAGTTGCAGTCATTCCATCCAGATGGAATCAAAAGATATATCCCAAACGTTTGTTGAAACATGCGTATGCCCGAGTATACCGTATATGCGAGTTGCCTTTTGAAACGCAACTCTTCCATGGCGTTGTTGGTGAGCACATACAGATAAAGCCTAGCCAAAGTAAACGATCGTCTGTCTGTTCTTAAACCAACTTGAGTATAATGCATAACTATCGAGAGATCGTCGTCCTCTGACTCAATTGTGTCGTATTCATAGAAACATCCACTGCTTAGAATAGTGCTGGTAGTTCTGGTTTTCTCTTCTCGGATGTAGGGCATTGTGCTCTTTCCCAAGTAAGCAGCTCGTGAGATCAATTCATCATCAACGTTGCCGGAACTCAACAAGATTTTGTACTGGTTGCTTCTCGTCAATTGCGGTCCAAATTTCTCAAGGATATCTGAATCAATTAGTTCCAACTCTTCTATTTTCTCCATCGGTGTATTGATTCCAGATTCGAGGAGCAAGTAAGAAGAAGATAGTACCTTTTTAATGTTATGTGAGCTCGCCTGCTCTTCATAATGCCTTCTGGTTGCAACTCGGGCTCTACGAAGTTGTTCGTACGGGAGCTCGTGCAACAGGCCTGCGATAAGTCTCAATGCCACAAATAATTCTGCAATAGAATGCTCGACTGCAATTTTTGTACCCCTAGCAGAAACCATGATCGAAGGATTGTTGTTGATATTGGCAAATATTCCCCAAAAACACCCGATCTTCTCACACTCGTATAAAGCAGTTCTGACCTCTTCTCCCACAAGCTCCGTTAGTATGTCTAGAAGGACAACATTTGTTGTCGTATTTTCCAAGGCGGGAAATTGTAGATGCACCGTTGTAATGGCCTCGTCTTCTCCCAGGTCTGTAATGTTCCAGATTTCATGTAGCCTATCGAAATCTTTTAGTGTTGGCTTGGCTCGAAGTATCGCCAAATCTCGCACATTAAATGATTTGTGGTTCAACAGCGTGCTTTTTGTTTCCATTTTTTCCGTGATGTTCATATGGGGAGACGGCAAGCCCTTGACGTTCTGCGTCAGGTTACTATTCCGAGCCCATTGGGAATAAAGAAGGACATAATCGAAATTGTAATACTCGTCTGCTTTTAGCGACACCTTTGTGATTTGCTCGACTGAAGTTTCATTCGGAAGCACGACTTGAATCAATAGTTTAGACCTCGAAAAGCAATCCCTGATCACTTCTTGGATGTCTTGATATGCCGTTGTGCCGCCCTCAGTCCAGGTTTGAAATTCAGTGATGAAATTGCCGCTTGAGGGAATGGACCAGGGTCTGCAGAGTCTTTCAGCGTAATCCAACACTTCATCTAGCGCAGACTCCGAAGGAATCTGCGCCTGGTGATTAAACTGATCAATCATTGAATAATGGCCGATCAATGCCATGAGCTCTTCTTCGTCGCAGTTGCCCAAGGTATGCGCAGCGTAATTGACAATCTCCTCGGCTATGTCGTCAACTCGCAGCCAAGCCAGCTTTGTCGGGACTACTTCAACAACCAAAAGCTCAACATCGGCAAATAATCTCTGAACGAACACATAGAGGGAAGTCACCAATTGCATTTCATGGTTCAACATGCTACTTAGCGACAGGTCAGACTCCTCGCCAAGCAAGCTGCATAGCGTGTTTACTATCACTCTGTAGTTTCTCTTAAAGTTCATGTGGTACACCGGGAAGCAGAAGCGGATCTTAGGCAGAAACGCACCTTTGATGATGATTTTGTTTGGTCGCATCTCATCAAAAATGGAGGCATCGTGGTGTGATGATCCCACTAGAGTGGAGGCATCTGAAGTTGCCAGAGAGTACCGAGGTGGGATCTTGGAAATTGCTGTTGTCCCAGCCAAGTCCAGAAAACAAGAAATGGCCAACTTTTTGAGTTGAAGCACTGTCTGAGGACCCTTGAGAACCAACGCCATATTATCTGGACGGAAGTTGTCGCTGACATAAGCTCGAGTCAATTTCTTGAGTTTACTAGACAGAACCTGGGATAGTGTTTGGTGGTTTCCAGTTGCGAAGCGACTGAATACATGATTTGGATTGGATAGAAGCCGGAGGGAGTGAAACAACGCTTTATCCTCATCGTTGCGATTTCCGTTGTGTTCCTCATCCACGGAAAATATTTCCAGTCGGACGAATTTCTCGTTCATCAAAGGCTCCCAGAGAAGCGAAGAGAATATAGGGAGAATCGACTCAAGCACCGAGCCGTTTCCACCAATGTTGTCATCCGCGTATGAGGAAATCTCGAAATAAAACACCGACTGGTCGCCGGTGGTGTAGGCATTTAATTGCCCTCCAGCGTTCTGGAGTGCGTTGGCCAACGAAAATGGGGGCTTATGAGATTTCGAGCCTCGAAGGATCATGTGTTCGGCCAAATGCGCCATACCAATTGCGTTGGAGGGATCCTTAAACGCTCCGCAGTTCACTGCCATGGCACACGAAATCATTTCGGACGAGTTGTCGTGGATGAATAGGCACTTGAGACCACTAGGAAGCGTACATAGCAGATGGACTCTGTGCGCAAAAGCAGGGGGAAGTTCGTAGGCCGGCTCAAACGAGCGGATATTTAGAGCCAGCATCGGTGATTTTGGTAGGGAGAATTGACGTTTTATTCCTTGGGTGCAAATTAGAGTGTCTCAGGTTGGGCTGCGACTTGCCTAAATAGGAAGCGACAATGGCCACAGCGGACAAGACCACTTCTTCCATCATCGCAATCTCACCTCCGATTCTCTGATTCTCTTGCATTCTTCGATTCACTTTTAATACCTCTTCTTTCTGAAAACGGATATATTGTTCCGGTTGCCCTTGGAGAATCCGAGTGTTCTGTTTGAAGTGAGAGAGTAGGCTCAAGTCTACCTGCAAAGGGAAGCCGGTCAAAATAGGTGGATCTTTGAAAAGGTAGGAAGACATTGTAGCCAGTCCATTCTCATTAAGCGATTCTCGTCAAGCTCAGAAACCCGGAGCAAATCTCAGAGCACTATCTCCTCGTCGATGTCACCCTACAGATATGGCTGTATACAGATGTTCTGATGGAGTTTGGAAGCAGCTGCTCTGAAGATGCAAATGTAAAGTACGGCGGCAATTTTCTAATTGTGATTACCAATCGTATCTTCTTGTACTCTCTCTGTTTGGTTCGATGATTTTGCTGAGACTCCAATTCTAAATGCCTGGACCTCCTGGATTCTAGGATATACCAGCTTCTTCTTTGATTCATAGCACGAGGTCTTTGTTTATATTGCACGAGTAGATTGGCATCTTCAACCGAAGGTTATGCAATTCGGTCGGTTTGGAGCCCGAGTCCAAACAGAGCCTAAAAACCTGAAAGTCAGTAGGTTTACAGATCGATAAAAGAGAACCCCAAACCTTGGTACCCGCTCATTGCAACTACCGAGTTGGAAGTTACTTTGCATTTGGAATTCGCCTGAAGGGTCAGTGAACGAACGTGGGTGACTACACGGAGGTTCACATCACTGAGCAGGAAGTGTGTTCCCAAAAATGGAGTGCATTCTCATCCACCGGATTCAAGGAATAGTTTGACGTAGAATTCTATTGACCTCTTGACTGGAAGCTGAGGTGTGCCATTGGGCGAGCTGGCAACCATTGAAGAAGTTGCACAATGGAAGCGAGAGCAGATATTGGTAAACCTATAGTGGCTGAGTACGTCAGCTGGTTTGATAAGGGTCACCATTATAATTAGATAACTTTCTGGATGAACCTCGGACCCTTCACCGACAATACCCAGAGTTCGACTGACCATCGACTCAGCCCAGCTACAGGAACAGCCAGAGTAATTTAAGGCAACCTCTGTTTTCGAAGAGAATTGGAATTTTGTTGAAGCACAGTCCAAAATCAAAAGGACCCCTAAATTCGCCATCAGTGCCATTGTCAAGCTCGTGGTTTTTCGTTGGGTGCAAATCAGACTGGGCGTTACCTGAATAGGCAGCGACATGGCCCGAACTGGCGGGGTACCAAAAAATACTTGCACTCAATCTTCGACCATATTTCTCCATTGTTCACGGTCTTCGAACGTTCTCCATTCTTTCTGTATTCTTTTCCATTCTTTCTCCTCTCTCATGATTTTTTTTATTTTTACTCGGAGATTTCGCTCGGGGTGCGGTTCGTGTTTCCAATATTTATGCGCATACGCGAAACCGTGACATAGGCCAAACAATAACAGAGGCACAAAAATCACCCTTTGGCCTAAAAAAAAGAAGAGAACCGAACAAACTACAACCGCAACAGAGCAAATCACACGCACCCAATATCATCTGCCCAACTCTTCTCTAGCCCAATGCTGGAGGTAGGGCCAATTTCGTATCTGGCCTGCACACCAGCGAGGTCACGGATCATGATATCACCTTAGGCACATTGGGACGTTTTGCCGACGCCGGCGACCCACAGGGCCCGAAAAGCGACCAAACACAGAAATCACAACGTAGTGGCCGGCAGCCCCTTTTCTCCCCAAAAAAAACCGTTGTGAAAGCACCCGTAGTCACCCCGAGGCGCACTGTCTGCAGTCCGGGCTTGCGCATTCAACTAAAAGAAACGTTCTGGCTCAACACCCCTACTTTTCCACAGCGCTACCTCCGTATATGCCATGTCCAATCCCTATATGTACAACTACCAACAGTACTCGCCCTCCATGGCGGAGGGCCAGATGAACATGAGCACGCTGCCCACGTTCCACAGCCTGCAATACAGCAGCAGCCTGAGTTCGGCGTCGTCGGTGCTGTCCAGCTACCTGTTGCACAACCCACGCATGCGCTACTACTTGTCCAAGTCGTTTGACGCCGAGGACGACCTCGAGTTCTGCCCGGACATCCCCGAGCAGATCGCCAGCCCCACGGTCAAGAAGTTCAATCCATACACTGCATCGGTGTTTTCGCCCACCGCCCACCACGGGGAGCCAGGGCCTGTGTCGCCGAGAGTGCTCACGCCCCGGATCAAGAAGCCCCTTGACATTGTGAACCCGCACACCCGGGTGCGGGTCGCCTCGCCGGCGATGCCCAAGTGACAGTGCTGGATGCTGTAGGCGGTGCTGTGCACCGAGACTAGATTTTATATACGTACGGTTGAGGAACAGTAGAGGAGGGGAGGAGAGGACGGAGGTAGAGGGAGGAAGAGAGAGGAAGAGGAAAGAAGGAAGAGGAGGGAGAGGCGGAGGGGTGGTGGAGTGTAGAGGGGCAGTAGAGAATAGTGGGGTAGTAGGAGAGGAGGGAAGTGGAAATTGGAGGGCGGACAGACAGGAAGGACGAAGAGACAGACAAGAAGGACGAAAAGACAGACAGGACCGAAAAAAGACAGACAGGATGGACGGAAAAGACAGGAACGCAGCCCGTGCCAGGGACGCCTTTGACCATCCGTCCTTAATTAGGTGCCCTGTGCACTTCTAGTCCTCACTAAGTGATATGTAAGCCAACGGAAAATAACAACGGAAAAAATCCACGGAAAAAGTGGCGAGCGGAAACTGCGATAAGAGAGATGAGAGCGCAATTACAGACCAAATGTGAGATTGGGGTAGAGGGGTACCGATCCATGCGATCGCCCATTCTGCGGCCGAAGGATCGGAAATGAGGAGATAATGGTGAGTGAGGAGAACGGACGAGAGGTCATTGGATGCGTGACACGTGACGAAGAAGGAAGAGGGATGAGTGTTGGAGCCACCATCAAAGAATGATCATCGACTGCACCTGCCTAGAGAAGCCGCCCCACACCCTATCTCTGGCGGCAACCCCGAATAGGCAAGCGAGAGAGAGTGATTGCCGGCGGCCGTGAAATCCTGCACACGGCCTGAGATCCGGCACGTGACGCGCGGCAGCGCCAAAGCGGAAAGTCCATGAACCGGCGCGCGACGCCCAATTAGGCAAGTCAATCACTGATACCATGCCCATATAAAAGCCCCGTCCCCAGGTGTTCTCTCCCATCGCAATGGCTCCTTCCGTGCACCCCTTCGACGCAGTCAGAGACTACGAGGTCCGCTTGGCCTCCAAGTTGGTCAAAGACGCCCACCCCGCCGACGCCAACGTGCACTTTGTCCAGATCGACAGAGTGGACCCTCCCAAGGCCGACATGATCAAGTACTTGGAGGCGGAGAAGTACGGCGCGCCGCTCCCTCCCATCTCCAGAGTGTTGTACTGCTACTACTACACCAACACCTTGGACTTCAACAAGGCTTTGGTCAACGTGACCGTGGGCCATGTCATCACCAAGACCCAGTTGCCCAAGGGCGTGGTGGGCCCCTTCTTGCCCGAGGACGTCATGGACTGGGAGGACTCGTGCACCAAGCACCCTGCGGTGATTGCCGAGATTGAGAAGTTGAAGTTGCCCAAGGGCTACACCGTGAGAACCGACCCATGGATCTACGCCACTGACGACGCCAACGAGAAGAGACCTTTGGTGCAGTTCTTCATGTACGTGTTGGCCGGCAACGGCCACGCCGAGAGCAACCACTACTCGTTGCCCTTGAAGTTCTCGCCTGTGTTCGAGGCCTTCACCAAGAAGTTCATCAGAATCGACTTTTTGCCCGGTGGTTTCGACGAGACCATCACCCCCACCGGTCCTTGGCAGGAGGTGCCCTGCGTGGAGTACCACCCCGACTTGAACGGCGAGACCATCATGAGAGAGCCCAAGCCTTTGTTGGTGGTGCAGCCCGAGGGTCCTTCCTACTCCATCGACGGCAGCAAGATCACCTGGCAGGGCTGGGAGTTCCGTGTGGTGCCCACTGCACGTGAGGGTTTTGCCGTGTACGACGGCTGGTTCAAGGGCAGACAGGTGTTCTACCGTATCTCGTTGTCTGAGATGACCGTCCCATACGGCGACCCCAGAGCGCCCTACCACAGAAAGCAGGCGTTCGACCTCGGCGACTGCGGTTTCGGTGTCAACGGTAACTCTTTGAAGCTCGGATGCGACTGCCTCGGTGTCATCAAGTACTTGGACGGCACCGGCATCAACTCCAAGGGTGAGCCTTTCGTGCAGCCATCGACGGTGTGCTTGCACGAGCAGGACAACGGCATCTTGTACAAGCACATGAACTACCGTACCGAGAACGCGGTGGTGGCACGCAAGCGTGAGTTTGTTGTCCAGACCATCGCCACGGTGGCCAACTACGAGTACGCCGTCAACTTGAAGTTCGTCAACGACGGCTCCATCGACATCGAGGTGCGTGCCACCGGTATCTTGTCGACCATGCCTATCGACGAGAACGTCAAGGTGCCTTGGGGTACCATCGTGGGCCCCAACGTCATGGCCGCCTACCACCAGCACATCTTGTCGTTCAGAATCGACCCTGCGGTCGACGGCCACAAGAACACCGTGTGCTACGACGACGTGGTGAAGTTGCCTCGCTCGGAGTTGAACCCATTCGGCGTGGGCTTCGTCACCGAGAGAACCTTTGTTGAGAAGGCCGGCTCCGTCGAGCAGTCGCCCTTCACCAACAGAAGCTACAAGGTCATCAACGAGAACAAGGTCAACCCGATCTCCAAGACCAACGTGGGCTACAAGATCATGATGCCTGCGCGCCAGATGGTGTTGGCCGACGAGGACTCCTTCAACACCAAGAGAGCCGCGTTCGCCACCAAGCAGTTGTGGGTCACCAAGTACAGAGACCACCAGTTGTTTGCTGCCGGTGAGTTCACCAACCAGTCGCAGAAGGACACCGGTCTTGGCGAGTGGGTCAAGGGCCAGGACCCTGTGAGAAACGACGACTGTGTGGTTTGGGCCACTTTGGGCTTCACGCACATTCCTCGTGTTGAGGACTTCCCTGTGATGCCTGTGGAGACCCACAACATCCACCTTGTTCCGTTCAACTTCTTCGACCGCAACCCTGCGTTGGACCTTCCTCAGGCCAACAACAGCTTCAACAAGTCCGTGTTGGCTGACACTGGCGTTTCTGCCAACAAGGCGTGCTGCAAGACCAACTTGTAGTGAATTATCATTGTACTGGGAATATATAAACTGATATAGAGAGTGTAGAACCCGTGGCTGGCGCTTGCATAGTGCCTCAAGCTTGGGCAAAGAACGATTGTAATAAAACGATTGTAATCAACGGCTGAATTGAACAATACGCTTAGTTGAACGATGGAGCACGGTTACCTTCGCCAGAGTTTGACGGCATTACGAAGCAGGACATCGTTTTCTTTCCTTAAACGGCCAGATTAAAATACCATCAACCGGATGCGTTTGCAATTTTTCTAATTGTTTGGACAAAGTACTCGACATACTTCAACTCATCTTTGGCTGCGAACGGTGAGGTAGGTCGCTCGAGCAAATCTAATCCACCGCAACTATGGTCTGAACTATTCCTTATTCCCGTCTCCGAAGCAAATTGCTACAGGAATTAAGACTAACAGAATTTTCCTTTTGAAAGATACGTCTATAGTTCAGCTACAACTATATTCAAAGGCGAGTCAATCGCTGGATGTGTAGCCATAATATGCCGGAGCGAAAGGTTGACCAAAATGACGACACCTGCATGTAATGGACAATCAAACCACTGACTGACCAAACCTGAATGAAAACCCAACAAGAAACATCCGTGATAGTTTAGTGGCTAGAATTACCGCTTGTCGCGCGGTAGACCGGGGTTCAATTCCCCGTCGCGGAGCTTTCGCGCAAGTGGTTTAGTGGTAAAATCCAACGTTGCCATCGTTGGGCCCCCGGTTCGATTCCGGGCTTGCGCATTCTTTTTGGTCCGCTGCCCCTGCCCCATACAGGTGTTTCATTTCAGACTCGCAGACTCCTTTTTGCTTACCATGTCCCAGGCAGATTCTCGTACGTAGCGAGAGTTTCGGTCTAAAAAGACCCGGATTCTTTCTCGCCGTTACTAACTCCAGGTTTGGCTATCGACAAGCGCCACCAAAAGGGCAGGTTTGGCTGGGTCAAAAGGCTAGTTCAAGGTCAGAACCAGGTCCAGGCCCGGCCCTTGCGGCCAGGAAATGGTCAGCTGTTTGACTTTGAGTACGACCACGAAGACGGCATGTACGACGACAGCACCCGAAAACTGTTGAAGAGCGTAGAATACGGCAGTGACTTGGATTCAGGGTCCTTACATTCCGATAACGTCAGCACCGTGCCTCTCAAACTGATTGTTTCGCACGGGTCTACAACCAATCCTCCTTCTCTTTTAAGTGGCGAGCAGCAGCAGGACAACTCGTCGTATGTGGCCTCGACAGCAGAAACATCTTTGGCTCCGAGTGTGCATGTTTCACTACTGCCCAGTCACCACACAGGGCCCAGTAGTCTACGGGGTGAGAGAGAAAGTGCGCGAGATTTGCGCGATCGTGACCGCGACAGCGAGTCCATCGTAACTTTGGCGAGTCTGTCGCGCCGAATCCGCCGGAGAAGCATAGACACGAACTGCAGCATGGCGGGGATTCCGCCGGCAAGTATAATGGAGCGGTTGGCGGTAACGCCAGTTTCGCCGGGCGAGGACGAAATGTAGAGGAGGAGAGGGATGAGGAGGGAGGAGAGAGGAACAAGGAGGAAAGAGGTTTGAGAAGGAGAGATGAAGAAAGCAGAGATTGGAAGAGGAGAAGGAGAGATTAAGAAAGCAGAGATTGGAAAAGAAGAAATGATGATAGTGGAGGGAGAGGGTATTGATTGTATTAATGGGAATGGAAATGACAAAGATCTGTAGCATATGGGGAGTTGAGCACGTTGCACCGTGTTCATGAATTAGTAGAAGGAAGGAAAGGAAAAGAACGGAGACCTCGTAAATTGCAAAGTACGAACATGGCCAACATTTTTTTTTTTTTCATTTTCGTGCCCTTGCGTCACTACAACACCCCCTTGAGTCAAAAGGATGTCCACAAGCTCCTTCCCTTGCTATATAACTCAATTGCTGCCAATGTTTGAAATCACGAGATTGCACAGGCTTCAGCGGTTCTCTAAGGACCTGCAACTGGTTTGGGGGCTTATTGGGATTATTCCCTGTTCGGGGAACAAGCATTCACTTCTCAGGAAAGGAATTTTCACTGTTCGAGGAAGTAGTTTTCAAGTAGGCAACAGGGAGAGGGCAAATGACGGCCAAACCTTAAATACGTTGACATGATCCTTGGATGCGGAATAATGCGGGCTGACTGGTTTGGTTCTATTGTTTCGCCCGATGACGTATTCTATTGTCCGCGAACAACTGCTACATCGACGCTCTTTTAAACAGAAGAATTTGAAGTGGAGTTGCGGATACTCGAGAAATTGGATATGGAATCCAGCGATCTATTCAAAGTACTGATGTTTGGGCTGTTCCTACTGATTACCCCAGTTCTGCCTATTTTTGCCTGCCCGCTCCGATCGACACAGTCCCATTAGGCAATTGATGACATGTTCGCCCGTCGTTATCGTGATCGACGCATGGTCGATCCAACAATATGCTATACCCGTCGACCGCTCTGATTCGCCAACCCCGCTGATTCGCAACCCCTCCATCCTAAAATAGCGTGCACGTTGGGGAGGGGAAGGAGCCACGTTCCCAGGCCCACCCTGCAACGAAGTAATAAACGAGCAAAAGGGAACAAAAATGTTGACTTACACGCTCGACTTTGCTTCATTCGTCAACGGTGGCTGTCATACACTGCTGATTAATTAGCTGACTGCGTGCAGACAGCACGGCCTGTCCATAGCGAGATGAGAGAAGATTGACGTACGGCGAGAGCAGAAGCGGACGTTGGAAAAAAAAAAAAAGAAGAAGAAATAAAACAATTGAATTCAAGCCAGCCCAATCACACCCCATCGCCTCGCTGACTTTTCCTGTACCAATTAGGAAACCATCAACACGAGTGCACACAGCGAAAACAACAACTCAACTCCCTCCACCATGGGCACCTTTGGCAACGACTCCTCCATGGAGGGAGACGTCTATGTGCAGCGCTTGGCCACGTACATCCGCCGCAACGAGGAGGGCCTCGCCAACGGCTTGCTCTGCTTTTCCAAGGCTCGCCTGGGCACCAAAATCAAGCCCATCCGCCCCAGCTTCACCATCCACCACTTGTACTATATCACGGAGCGGATTGAGGCGTCATCACTCGGCGTGGACGTCGGTCCGTTGAACATCAAGCTCGACATCCCCAACCACGAGCCCACGTTCATTCTGTTCATGGCCAACAACGCACGGACTCTGAGGCAGTTCGAGAGCGACGCGCGGTCCATCACGTCGATCAACTCGGTCAAGCTGATTGTTTCGAGCGCGTCGGTGTACTGGCGGTCGTTTGCCTTCAGCAAGGACCCCAAGGTGATCCAGAAGGACGTCAAGTACTTGTACCTGTCGTTCACCAAGATCCCGTGCCTCATTCTCAACCCCAAGACGAAAATCAACACCATCGCCGGGTACGAGGAGTACCCCTGCGACACGTCGGTGCCGCTCAAGATGTTCAAGAACCTCCAGGTGCTTGAGTTGGTGGAGTACGAGCCCAACGAGGTGTTTGGCTGGCACGTGTTGAGCGAGCAGCTCCGCATCTTGATCATCCGCAACTCCAAGGTCAGCGACTTGGCCGAGGTCTTGTTCACGTTGGTGCTCGACGACGACACCGGCCGCTCGTCGTTCAACTCCCGCCGAAAACACGACGACGACGCCGTGGTCAAGTACCGCCTGCGCGCCATGACCGGCCCCCACAAGGAGCCCCGCGACTACCGCGACCTCGACAAGTTTGCCGTGGACCGCGCCACTTCGTTGCTGGACAGCAAGTGGTTCTACTTGAAACAGTTGACGGTGTGCGAGGGCTCCATCACCCGGGTGCCGGCGTTTGTGTTCCGCCCGTTGGCCAACCTCGTCAAGCTCAACCTCTCCAACAACTTGCTCGAGGACTTGCCCGAGGGCTTGCACCACTTGGTCAACGTCAAGTACATGAACTTCGCCGACAACTACATCACCTCGCTCGCGCGGCTCCCGCGCACCCTCGCGCACCTCACCACCCTCAACTTCAACAACAACCGCTTGGTGAGTGTGGCGGGCATCGAGCACTTGGCTGCCATCGAGAAAATCGACCTCCGACGGAACCGCTTGGAGGACCTCCGGCTGCTCCAGCCGTTGGTGGAGCAGGTGGCGCGCGCGGGCTCTGCCTTGAGCAACGTGTACATCCTGAGCAACCCGCTCCCGAAGACCTACCGCGCCGACCTCTTCAACTTGTTCAACGGCGGACGCCCGAAAAACACCGTCAAGTTGGACGACTCGCGCCCGGGGTACTTTGAGAGCGCCATTTTGCTCGACGCCGACGGCGCCGCGCGCTTGTACGCCAAGTACATGGCCCCGGAGGACGAGCCCAAGACCCCGGAGCGGCAGGTGCTCAAGCAGCGCCACTCCAAGCTCGACGTGGTGGAGGCCGTGGCTCTGCTCAACATCCAGGACCTCGAAAACACCATCTCGTCGCGCAAGCACACCAGCATCATGACCACCGCGTCCACCACCGCGTCCACCACCGCGTCCACGCTGTCGGTGTCGACGCCAACCACCGAGCAGGCCAGCGTGCTGCCGAGCCCGCTGATGACGTTCAAAACCAGCATGCCGCTTCTCCCGAACCAGAACGTGGGCAACCAGCCCGCGGTGTGTCTGAAGATCCCGGCCATCCGGCAGAGCTTTCAGCTGCCGATGATCCACCAGAGCATGAACGGGTCGGCGACGACGTTGAAGAGCTCGAGCACCATGACGCGGCTCGACTTGGACTCGACGGTGCTGCACAACCCCGCGCCCAGCATTATCACGCCGGTCCAGGTCCAGGTAGAGGGCTTCCAGTGACAGCTGCATGGGCAGAGGCGACGAGCTTAGACGATGAACACGATGAAACACGACGATGAACACAGACGACAAAGATACAAACATCTTTAAATGTTCGGAAATGATTGGTGCGGACGATATAGACCGCGGTGCGGCCGTGGCTGCGACCGCGAATACATTTGCGCATGGCTGCGAATTTGCGAACATGCTCCTCTTTCTCCTTATTTGCACCGTGCTGTGCTCCATCGGCGGCCGGATCGCCGCAGAGAAAAACTCCATCCACCGGGAATTGCACAAACGGGCGTTCCACGACGAATCTCCCCTCATCTACATGGCCAATGACCACCCGCTGGAATTCTACTGGCTGCGGCCCTACTACCCAAGTCGTATGTATCCGATTACCGAGTGACGTTCTAACAGCAGCCACCAGCGGACGATTGGAAGACGTGTGGCAGAAGGCCCACCACAACGCAAAGAAGTTGGTGGAGAAAATGTCCATTCCCGAGAAAGTGAACTTGACCACCGGCACAGGTTGGGGCTCGGGGCCCTGTTTGGGTAACACCGGCTCGGTCCCGCGCCTTGGCATCCCGAGTTTGTGTCTCCAAGACGGCCCCAACGGCGTGCGCTTCACCGACTTTGTCACCCACTACCCCTCGGGATTGGCCGTGGGCAGCACCTTCAACAAGGATTTGATGAGGTTGAAGGGCCAAGCGGTCGGCAGAGAGTTTAGGGGGAAAAACGTGCACATGGCGTTGGCTCCGACTGTTGGGCCCATTGGATTAAAGGCACAGGGTGGCAGAAACTGGGAAAGCTTTGGCGCCGACCCCTATCTCCAGGGCATCGCCGGTGCCGCCTACGTGGAAGGCCTCCAGGAAGAGGGCGTGGTTGCCATTGCCAGGCACTTTATCGGCAACGAGCAGGAGCACTTTAGACAGGTGGGCGAGTGGGACACCAACGGCTGGGACGAGTTGGACTCCTCCATCAGCTCCAACATCGGCGACCGCAGCTTGCACGAGGTGTACATGTGGCCGTTTGCGGATGTGGTCAAAGCCGGCTGCGGGGGGATCCTCTGCTCGTACAACCAGGTCAACAACACCTACGCGTGCGAAAACTCGTACCTCCTCAACTACCTCTTGAAAGAGGAGTTGGGCTTCCAGGGCTTTGTCGTGTCCGACTGGGGAGCCCAGCACACCGGCGTCACCTCAGCTCTCGCGGGTTTGGACATGTCCATGCCTGGCGACGTGTTCGACGACTGGCTCGCCGGCAAGTCGTACTGGGGTCCGTTGCTCACCAGGGCCGTGTACAACCGCACAATACCACAAGAGCGGCTCAACGACATGGCCACGCGCATCTTGACGCCGTTTTTCGCCAGCAAGCACATCTCGCTTCCGCTGGAGGCCGAGACGCCCAACTTCAGCTCGTGGACGTCCCACACCTACGGCCAGGAGTACCCCTACCAGCACTTTGGGCCCATTGTGCAGCAGAACTGGCACGTGGACGTCCGATCGCAGTTTGGCGACGACATTGCACTTGGCATTGCCAGGGAAGCGGTGGTGCTCTTGAAGAACGCAGGACAGAATCTCCCCATTGCGCGCGAGGACGGCGTAAGAAGGCTATTTGTGGCTGGCTCGGGCGCAGGTACTGACCCCAAAGGCAAAAATTGCAAGGACCAGCAGTGCGTCAATGGCGTGTTGACGTCCGGTTGGGGCTCGGCCGCAGTGAACAACCCCCATGTGGTGACACCGTACGAGGCGATCACTGCGCGGGCCACTAAAGAGGGCATCGTCGTCGACTACTTGTCGGACAACTGGGACGTCGAGCGGGCCGAGGAGCTCGCGGACTACGCGGACATGGCAGTGGTGGTGGTCAATGCGTACTCGGGCGAGGGTTACATCGAGGTGGACGAGAACTACGGCGACCGCAAAAACATGTCGTTGTGGGGCAACGGCGACGAGCTCATTCTGCTGGTGGCGGACAGGTGCCGCAAGACGGTGGTGGTGGTCAATTCCGTGGGGCCCGTGCACATGGAGGAGTGGATCGAGAACCCCAACGTGGTGGCCGTGCTCTACACCGCGCCGTTGGGCCAGTACGTGGGCCAGGCGATCGCAGATGTTCTATTTGGTGACGTCAATCCCTCGGGCAAGCTTCCGTTCACCATCGGGCGCAAAAAGCTGCACTACGTCTCCATCGTCGACGACATCAGCGAGCGCATCGACCCCCAGGACACCTTTGAGCGCGGCATCTACCTCGACTACCGCTTCTTCGACAAGCACTCCATCAAGCCGCGGTTCCCCTTCGGCTACGGCCTCTCCTACACACGCTTTCACGTGTACAACCTCCAGATCGAAGAGGTCAATGCGCCAACCGAGTACTTGCCGTGCCCTGGCGAGTATCTTCCCAGCTACCGGCCGATCGAGGACGACGTTTGCGACCCTGAGGATGCGTTGTTCCCCCACAACGAGTTCGATCCCGTGCCGGGCTTCATCTACCCGTACTTATACAGCGAAGACATCCGCTCCGTGGACGAGGACGACACCTACGAGTACCCCAAAGGCTACACTCCAGACCCCAACAACGAGCCACCTTTGGTGGGCGGCGGATTGGGCGGCAACCCAGCCTTGTGGGAGGTGCTCTACAAGGTAAATGCCCAGATCTCGAACGAGGGCGACGTTGCCGGAGCGTACGTGGCCCAACTCTACGTGGAACTCCCCAGCACCGTTGCTCCGTCGCCTCCCAAGGTGTTGCGCGGGTTCGACAAAGTGTACTTGGAGCCGAAAACGTCCACCAGCGTGTGCTTCCAGCTCTTGCACAGAGATCTTAGCATCTGGGACACTGAGTCGCAGCAGTGGATCATCCAGACGGGCACCTACAAGATCTACGTGTCGAGCTCCAGCAGAAAGGTCGAGCTCTCGGGGGAGATTGACATCGGGAGCTAATTGCCGGAAGTGTAGTAATTGCTGGGGATAAATTGTGATATACTGTGATATAATGTGATATAATGTGATATTTATTGTGAGAATATTAGAGCGGCATATATGGTGAGGCATAGTGAGCCAGATGTAGCGAGCCTAAATATTATCAGTGCAGGCCAACTACTCATGGCTAAGAAGGTCTCGTTAGCAGACAAGTACGCGCAGTACAAAGGTGGATCGGTGTATACGGGCTCGAGGTACAATTCCTCTGGAGGAACTTCCCTTCGGCTGGAGGCTAAACCGGAGCCGTACAGACGGTATAGCTCTGTCCTCAATAACAAACGAGACGTGGTTTCGGACCTCCGGAGCGAGTCCAAAGTGCCTGGACTGTTTGGCTCGCCCATAAAGAGCATATTTTCCAGTCCAGGAAGTACCAGGCGGCCGCTCTCGTTGTACAAGGTGCTTCCCTTTCAGAACGGGGGAAGGATCAACAAGAGCCAGAGCTGGAGGAGCGCGCCAGAAAAAGAGGGTATGTTCAAAAGACTACGAGGATTCTTCTCCAAGTTGCGTTTTGAAACCCCGGATGAGTTCCATAGCCTCAGCGACTCGGTGAAAGACACACTCAACCTAAAGCCACAAGACGACAAGGGCTCCGTTTCATTGGACGACTTATTAGCGCCCCGGAGGAAACGCGACTACGATTTTTTCCGTGACTACGACGAGGTGGACGTTGGAGTGCAACTGGCCAAGAGAAGGAAAGAGAGCCTGGAGCTCGACTTCCAGGAGGTGCTCAAACAGCAGAAAGCAGATATGCAAGAGCTCAAGGATCTGTACGAACGGCAGATATACCTCGCCAAAGTCGACCATGAGGCGCAGATCCACCAGATGAATGAGCAAATTATTCATCTCAGCAGCGCAGCGTCTGCGAAACTAGACGACGAACGACACCAGGTACAGGAGCTACACGACACTGTTCGGCATGAAAACGACTCTTTTTTGGTGTACCAGCGAGAAACGGAGCGGATGTTTGAGGAAACGAAGAGGCGATTGGAGTCGAAGGAACGCCAGCTCAAGGAGCAGGAAGAGAGGTTGGAGAGAAAGAGCGCGGAGATCGAGAGGATGAGGAGAGTAGAAGAAGAGAGGCAGGCTGCCAGAAAAGGAGAAGCTGCCAGAAAAGAAGAAGCTGCCAGAAAAGAAGACGCTGCCAGAAAAGAAGACGCTGCCAGAAAAGAAGACGCTGCCAGAAAAGAAGACATCGCCATTGAGGAACACACGAGAATCTCGTCCCAAAAGGTTGCTTCAAGTAGTGGCGCCGCCCAAAGGTCGAATCTAGAGCGAGATCCAAAAGCTCAAAAAGATTCGCGCCGCCGGGACTATATTATCACTATGGCTGAGTGCGATGTGCTCTCTCGGCAGTGGGACGCACAAACGGCGAAATTCTACAGAACCATTCGAAAGGTGAATCAAAGTCTCACCAAACGAAACCACTTTTCAATTGGGTTCCGCGAAGCCCTTCGAAAATTGACAGAGGACGACGCTAAGGTCTGCAGCAGGACGCAAACCCCGCCGCTATTGGAAGAATACCTCTCCTTCTTTGACGGCTACGCAAAATTTATGGCCGCTAGTCTAGGAGAGGCTCTGGAGATGTACAATCGGCTGCAACTTAGAGAAATTGCGGCGGATTTGAGGGAACGGAGACTGATTCTTGTAGACGCCTTGCTTGCTTGTGGAACCAGCATTAACGATATTCAAGGTCAGCTTGCCCAAAAGCCATGGAGTCAGCTCACTGACAGCGAGGAAAGTGCTCTGGAGACCGTTGAAAGGCTTAAACAAATTGGTATGTTGCGCTCGCGGACCGATAAAACGGTATTGACGTTGGCGGAGCTCCTCAGAATGCAGAAGAGAGTTCGCGAAGTGCAAGCCACGATGGAGCGGACAACCACTGAGGTATCTTAATGCGGGATTTTAGGGTAACTGAAACAAACCCATCTCGGAGAATGGGTCAGGAATACATGAGATTCAATAGCCAAAGAGTTTTCCTTAGGATGACTTCCATCGAAAGAGCAGATCGATAGCCTCCAAGTTTGGCATGGTGACTTGTTAACGACCGTGCATCCCTTTTGCAGGAAACACCGAAGCCACTAAATGCCTTTCAATCGTGAAAGAACCTTGTTCAGCGCTCAAAACGACCCAATGAGTTGCAGCCAATTTACCCTACGACCCCAAAAGGGACTCGCAACCTACTCAAGCGACCCAAATGATCCAAAATGCTATTCTTGAGAGAAAACCCAATTAAAGGCTTCTTAGATTTCAAAATTCTCGCGAGTCTTCTCTCGTGTTCCGCAGAGTCTTTTTTTGAAGTCTCGCAGTCCTGACTTATGGACTGTAGGCTGCGAAATCACCAGTATACAGTGAGACGCGTACTCTAAGCTGAGATCACAAGTCAGCCACCATGTCGGCTCCAGCCTCTTTGCCGGTCAGGCTTCAGCCGTCCAACTTGCGTCCCATCGCTTACAGGATCTTGTCCAAAAAGCACGGTCTCAACATCCAAACCGATGCGCTTTCAGTGCTCACCGACACCATCGCACTGAAGTTCGGTGCTGACTGGAGAGGACAGCAGTCGCAGCAGTATATCGAGGAGATCGGAAAGTTGTGGAAGCAGCAGGACCGAGGAATCTTCATCGACGGTGGCGCGTTGGCCCAGGTCATCAAAGAACTCTCCAAGGACAAGAAGGCCATGTCGTTTGACTCCGTGGAGCCCGTGAAGGCCACAAAACAGGATACAGTTGCCGACGAGGGAGAAGCGTTGGTGACTGAAACCGCAGTGCTCAACTGGCAGGACTTTGTCAAGTTTGTCACGCCGGACCAGCAGCCCAAGTTCGTCTTTGACCGCATCCGGAAGCAGTTTGCTCCTCACCCAACGCCAAAAGCGAAACTTGCCAGTGCACTTCGCCTGTCGATCGAGTACTTCAACCAGCGCTACTACCTTGCTGTGGACCGGTTGTCCCGCGACGAAAACTTCCAGAAAACGGCGTTTGCCAGCATCGCCGCCAGTGCCTCGCTTGCGCCTGGCGGAACGTCGGAAATCACCCTCATCAAAAACGTGTTGGGTCGCGACGGGCAGAAGTTCACGTTGTTTGGCCTTCTCTCCAAAAACGTCAACGGAAACTACATTTTGGAGGATAGCACCGACCACATCGAGCTCAACATCCACCAGGCCAAGAAAACGCCCGGCTCCTTCTACGCGACCGGCATGTTGCTCATTTTGGAGGGCATTTATTCGGCGTCGGGAGGCTCCATGAGCAGTGATGCCAATGTCATCAGCGGCTGCTTCTACGTTTCCTACCTACAACACCCCCAGGCCGAACGCAGGGACGCCAGTATGGAGGCATACGGCTACCTTGATTTCTTGGGCATTCACAGCGACCCGTTTGCGCTGTCGAGGTCCAGTGCCATGGTCAAGATCGACAAGCCGTTGCGAAAGAAGCTCTCGGCGCTCGAGAAAACGCTCGTCAACCACAAATTGATCATGCTCGGGTGCAACGTGTACCTCGACGACTTCAAGGTGATGGCGGGGCTCAAGAAGTTTTTCGCACGCTTGGAGGAACAGCTCGAGGACGAAGCGGACCTCGAGAATATTGCGGTTGTCATGACCGGCTCGTTTGTCTCGACGCCGCTTACGCTGACCAGTGGTTCGCTCTCGCTGATTCTGAGCTCGGAAAACTACAAGAGCTACTTCGACAGCTTCGCGGAGTTGTTGACGCAGTATCCGCTTGTGGTGAGCCGGTGCAAGCTCGTTTTGATCCCCGGCTCCAACGACCCGTGGCAGTCCACGTTTTCGCTTGGCCGCCTGTGTCTTGACATCCTACCTCAGACACCCATTCCGCGTGTTTTCGCCACGAGACTCGAGCGGCTCTTCCCCAGAGGCAACTTGATCTACGGATGGAACCCCATGCGCATCAACTTTATTTCCCAGGAACTCGTGCTCTTCCGCGACGACCTCATGAACAAGCTCAAGCGAAATGATATCGTGTTCCACTCGGACTTGGAGGCGGAAAACGAGGCTGTCGACCGAGAAAACGCCGACAACACCGACGTGGAAAACATCATTGGCGAGCGTTTGAGCAGTAAGGTGAAGCAGGCGCGGCAGCTTGTCAAGACGATCTTGGACCAGGGCGACCTCCAGCCCTTCCTCAAGGACCTCCGCGTGATCAACACAAACTACCAGTACCTGATGCGGATTGAGCCGCTTCCGACCACCATCATGTTGTTTGACTCGCGGTTTGAGTGCTTTGAGGTGACCTACAATGGGTGCAAGGTTGCGAACTTGGGCAGTCTCATCAGCAACAACAACTCGCGGAAACTCAACTACACGGAGTACTCGCCAGCCAGCAAGCGGTACGCCTTCAAGGAGGTTTACTTTTGAGAAAATGAGGCGGTTTGATTTTTGGACGATTTTTTTTGAATCGATTTGCCAGCTGGGCTCGTTACGTGCACACTGCGCATTCAGGACGGGCCGAAATCAGTTACCACCACCATGTCAGACTTGAAGCCGTTCAGCAAGGACCTCCACGTCAAATACGTCCAGGACCTCGACTCCAAAACAACAAAACAGACCTACGAGTACTGGCTCCTGGAACACTTGCGACTCAATGGACTTTACTGGGGGATTATGGCCCTAGCCACCATGGACAGACTCGATGCGTTGCCACAGGAGGAGGTGATTGAGTTTGTCATGAGCTGTTTTGACGCCAACTCAGGCGGCTTTGCTGCCTTTCCGGGGCACGATGCGCACGTGCTCACCACCCTCTCGGGTCTCCAGATCTTGTTCATCTACGAGAAGTTGGACACGCTTCCCACCGCCACGCGTCAGCAGATTATAGATTTTGTCCTTTCGTTGAGATTGGACGACGGCAGCTTCAAGGGCGACGCGTTCGGCGAGGTCGACACGCGGTTTGTCTTCGTGTCCGTGTACATTCTCACTTTGCTTGGGGCGTTGACGGAAGAGGTGGTCAAGGGCGCAGCTGCATTCATATTGCTGTGCATGAACTTCGACGGCGGCTTCGGGATGTTGCCGGGTGCCGAATCACATGCGGCTCAAATCTACACCTGTATTGGGTGCTTGTCGTTGTGCGACGAGTTGGATAAGGTCGATGCGAAAACAGCCGCGTGGCTCAGTGAGCGGCAGGTGCTCCCATCAGGTGGGTTTAATGGCCGACCGGAAAAGCTCCCAGATGTCTGCTACAGTTGGTGGGTGTTGCTGAGTCTAGCGATGATGGAGAAGGCGCACTGGATCAGTTTCGACCACTTGGAGAAGTTCATCTTGGAGTGCCAGGATTTCGAGAATGGCGGATTCTCCGACCGCCCCGACAACCAGACCGACGTCTACCACACGTGTTTTGCGCTTGCGGGCTTGAGCATGGTGGCGCCGGCCAAGTACGGGCTCGAGCCAGTCGATCCCATCTACTGCTTGCCAAAGAGCATGACGGGCCGGATCCAGAAGTACACGCAGCGCCCTTAATAATCTATTAGTCTAAAAATACAGATGCATAGGTGAGCCGCTAGTTCCAGCCCAAGTCCGCCATCCACACATCGCCGACGGCATCGTAAGCCTTCTGCTCGGCAGGGGAGAACTCAATGAGTGTGCCCTCGAGCAAGTTGCTCTTGGCGTTGCCCTCGGCGTCCTTGTAGTAGCCTCCGATCAGCGAGTAGGCGCACCAGCAGTAGCCGTTGCAGTAGCGGGCCAGGAGCCAGGGCATTTCCGCCTCGTGTTCGATGTTGATGGCGCGCGAGTGGTCTCTGTAGAACGGCGGGATGATGGCGTGGGTGATCTTCATCTGGGACGCGAAGAAGGTCTTGAAGGCCTCCAAGGTCTTGAGGTCGGTGAAGCGCTTGCCCATGGCGAACTCCTTGTCGTAGTCCATCTCGTCCTTCAAGGCATTGCCGCAGAAGCGGAAGCCCGAATTGAGCCACACGAGGGAATTGTCCTCGTCGCTGATGTGGCTCGGGTGGTTGGAGCAGATCTCCTTGGAGTGGAAGCGCTTGACCTCGCCAATGTCCTTGT
The DNA here is from genome assembly GCA_023158955.1 of Sungouiella xylosa. Lineage (NCBI taxonomy): Eukaryota > Fungi > Ascomycota > Pichiomycetes > Serinales > Metschnikowiaceae > Sungouiella > Sungouiella xylosa. Next base: position 1,497,157 of record JAHWDG010000001.1, on the reverse strand, counting down.
GACGTTCCTTCTCAGGGGTCAACTGGCCGATGGCGGCGGCGTGGTGCTTGTTGAATGCGTAGTTTTCGTCGCCCAAGAAGGCGAACGCGAGCCAGAACAACTCCTTGTCGCCGTAGACGCGGGAGATGACGATGTTGTAGAAGTTCATGATGGCCATCATGAACGGCAGCATGAAGTGCTTCTTGCGGTTCAACACCACCACGCCACTCTCCATGTAGTGGACGAAGGTGGCGTCGAAAAACTCGTTGCTCAAGGTGTAGTTTGTGGTCTGGGGGATGTTGAACACCATGGAGTCGTCCACCAGGGGGAGCATTTTCTTGAAGAACATGGTGTCGGCCTGGGAGCGGAACTCCAGGGTGGTGCGGTCCTTGTAGAAGAAGGAGCCCGTCTGCACGTAGCGCTTCAAGTTGAAGAAATAGTCTGTGTTCTTCAAGAGCACCGAGTCCGCGTCCAAGAAGAGCACGTGCTCGAAGGACGTGAACATCACCGCCAAGATCTTGTTGGCAAAGCCGCGGAACTTGCCGATGTACTGCGGCGCGATGGCGCGGCCCGCGTCGACAAACCACACGTCCTGGACCGGGAAGCCGCGGAAGTCGTTGCGCGCGGCGCGGATCACGTTGTACCGCAGCTGCTGCAGAAGGTTGTTGTGGTACACGATCTGGATCGGGTACTTGTTGCCGAACTTGCGCAACACGCGGATGAGGCGCGCGGCGTCCTCCACGTGGCCGTCGCCCAACGTCATGACGATGCCCTTTCCGTTGATGCGGCGCTTGAAGTCGTTGAGGAAGCAGCCGCGCGAGGAGAGTGCCGGGTCGGGCGCGCCGGGAAAGAACAGCTTATGGCCGTCCCACCGCACGTATTCGGGGTACTCGTTGGTGAGAAAGGGGAACACCTTGCGCTCGACCTCGTCGCACTCGAGCCGCTGCTTGTAGGCCTTGCCACGCAACAGCGCCTCGTGGTCGCTGTACTGGTAGTCCACGTGCCCTGCCAAGAATTTCTGCTGGCGCGCCACAAAGCGGGTGTCGTTGCGGAGGGTGGCGCCGGCCAGCATGTAGCACTTGTCGAACACGCGCACGTGCGCGATGAAGTCGTGCAATGTCTGCTCGTTTTTGAGCGCGGACTTGCGCAACGCGTCGTAGTCTTGGCGCATGAGGTCCTCGGTGGGTTTTGGAGGCGCGTCTCGCCCTGCCACCTCCGCCTCCTTGGCCGCGGTGTTCCATGCCTGGATGCGCAGATCCTTGTATGCCTGGAAGTCGTGGAACGCCGCGCGGTTGAAGGAGGTGGCCTCGTCGGGGTTCACCAACCACTCGGGATCGGACATGGTGAGGTGGTTGAAGTACAGCATGCACCGGTCCTGCAACAGGTTCTTGCGCAAGAAGTCGTACAAGTTGATCTGGTCGTAGAGCTCGTCGTACACCGCCAGGCGGGTTTTGACGGCGGCCAACGCGGGACTGCGGTGGTGGAAGTTGGAAAAAAGTGCAAGAAGCCGGTCCTTCGACAACGGCGTGCGGGGCACCTGCGCCCAGCGGCTCTCCAGCGAGAGGTACCACACCACGAGAAGCGCGGCCCACGCGACCGCGACGTAGCGCCACAATCTGAGGGTGATTTTGGGCATAAGGTTGGGGGGACTGGCTGAGATATATATAGTGAGCATTGTCCTGCAGGTAATCGGGAACTGGGTTAGACTGGGCAATGAGATCGGCGTGGAACGCAAATTCAGCGTCACGTGGTGGACCTCCTTGTTTGGGCGCGCGGCTGCTAAGGGGCCTAAGCGAGAAGTCAACTTTGCCGTGGTCTTTGCTTGCTCTTGAAAGTTTAATCCCGCCGATGAGTTAACGACGTCGTCACATCTCCGGCAGCGCTTAGTGATTAGCCGTCGCGCGTGCAACATGCCGGCTATTGTTCGGTGCCGTGCCGTCAATGGCCAAAATAAGACATGTGTCGAGGCTACAAAAGGGCGAAAGGTCGAGGCGGAGTCGCCGGTCGGGTTGTGGATCAAAAATCTCCGTTTTCTTCTATTGCGCGCCTGCACTGGTCAGGTACGGTTGCTCAGGGCTTAGGCGCACGTGCCGTGCCAGGCTTCGAAGACTGTCTGCACCCGTGCCTTCGGAATGTTTGCGTATTACCGGATTGGCAACGCACTATCCGTCACCGCGCGCACGTTGAGATGTCCGAGATAAGGGAGGAGATAGCACCAGCAGCGACCGGAAAAACTCTGCACGGCCCAACTTCCCTCAAAATGCTACCAGCTTCCTTCTTGGCCTAGACGAGAATGCACGGAGGTCCGAACAATAGCTCACTACATTTCTTTTCCCATTATTAATTTATCCGTCAGCCTTGTCCGCACCCGTACCGCCTTGTCGTGTGCACATTGTGAGAGAGCTTCAGATCGACACCGGAATGAATTAGCGATCGGCTGTGCGCGATTCTTATCTGCGCGTTCGTTTTGATCCGACGATTTCGTGTAAAAACTGTTCAAGGACCCTGGGAACACACCCGTACACCTACTCATCTCTCGGTCACCCTTGTGCACATGTCTCACACGATAAACACCCGTACACCGCGTCTTTCAAGAGCTTAATCGTGGACGAAAAAGCGAGTTCGAGGTCGTTCCAATCGGGGAGTGCCCCGGGGCGAGGCTTTTTGTACATCTGTCATAATTAAAATTTATTCATTCACGACCACAGCAGTTCGCTTTATTTTCTCATCCTAGCTACACCCGTGCACTCTAATCAATGCCCGTGCTCCTAACCCACGCCCGTGCACATTCATATCCACCGTGAAGCCACACTATGAACCCATGGATTTAGATCCCCTAAGCCCAAAAAACTAAACAGACTTACTTAGTATCTATCCGTCAGTTAATTAAATCCGCTAATGCCCCCACAAGTCAGAGACTCTCTTTGACTTACACCCGTGCACCTCATCAATTCGTCACCACCGTGGGCTCAATCCACACTATTCTCATGGACTTCTTTCCGCCAGACCGGAAAAACCACCCGGCAGACCTCATCTGTGAGCTCTGTCGTGTCTTCTACAATAATGGCTGGGTGACCGGCACAGGCGGCGGAATCTCAATTCGAGATGTGGAGCAGAACCCATCCATCGTGTACATTGCCCCATCGGGCATCCAAAAGGAACGGCTCCAGCCTAAGGAAATGTTTGTTGTCGAGTTACCCGGCAAGATCTTGCGGGCTCCCAATGACGATTCCCGGCGTCCTTTCACTGACGATCTTCCGCCTGATTACCACTACAAACCTCTGGCTTGTACGCCTCTTTTCCTCAGCTGCTACAATTTACGAGATGCTGGGGCGTGTATTCACACACACAGTCAGAACGCGGTGATGGCAACGTTGATTTTTGAGGACAAGGTGGAGTTTAGTATGAGCCACATTGAGCAGATCAAGGCACTTCCAGACCTCCGCGTGAACCCCGAGTCTGGCAAGGTCGAGAAGGTCGGCAGCATGCAGTTCTACGACACCATGGTGCTTCCAATCATTGAGAACACGCCACATGAGGAAGACTTGACCGATTCGCTCCAGGCTGCCATTGAACAGTATCCGTCGGCGACTGCCATTTTGGTTCGCCGCCACGGAATTTATGTTTGGGGCGAAAATGTGTGGAAAGCCAAGGTGTATAACGAGGCAATCGACTACTTGCTTGAGTTGGCGATCAAAATGCACCGCGAGGGCATTCCGTTGGTGAAGAACACGAAGTAATGAATGCAAGAGCATGTTGAATTAGATTGTATGGAAATCGAGTAGGAGGAATCGGTCTCTGTTGCGCACTCTGAGCTGTTTGGCCACCGTCGGATAATTGGCCTGAAGTTTCTGTCACTGAATGCCAAACTGCCAGTCTGACAGCGACAAATTCTTGACCACACAGTTAAGTCTCATAGTTTTCACCGAATTCTCTGACGCTCACTGGGTTGGTCCTGGAGTGTATCATGTTCACTCAGGTGTATTGCGTCCACTCAAGTGAATGAAGCTCACTCAACTGTATCATGCTCACTCATCTGTATCATGCTCACTCAACCGTAGTATGCTCACTCAAGTCCATAAAGCTTATAGTCAAGAACTCTGAAGTGCTCAAAATCAAGACCATCGTAGTGCTCAACTGATTTCTGATAATCGCAAGAGGACGGGTTGCAATGCAGATATGCTATAGTCCTATCTGTCTTTGGACCCCATTTCAACCTGTTTATCTATGAATGCACCTGTATGTCCATTTATACGAGTGATATGATGACGCACACCATTCCCTGTCCCAATCCTTGATACAGACTTCTTAATCTTCTAGGTAAATGCAACATCGTTTCCCTTGGAGTTTCGCTGACTAGATGTCATTGAGATGCTTATGCTCGCATCACTTCCTCCAATGTTGAGTTGATTTAATGAACTTCACGTAATTCCATCCGGTCATAGCGGATTCTTCGTTCCCTTGAGTGTATCACCTTTCACCTCCATCCAGTCCATCTCAATGGACTCGTCCACTTCGCCTACACAAACGACGTTGCCACCTCGAAGCAAGTACACACCCAAAGAAAGCTCCTCGTTTTCTTCCGTAGAATGCACAATTCGTTCGACCGTGCTGGATATGACTATGTTGGTGGAGTGGTCGAAGCACTCCAAGGTGCCCTCAAAGAGCCTGCCATCTGTGGTGATCACTCGGACCTTTTCTGAGGTTAGAAATCAATAAACAATCGAATATACACAATACATACTATTGAGATAGTCCTTTAGCGAAGACATGAGGAGTAGTTGGCTGAACACGGGCGGTGTCTGCAGGACGCGATGGAAGCCATACACTGTGACACGTACCTGTCAAATTCAAATAGATGTAGGATTGAAGCGTTAGCTCGCTCTTGCTTTAGTAAAAGGCTGTCTCTAAATATCAGAAGAAAACATTGCTGAAGGTAGCCCACGCTGCCGGTACTCAAGACATCCAAAACAGGCAGGAAGTCCGCAGATCAGGCTGCGGATCTTCGGCAAAGTCTGTTCAAGCACTTCCGAGCCGGACTCCTTCAATAATTTTCCATGGGAAGCTTTGTATGACTGCCCCAAAATTCGACCGGATTTAGCAGAGATCGACCGTCTGCAATTTAATAATGAGTTTCATGCTCGAGGTCACGTGCCCGCTCGCTAGCTCATGCCATTCCCGGCACGCGCACTGGCATTATCACCAGATGACTCAGCTTCCTACTCAATTGCCGACCGAAGGGACAATCGCGGCTGGGGTCATCTAATGTAGTTTTTGCGGGCAATTTTTGCGCTCTCTCTTTTTTGTAATGTCTGTCCCAGTCTCATCGAAGGAGTGCCTGAGCACTAATACCAGTGTCTACGATGTAGACAGCACGTCTAGATGGCAGCATTTTAAAGACACTTTCAAGCCTGCGGAGAATGTTGTTGCCGACCTTGGCGACTTGGATACTGTGGAACGTGCCAACATCAACGCAACCAACTCCAAGCTCTCGAGGCGGTTGAAGAACAGGCATTTGCAGATGATTGCCGTTGGTGGATCCATTGGAACGGGACTTTTTGTAGGATCTGGATCGTCTTTGGCCACAGGCGGGCCTGCGGGAATTATGATCGCCTGGGTAATTACTGCGTCGGCCGTCTACTGTACCATGCAAGGCCTTGGTGAGCTCTGCACAGCGTACCCAATTAGTGGAGGGTTCAACATTTACGCTACCCGTTTCATTGAGCCTGCGGTGGGTTTTGCAGTGGGATGGAACTACTTCATGCAATTTTTCGTTCTTCTTCCGCTCGAGTTGGTGGCTGCGTCCATCTCCATCAAGTACTGGAACGACCTGTTGAACGCAGACATTTTCGTGGCCATTTTCTGGCTCACAGTTTTTGTCATCACCATGATGGGTGTCAAGTGGTACGGCGAGGCCGAGTTTGTGTTCTGTCTTATTAAGGTGGTTACCGTCATTGGCTTTATTATCTTGGGCATAGTGCTCATATGCGGCGGTGGACCACAGCACAAGTTCATTGGAGGAAAGTACTGGCGCCATCCCGGGCCGTTTGCCAACGGATTCAAGGGTGTATGCTCTGTTTTCGTCACTGCCACGTTTTCTTTTGGAGGCACTGAGATGATCGGGCTCGGAGCAGCCGAGGCTGCGGACCCAGTGAAGGCCGTTCCTAAGGCCATCCGCCAGGTTTTTCTCAGAATCACCATTTTCTATTTTGGCACGCTCTCGGTGATTTCGTGCTTGGTGGCCTACGACGACCCCAGACTCATGAACGCCAAGTCGTCCGTTGATGCCACCACCTCGCCTTTTGTCATAGCCATCGTGAACGGCGGAATTAAAGGGCTTCCCAGTGTGATCAACGCGGTTATTCTCATTGCAGTGCTCTCGGTCGGTAATGCCTCCGTCTACGCCTGCCTGAGGTCGCTCAATTCGTTGGCTGAGCAGGGCATGGCACCAAAATGGGCAGGCTACGTTGACCGGGCGGGCCGTCCGCTAGTGGCCATTGTGTTGACCAACATCTTTGGGCTTTTTGCCTTCATTGCAGCTTCCGACAAGCAGCAGGATGCGTTTAACTGGCTCCTCGCCCTCAGTGGGCTCTCGTCCATTTTTACGTGGATGTCCATCAACTACGCCCACATCCGGTTCCGGGGTGCCATGGCCGCCCAAAACAGACCAATCAGTGAATTGGCCTTCCGCTCAGCCCTCGGGGTACCTGGCTCCTGGTACGGCATGGCGATGAATTTTGTTGTGTTGGCAGCGCAATTGTGGCTTTCGATCTACCCTCTAGGCTCCAGCCCCAGCGCAACGTATTTTTTCCAGGGCTACTTGGGGTCGGTGGTGGTGGTGTTGTCGTGGATTGGCTACAAAATCTATGCCCGCAATTGGCGGTTGGTTATCAGTCCTCACGAGGTGGACTTAGATACGGGCCGTCTTGTGCCGGACATGGATCTTATCGGCCAGGAAAATCTGCCCAGTTGGGCGCGCAAATTGCTTCTGATAGTGTGGTGAGCGAAAAAGGAAAGAAAATAAGAAACCACAACTCCGGGCATCAGCCAATGACAGCGCAAGCGGCCAATGACAGGCTTATCGCATGACGCGCGGCGGCCAATTACATTGCTATCGCAACGATTATTAATTTACACTATCTAATTAGGAAATGAAGTAAAATGGAACTAGCACCAGAAGTTCCACGTTCTGTACCAGAAGGGCTTGGTGGCAATGTACGCCTTCTCCTCGGCAAGCTCCTGCTTCAAGAGGTCCAAGTCCAATTCTCTTCTTCCGGTGTCCACGTCAATGTCCTCCGCTCTGATGAACAACTTCCAGTTCTTCTTCCAGATCTTGTGACCAATGTAGAACGCCATGATGATGGGGAACGAGAGGTATGCCTGGAAGAAGTTGCTTGCGCTGGAGCCGCCGCCAAGAGGCCACACGGCAATCCAGAACTGAGCAATGAGCACCAAGATGTTCAAAATCATACCGTAGTACGAGCCGATGATACCGGCCTGCGAGGTGTAGGCAATCTCCGAGGTGTCTCTGCCCTTGGCCTTGAGCGCAGCTCTGAATCTGATGTGGCACAAGCAAATGGAGCCCCAGGTGAACAAGGACGACAAACCAGAAAGCGCCAACATCCAGTCGAACGCCACACCCTGCTTACCGGAAGCAGAGACGAAACAGATCAAACCAAAGATGGACTGCAAGATGATACCGAACAAGGGTCTTCCCTTCTTGTCGATGTAGTTGAAGATCTTTGGGGCCTGGCCGGCAGCAGCCAACGCAGCCAAAGTTCTGGACGAGCCAAACACAGACGAGTTGCCCACCGACAACACGGCAATCATGATAACCACGTTCATCACCGAGGGCAAGCCGCTGATACCGGCGTTCTTGATGGCAATGACGAAAGGCGAGTAACGGGCAGTACCGTCTCCCTTCTCCAAGTCAGGGTCGTTGTAAGGCACCAACATGCCGACCAAGATCAAAGACACAATGTAGAACAAGGTGATTCTCCAGAACACCTGCTTGATGGCCTTGGGCATGGACTTTCTGGGGTTGACGGACTCGGCAGCAGCCAAACCAACCAACTCGGTACCGGCAAAGGCAAAAGCGGCCGTCACAAACACAGAGCAAAGACCCTTGAAGCCGTTGTGGAAGGCGCCGGGGTTGTACCAGTATCTGGCACCAATGTAGCCACCCTTGGGGCCACCGCCGCACACCAAGACAATACCCAAGATGATGAAACCAATCACGGCGAGCACCTTGATCAAAGAAAACACAAACTCGGCCTCACCGTAGCCCTTGACACCAAAGAAGTTGATGACAATGATCAAAACGTAGAAAATCGCACAGTACGCCGCAGGGTTGGTCTTGGTGTCCCAGTACTGGACGGCAATGGCGGCCGCAACCAACTCCAAAGGCAACACAATCAACCACTGCATGGCGTAGTTCCAGGCCATGGCGAAACCCCACGATGGGTCAATAAATCTGGTGTTGTAGGTGACGAAAGCACCGGAAACAGGGAAAGTGATGGCCAATTCACCCAAGGCGTGAACGGTACAGTAGATCATGGCACCAATCAAGGCGTAGGCAATCAAAACGGAAGCTGGGCCTCCTCTGGACAACACTCCACCGGAACCAATGAACAAACCGGTACCAATGGCACCACCAATGGCAATCATCTGCAAGTGTCTGCCCTTCAAGGACCGCGACAAAGGCGAGTTGGCGGTGATAATGGCAGCCTTCTCCACCTCAGACAAGTTGGGGTCGATACCCAACTCGCGCTCGTCGAATCTTTTGAACGAGTCCACAAAACGGGGGAAGAAGCCCATGGGCTCCTTGTTGTCCTGGGCATCGAAGGCATCGATGTAGACCCCACCGTTCTTCTCAGTGGAAGACGCCTGGTCTCTGGAGGTGACGTAATTCAATTCCTTCTCTGGCATGGTTGGTTGCTATGGATGTGGGCTACGACTTATATACTGCCAGGGCCGGTGGGGCTGCCTGCATGGGCGACGATAAGGCGTCTCCAGGTTATGTTATCGATATGATGGATGCGGAGGAAGCAAAGTGCCGCAGAGTCCTGCACGGACACAAATGCAAAGCAATACGGGCCGTGGCATTTCTCCATTGCCCCAGGTTTTTCAGGGGCGCAGCGGCGGATCCGCGCAGCCGATAGCAACGATTTTCGGTGTTCTGGAAGCCTGTGCGAGCGCTGCGTGATGCTGCCGAGGAGGTCTATTTGTGCCGCGGGCATTATCTTATCTTGCTGCGCGACATACCGTCAACGTCAACCGCAGGCGCATGCAGGCGGGCTTTTCTTGTCACGGCATTGCACGGCGGGAGTCCTGCATCAGATTGCTTTTTCGGGGGCACGGGTGTTTCCATGGCGCAGTGCCGTGCTTCACCACCCAGCCGTGTGCAGGACACCTACGGCGTTTGTGGCAGCACTAGGCGCTTTCCGTTTGTGGACGTCGCGATCTCGACGTTGCCTTCCGCCTAGGGACCTGGCTAATCTGTTAGCCCCTGATAACGGTCCACGGAAGGAGGACCCGTATTTCCCCACTAATGCTCTTCTCCGCCATCAGATCTCGGACTCTCGCGCTAGCCTGCAAATTACTGCCTGCTCTACGGCACTGCTTATCGGGGCACCTGATTTTGCCTGCACCCAGCTAAACGAGCTATTATGGGCCAGTCAGCGGCAGCATTACGGCATTTACTATCGGAGTTTCCTATCGTGCTAGCGGACCAAGACATGCCGCAGTTGCCATGAGAAAGTCTTGAGCGAAGGCCCTGTCAACGGCCTTGGCACCCGTCGCTCGGGGCTTTGCCAAATTATTAACTTTTAAGTATTTGGCCTCAATTTCACCTTACTTCCTACTTGGGCAACATGCCACGCTGAAAAGTTCCAGACACCTTCGCGCTGCCGGCGATGTCTGAGCCAGTCCGGCGCAGAATGCAATCTAGAGACGCACAGCGGGATTTCGTTGCTTTTTCGCCCCAACGGGCAGTTTACGACATTTCCGTTTGTGGACGTAGTTGTCTCTCCATGTGCCACTGCCCTATTGGCCCGGGACTAGTTTCGAGAACCATTGTTGGTGCTTATCGCGCGCAGTATTTTTTGCCGCACCCGCGCGCACCTGTCATCGCACAAAGTCGATAATTAATACCGTCATCAAACAATTTCAGTTATGTCCGGAATTCCACGCCATGGCTTTGGACCCTGCCGGACTTCATTGTCCGGAATTACCGTGTTGACGTTCCAAGAAAATTCAGATCCAAGAGAATCTGAAGGCGATCAGCTCGTGACCGGTGCCACCCCGATCGACAGGCGATCGCTTGGCTAAACAGAGTGCAATCGCTGGATAATACTGATTAGTGGGCTGTTTTTGCTTCCCCTCTTTAACGTCACTAGCTTGTTTCTCCATACGCTACTCCTCTATTCGTCAGCTTAATTCGTCGCCCAATTTGTGGCTCATTCGTAAGCCAATTCGTGATGTCATCGTAGTGGCTCGTATCCCGCTCATCCCGCTCGCATCTACACCTACAGTTCTAACATTATCATTGTGGGAGCGGTTAAATGGCCTCTTGTGTAACTCGCTTTCTCTTTCCTATGTGCGCCTTTATCCGTTTTGGTATTTTTCTCCACTTCTTTCCCCAGACCTCAGCGTCCCTCGACGTCAACGACACGTCTAAGAATTATTTGATCCAATTGAAGCGTCGTGACTTGTTATCGTTCGTTCGTTTGGATGTCTCATATTCGTGGTCCTTTGTTGCATTTGCTTTTCGCTTATTCCGGTGGAACTTTGCTGTCCGTTGTCATTTACAGAAGATGTGGACAATTGAAGTGACGATGTCGACCTTATCTGTCTTCTCGTGTACTCTCTCCTTGTCTTTGTCTTTATTCGTCTCCTTGATTTCTTGTCTGCCTTCTCATTCAGGAATCAAGACCTATCGCTCAAAGAGAATACGTGCGATTCAAAATGAGTATCCCAGCTTTATCTCCCGATTTTTGCTCTTTTACTTCTCATTCGGTTTCCCTTCTTACCTGTCTTTCTTGCTGTCCTTCTTTTCCTTCTCTGCGTCTCTGTTCATTTCTATTGATCCACTACAGTCCTAGTTCCCTTGCTACACAAATTATCTGGCCCAATTAAATGCCGAGTCTAACACCGCCACTTTCAGGCGATCAAGCTATCTACTTTCCCTCCTCCTCTACTTGTCAATGTTTCCTTCTCCTTCGTTCACTCTCTTCAGACCTTGCAGTCCGCTGGGATCTACGGATGATATGACGCAATAAACTGGGCCATGTCCGATTATTGGCCGTGCTCGCCTTCTCCTATTCTTCCAATTCCTCTTCACTCTCCCACTTCTTCCACTTATGATTCTACAGGCCATACAATACCCTGCCATCTGAGATAATGTGATCCAATCGGCAAGGTCGTCTCGTTATCGTACTCTGGGTGGTTGTTCTCCTTCTTATTTGTGTCCTTCAGTCATTCCGCCTTCATCTCCGTCGTATTCTACGACCACTGGCCCTCAGAACCTTAACATTTCCAGATTACGACACCAATTGTTAGAGCACGTCATCTCTTTCATACGATGGTGATTTTCTCCTCACCACTCGATTTTCCCCCTTTTACCCATTCTTCACTATTCTCTCCTTTCTCCCTCTACACTCCTTACAGTCCCTTAACATTTACAGATTATGTGATGCAATAAAAATGGCCGTGTCTACTTCTTCTCCTTCTTCTCTTTCTTCTCCTTCTTCTCCTTCTTGTCCTTCTTTTCCTTCTTTTCCTTCTTCTCCTCCTTCTTTTCCTTCTTTTCCTTCTTCTCCTCCTTCTTTTCCTTCTTTTCCTTCTTTTCCTTCTTCTCCTTCTTTTCCTTCTTCTCCTTCTTCAGCTTCTTGGCCACCTTCTCGTCATCGTCGTCTCTCTTTCTCTTCTTAGGGGCCTCCTCCTCGTCGGACTCGTCGTCGGAATCAGCCGCAGCGTCAAGAGGCTCGGTGGCATCGGCGTCGGCGTTGTACGATCTCGCCTCGGTGATCTCGATCTTCTTGGCGTCTCTCACCACCTTGGACGTGGTTCTCAAGTCGCGGCCCTCCAAGGCACTCAATCTCGACTCCACCTTGGCCCGCACCTCCAAGCCAAAGTCGCCCAGGTCGTCTCTGTCCTCGGCCAACGAGTCGTATCTCAACGCCACGGCGGCCTTGGCGGCCAACACACGCGCGATCTTTCCCTTGTTCTTGCCTGAGGCCTGGCCCACCAAAGAGGCGTGGTACAACAAGCCGTACTTGGGTGTGTCGTGCTTGGTCTTCAACGCTCTGAACAACGCCTTCTCCGCTCCCAAAATCTGGATGGTCGACGCAGGCGCCTTCGCCAAAGACGTCAAGGAACCGGCGTGGGCGATCAATCTAGCACCAACCAACTCGCCCACAAGCGAGGTCAAGTTGGGCGCAATGGCCTTCATGCGCAGGGTCAAGTAGTTCGACAACTGCTCTCTGTATGCGGCAAACTCGACGATCTGCTCTGCGAGCGCGCGGATGTTGGCCAAGTCTGTGTCGGTGATTTCAGTGCCCATCGACACCTCGGCCGCGGCCTTGACCTGCTCCTCGGCCTCCTCGGGAAGAATCTCGGACATGTCGGTGGTGGCGGCGGCAGAGCGCACGCCCATGGTCAAGATGATGCGGGCGTAGGCCACGGAGTCTGTTATGAGCTTGGCCAACTCGGGAAAGTGCCAGCCGTACCACTCCTTGCAGCGCATGGCGTATGTGTTCAACTCCTTGTCCAAGTCGTCCAAGAGCGCGATCGCCTGCACGATCATGGTGTCCACCTTGTCGGCGCTGAACTTCAACTTGTGTCTGCCGATGGAGTGGGCCAAACCCAACGACATCTGCTTCAACACCGCGTCGTCCAAGCCCGGCAAAAGCTCGGGCAAAAACTCGCGGATCAGCCGGTGCAAGTCCAACGACGCCGCGTCCGACACAACCAGAAAGTTCAACCCCAACTTGTTGATGGCGTTACCCAACTTGGCCTCGCTCACCACCAACGTGGCCTTCTTTTCGAGCTTGATGTCCTCCAACAACTTCTTCAAGTTGTCTGACACGCGGCCCTCGATGACGGCATTGGCCTCCTCCAATGCGTTGGCGGCAGACTGGAACTTCTCGAACCGGTGGATTTTGAACTGGTCCGCGACCTTCTGCGCCGAGTTCAAGTCTTCGAGCAAGCTCGTCGACTTGTAGATTTTCTTGTCTGCGGCCTTCAAAAGAGCATAGCCGGCGGCAGTCTCTGTCAATACGTAGGCCATGGTGAAGTGGTGGAAAAAGCTCGATGAGGATGAGAAAAAACTTCCCCCAGTGCAGGCTGGTGCACGGGTGCAGGTGGGGACCAGGGCGATGACGACCAGATAAGGAATGGGAAAAATGAGGATAGCGGGCGTATGCTATTCAGTTTGTACGTTTTATTCTCTTGTTTCTTTTTGGCGTGGGCGTCTGGGCGATGAGTTCGTTTATACTGTCCGATGAGCTCGTTTACACTTTGCGACAGGGAGACAAGAACGCATTGACTCCCGGCAGTGGGGTTATGAGTACACCGCCGGTGTGATTTCGGTTCTGTTTTGGGATCGTTCGATAACATTTGGTGAGTGGACTCGCAATTCGTGCCTCCGAACTACATGGTTGGCTTTGAGACTCACTGCGTTTAGTGCGAACAGACTCCACAATTGGCTCCAACAAAGAAAAGCAACAAAGGAGATTTTGCGTTGTTTTCAGTTGCAGCCACTGTCTTCGGTAAGGTTGGATCAATGTTCGTTGATAATCTATTGAAGTCTGAATTCCGTGAACTATTCGTGGGTATGAACCTCCAGAGAGAGTCTCTTGAAATAGATTTCGCCTATGCAATGAACGAACCGACTGCCATCATGAGTCGCAACAACAAACGTGGAAATAAAAACGATGCTTTTATGGCTCTCAGCGCTGTGTGGCACGTTGGATTCTTTGACGTATCCAATTTCGCAGCCATTACTGTCGCACCACCCGACAGCACTAATCCATTCAGATCACACAACACTGAAAACCCAATCTTCCACCAGCTCTATCGAAGGATCCCAGCGCCTTCCGTTTAAGAAAAAGGTCTACTCTTGTGCGGTTCTGGGATTCCTTACCTCCAGCGACCGAAATGTCACAAAACAATCCGTACGTTGAAACTCCAAATATCAAATATTGAACCCTACAACATTTCGGTTCCTTTTCAAAATTATCTCATCTTCTCTGCCACCTCGCTCATCCGTCCCTATGATCACCATAATACCACGCCTGCACATACTGTCACACGTTAGATCTGGAGTACGTCTGTCTTCTCCATGGACAAAAGACAGAGGCAGCCGGGCCTGCAGTCGCCGGTCCAGCCCAGCAAAAAGCGGCAGCCCGGAAAGCTCCGAAAAACTTTCTTTTTCCAGCCGCAGAACACCCTAGCATACAACCCACGGAATCAGAGCGAGAACACGTCTCACCAGGCCCGAACAGAGGAAGGTGAGAGCGGGAAAAGCATACACGCGACTTCAGATATTGAACACATCAACTTGGACTCCGATCCGAGCGAGGAGGACGTGCAAACGCGTGGTAATGGCGTGCGGAACTTTGACAAGTCTATGGAGCAGAGCTCAGACGACAGCTTTGAGGGTGTGCGATGGAAAGCTCCAACGAGCCCCAATAAGCTCAACCGACCCATTCTTTCTTCTCCTTTGCGAAACGAAACCGTCCGACAGGCGTTGGACCCTATGGGGCCAGTGGAAAACGAGGTCACAGACTCCATCCTATATAAGTACGGTGTGGGGTTCTCAAAAACAAGCTCACAGACCCCGCTGTGTCCGCGCTCTTTGTCCGAGGGGCTTTATCTACTGAAGGAGCAGTCGCCGACTTTGGTCAGATCCAAGTCTTTTGATCCTAGGTCAGTGGACTCAACTTATACCAAGGAACCCGCTTTGGCCTTGGGATCTCGCCTTAGCACCTGGATTGACAAGTTTGAGGTCACCACTGAACCGCCGAAAAGGTCCGAAATGGAGGAGATTCCTTCTAATAGTACCCCAAATGAGCCAAAGCAGGATCTTGACAACGGAACTGTGACCGATGACGACCCGTTTTCGGATGACGACACATTTCTTGCCAGCATTAACGTCAATCTGTTTCCGCCAACTAACACTTTGACGTCCGCGCCTTCTTCGATTTCTCCAGCATCTACTCTGATCGCACCACTTTTGAACACAACGTCCGCTGCGGCTCCCGAATCCGACCCATTTTCTGACGATCTCGATATTTCCGCCATAGAAAACGTCGCCGTCGACGTCAAAACGCAAGGCGAATCCCTTCTGGTGTCTGAGTCATTCTCCAATCCAATAAGCCGCTTGACCGACCTCAAACTTCAGTCGTTCAAGTCGGACGAAAGCGAGACAAATGACGGAGCAAAGCTTTCTTTCAGCCGTCCAGATCTTCAGCGTTACCAAATATTGTCCATTCAAAAAGGCACCTATCCATACAAGAGCTTCACGCGCGCTCAATTGATTCTTACTGTTGTGGACGGAGAAGGACAGCAAACGAAACTCATGGTACGTGGTGACTCTGCGGAGCTAGACTTCGAAATTGATGACATTATCCATGTTATTTTGACGTCAGCCGGCAATCCGCGGTTGATCGACAACTCTAACAACTTAATTATTTGGAATCCCGACATTTTGGTTCTGTCGACAGTCGTCGCCGACCAGCTTTTCTGTCCGAGGAAAACTGTTTTGTCGAAACGTCTCAGTTTTCCTGGCGAGGCAACTCTTCCTTTAATTGTTGGCACAACAGTGCACGAAATATTCCAGGCTTGCTTCATCATGGAGAAGTGTGAACCCAGGTATTTGGAGGAACTCTTGGAGGTGGAATTGCGACGAAGACTTCTTGAGATCTACACGATGGGCGACGTTCTCGACGACCTCAAAAATAGAATTCGCAGCCACTTCCCCTTCATCATCAATTGGTTCCGAACCTTTTTCAAGAAAGCACCTTCAGAGATTCCAACAAACAAGCGGCAGCAAAAGATTAAGTTTTCTGTCGCCGATGCACTCGATGTCGAAGAGAGTGTATGGTCTCCAATGTTTGGAATCAAGGGTATTGCCGATGTAACATTGAGGGCGAATTTGGAGGGTGATCACTCAAACGGGCAGTTCCTCTTACCAATGGAGATAAAAACCAGTCAGAAATATTTGAGTCATCAGGCGCAAGCAGCGCTTTACTCACTACTTTTCAAGGATCGGTACAATGTTGACATATCTTCCTTCTTGTTGGTTTACACTCTGGAGGAGGGTTCGACAACGAAGCACGATATATCTATCCCTGATCTCAAGTCATTGATCAATCTCAGAAACCGGATCTCAAACTACCTCCGGCCCGGTAATCAGGAATTGCCGGATCTTATGAGGCAGCAGAAATGTGACAGGTGCGCCATCCAGCAAAGTTGCATGACCATAAATTACTTGACAGAGGGAGGAACAGCCGAAGGAAGTGGCTTAAAGGATGGAGTATACGAAGACTTGACCTCTCAATTGATCCTGAAGCCGATCTATGCTGACTTCTTTATGCATTGGGACAAATTTCTTTCCAAAGAAGAGGAATTTGCGGCAAGATTCAACAAAGATTTATGGGTTATGTTAGCAAAGGACAGGGAGTCAACTCAAGGCAAGGCACTAGCTGACTTAATCATATCAAGAAGTTGGGATTCGGAGGTGGATACAGACGGCTTTCAGTACACATTCAAGCGCAGACTGCCAAACCAATATGGTCCTATCGACTCCACACAAATCTCAAAGTACGACAAGGTCATCATCAGTGATGATAAAGGGCACTTCGCATTAGCTCTGGGCTTTGTTCGACATATTGAACCTAACTCTATCACCATTGCAACGAGGCGAAGAGTCATTCCTACTGAACTGAAAACAAACAAGTTTCATCGAGCAGAGGTTCTCCGAGCAACCCAGGCTCGATCACAATCGCAAGAAGAAGCAGTTGTTTTTCGGATAGACAAGGACGAGATTTTCTATGGAATGGGGGTTGCAAGATTTAATATTTTGAATCTTTTTCTTTCTGATGGCGACAGTGCAAGAAGAAAGCTTATCGTCGACTTGGATGCACCGAGATACCTGGATTCACCCATTTGCAAGATTGACGACTCAGAGCACAATTTCAATCCTGACCAAGTCTCCGCATTCAGGAAGGCCTTGCTGACAAAGGATTACTGCTTGATCCTCGGTATGCCCGGAACAGGGAAAACTACAGTCATTGCCCAACTCATTAAAATGCTTGTGAAGGCAAAAAAGACGGTCCTCCTCACCTCTTACACCAACTCGGCAGTGGACAACATTCTATTGAAAGTGAAAGAGTTCGGAATCGACTTCCTTCGAATCGGCAACCCATCCAGAATTCATGAGGGCATTCGCGAATATATTCCGGGAGAAAGCGGTAAGAGCGTTAACAGTTATGAGGATTTCTCCAATGTCTACTTGAAGCCTTATGTTGTTGCGAGCACTTGCTTGAGTATTCGCGATATCGCGTTCAATGTTCGGGATCATTTTGATTATTGCATTGTTGACGAGGCGTCTCAAGTTTCCATGCCTCTCAGCTTGGGACCTCTTTCATTCTGTGACAAGTTCATCTTGGTCGGAGACCATTACCAGCTTCCACCATTGGTAACGCATCCGAACCCAGAGGTTAAGCAGGGATTGTCTAAATCTTTGTTCCAAATTCTTGCTGAAGCCCACCCGCAAAGTGTGGTGGAGCTCACATACCAGTACAGAATGAATCGTGACATCATGCTTATCTCCAACGCCCTCGTCTACAAGAACCGCTTGAAGTGTGGCTGCGATCTGGTTGCAAATCAGCAATTGATAATACCGAATTGCAGTCCACTTGATAAGCACACCAATCCTGGCAATGATAGGAAGGCACTCTGGCTCTCGGAAGTATTTGAGACGAAGAATAGTGTGCTATTTTTGAACCACGACAACCTTGATGCATACGAACGAGCGGTCGGAGAGAACATAAGCAACTCCACCGAGGTTGAATTGACAAGGCAGATCGTGGAGGCATTGTGCTTGTGCGGGGTTGAAGAATCGAAGATCGGTGTGATGACGCTCTATCGATCTCAATTGAGATTGTTGGTGAACACATTCAGGCATCGGCCCGGAATCGAAGTTTTGACCGCTGACAGGTTCCAAGGACGGGACAAAGAGTGCATTATTATCTCGTTGGTGAGGTCAAACAATGAGCAAAAAACTGGAGAGTTGTTGAAAGATTGGAGACGAGTGAATGTTGCCGTGACCCGATCGCGGTCGAAATTGATTATCATGGGGTCTCGCAGCACCCTACTGAGGGCCAACTCGATCAAAGACTTCATCGCATTGGCAGATGAAAGAAAGTGGATCCATGACTTGGACAAGTCGGCAATGGGAGTATACCTGTTTGAGCGCCCTGCCAAACCACAAAGGGCAGATGGTGCAGAAAACACAAAGATTGGCAGTAAGATGATCGGCAGGCACCCGGTGGTGCGGGATATCTTGACGGATATGAACATTAATTGATGCATAGGTATATAGGTAATTGATGCATTATTCGTGGCTATATGCTAGATGGCAAAGAAGAAGAACTCAAAGTTTCTTCCTTGGACATGGATCCCATTGTCTGGTGCAGCATTCTGGGGCGGGTCGGCATTGGCGCCGTTGCGGGCTCGCAAGCGCCGCGCTTGTCTCTGGATGTTCTGGATGGCAACAAATACAAAGAAGCAGAACGCCGAGGCGAGCACTACGTAGTCGAACATCTCGTAGTCGTAGTCCTCGTCGTCGTCCAAGGTGTCGCCCTCGTGGTGGGCGCGGGCCTTTTCGGCCTGGGCTTCGTCATCATCCCTCTCAAACGACGCCTTGAGGGCGCGGAAGGTTCCGAACCATGAGGAGTCACGGTCCAGCTTCCGGTCGTTTTTCCAGAGCAACTTTAGGCGGAGGCGCAAGAGCGCGATGCTTATCGGGTAGGACTTGTCCAGGGACTTTGTGTAGCCCAGCATCACGTCGATGTCCTGCCTGTACTTGATACTGAGGTCGTAGTAGCGCTTGGCCATGTAGAAGTCGACGGTGTTGTTGGCGGAGCCCAAACCGTACTCGTACATGTAGCCCAATTTGTAGCAGCCGTGTGGCGAGGCCACCAGTGCGGCCTTGTTGTAGTAGGCGAAGGCCTTGGCGTAGTCGGTGGAGATGTTGGCTGCAGGGTCGCCTCCGGAGTACAAGTCGCCCAAGAGGATGGTGGCGTCGACGTCGCCCTGCAAGGAGGCCAACTCGAGATAGAAGAGCGCGCTCTGGACGCGAGCAGGCGAGAAGGTGCGTGGCTTCCACGAGAACAACGGGCTCCTTTGGTAGAGCAAGTACGCGGCCGACACCTGGGCGTGGCTCAAGCCCTGCTCGGCAGCCATCAGGTAGCCGAGGAGCGCGCCCTTGAGGTTGCCATGGACGAACTCGTCGAACGCGTACTGCAAGTGCGGAATGAGAAAGGGCTCGGAGCGCTCGACGAAGCGCTTGTAGTAGGAGACCAAGTCTGCGCAGGTGAAGCTCTCGTGCATGGCGGCGGCGAAGCCGCACTCGACGGCGTCGGCCAAGTAGAACATGGACTCATAGTGCCCCTTGTTGGCGGTTCGGCGGAGCAACTCGTAGGTGGTGGCCTCGTAAGTGGTGTCGAACGGGTCGCGGCGGCTGCCCAAGAGGTGGCGCACGTACAAGTAGGCGGCGTGGGTGCTGCCGTTTTTCGCCGCCGCATCGAGCCAGCGCACGCAGTTTGTGCTGAGCGCGCCGTTGGTGGTTGGGTCCATCAGGTGGAGGAGCGCGCGGTCCAACATATCGCGCTCGGTGACGTCGACGAGGGAGGCGCGCTCCATCCACGCATGGGCGCGCTCCAAATCGCGCTCCACGCCGTGCCCCTTGACGTACATGTGCGCAACGAGCGCCATGCAGCGGCTCCACACGGTGCGATCGACCTTGGAGAGGTCTTGGGGCGCGCGGCGGCCAAACTTCTGCTCGCCCAAGTACGCACAGGTGAGCGCCTCGGTGTAGGCGCGCAGCATGTTCTGGGCCACAAAGAGGCCGCCGTGGTAGTGCAAGGACGCGTCGAAGTAGTACTCGGCCATGTCGGCGTCGTGCGGGTGAATGACGCCCTCGCGGAGCGTCGCGCGCATCGCCGCGTACTGGGTGGCCTTGCCCTCTACAGACGAGCCGCCCTCGGTCACGTGCGGCCCGTAGAGCCCGCCGACAAAGTCCGGCACGCGGATGTCGTGCAGAAACGTCTCGTATGCGGGCTCGGCGCCCGTTATGTGGAGGTGGCGCATGGCCTGGCGCGCGACGCGCAGGTAGTAGAGCTGGGCAACTTCACAGTTTTGTGCGCGCCCGACCCCAAGCAGGTGTTTGTGCGCGAGCACAAGGAGCGCGTTTGTGTCGCCGTTCTGGGCGGCAAACTCGTAGTACAAGCCCCCCTTGACCGCGTCCTGCTCCACCTCGCCGAACATCCCGGTCAGATACATAAACCCGAGCATGAAGTACACATGCCCGTCCGGTTTTGTGGCGGCTGCCTCGTAGTGGCGAAGCGCCCGGGGGTAGTCCGAGTCTGTGAAGTTGCCAAAGGCGTAGATGTCGCCCAAAAGAGCATGGGCCTCGGCCAGACCAAGAGTTGCAGCCTTTTCTAAGGTGCTTATGATCTCAGGGGCCTCTGGAGAATGTAGCGCCTCGAATCCCTCATAGTTTTTGGTTTCATCATCGTACTGGGGGACACGGAAACGGTCGACGTTCTCCTGGGTGTATAGGGGCGGGACTTCCGCATATTTGGGCGGTAGCGCAGCTATACGGGCCTTGGCATCCTCGAGAAGGGCGCCAGGGTCCTGTGCGAGGGCCAAGGTCAAGGCGCCGAGCCACACTAGTAGTTTCATGTGGTTGGAAGGTGTGCAGGAGTGGAGAGAAGGTGGAGCGAGGAAGAAGCGTATTAGAAGAGGAATATAGGGGGAGAGAAAGTGCAGGGGGAAGATATTAGGGTGATTTGGAATGTGGTTTGGGTTTATGAGGTAATGGAGTGTAAGGTTTGTGTGACTTACTCGGGTGATATGTTAGCTGATTTCAGTAGTGGAAGATAAGGCGGAGGGAAAATTGGAGGAGAAGAGTTTATGAGAAGTTTGGAGATATATGTTGGGTTGATTGGCTATGGTGCTAAAATTTTTAGATCTCGATGGTGGTGCTGGGTGGTCGGCTTGGCTGCGAATCGGAATGGAGAGGTGAGAAATCGAGCGGAGGGGGATTCGAGAGCGAAAACCTTAGGGCAAGGAGGCTGCGGAGGAAGAGTGTGATTACTGCAATTACGAAGTAAGGTGGTGTTATGCCTAGTTGTTCAGGATTTTGTTGTTGATGCCGGTACTGGATTCGCTGGGAGTGTTACGAGAAAAGTTAAGTGACCATTCTACATTTCGGAGTAGCAGGGAGTGATTTCATATGAATGGGCTTGAAATTTGTGGACGTATAAAGTGGTAAGCCATAGTTTGGGTCGAGCTATATGGTCGGTTTCGTCTTATGGTAAAAGTTGGGTGCTTTCGTGTGTGGAAGATAGGGAGGAGAGAACATTCCGTATAGCTTCAAAGGCATTCAGATTTTCTAGGGCACTCAATACCTTTAGTGCAGGCTGTAAGATGTTCAGGAGGCCATTTGTTATTTGGAATCATTTTGTGGGGGTTTTGTTCGTGGATAGCCCCGACTGACAGCGAAATACAGAGGCAGAGGGATTTGAGGATTTGAGGAAGAGGGACTCCGTTTTGGGATCTCAGGATATCCTAGCAGAGGTTGGCATCGGTTTTGACGACTTGTTTGTTGGTGCATCATTGGTTGGTGCATCATTTGTTGTTGCAACTTGTGGTGGTGCTTGAGTGGCAGAATGGCTGCAAACTGAAAATAGAGTCAGAGCTTCTAGTTCCTTATTTCACCGATCATCCCTCCGTTTGAACATGGTATTTTCACGGTGTGAACTGAATAGATCTCACCTGGCAAGATCACTGGTCGGGAGCAATGAGATTCAGAATAAGGGTGTCACCTAGGAGGAGCGCTATTTGATCTAAAAAATGGTCTTAGGTTATGAAGGTGATTTAGCAGCTAGGGCACTTCATCTTTCGTATTACTTGTTGAGAAGCTTTAATCGTAGAAGGTTATTAGAGGAGAATGGACGAAGAGGACTAAACGAGGGTAAAAGAGGGCTAATCAGAAGCGAAATGTAGCGCTTAGAACACCTCATTGGTAATTGGTGTCTTTTTCTGGCTACATAGGAGGATCGTGATGTCATTGACTTAGGCTGCGTCGCAATGAGCGTGCGGGATGACATCAGAATACTCGGTTAGAACGAAAGCTAATAAATGTTGTAATGATTACGTAATTCACAGAGTTAACCGGGTCTTCGGTTTACTTGGGCTCCCATTCCAGCTCGGTCACTCATTCTGGAAATCGTACTGCGCTGGCTGCAAAAGAGGGTTACTGGATGGAGCAAAATAATCAAATCCGAAGTTGGTTTTTAGACGGTCAAGTTGAATATTAGCGCGTTGTCTCGTCCTTGCTCTGAACTTCAAACAGATCATTCGATGTCAGGAAATGTGACTCTGTGTGGGCAGGGAATCTAAACGGAACACTGGAAAAGAAACGAATGGAAGAGAACCTAAAAGGAATTGGCACGCTTCGGTTTTGTTCTTTCCTTTGCGAACATCATGATTCTTCGGCTCGGCAACGTTGACGACGGAACCGCAACAGAAATTCAGGGCCAATAAAAATGAAACAGCTATTTCAACGTGGAACCGACTTAAAAATGTAATACCGAGCTGGATCAGCTTCGATCCGCCGCTTTTGCTCATTTTTCATGGATCGTGAACTCCGGCTGAGTGCATGCGCTGTCCTGATCGCCGAAATTAGCCAGATTAGACGAGTGGATGCAAATCCCAACGACAGAAAGAATCGGAACGCAATGTCAGTAATCCAAAGCAGAAAATGCGTTCTAGATCCTTTCAAACTCATATTGAATTTGATTCACTTTTATTTCTCGCCAATTTCACGGTCCCACCGCGTCCAAGCCTCCATTCTCCACCTCCACCAAAATCAACTCTCTCTCAATTCTCTGTAAGCTCTGTCCCTCAATTCGCCATTTCCACTATTTTCCTATTCTCCAATTGCCTTTCCGTCGCCCTCGCTCCATTCTTCCGTCCATTCCGAGCTCACCATCTCGTGTTCACTCCACCGCAGCAGCCGCAAAAAAGAAAAGAAAAAGAGAAAATGAAATAAGAGCCTCTGACTCTCCCAATTCTCCCCTTCTCTTCCTCTCCCCTCATCTATTCCACCCTGTGCCATTGCCTCCATTCGCCCTCCTGCAGGCGTCCTCGATACAACTTGCTCCAACACCAACACCGCCTCCCACAACCTTCCACGCAGCCCAGCAATCCCATGGCCCTGTACTTTAAGCTGCTCTGGGCCGCCAACGGCGACTCCGAGGCCATTTTCCGCTCGGCGCCCATGACGTTGGTCCAGTTCTACGTGACCATGGAGTTGGCCCGGGACCTCGTGTTCACCCTTGGGAACTTGGGCCAGGTGCACTTCCGCGACTTGAACGCACGGCTCACGCCGTTCCAGCGCACGTTTGTGAGCGAGTTGCGCAACATCGACTCCGTCGAGATGAGTCTTGCCTACCTCTACTCCATGATGGAGAAGTACGACACCGTGCGCTCGGACATCTACGCCACGTTGACCGCAGACCACGGCAATTTGCCCTCGAGCTCGGAGATGGACGAAATCAAGGAAACTGTGGCGGAATTCCACTCACGGATCAAGCACCTCGACGAATCCTACACGTCGTTGGAGCTCAAGATGTTGCAGCACGTGGAGAACAGGCACGTGCTCAACATCGTGCACAACTTCCACAAGTCGTCGTTGATCAGCGGCAGCCAGGCCGAGGACGACGAGTTCCGCCGGTTTGAGATCGAGGACGACGACGAGGAGGCCCTCTTGGACCACCGCCACTCCGACAGCTTTGACTTGGAGGAAACAACAGTAAACTTGGCCGACAGCGGGTTCAACTCCATCTGCGGCACCATAGCGCGGACCAAGGTGCCCGTTCTCCGCAAAATCCTCTGGCGCACGTTGCGAGGAAACTTGTACTTCAACGACGTGCCCATTGAGGAAGCGCTCCCGGCCACCACCGAGCGCAAGTCGGACTTTGTGCCGAAAAACGTTTTCATCATCTACATCCACGGCGACTACTTGCACACGCGGGTCAAGCGCATTGTTGCGTCGTTGGAGGGCAGTATCTTCGACAATGTGCACGGCAGCGCCGGCGCGCGCCTCGAGGTGCTCAACGAGCTCAACTTGAAGATCCAGGACCTCCAGAGCGTGGTCGACTCCACGAAAACCCACTTGGTCACCGAGCTCTTGCTTCTGCAGGAGAAGTACCCCGACTGGCACTACATCATCAAGCGCGAGCGGGCCATCAACGAGACGTTGAACAAGTTCGATGAGGACAGCACCCGCCGCTGCTTGGTCGGCGAGGGCTGGATTCCCAAGAGCGAGTTTGCCAGCATCCGCCGCACCCTCAAGAACTTGGTGCGGGCGAAAATGAGCAGCCTGGACCCGGCACAGGCCATCAGCCTCTCCACCGACACCTTGGCCACGTCCGAGGGCAGCTCGGGGCTCACGCGGAACGTGCCGTTTTCCGTCAACGACGGCGACGAGAATCAGGACATTTTCAGCGACGACGACGACGACCTGGACTACAACTTTGTCGCGGTGGTCAACGAGTTGGCCACCAACAGAACGCCGCCCACGTACCACAAGGTCAACAAGTTCACGTCGGGGTTCCAGGCCATCGTCGATACCTACGGCATCGCCACCTACCAGGAGGTGAACCCGGGCTTGGCCACCATTATCACGTTCCCGTTCATGTTTGCCATCATGTTCGGCGACTTGGGGCACGGGTTCATTGTGCTCTTGGTGGCGCTCTTTTTCATCAAGAACGAGAAGTACTACAACGCCTTGCGCAGCAAGGACGAGATCTTGGAGATGGCCTTCAACGGGCGCTATATCGTGTTGCTCATGGGCGCCTTCTCCATGTACACGGGCTTGATGTACAATGACATCTTCTCCAAGTCCATGACCTTGTTCAAGTCGGGCTGGACCTGGGACTTCCCCGAAAACTATAACGCGGGCACCTCGTTGACGGCAACAAAGATCCCGGGCAAAACCTACCCGTTCGGCTTGGACTGGGTGTGGCACGGCTCGGAAAACGGCTTGCTTTTCACCAACTCCTACAAGATGAAAATGTCCATCTTGATGGGGTACGTGCACATGAACTACTCGCTCATGTTCAGCTTGGTGAACTACCGCTTCTTCAAGTCGCGCGTGGACATCATCGGCAACTTCATCCCCGGGTTTCTATTCATGCAGAGCATTTTCGGCTATCTTGCTCTCACCATCGTGTACAAGTGGACGCAGGACTGGCTTGGGACGGGGCGCCAGCCGCCGGGTTTGCTCAACATGTTGATCAACATGTTTTTGGCGCCCGGCAGCATCGATGACCAGCTCTACGCGGGCCAGAAGTTTGTGCAGATTGTGCTTGTGTTGATTGCCCTTGCCTGTGTGCCGTGGTTGTTGGTGTACAAGCCGATGATTTTGCGCCGGGAAAACAATCGGGCAATTCAGCTCGGGTACAAGGACATCAACTCGCAAATAAACCACGATATTCAGTTGCACGAGGAAGAGGAAGCGCTCGACCTGTTTGTGGACGATGCCGGAAGCGTGCCCGCGCTTTCCCCGGACAATGAGGTGGATCTCATGAGCGAAGCCTTCACCTTCCCCAACGACATTGAGCCCATGTTCCACAACTCCGCTTCCCACGGCTCGGACGATGAGTTCAATTTCATGGACATAGTCATCCACCAGGTGATCCACACGATCGAGTTCTGCCTCAACTGTGTCTCGCACACCGCGTCGTACTTGCGTTTGTGGGCATTGTCGTTGGCACATGCACAATTGTCCAGTGTGTTGTGGACAATGACGCTCCAGAACGCATTCGGGGCCACGGGCACCTCCGGCATTGTCATGACGGTTTGCCTCTTTGCCATGTGGTTCACATTGACGGTGTGCATCTTGGTCATGATGGAAGGTACGTCGGCCATGTTGCATTCGTTGCGGTTGCACTGGGTGGAGGCCATGTCCAAGTTCTTCCAAGGTGAGGGGTACGCGTACGAGCCGTTTGCGTTTGACAAAATCGTGTTATAGAGTAGCTACAAATGCATTTACGAGCGTGGGCTGGGCTGGTAGGGCGCCTTTTGTGGTTGGGCAGTCTGTAGTTGGCTGTCGCAATTGCTCTGCGATGGTTGCGAACCACCGCCCTTGACGCCATTTAGCCGACATGCAGAATGGCGCATGCTGCTAGAACATGGTCATGCGCAGCGGTTAATTTCCACTGCGCGAAGGACAAAGTCTATTGGGCACTCCTAACAAGTTGCGAGGTTTATTTTTTGCGCCCACTCGTGCATAAACCCCATCGTCACCTGGGACTGCGGCAAACAATGCGTCAAAAAATCACCAAGTCCGATAGTCAATGGAGAGGGCCCGGGGTGTCATGCACCCCAGAGAGATCACGAGTGGAAGCCGCCGTGCGCCATGTCAAAAGAGCGTATTTTTTGTCAACTTTAATTGCCCTTCCACGACGAAACGACATGTCGTGCTTAAGTCTGTTTGTCAGCAAGCCGGCTGACTTTTCCTGTAAACCTAAACCGCTTGTCGCCTTTTGTACTTTCAGATCCTTTTTAAGTATACGACATGTGACTCGGGTTGTTGGGCATGCCGTGGCAGTCAGCCACGGGTAGAATGGAGACTCCCTCGACATTGGTCCGAGCCAGCAGTTTTTTTGTTGGCCATTGTGTCAGTAGACTTCTGCACCGGTTAAGTTAAGGTTCTCCAGGTACGTGCTTGGACAAACCCGCGAGAAAGGCAAATCAGTGAGATGGCCCGCGTGGCGTTTTGTTCTTGATCAGCTTTGGAAGTCTCTTATTGTAGAATAGACAAAACGTTGACTTAGTCCCCTGGATAGAAAAAGTTCCCCGCCGGCACCTGCCGTTCCGTCCCTTTAAGGAAGTCTTCCATGTCCTGCGCCACGCCCGATATTCTGCTCTGCGATCGTGATTTCACTCGGGCCTTGATAATAAAGTTTGTCACTTCCAGCGCTGATCAGCGATCTTTGTTGGACAGTCGTTGATAAAACGCAGGTCGATTGCCTGTTGTGCCGGGCCAACCTTCCCCATTGGCCGTGGTGCCAGGCAATGGGATCTCCGTTGCCGATCTGTTCCGACAGGACCAAGGATGCGCCGATCTCGAACAGCGGACAACTGAACGGTGTTTTCAGCCCTGGACTGTGGAGAAGGTTGGAGTAACAATGCTGGCGATGGTGGTTTTGTTTCGACTTCGCCCTTCGGCGACGGGATCGATCGAAGGTTTCACTTGGAATGCACTTCCTGGCAACCGCAGGCAGGGCGATTCCGTCCAGATACGATATGCTTCTCTAGGAAACCCTGCATCGCCTGTTGATGCCTGGAATGGGGGCACTCCGTGAAGAGGAAGGAAGTATCAGATCGAACATATGTTCGAGTCTGGAGCAAGTTGGCTTAGAGACAAAATTATAGAAAGTGCTCCACCGGATACGCAGTGGAATGGCCTTGGGCTTCTTCGTAGAAACAATTGTATTGTCCTCGTGCGGCGGCCGTCGTCTCGACCTGATTCCGTGGCTTCAACTCTGTTTGACTATCACCAATTTCAGTTACTGGGCCCACGCCTCGGCTGAGATCGTCGATTGTGCTCTCATCGATCGGAGGGTGTTTCTTTGTGTTGTATCATCCGTTTAGTGGGCACCTTCGAGGATTCCGGATCGCCAGGCGGACCAGTGTGGAGGCAGTTTCGAGCGCAACGAAGAGTTTCAGTACTTGGCTGGCCTCCGGTTTGACAGAGCCCCTATTCCGCCTTATCTTATTTCAGGTGGAATGCACGATCTGGCAGTGGTCGATCGCTGAGCGTTCTACTGCACTCTTTATATTATTTCTAGTCCCCAGCTGGCAACAGTGTGGATGCATTTTCTGTATAATAATCTGTCGTGGCCGGTCCTCTTCAAGTGTCAGTCGCCTTGATGGCCAGTCCTCGATGGTCAGTCCCTTCAATAGTCAGTCCGTGTCGATGGTCGGTCGTTTCAATAGTCAGTCATCTCATTAGTCAGTCGCTTCAATACCCAGTTCCCATCAGTTTCCTACGGTCACAATTGTCCAGCGAGTCTCGCTCGTCTATTATATTGATCCTATGTTGTCCCGCTCTCGCGAGCAGTGGTGCCAACGCTGAGAACGGTACCTCGGCCTAATTCCAGTCCATTCCAGTTGGCAAAACCGTCAGCAAAACCTGTCAGCGAGACCATTCAGAATTCCGGTTGACGATCCACAGACCGTCCGCATACATTCCGTTCCATTCATCCGGCCAAGTCCAGCTCAGCCAGTCCAACAGGTTCAAGGCAACCCGTTCTTTCCACCCTCGGCTTTCCACCCTCGGCTTTTCGCCCTCTGCTTTCCATCCATTTCACTTTCCACTCATTACATTCTCCACTCATTACATTCTCCACTCATTTCATACTCCACTTTCATACTCCACTTTCATGCTCCACTTTCATACTCCCCTTTCAGACACCCCTTATTTCATTATTCTCGACCTCATTTACCCTGTCCATCCTCGTACCCTAACTTCCACCCTGTAACCACTCTACCGTCACTCTCTTCTCTCCATTCTCTCCATTCTCCCGCCCTAATCAAAATCAATCTTCAACCCGTCCCGGATCTGCTTGCTCAACTCCTCCACGCTCGGCGGAAGTGCGTGCTGTCGCATCATGCGCAGAAGCTTCTCGATGACAATGCTCACCGGAAGCAGCCGGGCCTGGGCTACGCCCTCAATGAAATTGACCACCACCACCGCCCGCAGTTCTTGTAGTTGCTGCACCGCTGGTGCCTGGTGCCGGAGCCAGTCCGCTGCGGCCACGCCCTGGGCCCGGAGATCCTGCTCCCATGTCTTGTAGTCGTCCCACACCTCAGCCACCGTCGACACCGACGGCAGAAGCGCGGGCGTGCGCCAGCTCAGAGTCGTCTGGATGGCGTTGGGCAGGCTGTGGCTGTTTTGGCTGTTCTGGCTGTGGCTGTTCGGGTGGTTCTGGCTGTTTTGGCTGTGGCTGTTCTGGCTGATGGCCTTGAGCATGTCGGAACGGTGGCCGAGCAGCGCCCGGAGCCCCTCGAGGCCCGTGGAGTTCTCGTCAAGCACGTGCCTCGCGTGGGCCGTTCCGTTGAGCCGAGCCGTGAGCAAGATGCTGAGCCCGTTGGTGGTGTTGATGAGGTTCAGAAGACTGCGGGCATGGGCGTCCATGCACAGGCGCATCTCGGCGGCCAACGCGTCCTGCTGCTTGCTGAGGCGGTCGAGGCCTGCCTCGAGCACCTTGAGGCGCTTGTTCTGTCGCAGGAGCGCCGCCGCAGACCGCTTTGGCTCGTCCAGGTCCAGGTCCAGTTCTGGCGGCGATGGCGCACGCGGAACGGCAGCCACGCCGGCAAAGTCCACAAACTCGGGCATGCGGAAGATGGCGTGGTCGCAGAGCAAGTTGTCCGGGAACCGGCGGCGGATTTCCACCATGTCCTGGACGAGCAGGCGGCGAAGCGAGTCGAGCACCCGGAAAAACGGGGTTTCCGGCGCCGGCAGGGCAAAGTCGTGGCTGTTAAGAAACGGAAAAACAGCGCTCACCACCGCCTGCGGCGGTTCTCGGGCCGCCCGCTCCACCGAGTACGATGCGGCGTTGTCGAACCCACCGAGCTGGCACAACACATCGATGTTCAACGCATCCACCGTGCTGGCCTGGGCCTTGACAAGCGTCTGCTGGGTGTAGACGGAGCCGAGGCGTGGGTCGGCGTTGTACTGGGCGGTCAAGATCTTGCCCAAGTGCACGGGCTTGAAGTCGTCCATGAACTTGAGGATCTTGGTCAGCGCCTTGTACTGCTGCAGGTACGACAACGGGCGCAACTTCTTGCCGCCGTTGAGCAACTTGTACTCCAAGAACTGGTAGTCGCGCACCGCGTCGGGCCCGAGGTCCACCTCGCCAAAGGTGTCCTCGATGTGGAAGCGCGCAAACAAGTACATGGCCAAGATGAAGTGGGGGCAGAGCTCCACCAACCGGTGGCGCACACACGCGCTGTACTGGAGCTGGGTGGTTTTGGGGAAGGTGGAGCGAACCACCACCACCGGCACCGAGCGGAGATGGGCCACCAGCACGTCACCAAAGCGGATCTCGCGCTTCTGGAGGGCGCGGAGCTGGAGCAGGTGCAGCAACAGAAAGTCTGCCAACGTGCGGAGAAACAGGTGGACGTTCAGCGCCTGCAACAGCTTGCCAGAGATCAACGGCAACGTCAAGTCGTAGTAGTCGCGCACGGAGTAGCGGCGGTCGTCGTCGGCCTCGGGCAGCGGGTCGGTGCGCTCGTCGCCGGGGTCTGTGTCTGTGTTGGACAAGTCGGTCATGGCCACAAAAGGGTGGGGCGCCCGGTGAGAGTATTTAAGGTTTGAGCGGTTGCGAGATCTCTGGCAAATCGCACAGCGGTCCGCGGGCCTAAAGGTGGGGATTGTCCGATCGGGCGCCATTGCTGGCGCCAGATTGTGTCACGCGGCCGCGCATGCCGTGCGGCGCATTGTCCTGCGGTGTGTTTGTGTCTGGGCCGCCGCCGCTGGTTGGAGCGCTATTCTTCTCCTGCGCCAGGTCAATCGGATCTGCCGCGTGCGAGCCCGCGCGACGCACGCACAGGGGCCCGCGCACAATGTCGGCCGCCGCGCGCCACACACACTCCGCCTGGCCCCAGCGCCGACATCTGGTTGGCGAGGGTGCAATTATTGGACCCTGGTCCAAGCCCTGTCCTGTTTCGGATTTCTGTGCCTCCTTCCGCTCAAAATATTCGTGGTTATTACCTGCGGCGGGCGCTCCTGCGGCGTCGACTCGGCGCTGATTCGTCCCGGCCACGATTTTCTTTGCATGCTCTTGCCTGCGATCATCCTATCAACTCTGCGATCACTTCTATTCTTTAATGGTTCTCCCTGTGCGTTTCCATCTACTGCTGTCCGTTTCTATCGGGTTCTGCTGTCCATTAAATTTGGTTGTGCTGTCCATTTTTGGATCCTTCTGCCCTGAGCGGTTTTTCTAGACTTGACACAGCATTTCTTGACCTATCATTTCCTTCCTCTTAATATGCCCTCTTTCGGCCGATTTCTATTTTCCGGCTTCGCCTCGAATTTATGCCTTCCTGCCATTTCGCTGCTTCTCGGCCTTCCTGGATCTTTTTGCCGTTTAGCTCATCCCGAGCTCCATCTCATCTTCTGCATGTCATATGTTTCTTTATTCTGATTTCTTTCCTCCCTCACTCTCCCAGCGACCTTGCTGCGATCGCCCATCTCTAACTTTACTCCCTATACATTCTTTCCTGCCCCCTTACTCTGCTCTCTGCCCTCCGATCATTGCCTGTTCTATCCTGCCCTTTTGAGTTTAATTTCCACAGCTCTTCCTTTCCTGTCTCTGCCTCCTTCGCCGCTTATCATTGCCGTTTCGGCTCTCCGGGTCGCTTATTTTCACAGATGTCTCGGCCTGTCTCTCAAATTCTCGGTTCTCTGCCCGTTTTCTATTTTTCCGCTCTTACTCGCTCTCTGTCTGCGTCTTTTCTGCGCTCTTCCTCTCAACTTTCTTCCGATTTTTTCCCTTCCTGGCTCCCTTGTATTTCTTCCGACTCGTATTCTTCGCTCTTTTCTTCTCGTATTCTTCTCTCTTTGCTCGTATT
This sequence comes from Sungouiella xylosa, assembly GCA_023158955.1. Lineage (NCBI taxonomy): Eukaryota > Fungi > Ascomycota > Pichiomycetes > Serinales > Metschnikowiaceae > Sungouiella > Sungouiella xylosa. The sequence continues at coordinate 1,465,240 of JAHWDG010000001.1, read as the reverse complement.
CTACGCCTCCGATCAGCGCCGCTGCCGTTGATCTCGATCTCAGCCAAGAATTGCCGTTTCACTCGAAGACGGTGCGCCTCGTATCGCGTCGGTTGGCTATATTTTCCCACTTGCCCGTGCGTAACGATCACCTCGGGGTTTGCACTCCGCTTGCTTCACGCCTGCTATTTTTTGGGGGATTTGCCCCGTCGGTGGTGACTCCCCGGCCGCTCTCATGCTCATAATCCTGTTCCACGCGCCCCATTGTTCCATGCAGCATTCCCACCTCGGTGCACAGGCCACAATGGAAACATTAGACTAGCAAATACGACACCCGTGCCACCAGAATGGCCGCTCCTGCTGCGGTAGTGGAAGATCGACAGAAGATTTGCGCCCGTCGCCAATATACCCGGCTGCGTCGTCCAGCGTCTGCCTTGCAGCGCACCTGCAGGCGGGCGGGGCTTCTGTGCGAGAGCTCAAACCTCGCATCGTCTACGCAATGTGGACAATTTGACTGGGCCGGTGTCGCCTGCCTAATGTGCTGCAATTTTCGACAAAGTCCTCGCCGGAAAATCTCGCGTTAACGCCAGAATATTCCAATGCCCACACTTACTTTGTCGCGCTTCAGACTTACTTTGTCCACAATGACGCTGCAAAGTGCCAAGCGCACGGTGATAACCGTTTCTGGTTAGGTCAATAATGTCATCAACCTCATGTGTTCCGCATCGCCGGCATTTTCGATTCGCATCGTTCCCTGCCAATCTCTCATCTATGCCCGAATCACAATGCCCATTCCGTGTCCATACAGACAATGGTCGTACCAAGCATGCGCCGATCGCATCGCTGGAAACTCCTCGAGACTGAAAGAGAGTTTTGATGTTTTTGTCGAGAACTTAAATGATGAGGGATTATTCCTGTAAACTGTGTTTATTTAGGTTTGTTCGGGCTCGACTGTTTTGCTAATGTTCCTGAAGTGCAACGTTCTGTGGCTATTGTTCCGATCAAAGTGTCCATGCCAGAATTTACAATACGGCAGGACTATTTTTAATGGGACCACCCGCTGCATATGCGTACCTTCACTATAAAGCTCCAACTGCACCAGCGGTCTCAACTCCACAAGGCGACGGAAGATCCGATGAAATCGATATACAAAAGATGAAAAAAGAAAAAGCTTTATGATTTTAAGTTCCTGCTTCTCGGACTTGTCTGCATTGACCCTTTCATATAATAGACCACGAGTGCGACCAGCTCCATAATGCGGACTCCCCATTGAGGTCTCAGTGGTCCGATTTTCTCTTCATGCAAGTTAATTTCACCTGGAACTAAGTTCACATCCTCTTCTGCAATGCATTGCCCTCACAAAGCCATCTAAGCATGAGCCTTCAAGCTCTCCTCGCATCCTACTCTCGCATCTCATCCCTCCTCTATCTACACCGTCAAATCAAATCCGTATTCTACTATTATTTACCAAAACCGTACCGTGCTGCCTTACATGTCGCTCAACGCGATTCCCTTCGCCATTACCAAGTCCAGAAGCTCGCGCCGAAGCTTGTGCGTCATGTAGGACTTGCGTGATTCGTCGCTGAGCCACCCGCGCGTCATCTTCACCAACGACTCCAACACCGCGGAGTTGCGGGTGTCGACAATGTCGCTCTCGCCTTCGTCACCCGCCTTGATCGCACCGCATAGAAGCTGCACCAAGCATGTGAACGAGAGCATCGACAACAGCACCGTGCCGCTCTTGAAGCGCAAGTACCGCACCAAGGCAACTGCCTTGTCCGTGTCGTGCTGCTGCGTGTAGTACGCAACCAACGCACTGGTCAACACAATGAACTTCTCCTCGTTCATCAAGTTCATCGAGTACACGAGCGACTTTTGTGCCACAATGGTCTCCATTGGGTCCGTCACAGCCTGTGTGGTGGTCGAGGTCGACATGGACATCTCGTTCTCCGAATCACTCTCGGAGATCACCTCGTCGTCGGTCAACTCGCAGCCGTCCACGAGAGCCGCCACCGCGTCGAGGTTCTCGACAATGTCTGTCTTCAACGCAGCCACCAACGCCGGCGTGGCCTCGGGGAACAAGATGCACTTGAACAAAGTAAAGTACTGCACGACAAGCCCCTTGTCGGCCAGCAACAACGAGTCCATCTTTTGCACGGATTTCTTGATGCTGTCGACCGTCTCGGTCTGCTTGTCGGCGTCCTCGGTCAACACGTTTAAATAAGTCAAATTCCACTCATGCACGAGCTCGAGCACGCGCCACTTGAACACAACCGCGTAGAGGTCGCGCTTCTCGCGCATGAACATCTCCACGTAGTTGAGGTAGTTCTCGCCGTTGTCGATGCCTGCGTTGGGTGGACGCCGCGCCGACACATTGTCGAGGCGAGCAATCAAACGGGCCGAGTCAAACATCAGCACGCCATCCAAGCGCTTGATCAACGCGCTGAGCCGCGCTAAGTACACGTCCTCGCCGCTGTAGTCCAAGTTTGCCAACATGCTTCCGCGCCAGCGCAAACTCATACGGAGCGCGGGCGCCAACACGGGCCACCGTCTGACAAGCACCATTCCAGTTAAGACGTACAAGAGACACGACTCGAACTGCACCTCGGCCGCGCCCAACGCAGCAAGGTCAGCAAGAAGCTGGCTAGTCGAGCACGGACGCTGACCCGTCAAGTGTTGCTTGACACGGTCGCGCACGTCGGGCAGCACCGGCAGCGGAAGACGCAAGCCCATCCACACGAGGAGCCACGCGAGCCAGCCTTGGCCGTCAGACTTCTCGGAGGAGCGGAGCGAAGAGAGCAAGGGCGCCACGACCATCGCGGCGCCCGCCAAAAACACGGCTGTGCGCACCACTGCCAACACCTGGAGTGTGAGCGGCGAGGGGTGGGCGAGCGCCGCAGGGAAGAACGGCACGGCGGCCAAGCCGCGGAAGTGGTCACTGTTCATCAACTGGCTGCCCATCATGGCCATGCCGCCCACCATCATACCGCCCATGCTGTCTCGCGAAGGCGCTCCCGACATGGGCTGGCTCTGGTAGAATTCATCAAAGCCCGAAAAGAACTCGGCGGTCGGCGCGCGCAGCATCCGGGGCGCCTCCTGGGCGGGCGCCATACGCGCAGTGTCAGGCGCAGCCGAAGCCGACTGCACGAGGCTCTGCAAGCGGTCAATCTGCTCACGCATGGCGTCGTTCTTGCGCTCGAGGTGCTTGATATACTCGGTGGCCTTGGTCAAGACGGAGGCCTTGTTGAGCTTGGACGCGGGCAACAAGCCCTCGAGCTCGGCCACCAGAACGTTGACCTTGCCCGTGGCGATGCGCAACGTAGGCACGGCGTCGCGGAGCTCCAAGATCTTAGAGTTGATGTTGGTGCGGTACTTCTTCTCGATCATGTTGTGCAGCACCTTGGTTTTCCGTGCGGGCTTGGTCACCTTGTTCTTGGCCGCGCGCAGCTTGGGCAGCACCGCGTCCGTGGACTCGGGCTCCAGCTCCAGCGCCGCTGCCATGTACGGCAGCACCGCCTCCAGCTTCACGTGCACGTCTGGCAGTGTGTGGGGCAGTGACGCCGCGGTGTTGGGTGACGCGTTGGCGGACGCGCCAAATTGCGACCCGTTCAGGTCAGAGTACGACCCCAGACTCAACGACAGCATGCGCGGCGCATCAGCGGGGTAGGGGAGCATGTCGGTGAGCACCGCGCCCAGGGGCGCCATGCTGGTGGCGCCGTTAGGCTGTGGCATGTAGCCGCCAGGGGCAAAATTTGCAGCATTTGCGGTGGCGAAATTGGCCGCGTTTCCAGCAAAAGTCGCGGCGTTTCCCGCGAAACCTGCGCCCGCGTTTGTGGCCATAGCCGCCAACTCTCCCCCTTCGTTCATCACCATCTCAGAGCCCAAGCTGGGCATATCGGAAGCCATGCTCGACGGCATGTCCGAGGTGATGCTCGACGGCATGTCGGAGACGACTGCGGCGAGGTCGGTCGAGCCGGAGTCAAAGTCATCCAAGCTGTCGTCAAACACATACATTTGGCGGTTGTCCCACTTTTGAGGTTTTTCGAGGGTGGGCACAGTCGACAGGAGCATCGACAAGAAGTTAGACGCGTCGTCGAAGTCCAACATGGCGTCGGAGTACTCGTACGCCATTCTCACGTTAGCCTTGGTGGGAGATGGGAAAGCGGGTGATTTTTGTATAATGCGCCAGAAAGTGGGCTGATTCGGCTGCGCGCACGTGACCCACAATGGGCCAATTCTGCACCGGTTCCTGTCGTGGCCCGAGGCGCCTGCGGCTTCGCTGGTGGGGTGTGGAGGCGGCGTGGGGTCCCAACGCTCTTCGGCCCGAAGGTTTTTTTTTCGGTTCTCGCCGTTATCCGTTTCTGCGCCGCGGCAGTGTCGGCGATACTGGAGTGCATACCGGCACCGTCACTCTCCGAGCCGTCCTGTACCCGCCCTTTTAATTCGCCCCCATATACAGCCCTGCTGCTCCACGCACACCGCTGCCGGCCCTGGCGGGCCACGTCGTCGGCACGTGATGCGCGTCACGTGCCATCGTATTTATCGGATGCGTGGAAGGTTATCATCACCAATGCGGGCCAACTCTACGGTGATTGCCTCGCGGATCTTCCGCTCCCAGCGCTACATCGTGCTCCTTATAGTCACGGTGTTTGTGTCGTTGCTCATCATCACCTCCGTCTCCGCCCACGACTATGTCAGAAAGGCCCTTCCTGATAAGATGAACACTTACTACCAGTCGGCGAAGGACGCGGCCATGGGCAGCTTCGGCGGTGGATATTTGGACATTTTCACCGGCGGCGCTGTCGACTCGGACGATGAGGGCGACGAGGCCCCCGCGCCGTCCGATGAGGAGTTTGCCCAGCAGGAGGACGAAAAGGCCTCCGAGGACGTGAAGGAGGATGCGAAGGAGGGCGCGAAGGTTGAGGACACAAAGGGCGCGAAGGGGTCCAAGGGCGCGAAAATCGCCGACACCGAGACAGAGTCCACCGAAGAGAAGGGCGAAAAGGAGGTAAGCGAAGACGCGGGGAAAGAGGAGGAGAAGGTCAAAGGTGAAAAGGCCGAGAAGGTCGATGAGGAGGCTGAAGAGAAGGCGGATGACAAGACGGAAGAGGTGACCGAGGAGGAGGAGTCGAAGGGTGCGGAAAAGACCGATAAGCACGACGCCAAGATCGCCATCGAGGAGACCGACGGAAAAGACGCTGCGGATGCCAAAGACGCCAAGGAGCCCGTCGAGGCAGACGACACCAAGGTCAAGGATGACGGCTCGAAGGACGCGGAGGACGAATCCAAGGATGAAGAGGACGACTCCAAGGATAAGGAGGACGACTCCAAGGATAAGGAGGACGACTCCGAGGACAAGGAGGCCGAGGAGTAGTTGTCTACATTGTGCACTGCGTGCGTGTAATTTGTTTTAGTTCAGCGGCGCACTCTATAAATTCTTCCACACCATCTTCTGCACGTAGTCGCCCTTGGTCTTCTCCCGCAAGAACCCCATCGACGTCAACTCGAAGCAGCTCTGCAAGAACCATGCGTAGACAAGCTTGTCCCACACGGCCTCGTCCTTGCGGGCGTTTTTGGCCAACTCCTTCAATTTTTCCTTGTCGACCTCGGTCGCCGCCACACCTCGGTCGAGCAGTCTCAAAATGTCAGCCTTCAGAAGCGACAGCTTAAACGCCACGTAGAAATCCCAAATGTTTATGTTTACAGGGGCGTCTTTGTACACGTTGTAGAGCTTGGACAAAGGCGGGCCAACAAGACGGACCTTCCCTTTCAGTCCAGAGCTTTCGAGCACAAGCGCATTGCGCAAGTATTTCTGGGGTTCGTCCAACGCCGACTCGATTACTTCTCGCAGTTTTGGCCGGATCACCAGGATCATGAGATTCTCGTAGTTTTCTTCGAGCGTCACTGGTGGGCGCAACTCGTCAACCTCGCTAATGCCTCCGCTGATAGTCAACACCTCGTTGAACAAGTTGTCGCTGATTTTCATGTTCAAGTTCTTGTTGCTGTGCAAGTAGCTGGTCAAGTGCTCCATCACCTCTAGAGGGTCTGAGGCCAACCTCTTTTTGAGTAGTATTGTGTCCTCGTCAACACAGTCTCCTATGCGGTCGAGCATTTCCGCGTCAGCATATTCCGTCACTCTCGAAAGCTCCTCTGGTCCGAAGGTCAGCACACGCTTGAGAACGTCGCTGAGAAATTCGGAGTTGATGAGCTGGTTGTTGGTCACGCGCTTGTAGATCTGGAACCTGTGGTTCTCGCCGTTGGTCAAAAAGTAAATCAAGTGCACCGCGTTCATCACGGCGTTCTGGTACCGCTGGAATTGCGTCTTGGCGTCGTTCAAGAGCTCAAGCACCTTTTCGTCGCTGGTGAGCAACGCCCTGATGTGGTTCCTGGCCCTGTCCGCCTCGGACCCAGCCTCCATGTTGTTGTAGCTGAACAACAAAAACTCGACGTGTGTTTTGAACGACGGAAGCTTTCTCAAGGCGTCGTAGTGGAACCCCGCCAAAACAAAGTCGGGGTCTACCAACGCAGCGAGAGGCAGCCGGTAGAAATGCGTCATGTACGAGAACTTGAGCTCGGAGATCAAGCTGTCGATGGAGTTGTTAGAGTTTTCGAAGCGGTTCAATATGATCAGCGAGAGCTGTGCGTCCAAGAGAAGCGGGTTCTCGGGCGTGATTTCGTTCTGAAGCAAAATGTCGTTGATCACCTGGAACCCAATGGCCTTGTTTTCGCGCGCCACCAATTTGTGCCCTGCCACCAATGTTCGGAGTCGGCTGGTGATGTTGCCGTTGATCCAACTGCCGACATTTTTGGAACTGAGGGCCATCACCAACTTGACCGGTGTTCTGGTGGCGTATTCGCAGAAAAGCTGCACCAACTGATTGAGAGTTTCGTTGGAAAACCCGTCGCTGTCTTCTAGAATCACCAAAATGCGAAGGTCGGGGTTCTTTCGGACGTAATCCTCGGCCCAGTCCTGGACGATTCCGAAGTCGTAGGATATGCGTCCGTCGTCAAACTTGTCCTCCTCCTGCTCCTCTGCTTCCTGCGCTTTTTCCTCTTCCTCTTCATCTTCGCTCTCGTCTTCACTCTCAATTTTTATTTGTTCATCATCGCTTTCGTAGTCCACCTCTTCTTCTTCGGCTTTCACTGGATCGCTCAGGTAGCTCTTCTGCTCTCTGTTTCCCTCCACAACCTGCCGGACAATCTCACGAAATGCCGCCTTAATGGTGAAACACACGCGCGAGTTGAGTCTGACCATGCGAATGTGGTTTCCTTCACCAGAATCGCCCACGTAGGAGGAAAACTCCTCCAAAATACGCAAGTTGTTTGCTGTGTTGGAACTGAGTCCCAAATACATCACCCCCAATTTCTCCTCCATGGGTGCCCGGATGTACCTTAGGAGATCCGCGAACAACTCGTTGTTGGCAGAGTTCAACATCCTCTGGATCGCGCCAAGCTGGTGATTCCAGATCTTCTCGTAGAGATGGTAGCGGTGTTTGGTGTGGTTTTCTGTCTCATTAGCTAGCTTGCAGAACGGCGTCTTGTCAGGTCCATTGGTTTTCCTAGCTTTTCGGTTCGTTTCAAGAACATAGTGCGTTTTCTGCGAGTTCGGATCTAGCAGGCGTTTGACCATTGTGAGACTAATGCAGCGGTGCCTTGTCTGCACGATTGCAGTGATTGACTATGTTGGTGCTTCACTTGACCTCAGGTGAAATGGACGGTATACAGCGCACGGCTGGAATAGAGATGGATCAGAAGTTTACTGCATTCTGGGTATAATGAGCGCTTTACAAGTTAGTACCAACTCCATTTGGCGAGTGCTTTGTAAGATGTCTGATTGTCCGCATTGGGCAAAGTGGGTTATGTGATTGTAGCTCAAGAGATGACAATTGCGATTATGGACATGTTATTGGGGTGCGAGCTCCACCACCGATCACTTCGTTCGAGTCAACCCATGGTAGAGAACCAAGCTCCAATGGCCAATTGCACTCCTGTAGAATCGCTTACGGAGCCACATTTGCTAATCGCTCCCGAAGTCGCGTGGTCAACCCTAAATTAAGCAATTATGGTTACGAGAACAATCCGAACACTTTGGGCAACGGGGTGACATGGAGTAATGGAGTGAAAAGGAGGAACGGGGAGAATGGTATCAATGGGGTGAAATGTTGCAATGGGGTGAATTTAAGCAATGGGGTGAATTGGAGCAATGGGGCGAATTGAAGCAATGCGGTGAATTGGAGCATTGAGGTAACAAGCCAATGCTCCAGATCGAGGTCCGAATAGTCCGGGGTTCTCGAACAAAGCGGATTGTTGAGCACAATCTGGTCATCTTGCTAACGGGCTAGGCTGTCCTTGTATGAACAATAACGGTTGGTGAGACATCAGGCCATAGCTGAGATCTGGTGTCGAGAGTGGCCAGGTCGTTAGTTTTGGCATCTCTAGCCGTGGTTCTAGCTTTCTACTACGGGCAAAGCGATGCCATCATTGTTCCAGAAGACCTGGGTGCACACTGCGGACCTAGCCCATTGTTGGACCCTGCTCAGGATAGGCAACTTAGACGGATTCAGTCATAAATTGCGCTCCTGTTCCTGCCATAATATCTGGGTCTGCCACAATTTCTGGCTCTGTTATCAATTTCTGGTTTCTGCGTAGCGCTCTCCTGCAATTCTGCTATTCTGCCGTCCTGCAACTCAATTCGCAATTCGTGAATCTCCTTCGCCAGTCCTGCTTATATCCTTTCACTCATCCCACCCGATGAGCACTGCACCTACCCATGTGGCCATGACCCCGCCAGTTGGCCGTGTGGTAGTATTACTGTTGTTAAGTTGCCCCGCTCTAAATCCATAATTGCCATTCTCTCTTGCCCCCTCTCGTTACTTTTATTCTGCCCCACTTGCCTGCCCCAGGTTCCGTGCACTCTTTCCCCCATACAGTAATAAGTGGGGGCCAGTGTCTGGCATGACCAGCGAGGGGTAGTTGCTCATACACCTTTCTTTTGCTAGCGCCGACGCTCTAATTCCTGTGCGCTCTGTGATTGGCCAGTCGTTGTGCGATCTTCTTCGTTGACTCGCCGACTGCTCGACTCTGGTGGTTTATAGGCAATTGGCAATTGCTGCGTTCGTTTCCAAGTCTTTCAAGAGCACTTTGTCGAGCGTTTCCGAATCGTTTTTCTCGGACGTTTTTCCCGAGCTCGTCTGTTGGCTCGTTTTTTTCCTTTCTCTGGCTTTTCTGGTATCTGCCTCTCGCATCCATGTCCACGGGAGTTCTGCCGCAGGAAGCCTCAACGGTGACCAGGCGGAAAAACCCGCAATCGGAAACCTCGGACCCGCCATCGGACTCGAAAAGGCCCCGCAAATCCCGCAAAAAGTCCAGGATTAAGGTCGCTCCGTTGAACACACCATTGTACCGCCGCCTCCAGACGCTCGGAGTGATCTGGCACATGGTGTCGATCCCGGTGTTCTTTATTTTGTTCCTCTGGATCCTCTACCTCGGCTGGGTGGCGTGGGTGTGCGTGATTTTGCCGTACTTTGTTTGGTTCTATGGTGTGGATCTTCACACCCCCACCAACGGCAAGGTGGTGTATCGCGTGCGGGATTGGATGCGCAACTTGATCATATGGGAGTGGTTTGTCAACTACTTCCCCATTCGCGTCTACAAGCTGTGTGAATTGGAGCCCACCTTCACCTATGAACCAGTGGAGGAAGTCGCCGCCGACGACGAGGAGGACTTGGTTTCCGAGGACACTCGCACAACAATGGACAGCATCTTCAAGTTCTTTGGGTTGCTGAAGCGCTTGAACGACTCGGACCGCTTTTCGCCGTCGGACTCTGAGAGTATCGACGACAAGGACAGTGAGAAGGGCAGCATCCACGAGAACGACGACAAAGGAGACGAAAGATCCGACACCCGGCGCGACTCCGACGTCAAAAGCACGAAATTCCGTCGTGTTTCCACCGGGTCCCGCTACATCTTTGGCTACCACCCGCATGGAGTCATCTCCATGGGTGCCATGGGACTTTTTGCTACGAACGCGCTCCGCAACGACCCGTTCCAGCCCCCGCTCCGTATTTTGCGGCGGTTGTTCCACGACCCGTCCAAGGGCGAGCGGCTTTTCCCCGGAATCGGCTACATCTTCCCCTTGACGTTGACCACCCAGTTCACCATCCCGTTCTTCCGCGACTACTTGTTGAGCCTCGGGTTGACCAGCGCCAGTGCTCGCAACATCAAGAGCATCATCAACAACGGCGACAACTCCGTGTGCATTGTCGTGGGCGGGGCGCAGGAGTCGTTGTTGAACGACATGGTGGGGGAAAAGACTCAGGTGGGTCTGGGCTACCAGGACACATCGGAGTCGGAGTCTGAGCACGTGCAAGAGCAGCCCCGCAAGCAGATCCGTCTTGTTTTGCGCAAGCGGAAGGGCTTTGTCAAGCTCGCGTTGGAGTTGGGCAACGTGTCGTTGGTGCCCACGTTTGCATTTGGCGAGGTGGACATCTACCGGCTCTCGCACCCCAAGCCAGGCTCGTGGGGCTACTCGTTCCAGCAGTGGATGAAACGCACGTTCCAGTTCACCATCCCGTTCTTCAGTGCTCGCGGGGTGTTCATCTACGACTTTGGCATCGTGCCGTACCGCACGCCCATCAACATTGTCACAGGCCGCCCGATCTACATTCCACTGGGTTTGCTCCAGGACGAGCCGCAGCCCGAGGCCAAGACCACCGATGACAAGCCGCCGCGCAAGCTGTCGTCCATCACCAACCTCTTGAAGTTGGGGCTGAAGAAGAAGACCAAGGCCCGTCGGCAGATCCCGCCCGACCTCCTCAACCACTACCACCGGCTCTACATCGAGGAGTTGCAGCGGGTCTACGACGAGAACAAACACAAGTTTGGCTACGGCGACGCCGACCTCCTCATCATCGAATAGATGAATGTCATGTATGTACCTATAAACAGCCCAGTCACGTTTCCTCGTCGTCCACCAACAACCCCTGCTCCTTGTACTTGCGGTACCGCCGGAGGAGGCCGCGGTCCAACCTGCGCCTGCCTCCCTCCGTTTTTGATGCATGCAAGGCCTTGGCCTCTGATGGAGCAGAGTCAGCGCCTTTGGCAGCCTTGGCGGATGTAGCCTTGGCAGTCTTAGAAGGCTCTGATTTCTCGGTTTTGGCCGATTTGGTCTCTGATTTGGCAGCCGCTTTGGTCTCAGACTTATCAGCTTTGGTCTCAGACTTGCCAGCTTTCGTCTCCGACTTAACAGCTTTGGTCTCAGACTTGGAAGCCACCGCAGTCTCAGACTTTTCAGACTTTGCTCCCGCCTTTGCCTCGGTCGTCTCCTTCGCCTTCTTCGCCCTCGGCTTCTTCTCGGGCTCGGTCTTCTCGATCTTCTTTGCCCGGAGCTTTCTCTTGGTGAAAAACGACGGCGACTGCTGCATGATCGCCTTGACCTCCTCCACCTCCTCGCGCGTGGCGATGTCTCCGCGGCGGCTCTTCTGGCGTTCGCTGATCATCTGCTCCCACTTCTTGAACGCACCAAAACTGGTGTCGTTGCCAAACGGCGCCTGCCCAAACTGAAGACCCTCTGGGAACAACTTCCACAAGTCCATATCTTCCATGGCCTGGTTGGCGGCAAACAAACCCGTCGCCGACTCTGTCAAGGGATGCACTTGCCCCGACTGGGGCCTGAAGTCAAACAAGCTGCGGGCGGCCTCGAACGAGCCATATTTTTTTTTTGGCTCGGACCCGGGCCGTTTGAGCACGTACTTGGCCGGCACGTTGAAGTTGTAGCGAAACTCGTCGTCGGCGCACGGGCGAAGCGGTTCTCGTTTGCCTGACTCCATCAGCTTGAGCCAGCTTGCGGGTGGCTTCGGAAGCTCACTGACCGGAATAAACCGGGCGGTCTTTTTCGCCTGGGGCTTGATCTCTGCTGTTTTTAGCTCCGATGCGGTGTCGATCGGCCCTAGGGTCTCTTTGGGAGCCGCAGCCTCTTCTGCGGGCTCTGGGTCGGATTTCTTGGAGGTAAAGCGCTTGGCGGAAATAAGCGGCGATACGGATGGCCACGTTCTGCGGGCCACGGATGGCCGCATTGTGGCGAGCGACATGTGGAATGACATAGTGGCGGGCCCTGGGTTGGGATGACGGATTTTTGGTGGTTGGTCACGTGCGCAGGTCACGTGAACTCCGGGGTCGGGATCGTCTTGAAGTGGGTAGAGAGAGGAAGAGGTAGAGAGGCAGTGAGTGGATCGAGATAGGAGAAAGGAGGTGGAGAGGCGTATGTCTTTTGGTTGTGTGTGTCCCTGGTATGTCGGTGATGAAGAAGGGGTGGAGCCAACGAGCACTGGAAAGAAAGCACTCGGAGGGAAGGCCCTTGATGTGGTTCATTGCTTTGTTTTTCGAATAGATGAATGGGTCGATATTTAGACTATTGTTGTCTGTGTTTGGGGAGCATTTGTATTTTTTTTGTGGGGGTGGAAGTCTTAAGATACGGGCGGTGGCTGCGAAATAATGTAGAAAGTGAGAAGTAGAGGCCACCTCGGGAAAAACAGATACTCCAGAAACTTGCGAAAAAAATGTGAAACGACAAAAGATGGCGTCAATAAAACAAACATTTACGAAGTTAGAGAGGCTCAGATACCTAGCTCGTTGTTCTTCCATCCTTGGTCCTCTGGCATGAGAGGGCCGTAACTATCATCGCCTCGTTCATATCGGCGCATGTCTTATTAACGGAGAAGAAGTAATTCGGGACAAGTTCGCAAGGTGCCTTCTTATTGCTGAGTACACCTTCGAACTAGCACGTACTGGCACTTACACTCATTAAGTACCGATATTCTTGGGCCCCAATCTACAAGGTTTCCATGCGACAAGTAGCTCCGAGCTAAATGGACGCCAGTTAGCGGGCACTGACCTAATTCTATCAGAGATGCTGTGCTCTGAGAGTGGTCTGTGAACCAAGTCGACCATCGTTCCACATGTCTCTGTTAGTTGCTTCCTGGCGATCTGGCCGGGTGCGTTTTTAAGATGTTCTGAGAATTCCATGTGGCGCCAGCATTGAAATGGTTACGAATAGTAGAATAAGAATAAAAAGAGAGAGGACGCACTATGGAAGTCAAATGGGTTGGGTAGTAGTTGGGACCATGTAATGCGCCCATGGGAGCATGTAGTACTCTCGCTGGGTCGCGTAGTATTCTCATTGAATCGTCAGTACTCTCGCTGCGTCGTGTGGTACTCTCAATCATGCAGTGTTCTCATGTCCCAGTACTGTCCTCGCCAATTACTACTCTCACGTCCATGTATTGACAAAGTACTTCCTCAGACTGTTTATAATTCGATACTCACACGGCCGGTCTCGTCCATGTTTTGAAATGCCACTCATTGGACATATTCTGGCCGCTACGTATTTTGACCATTACATACTCGCCCTCCTCGCTTATCTCACGACTCTCTATGAGCTAAGAGCCTGCCACGGAACTCCCAGTCTCCCCAACCGAAGAAATCCATTCAATTACCACAGAGCGCATGTGGCACTAAAATGGGCCTGACTTTGGGTTTTTGAATTTACACTTTAATCCAGACAGGTGCCTAGCACTACCAGCCACAGTCCTCGGATTCACCTCCAACCATCCTCAGATGCCAAAAACAAAAAAAAATATGACGCCTTTCGATTACTCTGCCCACACTCAATTGCCAGCTCTTATACCACCCTATCTTCTCCACATCCCTATCCTCTTCACGTCCCTACCATGTCGCACAGACTATATTACCTCATCGCAGTCAGCCACACCTCAGACCAATCTAACCTCCCAACATTCCATGCCCATTGACTCTAAGGAAATTCTACTGCCCCTCTACCGCCCCTCTATTGCCTTTCCCTCACCTTCCAATTGCCCCCTATTGACTCACTTTCTCCCACTCTTTCTCCGAACCTGCGTCCATCCACTCCAATTATTAATCGTGCATGCGCACGGGTATAATCTTCACCACACGTTCAACCACTCGCCTCATCATGTCCTTGCACAGAGAAAAGGTCGCCACCTCCGCGCTCCCCCACACCTTCGACCAGACCATCCCCTTGGCGGTCATTGGAGGCACGGGCCTCTACGACTTGCCCAACCTCAAGCCCGTGGCCCGTCTCACCGTGTCCACGCCCTGGGGCTTTCCACTGTCGCCCATCACGGTGTCGGTGACGGAATCGGGCTACCCCGTGGCGTTTTTGGCGCGCCACGGCCCCCACCACGATTTGTTGCCGTCGGACGTTCCGTCGCAGGCCAACATCGCTGCTCTCAAGAGCTTGGGCGTACGCGCCATCATCGCCTTTTCGGCGGTCGGGTCGTTGCAGGGCGAGATCAAGCCGCGTGATTTTGTTGTGCCCACGCAGATCATCGACCGCACCAAGGGCATCCGGCCCTCCACCTTCTTTGAGAAGGGCTTCGTAGCACACGCCATGTTCGGCGAGCCGTTCGACGAGACGCTCAGCAAAATCGTCGCAGAGTCCATCCCGGCCCTGGGCTTCTTGGAGGGCTTCGACTCCGACGCCCAGCCCACGTTGCACACCAAGTTTGGAACCAACAACGGCGAGGACTTGACCGTGGTGTGCATGGAGGGGCCCCAGTTCAGCACCCGGGCCGAGTCACGCCTCTACCGCACCTGGGGCGGCTCGGTGATCAACATGCTGGTGTTGCCCGAGGCCAAGTTGGCCAGGGAGGCCGAGATCGCCTACCAGATGATCTGCATGTCCACGGACTACGACCTGTGGAACGAGAGCGAGGACCCGGTCACTGTAGAGACTGTCGTGGGCAACTTGAAGGCCAACTCCGCCAATGCGTGCAAAGTTGCGGCTCGCTTGGTGGACATTGTGTCGGAGGACCTCCACAGCGGAAAGTCTGGCTTGGGCAAGGCGTTGGAGGGCTCCATGAAGTATTCGGTGAGCACGAGTCCCCACGGGGTCAAGAAGGAGTTGTTGGAGAAGATGCACTTCTTGTTTCCGGGGTACTGGCCGTTGCACTAGGTTAGAGGGTTGTGAGATGAGAGAAAACAGGCGAGATGAGAGAAGACAGGAGAGATGAGAAGGAGAGAGGAGATAGATGAGAGGAAAGGGGAGATAGATGAGAGGATAGGATTAGAAGATAGGTGGCGAGGTGATGAGATAGGCGATTTTCTGCCGTCAATGGGTCAGTGATAGACGAGTGGGCAGGTGAGCTGCGCCTATATAGAATCAGATATGAATATAGACTAGAGAGGAAGAGTTAATGGGCGAATCGAGCAGAACAGAAAGTTTTTATGAGCTCTTGTTCATGAGCTCTTGATTTCGCGCGCTTGGTGTGTTTCTTGGTTTGGTGGTATTCTCGTGGGCCCGTCTTCTGTATAAGCCTGGTAACAATGATCCAGAATAAGTGTTGGAGGACCGCATTAAGGTCTTGAACTCCTCTTTTACGCCATTGAACCCTCAAGTCGTCTCTCTGTGAGGTGCCCGCACTTCGATGAACTACATTGACTCCGAGGGTCCAAGCACTCCAACCCTCAGTATCCATGGAATAACATCCCCTGGGAATTTTTAAAATTCGCCCCTCAGCTTCAGAGAACCGAGAATTAGGCTCGATAAGAGCCAACCAACACCACCGACGGAATTAGTGGGTGCTTTTCAATACTTGAATCATACGGAACTATGGATCAAGCGGTCTACGCATCTGATTTGAAACTAGTGGATCAGTTTCCATATCATGACTTCCCGATCTCACGATTGCACTTTAGCCCCACTATTACACTTATTCAACGTTTCCCTGCTTCCACGACTGGAAGCGGAGTAAGAGACGAGCGACAGTCAGATTTGGCTCAATGCACCCTAAGGCATCCTAGTCATTATTGAACATGACCGCTCCGAATACTTCGAAAATTCACAGCCACCGGTTCCAAGTCTCCTATTCAGGTGCTGCTTAAATTACGATGTCTCCTGCTGAAATTTAGTAAACTGAGCGGGGAACCGAAAGGTTTTGCCAGTACCCCTTCCTTGGTGGCGGGACTAATCGAAATTTTTCTTCTCACTGCCATTGAATTTCTTGCTTGATCCATACTGATCCATACTTGTGGCCCCATTATCACCCAATAACTACGTCATGCGTCATTACCGGGTGCTGATTAGGAGTCCCGGAGTGGCACGAGGAAATCTCCGGGCAAGTCAACAAAGCCGAAAAGCACAAAAATCAGAAAATGTTAAACCAAATCAACGCCAAAGAGTGACTCCGAGTCCGCAAAACCCCTGTTCAATGCTTTTCTTCATGTCGGAGGAACTCCGTGGTTTCGCAGCCAGTGCGATCAACTCCGCTCCGGCCCGGGCTAATAATGCAGACAAATCCCGCACCTTGCGTCTAGTCTAATCAGTTCTCGTCATTGGCAGCATTGCCGAGTTTCCGGATGTTTCGATTTCGTATGCTTCGATTTCGTCTGCTTCGATTCCATTTCATAAGCCCAACCTGAACTTTGCTCACAATGGCGCCACTAGTTAGCCATGCAAGATTATGCGGTACCCTGCGACTCTATCCAGTGCACACTAATTTCACATTCCCAACCCCGCAGGTAGCAAAGATTCCTCATTCTCCGCTCAACCTGTATGGTTGGACCTTTCCACAGTGGTGGCAGGGCGCGCAGCGCACATAACCCGTTGCTAGTGACTCTGGGGTTGGTTTCCAACAAGATCGACGCCCCTATTGCGGGGCTCCGGGGCCTCGGAGCGATCTGGTACGATAACGAGCCGAGGAAAGAACAGAAAATGGGAGAGGGCTGGCACGTGATCAACCAGGGACCACGCCACAATTGCGTCTGCCTCTGACTTTTACACAAAGTGGAAATTGTCGGGGCCAGTGGACCAGATCTGGAAGTATCAGAGATAATGCGGAGGTGCTGTGGGGAAGCGCTTTTCCTGCACAGGGGCTGCGGTCACACCAACTCCGAGGCTCCGAACGCGCTGCCATTGGCGGATAGTTGGCGGCGCGCAGGAGGTATACACTACATACAGGATATCTTTGGCCTCATGCACGGGCTCCACCCTAGGTGCTGCGGGTTGGCATCAAAGTGCGGCCACTATATAAGGAGCGCAAAATTTCCAATGCAATTGATTTTGAGCCGGCCTCACTGTTTGATACCAAGTCCAACACCGCGACTGCACCTGACCCGCACAATCTATCTATTCCATACTACATGTCTTTGAGAACGCTTGGGTTGAACTCAACCTTCAGCCGCATTTTTGCAAAGTCCGCTGAGTCGGTCAAGTCGGTGCAGACCATCCTCAACTTCCGCAAACATCCGGAAGAGTCGTTGTCGAAGATCATGACCCGATGCGACGCCGAGATGGGAGGCTACTCCACGGTGCATTTTGGCATTGATCCCGAGACAAAACTGGGCAACTTCCACGGTTATTTGAACTTGGACTTGCCCAAGGACAACCCGGAAATCACCAGATCGGGCTACGCAATGTTCCGCACCAAGGACCAAAAGGAGTCGTGGCTCTCGGGCGATTCCTACTGGGACTGGTCCGAGTACAGCCTGTTGGTGTTGCGGGTGAAGGGAGACCGCAGAAAATACTTGGTCAACCTCCAGGCCAATACACCTTTGGTGACGGACTTGTTTCAGCACCGCTTGTTTTTGCATCACCCGGGCGAATGGGAGACGGTTGTGATTCCATTAAGTGACTTTGTCATGACCAACTGGGGAGTGATCCAGGACGGCAGTGAGTTGAACAAGTCGGAGGTCAAAACAGTGGGAATTGGGTTGCTCGACAAGCAGTACGGGCCATACTCGTTGAATGTGGACTGGATCAAGGTGATGACTGGGGCAGAGGTCGAAAAGGTAGCTACGAGGTCTAGAATCGAGAGATTGGCGCTCGAGCACGACGCCGACCGGGCCCATGACCACAAGGACATGGAGACCAACATGCCTACGGGCAATGGGGGCTCTGCGCTCAACACCCACAAGTTTGAGGAGCCAAAAAACACCGTCATGTAGGAAGGGTTGCTGGGCAACGCATATGAATAGATGGCTGGCGTCATTTTGTAGAGTGCGAGGATGCGCATAGTAAGCATGCAAAATTCATACCACTCAATACCTCAAATTACATCCGTATCCAGAATCACTAAATTGCCGGCGGACCTTAATTGCTGGCGCAGCCCTAGCCCTCGATGACATCACGTGACCGAATAATACTGCACACAAACCAGAGGGTATTTCTCGCGCGGAAAATTTCTTCACTTCCAACCACTGATTATCATAATGGCAAGAGGCCCGTATGTCTAACTGTCTTGAAGACAGGCAAAGGCGAGTCTTCGGACACATTATACTGCAGACATAGTCATAAGTCAGTTCCAGCCAGTTTCTGGCGCGGATGGGAGCCTTGTCTTGGTAATCAGTAGTTCTGTGGAAGTTGGGCCATCTCTGGACGAAACCAAAGATCTCTGGACGAATCTAAGGGTCATCTTGGATTTGTTAGAGTCTTTTCGGCTGCGGAAATGGTCCGACTCGACGAGACGTCATGTCAAATTTTTGCTTGTCGTCGGTCGGCCCCAGAACTACTGGTGCCATGCCTAGTTTTCGTAGCACGTATACTAACAGTCAGAAAGAAACACCTTAAGAGATTGGCAGCCCCATCCCACTGGATGTTGGACAAGTTGTCCGGCACCTACGCCCCCAGACCTTCGGCCGGTCCTCACAAGTTGAGAGAGTCGTTGCCTTTGATCGTTTTCTTGAGAAACAGATTGAAGTACGCCCTCAACGGTAGAGAGGTCAAGGCCATCTTGATGCAGGAGCACGTCAAGGTTGACGGCAAGGTCAGAACCGACTCGACCTATCCTGCTGGTTTCATGGATGTGATCACCTTGGAGGCCACCAACGAGAACTTCAGATTGGTGTACGACATCAAGGGTAGATTCACTGTCCACAGAATCACCGCTGAGGAGGGTTCGTACAAGTTGGGCAAGGTCAAGAAGATCGCCTTGGGCAAGAGAGGTATCCCATACGTTGTTACCCACGACGGTAGAACTATCAGATACCCTGACCCATTGATCAGAGCTAACGACACCGTCAAGATCGACTTGGCTACCGGTAAGATCACCGACTACATCAAGTTCGACACCGGCAAGTTGGTGATGGTGACTGGTGGTAAGAACTTGGGTAGAGTTGGTGTCATTGTGCACAGAGAGAAGCACGAGGGTGGTTTCGACTTGGTCCACATCAAGGACGCGTTGGACAACACTTTCGTGACCAGACAGTCCAACGTTTTCGTTGTTGGCACTGAGGCTGGCAAGCCATGGGTGTCTTTGCCAAAGGGTAAGGGTATCAAGTTGTCTATTGCCGAGGAGCGTGACAGAAGAAGAGCTCAGCAGTAGTTGTATTTTAGCATAATTGATAATTGAGTATGGAGACAGAGTAGGTGTCCATGAAATGAGAGCCTGGCACTAGGGAGGCAAGAAGAAAGAATAAGGAGAGAGGTAGTGAACTAGGGAGTAAGAGTCAATGAACTCTTAAGCGAGAACAAACCTCAGGGAGTAGTGAAGACTTGCATTCGTGTTTAGGAAACTAATGGTGCTTAAAGAATCAACGAACACTCGGGGAATCAATGGTTGTAGAATCAATGAATATCTCATCGAAGGCAGTCACTTCATAATTGAAAACAACTCGAAAAGAGTAAACAAGGTGCTTTTGGTAATGAAGCTTCAGAGATTAGGCAAGGTACTGAGCCAATAAAGGCCAGGGTCCATGCGACTTGGAGGATGAAAACAACCTTAGATACAATAAAAACGCGCACTGTAAATTACCCAAACGCGAACCCTTCCAAATATTTCCCTCCTTAAAATTCTCTTCCCACTCGTTATCTCCTCCTATCGTCGGCATCATAGCAACCACTATCGGCCGGGCACGTGACCTGCAATACTATCTTTCCACCGATCCTCCAGTCACCATGACCTCGAGGTATAGAGTAGAGTACGCTCTCAAAACTCACCGGAGAGATGAGTTCATCGAGTGGATCAAAGGCTTGCTTGCAGTTCCGTTCGTGCTCCACGCAGATGTGGAGAACTACGATCAGGACATGAGTCGGTACATAGACGTCCCCGACGACCAGTTCCAGGCCATGTACGAAAGAGAGTTGGAGAAAACCTGCCAGGCGCGGTATCTCGAGGTGTTCCACGACGTTGAGAAGCTTGTGGACAACACAATCCACTTGGACAGCTTAGTAGTGGACCCCAACCACGTTGCCCGCAGCCGATTGCGCCAATTGGTGCCGTCGGTGGGGAAATTCTACACGCGGCTCCCGTTGAAGGAGGCGTTTTTGATTGAGGACCGAAAACGGCTGATCTCTCGGCGGCGCCTCGTCAGTCCGTCGTTCAACGACGTCCGAAACATATTGAACACGGCCCAGGTGATTGCGCTCACATCCAACTCTCGCCTGGGGTTGAAGTTGATCACTTTCGACGGAGACGTCACCTTGTACGAGGACGGCCAGTCGTTGACGCCGGAGTCGCCAATTGTCGAGTGTCTAGTTCAGTTATTGGCCCACGACCTATTCGTGGCCGTCGTCACCGCTGCAGGATACCCCGGCCACCAAGGAGCGTTCGAGTACCACAAGCGGCTCTACGGACTTTTGGACGTGCTTGGCAACACGGACCGGTTGCTGCCGCAGCAAAAGTCCAACTTCCTAGTGATGGGAGGTGAGTCCAACTACTTGTTCCGGTACAGCCCCGCGATCCAGGGCCTCGAGTTTGTGGAGGGCGCCGATTGGTACCTCCCGTTGATGCGGCTGTGGGACCCCGAGCTCATTGGGCGCATCATGGACGCCTCGTACCACCACATGCAATATCTCCGGCAGAAGATGCGGTTGGACGACAGTGCCAAGACCAAGATCATCCGCAAGGAGCGCTCACTCGGCATCATTCCCGTTCCGGGGTACAAGATCCTGCGCGAGACGCTCGAGGAGATTGTGTTGTCGTTGCTGAACAAGCTCAACGAGATCTTGAACCAGAGACACCAGCCGCTCGACGCACACGGCCTGCCGGAGGCGCTGCAGCCAATCACCATTGCCGACCACAGCTCCTCCAGCGATGTACGGGTGTGTGCCTTCAACGGCGGCGCAGACGTGTGGGTTGACATTGGAGACAAGGCTCTTGGAGTTGCTGCGCTCCAGAGCTACTTGTGCAAGACGCAGGAGGACGACAACGTTTGTCCCATCAGCAAGAGCGAGAGCTTGCACATTGGCGACCAGTTTGCGTCGGTGGGGGCCAACGACTTCAAGGCCCGGTTGAGTGCATGTACGGTGTGGATAGCCAACCCACGGGAGACGAAGAAGATCCTTGAGTTTTTGATCGACTCGCTCCAGACGAGGGGAAAGGAGGGCCGGAAGGAGTACTGAGAGAGCCTAAAGAGTACTGAGAGAGAGCCGGAGAGAGTACTGAGAGAGGCAGCACTGGGAAGTATCAGACATTAGCTGACAGTAGAGAAGAACCGATTGACCAATTGCCTCCAAGGCATACAGATAGCATGATAGACGTCGTTATGAGAACCTTTGAGAAACAGTAGAATCTCTGCGTATTTTTAATTTTTTTCCTTGCTGTTGATGGGTGTGGAGACGGGCACTGGGGTAATGAGAGGTGCACGAGAAAAACAGAAACATCGAGGCACCAAAGAGACACTAGAGACACAAAACAAGCGTGAGGAACTTTGGACCAAAAGAAGAGTTACAGAGGCCGGCCCCGAAATTGTGGCTTTTCCATCCTTTTTTATCTAGCTCTCCCCAGATTGCCTACATACTACAATGGGTAAAGACTTCTACGACCCCACCTCCGCCGAGTACCTCAACCCAGAGACCAAACGCCGCGTGGCCTTGATCACCGGTGCTAACTCCGGTATTGGCTGGTATAGTGCCTTCCACCTCTATCTCCACGGGTACGTGGTGTACATTGCTGGACGCACTGAGTCCAAGGTCCTCAAAGCAATCGAGGACATCAAGGCCGAGGCACAGAAACGCTACAACCTCTACACGGAGGCGGAAAAGGACCGCAAGTTTTTGGGCTCGCTCACCTACATCCACATCGACTGCTGCGACTTGAAGTCGGTGGAAGAGTGTGCCAGCACGTTTTTGGCCCTGGAGCCCAAGCTCCACATCCTCATCAACAACGCTGGAATCATGGCCGTGCCCTACGAAATCACCAAGGACGGCTACGAGATCCAGTACCAGGTGAACTTTGTAGCGCCGTTTTTGTTCACGTTCCGGTTGTTGCCGGCGTTGGAAAACGCTGTTGTAGACCAGCAGCCACGGGTGGTGTGTCTTCTGTCGTTGGGCCACCGCCTCGCCTACAAGTACTATGAGCCCACCGACACCATGAACAAGTGTCCCAACGCGGTGTTCACGTGGTTCCGGTACGGCAACGCCAAAGCAGCCGAGATTGAGTTCATGGCCCGCTTTGCCGAGGAATACCCCCAGATCGGAGCATTCGCCGTGCACCCCGGAGTTATCGTGGACACGGAGCTCTTGAGCTACTGGACTACACTCCCTTGGTTTGGGCGTTTTGCTGCGTGGGGTGCCAAAGGAATTGGGGCCGTGGTGGGCATCTCCAAAGACGAGGGCTGTCTGTCGACCCTCAGAGCTGCCTTGGACCCGAGCTTGCTGGAAAAGAGCGGAATCTACTTGGAGGAGGGCGGAGTGATTGCCAAACCGCTGTCGGTGGCAGGCAAAAAGGCCAATATCGAGCGGACATGGACCGAGAACTTGCGGCTCTTGAGAGAGAAGGGCTTTGTGATTTCAATCTAAATATGACGTTATGCAAACATTTTCTTTTTTCTTTTTCTCCACATGCTCTCCGTCTTATCACGGTGGTGGTGTACGTAGAGGAATGAGCTGCGAATCGCTATCAAATAGAATTTGTTCCTTCTGACAGAACACCCAAAACTAGGTATTCGCCGCAGACCCTGGCTCTGTTTCCGCTACAGCAGATTTCTGTGTTTTCCTCACAACTCCAGTTTCTGGCCCAGCCCTGGCCCTTCTTTATTCCACCTGCCCATGGCAGTCGAACTCACCCTGGAGCAGGTCTCCGTGACGTCAAACCGGTTGGCGGACGTCTCGGACGTGGCGTACTCGCACATGGACGTGAACACCTCGCACCAGTACGAGCTCAGCCAGTCCGAGTCGTTGACCTTCCTCTACAACTTGCTCTACGACGACAAGTCGTTGCTCTCCAAGACAGACATCTTGAGCATCTTGAACTCGCTCAAGGAGCGCGAGAACAACCTCCCGTTTTCCTTCACCAACCTCCACGGCCACATGAACGTGCAAGGCGTGCGCCTTGCCCCAAGTCTACGCCGAAAGTTCTACCTAGAACGGTCCCGGATCGGGGGTTTTTCCTGGTTCAGCAACGTGGCCAACTCGCGAGAGACGGCCCGAAAAGTAAGTTAGTTCCCCCGTGCCCTGCCATACTAACCCAAGTCCTTGAACATTGCATCGTACCACACCAAAACGGACTTCTTCCGGTTCCAGAGCTTCTACAGCCGATTGAAGAACCACATCACGCATTTCCAGCTCCGGCTGTTGGTGGTGTGCGGCGAAAACCTCGCCAACGGCATCTTTTATCCGTCGTCGTTCTACCACGACAACAACCTCGAGATGGTCTCCCAGGAGTCCAACCCGCTCACCGACGACATCCACAGCTTCTTCAAAATCACCCGCTTGATGCCCGACGAGGAGGTGCTCTCGTCCCGCTCCATGAAGCTCGATTGCATTTTGGACTCTCGCTCGCTCAAGTTCAACTCCAACAGCCGCATCTCTGCGAGCGCGTGCTCGTCCAAATTCTTGGCCAACGGCACCTTCGAAGGCGGCTACATCCTACATAACATCGAGGTGCCGGACCGGACCCACTTGGTGGGGGAGTTTTCCCTCACCGACTCTTTTGACGGCATCACCAACCACATTTCCATCTGCGACGACCGCGAGCTCATCGTGGCCTCCAACGACGCGACGCTACGAGTGGTCGACCTAGAATCCGGCGCCAAGCACCACATGGCGTTTCCGTTCGCTATCAACTGCCTCGCCGTCAACCCACATAACAGCAACGAGTACTTCGTGGCTGCCGACGACGTCAACAACTACATCATCGACCGACGCGTGCGCACAGACCACATGGGCAACATCGCGCTGTTTGAGGGTCACACCGACTACGGCTTTGGCTGCGACTGGTGCCCGACCGACGAAAACCTCCTTTTGTCCGGCAACCAGGACGGCACTGTGCGGCTCTGGGACCGGCGGATGCCGGACAGCAGCTTGTTTGCATGGAGCAGCGCGTTGGGGTCGGATGCGTTCGACATTGACGGCCTGGTGGGCGGCGGGCCCGTGCGCAACTGCAAGTTCAGCTACTACGGCAAGCACGTGGTGTGGGCCGAGAGCTTGGACCACGTGGGAGTCATCCAGCTCGGCGACTTGCGCTCCGACTGCGAGCTCGTGCACCTGCGGGTGCAGTCGATCGACTTCATTGGAAAGTGCATTGGGCTCAACATGTGCCCTCAGGACTCGGGGTACGGCGAGCAGCTCGTGATCGGGGTCAACGACTGCCCGCTCGGTGGGATCCTCAACTACGTGCTTGAGGCGCCGGGCAAGCCGTTGGACTTTGACTTTGCATTCTAATCCATTGATAATAATACCCTTGGTTCCATTACATAGATACCTATTCGATAATACCCATTCGATGAACGCTTTCGAGAGATCAATTTGACGGTACCCGTTCGATAAATCGATAAGTCCGTTCGATGAGTGCATTGGGTGAATACACTCGTAAGATGCACATTCGATAATACACCAATGAACGCCATTCGATGAAGTCATTCGATAAATCCATTCGATGGATACTCATTGGATAAATTCAATCGATAAATACGGCTGACAAATGCCCATTCGATGAATACCATCCATTCGATATACACCCATCCGATATATACCCTTTCGATATATACCCATTCGACAAATACCCATTCCATGAATATCCATTCGCTATTTACATTCGTTGGATATCCTTTCGCTAAATACCCATGCATACCCATTCGATAACTATTCTGACCAAATGCTCTCGATAAATACATCAGATAAATACCCTGTCGATACCCATTCCTCCACATCCTACCACATTTCGTCGACGTTCTCCGAGACCTGAAGCGAGCCACCAACCTGCTTGATTAAGGCATCTAAATGGGCCACCTTGTCGCTGGTCTTGGTCAAAGTAGCCACCACCCGCACCTTATTCCTGGCCTTGAGTACTGCCTTCTCGTACTGTTCCACCTCCTTGTCGCCGTTTGTGAGCGGAATGTCCGCCACTAGGCCCTCGAGCTGGTCCAAATGCGCTGAGACCGCGTCGTTTTTCCTCCACTCTGCTACAAGGCCCCGGATGTACCCCACCACCAAAAACCGCTGGAACCCGGTCTGAAGGCCGTAGATTTTCCCTTCCACATACTGCTCCTTGGCCGACTGCTGCTGTCCGTCGCGATAACCTCTGGCGTAGAATTCGTCCTCGAGGTCCAAGACGGCATCCAAGGACAAATCCATGGTAGTATCTGCGATGCTCATCAGTGCGACTATGTGCATTCGATCGCATGGATGAGTTCAAGGCTGATCTCCCAGGCAACAGGAGGACGCGGAATTCCAAGTCCGTTCTGGCCGGTTATGAGTCGGACTCGGAGGGACACCAGAGCGATCTGGACGTGTCGGAAAGTCTGAAGAAGGACGACGACATGTTTGCCAGCGACGAGGAAAAGTTCGACATGGACAAGTTCGAACAGGAGCAGGGCCTCGGCAAGTACGACACCGAGGGTGTGGAGAGCAGCAACGTCAACAGTGTGGAGGAAAAAGAGCCCGAGGTGGAGATCGAGGCGTTTGATCTCCGCGAAGAGGCCGAAACGGGCGAGTTCGACAAGGACATGAACTACATCAAAAAGGCCAGCGACAGCGAAAACGACGACGACGACGCGTGGATGAACATCAAAAGGGAAGACATTGCAAAAGCACGTGAGGCCCAGCTACGGCAGGAAAAGCGAGAGAGGAAGAGCGAGGTTTTGCCTACGGAGACGTTGCTTGCCAATCTCATCCACATTCTCGAGCCAGCAGAGACGCCCATGGAGGCACTTGGCAGGCTTGCTCCCAAATCCCGGAAAAACAAGAGAAAAGTTCCGGCTCTGGACGATCTGGAGAGGAAACAGACGGTGATTTCGCTCACTGACTGTTGCGAGCAGCTTCTAAACGAAAAGGGCATGTCGCGGGCTTACGACGCCACTCGAGAGGAGCTCATGCGAGAATTCAAAAAAGAGACCGGGGAAGATTACGCTCCGCGGGGGAAGAAACGATCGAGAGATTCTGTGGATCAGTGGGAGTTTCGCTGGGTCGGCGACGACGAAAACGCCTGGCACGGGCCCCACACGGCATACGAAATGAATTACTGGAAAAACAATTACTTTGAAAACAACGTGGAGGTCCGTGAGTTCGGCAGTGCCGAGGTCCAGCATGTGTCTACAGCGGTTTTTCCTGACGATTAGACAACATAATTGTGGATGGGAAACTGGATGTCCCGCGAGATCTCGTCGACGGTCTCCCAATTCACGTTGCATTTCCACCGGATCTTGTTGCCGAGGATGTCCAGGGCATATGTTCGCGTGATGAGCCCCAACGACACCAACGTGGACAACTGGGTGTTGACGTCCACGCTCGGGTTCAAGGTGAAAGTGGCAAACTCGTTTTCCTTCTTGGCAATCTCGCGCTCCGAAAGGTTCTGGTACAACTTGACCACGTCCTGGTTCTGGTCGGACATGGACTTGGAGTCGTTTCGGTAGATCACCGAAAGAATGGCCTTCAACCTCTCCAAGTCAAAGTAACCGGCCGAAAGCAACCGCGAGTCGATGTCCCGCTTTCTGATTTGGTCCGCAGGTTTCAGCTCTCTCTTCTTTTTCAGGGTGCTGATCCTGGAGAAGATCTGAAGGTCGTTCTTGGGCTCAATGTAGGACGCCAAATACGACGCAAGAAGAATGAATTTCGAGTGGTACGGGAGATCCGAAAAGGCCGACTCGTTGACCTGCTCCTCAATTTCGCTACCGTAGTTCGCAACCGCACTGTTACTGATCACGTCGTCGTTGAAGATCTCAGATCTAACTTCTCGGTAGATCTGGAGAAACTCGTGTGGGCCGTACTTTCCCAGATTGACCGGCTCAGCAAATTTGGGCCAAATTTTCATGCACAAGTCACGCAAAACCAAGAGATCGGAGCCCGTGTAGTCTATAAATAAGTCCACAATCAACTTGGAGAACTGGCTCCAGAACATCGTGTCCTGGTCAGCAGAAACATTTTGGAGGTGCCCTAGAGGATTTTTCTGGAGTATGAGCGCCAACTCAGCCTGCGAGTATGGCTTGAAAAAGATGTGAGGCTCCGAGAATGTGGCGATTTCCCTTGGATCACCGTGCGAGGTGACGAAAACTACCGAGATGTTTTGGACCACTGAATACTCGCGAAGTTTCAAGAAAGCAGGAAACAACTCGTCTGTGGGGTCACAGCATTGATCAAATCGGTCCAATACCAATACGTGCTGCTCGGAGTATCCTGTTTCCACCACGAACTGCTCCAATTGCATGAGAAAGTAGGCAAAGTTTTCACAGAGAACCGAGGGCCGGGCGGCCCTCAAGCCTTTGTACATGAGATTCAGAACGTCGTAGGCGATTCCACTATCGGCAATTATGTTCATCAAGCACCGCTGTAGGAGAATCTTGTGGGTAATGCAATCATCGCAGTTGACGAGAGTGTACTTGCAACCCAAGTGATCCAACAGCTTTTTGATGGTGTAGGTTTTCCCGACTGACTTGTAACCTTGTATTAAGACATTGGGCAGCAGCTGCTCCTGATTTTCGGAGAGAAACGATCGCAATAGCGCAGTTTCGGACTCTCGGAACTGTACCATGGACAGTAGTCTCAAGAATGTATGGTACAGTATTCTCACGAAAGTTCCCGTTCACGCACCACTTCGTAGAACTCAATTAGATGGTATCGATAATTATAATTATTGCAACATTAGCAGAGTTAGGCAAAACCCGACTAACGGCTCTCAGCAATGGTTTGTTTATAAATCAAACCAAGATGGAACCTCCAGTCCACCCGAAGCTAAGAATTCACTTGTCTCCACCGAACGCTACAATTTTTGCAACAACAGACATAATGATAGAGAAGATACACATAACCTGAACAAACGCCCGTCTGCTTCCTATGCTGAAGTACTTCGTATTCATAAGTTCTACGCTCAGAATAGGATACCCTGCATCATAAGTGGTGTCATGGATAGTCAATAACTTTGAGCAAATTCAGTTCAGATTATTAAAGCGACTCTGAAAGCAAGAGAAGTGAAGTCTCACGATACGGATTTGATATTTGAATTACCCAGGCTCATACCACAGAATTGAACGCAGCCGGAAATTTTCGCGTGGTTTCAAGTAGTAGGTAAATATGAATATATGCTATTAGATCTAGAATACCCTGTCAGTTAAGATATGGTGCTGCACTCGTCAGCATGCTATGGTACATCAAACCAACTCCTCGATGAGGTCGAGCAACATCTTCAAACCGTAGCTCTGGGCTACGTTCTTGAACGTTTGGATTCGGCTCTCGACGTCCGCAAACGGAATAACCTCAACCCATGTACCTGAACACTTGCAGAATTCGCTCATATTGTCGGCCTTGATCAGATGGCACCTAGAGCATTGATAATCCTGAGTCAAGTACTTCGTGACAACACGCTGGCACTGGGCAATCAACTCCTCTTCCAAGGAGACCTTGTTGTACACCTTGTGGCAGTTGGTACAAGCCCAAATATTCTTCTCTTCCTCACGACAGAAGTCAATGTCCCGAATGAAGTTGCAGTAGTCGCAAATGACTGACGACAATTTCAAAGATGCACAAGGATTCGTAAACAACGACATCGGACTGAACTCTTTGACGTCCATAACAGCCAAAAGATCGCGACGAAGCATCCGCACCTCGATGCTGCGTTTGCTTGATAAAGCGAACACCGCACACAAGAACTTCACCAACTCCAACACGGGGTTCGTCATTTTGAGGTGAGAGCCTGGAAGCAAGGGAAATGCGTAGTCATCCTTCATCTCTGGGTTGAGAATCGACTCGTTCTGCTTGCGGTAAAGCTTTGTGATTCGCTTCTCCAACGGCCGTCTGAAGTTGTCCATGACTTCACTGACGAACTGCTCGTCGTCATCGCCATCCTTCGAGTCTTGCTTCTTTTGCCCCTTCAAAATGTGCGCGAGTTGTGTCACTCGTTGGTTTTCCTTCTGAGTTCCACCCAACAAGTTCTCACTCTTGTACTTTGCCAATGCGTCCAAGAATATTACCAACCAGTCCTCAAAATCATTCTGGAATATGATGGGCAAGAAGCTCTTCATTTGCCAGTGACTGAGAGGGGTCAAATCTTGAACTTCGTCATTCGTGATACGCGAGCAGCATCTACCAGCATAGTTGAACTCATCCATCCATACCAAGATATCCCAGTACCGAGTGATTCTCAAGTCGAGGAAGTTGAACAAAGGCTTCGCGCGAATGGCCTTAACAACGTACTGACCAAACGCGTACGAATTCTCAACGGATATCTTTGACGTCTGAATGATTAATTTCTGCCTGTTGGCAAATACCACATTGGCGTTCATCCGTTTGAAGTCACCCACCAATTGAAGAAGCGATTTGCAGGTGAGATTGTGAATGTGGTTGTGAAGGGTGTAGTCATAAAGATATGAGTCCTTCTTCTGGATCCACGGAACTAAAGTATTCATCATCGAATCCGCATTCATGTTGTTCAACATTGCGTCGTCCCACCAGTCTTTGAGCATTGATCTCAAGATGGACAATGAAGCCGGCGAGAACGTGTCCAGAGCCAAGGTTGAGGAACCATTATTCTCGTCATTAATTAATGGATCATCAGACAAATCAGTTCCTTCAGCTTCGTTGATGAGAGTTCCAGTTAAGACTGTATTGATAGTCAATGTCTTAACCTCCACTTCCAAACACGCCGTATCGTAAATCTCTGGATTATTGATTGTGATGAAATCGAGATTATCAAAATCCTGAACTCTGTCGTCCTCAAACCCGCCATGGTCGGGGTACGGATTCTTCGACCACCACAACACGATGTTATTATCAGTCAACCTTCTTGCATACTCAACGTCAATCAAGTAACCAATATTCTCAATCTGCAAATTGCACAATGGAACCTTTCCGTAATTCGACAATGCAATCAAATTCTTGAGCCACGAGGCCAACAAGAAGTAGTGGTTCATAATTCGTTTCAGAATCAATGACTGCCAACCAATTACAGGCAAGGTCACTTCCCCAACACTCATTCTGATTATAGGGAAGTTCGATGCTGCATCGATGATGTTCAAGACACGATTGCAGTACGGAGACTGAACGGCAAGCAAAGCCGTGGTACTTCTTCCTTCGTGAAACTTGCGAAGAGACGAGTTCAACTTCTTGTACATCGTCGAAGCTTTGTTGTAGTAGGTTGTTTCAAAGGTCATCTGCTCTTGGTACTCGAGAATGTTGTAGAGCTTAGCAACCTTGTCTTTCTTAGCATGGTAAACCTCTCTGTATATCTTCTCAAGATTGGCGGGAAGTTCTTGAGCACCACTTGACGGTTTCAAGACAAACAAAGAAGATTTGTTTTCCCATGAGTTGAAAAGGGCAATAAACTCGTAGTTGTTCGTCGCAATATGCAATAGGTAAATGATGTCGAGACCAAACTTCTTCAAGTAGGTATCCTTGTCAACCCGGATGAGATCCTTGGTGGTGAAACCATTCTTCATACACTTTCCAAGCGCGCCAACTTTCGTGTCGTCAAAGCGAACAGTGTTGCCCAATTTGATGATGGCCCTGTCGATCGACGCAACTTGTGTTTCGTAGAGACCCAAGACTCTCGAGTCGTTCAAAACACTGTCAACTTTGCTCATCTCGTCGTTGAACACCGGCTCTGGCATCGTAAACTTGTATAAATTGGATGAATCGTGACCATTTGGCAAGATTGCATTGGAGTCCTCAACCTCACAATTTGGAATTGGCCTCTTTTTGGCCAACGGCACTTTGAATGTGGCATAGATCTCCTTTGGGATATGGAAGAGGAACGAATGAACCTTTCTACCAGAAAGGATAAATACCTTGATGGCACCGGGAGTATTGGGATCAACCTTGTATTCCAAGATCTCCCAATCCGAGCCAGCAACATTTTCGGCTTGCTTCCGAATCATATTGCCCACAGAGGAGCGGTGAGACGCCTCGGTACTGTCGCCAAACAACTTCATTCTTCTCTCCCTGTTTCTGGTTTGCGATCTCCATTTCGCCTTCTGATACTCGAGGAAACCGACGTAGTCTTCGGTCATAGAAGGACATGGGCCGTTGAGAAGAGCAACATCTCTTTCATCCTCCTCTATACGCTGCCTTTGAGCCTCTCTCAATTTCCTCTTGCGAACGGTGACTTTGCTGACCTTTGACCTAACAGTGTCCTCATCCACGTCTCCGAAATCCTCAATATCCTTAAGCGCTTTTTTCTTGTAGTCTGATTTCGTCTCTTGGCCGAAAAACAGAGAAATGGAAGATTGTTGGTATTTGTCCTCGCTCTCGCGAATTTTCTTCTGCAACCAGTCGGGATGTGCGATCCTTGGAACGGGATTCTTCACGTTCTGAAGCGCAGCTGGGATGGTAATGATTTTCTGAACAACAGAAGCAAGACGTTCGTGATAGTAGTTCCAGTCAATAACAGTGCGAGGATCGAAGTCTGTCATCGATTGGTCTTTGGTCCATTTCTTCAAGAAGTGTTCCTTTCTATCCGATGAGAAGATTGAGACTGGAATAGCTCTCTCGGTGACCGGACTTCCAAGCGGCCTGGCACTGATAATGTACTTACACGCCAATCCAGCATCCTTCACCATCTCTTCGCCCAAGAACTCACCCAATCTTTTGGCAGTTGTAATCGATGTCGACTTTTGGCCCTCGTACTCAACCAAAGCCTTGCTCATACTTCTGTTTTCACAAATAAGCTCGATCAAATCTTCGTCCTCCAAGAGGCCACCCTTCGTGTCCAACACATCAAGCCAGTTGTTAGCAACACTTGCCACAGCCTTATAACAGTTTTCGAGGTCAGTTCCTTCCAAGAAAAGCTTGAAAATATCAGACTGGAAATTCTTGATGAGCTGTAACTCACCTCTTCTTTTCAATTCGAAACCCTTCAATTCGGCCAAGGTCCCGTCTTTGTTGAACACGGCGTATCTCTTTTTCAAACCTTTTCCTTCCTCTTTGGAGGTCGGCAAAATCATGGCCTTGTAAGGGCCGTCGACTTCAAAGAAAATAGAGTTCTCGGACCTGGTCACGTATCTGAACTGGTCAGCATCGACCAAGTCCTGATATTGGTGATTTGTGAATTTTTCATGGACCAAGTAGTTCAACATGGAACAGGGATATTCCAAGAAGATTTTCTTGCCGTCCTTGCACTTCAAGTTGAAGTTTTCTGGGAACGACTTTGGCAATATACACCAGATCCCGTCTGTGTCCAATTCCAATGGCCGTCCGATGCGCTCCACCAAAGATCTTGCCATCTGAATGATAGTAGCGCCTGTGAGACAAGTAATTCCAGCCATCTCCATCGAGTACCACCTAGAACCCTTTCTCATTACGTAACCGTAGAAAGAGTTCAAAATGACCTTGTGGGCAAGTTGCAAGGAGTCGTACAAGACGATCATCTTCTTTGCTTCGTCTCTCGAAATTGTGTCTTTACACTCAGAGGCCTTCCCCTTCCAAACCTTCGCCAACGTTTTGAACTCATAGCGCCGGTCTCTGAAGTTCCTCACCGTATTAACGTAGAACGGATTCTCACGTTGACACACAATTGCTTCTCTCGTGACAGTTTTGGTTTGCTTGATACGGTTGTAAACCTTTCGAGAGTAATCGGACAATCTCTTCTTAATAAGTTGAGCCTGCTCCGGATAAGGAAGCTCGTCAAACGAACGGTTCGGTAGCCAAGGTCTGGCACCTGGAAATGTTTCATTCTGGAGTGTTCTCTTGACCATTCCATACTCGTTTTGTTCAGCAGGAAAGAACTCGCCTCTCCAAGCCCAGGGAAGTCGACGGTCACAGTTCTTTCCGGGCCGATTGAAGTCACAAGCGGCACAGTCTTCCTCGGTTTTCATAGAGTCAGGCTGCAATCTGTTGGAGGTCATGATGTTCGGGTACATCGATGCCACATCGACGTGGTAGATCAATGGCTCCTCGTGACGGTCTGGGGTATCGCGCAAGTCTTCAAGCTTTGATTTGATTGCATTGTAGACCTCATCAAAGTTTGCAACATCTTCAAGTGTCTTGTTGTTCTCTACCTCAATGCAAAATTTCATTGAGTTGCGAAGATCGCCAATGAGCTCCTCAATCGCCTTGGGGTCGATTTTGAAATCAGTGGCAATGTCACTTCTAAACACTCCGGCTTCCAAAGACTCCACATGGCCACCCACATAAGTCTCAGACTCAAGAAGATGGCCCTCGTAAAATCGTTCAATGGGGTCGGTGTACTTGTTCGGAAGGAGGATGTGCTTTTCGTATGCTTGGACCATCAACAACATCTCGCACAAGGTACCGGTACCTTTTCTGAGAACCTCGTCGGGGTTCAAGGGAATGATCGTGCACAAGGAGAAGATGAACGGATGCACGTACTTGTAGTACAAGTAGTAAGTGGCGACGGCATCAGAAACGGAGTACTCCGACAAAATCTGTGGGTGCTCGTATGCATATGGGGTCATGAGCTCGGGATCCAACTCGATCGGGTTGTAGCCCAACTTTGCTGTGGTGACAGCCTTCAAGCCCTGAGATCCCTGGGGCAAGTACGAGTCTCGCTTGACCCAGCGAAAGCAGTCCATGTGCACACAGTACTTGGACTTGTACTCGCCCTCGTTGTCCTTAGCAAATCCGATCTCTTTGAACATGTCCATGTCGTGGAAGTTGGTTCTGTTTTCGACGAACGGCCAGTCGAAGAAGTCACCGTTAAAGGTTGCGATGACCGTCGGCCTGACATCACGGATGTGCTCGAAAAACCGCATCAAGACGTGTTTTTCGTCGGGCTCGTTGAAGATTGTGAACTGGCCAGGGTACTCTGGCTTTGGTGTGTACTCGAAGTCCTCAATGTCCTCGGAGATGATTTCCCTGTTGGTGATGAGGTAGCCGTCGCCGTCGATCATGTACGAGATCATCATGACCTGGTCGATTTTGGCGTCGGGGAACTTCAAGGGCGCCTTGGTGGTTTCAATGTCAAAGGCCATGACAACAGGGTCGGCGAATGCAAGCTTCTCAGCGTCCTCCTCGATGGTGATTTCACCGTGTTTTGCATACACGTCGTACCACTTTCCCACTCGGATGTTCTTGTCGATGGAGACACGGACGTGGTAGGGCACGTCGTACTCTCTGATGTCGTCTATAAGGGTCATGGGATCCGCCACTGTATCGGTCTTGACGTCCATGCCGTCGGTGTGGTAGTCGTTCATGCCGTTGTCCACGCTGGAGGAGTTGTTGAAGTTCATGATCTGAAAGAGGTCTCTGTTGTCGCGTCTGTTCTGGTTTTCGCGGACAATCGGGGCCAAAATGCGCCGTGCGCCTAGAAGGTCGGAGATTTTGTGGAACAGAAGGCGAATGAGCGACCGCTGCAACCCCACCAAGTGGTTGGGGAGCGCCAAGTCATCCTTGAGCTCGCGAGCAACCGACTTGACATTCACCTCCTCCAACGCCTTTTTCAACACCTCCTCGACCTCGGCCTCGCGCCCAGGCACCACTATGAGAAAGAAATAGGGGTCGTACTGCACTGTCGACTTGAACAGGCCGCCCTCCTCGTCGAGAAAGTAGAAGTCCACCCCAGAATACCCTGCGGCGTACTCGTCCGAGGGAATGGTAGTGGCATGCATGTTGATGAGCCAGCCCTTTCTGGGCTTGGCGCCGTCCATTTCGCCGTGGTCGAACCGCTCAAAGCCCATGAGCGAGTCCATGGCGTCGATCTGCTCCACCAAGTCGAGCTTGGTGATGGAGTCATTGAGCATGGGGTTGGTGACTGCGGCGTCGGTGCCGGAGACTTTGAACTGAGAGGTCTTGGTGTTTTGTTTATTCTTCACGAAGCGGGCGGTCAGGCCGCGGGACCCGTTGGCGACCGTCATGCTGTGGACTATGGAGAGAAATGCGACGCGTATATCTGCGGTCACGTGCGCGATGCGCGAAGCACGAAATCAGCGCGACAAGTCAGTGAAAGGCTCAAGTGCGAAAAGGCCAGAGTGCGAAATGGACAAAGTGCGGCAAGCAGCATTTGGAATTAATTCCAAAAGAATGGGGAGAATTATTTTTCATTCCGGAGCGTTTTGAACCAGAAACCACTCATGGTCCGCAAGGTGCTAGTGTCGCACTATGACGCAGTATGCACCCTGGAACCAACCAGAGCGATCGAAATTGAAATACCCGTGGAACAATGGCATTGGAGGGCGTATCACGCTCAGTGTAATGTCTGGAAGAGGAGACAGCCAGCCATAGCACTCTTACCAACCAAACGAAAACTTTGGCCAATCGCTGGATAGGCGATATCCATAGACTCAAGCGGAGTGTCGTTCCGGACCAATTGTAGGCAATGGAGCCACAGCAGTCAATGGAGCCACAGTAGTCAATGGTAGCCAATGATAGTCAATGTAGTCAACGAGACGCATGACAGCCATTGCTTAACGACATTGACATTCAATGATCAACGATAGTCAATCCTCGTCAATCCTCGTCAATTCAACCCAATGACCAATGTTAGTCAATGGTCAATAAACCCAATGCCCAACGACAGTAAATTGCAGGTATTGCCGGACATTGGTCTTCAAAGCACCCTGGCTTTCAGCGCTCAATGGTAGTCATCGCAATTTCAAAGTCCTACCCTGGCAACTCAGAGTTGTGCGCACCGTCTAGCCATTCAAAACCCACTCGAAGTCGCCGTCCCAAGTCGAGCCAATCTCGCTACTACCGTTCCTACCTCGACATGAACATGACGATGAGGAATTGCACCACCACCGAGTAGATGAAGAGGAACTGCACGCGGAGGCGGCGCTGCCCATTCGAGATGGTGTGCGTGGAGTTGTCGGAACCAATGGGCAATACCAAGAACTTCAACGAGCGCATCAAAAACAACAGGAGCGACAGCACCACCACGAGCAACACGCTGTAGTACGCGAGCCACAGACTGCCGAAAAGCGACTTCCAGCACAACAACACGATGATCGCCACGTA
This sequence comes from Sungouiella xylosa, assembly GCA_023158955.1. Classification (NCBI taxonomy): domain Eukaryota; kingdom Fungi; phylum Ascomycota; class Pichiomycetes; order Serinales; family Metschnikowiaceae; genus Sungouiella; species Sungouiella xylosa. Next base: position 1,428,951 of record JAHWDG010000001.1, on the reverse strand, counting down.
CTTGTACCCACTGAAACTCACCATGTCCCAAAACGAGCTCTGGGTCAGGCAGTTCAACAAGTAGAGGCCGACCTTGAACACCAAAATGTCCAAAAACAGGCACGCCAACGTCTGCGACGCCAAGTAGCCGAACACCTCGGGGTGGAAGTCACCACGTAAACCCAGGAAGAGTGCCCAGAGCAAAATGTACGTCACAAACGACATCAACGGAATGTACAAGTCAGGTGCGTTTACGTCCTCGGAGGGCGGAGCATACGAAACACCCGAACCACTCGATCCGGCGGTCTCGGCCGTGGTCATCCGGGCCCAGTTCCGGTGACGGTAGGGAAACAATATTAGTGCGAGTTTACGTGCGACGTACGAGTTGCTGACCTTGAAGTAATACTTCAACTCGCCTGCCGGCGGCATGTAGCTGCCGAAATTCTGCTGGAGGTACTGGTTGGAGTGACCGAAGCTGGACTTGGCAAACTGTGCCGCCATCGACGCCGCGGGATCGCTGAGAAAGTTGGCATACGGTCCACTTTGCTGTTGCTGCGCCTGGTACTGCTGGCCATAGTTCTGCTGGCCGAAACCCTGCTGGTTTTGGCCAGGGTTCTGGCCTTGCTGGTTCAGATACTGTTCATACTGTCCCAGGAATTGGTTGCCTTGCTGGTATTGGCTGCCCTGCTGGTACTGACTACCTTGCTGGTATTGAGTACCTTGGCCCTGATATTGGTTGCTTTGGCCCTGGTACTGGCTGCCCTGGTGACTGCCTTGGTGGCTGCCTTGACCTTGGTAGTTCAGAGACCCCTGGTACTGGTACTGGTTTGAAGCGACCGGCGCCACGTGTTGAGGGCGTGGATGCTGCAAATTGGACTGAGGCGAGTGTGTCTCGGCGGCCGTGGCGTACGGATTGTACATGGTGGTAGCAAACAGTGAGCTGGAGATCGAAATATAGCTGGTCGTGCGTGGCACACAATAGGCGACGGCAATGGCAACGACGGACCAGGGTTTGTAGATATGAATGATATTTGATCCCTCGGAGATTGAGCGTTGCTATGTGATTGTTATGTGAATTTGTGGGGTGGTTTCCGGTTCGGGTGGTTGGGTTGTTGCTCGAACTGTTACTGGAATTAGCTACTAGGTAGGAAGTAATTGGGTGAAGGCAAACGCGTCAATGTTCAACCTCACGATTCCCGGAATTTATGGGGTTGTTCGGTCAATTGGTGCATTGTAGCTACGACACGATTGTTGAAAGGAAATTGTATTTTTATTGGCTGTAACTTGTTCCTGGTAGCAATGCGCAACGCATACCCTGGCCAGCTCGCTTGAGCTAATATGGTGAATTTTCAGCCGGATATCAGCCCAGGACTGACATCACAGTGTCAAATTCTCATTGATTAATTGTACATTGACTCGTTGATACTTCCAGTCCATTGTGCGTTACCTTTAAGTGGTCCCGATCACAGTGCTTCAAATTGAGAATGATATACAAAGCTAAAGAACTCAGCCAATGTTCGGGGCCAAACTCACAGAGAATGAAACTTCATTGACATCTCTCCTGACTGCCTTTCAAGTCTACCTGGAGTACCGACTGCTGGTCACCATGAGCCTAACTTGCTGCGAATCCATATCCAACCAGCCTCTACTCCCTCTAAATCTAGCACCTCTACATCCGCTCAGCCATTGTCTCAGTATTTCTATCATATCTATCAGTGAATGGGCAGTGGCACTCTCTTGCGCTCGGCCTCCTCATCGAACTTGGCCAACAGGTCCGCAGAGCCATACGTGTTGTAGCCCCAGTTGTCCGGCGTGTAGAAAGTCGTTCTATCGTAGCCTTCCAAGTCCTTGCCGTCCTTGAGTCTTTGGACCAAGTCGGGGTTCGACGTGTAGAACCTCGCAAAGGCAACCAACGTCTTGCCGTCCTCCAAGTCCTTCAACGCAGTGGAAAACTCCGGCGCGTCGTACGTGTAGTTGCCTGCCTTGATGATGACTCCTCTCCACACGGCTCTCACGAACCCGTTGTCACCGAACTGGTCGTCCTCAGACAAGTCCAAGTTACCAGACACACGAGGCTCCACCACAGAAACGTAGGCAAACTCGTTGCCCTGCTCTGCTCTGCGCTGCAACTCGCTCAAAAAGTAGCCCAATTGAGCCACCGGCGACACCTCCTCGTTCTGGGCCTTCATGGCCTGGAAGGTGGCCCAAGGCGAGATCCGAATGGCCAATTTTTTGGCACCCACGATGGGAATAACCTCGTCAATGACCTCCAACGCAAATCTAGCGCGGTTCTCGATCGAGCCTCCGTACTGGTCAGCTCTCTGGTTGCTGCTGGGGAAGAAGAACTGGTCCAATAAGTAGCCATGGGCACCGTGCAACTCAATGTAGTCGAATCCGGCGGCCGCAGCGTTCTTGACTGCGTTTACATAGTCAGCCTTGAGTCCCTGGACCTCCTCGGTGGTCAACTCGTGCAAAGGATTTCCGACCTGCTCCGCAGCTTTCTTAAAGTCTTCATCGTGATAAACTACAGATGGAGCAATCAAAGGATATCCTTCCTTTTTGGTCTGGGCTGGGTCAGCAACACGACCTAATGCCCAGAGCTGGATCGAAATGAACGATCCGTTGGCGTGCACCTTGTCCACAATAGCCTTCCAAGCCTTGGTCTGTTCTTCGTTGTAGATGCCTGGAACTCTGCTGTACACCCCGAATTTTGGAGATGCAATGGTGGCCTCGGTGATCAACAAAGATCCGGGGTACTTGGACCTGTCGTCGTAGTACTGGACAGCGAGATCCGAGGGCTGGTGGTTCTCCAAGCCTCTCATGCGAGTAGTGGGTGCAAACACCACTCTGTTGGACAATTCATTTGCGCCCACTTGGAGCGGCTTGAACACTATAGTGTCTTTGAGGGAACGGATAGCAACCATTGATGATATTTCATAGAGAATTGTGGCGCTTATATAGTGACTTCCTGCTTATGCACTAATAAGTGCTGTGCACACCGCTTATTAATGACAGCGGAGTTGATCAGCGGAGTTTGCGGCGGCGCTCAATCGCCGCACAGATTTATTGTCTCCGACAATGTCTCCGATAATGGTACGATGAAGTTCTGCATTTGGCCTGCTTACTTATTCTGTGGCTTTTCTCCGACGAAGGACCGAGCATTTGCCTAGTTCGGCTCGTACCCGAGGATTGAAATTTTTGGGAGAAAAACGAAAAGTCTGAAAGAGGCGATGTAAGGTCTAACAACACTTATTAAGGAGCCGATTCAATATTCTCTGTCATTCTGTGTTCCTTGCGTTGATACTGGTGTGCACAGCGAACAGTAGTGCAATACAGGATATCGCCGGAAAATGACGTTGGAGTAAGTGTATCGTCAATGGGCAAATTGACAGGCAAGGTCTGAAGATTGAGGATTTGAGTGTCTATAGGCGGATTTCCGGGCTAACTTTGTCTCTTCTCTAGTAAGTACTGCGACGGCCACTGTTGCAGGCTTACCGGGCACCGGTTTGGACCCTCGGAAATCTGGATCGTCCGAGAAGGGGAGAAGCCGGAGCTCGAGCTGGCTTTTATTTATAGCCTGTTATTTATAGCCTGTCGTACGTCTAGCAGCGGTCTGCCAGCTTCGCTCTCGCCACACATACCTCATTAAGCCTATATACATTTCAAGGTCCCGCCGGATCGAGTCCCAAATTCGAAATTCGAATCCGACATAAGATCGAGGCTTGTTCAATCCGTTCAAGTATTCCAGTCCATCTTCACTTGTGCCTGTCGATTGAGTCATGTCACGTGATCCAGACTCCATTTTTCATCCACGCTCAAAGCCAGATCCACCACCATGCCTTCCGTAAACGTTGCAATCATTGGCTCCGGCGTCGTCGGCTCGGCCTTCATCAACCAGTTGAAGAACTTGAAGTTCCCTGTCACCTTCAACGTGGTCTACTTGGCCAGAAATTCCCGTGAGGCCCTCTATTCCTCCGACTACAAGTCAGTGGACTTGTCTGCCTACTCCACAAGCCCTGCGCAGCCAGTTTTGGCATTGGACGACTTGACCAAGTTCTTGAAGGACGGCTCCAAGCCCGCTGTTTTGGTCGACAACACCTCCAACGCAGCAATTGCCGACTACTACCCCAAGTTCATCAAGGCCGGCATTTCCATCGCCACACCCAACAAGAAGGCCTTCTCTTCGGACTTGGCCACATGGAACGAGATTTTTAACAGCTCTGCGGCGCCTGGCGGCGGTTTAGTCTACCACGAGGCCACCGTGGGTGCGGGCTTGCCCATCATTGGAACCTTGAAGGATTTGGTCACCACCGGCGACAAGGTGCACAAGATCGAGGGAATTTTGTCTGGGTCGTTGTCGTACGTATTCAACTCGCTCTCCACCAGCGAGCCATCGACCACGAAGTTCTCTGACGTGGTGAAGGTGGCCAAGGAATTGGGCTACCTCGAGCCTGACCCAAGAGACGACTTGAATGGCATGGACTTTGCGAGAAAGGTGACTATTTTGGCCAGAATCGCTGGCTTTGAGGTCGAGTCGCCTTCCTCGTTTGCCGTGGACTCCTTGGTGCCCGCTCAGTTGGAGTCGCTTGCAACTGGTGCCGAATTCTTGGAGAAGTTGCCTGAATACGACGGAGACTTCCAGAAGCGCAAGGACGATGCTCTTGCCGAGAACAAGGTGTTGAGATACGTTGGCCAGGTCGACTTCACCGCCAACAAGGTTTCGGTTGGCATTGCCAAATACGACTTTGACCACCCATTCGCGTCTTTGAAGGGTTCGGATAACGTGGTGTCCATCAAGACGGAGAGATACCCCAACCCATTGATCATCCAGGGTGCTGGTGCTGGTGCTGAGGTCACTGCTGCCGGTGTGTTGGCCGACCTTCTCAAGGTTGCTGAGAGAATTGCCCAGTAGATTTGTTATTACATTCCCAATAGAAAATCTGCGCCGTACTCCCTCTGGTAGTTTTTGAGCGCTTCCTGGAAGACGTTGCGCAAGTACTTCTCGTCCTTGCAACACTCACGGAAGGTCATCATGACTTTCTGCGAGTCGAACACGTTGAACTTTCCGCTCAGCTCTGCTATCGCATTGGTGAGCGTGTTCATTCTCAAAATATGCACATTGTTTGGTGCCATGAAGAAGTTTCCGTTGTCTCTCAATTCGACGATGTACGCTCCGGTCTTGTGGATGAACTGGGCAAACTTGAACGACGGCTTTCCCCAGCTGTACCAGATCTCAATGTTGTTTCTCTGGAAGAACGACGTTCCACGGTTGTCCAACAAAAAGTCCGCCTTCTTCAAGAAATGAAGGTGGTAGTAAAATTTGTTCACCTTGAGTACATCCGTGTCTCTAAATTCGGGGTCTGTCAAAGGATTGACGGCAAGTTTCAAGTCCACGAAGGAATGGAACGGATTCAAGAGCGGAATGGTGCACAACTCCCTCCATGGGGTTTCCACCAACCTCAATCCGTATCTCTCACAAAGCCGCGACCAGCTAATGATGGTTTCGTCAATGAATTTTGCGGTAGTGTTCAACCACTGAATCCGGATGTGGTAGCAGTGCTCAGGATTGTGGACTCTATCGTAGTGTACATCAATAACCTCAGGACGGAAAGACTTGTGCAGAGGATCACAATCGTACTTCACGTGCTTGCTGATAATGAACTTCTTGGCTTTCCTGGCCCTTTGAGACTCACTGAGGGAGGAGTTCTCGCTCTCATTTTGCACACTTTGGGATATAACCTTTCGGAGGTCAAGTGGAATTTCCGTAGCTGTCATCGAACTTGCAGAGTCGTTATCAGAACTGTTCCGGGTGTGAGAGGGGGTAAAGGGGGAACTGGTCATCGGACTCGCGTCTATTCCGTCCCTCTTTCGGAACCAACTGGCTCCCACCAGCTGTTTGGTCTTATATGTTTGATCAGCAAACTCTTCGTCAAACTCATAGAAGTAATGTCCGTCCAAAAAGCCGTGACGTTGCTCGACGTGGCGGAAAAGACCCCGATTCATCAAAGACTGGCCATACAACGTCGCCTCTTCTCTGTTGTCGATGTCATCGAATGCCTCAATGAGCCACGATACGAGTTCACTGCCAAGAAAGCAGTGCGGGTGAACCTTGAAATGCCATGTCCGGTCTACCAAGTTAAGTCCACCTGGCTCTTGAAGTTGAGCTGCCAAAACGGGTAATTTGACGTTCATATTAAACCTCAGCCCGTCACTAACCATCAACGAGTTATCTGGTCTGGTGCCGCTTAACTCAAAATACTCAGCTTGCTCGTTGAGAAAGTCGTAAAGGTTCCCCGTATAAAAGCTGATCTCGGGAAGGATTTCCTCCTTCTTTCCGACCTTTTTGTTCCCTTCTTGTCGCCCGTACTTACCTCTTTCGACGGTCGCTATCAATCTCCTCAAACCCTCGACTCTGATTTCCTCGTCCGTGAGTTTGTCGTTGTTGATGCTGTATGCGTTGTTTGGCATGGGTCCGGGCATAACCACGAATTTCATCTTGTGATACTCCTTATTCACGTTCGTCATTCCATCATCATAACCAGCGAGCAATTGGTCAAACTGATTCCAGTTGAACATAGATGGCTCGGACTTCTCAATCTTGGAAGGCGTGTACTCATCAGCGTATCTCGTTCTGATCAACGTGACATCGTGCTCACTCTTCTTTCTCGATCCTAGCGAAATCTTTGTGGTTTCTTCGTTCTTGACCTTTCGATAGAGTTGAACGTTCAAAGTTCCGTTGTAATCGTAGAAAAGACGATGGATCTCGTCATTCAAGGACAAATATATCCGTGCACCTGTAGCGTCGCCCGCAGGAAAGTACTTGATCATACTCTCGGGACTTCCTCCTGGTTTTCTTTCTGCCTCGATCCGCTTCACTCGATCTCCATAGCTAATTTGAAAGCCCATTGCCAATCGCAATCTGATCATTTCTCTCATCAATTCGCGAGTTGTCTTGAGTTCAAGTTTGTTCTCGCTGTTGAGTGTCACGATATAAATTTGGAAAGTGTAATCAGTCTCCAACTGCTTGCTGGTGGGAAACAATGCCAGTGAGATTGGAAGAGCGGCAGGAGCCTTGAGCGACCTCCACTTAAACATACTCCGCACAATTTTTGGGGGAAATACATCCGACCATCTGCTGCATTGAGCTTCGTTAGCATGCGTCAGCTTAGAGGGGTTGAGGATCTGAATCCAGTATGGATTATTCTCATCGTTCTCTCCGAGATCATCTTCAACCGAGCTCTTTTTCTCTATCCTTGGCTTTGTGGATTCTTCTGAATCACGCTTGCGTGATCTTCTCTTATTCTTTGAGGGATCCATATTGATCGAAAGATCCGGCGTTGGGTGTCTCGGTATCAATTTGGCATTCTTCGAGCTCATGCGACTGTCCGAACTCTTGATTGTAGCCGCAGAAGAAATTGAGCGAAGAGGTAGAAAGAGCTTCCCCTTGCCTTCGTCGGTTTTGTTCAATGTGTAAAGCGTGGACAATGCTGAGTTCGATGTTGTCGCGACAGTTCCAAAGACAGATGAATTTGTTGTCGATACGTTGGTCTTGGATACAGTTGGCTTCACTGATTTCTCCAAGCGTCCCATTAACGATAATGAGGCAGTATCATTTGCCGAACGAGGCTTTGGCTTCAGTTTGTCAGCAAGAGGCAAAATCACCGAGCTTTTATTGGTGACAGGCTTGAAGAGCTTCTCGTCGTACGAGTCCATGGCCTCAATAATGGCAACCTTGTCCTTCAAGTGCAACCGCTCAATCTGGATTTCGCTCACCTCGTTCTCCATAACACCCATCATTTGAAGCTCGTAGATTTTGCATCTGGGGATCCAGTGGGAAGATTTTGCTGAGGACTCGGAGTAGAACGAAATGTCACACCACTTTGGAACACAGTGTCCGACCTTTCCGTGGACATCTCTGTATCTGAGCAAGGGAACAGTGTGCAAGGGAGGCTGGCTCAAGCAGATGATATCCAAGGCGATATCAAGACTGAACATCTTTTTGGAAGTGCTCAACAAATCGTCGTAGTCCACATCGTAGAGGCCCGTTCCGGGTGAGATGACAATCAAGTGGTTTATGGAGTGTCTCAAATCGGTGTTTCTGAACCTGTCGCTCACCAAACTGAGACTCAAATTGATGGCCTCGAGGAAGTTGCCCTTAACAGACGGGCACGGCTCTCCTCTAATTTGAACCTTCCCATCCTGTAAGTCCAATAAGATATCTCGCTTAAAGTTTGCAAATTCGAGGCGCAAGTTGGCCATGATCTTGTCCCAGATGAAAACGCTGACCTGGTCGACCACTACTCTGTAGTAGTCTCTGCATTGCGAGGGACGTTCTCCTCCTCCGAGAGAGATCCACGGTGCCTGTGTGAGGTCCACACTTGTAAAAAGCACTATCGTGATGGAGTGGTGGGAGTTGTTTGAGCGCCACTTCTTGAATATCTTCGGAAAAAGCGTGTTGATGAGCTTGTGGAACATGATCTCGCCGTTTTCCTCGAAGTGCCACATCTCTCGCAGGAGCTGAACCAAAAAGACCAACTTGGCGCTTTCGGACCGGAAGATAATGCTGGTGTTGAGGCCGATGTAGCCACTGAAGAGCTTTTTCCCGTCCTTAAAGATCGACTTAATTGAACCGATTCTGTTGCCGAGGAAGTTGACTCGCTGGTCTATGTAGCAGCATGTTCCGACCATGGACGAGGAGAGACTCCATTGGGAGTCCCTGGAGAAATTGACGTCCTTCAAGTACACCTCGACGGTGTCAATTTCGACGGCCGCCGGGTTTGGAATGAGCTTCACCTGCACTGAGGAGCGTGGTGGGATGTCTAGCAATTTCTGTAGGTTCGACAAAAGCGAGATCTGGAAGTTCGGTTTCGCCTTGGCCCCGGCCGCGTTTGACGTCGCTGGATTCTCTTTTGACAAGACGTTGTTTTCTCTCGCCCGAAACACAAACTTTTTTGGGACTGACGAGTCCTTCTTCACTGGCTCAATCTCGTACACATTGCCAAGTCTGAAACCAGGGAGCGCACTCAGATCGATCATGACATCCTGGTCATATGTTTGAAGCTCGTGAAACCATGCGGTCATCTGCACCGGGTCGTCTGGGCGGGGTTGAGCCACAGCACCTGCTATATCGATATTGCCATGGCTGGCGCTCTTACCGTGACCTGTGCTCCTCACGTGACCAGTTTTTCGGGCGGTCTGGACCGCTGCAGGGTCCGTAAAGCTCCGGTGTTCGCCTTTGGTGCCAGCAATGGACGTAACCTTGGTTTTTCCCACGATAAGAGTCGATCCAGTGCTGTTCATGCTTCCCACGACAAGCGAGGCGCCCTTGCGGCCCAATGGCAAGGGCTGAGGGGACTTCTGTCGTAGATACAGCGAGAGGTTTCCGTCGTCATTGGCGGAGCTTTTGTTGGGGCTCGCCATGGTAGGTTTGTTCCTGGGCATGGTGGAGTTGGAGCAAGGTGCAGGAGGTTGATCGTGGGGGAAAGAAGAAGAGAGCCAATTAAGGAAAAGGAGAGGGAGGGGAGGCGACTTAGGGGAATGAGAAGGTGGAAGTTGTGGATTTCTAGGTTTCAGTGTTCAGTGGCCATTTGATGCTGTTGTGAGCATACTGAGAAAGACTGTAGAGGCAGAAGGCAGGCACCAAAGGAAGGCTAAAGGGGATGGAAAAGGACCGAAAAAGGGGGGAAAGGACGAAATAGGGGATATTTGAAATGAGCGGTTCTCGAATATTTGGCGATCTGAGTTGGCTTGAATATAGTGAGGTTTGGCTTCTCTGAGGAGTGAGGTTATTAGAGTGCGAGGGTATTAGAGTAGTGTCAAGAACCGCCGTCAGCGAACGACGTAATCACTCAATTGTGCTATTGGCGGTTCCTGTATCCATTTCCTCCAGTGAATTATCATCATTTTGGTTGCCATTTGTCCTGGTGCGCTCTGGTGATATTGGCTGCGAAAAGTCAGAGCTAGAGGCCACAGCACGCATCACAATGTTCTATATTCTCTATGTTGATTCGGCATACTGGCCGTCTGCTAATCTATCGATTCTCCTCCTGTCTCCATCCAGTGGTCCATTGTGATATCTTCAGGACCAGCGTTTTATCTTCGATCCATTGTTATATCTTCACCACAAACTCCAGCAAGAACCAGCCGTGAAACCGCGAGTCCTTCGCAAGCTCCGGGTGAAAGGAAGTCCCCAACTTGTTGCCCTGGCGCACGGCCACCACGAGTCCATTCTCCAAAGTGTGTAGGATCTCCACCGGTGCTGGATTGGTGCACGGAGCACGGACAACCACGGCGTTTTCGCCCAATTCCACTACTCCTGGCCCCACGGGCCCCGCCTTGGCCCCATCGAGCACTGCATCGACGACGGGGGCTCGTATAAATACGGTGTGGAACTTCTCCAAGCCTGGAGCGAAGGCCAGAAAGTCCTGGTCAACGGAAAACAGGTCGAGCTGGCGCCCAAACGCATTGCGTGCCACCAGCACCGCCATGCCGCCCAACGCTTTTTGGTGGGGGCGAGCGTTTTTGATCTCGCTGGCAAGAAAGATAAGCCCAGCACAGGTTCCCCACACGGGTTTTGCTGCGACAAAATCGATAAGCGGTTCGGTCATCTCGGTTCTATCGGCGATAAGCGACATGGCCGTGGACTCGCCTCCGGGAATGACTAGTGCGTGGCATGAATTGAGCTGCGCTGGGGTGCGGACCGCAACGAACTCGAAGGTGAACTTGGAAAGAGGCGGGAGGGCCGCGGCCTCGGCCAAGTAAGTGAGATGCTCGGCAAAGGCGCCCTGGAGCGCAAGCACGCCCACAGTGAAGTGCTGAGTCATGAGAGAGCCAGGAAGAGATGAGGATTTAGGAGAATGCAAGTTATAAGCAAAATGAAGGAGAGTGCAGATTCGAAGCGAGTGCAAAATCAAGGTGAGAGCAAATTGCAGGCAAAGTGCAGAGCAAAAGGGAATTCTTCTTATCGTGTATTGGACCTCAGTCAGAGTCAGTGAGTCAGTGAAAAATCGGGCCAGGGCTTCCGACCTGCGGGGCATAGCGGAGAATTAGCGGCCACCGGAAAGTCGCGACAGAGTCAGAGGGTCCGGTCGGCACATGGCAGAAAATAAAATTAGAGCAAAATAGCGATAAGGGATACCGCTCAGCCACGGACAGACACCAGAAAAAGAGCAAAAAATCGATTTCCCATAGGAGATAAACGAAAGAACTGCGCAAATTAGGAGAATCCGATTACTGTAGATCGAGAGAATGGAGCCACGGCAGACGGCAGAGTGCCGCATGCCTGTGCACTCAGCCTGGGCACCTGTATGAACGGCGCCCAACGGGACTAAACTCACGAAAACATCGTCAAACAAAAACCAATTTTGATCGAGCCGAGCTGGCGGGTGCACGATCTCGGCCATGTGGTTTTTTTTTTCGCTCTCTTTTGTCTCCAATTGTCGGTTTGTCGGACCGATCTGACCGATCGCGGGGCACCTCGTACAGGATATTTCAGTGACTCTTCCGACTCTCTCCATATCTAGGCCAATTCTCCCAGCTTCTTCTTCTGACCGACTTCTTCAAACCGTCTGTCTTCTCCTAATTGTCTGGCTCCTGTCTCTGTCTCTGTCTCTCATGTCCGACTTCCACCTCAAGGCCGGATTGGCCCAGATGCTCAAGGGCGGCGTCATCATGGACGTTGTCAACGCCGAACAGGCCAAAATCGCCGAGCGCGCCGGCGCTTGTGCTGTCATGGCCTTGGAGCGCATCCCCGCCGACATGCGCAACTCGGGCCAGGTGTGCCGCATGTCTGACCCCCACATGGTGCGCCAGATCATGGACGCAGTGTCCATTCCCGTGATGGCCAAGTGCCGTATCGGCCACATTGTCGAGGCCCAGGTGCTCCAGCAGTTGGGCGTGGACTACATCGATGAGTCGGAGGTGCTCACTCCCGCAGACTGGTCGCACCACATTCCCAAGGACCAGTACAAGGTGCCGTTTGTGTGCGGGGCCAAGGACTTGGGCGAGGCGCTCAGACGCGTCCACGAGGGCGCCGCGATGTTGCGGACCAAGGGCGAGGCCGGAACCGGCGACATCTCCGAGGCCATCAAGCACATCCGCAAGGTGAGCGAGGCCATCGAGGCTGTGTGTGCGTTGGCGGGCCAGGACGACGCAATTGAGCGCTTGGCGGCCGAGTACCGTGTTCCTCGGGCGTTGTTGGACGACTTGATCGAGGCCAAGGGAAAACTCCCCGTGGTCAACTTCGCGGCGGGCGGTGTGGCCACCCCCAGCGACGCAGCCATGTGCATGCAGTTGGGGTGCGACGGGGTGTTCGTGGGCTCGGGCATTTTCAAGTCGGCCAACCCCGAGAAGTTGGCCAAGGCCATCGTCGACGCCGTGACCCACTACGACGACCCGGCCAAGTTGTTGGCGTGCCTGACGGACTTGGGCGAGTTGATGTTCGGCGTGAGCATCGACTCCATCGCGCCTGCTGCGCGTCTCGCCGGCCGCTAGTGTGTATTCATATGTACTCAGGAAGAAGCACCTTCGACAACACCGCGTAGACCGACTCCTTGTCCAGGCCGAGCGGCACCACCTCCTTGACGAAGCGGCCCAAGTCTGGCGGCGAGAGGCCCAAGTCCTCCAGGCACACGAAAAGCATGTCTGGCTTCAAGTTCTTCACCACGTGGAAGTAGCCCTGGATGTTGCTGCACTTGAGGAGCTTGAAGTTCTTGATGAGCGTCTGCGGCAACGTGTACACGTCGTCGCTGCCCCGGATGCTGCACGCCAAGTCGTCCACCGAAAGGTACGGCGGAAGGATGAACGTCACGTTGTCCAGGTGGAGCAAGATCTCGTTGAGCGGCAACTCCGACCGCAACACTGAGTGCAGGAGCGTCAACGCAATCGACTTGTCCGTGTACTTTCGTGGCTCCTTGGGGGCCGTCAAGTTCTGGTAGATTTTGTAGGAGAGCACCGCCAACAGCGACGCGATGAATGCGGCCGCCAACACGCGGGGATTTTTGCGCCGGGCCATGGCGCTTGTGTCTGGCTTCGCTGGTTCTAGTTCAGGTGCGCGGGTGGGACCAGGCAGAAGATGAGGCGAGAACTGGTGATAATGTCAAATGTTGGATGTGGAGAAGATCCGAGGGCGCTGTATGGAGAACCGAGGCCAGGGCCCGGGTGCTTTCCTGCAGGAGGCGTGGGTTCCGGTCGCCTTGACCCAACATCACTTATCGCAGGGTGGTCCGGGTTTTCATGGCTTCGTTGCTTCGGGTGATCAGTTTCGCTTGATTCGCTTCGCTTGATCAACTTCGGTTTGATCAGCTTCGGTTTGAGCTTCAGGTCTTGAAAGCCTCGTTCTGTCCCTTAATTATTATACCCTAGGTCTGGGCGTCCATCGCCCCCAAACAGTAGTTCATCTCCTCCTCGTCGAGCGACTTGATGTAGAGACACTTGCGGAGGAGCTCGTCGTTCACCACAAAATGGTAGTTCTTCGACCACTCAATACACTGCAGCAACGACTTGACAATGTGCACCGACGTGCGGAACCGCGAGAAGTTGATCAACTTCTCACTCTCAGCCCCCGACGCCTCCGAGCTGAGCGTTGAGTCGCCAATGGTCACACTACGGTCGGTCCCATCGTTGACCACCTGTGCCGGCAAACTAGGCCCAACCACTGGCGTGCCTGTCAAAGTAGGCGTGCTTTGGTTCGACCCCTCAACGATGCCCGAGGCATTGGATGGTCCCGTGGGCGCAATTGAGGTCTCAGTGTCCTGGAATCCCAGCATGCTTGGCAATGGAGGCGTTTGGCATACCGCCACGCTCTCCGTTGCTGGTGTAGCCTTTGGCGGCTTGAAGGCAGGCACTGCATTGGGTGCTGGCGTTGCTGGAGTAGACTTCACGAACTTGGGCCGCTCCGCATTGAAAACCAAGTCAGAGAGGTACAAGCCCACAAATGGGATGCAGCCACGTGAAGGTTGAAGCAGGTTCGTGCAGACACGGATCCGGATGAAGTTCTTGGTTGGCGCCGTCAATTCCTCGAGGTTCTTCAACGTCAAGATATCGCCGGGCGGGAGGTTCTTCCACGTGTTCTTCAACTTGGCAATCTTCTCGCTGGTGAGCGCCAATACGATCTGCATCAAGGTGGAGAAATTCTGCATCACCAGGCAGTGGTGCGCAACATGGATGAACCTGGAAATAATCGCAATTTGCTCAGCCTCCGTCCTTGTCAACAACGTTTCGGAGATCACCCAGTTCACCATCAAATTGAATCGGGCAATCACCAAATTCACGCCCTTGTTCTTGTTGTAATAGCTCTCGTTGACGATGATTTCCAACCAGCTGTTCACAGGAGTCAATTCCTTGTTCCATTGAAGCTCAATCAACTCCTTCCAGTCAATCTCCTGCAACATGTCCTTCTCGATGATGGTAAGGTGCTCAGCCAACGACCTCGACGAGCAACTCAACACGAACGACACATGCGATCCGTTTTGCACAACATTCTCAATCGATAACGACGACGATGTGAGAGAGTAACCGTCCAACACAACCTTGGGGTTCAAGAGCGAAAAGGGGCTGGTGTTTTCGCTGCTGGGAACATTAATTAACATGGCATTGACGTTCGCAGTGGACGCCGACTGCAACATTGACATGGTCTTCCTCTTGATGGGCGTCACTGGTTTGTCTTTTAACTCCTGTTCCACATCTGAGGAGTACTCGATGACATCCTCGGTGGCTGCATTGTTGATCTCTGCAAGAATGTCCTCGGTGTTATTGAAGTAGAGCTCGTCAGTAGGAATTTCCGACTTGTGGACTTTACAGGAAAGGCTTTCCGTCGAAGACCCATCCAGAGCAAGCTTAAGGCCATTCAAAGACACAGGCTCCGATCTAGCGATCTTGATGTTGATCACCTTCTCCGAACTCTTCTTACCCTCCAATCTGCACAATGCAGACTGCACCGGGTTATTTGACGAGAAGGATTCATCAGGGATGGCTGCTAACTCCTTCAACACGTTGTTGCTGATACCTGGAATCGCCACAGATGTTGTCGACGATTGGTCGCTTGACTTCTGGATGGATTCGAGGGTGCTCTTCCTACCAGTAATCACACACGAGAATACCGAGCTATCAGCAATGTCTGACAGTTTCCTCGATTTCTCGATCTCCGATTGACGCTTTGCGATTGACACAGAGCTCTCGGTATAGTCATTAAAGGGCAACTCGGTCAATGCGCAAAGCGTGCTGTAGCGAACACTTTTCTTGAACGAAGACGACCGCGAGGTCTGGTTGGTTGTTGTCTTCAACTTGAAAGGAATACCGGCAAGGCGATCACTGGACGTCTCGAAAACGTCGTAATTAAAGGTCCTGTCACCCGCGTCAGCAGCGCCTGCGTCGGTAAATTTCCTGAGGTTGTGGTAGCCATGCTTCTTCTTCAAGTTGGAATCTTCTCGACTAGCTGATGCCTTATTGTTCGACGAGATGGAAAAAGCAGAATCGTAACTGAGGTACGACTTGAGAGAGTCACGCTTGAAGTACGAGCCACTGGAGTTTCTTGAGTATGCAGAAACCCTCTTGTTGATGTTGCTGAACTGTTCACCGAAAGTGATTTTCTGAACAGCTTTCTGCATGGACTGTGGGCTCATAGCAATGCCCAAGTCAGCAACCTCGTCGTTGTAATTGTCAAGATCACTTGGATTGGAGCTCGAAATGGGCGTTACTGGTGCTTCCACGGGATAAGAATCCTGGACTTCGCCGCTGACATCGAAGTACTGAGTGCTGGTTTTGATCAAGCGTCCAGAAGAGAAACTGTCGTGCTTAATGTCCTGTTCCATGTGGTTAGTGTCCTCGTCCAACAGCTCAGAAACTTCTAGGTTGAGGTTTCCCTCATCGTTCCAATTTATGCTCGTCACGCGTCCACCGAAGGAGGACCGTTTCGAGTGGTCACCATCAGCAATCCTCCCAGACAATCTGGAAGACTCCGCATTGGCTCCTGTTCGTTCCTCGGCGTTCGGGTCGCTCAGAAGGTTCTCCAGGCTGGAAAGATTGTTCCGGTCGATGTAAAATTGGAATGACTTGTCGCGTTTGGATGGCGCCGTCAGCGGCGACATGGTAGTGACCAGCGAAAACAGATCGCGAGCTGTTTCCTTGGTGGCCCCAGCGCCTGCATTGCCGCGATCTGCCTCCTCTGCTCGGGAGTACTCAATGGCAGATCGGCTGATGTAGTCTCTGTCGTCGCACTCGTTGATGGTGCCCAGGTCGTTGATGTAGTGGCGAATCAAGAACTCCAACTCGTCGATGATTCTGGCACTTAAGACGTCGACTCTGGACCCGATGATCTGCGCCGAGTCTGCCCTCGGGGAGGGCGTGCCGGAGGGCGATTGTTCGTGCTTTTCGGGCTTCAAGTCAGGCGAGTGGATGGTCCGCTTCCACCCGTCGACGATCTTCTTCAACGAGGTCTTGCGGCCGAACTCCTCGGCGTCCTCGGCCAGGTGGGAGTTTGCTCTCCCCTTGGGCGTGGGCGGGAGCTCCTTGCGCAAAATATAGTCCATTTTCTTAGCCGGAGTTGAGGGAATGATCTCCGTGACTTTCGAGGACGGGAGCTTCACGTGACCGTTGGTGGAGAAGCCAGCAGGTGCGACATTTTCCTTGTCGGAGTCGGCCTGGGCCTCGGCGCCCTCGGGCACGTTTGTTGTCTTTTTGAGCGCGAGCGACGAGTCGGTGAGGTTGATGTACTTGTGCTTGTTGATGGCGCTGGAGACGACGTTGACGGCGGTTTTGTCGAGCTTCCGCATGGCCTTGCCCTGCAAGTCCTTCAACTTGTCGTTCAACGACGCACGCGAAGACTTGTGCTGGGCAAGCAAATTATTGATGGAGAGCTGCGGATTCTCGTCGTTCGCATTGTTCTCGTCGTAGATGAGGCACTTGTGGTGCGTTTTCTGGTCGTACAAGGAGAGCATGGCCGAGCGTCTGACCGAGGCGTTTGTCTGGATGGAGGCCTCTGTGTTGGACTTGTGGAGGCGCTTGTTGGAGAGAAGCTCGCTGATCTGGGGCAAGGCAAGGGCAAACACGTCCTGCGAGTTGTCCAAGGCGATGTCCGCGTGGTAGAAGTCGTTCAACTGGGACAACCAGTGGATCTTCAAGTCGGTGACGATCTTCAACTCGAACACCATGTTGGTGCGTATGAGGTGGGACACCAGGGTGATCTGGTTGACGAAGAAGGAGAAGCGGTCGCAGAGCGACTCGTCGGGCTGGAAGTCGTCGACAAAGTAGTTGAGGATCCAGTGACGCAACACCACAAACGTGCGCAACAACACCAACTTGCCGATTTTCTCCGTGTCCTGCTTGAAGGAGTTGACGTACTGCAACGACCAGATCAACCGCGTGAGCAACAAGTTCATCACGGTGTGGCTGTCGGAGAAGGTGCGGTAGGTGAGAAAGAAGTCGCAGATGAGGCTGTAGTCGATCACCTCGGGCAGCGTCAACTGCACGATGAGCGCACGCAACGTGGCATGGTTGATGTACTCCTCGTTGGTGGCGTCAAACTTGACCACGCTCTCGTGGTGGCGCTTCAACCCAGGAAAGTAGCGCACGTCGTCGAAGATGGATTCGTTGTGCCGGTTATAGTGGAACGACTCGTTGGTGTCCTCGAACGAGAGGTCGGCCTCGGGGAGGTCCCACTCTGCCGCCATCTGCTCCGTCATGGTGTGAGAAGTGCGAAATAGTTGGCTAGATGTTTCCAGGTGTTATTGTTTACACGAGCTGACCTGCAGGCCGTCTCATTCCGTCGCGAGTCTGTTTTGGGCAGCAACCCAGAGATGGGCCGAGGCAATATGGGCAGGGAAATGGGATTTAAAAATTGGGGCATTTCTGCTGGATTTTGGGATGGTTCTGCGGTTGCGTGCCCGGTCGAGGCGGTGAACGGGTGAAACGAGAGAGGCACAGGGTAGAGAAAAGAGGAGAGAAAAAATATGGGGAAAAAAGAAGAATTCAGTAGAGAAAACACTTGTTGAGTAAGATCAGAATTCATTACGGTGGTGTGGCGGTGTCGGTGGGCATTGACAGTGGGCATTGACGGTGAGGGTTGATATGAGAGGACAGTGCGTTTGACAGCGGTATTGCATGCATTGACGGTTGACAGCATCGGCAGCCGTTGACGGTACGCCATGGAAGTGGAAGTATTGTAGCGTAGTATATATCGACGGTTTATTGTCGACAGTTTATCGATGGTATTTTGTCGACGGCATGGAATCGACAATTTGGTTTTATGTGGAGTGCATTGTGGTGGTTGACGGTGGGTATTGCATGGAATAGACGGTAGCGTAGACAGTAAGTAGCGACAGTGAAGTATTGTATAGTATCGACGGTATAAAATCGACGGTAGCTTTGACGGTGGTTGACGGTGGCTGACTGGTTGACTGGTTGACCGGTTGGCTGATTGACTAGTTGACTGGTTGAAGGTGGGGTAGAGTATTGACATGTTGGAACTGGGTAAAAAAGAGGCGAAAATGAGGAGGCAGTAACTCAGAGTTGCAGTATCGCCTGGAAGTGTGACTTTGCTAGCGCGGATGGAATTGCGGTCTGGTTGTATAATGTCCTAGTAACTCGTAGAATTAATGGCTGGCTCGCCCGGAGAGCGGACAGGGAAATCCGAGTATGGACCCTGACACCTGTCTGCAGCGATGAGCAGCCTTTTGGGCTACACTAGCGACAGGCTGCGTCGTGGCCCCTAGTTAGCAAGAGGGAAGGCACGCGGTGATCGCTCGAATCTCGAGGGCCATCGGAACTTCCCAAAGGAAGAAATAGAATTGAAAATGTGCAGATAAGACGTTCGTATTACAGCTTGACAGTAGTCAGATGGCAGAAGTAGGTATTCGAATTCAGTATCGACATCATGTTATTGAAGGCAACCTGTTAGCAAATGATATTGAAGTTGCATCGACAATGTGTCTTTGACGAGGGTATTGACAGTGGTATTGACAGTGACATAGCAGTGGCATTGCAGTGGTATTACAGTGGTATTACACTAGTGGTATCGAGAGTACGGTAAATATGGTATTGATGACGTGTTGTTGGCGTATTGATGTATTGCTGCGATAGCATCATGGTATCGACAATGCCTGCCGAAGATTCTCGCCTGGAATCTTAACATAAAAACCGTCGAGGGCGTTAAGCCGTGTCTCCTCCATTCTGCCCGGTGTTCGTCGCCATAAATTTGCAGGGCCGCCTATTCAAGTGAATGCTACTTATTCATGTTGTTGCTGATGGCCTGCTGCAACACCGCAAACGGCGACTTTTTGAACTCGCTGTTGTTGAGCACCTGCCCAAACCGCTTGTTTTCCGCTTCTAGAAGCTTGGTGTGGCCCGTGTGTTTCTGAGGGTTGGGAAGGTTCGTGACCTTGGCGCTCGGCGGCACATACGTAACTTTTGTAGTTGTTTCTGTGTCAATGTCGTCGTTGAGACTCAGAAGCAAGTCGTCCATGCGCGGCTTCAACTGCTCCTTGGCCTTTCTCTTGCGTCTTCGAAGTGCAGACTTGGACACCCCTGCGTTGAGGTTAAACGTCACCTTCGAGAGCAACTTATCGGTGAACTGGCTCGATTTGGCCAACTGCTTTTCCTTTTTCGTAGTCTTCAGCAACTTCAACAACGGGTTCTCGTGGTAGTCTTCGTTGTCGTTCTGCTGCTTGAACTCGGCCACTTTGCTGGCGATGGAGCTCTTTTTGGCCAGTCGGGCCCTGAGTCCTGTTTTCTTCTTGATTGCCTGGAGTTAGTACGACACAGATCCTCAGTCAGGGTCACATACCATCTGGTTTCTGGGGTTTAAGAAAATCGATGTGTGGGCCAGATGCAGGCCCGATGCCCTGATTAGATAGTCACTAAGGATGGGGAGAAACGAAAAAAAATAAAGAGAGAGAACGAGGCGGAAGTGAGAAAAGAATGCGATGCTCCCTCCTCGCTTAATCTGAGTTATCCACTCCCTCGGGATTTCGTGCTTTCAGCACCCGGATTTCACCTCATAATATCTCCTGCTTCAGTCTGTGCACTGCCCCAACTACAAATTAACAACTCAACAATTAGAAGCTCACGGATTTGTCAACATACTCGCTATTGAAATCCTCGACGGCGGAATTTCCGGTTTTGGACTGCCCACTTTTTTGTTATCATGGGCGATCTGCGATTCGCAACGTGCTGTCACCTTCGGCACAACAACGTACCGAGGATCTTATCAAATAAAAGAGGAGATATTCTCTCCAAAAATCAGCTGTGACCTATGTTAGCAACCTCTTCAAATGCTTAAATCGCATTATCGTTTCTGCACCGGCTTACCTCGGGTGCAATTTATGTCTCAGGTACATCGCAAGCGATTAATATGCGGACACTGGGAACGAACGAGAAATATTTATCAAAAAGCCTTCAATTCCTTTCTTTCGAAGTCCTTTCAATCTGGATCCTTCTCCTTCTATCTCTTCTTCTCTCTCTTATCCTCCTGTCGTACCTCTGCTCTCCTGTACCCAGCTGAGATGAGTGAGAAAACGTACAGACTCATCACCACGTTTCCACGAACTACGGTCGGCCTGACTCTACACTATACATTGGCAGAAAACCATTCCATCGGCACACACTAAGTTGTTCCGAATTTCGCCAAAAACACCAATTTTCGCTGGCTAACGCTCCTCCAGCGCTCTTCGAACACCCTTCGAACCGATCATGAGCACCCTGGGCGGCAGATTCAGCCACAGCAGCCCGACGGCGCCGCCTGTGGATCCCAGACTCAGCTTAGAAAGTGAGCTGCAGCCTCGTTCCTCTCCCCTGCTCCTGCGACATGACGAACTACGAGTGAGCCAGACAGAGCCAGCGGTGGGATTCTCCGACTCGGACGACGCCTCCAAAATCCTGGCCTACGCCCGTCTCGACTTCGACAACTATACTTTTTTTGTTCAGACGCTCCAGGTGGTGCTTGGACGGAAGTCCAACGACGAGGTGTCCTCACATCACCTGGTGGACGTCCACCTCAGCTCCAAAAAGGCCATTTCGCGGCGGCACGCTAAAATCTTCTACAACTTTGGCACCCAGCGATTTGAGATTTCCATCATGGGCCGCAACGGTGCCTTTGTCGATGATCTGTTTGTAGAGAAAGGCATGACAGTGCCTTTGGTGGACGGCACCAAGATCCAGATCGGCGACATTCCGTTTTCGTTTGTGCTTCCATCGATCGAGTTCCATGACTTGGACTCGAAAAAGCCCGGTGCTGCCAAGCCGTTCAATCCGAGCGACGCTCTCAATCTTCGCACCAATTTATATCTGGCGGCGTCACTGCCGACGCGGGGAAAGAAGAAATTGGTGCAATTCAGCGAGTCTGCGGAGACTACACGAAGAAATTCCAAGGCTGATATCGTGAGACGACTCTCGACGGCTCGGAGAAAGTCTCACTCGACCACCAATGACGAAATCAACGCACTTCTAAAGGAACTTGATAGCCTAGGGGGCGACGAGGGAGATTACGATCCTGCCCTTCTAGACGAGGAAGTGCGCCAATTGCTCGGACAACACAACGCCAAGTCCATGACGGCAGCTGAGATTGCAAAGGAGGAGGACGAAATCGACAAGTTGGTCAAACAACACAACCTCGCCCAGGGCGTGAGTCTCGACGGAGCAAAAGTCGAGAAAAGAGACGTGGACTTGAACATGCTCGACCAGGAGTTGGCGTCGTTGGCTCCCCTCATCAACGCCCACGAAGGAAAACCGGACCAGAACTACAAGTTCAACACGCAAGTGTACGACGCAAACACAAAACCGGCGCCCAGAATGGGAAAACCGGCCTCAATTCAGCCGCCTCCCAACAGAGTCTACCGACAAGCCAATATTCCGCTGGCCGGTGCTTATGGGAACTACACCCCCGGATTTCCTTATGGCCAAACGGGCGTGTACTCTGAGCCACGCACACTTCCACCTAAATTAGAGGTGGTGGTCGAGACCATAGTCGCTGCGCCGGCCGCACCTCAGACATCATTCAAGGCCATCTCAGGGACGATCGACAAGCCACCGGTGTGTGTGTTTCGAACCGCCGAGTCTCCGAACGGATCCAAATTTCGCAAGGGTCCCCGGAAAGTGGCGAAAGTGCACTCGCTCAAGGACATTCCAGACCAGTTCCGCACCAAGCCCAACGTCAGCATTCTGGCCATGGTTCTGAACGTGATGCGTGCCGACTCCCGAAAAGGACTCACACTCCACGACATCCACGAAGCCATCAAGGAGCTCTTTCCTTATTACCGCTACTGTCCTGACGGATGGCAGGCCACCGTCACCCACCACATTCGGTTCAGCAAGCTCTTGGTGCCAACTAGAAACGGACACGAGTCCGACTGGCTCTGGACCATCGACGACGAGTACATTGCCGAGCGGGAGAGAACAAGGAAAAAGCAACAGGAAGTGTCCATGGCCCGCGCCCAGGAATCGGCGTTAAAGGCGCTGGAGCTCCGACAGAGGCCTCCGTACTCGGCCCCCAGACAGTACACTGAGTACTCTCAGATGTCACCGGGCGCCGACAGACGGCCGAAAACCATTGCGGAAATTGCCAGCGAGATCAGGCGAGATGGATCCCCCCAGATTGCCGAACCTACTCGACAGAGTCCGGAAGTGAGCATCAAGGAACAGCTTGCTGCCAACAGATCTCGCACAGCTTCGTCCGTGGAGTCACCAGCACCTTCTAAGCCGCCAGCACCAAAACAGGCGTTGCCATCGCCGTCGCTGAGCACGGACACGAAAAAGGCGCTTGCATACCTTCAGAAGGAGTTGTTCACATTGTACAAGGCACGCAAGCTTTCGTATAACACGGCTGTCACCACCGAGATCATCACCAAGGCGCTCGGAACCACAATTGCCCAGGTCAACACCATCGGTGCTCGTGCTGGGTGTGGGGACAATGCGTTGAGTTTTCTTGTGGAAAAGGCTCCAGAGCAGGTGAGCAAGATCTTGGACATTGCATTGACGAAGTCGATACGAGAAAAGGAAGGAATGGCAAGCAAGGAGGGCACGCCGGTTGCAGAGAGCAGGACGCAAGCGTCGCCAAGATCGGCCGCAGCGTCGCCAACACCGCAGACTGCCCCGAAACCGTCTGGGCTCACTAAGCCATCTTTTGGTGGGCCGCGTGCTGGGGTCTCCGGTCCACCCAAGCCAGTGTATCCAAAGTCTGGGTTGTCGAAGCCTCCACACTTTTTGTCGAACAAACGTGCGGAGAAGCGGCCTGGCGAAAGCCTGGACGAGCCCAGCAAGATCGTCAAATTGGAGTAATAAACATGCATCGGAAAGGATGATAGAGAATCGGGTTTATGGTCAGTTCTACTGAGGCCCTTCGTAAATCAGGTTCGTACTTTCACACAGAAGTCCCGGGTTTTCTCAATTTCAGTTCAATTGCGGCAACTGGAACTTATATTCTGTTCGTCTTGTCCGGTTCAATTGGCCCCCTGTGCGACTGGTGCTAGCAACGGCCACAATCGTAGGTGAAGCAAAGAAGGAGCCAAACAGAACAATAACCGAATTTTAACTTCTCATTCTTGTTTTTGTTTTTCACACTGCTTTCAAATTTAATTTATTAAGAATGTTGTGGCCGCGGCGTCCTGGCCTAATAAGTCAACAGAGTGCCAATCTGGGGCACCGCCGAAATGTCAATTCTCAAAATTCAAAACAATGCCTCAAATACAACAAACTCCATCCCGTATCTATTAATCTCCTTCTTCCACTCCCATTCCTTCTTTTATCGAACCTCGACCACCTCTGGTCCACCGTTCCTGCAGTCCAGTCTAGTGGCAACTCAAACTACACCAACCACCTCCAATCAAACTCACACCAGCCAACACACACCAATCAACACAACTGCAGCAATGAATTCTATTGCCAGTCAGTTCACAAACGCGGCCAACTCGATCCACCAGGAGTACTCGGAGGCCGCCGGTGCAATGGCCCCACCATCGTTGGGATTGGCCCCCACCATCCAGTTGCCGCCAATTTCCCAGCCCACAGACTTTTTGCGTGCACACACCGACGACGCCTCCAACCCCGACTGCAAAATCAAAATCGCCCACGGAACCACGACGTTGGCATTCAGATTCCAAGGGGGAATCGTGGTGGCGGTGGACTCGCGGGCCACGGCGGGTAACTGGGTGGCGTCGCAGACCGTCAACAAGGTGATTCGAATTAACCCCTTTTTGTTGGGTACCATGGCCGGCGGAGCAGCCGACTGCCAGTACTGGGAGACGTGGTTGGGCACCCAGTGCAGATTGCACGAGTTGAGAGAGAAGGAGCGCATTTCCGTGGCGGCCGCGTCCAAGATCTTGGGCAATTTGGTCTACCAGTACAAGGGCATGGGCTTGTCCATGGGTACCATGGTGTGCGGGTACACCAAGAAGGAGGGGCCCACCATCTACTACGTCGACTCCGACGGCACCAGAATGAAGGGCGACCTCTTCTGTGTCGGATCGGGTCAGACGTTTGCCTACGGTGTATTGGACTCAGAGTACAAGTGGGACTTGTCAGTGGAGGACGCCTTGTACTTGGGCAAGCGCAGTATTTTGGCGGCCACCCACAGAGACGCGTACTCGGGAGGCTCCATCAACTTGTACCACGTAACCGAACAGGGCTGGGTGTACCACGGCAACTACAACGTTGGGGACATTTTCTACGAGATCAAGGAGAAGGAGGGCTCGTTTAACAACGTCGAGGCTTAATGCACGAGATAGAGGGACAGGTGTTGATAACGTACTCATGTAGGGTACTGATGTAGCGTAGATTTAATGTGATTCCGCTCAAGAGATGTGATATCCATCACCTGGTATTGCTATCTTTCAGCCTTGGAGATTGTCCTGATTATTGGGACTTGGCTCAATGTTGTGGACTGAGCTCACTACTACCTGCGCTTTCATGGCTAGGATGACGTAAAATTGGACAAGGAATTGTGGTTCGAGCAACTAGCTTCTTTGTTTTGTTGCTAAATGACTTTCCTTATCGAATCTTCTGATTGAATCTACTGATTGACACTACTGATTGACTCTACTGATGGAGGGAGGCAGTAGTGGCACAGCCAGTTTTCGAGGACAAATTCTATTTCAGCTCATTGAACCGCCACTGCTTGGTTCATGATCTTTTGTTTTTGTCGTCTGCTTGTTCCTAATACAAGTCGAGTATTGCTGAACTTGCAATCACTTCGCAGTCTTATCGCGATAAGAAAGCCGCATCTCGCGACAACCACACCGATTTTTTCAGAAACATCACTTTTTACACAAATAAAACCATTGGTCCCCCAAATCGTTTTTAAATGGCTGCTCTCCGGTCGTTGACCTTGTTCTCCTGTCTAGGGCGCGAGCCCTCGCACAGTGCACATGCCGCGCTCCACGTGACATTTTTCGCACGTGACCCATCAACAGTCGCACTATTCCTGAAAATTTTTAGGTTCTTCCACTATCCATCATGTCTGCTCAGAACCCTATGCGTGAATTGCGCATCGAAAAGTTGGTCTTGAACATCTGTGTCGGTGAGTCCGGTGACAGATTGACCAGAGCCTCCAAGGTCTTGGAGCAGTTGTCCGGTCAGACTCCCGTCCAGTCTAAGGCCAGATACACTGTGAGAACCTTCGGTATCAGAAGAAACGAGAAGATCTCCGTCCACGTGACCATCAGAGGCCCCAAGGCCGAGGAGATCTTGGAGAGAGGCTTGAGAGTCAAGGAGTTCCAGTTGAAGAGAAGAAACTTCTCTGCCACCGGTAACTTCGGTTTCGGTATCGACGAGCACATCGACTTGGGTATCAAGTACGACCCCGGTATCGGTATCTACGGTATGGACTTCTACGTTGTCATGGGCAGACACGGTGCCAGAGTCGCCAGAAGAAAGAGATGCAGAGGCAGAGTGGGTAACGCGCACAAGACCAACCAGGAGGAGTCTATTGTGTGGTTCAAGCAGAAGTACGATGCTGAAGTTTTGGAGAAGTAAACGCTAGCTTCAATATAGGTAATCGTTGACCGTTGTAGAGGGTTTAAGTAGAGTATTGAATGGGTTGAGGAAGTGATTTGAGGTGTGAGTTCATCGTGATTACATAGTTTGAGTGTGTTTTCGAAGTATTCATGGATCTTGACGTAAACCAGGTTTCCGGGTAGCGGCTTGGATGTTGCGATGAGATTTGTCTAGTGTGAGCCTTTGATGTCATCTCCCATTTGGTCTCCGATCACTTTTTGCTCATAGAGCGACAACAGCAATTTTCTCGTTTTGAGCTCGGTGTTCCTCGCTCGTAGCGTCACACAGTGTCTTAGCTCCCTTCCGGATTAAGCTCATGCAACTCAATGCTTCTGCGGCTGTATGGCTCTACTGCAGCTCTTCCATAATTCCCGACGGCTCCGTCATCTTTGGCTTTCATCCGATGGAGAAATACTGTCAGCAAATTATTTGCCGCAAATTAGAGACTCTTTATCAACTCTGGTATCGTTGTGCGACACCATGCCATGAATAGCGCTGAGGTGAACAGCCATCCTTTTCTCTTTCTTGAGTTCCGATAACCAATATGGAAGCTTCAGTAGTGACGACCAACTGACTGCGCTTTCTCGAATTTCGCCATCATTGATTTATCGGAGGTTCTCTCCTTTGAGACTTGCGCAATGAGCCTCATGTACGCTGGTCACACATGCCATGAGCAAAAGAGGACCTATTAATCATGCAAAGGGGAAAAAGTCTTAACTGTGCTCCGTTTCCTTTAATCTCTTTTTATCTGACTTTTATAGAGCGTTTACGAGATTTTTGATGGCTGCGAAACGATGTTATCTGATTAGCGAGACACGACGCGTGTGGGTCGCCACTAGTTGCCCCATTTATTAATCAGCCATTCCAATCGGAGCATCTGAATTTCCCGTCGCATATCTCCGCGTCTGTGCATATTCTCTGCTGCAACAACAGGTTTATCTGTGCTCGCTATCCCCGCGGAGATAAGGCGATTCAGCTCACTAATCAATTTGTTTGTCAGCACAGCGCCAGCAATACTTGCAATAGCGCCACAGAACAAACCGCAGCAGTATAAAAGAAGGAGCTCATGCCCTTTGTAGACCATAATAAATTATATAGTTGCTCTGATGATTCAAGTTCGCGAAGTCACTCCCCAAGCCAAGAAGGCAGTCCGCATCGCTGTTATATACGATACCGACAGTGGAACAACCAAGACTGTGGCGGAAAGTATTGTTGAGGGAATCGCCGGTGTTGAAGGTGCTAGCGTCGACCTTTTGACTTCAGAACAGGCCACAGACAAGAAAGAGGCTATTGTCGACTACGATGGGTTGATCATGGGTAGTGCAACACTCTTTGGCGGAGTCTCTGCAAGATTGAAGGCATTCCTTGAAACCACTAGTCACATTTTTGTCACGAGGCAACTTCAAGATAAACTTGCAGGTGGTTTTACCAACTCGGCCTCGATCTCAGGCGACAAGCAGACGACATTGTTGCAGTTGTTCACGTTTGCATCTCAGCAGGGCATGTTGTGGGTCCCATTAGGAATTTTTCCCATCAACAACAAGACGGCTTTCAATCCCGACGCTCAGAACAGAGGAGGCTTTTTTAGTGGCTTGGGCACGCAGTCATATATTGACGGAGAGCAGGACGCTCGTGTTGCCGAGGCAGAAAAGGAGAGCGCGAGATCCTACGGCGAGCGGTTTGCCAACGTCGCCCTCCAGTACTACAAGTAAGACTGAGAGGAAGAATTGTGGCCCTATCGAAGGAAAGTTATAGATAATAAATTGAGACAGCGAAGACATCGGTTAGTAGTTAGTATCGACATCCAGTCAGCGATTGCAAGCGATCACATCTAGTTAGCAAGTATATCACGGTAGCGGCAATTAATTACTGGGTCTATATCAGTAGAGGGCCTGGTGTATTCATCACCATCGATTTTCGCTTTAAATAGATCGTCTAGCGGCGATCACGCGCTCACACGTGATGACCTAGCACTGATAAGCAGATAAGGCACCTAAACAGCGCGAATGATTGTGGTCGCGATCTGGCATTTCAATTGGCCCGAGGCGACTGTAGATCTGAGCACTCTCAGCAGCAGGCGAGCCCGGTGCTCCCAACTACTCGTAAAATACCATCCGTTAACGCCGCTCGGTCACGTCGAGATCCACCGCCGGTAATATTCAAAAACAAAAATTAATCACTTCTTTAGTGATTTTTCCTCGCTCCCCATTCGCTCCTCGCTCCACACCCTTTGCGGCTTCTCCGCCTTTTGCTCTTCTCGCCCGACCTGCACCTGTCTCCACACTGAAGGCTTCCAACACCATGGTCATCAACAACTCCGAGCCGCTAGACCATTTGCCGTGTATGTATCGGGTTCAAGCTCACGTGCTGCTTTCTGCCTCGGCAGTTCTTTTGTTCCCTCCGTCGCTCCTTTCTTCCTTCTTCCATACTAACCGCAGACCTCGACGTGGACATCACCCCCCACGAACGCGAGACCGTTGAGTCGCTCATCCGCAGCGAGCGCTCCCACGACCACACGGACTTACATCCCCGCGCCCGCGAGCTTCCGCTCGTCCACAGCCTGGCGCTCATGCGGGACATCCAGCGATACGAGGACGCAGAAACCCACCACGACGACGACGACGACGACACAGACGACCGCATCCTTCCGCCGGGGATCTCCGGCGCCCGCTACTCCGAACCCTCGGACCACACAGAGGCGTACGCTGCGCTCTCGTACTCTGTTCTACGAGAGCGCAACGCTACGCTCATGGCTCAGAACGCCGAAAACCTCCGACACGTGCAACGCGCGCATCTGGCGTCGATGTCGGACCTCGAAAGGGCCTACGAGCAGGACGTGGAGCGCAAACGGCAGCGGGTGGAGGAGATGGCCGAGGGCCGAAAACGGCGCCAGCTCGAGTTTGAGCCCGTGGCGCAGTACTTGGAGCAGCGGTGGCAGGACGGTATTCGGTCCATGGTGGACCTTGGCATCCACCGCGCGCAGCAGTAATCACGACGAAACGAGATATAATGGGTGTAGATCAATGTAGGATGGGACGGGTATTGGATACTGGAGGAGACTTATTATACGGAGTCAAGTCAATTATGGAACACCAATGGAAGTCCCAGGCGATCCGTGAGTTTGTTATTGTGGGCCCGTTGCTGATCGTCTGGTGCTTTTTTCAAGAACAAAAGATCGATGTCACGACTGATGAGTAAGGGGACATAATACGCTACAATTCGAAAGGATTTTTCGGGGCTTTGGAGGGAGAGAATTGGTAAATCAAGCATGAGACCATATGAGGGACGATAAGAGGAAGATGAGGAGTACTGGCTCTTGGAAGCGGTGGGCGACGGAAAGGATCTGGGCGACAGGCAGACTTTCAGGAGAGGACCAAGTGTATTATTGGTATTGAAGTTCATTTTGGAGCTCAAATGGTGATTGTTCGTGGTGAAGGTGAAAAAGTGCACCGGTTGGCGTTCGTGCTCGTTGGCCATATAGACCTTAGCACTCAAAGAACAAAAGGACTTCACCTTGGATGGAGATCTGTTCTGTCGGAGATCAACTAAGTGGGGTTTATTTACTCTCAGTCAAATATTCATTCCGGCAGACCGAGGCTGTGGGTCTTGGGTGGCTGCGAATTGGACTCCACTCCTTCCGATCTCCCACTCTTCACAACCTATCCAGTCTTGGTTCCCCATTCTCGTCAAAGCCACTACCCTACGAAGATATATAGGATTTCAGGGTTGGAGTTAGAGGAGTGTGATGTCGGTAATCTATCCACAGCAGCAGGCAGAGTTACACGGTCTTCCAACCTCTAAACATGCAAATAAAATATATCCATAAATACCAGCTACATCGTGCGACATATAGGAGGCCATTAGTGGCCGCGGATTGTAGTCATTATTTGTATATTACAGGTCTATTAGTCTTAGTGATCCATTCTTGAATTCATCGCTTGTCGTCCCGACAAATGCTTTTCTTTCAGAAAGTGCATTCTTTTCAGCATTTCTCTCATCTCCGATTCTACTGCCCTATGGCCTTCTTCTTTTTGTTGAACAAGACGTCCGTTCGCGTGCTTCCCACGTTCACCACCCTCGGACAGCCCTCGCGGTGCTTCTCCTCCAAAACACATTCCGCGCAGTAGTAGGCCGCAGAAGCAGTCTCCATGTTGTCGCCCAAGTGCATTCCGCAGAGAATGCACCGGTTGGCTCCGTGGCCACTGTGACAACTATCGCAGATGCGAACTCTGTCCTTGGGGTTGACCATGGAGTCGCAGATGGGGCACTTTCCGTCACACAGCTGGCAGAGGAAGCCGAAGTGTGTTCCGGGGCGCTTCATGCACTGTATGAGGTCATACTGGTGGCGGGACATGAGAAGTGGTTGCCATCTGAGAGATGCAGGCAGTGATGGAGATGAGAGGGTGGAGGGTATAACAAGGGCGAGCAGGAAATCGAAATCGAGAAAGAGAAAACAGCTGGTTTGTTTGGTAACGAGACTCCATTGGTGCCTTTCGTTTGTTTTGTGTTTATTGGGATTGGCCGGCTCACATCGAATCGGAGGCATGTATCCATGGCCGGAGCATATATGCAATGAGAAATCATGAATCAAGCACCCGATTTGAAACCATGTCGCTCAATCATCTTTCTAGTTCCCTTTTTAATGGTCATTGCTTTTTAATAGTATTCGCTTTTTTTAGTGTACGCTTTGTTTTTATGTTCGCTCCGGTCATTTGCTCACGGCCACTGCGCACTAATAGAACCACCAGCAAAGTAGCCTTCAACAACCCACCTTTCACAATTCATCTAACTCTCTCTCTTTCCCATATTTCTCTCCCTCCGCACCTTCCTCCCTAACTCCTTACCCTCTTCTTCTCCTTCATTTTTATATTTCCAATGCTAGCATTATGCGTGGAATGCGCACCGGATGCCAATATCTACAATCCACCCACGGTGCCCCCGCCCCCACATATACTCTTTTTCCCATTAAAAATCCAGTTTCGCTCAGAACCGCCCAATGTCGGTCCCTCCGGAGTGCCCCATCTGCCTCGAGGCCTTGGGCGCCCACGACCGACTCGGAAGGGTGCATCACTGTCTCCACAGCTACCACCACCAGTGCATCGTGCAGTGGAGCTCCCACTCCAACTCTTGCCCCACGTGCCGCAAGCTCTACTACTGCATCGACGTTGTGTCCGACGGCGCCGTCGTTGACACCGTTCGGGTCAAAGATCGCCTCATTGAGAATGACGCCATCAACCATATCCCCGCCGAGTACATCATACCGCCGCAGACGTACTCCGAGTACACGCTGCGGACCGAGGACCTGTCTGGTGTGTGCACGATCTGCTCGAGCGCCCAGTACTCGCGGCAGCCTCGCTCACTTCTCTCTTGCGTAGGATGTGGAGCAAAGTTCCACGCCCTGTGCCTCGGACGAAGCGACGAGGCGTTCTGGTTCTGTCCCGTGTGCGACTGCCACCAGGAGTTTACGCGAACGAGCTACCGGCGGCCGCGAGCGGCGCCGCAGCGGCTCGAAACCGACTACGATCTTGACTTTGGCCACCAGCCCACCATACGCGCCTCGGCGCTCAACGGCGGCATCCTACTGCGCCGAGAGGCACGTGCGCGCCAGAACTTGTCGCCTGACGAGGCGCGGTCGTGGGAGATGTTTGAGGAGGCCCGGGCTGGAAGCTCAGTGGAGCCTCCACCACCTCCGCCGACGGCAGAGCCGCGGAAGAAGCGGAGAAGACGCACGAGCAGTGCCACTAACAATGCCAACTCTACTGAAGAGAGCGATACCCGCAGCGGCGGTGACATTGGAGGGAGTCTGGCTGTAGAGGGTCGTGGACTGACACTTAATATGGGTCCTGGTCTGAACAGAGAGGACTCTCGTTCACTCAGAGACGACGGGCGGTCGCGCATCGCGTCGTTGATGAGCCAGATCCGCCGGCCCCGCACGATTCCGCTCTCGGCTACCACTTCCGTCTCTGCATCGTCCTCCACCCAGGCCCACTCGCCCCTCAGCTCTGCGTCGCTGCACGTGGCCGACTCGGACTCCGACGCAGAGGGCAAGCGCACATGCCCGGACCTCACGTTGGCGCAGAAGAGGCAGGTTCAGCGGCACGTGCGCAGCCACTTGCGCCCATGGTACGACCCAAGCCTGCTGGAGCCGCGGCATATCCGCACCGAGGCGCAGTACATCGACATCAACAAGCGCATCTCGCGCAGGGTGTACGCGGCGATCATGGCGCTGTGTGCAATGGACCCACGTGCCGTGGACGAGTACATGGCCGACGAGGAGCGGCTCCGGCTGTTGGTTTCGGGGCATGTGGAGGGCTGGACCCTCCGGGAGCAGGAACAATAGAGGCAGTAATACAGGTGCATGGGCTCATGCTTGAAATTTGATGTAGGAGAGAGGAGACTGTGACAGGGAAAGAGAGAGGAACTGAGAGGTAGCTTTAAAGCGAGACCTGAGGGAGAGGCCTTCGCATTGGAGGAATGTTACAAAGGAGGAACTGCTTATTAAATTGATACAACGGAGGAATTGTTACAACGGATGTAGCAGGCTTTGAGTAGTGCTGACTTGGGTGGAGTGAGGTCTATGGCAGGTCAGGGACGGATAGATAGTTCCAAGCAATTAAATTTTTCTCGCAGGAGATTTTCTAAAACCAAGAGGCTTTGCTTGACTGTTTAGTGCCTCGATGGCACCTGCTGCGTTGGCTTTGCTTGATTCCTCAGCTCAAACCAACCATATCATCTACCAAAGTTATACACAGACAACCCGAATCACCATCACCTTCACATAATTACCCATCGGTGACAACTACGCACCCGCCAAGTTCACGATACAGAGCCTCTTCATTTATTGTAAGCCTACTAGTTCCGTACAGCCTACTGCCACTGTTGCCAACAATACCTGTATTGCTATCTTCTGCGCGGTCCCTTGGGCTTGGAGAACTTCAAGCTGCTCTTCGTCTCCACCGGAGCTGCCTGGTGCCCCAACCTCGAGGTGTCGATCTCGTCCAAGTCGCCCACCTCCAACACGTTGTCCACAGTGAAGTAGTCCTTCAAGTGGCTGAGCAAGCCCTGCTTGTTGGCAGCGTAGAGCATTCTATCACGGACCTTCGACCCCGATGGACACAGGTAAATGAATGCGGTTTGGCCCGTTTTGTAGCCAAACAAGACGTACAGTGGCCCAACGGAGTTGGCATCCAAAGCGTTCAGAATCGTTTCAATCAAACTGTCCACAGTGACGTTGTCCACCTTCGCCGTCAAGACCAATTTCTCGTTGGCGTCAATGTTCATCACCACCACAGAGGACTCGACACCCTCTCTGAGCACCAGATCGAGCTTGTCGTCGATTTTAAAGAACAACGCGCCTCCCAGGCCATGCATCGAAGGCAATTCCTTTTTAAATGCGCTTCCTGCCGTCTGCGACAACGTCAAACTCTGCAACGAGTTGATCTCCTTCAACGATCTCTCGGCAGAAGTCAACACCGAAGGGTCTATTTCAGTCAGAGTGGCTCTCTCGTAGTGGCCGTGGGACAACTCGTCAAGCTCGCTGAGCGCCAAAATGTGGTTCTTGCCAAAAGAACCCGAGCCCAACTGCTGGAGCAAAGTGTTCTTGGTCGAGGCAAAGAGCATCTTTTGCCGGATGGGCGCCAGGTCCGGAATGAAGCTCACAAACACGAATTCTGTGTCGGACCGAGGAAAGATCGCATATCCTGGCTCCGGAAACTGCTTGGAAAAGTGCTTGTGCAAGCTGGGGAACACCGAATCTGGGTAGGCATTGGAGGGCTGGACAAAGTCCGAGTCCTCGACCAATTGGGTGGCGTCATCGGAGATTTTGATGACCAAGGCGGCCGCGCCCAAGTTTTTGAAGCTCAGAAGGAGCTCTTCTGAGGCGGTGATTCCAGACTGAGTGGCCATGGCGTGGTTGGTAGAAACCTGTATAGTTGAGTAGAGGAGGGGAGGTGAAGGCAGACCGAACGTTAAAAAAGAGATTATAAAAAGGGATATTGTAGAGAAAAGAGAACTAAGCGAGGCATATGTAGAGATCGAGGATTAATGGTTGCAGTGAAAATTCTCGGAGTGGACTTTAACCACTGGTCCACGAAGCATGCAGTGACTAGATCATAGAGATTAGAGAATGTACGGTCAAAAGCACCCAAAATGCAATTACGTGACAAGAATTGACAATCTTCCCTCCGCGAGTCAGGATCTGTTTTTCTTGTTATCCACCTTTTATTACTCAGCCAAGTGGAATGGGTGCGAAAGTCGGTCCATACTACCGGGTTGATTTATTCCAATTTTTTTCGTGACCGTAGAATCGCCTTGATTCCTTTCACTTCGCCCACTGTTGTTCTTCGCCCTGTTCTTCTCTCCTTTTCTCCGACTTTCCTTATCACATCAAGGTCGCGACCCGATCCGGCAGTATCAACACCATCACACGCTCTTTCCACCTGTTCCCAAATGGGCCTCTTTGACTTGTTTGGCCCGACATCAGCCACAGTCACAGTCCCAAAATTCAATCAAGGCGCTGATCGCGACTCCACAGACCTCCAGATCAGGTCGCTTCTTTACCTATTCAAGAGACTTCGCATCAACAGATTGTCTCCATTTCCCGACGGTCTGTCCCTAAAATATACTGATGGCAAGCACTGGGACGATTCGCTGTCTGGTACTGACGCCAGCGTGGCCAAATTGGACGCCGTTTATAACGTCTGCCGCTTTCAGGAAGTGCTTCTACTGCAACCCGAGCGAGCTTTGGTCGACTACCCCAAGAACAAATTCCGCATGCTCTGCGTGCTCTCAGAGCCACCAAGTGCTGCATTTCTGCGGCCCCTGTCGCCTGTCAAGGGCGTAAGTACGTCTCAGGAAATGGAGAACGGATTTCCCGTGTTTAGAGACTACAAGGAGCGGCGCGTGGCCAACTTTGGCTTCTCGATTCTTCCGGTCGACCGAAGCACCACCTTGCGGCAGCTTGCCGCCGAGTTGGCCCACTCGCTGTTGTACGTGGAGCATTTTTCCTACGTTTCGTTCGCAGCTCGTTTTCACGTAGCCTCCAAGGCCATTGAGCAGGTCTTGGGCCCGCTCGACCGAGACTCGCCCTTCCAGATGTCGGAGGAAACGAAGGCGAAGGTGCTTGCTGAGTACTTGAACCAGGTGGCGTTTCTCGTGCAACTCATTCGCATATATGACCAGCACATCAAGATGGAACCTCCAGCGCCAGCGCGGAGTCCGTCACCCACCAAACTACGAAGTGTGAAATCATTCTCACAACCTACCTCGCCCACACGGCCTCTACAACCTGCAAACCGGCTGTTGAGCCCCAAGAAGTCGCTGGCCAACCTCAGGCAATTGACTTCAAGACCGTCGATCTCGAACTTGAACGCCAACGAGATCTACAACCCCGTAGCATCACCGCAGAGTCCAGAAAAGAAAACTCCCGTCTCGGGATTCTCCTCTGGGTATCCGTTTCCGGTGGCTTCTTCAGACCTGGACTACGCAGTATATGGTAAGGACGTTCGGCCAGAGGTGTGGGAAAAGTGCAAAAACTCAATCAGGGAGAAACTTGCACGTGAACGCAGGATATTGGAAAGCGCCCGATAATTAAATGCTGGTGTTGTCATCGCTATTTATTGTCTCCAGCCTTCGGGCGTGTACACAAGACCCAGTCAAGCTCATTACTACTTGCTTCACTATGCTAAGAAACGCAACGAGCCTCCGGCGATTCGCAACTTCCAATGTCGCGAGAAACTTATTCGGAGGAGGTAAAACGGTCTCAACGGGCCCAAACATGGCACCTTCCAACAAGCTGGAGACCGCGTCCAATCCGGCTGATCTCTTGAAGAGAAACGATATCTTGATGTACTCACAGAAGCCCATCAACTACATCGAGTCGGTCAAGGAAAACGGCTTTCATTTGGCCAACAATATCCTAATCACTTCCCCCAATGACGAAGGGCACGAGATCGGCACCATCCTTCTAGACAATGAGAGTTATGAGGTGGATCTTGCCGATGGGGGATATAAGGTTGTGAACGGGTTCATCATCGACTTCAACACGGAGCAGGTCCTTTCCATTTTCAGCAAAGCACACCCCAAACCCGAAATTGTGGTGGTGGGACTCGGAAAGAAGTCGCGGATGCTCTCAGAAGCGAGCCGTAGGTACTTCTCTCAACTCGGGATCCAGCTCGAGGTCGGAGACTCGACGAACGCGGCGCGGAACTACGATCTCTTGTCCACAGAGCGCCCCGGGGTGATTGGCGCGTTGCTTCTACCGCCCAACATCTAAGAGTCATGTATATATTTAATGTCAAGCGTGTTATTGCCTTCCTGTCCGGTTCAGGCGCTTCTTGCGCCCCGTAGGCGCCAGCAGCCCATTCTGCTGGTAGTCCTTGTGCTGATAGTTGTCGTACTCGTCCCGGAAGCCCTTGTGCGGATAACCGGGGTGGTCGGGCACGTCCTGATGCTGTTGTGGTAGGGTGCCCGGCTGCTGCAACTTGAGTAAATTAGTCTCCTGAGAGTTCATGTGGTTGAACTGATGCGATTGCTGGTACATGTAGACCATGGGGTCCTTGTTGGACGGCGAGAACTCGCCGGTGTAGGCGTGGGCGTCGGCCATGTTCTCGCGCTGCGGCGTGCTCATCATCATGTTCACCATGTGGTTGGGGTCGTGGCGCAAGGCCTGTTGCGCCGCCTGCTGTAGCGTGATTGTCCGCGGCGGTGGCATCGGGTGTCCTGGGGCGGGCTTGCCGTCGTGCCCGTGGTTCAATGCGGTCATCTGGCCCATGACCTGGGGCGAGGTGCGGTCGAACAGGTGGTCAAGCAAGAACTTGCTGTTCGGCGTGGACATCAAGCCGCCGTTGACGAGGTCGAACGAGGAGTGGTCTGCAGTGATGTTGAGGTTGGAGTGGGTGGTGTTGACGGTGGAGCTGTTGCCCAAGACACTGAACTCGCGCGAGGAGTTGATGGTGGAGTTGTAGTCCTGCGATAGGCTGGACAGCGTGTGGTGAAAGGAAGCGAAGGTGTGGGCAGGGAAGCCCGGGGACGTGTCCTTGTCCTTGTCCTTGCGCGCGGGCCGCTTCTTGTCCGCCTTGGAAGAGTTGCCGGCACCCTTCTTCTTGCGGTTGTTCATCAAGGTGTGCACGTCGGTGAAGACAATCTGGAACTTGCTCATTCCCGCCAGCTGCTTCTTGGGCTTGCGCGCGCGCGGCTCGGGCTTGCGCTCGGAGAAAATGCCCATGATGGGCTCGGCGACCTCGATCTCCTTGACGGGCGTCGGGGACGGCGGCGTGGCCTTGGCGCGGTCTGGCGAGCGCGTGGTGCTGGACATGAGCACGGTGGACGGCGACAGCACCAAGCTGGGCTTGGCGGGCGTGACGAACGCGCTCTTGCGCTCGGGCGAGCGGTTGAGCGCGGCCGACTTGTCGCCCAACACGTGGCGCTTCGATGGCGTGACGAATTCGTCGCGGCGGTACGGGTGCTTGGCAAAGTCGTCGACGTAGTCCTTGTCGTTGGGGTCCTCGTCGGAGTCAGAGTCGGCAGCGTCGTACTTCTTGAACGGGTGCCTCGCCGGAGTGTCGATCTGGGTGATGGAGCGCTTCAGCAGGAGCGCCGCGTTCAACGTGGCGTCGAGATTGCGGCCTGGGCCCATGAACTTGCTCGGCGTGATGGTCTCGACCTTCAGCGGCGTGTGGCGGATGGGCGACTCCATGAAGAAGTCGGTCAAGTGCATGGACTTGTCGTAAAAGGGCGTGAAGTTGATGTTGGCGCTCGACGCGCTGCCGGGTGCCAAGTTGTGCGTCAAGAACGGTGTGAGGTTCAACCCGGGGTACTCGGCGCCCCCGTTCTTGTACATGGACGGGAGCATTTTGGAGCTCGGAGTCAGGTTGTGCGACAGCGCCTCGAACGTGCGGGAAATCAAGGGCGTCCACCCGGAAAGGCCCGCACCCGCGCCGGAAAGCGCCGGGTTTGTGTTGGACGTGAGGAGCTTGGACGCCGGCGGGAGCGCTCCCTTCTTCACGTCCTCGTAGGAGTACATGGCGGGGTCGATCACCTGCCGGGACGGAGACGACATGAGGGGCCGAATCGAGCCAGTGGTGCCAGGAGCCAGTATGAAAGAGCCAGAAGCTAGGAGAGCTCAGAGCAGGAAGCTAGGAGCCAGTAGTTAGGAAGTGAAAGCAAGGATGTTTGTTTATGTTGTGTCTTCTGCAGGACATTCGCGGTCGGCCGAGGCGGATGGGTGCGGACGAAGAGAAGAAAGGAAGAGGAGGAAAGGAGGAGAAGGAAAGAGGAGAATAAAAGGGAAAAGAAAAGAGGAGAAGAAGAAAAGAAAGAGGCGGAGCAGAAGTAGAGGGAAGAGATAAAAGAGGAGTGAGACGGTGATGGTGTCGTTGGTGGTGTACGGGTGTACAGCGGAGAATGCTCAGATAGACCAGATCGCAGGGAGTGTTTCAGGTCAAAGTTTAAAGAAGCACATGATAAAAGAGGAAGAGAAAGAGAAAAAACAAAAAGAAGAAAAATGGTGAGAGAGAGGGATTAAACAGATTAATAAAATAGTTTTCTGAGCTACTGGGACGTCAGAGTCGTTTGTTTTTGGTGGCCTGTCAGGTCGTCGGTCTTCAGAGTCGCGCAGAATTTGATGGAGGCCGGAATTGTGGTCCGGTTTCAGACTTCAGAGCAATTGGCAGGAAGAAAAGAGTATTAGAGCGATTGAAAAGAACACTGAGCACTTAAATGAAAATATAGAGCTTTACTTCAAAGTCCATGAGATTTTCGTGCCTTCATTCTTCATGATGTCGAGTCGCCCGAGTCCTCAGATTCGCCAGGCTTCAGATTCTTAACTTCAGAATCATCCTGACGCAGAATCTTTCCTCATTTCGGCCATTTTCTAGTTCTTTTTCTTTTTCTTTCTCAAATATCGATTTATTGTGGAGTCTACCATCTTGATGGTTCTGATTACGGTGACTCGGGTTGTTTTTGTTCTTATTGGCAGATGCTAACGCAGGGACAAGTCCGGAAACCTTAAATTTTTGCCCAGCAAAATTCGAGCATCACAATATTTTCCCATTTCCTCTCGAATTCTCATCACTCCTATTTCTTCATTTCTTCTCTCTATATCCCTTCAGTTTTGTACCTCATGTATCTTCTTTCGATCCCTTCCCCTCTTCGCTTGGCGGTCCCTGAGCGCGGCCTGCACTCCTGCTCGTAAATGCCATGCAAAGAACACGTACTGTATTCTTCACGTTATTGCCCAACGTACACTCCCGCTCCGAAATTCGTGTGTTGAGAAATCACGTAGTTAGGAGTTAACAATAGGACAATATAGTTCTGTGTAACTTTTCAATGGGCTTGTAGAGTATATTTAACTGTTGGGAGTTTAGTTGCGTCGTCGTTAACTACTGCCTTTTGTTTGGTTTCTGACGGTCCAATGAAATAGTGGCGTTTGTTTTCAATTTCTACACTCAAGTCATTCAGCCTAGGGTCCAATTAGTCCCACGCAGTGAAAGTTAGAAGAAGACAGATTGTAAGGTACACCGCCAATGTTCGTACAGTATGAATACTTAAGACGAATAGGCAGAGAAGCTGTGGGATAATGAGAAACTTGTGCCGAGCCGAAGTTTTTTCCTTTATTTTTGCTTCCTTTTTTTTCGTAACTGTACAATTTCCAGCAAATCAGGTGGTCATAACTAGAGAAGTGACGTTGGCGCCAGGATTCACCATCACTTTCTATCATATCTCGGAGTCCGGTGAAACTTCTTCGCTTGCGTGAACCTCGAGAAATAGATAGATGTAAATGGCCCGGGATTCTATGCAAATTATTCACTGATTGGAGTATATCCTGTATTAGAACAATAAGCTTCAACACAACGCCTCTCCTGTATAGGAATCCGATACCTTCAACGTAGAGTGACTACTTGTGTGACTATCTGCTTGCTAATTCATGCCTAAGTCCATATCTTAATCTGATTGTGTGTCATCATGAAATAAAGATCGCTGGATAGTGAAGTCAAGCTTCGAAGCTTGTTATTCCCCGCTCCACGACTGAATGGTGCGATCTTCATTTTCCGGCCCGGTCCGCCCTTTCCATCGGTAGTATGCAATTTTTCAGTTTTGTTGCATTAACTGCCGCCATGGCTAGTCTATTTTTTTGTACTCTCAACGATCTTTGCGTTTCGCTATCAACCGAATTTCAAATACACCTATGAATTTCCCGACCGCTCTATCAGATCGTGTTTCAAGCTTTCACTATCCAATCATTTGACTGGACAATGTTCGTTGATAATTCTGCAGTCTCGACCTTTGGAGGAAGTCCGCACCTACATCTACATCGCCTCACTGACGAGTCAACAATTTTTAAAACATATAAACTTGTAGTAGTACAGGAGTTCCTATCTTTTGCCCGCGCCTAAGCGGTGGCCTTCTGGTCGGCGTTCCAGTCCTCCTCGGTCATTTTCAAGTGCTCGGCCTCGTCCGCCAACTCATCGGCGTCGTAGTCCTCCTCGTCGTGGGCAGCAAACGACAAGGTGGGCTTCACCACAGCAGAGTCGAAAGTCCACGTCGCCAAAGCGTTCTCAGCGTCAATGATGATCTGCTTGGAAGCCTCGTAGCCGTCGTAGGCAGGTCTGGTCTCACCTGGCGTCACAGGCGACTCGTCCAACAACTCCAACAAAGCCTTACCGTAGCCGGCGATCAACGCAATCTTCTCGGCGTGCTCACGCATAGAGTCAAACTGGTAGTTGAACGCGGTCTTCAACTTCTCTCTGGTAATGTTGGACAACTGGGCCTCGGCAACCAAGGACTCGGCCTCCGCTCTCACCAACTCCTGCTCCAAGACGTTGATCTTGGGCGACTGAGGGTCCTTGTACTTCAAGTAGGCGATCTGGTCGGTGATCTTCTGCTTTCTCTCTCTGGAAGGCTGCACGGAACCCTCAATGTCTCTGATGGACTTCATGGTGATTCTGTACTGGTCGTAACGGTCGATGAACTGGTCCTCCAACTCACCAATCTCGTAGATCAAAACACCCAACTTGTCAGTGATGTCGGAGATGTCGTCGTCGTTGGTCTCACCCCACACCGACAACTGCTTGGCAACCTCCTTTCTCTCGCCGGCGGTGATCTCGATGGATCTCATCAAGTTCTTCTCCATCTTGATCAACTGCGCCAACTTTCTGGCCATCTCGGGGCCCAACGCACCGGCGGTGGACTTTCTGATGGAGTGGGAGAGCGAACCCTTGCCAAAGAACTTGGACTTGGTCGACGAGGGAGGAGGAGGAGGCGACTGCAACTGCGCCGCAGTTGGGGCTCTCTGGGATCTCAACGAGTAGGTTCTGTGCATGGTGTTGCTTTGTCTTGAAAAGAACGAAGGAATGCGAGTGCTAATCCGTGGCCTCTAGGGGGGAGAAACGACCACCGGCCACTCGCCCATTATGCAGTACACAACCAGCCACCTTATCAGTGCATCAAAACACCCTGCGCACCGAGTGCCACGCCGCCACCAAAAAAACGCTGCCGGCTGGGCCGTGCTGTACTCCGGTCCTCGGACTGCCCGCGGTCTTTCCGAGCAGCTCGAGATGCCAGACAAATTAGTGAATTAGGAAAGTCTGAGTCGCGCCGGCCTGCAGGAGTAGACGGAAAGAGCAACCTGGGTGAAAATTACCTTCCAATCCGTCAAGAACGTCCAGAATAGGGGCGCAGGCGAGCACGGTTGCCGGGATCTTGCCGTGTTTGGCCGTCTCTGTGCACACCCATCGATCGAGACAATGGTAATCGACCCCAATGTTTACGTGGCGCTGGACTTGAGCACGGCACTCCAGAGGGTGGTGGCTTTTGTCGCGTCGGGCTTCGTGAGCGTATTTTGTGGCTCGTGGCGCATTGTTAGGTGCATTGCCGACACACATTGTTCTTGTTCTGGAATATTCTTGTAGTCTCATTGCGAACTAGTGGCGAATGAAAATGCTCCACTGTTGGCAGTTATTCCATGAAGATGCCCCGCATAATGATACCCTTTAGATAGGCTTCGAGAGAGGCTTCTAACCTTCTTATACATCTTTTGACAGCTTCCTTTAAGCGTTGCTGACCAGTATTTTCGATCATCTTTTGCCCATTTTCTGGAAGCGCAGCAAAGCGCTAAGGAACTAGAGTCATCAGACTGAAGGTACTCGGAAATCGACTTGAGGTTCTTTAAGAGTCAATGAACCTAAGAGTCAATCAACGAAAGGGTGAACGCTTTTGATTCAATGCTTAAGAGTTGATGAACACTTGATACTGACGGTTGGTCCGAATATATGTGTTAACCGCCAGTGTCTATGGGTTTCTAATTCTCAACAAAGTCTGGTTACCACAGAATTCAGGGTTGCACAAAAATAAGGCTTAAGGATCGGTCGGCTCTCTATTATACCGGTTTTTTGCTTAGCGGCACTCCGCTCAAACGGACTTTTCCGCCCAAGCGGAATAGCACTCCCGCAAGGTCAAATTTAACCAGTGGATTTTTTCCGCGCAGTCGCACGACCTTAATACAAATTAGGCAAGTGACAGCGACAGCGATGCCGCCAGAGCTGTTTCTGGCCTCGGAAAGCAGCGAAAAGTGCAAGCGAAAAAGTGGCATAGGCATGTTTATGCACCAGCATTCGCCTCGTTCTCCGTGGGCCAAAAATGAAATTTTTCTGGCGCCCACCCGGAAGTTAGAGTCCGATCGCGGGGGACAATTGACGCGATAAAAACCCAAAAATTCCCAGGTGCAAATCAACTTCGTCCACGGTCCAGCACATATTCATGGCCAGTTTCTTCCGGGCTTACAACCGGTTGCTCAAAGAACACCCGTACAAGACCAACATGGTCAGTACGGGGACGTTTTTTGGGCTCGGAGATTGCATGGCGCAGTTCCTCTTCCCTCATCACATCGATGACGACGTGGAAAAGCCTACAGAATTCCACTTTGACCGCACGTTGCGTGCGGTGGTCTACGGTTCGTTCTTCTTCTCTCCGATCTGCGTGAAATGGGCAGGAAAAACGCTTCCTTACATCAAAAGTCCGTTCCTTTCGGCACAAAGAAGGGCCACCATGCCACTAAGGCGCATAGAGGTTCATGACAACCTCTTTCGGCTTGCACTCGACTCGTTGCTCATGCCCAGTCTTGTGTGGATCCCCATGTACAACACGGTGATGAGTGCATTGGCGTTCCACGACGACTTCATGGGCGTGGCCGCAGAGAAATTGAGAAACAACTGGTGGAACGTGTTGAAGGCCAACTGGACCGTGTGGCCGCCGTTGCAGCTTGTGAACTTATTCTTCGTTCCCGTGCACCTCCGCATTGTGGTTGCGAACATTTGGTCGGTGGGGTGGAACTGCTACTTGAGTTTCGTGCACAACACCAAGGGCCACGGCAAGGGCTCCGGCAAGGTTATAGAAGAGCTCGTGGACATTGAGTCTGCTGACGAGGAGCAGACCATGGTCTATGCTTGATGTATATTAGATGTAATAATGGAACTAGGAACAGAGTGTAGAGTAAAATTAGAATGAAGCAACAGCACAGATTACAATAGTAGGGGATTGCAAGAGCTGAGGACTGTTAGCTGATCAAGATCAAAAGCCCATTGTCGTTATCGGTTCAGCCCTGCCTTCTGTCTACAGTACTGCGATAAGATTGTCATGTCGTCTTTCTACGCCAGGTACAACCAGTTGTTGAAACGAAGACCGGTCGTCACCAATGCGGTAACAACCGCCTTTTTGTTCGGCACCGGTGATGTCTTGGCCCAAAAAGTCGCCAAGCGGAAGGTGCCTGAACCGTTCGACTATGTGAGGACTCTTCGTGCGGCCTTATATGGTGGAGTCATATTCGCTCCCATGGCAGATAAGTGGTACAAGATATTAGCGGGAGTCAAGGCTCCGATTTGGAGAAACACGGCCACTGATACGATTGTCCGTGTCGGCCTCGACCAGTGCGTTTTTGCTCCGTTTGTTGGCATTCCCTTATACTACGGAGTCATGACCGTGGCGGAAGGAGGCGATAAACAGGCGGTGGAGGAAAAGATCAAAAAGAATTGGTGGAACACGCTTGTCACCAATTGGCTGGTTTGGCCCGCAGTTCAGGCAGTGAACTTTGGCGTGGTGCCAGTGCAGTTCCGGCTATTGGTCGTCAACGTGGTGAGCATAGGGTGGAACTGCTACTTGCTGATGACATTGAACGAGGCGAAGGTCGACGTGAGCGAGGACCTGATCATAATATAGCATGGGAGTACTTGTGAATTATGACGAGCCCGTAATGAATGCTACGACCAAAATGAACGGAAATTTGATTTGTAACGACAAAGAGATAGACTAGGTTCGAGAAACTCCAGCTGCTCGAATCATTCATTTTCTTATTGTTTCGATTCTAAATGCAAACGAAGCTCTGATCAATTTAAATGTGCTGCTTCTTTTTTCATGCACTGCGATACTCAAACAGGCATACTACCC
This sequence comes from Sungouiella xylosa, assembly GCA_023158955.1. Classification (NCBI taxonomy): domain Eukaryota; kingdom Fungi; phylum Ascomycota; class Pichiomycetes; order Serinales; family Metschnikowiaceae; genus Sungouiella; species Sungouiella xylosa. The sequence goes on along the minus strand of JAHWDG010000001.1, from coordinate 1,384,557 downwards.
GACCGAAGCAAGGCGGATCTAGTTCATGTTTTGACGCACAATGGGTTTCAACGCATCTCAGATCGTTCGCAACTTGGACACGCAGACTAGTGACGTGGCTACATTGGAGCTAAGCCACTATTGTTGGACAATTGAAAATCGTTATGGCCGCAAGATCTGGAACAGCCCTGAAATAGTCTCACGTGACCGGGCCCAGTTAGGTGGCTCTACGATCAGCCAGAACTTACAAATCAGGAGGTTAACAAGAAAGGAGCAACGAGAGAATACAGCAATTGTAGAGAGCTATCGAAGAAATAATTGATTGGTGGACAAGGCAAAGATTTGTGTAGACTGTGGATGTCACTTGGGGCAGTTTGAGCAACAAACCAATCTGTCTCCGGTCAATCCGGTCAATCCGGTCGATCTCTGATCCTAGACTGAAAATTGAGACTCGAGTCATTAGCGACTACAGCCAAGAAAGAGTGACCCAAATAAAGTTTGCGCGATGTGATCCCAGTGGGGAAGGGATTGCTCGTAAGCACAATGCGATCAAATTCCTACGCGCAACACCTGAAACTTACCACCCGCCTCAGTTACCGCCGCAAATAATCGCTTCAAAAAACACTCAATAAATCGTTCAATAATCCAAATCATTCCATCCCGCCCATCAACCCATCGTCCAAACAATCGCCAATTATTCAATCATTTTTCTCGTAGTTGTCCCGTCCTCGCATTGTTGTTCACGCGCTCAGCCATGCAATTCTGACGCACCAACACACTTCCCTGATTCCCACATTCGCACACTCACACCCAATCCACCCCATACCACTCTTCTTTTCAACCCTGGGCCATGCCCACGTAATCACCCAAAAACGAGGCGTCTCACCCGCCGTCTACTGCCGTGTTTCACCACCATAGCCGCCAACAAACCGCCAACAGCAAAAGCACCAAAAACAGAGAGTTTAGGCGGCAACAGTGCCAGCATCCCGGCCAAGCGCGCCAAAATTCGATACCCCCGCTTTTTCCCGTCCTGGCGCCGTCGTGTTCATACCGTCGTGCCGCGCCAAAGCGTGATAGTCGTTACTAACCAGGGAACTCGTGTTGACGTTGCCAGCGAGCGCACTCTCTAACCCACCCCACTTCCACCGCCGCCGCCCGTGCTTCTCGCCTCGATTGCCCCTATCTGAGCCGCTGCCGAGCCAGAATCCCGAGGCTGCCCGGAATCCACCGTTGTTGACCCGGCCACCGCCCACTCCGCTCTCTCGCCTGCCCCTCGGTGCCGCAGTCCGCCGGTAAAATGATGAAAGGCTTCAAGAACCGCCTCTCGCGCAGCAAAAACCAGGCCGCGTCGAAGAAGGCCGACAAGAAGGACGCCAAGGACAAGGACAAGAAGCTGCTGCTGCTCGGCGCCGCCAAGCTGTCCAGTTCCAACTCGTCCACCAAGTCTGTGTCGCCGAGCCCCTCGCGCGGCGAGCCGCCAGCGCTGCCTGAAGGCAAGCAGCCCGACGCCAAGCCGCCCGTCAACGCCAACGCGGTTGCGCAGTTTGCCGCCGGCTCCCTGCCGCAGACCCCGCCCCCCGCGGCTGACGCTGCGCCCGAGTCGCCCAAAATCGTCATCAACGAGCCACAGGCGCCGCACGCGGCCGCTCCGGTGACCCCGACGCCGAACTCGCCCATGGCGCACGGGTTCGGCCTCCACTTGGACGGGCGTCTAGCCACGCACCTGCAGCAGCTGCACAATGCGCCGTTGAACCCCAACATTTCGTCGCCCAACAAGGAGGCGTTCGACATCGACTTGATTGTCACGCCCAAGCGGCACCTGTCGTCGCGGTTCGAGCCCAGCACCTCCGACCAGCGCGAGATCGCCAAGCTCCCCAACTTCGACGAGGTCGGGCCCGAGGAGCAGATTCTGTTGTTCATCCAGAAGGTTGACCAGTGCAACATCCTCTTTGACTTTGGCGACCCCACCCACGACATCCGCGGCAAGGAGATCAAGCGCATCACCTTGCAGGAGTTGATCCAGTTCATCGTCAGCAACCGCTTCAACTACACCGACGACATGTACAAGCACGTCATCGCCATGTTCAAGAAAAACTTGTTCCGCCCCATCCCGCCCCCGGTCAACCCGATCGGCGAGCTCTACGACCCGGACGAGGACGAACCCGTCTCCGAGTTGGCGTGGCCCCACATGCAATCCATCTACGAGTTCTTCTTGCGTTTCGTCGAGAGCCCCGACTTCCACCACCAGGTTGCCAAGCAGTACATCGACCACGACTTTATCTCGCGCATCTTAGAGTTGTTCGACAGCGAAGACCCCCGCGAGCGCGACTGCTTGAAGACAACCTTGCACCGCATCTACGGGAAGTTCTTGAGCTTGAGATCCTTCATCAGAAAGTCCATCAACAACGTCTTTCTACAATTCGTCTACGAGACTCAGCGCTTCAATGGAATCGGCGAGCTCTTGGAGATCTTGGGCTCGATCATCAATGGCTTTGCCCTCCCATTAAAGGAGGAACACAAGATCTTCTTGATTAGAGTGCTCCTTCCATTGCACAAGGCAAAATCGTTGTCGTTGTACCACCCGCAATTGGCCTACTGTATCGTTCAGTTTTTGGAGAAAGACCCCTCGTTGACGGAGGACGTGATTATGGGTTTGTTGCGCTACTGGCCCAAGATCAACTCGCCAAAGGAGGTGATGTTCTTGAATGAGATTGAGGACATTTTCGAGGTGATGGAGCCCAACGAGTTCTTGAAGATACAGATTCCCTTGTTTGCCCAGTTACTGAAGTGCATCTCCTCGTCGCATTTCCAGGTGAGCGAGAAGGTGTTGTGTTTCTGGCAGAACGAGTACTTTTTGACCTTGGTCACTGAGAACGCCGAGGTGGTGTTGCCAATCATCTTCGCGTCGCTCTATGAGTTGACGAATGCCACTCAGCCTGGAATTGCAACAGGTGCCCTCAAGCAGAAGCTCATTGACAACCCAAACTCCATCACGGATGCGAACGGGAACTTGATTGACCAGGGGCTTGTTTTGAATGGGCAATACGAGGGCAACGGGAACGGAGCTGACACCAGTGGAAACATGGAGGATACTCACATGATCCACGACATGACCGACGAGGAGTACTACGACTCGTTTTCTTCTCCACAGCAGCACATGGACATGGACGACTACAGCAACGTGCCGCCCCACAACCTGGCCACGTCCAATTGGAACAAGAGCATACACCAGCTTGCGTTCGGGGCGTTGAAGGTGTTCATGGATCACAACCCGATCTTGTACGAGCATTGCACGATGTTGTACCACCAGTCTGTTGAGGAACAAAAGTCAAGAGAGGAGTCCAGACGAGAAGGTTGGAGAAGAATCGACGAGCTCGTCCAAAAATACCAGGAGGGTGCTGGGCACAATCAGATAGCCGACCCCAGCGTGAATGCGCACTGACAAGGCGGCCCACAGCCTGTTGTACTGTGACGGAAGAAGGTCCAGGCTGGGTTGCTAAAGCGTAACATCATTTGTTCAGGCTGAGGCTGCTGGCTCCCCCAACTGGGCAGATATGCCCTCCTGATTAGCGAATGATATGCATTTGGACGCATGTGTAAGAGGCAATGAAAGCCAGAACGAACCGATTGTAGCGATCTTGTAGACAATGGCCACCTAAGGTCATTTTAAAGGTAGAAGTTCACATTGCAGGCACTCTTTATGTGTCACATTCAAATTTGCAGTCACATTCAAGGTTTCATTCCTGGTCACATTCAAGGTCAGATTACCACAATTCAGGGTAACTCACACCGCTGACCAATCACGTCCTACTGTCTCTCGAATATTCTACGGCCATTATCTGTTTATAGTGTCATCATCCACGCGCATTACTTATCAGTCGGAATTGCCTCGGCATGCCGAAATTTTTCAAAAAGACCGAATCAGCACCATCCAACGCAGACAAAACGACGTCGTCATCGCCTACAAAAATCAACCGCTCCAATACGAAGATTCAGCCTTACTCCAAATTAGTGATCGTTACATTGCGGTGACTCTGGTGCGCACTGATTAGTAAAAAAAAAAAAAATAAAAAATTTGCGCATCGCAGCTATATAAGAAACACAGGTCTGCCCGCTGTTTTTTCTCTTTTCTTTTTTGGCTACTAGTGCCCCACAAGATGGTTTTGGACTACGCTACCGCTACCGCTCACCTCAAGAACTACCCCAAGAAGGATGGCTTGGACATCAAGGCGTTGATTGACCTGTCCAACTTTGGTGGTTTGACGTATAACGACTTCTTGGTGTTGCCAGGGTTGATCGACTTTGCCTCGTCCCTGGTGAGCTTGGAGTCCAAGTTGACCAAGAAGATCACGTTGAAGTCGCCGTTCGTCAGTTCGCCCATGGACACGGTCACCGAGGAGAACATGGCCATCCACATGGCGTTGTTGGGAGGTATCGGTATCATCCACCACAACTGCACGGCGGAGGAGCAGGCGGAGATGGTGAAGAAGGTGAAGAAGTACGAGAACGGGTTTATCAGCGACCCGATTGTGGTTTCGCCCGAGGTGGCAGTGGGCGAGATCAAGGCGATGAAGACCAAGATTGGCTTCTCGTCGTTCCCCGTGACAGGTATGTTTAGGCCATCTGATGAGCTAACTTTTTATAACTTTCGTTCTACCGAATAGCATCACACGATGTTGAGGACACCTAGTGCTGAGAGCCAGGCATACTAACCGCAGAAAACGGCAAGACCGACGGAAAACTCGTAGGCATCGTCACCTCGCGTGACGTGCAGTTCCACGACAACGACAGCGACCCGGTGTCGGCGGTGATGACCAAGGACTTGATCACCGGCAAGGAGGGCATCACGTTGGCCGAGGGAAACGCATTGTTGCGCACCTCCAAGAAGGGCAAGTTGCCCATTGTGGACGCCGCCGGCAACTTGGTGCTGTTGATCTCGTTGACGGACTTGCAGAAGAACCAGTCGTACCCCGACGCGTCCAAGTCGTTCCACTCCAAGCAGTTGTTGTGTGGTGCGGCCATCGGCACTCTCCCCGCCGACAAGGAGCGGTTGACCAAGTTGGTGAACGCCGGTTTGGACGTGGTTGTTTTGGACCTGTCGAACGGCTCGTCGGTGTTCCAGTTGGACATGATCAAGTGGATCAAGGCCACCCACCCCGAGTTGCAGATCATTGCTGGTAACGTGGTGACCCGCGAGCAGGCTGCGTTGTTGATCGAGGCTGGCGCGGACGCGTTGAGAATCGGTATGGGCTCAGGCTCTATCTGCATCACCCAAGAGGTCATGGCGTGCGGCAGACCTCAGGGTACGGCCGTGTACAACGTGTGCGAGTTTGCCCGGCACTTTGGTGTGCCGTGCATTGCCGACGGTGGTATTGGCAACATCGGCCACATCACCAAGGCGTTGGCGTTGGGTGCTTCGTGCGTGATGATGGGTGGTCTTTTGGCTGGCACGTCCGAGACCCCCGGCGACTACTTCTACCGCGACGGCAAGAGATTGAAGGTGTACCGTGGCATGGGCTCCATCGACGCCATGCAGCTGACTGCCACCAACGCCAACGCATCCACTTCTCGTTACTTCTCCGAGGCCGACAAGGTTTTGGTGGCCCAGGGCGTTTCGGGTGCGGTGGTGGACAAGGGCTCCATCACCAAGTTCGTGCCGTACTTGTTCAACGGGTTGCAGCACTCGTTGCAGGACATTGGCACGCTGTCGGTGGACGACTTGCGCGAGAAGGTGTACGCTGGGTCTGTGCGGTTCGAGTTCCGTACGGCGTCGGCGCAGTTGGAGGGCGGTGTGCACGGCTTGCACTCGTACGAGAAGAAGTTGCACAACTAACGTTAGGCTGCACTAAACCGTTTGTTTTAGAACTGTAGAGGTAATGGATAGATAATAGCAAGGTGTAGCGGCCTACGGCCAGTAGGGAAAGAGTGAGAGGAGAGTGGGGAAGAATGGAGAGGAGAGAAGGAGAATATTGGGGAGGTGTTGAGAGAAGGAGAATGTATTGGGGAGGTTTTGAGAGAAGGCGGGGAGACGTGGAGAATATGGGGAGATCGATAAGATAAGCTGTGCCTAGTACAGAGACAGAAATCGGCAAATCTGTTCATCTAGTCATTGTAGGACGATGGTTTGCTTTAGTTGGAGAGGCTCTGTGGTAGATTGTGTCGGGAGGAGGGATGGTTTAGCGGAACTAATTCAAATCGTTGCTCTGTCGCTGAGAAGGTCGCAACATGCCTCAATGTACTACGAGCACAGAGCTGGTGATATTCATGTAGATCAGAAAGCAGCAGGAGAATGTGTTTTCTACTTGCACACTTTCTTTCAGCCGTAATAATTAATGTCTTTGCGCTCTGAGTGGTGACCTGTTACACACTGGCCGAGAGTTAGTGATACTTGAATGAGTATCTTACCGTAAGTTGAAGCTCGCTGTTCAAGCGACGTCAGGACGGTTTCATTTTTGTTATTTTGGAGGAGACCTGGAAGCACTGGCAATCGCTCCCAATGTCAAGGTCGACTGAATGATATTCACGAGGAATACTACAGAAGCAATGATAATGAAGACTAGAGAATTTTGGGATGGGTCCGATCTCATTTCCAACTTTTTTAATCCCAGATTGGTTGACCTGATTATTAGAGACGGCCGCTATTCAGTGCACCACACTCCAATAAATTCAACGAAATTTCTTTCAATCTCTTACACTTCCCTTCGCTCAGCTCCGTAATTCTACCGTCTCTAGTCTTCCCATTTTTTCTGGCCATGGCTGTTTTTCCTGGCCATGGCTATAGACCTTCTTTGGTGGCCTGCACCAGTATATGAGCTTCTACACCAGAAAGACCGCCACTTCGGCGGACCAGAACGCAAGCACCAACCTAGACCAGGATCTCCACCTTTCTCGAGATGCAAAGTACAAGAAGTCCGAGTCTGAGGTCCGCGACTGGATCTTCTCCACGTTAAAGACATCTCCCACCGAAAGAGAACAGTACAAGCTGCACGGGTTCGACTTGATCGAGATGTTGAAAGACGGCCACATCTTGTGCCAGCTAGGAAACCTCTTGGGTCTTCCCAATTGCCCCACTAAAAAGTACCGCAGCTCCAACATGCCGTTTGTTCAGATGGAGAACATTCTGTTCTTCTTGAAGGCGTGCGAAATGGTGGGCGTGGCCCACGACGAGATCTTCCAGACGGTCGATTTGTTTGACAGGAAAGACCCGTACCAGGTGGTGGTGACACTTATGTCGTTTTCTCGACGGGCGAACGAGATCAACGGCCTGGCTTTTCCGGAGATAATAGGACCCAAGGTGGTGAAGGTGAAGCCGCCTGTGCCTCGCAAGCCCATTGGATTGAGACATTAGGAGAGGGTAACAATAGTGAATAGGATTTGAAGAATTCTTAATCGCTGTTTATCAGTCTACTAGATGATCGTGGCCATTTCGAATAAACTCATCAGAGGACCAACGGGACTGAAGTGACCAAATTCGTACATTTTGGAAGAGAAGGGCCATATTCAGCCGGGTGCTGTCAACCGACCTGGGGATGTAGCTGGAGGACATAGATCAGTAATGAAACAGGTGTATACAATATGGGTGGATTAGCAGGCAAACACCATGTGACCAGAAAGATTTAGTATACTCGCCCAGTCAGCAACGGCCTGCTGGAGCGTCCAATTGGTAACGGTTGATTGACTGGCAATAGTCGTCAAACTTGTCGCACCTATTAGTCGTTGAGAGCAGGCAACAGAGGAAAGCGATTCAAAAAAAAAAAAAAAAAAAAGAAAATAAATCGAAAGATACCAATTTTTAAATAACCAACGCCAAAGGATCAATGCACTAATCCCAGGCCCCGGTTACCTCTCACTACCTGTCTGACCTGTCGCAGCGCACCCATGTTTGATTATCTGGTGCACGGGTGCGCGGCCATCTCATCTCTGCTCCATCAATTTTTCTGCACCAGACAGGCCATCGTCAGTCGACTTTGCATATTTCATAGAACATACCACAGCATCAGCATACCATGTCGTCGGACGAAGTCATATGGCAGGTGATCAACAACGCGTTCTGCTCGTTCAAAATCAAGCCCGGCAAGGGCCAGGACTTTTGCAGAAACGAGTACAACGTCAGCGGCTTGTGTGACCGCCAGTCTTGCCCGTTGGCCAACGCACGGTACGCGACCGTCAAGAACATCGAGGGAAAACTCTATCTCTACATGAAAACCGCCGAGAGAGCGCACATGCCCAAGAATCTCTGGGAGCGAGTGAGGTTGCTGAAGAACTACGCCAAGGCCATGGAGCAGGTTGACGAGCACTTGCAGTACTGGCAGAAGTTTCTCATCCACAAGTGCAAGCAGCGGTTGACGCGGTTGACCCAGGTGGCCATCACAGAACGCAGACTTGCCTTGCGAGAGGACGAGCGACACTACGTGGGAGTCAAGCCCAAAGTGAAGAGAAGAGAGGAGAACAGAGAGAGAAAGGCGTTGGCTGCGGCCAAGATTGAGAAGGCCATTGAAAAGGAGTTGTTGGAGCGCTTGAAGAGCGGAGCCTATGGTGACAAGCCATTGAACGTCGACGAGAAGATCTGGCAAAAGGTCTTGGGCAAGGTGGACGAGGCCGAGGAGGAGGAATTCGACGAGGACGACGACGTTGTGTTGGAGAGCGGCGACGAGGACAGCGACGTGGGCGAGATCGAGTATGTCGAGGACGACGGCGACGACGAAATGCTCGATATGGAGGACTTGCAGAAGTGGCTTGGCGACTCGAGTGCCAGCGAGGACGAGGACGACGAGGACGACGAGGACAAGGACGCGAAGGCCAAGCCTGCGAGAAGAAAGAGACCGCATGTCGAGATCGAGTACGAGGACAACATCCAAACCAACATCGCTACATAGTTAGAACAAGGACGGGCAGACAACTACGATAAGTGGGCTGTAGGAAGACAAGGCACAGATACGGTCGGCGCGGACATAATTACACGGCCCTAATTTTAATTATGTCCGGCTCCGCAATGAGGCTGAGCACCAGGAAAAAGAGATCAGACGAGATCGGAGGATCAGAAATTAGTGAGATAAATGAGAGAAGCGAGAGAAGTGAGAGAAGTGACGCCTGAGATGAATGGGGAAACAACCACTGGAAAGTGCGTGTGATCTTGTCTGGTCACCTCTCCGAGCCTAAGTCTAATTGACAGCCTCATCTATGTAACTTACCGGCATTTAACAGAATACCGACCCGGCAAAACCTTCCCCGCACTAGCCTCTTCACGATCAGGACCCTCTATTTCAGCAACCCTGTTCATGCACATCGTCTATAGTGGACCAATTGCTGCGTCACCTTCGAAGTCCGAAACCTGCCACGGTCCACGGGCCTCTTGATTGAATTCATACGCTTACTGACGGCAATTGCTAAGCCCCCTTGTCGCAGAATTAGGCTTAGTTGACGTCCGGAGAAACTGCTATCTCCGGACACCAGATGACAACCAATGTACCCAAACGGAACTTAATTGGGTGCACGGCTGCTGCGCCGGGTACGGAGATCTAGTGATAAGTGGCCGAGCCTGGCACCAGCCGCAGCACCAGGTATCTCCGTATGGGCGGAATTAACTCCAAAACGGCCGGTATCTGGACGGCGCAACGGCCCGGAATTGGCGGGTGCCCGATCCGGCAGCAACAACCAAATCGCACCAGAAACGCAGCAACCCATAAGAAATTGCGCGGAATACAATAGTCGTGAATAGTTGCACGCACTTCATTTCCACGTCACTCGCTTATCCCCGCGATGCCATGCGGAATCAATTAGTCCGATGTCTTGGCCCGATAATTTACGGCCGCTCTCTCAGACAGGACTTCTGCGCCGCAGCGCGGAGTTAACAGCGGGCATATATAATGGGTAGATCACCAGGTTTCCTCCGCAGGAACCATGGAATCCATAATCGAGGCCTTGCAATGGTCTCCCTCAGGTGCTTACCCCACATCGACCCCGACCTCGCTTCGGTCGGTGGACCCTACTCACTTATCCAGCCTTAGTGTGCTGCTCTCGAATGCTGTCGAAAGTATAGCCACCGTCAAGGACGTGGGCGACTTGGTGGTGTTGTCTCGAGTTGTTCGAGGTGCTGAGGCGTCATTGACCATCATCTCGGCGCAGAATGTGTTGGCTACCGCCACAGAGGCCGCGGTCAAGTCCAAAGCCACCGAGGCCATTTTCCACGCCGGCTACAACTTGAAGAAACTCGCCGAAGAGGAAAACTTGTACAACCACTACTTGAACCGCGGCGGCAACATCTTCTTTCTTGCGATCTTCTTCATCATCACCGCTTTCAACGTCGGCATGTTGTACTACTCGCGCTACCACTGGTACAACTTGACCTTCATCTGCGGGTACATCCTCCAGGTATTAGGCTTTTTGGGCCGCGTGTTGGCCTTCACCGACGACACAAACTTGAACTACTACTTGTTGCAGTACGTGTGCTTGACCATCTCGCCGGCGTTCATCATGGGCGGCATCTATTTCTTGTTTGCCCAGAACGTCGTGGTCCACGGCCGCCACTACTCCATCTTGAAGCCCATGTGGTACTCGTACTTTTTTGTCTTCTGCGACGTGTTTTCCTTGATTATCCAGGGCGTTGGCGGAGGTATGGCGTCCATCGCAACCCAGAACCACCTGGACGCAGCTCCAGGCACATGGACCATGTTCGGCGGAGTGGTGTTCCAGGTGGCGGCCATGACGGTGTTCCTCGTCTTTTGGTTTGAGTACATCACCCGCGTGTACTTCAGAGATGCCAAGCACGTCCAGCTGGACTCCAAGTACAAGAAACGCACGCCGATCAATTGGCTCAAGATGTTGATGAACGTGCCCTCTTCGGCCGAATACAAAGTCTTGGAGTTGGAACAGTTCTATAACCCGAGGTTCGCCTCGGTGCGTGCCCGTCCGCTTGTGCCGTACTATCACTTGGCCATCAGTGTGTCCGTCATTGTCATCTACATCCGATGCGTGTACCGAGTGGTGGAGTTGCAGCAGGGCTTCAGCGGCTATCTTGTGTCGCACGAGGTGTTCCTAATGACCCTTGATGCTCTGATGATCGCCATTGCGGGGTTGATATTTATTCCCTTCCATCCCGTGTTGGTGTTTGGTAGAGACAACGTGCTTAAGCTTGCCACCATCAAGACGAACCACGACGAGAAGGCCTTGGGCGAGAGCGAAGCAGACGAGAGCGACCAAGAGGAGGACGAATCCCCAAGGAGCAGCAGGAGCAGCAGCAGCGATGAGGAAGCTCCATCGGAGTTTGCGGAGCGAAAGATCGTTTAGGAGAGATCAGAGAGATCATTGAGGAGGTGTGTTCAGTTCATGGTGCGGGACTTCGGTCTCTTCATTTGTTGGTTAGGATATAGCGATAAAGCACGACCGGCGTTGTGAAAGAAGGCATTCCGTAGAATCTCGTCGATCACCCAGGACAAAGCGAACTCGAGTCATTTCCCTTTCCGTGTTCGGTAAGTCCTGCCGTGGCTTTGTGCCGACGTCGGTGCTCTAAACTAGATGCACCGATGCACTAAGACAATCGTAGCAGAGTGCTGAACTATTCTGAAACGCCGCAATCACAGGTACGTTTCATGTCTAGGTTGCATCCGGGATCCGGGCGCCCCGTAGCAACCGCAATTTTTTTCTCAGATTGGTGAGAGTGCGCTATGAGGTCCAATCTGTGCATGGGATCTTCCCATTCCAGATCGCCGTGATGTGTCACGTCCTGCGTTAGGTAGACTGTCCATTATAAAAAACGACTAGAACATGTGAAAATGGTCTAGAAATCTCGTATCTGGAGAGCCGTTGCGTCGTCTGGTTCACCACAGCCAAGCTGCGAGATTTCTCTTGGGAGTCACGTACATTCCTCGGAGCCCCCAGTGCGAGCAGCAATCCAACGAAATTATTTCCTAGCACTAGAATCTTTCGAGTGATGCAGGGCTTGAGGGGTTGTGAGTTAGTGTATGAGAGCATACAGATTCGGAAGCTAGACAATACGAGCAGGCCGGAAATTCGCGGAGCATGCAAGGTGCTCAAAGAGGAAACGTCATTATTTTCGAAGGAAAGGCTGAGGTGCGTCGAGGTGCCTAAGATCTGGAATGTGGTGTGAGTGTACAAGTAGTAATGACAACTGAGCACTGGGAATTCCACCGTGCGAAGGGGGCAAAGTTCATCTTCTGAAGATCACAAGGTGGCTCTGTAACACAGCGGGGCATCGAGCGCCGGAATTGGAAGCCCTTGCGGATTAGGTTCGAGGGAGGTGGAGGGCCCACATGGCAACTGCAGCACAAAAGCGGAGAAGCAGATGATTCAGCCAGCGGCACTACGGAGGCCAAAAAACGCCCAGGACTGCCGCCGGGGGCAAAAAAAATTATGGTCGCTGAGGGGACAGTTGTAAGTGCGAGATCACAAGACACGGAAATAACAGAGAAAAAGATACGGATGTGACAAAACCGGGGAGGTTCGGGAAATTACAAACAACAAGATACTAAGAGAACCAAATAGCAATACGAGAACAAGATAGCAATACAATAACAAGATACGAAGAACGTGAATATCTGTAATACAACATACGGGCTAGCCGAAAGGTCGATGAAGAATCAAACAATGCATTGAGTGGGGGCACGACAGCTCAGTGCCCCACAATGAGCTCGTCCGCGCAAGCAGGTAGCCAGACCCGTGCCATTTCTACGAACAGCAGCAAAATACAATCGTTATCACCTAGTAGAACGGCCGTTCCGGCGGCTCGGACGCCTCGTCCTCGTCCAGAATGGGCGCCTGTCGAAGCTCCTGGCCCCGCTTCTGGAAAAACTCGCGGATGTTCTCGACAAAGAGCGGGTAGAGGAGCTGGTCCACGCCCTCGTTGCGCGCAATCTCCACTGCCCGCCCAAAGGGAATCCACACGCCCTTCAAGTTCATAGAGCCGTTGCGCACAACCAGGCGCCCCTTTTCGATCTTGAGCATGCCGTCGCGCTTGCCGCGCGTCATGCCCGTCACGTTGAGGAGCTTGGTGCCGTTCACGTAGTCGTCCTTCTCTCGCCGCAGCACCACAATGTTGTGTGCGCGCACCTGAAAGCAGGTGGTGTGCTCCTCCTCCCAGTAGGTGGTGGCGATGCGGGGCTTGACTATGCGGCGGTACGAGGGGGGCACCAGGGCGCTCTTGGGCGCCGGTGGAGACACCAGCACCGTGCTCACCAGGTACTGCGAGCGGTGGTCAAACAGCTCAAAGGTGTCGTGGGCCGGGGGAAACTCGTGCGAGTAGGCGCGTGGCGGCACCATCATGCCCAGCCACAAGTGGGGCAGGGCGTCGTCGTCGAGCTTGAGGTCGTGGTCCGGGTACTCCAACGGCGGGGTGCGCAGGTCCATGGGTTTGGGGTACACGGGCATCGCCGCGGGTTTCTGCGGGAAGGCCATGGTGTTGTAGTAGGAGGTCATGGCGCTGGGACGGGCGGGGCCGTATTTAACCGCACGCTCGGAGGAGAGATTGCCTAGATGCGCCGGCGCCGCGATTGGCATCTTATACGACACAGGGCAACGTCATGCACCGGCATGCACCCGGCCGCAGCGTGGAGGCGCGGGATGATCCCGTCTGGCCCGATCGACGGGTGTGGCAGGCGGGGCGTTGTCACCTGAGAACAATGGACATCGTGCTACCTGCCCCATCAGACCGCGCCACCCTGCGCGAGGTGGACCCTTGACTGGAGTTGCCTCGTGTGGTTTTGCGGTGGGTGTATCCTTCCGCTGTCGGGTGGTGGTGGGGCCGTTCTCACAATTGACTCCGTCGGTTGTGTTTTTTGTCTTCTGTTTTCCGTTCTCTGTTCTCTGTTTTTTATTCTCTCTTTTCTCTCGTTTTCTCCTCTGTCCTCTTATCGTCCGTTCTCTTTGTTCCTTCTCTGCATTGATGGGATTTCGCAGCCAGCCGACGGAAAAATAGCGACGGCCGCAAAATGCCAGGGCTGTTGAAAACTAAAAAAACCGCCGCAAAAATCGAAATCGCCGCCAACCTGCCCCCAATCGCACCACCCAGCAGTTCTCGTCGCGGTGAATCGCCTCCACTCGATTGCGAGATTGCCGTGGTGCTGGCCCGGCGCACAGAAGTTTCCGTGCTCGGCCCATGCACTCCGCCGGAAGCTAAATACGTGACCCATCCGGCAGGTCGAGGCCGACGGCCGTGCTATGTGCCGTGCTGTTGATTGGTGGCACGGCGGGTGCCGTGCCTGGGCCGCGGATTTACCACTAACTGGGATTTACCTCTGTCCAGGCCACCGGTGAGATGCCGGTGATGTATATGGTGAATAGCGAAGTGCGGCAGTGATGGTGCGAAGAACAGTGAGGGTGCAGTGATGGGTGCGAAGTGCGACCGATGGGTGCGACAATTACCACCAATTGGCTCCATTGCTAATCCACAAGGCGATCACCAATCTTCCCAGAGTCACGTCTTCCCGCCGTCTCGTCGCTCGTTTTCCCCCATTTGCTTCTTTAGTCCCGCGCCTGTTTGTCGTCTATCGTCCCATTCCTTCCCATAACTCATCTCATGTCTACGCCAAAGCCCAGACGGGCGTCGTTCTTGGACGCGGGCGGGCGCAACTCCTTGGGCAACTTCTGCTCGTCCTACACGCGCGCCCAGTCTTTTGTGGGTCTGACGCTCTCCGACGCTGCCGACGAGATCTCGCCGTGCACTCTGCAACACGCTCTCATCCTGGCCTCCTTGCCCAAGCCCCACCACGCGAACGGCTTGAACATCGACGAGAACTTGGTTGGGAATAATGGAAACCCGGTGGGCGCCAACGCGAACGCCAAGCGCCCGAGCGACGGTACATCCAGTGAGTCCCAGCCCTTGGTTCAGTCCTCCAACGAGGCCGAGTCGTACCTGGCCATCGACGACTCCGACGGCAACCACATCGCCAGCTTCCAGTTTCCGGACGCGGTCAAGGCGCGCGCCGCCAGCACCGGCTCGTTTGCTTCCGTAGGCTTCAGCACAGACTCCACCGCGCCCCAGACCATCTTCAACGCCGTCAACACCTTGATGGGCATTGCCATGCTCTCGCTTCCGTACGGGTTCCGCTTGGCCGGCTGGGGCGCGGGGCTCTTGCTCTTGGTGGCGTGTGCGTCGGCCACCAACCAGACTGCCAAAATCCTTGGGCAAATCTTGCGCCGCCACCGCGGCCTCGCCACCTACGGCGACATTGCACGCAAATACGGCGGCCCGAGGTTCCAGGCGGCGGCTACTGCCATTTTCATGGTGGATCTCATGGGTGCGGCAGTGCTCTTGGTGCTTCTCTTCAGCGACCTGTTTGACATTTTGTTCCCGGCCACGGGCCCGGCCGCGTTCAAGGTGTTGGTGGTTTCGGTGACGTTTGGCCTCCTGTTTTTGCCCTTGGCCATGGTGCTGCTTGTGAGTCTCACCGGCATCCTCTGCACGGTGGCCTTGGTGGTGCTCATTGTCGTGTGCGGCTTGATGGAGCACGAGGGCCCAGGCCTGCTCTGGCTGCCGGCCCACCTCCACGCCTGGCCCGTGTCGTGGCGCCACCTCTGCTTGAGCTTGGGCGTGTTCATGGCTCCGTGGGGCGGCCACCCCGTGTTCCCCGAGCTCTACCGCGACATGCGCCACCCGCACAAGTACGCCCACTGCTGCAACGTGACGTTTGCGTCCACGTGGGTGGTGGATGTGGCCATCGCCGCCATTGGCTACGCCATGTACGGCGACCACTGCGCAGACACCTTGACCAAGAACATCATGCGCAACGAGCGGTACCCGTCCTGGGTGAGCCCGCTCTTCTGCACGTTTTTGGGCTTGCTCCCCGTGCTGAAGCTCGCGTTGCTCATTCGGCCCATCGTCTCCGTGTACGAGAGCCACTTCCACATGAACGACAGCTCGGTCATCACCTACGAGAACGGGCGGCGCATCATGCCCATGACGTGGCCCAAGTT
This sequence comes from Sungouiella xylosa, assembly GCA_023158955.1. Taxonomy (NCBI): domain Eukaryota; kingdom Fungi; phylum Ascomycota; class Pichiomycetes; order Serinales; family Metschnikowiaceae; genus Sungouiella; species Sungouiella xylosa. Next base: position 1,368,651 of record JAHWDG010000001.1, on the reverse strand, counting down.
CTGCGCGCGCTTGGCACTCGCGGCGCTCCTCCTCATCATGTCGCTTGTGTTCACCTCCTTCGGTTCCGTGATCATGTTCTTGGGCAGCGCCATCTGCTTCACCATCTGCATCACCTTTCCGCTCATGTTCCACTTGCGGCTCAACGCGAGCGACCTCACGCCGTGGCTGCGTGCCGCGACTAAGGCGGGCATTGCTATTGGTGTCTTGGGCGCCGTGCTCGGCACGTACGCTTCGGTGGCTTTTGCCGAGTAGGCAGACTGACTCTTAGACAAGAACGTTCGACGCTGAGCCGTTCTGACGGACTGCAGTACTGACTCAACGGCCGTTGTCGTTGTCCGTCTATCGGGAGTCTGTTGATTTCGATCGCGCGGGATATAAGTCCTGCTGAGCCCGAGGAAATATAATCAAGCGTCTGCCTTCCGAGTCAAGGCAGCTTGGGTGGCTGGCAGATGCCATAGCGATGCCTTAACAGGTGTTTGAGTGATACCGCCCCACAGTCTCGACCGAGCACTGAACAGTTCCGACCACAGGCTGAACGTGACAGTCACCAACAGTCCTGCCGTTGGACAATCCGATTGACATTAAACTGCTGTCTTACCACATGACTTTGAATAATCCTCGGATATTGGATGGCTCTCAGGGCATTGAGGCGTATTGACATTGATCTGTCTGCTGAAGTGACATTGATCTGTCTGCCGAAGTGACATTGAACGGAGCTAGGAGGACTATGAATACCTAGCCACATCCTCGAACAGTCCCAACATTGAAGATGACATTACCATAGTTCTGCCAATGTCATTGAACAATCCTGGTGATATGAACAGCTGTCCATACATGACACTGCGCCAACGGACATGACACGGCAGTTCTAGAATGTCATAGACAATACTGACGATGCCACTAAAAATATGCATCGTCGACCACTACTTCTACAATTCTTCCCTCATCTTTGCCTGTACCTAATATTCAAGACCAATATACCGTTGCCTCAGATCCGTATCCGCTCAAACGTGCTTTCGCGTCGTTCGACGCAGACTCTTCTTGTACTCGCGCATCTCGTGCGGCGCCACCTCGTTCGGGACGATGCTCGACGCATAGAGGTAGTTTTCGTGCTGCGACTTGGCCAAGTACTGCGCCATAACCTGTGACCCAGAGAACCCGTACGCCGGCTTGGGCGCCATACCGGGGCTCGGGAACGACGCATGGTGATAGAGGTGCGGCTGCCCCATCGGCACCTGCTGCATGCCGTAGTAGAGCTGCGGACGCATCGGCTGCACGTACGGCTGCTGCTGGTAGTAGATCGGCTGCTGCATGGGTACCGGGCTGAAGTTCACCGGGTGGTAATTGTGATGCTTGGCGTATGACGAGTTGAGCGACAACGCCGACGAGTTGCGTGACGTGTTCCAGTTGGAGCTGACGCCCTCCGCCAGGTCCGACCGGTGGCGGAAAAACCGCTGCGGCCGCTTCTGGAACTTCTTCTGTGTCTGCGAGTCTGTGGTGATGTCCGAGCCCAAGATAATCAGAATCGAGTCATCATCATCATCTTCTTCGTCGTCTTCGTCGTCATCCTCTTCTGTGGCGTTCACTCCGGTATCCAAGTTGGGCGATTCTGGAATGTCTGCTGCATTCTCGTTGCTGGCCATGGTGGTGGACTCCGCCTTGGTGGGGGCGTTGTCCATCATGGTGCTCTCAGCCAAATACTCGCCGGTGGGAGCCAAGCCGGCTGGAACCTCTAATTCCTTGCCGCTCTCGTCGTCCTCTTCCTCGAGTGGTGACTGAGTGCTGATACCAAACACCATGGCCGCCTCGTTGTTCATCGGCTCAACTTCCTTTTCGGAGAGAATCTCAGGCGGAGGCGACTTGGGCATGTCCACGAGGTCCCTGTCGCTCAAGAAATCGAAACTGCTGTTCTTTTTCTTGAAGCTGAACTTAGGTGGGTTGCCGCACCGGTCCTTGCCAAAGCTGATTTTGAAGTTCTTGTACTTCTCGTAGAACTCTCCATCGTCCTCAACTGTCGACGTGACGTACCTGGCATTGTGGGTCTCAAACAACTCGACAACCTTGATGGCAGCCGAGATGTTCATGAAGTTCATGAACCCGCAGTCCTTGTTGTGGTAAAAATTGATCTGTTCCATCTCGCCGAATCGGGAGAAGTCCTCACGCAACGTCTGCTCGTCTGGAAGGGCCATGACCTTTTCGGACTTGCCATCGACCATATTGGTTTTGATTCCAATGTAGACGTTTCGCGAGGCGCCGGCGGTGACCGCCAAGGCAATATCGCGCGATAAATGACCAGAATGGTTTTTGCCCCAGTTCACATTCACGTCGTTGCCGTGGATGATTAGCTGGTGGAGCACCTGGTGGTTCAAGAAAAACTTGAGGGCGATCGCCGGGTCCACGAAGGTGATGAAGCACACGCGCTTCGCCTTGTGGAACTTGATGGACTCCACCAACCCACCGGCTCGCACATTGTTGGCAATTTCCTCCACGGTGGTGTTGGGGTGCAAGTTGCCGAGGTATAACGTGCGGTTGCCCACGTTGTACGGGTCGGGGTTCACGGGGTACGCGGACGGCATCATCGAGAGGTTCGGCTGCGACATCACCGAGAACTGCGACGGGTGGTTGTAGTAAGGGTCAGACATCACGGACTGCGGCGGCATACGGCGGCGGTGGTACTCGTGCATGTCGCTGGCGTTCATCGACAGCATCGAGTGCATGTCACCGTAGTAGCTGTTCTCAAACTTCTCTGGGTACCGCTCCTCGGGGTAGCGCTCAGAGTACTCGGAGTACTTGCTCTCTGCGTACCTGTGCGCGAACTTCGGATCGCACTTGGGGTAGTGCTTGCCGTTGTGCTTGGAGTCGTGCCTTTCTTCATCTGGGGTGTCCTCATGCTTTTCGAGCGGCTCGTCCTTCTTCTCGCTGGCCTGTGGGACGCCATCCTCAGACTCTTCCTCGATAGACGCCGGAGCCTTGTCGTGCTTCTCGTCGGAGTCTATGCTCGACGCGAAGTGGTAACTATCTAGGAGCGGGTCAAAGGGAATCGGAGGGCGCGCCGGCGACGAGCCGCCGGAGGAGGAAGAAGGCGATGCTATTTTGGAGAAGGCGCCAGTGCGGCGGCGCGGGACCTCTGTGCGGTCGCAGCGGTCCTTGTGGAAGGTCGCCTCGGTGCACATGGTCGGGAGCACGGCACCGTCAGCCAAGTCCAACAGCGCCAGGTGGTCCTTGCGGATGCGCTTGAGGTGGACCTCGTAGATCTTGATGGCGGCGTCGATGGAGGTGAAGTGAACGACAAAGGCCACGTGGGTGTTGTCCGGGTGCTCCGCCATGTGCTCGACGTCGCCGTACTTGGCGCACTGCTGGGCAAAGTCGTCGCGCAACAGCGGTATCAGCGCGGGGTCGGCGACGGTGAAGCACACGCGGAGCGCGCGGGTGGCGCCAAAGTCGGTGATGTAGTTGAGGGTCTTCAACTTGATGTAGTCCTGCCTGCTCAAGTTGTTGTGGGCCAGGGACTCGTTCAACACGACCTTGAGGTGGCGCAGGTCCTTGAGGCGCGCGCGGAGGTCCAGCAAGTTGTGGGTGTTCTTGTACTTGGCGTGGAACTGCACCAGCACCTGGGCGCTGACAAACAGAATGTAGCACGTCTTGACCATGGGCACGTCGAGGTGCGCGGGCGCCGCGGTCTCGAACATCTTGCAGTACTCGATGGGCCCGTAGTCGACCTGGGCCAAAAGCTCGGTCAAGGAGAGGTCTGCGCTCAAGTTGCGGAGAATGACGGTGCGCGACACGTGGAGGTCCAAGCTGGAGCCCGACGGGTGGGTCAAGTACGGCACGGAGGGCAGCGAGGCCTTGGGGAAGCTGGGGCGGTACTGCGGGAAGAAGCCCTGGGGGCGGCCGTACGGCAGCAAGAGGTTGGCGGGGAGCATCAGCTGCAGGTACGCCACGTCCATGGGCGTCATCGGGGGCATAGGCGGGTACGCGTACTGCAGCGGCAGGTACGGCGCCCCGCTGTCGGGGTGGAAGTATCCCAGGTACATCGTGGAGTCGGATTGACAGATGTGTGGGAGAAAGGAGTCGAGACTCGCAGGCACTGAGGAGACTGGTATCAGTAGTGGTAGTGTCACTCTGTGTCAGCACTTGGTTGTACTCAGTAGCAGTGGACTCGGTGCGCTTGGATGTACTCAGTCGACAGTCAGTGGGTACTAGTGTGCACAGCAGTAGGTAGATACGGCAGGTGCAGCAAGTACAGTGCAACAGCACTTAGGCACAGTGGTCCAGCAGGTACTAGTCAAGGAACCTATTCAGTGTACAGTCAGAAGCAATATCACTCAGCCAAATGCCCAGTAACACTCCGTCGGTAGCACTCCGTCAGTAGCACGCAGTAGCACTCGGTCAGGGGCACTCACGCAATAGACGCAGTAGGTAGACGCGTCAGCAGACTTGGTGCGCGGCGTAGTCAGGCTAGTCAGTACCAGTGATCACTAATGGTACGTGTCACCAGCGGTTGTTGAGACTGGAGTCAGTGGCACTGGCCAGTCGTACTTTGTACTAATAATAGGACTCGCGGCTAGCAGCAGTCGGTGGCCAAAGCTCAGAAGCTCTTTTGCGGAGAATGTCTCAATATCACCGGTGGTGCTCGTGTCGCACTAGTTCGGACTCGTGTCGTGTAAACGAAGTTGGCACAGCACCCAGCAGGTCGGCGCACGCAGGTGGATCAGTAGAATGCACAGCAGGCAGTAGCACTGAAGAAAATGGCGCCCGGCGGCGAAAGAGTCCGTGGCAGAAAAACGGCCAGAAAAACGAGGTGAGATCGCGCCAGTTGTTCGCGGTGTTGAAACCATTACTTCACGGGTCTCTGCCATGCCGGACGCCATGTGCCGGCATGCCTGCAACGGGAAATTGCCCAATGGAGGATCGGGCCCATTGCTGGCGATTGGCGCGGTTTTTTTCGCGGGCGCTGGGCCTGCCCATATTGCACTATGGTGATGTGGCTACGTGGAATTACAGGATGGGCGAATAAGACAATGGCGGCGCGGGCCGACGGCATGCGCTTATTGTCAGCGATCTGGGGATCCGAGCGGCGGCGCATTGTCTGGTGGTGTGACTGCTCTTCGACGCGGCGCCGGTCCCCGCACGCTCTGTACCCCGGCTATAGCGACGTGGCGAGTTGGTGGAGCGCGGTTGCTGCCGGTCACGTGCGCGGTCACGTGGGGCAGGAGGAGGAGGAGGCAGGAGGCAGGAACGGCGGGACGTGAGGCAGGAACGATGGGACAAGGCAGGCGCAGACGACGGCAGCGGGGCAGGCCCGCCGGCAGTAGCAGGCGGTCACGTGACCTCCGGTGTCGTTCTTCCTTCTCACTCTCTGTGGGTGGTGGTGCCTGATCCGGCACAGGGTCCGGCATATATGGCGGCGCACTACGGTGCTAGCGACCCGTGGATCAGCAGCTAAACCAATTTCGTGTTTCGTTCCTCTTTCCTTTCTCGTAGATGCCTCGGACTTCTGTCTCCCGGTCCCTGGTCCCCGGCACCGTTGGTCATTAGTCAGGTTTGGGCGGCGCACGCTCCTGCAGGCCATCGCACTTTTTCGTCCCTATTGCGTTGTTTTTTTTCTATACCACCATGGCTGCCCAAGAAGTTCCCACCTTCAAGTTGGTTCTCGTCGGCGACGGCGGAACCGGCAAGACTACCTTCGTCAAGAGACACTTGACGGGTGAGTTCGAAAAGAAGTACATCGCCACCTTGGGCGTGGAGGTGCACCCATTGGGCTTCCACACCAACTACGGTGAGTTGAAGTTCGACGTGTGGGACACCGCCGGCCAGGAGAAGTTCGGCGGCTTGAGAGACGGCTACTACATCAACGGCCAGTGCGGAATCATCATGTTCGACGTGACGTCCAGAATCACCTACAAGAACGTGCCCAACTGGCACCGTGACTTGGTGCGTGTGTGCGAGAACATCCCCATTGTGTTGTGCGGCAACAAGGTCGATGTCAAGGAGCGCAAGGTCAAGGCCAGAACCATCACCTTCCACAGAAAGAAGAACTTGCAGTACTACGATATCTCTGCCAAGTCCAACTACAACTTCGAGAAGCCGTTCCTCTGGTTGGCCCGCAAGTTGGTGGGCAACCCACAGTTGGAGTTTGTCGCCTCCCCTGCCTTGGCTCCTCCTGAGGTCCAGGTTGACGCCGACTTGATGCAGAAATACCAGCAGGAAATGGAGCAGGCCACCGCCTTGCCCTTGCCCGATGAGGACGACGCTGATTTGTAGTGGTATATAGATAATACATGTTGAAGCTATTGTTTCTATGAAAAAGTGTAGAGTGTCAGTTGTGATCAAGGGAGTATCCTGGCTGAGATCGATGTGTCTTTGATGGGAAGACTTCTTTGCTCAGATTAATATGTTTTAAATGAGAACAAAACTTGAATGTTGATGTAGAAAGCAGTTTCGTCGTAGCAGCTGAGTATTGGCTGCTAATACGATTTACACTTTTTTCGGAGAGTGGTGGGCTTGTTGGCTTGCTCCCGGTCTTTACCAACCTCCGCGGTCTTTACCAAGCTCGATCCCGCATCCAATGTTATCGGCTTTAATCAATTGTTTAAGTCCCGTAGTCACGTATGTTTTGATGCCGCGGTTCATGGACAATCGTTGTGAGATCGGTCGATCGTGAGGCTGATGAGATAAGGCTGAATGTTCGTCAGCAAGGCTTGATGCAATACTCCAAATATGGTCAGAGATGTGTAGTGTGTGAAGACCAAGCAAATTTTTGGCAGCGAGAAAGTCTATTCAATTGTAATTGTATTGCTGCTACGGTGATAACTTCTTTGACCGCGACCGAGCTGAATTAAACGGGCAAGTAAGTCTTCAATTTGGAATTAGCTGGGGGAAATGGCTATCATGCGAGCGAGAGTTTTTATACCGAGAGAAGAATGACAAGTGAAGCTAGGTGGTTGCAAGATCGGTATTGCTGTGGTGAGGTACACCTGACAAGACAATTCAGTGTCGACTCGCTCAGTATCCAGAATAAAAGGAGCACTTACATTCGAGATCTCAATTTCTTTCTTCGCCGTCAATTGCAATATGGGCCCCAAAACGTTCTCCGCTTAGAGCCCTGGGTACATTGTGACCAAGATCAAAGACAGGGCCCGCATTTTCGACAGAGAAACACTCAAGAAAATCAGCTGAGGGTCAATCCTTCAGTGGTAATTTATCCGCTCGTGTCGAGCAATGCAGTTCAAAAGTTAGCTTGCAACCGCAGGCCACCATGCCCTCTACAAACTTCTCTCTGTTTCGAGAAACATATTGCGATGAGACGTTTCAGGACGAAATGTTTCGAATGATGATTTCTCAAAAAGAGCCCCATCGTTTGTTGGTAGAATTCGAGAATCTCAGCAGTCCATGCTCCAGACATACCGATCTGATATAACGCCGACTGCTTGGTGCTCCTACTAAGCTTGACTGAAATAATACTACACCTCTACACATTCTCCACACCAGCCTGCTGGCGTTTGTCTATTATTGCTGTTTCTGCTGCCTGCCATCATTCCCAAATCTATCATCAGAACTTTGGCGCGTTACGCGCGATATGAAAATTCACCGCATGCGTGTCCTCGTCTACATAACGAAGGACGGACTGTGGAGGCGGGATATTTGGCATAGTCGGTGGTGGAGGTAGAAAGAAACCATCCTCCTCGTCGTCTCGTTTCACCAAGGACTGCTCCTTCTGCCGAAGAAGATCACGTGTAAACTGTTCGGGCGATGGAGTCTGGGCCGTCAAATACTCCAACCCCACCTCGTACTGGGCCTCGCTGTCATCCCATATACCCAACTGCTTTGCCTTCTCTTCGTAGTACGCACAGTAAAGCTTGATGTGGTTTTTTCCTGCCAAGTGCGACTTGCGCACGCTCATCTTGTCGTGCGTCAAGTACGACTTGCAGTAGTCGCAGTAGTACTTTGGCATTGGTAGTTGGTAGCGATCTCGAGATGGACCTATATTGGACCATGCAGGTCATGCTCACCAGAATAGGATCCACCATGAGAGATACAAATCTCGGAAAAGTAATTGAAATAGAGGAGATCAGAGCATGGTATTGAGCATTCTATCTTTACTTAGATAGAAAGAAAATGCCTGGTGTGGAGTTCTATAGTTAGGGCTACTCTAGTAAACCAACCAGACGCTCGTTTTATATTTGCGTCCACTTTTAAAGAACATACTGAAGCACTTATTTAGCAACTACATTTTATATTTTCTCTCCTACCTTCGTTTCTTTCTTTTCTTCGCTTCTTCCCACCTGCTTATTTCAAATCCTGCCTCTGTGCACCACCTGCAATTGTCCAATAGAAAGCAGTGGGCTCCAGGACTCTGGTGCGCACACGCACCCGAGACTCGGTGAAGATTCAGTATCACTGCGAAAACTCCTACAAAGTCAACGCACCTCCTGGAAAATGTTCAAGCAATCGATTGTATGTATACGTTGCACTAGTGATTCTGTTCCGTGACCTCGTGATTCCTCTCCGTTTCTTGTGATTCTGTTATCCACTCACCTTTGGCCCGAACGACCATCCACCTTCATAATCGGTCTTCTCCACCAACAAACGTGCTCCATCAGCAAAATTGCTGCACTCGGGAATCTTTCCCCACTGCAAATTCACGCCATATATCTCTTTCTGAGGTGACTGGAGGCTTGAGGTCTCATTCAATAATCTCCTTACTTCCTTCCCATACTAACTCCAGCGTGCCGTGTCCACCAGAAGATTGTTCTCTGTCACGCCCCAGAGAAGCAACTTGCTTGCTGACTTGTACATCCAGCAGATCAAGCAGTTCAAGCCCACTCCTCTCTCCGCTGACAAGGCTGACATCAAGACGTTCCAGTTACCCGCCAAGCCCGCGGTGCCCACGGACGAGATTACCTCCGATGCCATTGCCGCTTATGACGCCGCCCCAGTGGACACTGCCACCGTCACGGAGTCTGGCAGCACTGGCCAGGCCGAGGAGGACTGGTTTGTCTTTGAGGATGAGGAGGAGCACCACTAGTCATAACGTTTACGCGTATCAATAAAATTATTCGATGAGACGGGCCGTTCGGCCCATTTGGGTAGGCATGACTCGTAGATGCCCACTGATAACCATAACTCTCACTCCACTCTCATGTTACTTCATTCCCTTACTCCCTTATTCCTTTGTTTCCTTATTTTCTTTATTCCTTGATTTCCATTTTACTTGATTCGTTTGATTCCCTCATCCAGTGTCTTTTTTCCTTTTTCTTCATTTTTCTTCGTTTTCCTTGTTCTGTTCTCTGCCTGGTTCCCCAGCCTCTGCATATACGTAATCATAACAAGACTAATCTGAAGTCAGACTAGTATGCCCGAGAATCTTTCTGTTGAGGCGATCCGCAATGCGGCAGATCTCGTGAATTCCTCCCTCATATCCAAAGGGTATATCACTCTGGAGTTGAAGTTCCCTGTTATTGATTGGCCCGAGCTCATCGCTGATCAGCCAGCCAAAGAAGATCTAGCTAAACTAGAAGTCAGAGATGCAGTCTACAACAACGATAAAAACGTCATCAATATGATATACTCGCTCACGCAGTCCATTGATCGCCACCAAAGCCAGCACAAGACGTTCAATCGCACCATATCTCAGAAAGACGCTACAATTGAGCAGCTCCGAGCCAAGGTACAGCAGCTCGAGCTGCAGATCCAAAATTACGAGGCGAGACTCGACAGGACCGTCCATGTGGACCAGGTTTCGATGCTGGAACGGATCAAGGAGTTGACTCAGAAGAACAGGCTCCAGAGTCAAGAACTAACACGCCTTAAGGCGTCCAATGCGGAGCTACAGTCCAAGTTCGGCGTAGAAATGCGCAAATGCGCAATGGAGATCTCTCAGTACAAGGACAAATTGTTGGACTCTAGGAGTCTATCTAATACCATTTCCTATGGACGGCCCATGCAACTTCCGAGTGTCTCGAACCTGGAGCCACTCGACATCAACACCTCCGTGGTATACAACAACAGACCAATCATAGACAATGCAAGCAATAGCATAGTGGACGAGGGAGCAGCGGCAGAAGTGAGAGAACAAGAGTACGAGGCTGTGGCCACGCAATTATCGCAGTTGATCGAGAATTTGATAAAAGAAAACAGCAAATTCGCCAACTTTGTCGGCGAGCTCAACGGGTACTTCACCAAGTTCAACTCGCAAATGTCGGTGCTGAATTACAGACGACTCACTGTGGCCAGCCTCGTGAATCCGTCAGATGAAATCGACTTGAACAGAATCATGAAGGAAACATCCACGGACGTTGAGCCCTTTGAGTTCATTTCGCGCCCGCTTCTATCCAATGTCTACAAGAATTACCACTATGTGGCAGGGCTCGTGGATGTTGCAGTGTCCAATATTGAACGCGAAACAGCCCTGAAGGAATACCTGGACTGGAAGGACACCGCGAGTAAACTTCGAGAAGAGAATCAAAGTCTTCAGCAAAAATGGAAGGAGGCAATCACCGCACTAGAGGACTGGAAAAAGTACAGACTGAACGTTAAATGATTCTATGAGTTTCGTTCCTTGGCTCCTCCTTTGGCCAACATTGCATCGAGCTCGGCGTCTGCATCCATAATATCTTCAATTTTGAGAGTATCATTCGCCTGCTCCGGCGGACTCTCGCCCTTGTGCTCTTTTTGATACTTCTTTTTTGCTTTTTTTGCCCGGTTCTCCTTGAGCTTTTGTTTTTTATTCCTGATTGCGGCTGCCCGACATCCCTCGGGGTTTTCGATCTCTTCCAACTTCATGGCCAAGATTTCACGGGCCCGTTTCCTGTTGTTCGACTGCGACCTCGAGTACTGGCATGTGACCACCATTCCTGTTGGCATGTGCGTGAGCTGGACCTTGCTATTACACTTATTGATTTTTTGCCCTCCTGGGCCGCTTCCTCCTTTCAAGAACACCTCTTGAAGCTCATCTTCATTTATGAGCCACATCGGTCTTGGAGGCATCTTAGAAAGTTTTTGCTTCATTAGAGGCGCAGTGAAGGCAAGGAATCGTGTCTGAACGGGCCATAAAATTGGTCGCAGACAGGGCCGGATAAAGGAGGACAATCGTAGCATTCTGCTTATGGCATCAAGTCCTAACATTGAAGGTAGGGCCAATGTTGTAGGTGTATGCAGGCAAGTGTTGAATCAATAGAAGGTCCACAAACAATCTCTGTGGGAAAGTTTTTGTTCAGGAAATTTCGGGTAATGACTGCGATTTGGAGCGATTGGTATCGTGGGGTGTTTGATATGTCTCGCTTCTGGTGTAACAGCGAGGAATTACGGCAAGGAAAATGGAAGAAGTGATGTACCCATATTGGCGGACTTACATGAACTCGGGCAAACCGCTTACAGTCGTTGTACTCGCTTCGTTTGCATTAAACGTTTTTTTTGTGGACCTCGGAATTTGAACTTTATAGAGAGAAATCAAGAAGAAATATCGATTACGATGAGACGATCAAATTCAATTAGAATTCCGGAATATTCGAGGAGTCTAGGCTTTCTTGAAGTATGTTCGACCTTCTAATACGCATCGTTTGTTTCAAAGGAGAATAGTCGAGGTGCCAGTCCAACTCGAGCCGACTTCTCTGTGCATCGTAGATGCGAACACTGGTTTACGCTGATGTCCTAGTTGATCAAGCTCAATAAATACGTTCTCCTCTTTGATTGGGAAGCAATGGCACACATTCTTATTAAATACAACGCACTTGCGCTCGGACTCGAAGCAAGAGCCCTAAAATTATTGTGGCGAATTACCGTAATTCAGTGTAGTACGCTGCTAATTCGTTGTTTCTTATCAATATCTTCCGGCTTAGTTCTCCTTCGTTTCCTTAAACTTTTTTTTCTCCATTTTGCACTGGCCTGGCCCCGTGCCTTCCAATTGGAAATTCGCGGTAACAACCTCAATTCCATTCTGTGGCAATCAGAGATGCCTCCCCAAAACCGCAAAATTAATCGAATAAAATAAAATCATAAAATCCAACAAAGCATCAATCACATGGCCCCTCCAAGACTTCCAGCAATCCGCTCAGGATCTTTTATCCCGGTCCGTATCATACTTTAGCCATCGGCCTGTACCTAGCAAAACGCGTCCCATTTTCCACATTCGGCAGGGTAATTGCATCTCAACTACCACCATCTCTAGTTCTCATGTCGTACGAAAGACCAGAGATTTACACTGCGCTGGTGTTGCCAGGCGAAGAACCGCAGGATAACTCATTCAATGAGATCACCAAGGCGTTCCGCTCGTTCATCTTAGAGTTCCGCTTGAACAACCAGTTTATCTACAGAGACCAGTTGAGAGAGAACTTGTTGATCAAGAACTACTACCTCAAGGTCAACTCAGAACACTTGATTGGATACAATGAAGAGCTTAACAAGAAGTTGTCCGATGAGCCGGGCGAGATGGTGCCGCTTTTTGAAAGCGCCATCACCGACATTGCAAAACGTATTGCCTACCTTTCGACAGAGGACGTCCCCCTGGACTTTCCCTCTTGCCAGTTGATTTTGTATTCGAACTCGAGCAAAATCTCCATCCGTAACCTCGATTCCGAGCACATTTCGAAGATCGTTCGGGTCAGTGGCATTATCATCTCTGCCTCGGTTCTTTCGTCCAGAGCCACGCAGGTGCAGTTGGTGTGCCGCAACTGTAAACACACCATGAAGATGAAGGTGGCGTCGGGGTTTGGCTCGCTCAACTTGCCCAGCAAATGTTTGGCGACCCACAACCTGGACGAGGTGCACACTCAGCAAAAGTGTCCCCCCGACCCGTATGTGGTTGTGCACGACAAGTCGACGTTTATCGACCAGCAGGTGTTGAAGTTGCAGGAACTGCCCGATGCGGTGCCGGTGGGTGAAATGCCCAGACACATTTTGGTCCAGGTCGACCGGTACTTGACCAATCAGGTCGTTCCAGGTACTCGTGTGACGTTGGTCGGCACCTACCTGATTTACCAGGCTAAACAGAGAACCACGGCTGCCGTCAACACCGTAGCGATCCGGAACCCGTACCTCAAGGTTCTTGGGATCCAGACCGATGTGGACACAGCAGCACAGGGCCTCACATTCACGGAGGAGGAGGAAGAAGAGTTCATTCGCTTATCTCGCCTTCCCAACTTGTACGAGGTGTTTTCGCGGTCCATTGCGCCGTCCATCTACGGCAATGACGACATCAAGAAGGCCATCACGTGTTTGTTGATGGGTGGGTCCAAGAAGATTTTGCCCGACGGCATGCGCTTGAGAGGAGACATCAACGTGTTGTTGTTGGGTGACCCCGGCACGGCCAAGTCGCAGTTGTTGAAGTTCGTGGAGAAAATCTCGCCCATTGCCGTCTACACTTCCGGTAAGGGTTCCTCGGCCGCTGGTTTGACCGCCTCGGTGCAACGTGACAGCCAGACACGTGACTTCTACTTGGAGGGAGGCGCCATGGTGTTGGCAGACGGAGGGGTGGTGTGCATTGACGAGTTTGACAAGATGAGGGACGAGGACCGTGTTGCCATCCACGAAGCGATGGAACAGCAGACCATTTCCATTGCCAAGGCCGGCATCACCACTGTTTTGAATTCGCGCACGTCTGTTCTTGCGGCGGCCAACCCGATTTTCGGTCGGTACGACGACCTCAAAAGTCCGGGCGAGAACATCGATTTCCAGACAACAATTCTCTCCCGTTTTGACATGATCTTCATTGTCAAGGATGACCACAACGAGCAGCGTGACCGCCTGATTGCCCAGCACGTCATGAACGTTCACACGGGAAACCCCAACCAGAACGACCAGGAAGGTGAGATCCCCATCGACACCATGAAACGCTACATCCAGTACGCTAAGTCCAAGTGTGCGCCGCGGTTGAGTCCCGAGGCATCGGAGAAGTTGTCGTCGCACTTTGTTGCCATTCGTCGTCGGTTGCAGGTCAACGAGGCCGACATGAATGAGCGGTCGCTGATTCCCATCACCATCCGTCAGCTCGAGGCCATCATCCGTATCACCGAGTCGTTGGCGAAGCTCACGTTGCTGCCAATAGCCACCATGGATCACGTGGACGAGGCGATCCGCATCTTTTCCGCTTCCACCATGAACGCTGTGGACCAGGGCATCCAAAGCGGAGCGTTGATGGCGACTGGAAAGTTTGCAGAGCAAATCAAGGCTGTTGAACACGAATTGCGCCGCCGTTTACCGATCGGTTGGTCAACGGCGTACCGTACACTTCGGAGAGAGATTGTGGATCTGGGTAAGGCTACTCCAGAGGCGCTCGACAAGGCGTTGCACATCATGGAGCGCCACGAGGTGATCCGGTTCCGCCACCAGCGGCAGAACATTTTACGTGTCGGGGTATAGACAGGGTTAATTGAATGTGATATAATGATTGAGGAGAGTAGCGAGCGAAAAGGAGTTGATTGCCAATGTAGCAATAAAGCCAATTGAGACGAAGCTGTTCACTCCTTTTTAAATGAAATGATCCAAGCAATTATTCTGCCCTGTTGACCGTTTAAGAAGATTGGTGCCTGCCAAAATTCACCAGGTCGATCCAAAGTTACACTCTCCGGCTTTGATGAGGAAACAAAAAGGATCAAGAGTTCAAAGGCGAGAAAAAGGTCTATAAGCTCATTTCGTCGTGCATTTTTTTTATTCTTTTTTTTGACTTCAAAGTTGTTCTGAACAAACCATGCGTGCACACAGACAACTGTTCAGTTCGACCCCAACTCCAACTTCAAATGGCGGATTTCCTCAAGTATGTAAGTCAGTTCAATGATATAGCATCGCTAACACCAGACCAACTAAATCAAATCCTCGCGGGATTCCTGAGGCGCCTTTCATTGAGAAGGTCGAGGCCGTCATCAAAAACCCAGATACCGAGTTCGAAGGAGCTTTGGCGGCGTTCCAGGAGAGATTACAACAGTATAAGTACATGGAGCTCTCGAAAAAGCAGCAACTTGCCGACTTGAACATGAAGATCCCGGACATCGAGAAGAACCTCGCGGTGATCAACCACATCGAACTGACGAAAGAATCGGGAACTCCCATAGAGGCCAACTACGAGTTGGACAGCACTTTATACACGAAGGCGGTGGTTGATTCGGAAAACCTAAACTCTGTTTACTTGTGGTTGGGTGCAGAAGTGATGTTGGAGTACCCATTGGACGAGGCTGTTGAGCTCTTGAACAAGCGGTTGAGCAATAACAAGGACCAGTTGAAGACCGTCAAAGAGGACTTGGAGTTTTTGCGCGAGAACATCACCACGATGGAGGTGAATACGGCGCGGTTGTACAACTGGGATGTGGAAAGACGGAAGAAGCAGCGCGACGACACTAAATAGAAGTATAATCGGCACAGGCATGAGGTTGAGATGTTCGTAGTTGAAGGGAGGACAGAGTGTTGTGGCTTGCAGGATGATCTTTACTGGAGATGAGACTGGAGATGAAATAATGTCAATCTGAACATACTATCCCCGAGCACATTCATCTCTATTCGTTATTTGAGCATGATACCTCCGTTTTACGCAAAAACCCCCATATTATTCAATCGTTACATCCATGTTCAGTCGATGGGTCACTATAATATGAGCCAACGCCTGGATCACGGTAAGCGAGTGAATTCAGCGTGTCGGCGTATGACCGACTCTTTAAATTTCAGCCATCTTTCATCATGGCTTGTAAATCAACCAGGTTCTATCGAGGTTTGCTCCGCGGAGTGACTTGCGACCAATATTGTTATTTAACTTGAACACACTGATCCCACAGCTCCCCAGTAGATCAACAACAGCCTCCAAGTGCCAAGTAAATAAATACACAGCATTTGTGCTGGTACACGGCCCAACCAATACTTTTCCATAGTAGCTGACTGTTTGGTCGAAGATCTTTGGTTGATGATGCACGAGGAAGTACACCACCAAGGAACTAAGCACGGAAAGTGTCGAGGAACTGCCGGCCCAAAGGACGCACCGGAGTAGCAGAGCGAGCCTCCGTTGTTTCGTCATTACTCCGAATATCGTCAATGGCCACCTCGTCGTCCTCCTCAGGCCGGTCAGGATGCTCCTCCTCGTCCAATGCAGGAGTTGACTCCACCGGCGGAGCCTCCGAAATTGGCCTGTAGTCGTTGAAACGCCGGCGCATATTCCGAACGGCCGACCGTTGTAGTTTTCGGGGACTTACAAACATGCGGAACAATAGCAGAGGCATGACCCAGTTCTTGGAGCCTGCCAAAAGGTCCTGGGTGTACAAGCGGCCAATTAGTAGCCCAACCAGACAGGGAATGATGGTGGCCAATCCGTGGTTGAGCATAAGAACAGTGAAGAGCACGTGGATCAGAAAGTGGTTGGTGAGAGTGAGGGCCGACGCACTTTCGCCATCGTCTGGGTCAGTATCAAGAGCTGGCTCATTTTCAGACCCCGTGGTTGGTCTCCGCATCAAGATCTTGAATTGATAAGACACCGGAATATACGCTCCATGGCACATGTACAACAGAGCCAATACACCAAAAGGTCCCGACGCCACCGAGTTGAAAATGGTGTCGGTGTACGTAATCTCAAACACCTGGCGGAGGACAACCATCCGAAAAACGGCAGCCAAGCCTATAAGGAGGAGCTGGCCCACACATAGAACAAGAAACATCACCACCGCGTTGTACACGGCAAATATCACCACCACCAGCAAGTACTTGCGCAGGCCGAAAAAACGTTCGAGCACTTTGAAGTGGTACCACAAAATCGTTGTCAACATGTAGTCTGACTCATTGACCACCGCCAACTGAAAGGTGGCCACTCTCCAGTACTGACTATACTCGACTATGAACGGGTCGATAGCCAAGCGGACATAGGGTTTTAGCGAGAAGATCAGCACCGCTAGAGCACCGAGAGTTGCTGCCACACACACCGACTTTGACACCGGTGTGTTGGTGAAGCCTCGGATTGGGGTGATCTGGGGCATGTTGGTAATGTTGGTGCAGGAGAGACGAATTAGATGGAGCGAGTCTTGAAATTAGAAGAGAGAGGAATCAGGACTTATTTGCTGTTGATTCTATCTCAATGTTTATATGGTTCTTTCTGTGTTTTTGCTGTTTATTCTCTTTTGTTTTCTTGATGTCAGCACTATTGTACTCCAGGCCGGATACAACATTGCACCATACTCTTCTAAATATCTTGACAATTCTTCCAATTTCATCTGAAAATTAATAATCAGAAATGGATCGAACAAATCCACTCCCTCAATTAAAGTTAAGGGAATCCACAAAACTACTCTTCACTGCTACATCCCAGTACATGCAACCTGCCCTTCATTACTTCTGCACCTTCCCAAGCTGCTTCTTGGTCTTCTCGAGCTGCCGTCTCTTCTTGGCCAACTGCTCCGTGCGCGCCTCCTTCTTGTCGATGCCGTATTGCATCTTGTTGTACAACTTCTTCTGCTTGTTGGTCATCATGATCTTCTTCAACTCCTTCTCCTCGTCCTCGGTCTTCTTGGCCTTCTTCTTCTTCTTGGACTCCTCCTTTCTCTCCGAGTACTGCACACCCGCGGCCTCCAACTCCAACTCCTTCTGCTCCTTCAAGTCCTCGTCCTCCTCTTCCTCGTCAGGAAGCTCCTCACCCTCGACAACCTCATCTTCGCTGTCTTCGTCGTCGCTGTTCTGCTCCACAGGCGCCTGTGGGTTGTAGTTGCCTGCATCGCCCCATGGCGAAAGGTGTGGAGGCAATGTCTCACCCGGAGCATATTGCCCGACAGGCACCAACTCGCCCTTGTTGATGGAGTCAAACACCCACTGGGGCTGGATGTACGTGCGTCCAGCCACCTTGCTGAGGACCTTGGGTCTGTCCACAACCTGGTGGGTGATGGAGGACAAGTCCAACTTGGCGTACGCCTCGGGGTTGTTGGCCTTCAAGTCGTCCAACGCAATCTCCGAGACAATTACTCCGCCGCATGATAGGATGCAGAGCTCCAAGATGTCCAACGACACCTCACGGCCCACGAAGAAGGTGAACTTGGAGAAAAGAGTCGACAATGGAGAGGAAAACTTGGATGGCTGAGCCAACAAGTCTCCGGGAGTTTTGGTGGTGGAGGTGAATTCATCCAACTCGACAGGCTCCTCTTCGACAACTTCTTCGTCCTGCTCGGCGTCGGCTTTTTTGGCTCTCTCAATGTCCTTCTCTGACAACTGTTCAGCCTCAGCGGACTCCGCGGTCTGTGCATCGGAAACCTCGGCAGGAAGAAGCGAACCAGCACCCTGGTCTTTGGTTCTCAACACGTACGAGGACAATCCGCCGATTCCCTTCAACTTGTCGGTGTCGATGGGTGGAGGGTACACCAAGTCAGCGTCGCTGTACAACTTGAACAAGACAAAATGCAAGAGGGTCGAGTAGAACTCCAAGAACGTCAACATGATGCGGAAGTCGATGTCCGAGGGGATGTTGGTTGGGAACTTGAATGGAATCAACCAGCGCACTTCCTGGCCCTTGACGTTGGCCTCGTAGTACACGCCCTTGATGGAAACAAATACCTTCTTGATCAATCTCTCCTTGGCCACATACGCGAGCCACTGGTTGGTCAATTTGGCAGCCTCCTTGGTCACCCGGTGGCTCACCTTGTCGGTGGCAGGCATATTGGCAAACAAAAACAACATGTTCAACGGGTCGTCGAGGTCGCGCAACGCATCCAAAAACGACGGATAACGCTCTCTGACCACGTGGTCCAACGTGTACTTAGGCCGCGTCTTCTCGAGTCTGTCGGCGTCGCTAAGCTCCTTTCTGCTCAACGCTCTCTGCAATCTCTTGGAGAAGGTCTTTTGCTCGCGGAACTTGTTCAACACCGGCTCATGTAGCAAGTACTGGATGTCCTTGGAGTAGTAGAACGTTGTGGGTGCGGTGGAGCCCTTGTTGGCCTTCTTTTTGTTCTTGGGCTCTCTTGGGTAGATGCCTTTGAAGATGCAGAGACGACGGAAGTCCGCCAACGTCACCTGCAACTTTCTGATCGCCTGAGACCTCGTGATGAAGTTTTTGGCGGCGCCGGTCTTTCCCTTCCTTTTTATTCTGGCCATTTTGTGGTGGGAGAAGTGGTTGAAAATTCGTTTTTTGGTGCGAAGAGATGAGTCTCCTGCGCACAGGGAGATGAGATGGATGGGATGCTAGCGAGAAGTGGATAATAAGCCGGGAAACTCAGGAGTTTTTTTGAATTGTTCATGGCGCCTGTGTTTGTTGGTGTTTTGATCTTTGTTATCTGGTTCTAAGACTCCATCCCACTCTCAGATCCAGTCATAGTGAGAAAGATTGTGGTATCGCCATGGAGCTTATGTCTAATCATAAGGCCAAAACGGCTAAAATTAACATGATATGTTTCTGCTTCAATTATTTGCGGATGATGTTGACCAGCTTCTGATGTTTGACTGGAACGATAACTGGCTGCGAAAAAACACAGCGCGACAAGCACCAGCGTCCCAAGCACCCAACCTCAATTTATTTCTGCAGAACTACTTTCTCGCAATTGTATACTAGGACGAATTTCTTTTGTTTCTCTCTTTTTTTTGTGCATGTACTCTTCACTCGTCACGAAGGGCATTCTGAATCTCATTCAATACCAGCTTCCAATGAAACAGTAGAGATGAACATATTTTAGTTGAGACCAGACTTTTTCCTTGGTTTCAGAATTGCTGTCTCAATCATGAAAGCTCTTTTTTTTTCGCAGCCACTTGGGTGGTATTTGATAATCTTTGCGACCGCTCTCTACCTTCACCAGTTCTTGCTAACGATAATTGCTATGCACCGCCGCAGAGGCAACTCGCCTGAAATCAAGCTTATCCGTCCCGGGGACATGCAGAGGCTAAATTCCAAAATCTATCTCGAGTTCAAGTTGCGCTCCATGGGAATCCCCTACGACGATTACAGACAAGATGTTGCGTATGACAGACACGACAAGTACGTTAGGGCAGCGTCTATAATAGGCAGCGCCAAAAGCGACATTTCGCCCTGTGACTTTCACTCGTACCCACTGGAGCTATTAATTGGGTACTCACTTGACCGCCACATTGCCAGCGGCGAGACTCTCAAGTACTACCACAGCAGGCCCAAGGAGACCAAGGCTTTTCAGAACTACGTCCAAGATTGTCTTGGAAATCTTATTACTGACGCGATGCAGCGACAAACCACGGACTCGTTTCCGAAGCCGTTTGTCGAGGAGCTCTACCTAGGATATAGAACAGTATTTAGAAGAACATCAGTCTAATGCGGGGAACTCAATTTTGAGCGAATCATCATACAATTTGTACTCGCGGTTCATCAAACTGACAAGCGGCCACATTCCGTTGAAGCGGTCCATCCACTGGAACGACAATGCGGAACTGGCGTCGCTCTCCTCGTCATTGGCCGGAGTGAAAAAGAGAGACTCGTACTTGTCGGCGATCCGGTAGCAGAACCTCCGAATGTCGGTCAACGGCATGTCTTCCAAGGATGCCGTCATCACCTGCTTCTTCAATTGGCCCACAATGAAGTTAACATCGGACACCACCTGCGAGTACAATTCCACGTCGTCGGCCTTGGCTGGTGAGAGACCCAAAATGGCCATGAGTTGGGCGTCGGACAAAATCAATTTGCTCTTGAGCACGAGGTACACCATGGTGGTGTCTCTCAAGTCGCCATTATTGTTGACAGCAGCAGTGTGAAACTTCTGGAGCAACTTGAAACGGCGCAACTCGGCCAACTCCGCCTTCTGCACAAAAGGATCCCATGACTTGCTTCTCTCGACTCGGTCGCCGGGAATGGTGATAGCCATTTGTGAAATGATTTCGCACCCACCGCATGTCACAGTCGAACAGCTCGTACACAGAGCGTGTGGCCAGTTTGAAGCAAATTTCTGCGGATTTGGCCGTGAGGTTCCGCAACAGAATATTCTATGTTGACTCCTACACCCGGACCTGTGCGTTGCAGCCACTCAGCAGCACCTTCAGTACCGAGTTGGCCCATGCCATCGACAGAATAAACTACAAGCTCCGCGTGGCCAAGGAGCTCAAAGGGTCAAACTACGGCGAATACGTTGATCTGCTCATGAGAATTGGCGAGGGCAACGACGAAGAGGACGACAACCGCAGTGAGCCTCTCACCAGTCCGGCCGACTCCGAACCAGAAAACCCCGAAAACATAGCAGCAAAGGCTACGCCCATGGTAATGCCCACAGACTTCGAGATCTTGCATCTGGCGGAAATCAGAACCGAGATGTTCAACACTGCATCGAGCGATCTCGATAATAGCTTGATGCGGGAGGTCACCAGTGATGACCTCTGCCACTTTCGCGAGTACGTGGCAAAAATCGAACCTAACGGAGACTTTAGATTGGCATTCACGGACCTATTTCCGAGCCGCCGCCGCAGACCCGATCTGCATTGTTCATAATTAACTGATCCTACTCCACGTTTTCTGGATGCGAAAAAAAATATATCGAACTAGTGCAACCTTCCCTCCACTGCCCCAATGTCGTACCCCGATGTTTTGAAACGTGGCGAGGACTTTCTCTCTGAGTACCCCCGGACCGCTCCGTGGTGGAACTTTGCCTCCCATGCCACGTGCTTGGGCATGACGTTGCTGTCCAAGTTTCTCATCAACCTATTGTATAAGCCGTTCGTTCACAACATCGAGCTTCTCGATGCGGCACTCGAAAAGGCCCGAGCGGAAAACAGAGCACTCATAACCGTCATGAACCACATGTCGGTGGTGGACGACCCATCGTTCTATGCTCTTTTGCCATGGAGGTTTCACACCGACGTCGACACCATCAGATGGGGCTTTGGTGCCCACAACATCTGCTTTTCCACGCCAACATTGTCCTGGTTTTTCAACCTTGGAAAGGTCTTGGGCACCAAACGTTTCGGAGAAGGTCCGTTCCAACCTTCTCTTGATGCTGCCATCAGAATCCTCAGTCCGGACGACACCTTGGACTTGGAGTTCAGTCCGTGGGCCAGAGAAGAGCAGAAGCCAGTGCTCATTCAGGAAATCAACAGACTCGGGCTTGCACCTACAGACGTGAACGAGTTGGTGAAAAAAGTCAAGCCCACCCCAGAGTCCACCAACGTGCTCATGTCCAAGTCTCCTTTCATCCGTTCGAAAACGTCGTGGTTCCACGTATTCCCAGAAGGCTTTGTTCTACAGTTGAAGGAGCCCGACAACAATTCCATGCGGTACTTCAAGTGGGGTGTTTCTCGTTTGATCTTGGAGAGCACCAGAGCACCTGTTGTTCTTCCGGTTTTTTCGTTTGGATTCGAAAAGATAGCACCAGAAGACACCGCTGGTGAGGGCTTGAAGAGATGGTTACCGCAGAATTTGGGGGCCGAGATCCACGTCTCGTTTGGCAGTCCAATACCTGATGAGACCATCGAGCTGTACAGGGCCAAATGGAGAGACTTGTGCAAGAAGTACACTGACCCAAAGAACCCGACCGACTTGTCTCAAGAACTTAGAATCGGAAAGAAAGCACAGCAGCTCCGATCGGAACTTGCAGCGTTGCTCAGGCAGAAAGTGCTCGACATCAGAGAAGGCATGGGCTATTTCGCAAAAGAGGATCCCAAGTTCCGTGACCCCGCTTTCTGGAAGGAATACACCCAGAGTGAAGGTTTGAGTGATCCGTCTGTGCAATTTATTGGCCAGAACTGGGCCATCAAAAGACTTCAGAAGCACTTGCCGGAGTACGAGGAAGGCGAGTAATTGTTGTAGATAGTGGGCTGTTTGCCAAAGGATACGATGTAATTAATATAAATGTACATATGCGTTTCGCTTTAGGATGTGGTGTAGTGGGTGCGAAATGGACGTCCTACAGTATTCGCGAAGATCAAGTTGAAGCCATGTCTTGGACCAGGCTAACTCGCGCCTCTCAAACAAATAGACATACATTATGGGGGCGACATTTGCTTGGAGTTCCCGTGTTTCTGCGAAGAACTAACTGGGTGGCTTCCGGTGGTCGCTACAAGAAAAAGCCAGGAACAACCATAATCGAAGATGGGCACAACCAGCGCCTGCTGAGGAACATCACTGATCTCAAGCACTACCTAAAAACTATGGATGTTCCGCAAAAACTCCGCATGGGCATATTGAAGTCAAAATTGCTCGCCATCGTGAATGAAGAAAACGACTACTCTCGAGATCCCGAGATGATTCCCACCATAAATGCTGTTTTCATGAACCTTTATCGGGCAAGCAACGGCAAACTTGACGAAATAATGAACATAGAAGATATTCGCAAACTCTACGAGACAACGGCCCTGTCTCTTCCTCAGTCTGGATCCTTTCAGCTACCAGAATTCATGGTCAGGCTAACGCACGATTTCTTGACCTCAGGAGAGCCTGTACCCGACAGAATTTTGGTCAAAGTCGTGTTATTGGGATCCTCGCTCAAATTCAGTGAGTTTTCGGCTGTTCTTGAGTACATTGTGAAGAACAAAAAGGTTCTCTCAGACACCTTCACGAAATCCGTGCTCGACCACCTAAAAGCACAGGGCGAGTTGAATCTCTCTTCATTCGAGGCATTTCTCGACGCGGCCGCCGCACACAATACCCCAGGCTTGGTGAACCAAGAATTGGTCAAGACTTTCTTGGACTACGTCGAGGGCTTGTTCACCGAACGCAACCCCAGAGTCCACGAATACTTGGACTTGGACAGAAACGTTTATAGACTTCAGTTCGTGACCTACAAGGTTATCGACCGGACGTTCAGCGCCTTGGACGTCGCAACTGCACTAAAGGTGCTCAAGTTGAAGGTGGAATTGAATTCCGTGGTCGCCAATGAGCGCGATATGCTCCAGATACAGAAAATGTTGACTAGCCTCAGCGCACAGGGAAAAGCTTCTGATTTCAAGGACATCAAACTGTTCCTTTTCACTTGTGATTTATTCGATGACAGTTTGGCTGACACCTTATTGATGTCGCTTGCGAGAAACCGTGATCTATTCAGCGAGATGAGAGCGTCTTTGTGTGATTATTTCATCAAGGATGATGTCAAATATTCGGCCAGACTACGTTTGAAAGCGTCGCTTATCCAAGCAATCGAGGACGCCCAAGAGGATTTCGAGGAGAGTTTGTTCTCCATCATCCAGCCCGTCTATTCCCCTTTCGCTAAACTGGCTACCGACACTTCTGAATGTTACACTGATATCGTGCAAACTCTTATGGCTTCACAATGTGCTCAGCCTGCTGGGGAGGCCATCAGATTGTTGAATGGCGACTTTCGAGAGGAGTACTCTTTCGAGCCAACTATTGCATCCTTCAAATATCGTATCGACCGCGCAATCGAGTCGGAGAATCTGGAAGTGGCCTACGGAATATTCTCAGACAGTTTGAGACATGGAGCGGCACAGTGGGATCAAATGGGCGATCCAAGTTTCATCCACACTTTAAACAACCTCATCTGCATTATTTGCGAGCAAGGCTCTGAAATCACAGAGATCTTCCCTAAGTTTAGAAAGGTAAAACAGCACATGACCACACAGGTTAGCGCTGAGGCCATTACACAGTTGGTTAAGCGAATGTTAGCAGAGGAATGCGTTGGAGACAGCATCGAGACTCTCAAAAGAGAGCTTCCAAAGATAGACAGGGATGCTATAGTGAAGTTGCAGGTTGCTCCCAATTGGGCATATGCCTACAGAGAGCTCTTTGAGACCTTGCATAATTTTGTCATCACATACAACAACGAGGAGACACATGAGACCAACTGGGTGTTGTATGGCGAGTTGCACAAGTACTTTCATATTCCATTTGAAACGTACATGCCCGCTCTCGAGTATTTCTGCAAAGTGGACAGATTGAACGCGGCATTGGTGATTTTCAGTCGGATCAAGACGTTGAGCGAACTTCACGGATCTCAAAACAAGAACCTACCTCCGCTGCGAGACATGTACATGTTTCTTCTCAAAACCTTTGGTGACAGGTTATACGAGGAAGGAGTTATTGAAATGCATGAGTTCCTCAAAATGGATGTTAACCTTCCCGACCAGGACATCAATTTGCAGAACTGCATTCTCAATGCTTACTCTAACTTGCAAAGTGTGAGTAAAGCCCGCGACCTTTTCCTCTCCATTTCGTCCAATTCGAAGGAGAACGGAGGCATTAACGAAGAGACGATCCAGATTATGGTGAAGACCTACACATACAGTGGTTTGGTGTACGTCAAGAAGTTCTGGGACAATCTCTCTCAATTCGGCATCTTCCCTGACTACAGCATTTTTAGGCAATATTTGATTGCTCATGTGTACCACGGGAAAGTCGAGGATGCCATTCACTTACTTGAGGAGATCGACGACTACAACATCGACTTTTCTTCCGACTTGTTGCTTGCTATGCACAATTACTGCTTAGACCCAAAAAAGCAGGAGGAGGTTGCACAGTGGGCCTCTGAGCACCACAGAGAGGAGTGGGAATCATTGTTGCTGTCTGGGTTGTTGATAACTGCGGGCGAATATATGCCTGATACGAGCTTGCTCACCGACGGCAGTGACAAGTGATGACGGGCGTAACCTTGTAAATATATGTATAATAGGACATGCTAGCCCACTTGAGTGTTGTTGACCTTCGTAGCGAATCGAAGAGAGTTGATTGTTTCGTTGAAGTTCTTGGCAAGGGGCGATATGTTCAAGAACATGAGTGTTTTTGAGTCCCCACCGAGACTGTTCTTGAGAAGGTAGGTCAACTTGGAGTTTCGGTATGGGATGTGCGCAGTGCGTCCCAGTGACTGTTGTTTGGTCAAGCTGTGGATGACATCTCCCAAACATGAAAGAGACTTGTTGATGGCTTGTGTCTCTTTGAGCCTGTCTCCTTTAGCATGGGAACTATTAAGACGCTCTGATCCCGCGAGGTCGATAAGATTTAAGGTTCCCTTGCTCTCTTTGCCGAGAACATCATTTCTGCCGACAATATTAATAATGAACACCGAGTGGGATCTCGACGATCGCTCATTCGCCATTGTGGAAGCAGTATTCCTGTTCTGAGTTGCCTTACGCAAGATCTCAATTGCTCTATGCTCAGATTCGATGGCAACATTCGTAACCTTCGTGATAGTCGTTGTGCCTGTGTCCTCATCGTGTTTAATCTCATGCTTTTGAGGGCTTGACGATGGAGACCTGAGTAAATCAACAATATGCTCGTTGTAGATCTCGACAAACTGACCGCTCACCTCGTACTCCCAACCTTGGCTTGTCAAACTGTTGATATTGTCGAATATCTTCTTCATAGACATTGGGATCATGCCGTCACCCTCATGAGACATTGTGTGCGTTTTGCCTGAGCCTGTTTGACCGTATGCAAAGACACAAACGTTGTAGCCGTCCAAACTTGACTGAATGAGCTGAGAAATCTCAGAGAACACCTCGGCATTCGATACTGACTGATCGAAGACCTTGTCAAACATGAACGATTGCCCATTAGCCCTCCCCTTGGTATAACCTAAAGAATCTTGCGACGAGTCGCCATGTTTCCATATGGCAAGATCCTGCTTGCCATTTTCGTTCAATGCATCATACTTCAGCATCTCAAGTTGGGAAGTCGGCTCCTCCGATTCACATGTGAGCGGAGGACGGACACGACAAAACACACGAATGTTACCCTTCAACTCTTGTAAAGTGTTGTGCAAAACTCTCCGTTTCAGCTCCAACGCGGGAAACTTCTCGTTCAACTTCACTGCGCAAGTGCGGTAGTTCTTTATGCTGTCCATTTTGGATACAAACATGGACAGTAGCAGGTCAATCTTATGGCGAGTACCAGCGATCTTTGAGTTTAAACCAGCGAGCTCGTTGCCCTTGTCGGCATATTTGACTTGCAACGAGCGCAATACTTTCTCCGTATCCGAGCTCTTCTGTTGGAGTTCGCCTGATATAGCCAGTTTCATACGGGAGATTTCCTGCTTTTTGTTGTTGATCTCCTTTTCGAGAAGAGATGTGTCGTGCTCTAATTCAGTCAGCATCTCGTGCATGTCCGATGAAAGCACAAGAAGCTTCTTGTGGTGATCCTCTTTGAGCTTGATCAACTTCCGGTTCATTTCGGTGGTGTGGCCCTGAATCTTGCCCGAAAGCTCAGCGATCTCTTCAGTGAGTTGTGCTTTTTCGTTTTCGAGCTTTTCCCTTGCCGCCTCAAACGCAACCATCAATTGGTCGCTGGTGGTCTCTTTCATTTTCATTAACTTCTCATCATGCTTCACGAGCAATTCTTTCTTCTTGAGCTCAAAAACCTTTTTAATTGAGTCCAAGGACTCATCCTCTAGCTCATGGAGGTTTTTAATGCTTTCATTGGAGAGTTGGAGCTCGCGATCTAGACTATTGATGTCGTCTTCCAATTCGCAGTTATTGAATTCGAGCTTGTCGTTGTCGGCCTTGCAGTCCAAAATGCTTGTTTGAAGGTTTTCAGCCTCTTCATTTCGTTCGCTGATTTCCGTTTCGAGCGAGCTGATCCTGCGGTTGTAGGATATTTTGGCATTGTGGCCTAGGTCGGAGCTGGTGTTGTTATACATGGCGTACCTCTCGACAATTTTCAACTTCTTGGAGGGCGAAAGGCGTCCGTCATTCTGCAACTTCCGCACACGTGATATGTCACTATCCACCGACATGCCTGAAACGAAGGATGTTTCGAACGTGTTTGGCGTAAGGTAAACAGTACTGATCTGGTGCACGGGTGCAAACGGCGGAGAGCAAGTCGGGCCAACATTTCGAGAAAGATGCTGAAAATAGAGCGATTACTCGATTCAGATTGGCTTCAACTTGATTTTGTTATTTTTTGTTTATTCCATTTGCTCGCTTGCGTTCGATCGGTATTAGAGTCGCCCTTGCTACTGCGACACGCCCTCTCGCTCAAAAGAAAAGAGTACAAAATAATTGGAAGGGAATGGAATATGCCCTCATTGAGTCTTTTGAAACTATAATGGAATTGTTTCTCCTATTATCGCTTTACTTCGTGTAATCAATTGACCGGGACTGCACACCAGCCAAAATTTCAATGAGATGCGATGCTATCTAGCAGTCTCCTTAGCATGGGTTCAAAAAACACAAAAGGGAAGGCCAGCAAAAAAGAGCCAGTTCCAGAACCGGAGTCTGACTCGTCTATAAGCAACGAGGAAGTTGCTCAGTCCAGCTCCGACTCGGAAATCGACGATGAGTTCGACGTGGCTCAGATTTCATCAGACGACGAGAGTGAAACCGAAGAGGGAGCAGCACAGAAAGAGGAAGAAAACAGCGATAGCGAAGAGGATGACTCCTTTCCCATGAGGAAAAAGAAGAAGGTCGCAGACACCGGCAGCGCATCGTTTGCCAATGCATTTAACGCCATCTTGGGATCCAAGTTGAAGGCGCACGACAGAAAGGACCCGATTTTGGCGAGAAATAAGAGAACTTTGAAGAAGTTGGAGTCGGATAAGTTGGAGGCCAAGGCCAAGAGATTGTTACTTGCAGAGAAAAAAGAGGGCCACGACAGACAGAGAATCAAGGACCTTCTCCCATCAGCCGAGCACCCCGACCAAGTGCGGGAGACGTTGGAGAATGAAAGAAAGTTGAGAAAAACCGCACAGAAGGGTGTGGTTAAGTTGTTCAATGCGGTGCTAGCGACACAGGTGAAGACCAACCACGAGGTCAGCAAAGAGAATGTTGGCCAGCACAAGAAGGAGGAGCTTGTGAACGAGATTTCTAAGGCCAAGTTTTTGGACTTGGTCAAGGCTGCGGGCCAGACGTAACTACTATGGCCACACCACTGTATAATAGAGGCACTATGCAAGCCGCACTGTAGGTAGCATCAAAAGAAACAGGAAGATGTACTACATGGGGGAGCGAGGTGGAGTAACCCGGAGATCGCAGAGGGTTTCCGTCCCACTATGACGAGGTGAGTTTTTCCGAAAATTTCTCATCTCTTCTGCTTAGTCTTGATTCTGCCTGATCTGAGTGTCAATTTCTGAGTTTCGCCGATAATAAATTATTTCAGCGCAGGCACCTCATCTCGATGCCTATTCAACGTCAGGAACCAGTGCACGTGGCTCGTGGCGTGGCAGTGCCAGAGAGACTTCCAGACTCTTTGGAGGGGAAGGTCAAAATTGCCTCTCGGCCCTTTCCGGTGACCAGACCGTCCAATGACGATGTCACCAACTTGCGCTTCACTCAACAGCAGCCAATCCCAGGCTCGCTTCCAGAGACCCCGGTTCTCTTGACTCCGGCGATCTCCCAGCAAAATGAACGGAAGATCATGTCGTCGTCGTTTCCTCCCAGAAATATGTGGAGAATCGTCGCTGCGTGCTTATGGTCGGTCAGTGGAGGCTTCTCCGATGCCGCTCCAGGTGCCTTGTTGCCTTCCATTGAGCAGTACTACCACATCAGCTATGCGGTAGTGTCATTGATTTGGATGCTGAACGCTGCTGGGTTCATTCTCGTGGCCATGATGTCGCACAAGATCCAGCCGTGGTTGGGAAAGCGCAAGTCCATGAGCGGAGGGTGCCTTTTCTCCATTGTGATGTATGCGCTTGTTGCGAGCGGCGGGCCATTCCCGCTTATTGTGGTGGGTTTCTTCTTCGGGGGTGTGGGTCTTGCCATTGTGCTCGCCCAGTCCAACGTGTTCTTGTCCAAGTTAGACAAAAATTCCAAGTATTTGTCGTTTTTCCACGGCTCGTACGGCGTGGGAGCTACGGTTTCTCCTCTATTGGCCACTGCTATGGTCAACAGCGGCGTGAGCTGGAACTATTTCTACCTCATTGTGTTGGGTCTCATGATCATCAACTGTGTCAACCTCTGGTTCGCATTTGCTGGCGCCGACGACGACTTGAGACAGTGGGATCACGACGAGGAGACCGAGGAATTGCTTGGCACGGCCGCAAACTCCGTGGATGTCACGCCAAGAGTGTCTGAAGACGGAATTGGTCTCCAGGATTTGGGAACCCATATCACTGTGGTGGACGACAACCGGTCGGTGAAAAAGGACGGCGCCATGAAATTGGCGTTGACCAACCATATCACGTGGCTTATCTCGCTTTTCGTTTTGTGCTACCAGGGCTCCGAGGTCTCGTTGGGTGGCTGGATTGTCTCCTACTTATTAGACTACCGTGATGCCAACAACAGCTACGGATACGTGCTGAGTGGCTTCTGGGGCGGTCTCACATTGGGCCGTTTGGTGTTGACTCGGCCAATGCACAAGTATTTCGGCGCCAGACGCAGCATCACCGCTCTTGCTCTTTTGACCATCGGGGCCATTGTCTTGACATGGACGATTTCCAACAACATGGTGCTGAGTGTTTTCGTCTCGCTCGCTGGTGTCATGATTGGACCCACCTACCCATTGATGATCACAGTGGCCTCGGGCATGCTTCCTAGAAAGATCCAGGTTGTGAGTTTGACCATCATGACTGCTTTTGGTTCCAGCGGCGGAGCGATCTTCCCATTCCTCATTGGATTGGCTGCTGAGGCCGTGGGCACCTACGTGGTATTGCCCTTTTTTATTGCTGCCTACGCGGTGATGTTGACTGTCTGGTTGTGCTTGCCTAATACTGAGGCCAAGGGACCCATTCCGGACTCTGCGTTTGGCAAGCTCATGCACCGGATCTGGTGAACGAACTGATAGACCTATTACTTATTACGCTAGATTTTATTTTTATGCTTGCTTTGGACTTTTTTGTGGTAGGATGTTTTTTTTGCAGGCTCTGTTTACTATGCTACCTGTACGTCATGATCCACTATATAAGCTGCGCACCAGTCACGTATTGACCATGGCGGTGGAAATCCAAATTAAGCACGGCGACGAGGCCGTCGAAAAAAAGGATCTACTTTCGGCAATCTCGCATTACACTGCTGCACTCAAGGAAAGTCCCGAGGCGTTTCTCGCGCTTTTGAAGCGGGCAGTGGTTTACACCAAACTCAACAACTTTGAAGATGCAAAGGGCGACATCGCTAAGGCATTTGTGATTGCAGAAAAACGCGGAAAGCGCACCGATAAAGCCATGTGCCACTTTCGCCTAGGGGTTGTGAACTTTGGCGAGAAGGACTTTGAGTCAGCCACGGTCAACTTCAGAAAGGCTCGTGACATGCAATGCACGGATCCGGGGCTCGGAATTTGGTTGGCCAAGGCTGAGCGGGATTTGAAGAAGTCTGGTGGAAGTATCAGCGAAGCAGTGCCAGAAGTGGCTGAAAAGTCGGAGCCAAAGTCGACTCTGGTGGACATGATCAACAAAAACGCGCCCATGAAGGTGAAGATCAGAGAGGACTGGTACCAGAGCAATGAGGACGTGACGGTGACAATTTATGCCAAAAAAGTACAGGAAAGCACGTTGTCCATCGAGTTCAGCCCACGTCTGGTTTCAGTTTCCTTCCCCAGCGCAGACAACTCCGAGTACAACTACGACTTAGATCCCTTGTACGGCACCATTGACACAGAAAAGTCCTCCTACAAGATCTTCGGAACCAAGTTGGAGATCTCATTGCATAAGAAGGTGCCAGGTAAATGGGCCACTTTGGAAGGAGACGGCACCACCGACTCTGCTCCGATTTCCCAGGCATCGGATGGTCCCCTAGCATATCCCTCTTCAGCGAAAAAAGCGATCAACTGGTCAAACTTTCA
Organism: Sungouiella xylosa; assembly: GCA_023158955.1. Taxonomy (NCBI): domain Eukaryota; kingdom Fungi; phylum Ascomycota; class Pichiomycetes; order Serinales; family Metschnikowiaceae; genus Sungouiella; species Sungouiella xylosa. The sequence goes on along the minus strand of JAHWDG010000001.1, from coordinate 1,337,098 downwards.
GGTCAAGGAGGAGGAGGAGAAGAGCGACGACTTTTTTGCGAAGTTGTACAAGGATGTGGACGACGACACACTCGTAGAGCGATGATGAAGTCGTATGTGGAGTCGAACGGAACTGTATTGACTACTAATTGGGAGGAGGCCAAGGACAAGAAGTTCGAGACGAGTCCTCCAGAGGGCATGGAGGCGAAGAAGTGGCACGTCTGAAATGTACAGAAACGAAATAAAATCGCCGCAGACGAATCGGTAATTGTGCTATACTGTGTCCGTAATGTCGGTTGGTCGACCGCAGACGATTACTCAGAATCAGTAGAGATAACACCTTTTGATCCGTACGGGCGAACGTCTGAACAGTCATGAAAAATTCGTAAACATAAACAATTAGATCCATTCTATTCTTTTCTTTTTATTTACTGGTGCTCCCATATGCTTTATTGTGCTGACTACTGGGTGCGAAACTACAATGTGCATCGACATATCATATTAAAAGCCTTGCTAATACTGAGCTACTCCTTGATGAAGTCAAGAATGTCCTGGCTGATCTGATCCTTGTGAGTGCTGCACACACCGTGGGACGCTCCAGGGTATTTCTTTGCCTTGCCCTTAGGCAACAACTTGACTGCAGCCTCACTGGACGCAATTGGTGGCACAATTTGGTCGTCGTCTCCGTAAATCACATAAGTGGGAATATCAATTTTCTTCAAGTCCTCCGTAGTGTCGGACTCCGAAAACGCCTTGACACAGTCATAAAGTGACTTGATGGACGCCTGCATGCCCTGGGCCCAGAAGCTGTCAATCATACCTTGAGATCTCTGGTCTGGGTTGTGGTTGAATCCGTAGAAAGGCTCGGCCAACTCCTGGAAAAACTTCGACCGGTCCTTCAAAACGTTGCTTCTGATGTCGTCAAATACCTCGATCGACGTTCCGTTCGGGTTGCTCTCGGTCTTCAACATAAGAGGAGGCACCGCACCAATCAAAACCGCCTTCAGTGCGTTTTTCGTACCGTGACGGCCAAGATAACGTGCAACCTCACCTCCGCCGGTGGAATGGCCCACGTGAACGGCGTTTTTCAACCCCAAGTGCTTGACCAATTCAGCCAAGTCGTCTGCATACTGGTCCATGTTGTTTCCCTCCCAAGGCTGGGAAGATCTGCCATGACCCCTTCTGTCGTGGGCAATGACACGGTAGCCTTTCAGTGCCAAGTAAATCATTTGGTCTTCGAAAGCGTCCGCGCTCAATGGCCAGCCGTGGCTGAAGACAATTGGGTCGCCAGTTCCCCAGTCCTTGTAGTACAAGTCGGTTCCGTCGGAAAGTTTCAAGTAAGGCATGGTCAATTGAGTAAAGTTAGCTGTTTTTGATGCTTGGAGAGCCGGGCATGGTAGCCTTTTATAGGCGAAACATGGCCCAGAAGGTCCTGTATTGCTGCCTGCACTAATGCGGGTTAATTAGATTTTCAGGACGGGGAAAATACTCGGAGTTCGCGGGATTTCGACGGCGAAAAAGGGGCTGGGGTTTCCACTCGCGGCCAGGACATTGCATCCACCTTTTCGACTTGTTTTCTGCTCTCTCTGCCACTTTGACAGAATTTCCCGTCGGGAAAATCGGGAAATTGGGCGTGCGCGGCAGAAAACGTCAAGCGGAATGATAGGTAACCGAACGGGCGAGTGGTGGCCCATCGTCTCCTATCATTCTGTATGTCGGACCAGCCCGGCTGAGTAAGCGCAGTGCTTGGGTTGCCTCGGTGGGTATTAGTGATGACATACGAATGACGTCAATGAGGTGAAATTCCACTGCTTGTTACCACATCCGTGCCTCCCGTTAGTATCCCGGGGTGCATATGTTAGCATATGGGACTTCAAGACACCCTTGGAATTGAGAAACTTGAAACTAAAGAAAATGATGAATCGGTCGAGCGATGTTGAGATATTCCACAGGAGCGGAAGAAACGAAAAGAAACGGTAGAATTCGATAGTTGGTTGTGCAACCTGCCTAATGTCGGGTCCAAGCATGTCGATGTCGGAAGACGAGGTTGTTACATAGGGTTCTAGTATACGGAGATGCATCTAAGGAGTTGGAAGAGAGTCAGCAACAAAACGGAAGCGGACTTCTCATTTTATTTCCTTTACCTTGCTTACAATTAGAACTAAGCTGCCGCCCTAGCTTATCAGATCCCTTTTGTCGAATCACTTAGAGGATCGCCCGGAGATCTGGCAAGGTTCCATAGCCATAGGTGCCGCAAATTGGACCGACATTGATGAATAATAATCATTCCAGATCCCCATCGAAGATCTACTTCTGAGTTCAAAGGCTTTGTGACCTCTAACCTACTCACATCTTCATCTAAGGTACTTGCACAGGCGTTGATTCAAAGTCTTCATTCATAGTAAGAGTGCATTGTTGCTTTCTTGAAGACAAATTATGCGCTCAGCCGCGCTTTCAAACTTCAGAAAAAAAAAATTGTCCGATAGACAGTTAATCATTCTTGGAAGTGAATTTGTACTGGCAACCTAATTGTTGTAATGCGTGGTGACAACTCCCACACCGAGCCTTGACTTATTATTTAACCGCTTTTAGTTCATGAGTAGTGACCACAATTGATATTGTGACCCATAGTCCCATATTGAGTCTTCAAGTTCATGTATGTAGCCAATGAGATCATCATCTGGATCATACGTAGAGCCATGGGAGACAGATTGATTATAGGAAACATTCACAGATTCTTGGTTCACATGGTGTACACTGTTCTTCTGCTAAGAGGAAGGAGGCGAAGCTTTGTTGCCGTTGCCTGTCTTCCTCTTCTTCCTGAACTTAGCAGAGGGGCATTGAGGTCTTCTGCCCTCAGTTATCTTCTGGCGTTTAGGAGAACCTTTTGATACAAAATGTGTGTTCTTGGGATTGTACACATCATAGTATAGTCTTTCCTTCAAGAAAAAAACAACCAACTCCCATTCAACAACACCACTGTTCATGTGGGGCATCAGATTGAGAAAGGATACACCAAGTTGAGGGTCGGTGTCATCTTTGTCTGCCACAAAGTTGAACGTGTCATGGACAAAAGTTTCAGGTGGCCAGTCACGTTCCAACGTATTGTGAACTTTGTTCCAGTAGATAAGAACTTTCCTCACTTTGTTTGCTGGTATAGAGAATTCAGCCGATAATTTTACCAATTCAACTTCATACGAAGTGAACTTCAAGATACCAGCCTGAATCACAAATTGACCGTCATTATCATTGTATATCTTAGACAACCTGACAATCAGTTCGGCTTTATTGGCAATGTTATGATTCATCCCTCAGAAGGAGGGTTTGCCCAGATATTGCGGTCACAGATATAGATTCCTTGATTCAATTTCATTCCCATCTCTGTGTTTTGCATCACAATAAAGTTGATGTAACCACCGTATTCCTGTGACAAGCGGAATCGTTCATGTGGTAGGTAATCCATGAATGCTTTGTCTCCTCTGATGAAATAATTGTATAGATCCGGTGACTCTCTCATCAGAAGTTTTGCTATTTGATGTGCCCAGACCGGAAAATCACAGACAGCGGTGAATTTCACTAGTGTTTCAGGGACTCCACGGGGGAATACCTCTGAGAAGCTTTGTTTCATCATCTTTGGTTCTTCAGTTCTTAGTGCTCAAGCTTATGTCTCATAATTTGTTGTAGATTGAGGTAGGCCTATGCTGCCTTCAGCTTGGTTAAGAGTGAGGAAGGGGGTTGGTGTACTAGTCTCTCTTGTATGGGAAAGCCTCTGTAGGAGGAGTCTAGTTGATGTAAATGACTAGGCTAGGTGTTAAAAACCGTACTCCTAAAGTGCGTAAAACCCACTCTTATATAGTGTGGACAGGTGCCTTTACGGCTTCTCCGCACAATGTGGGGAGGGCACGCACAAACGGTGAATTGGACTTGATCATCGCTTCTAGTATTACCGTACTGTGGTATTGTGCATACATGGTATGTGTTGTATGCACTACATTAATGATAATACGAGAAGCGAAGATCATTACCAACCCCAGAAACCCAGGTGAGGTCACCAGGTGTAAGGTATCTGACGTAAGTGCTCTAAATAGCGTTTCCCCACATTGTGCGGAGAAGCTATCCAGGCCCTAGTCACTCTATATAAGAGTGGGTTTTACGCACTTAAGGAGAACAGTTTTTCACCAACTAGTCTAGTCACTTACGTCAGCTAGGCTCCTCCTAACAGAGGCTTTCCCACACAAGAGAGACTAGTACGCAACCCCCTTCCTCTCTCTTTACCAAGCTGTAGGCTGCATAGGCCTACCTCCTAAATATTATGGCACTGCAGGTATAGAATCCTGAAATGCCAGATATTTCCTCCTTTTACAATAATCAACATGATTTTCTCTTTCTTCTCTATACTTTTCAATATTGTTTCATGCCTATGTTTCGACTACTATATGGAATATGATCCGTTGTGGAAGGGATCTGGAGATGTCTCAGACTCAACCACAAGGGAATACTCAACAAATTTTCCATTTACATTATACTACAAAGATAACCACAGCGCTGTGCCGGATTTCCTTGTGGCAGAAATAATGAATTATTCTGCTCTCATATCAAGAGGAGAAATTGAAAATGGCCTGCTTGAATTGCTTTCTTCTTTTGGAATTGAAGTACCGGCACGAATTATAGAAGAGTTCAATGTCACTTACACATATCCCAATGGCACCAACAAATATGAGGTGGCCACGGGCGAGGACGAAAGTACTTCAAAGCGGTGGTTGACGTATTATTTCTACTGCTTCATTCATCCCGTTATCGAAAAAATTCACCTGTGGAATACTGGGTACTTTTATGACAAGGCTGTTCAAGGTTTTACAGTCGCTCAAAATCTCAGATCTTTTGCAAAGCAAGTTGCGCAAAACCCCTATGCCAGAATATCGCTTAAGAAAAAGCCCTGTGGAGAGATGTTTTATTCTCACAAGGCTAGTGACGGTTCAGTATGGCAAATCGCTATTGCTGTTTGGACCACAGGCGCGAACTGTGATATAAAAGCGACAGTAGATGTCATTGCAAATAGAATAGCTCATGATGTTGAGGTTGCACATACTAAACAAATGACCCAGTGGTGCTACAGGATGGATCATGAAAGAACTTGGCACGCAGATATTCGCTATACCAGAGAGGGATACAACTTGAATCCTTGGGAACCTCAATGTATCCAGCAATAAATACAGCGAAACTGTTCGCCGCCTTGCCGAGCAAGCAAAATGGCATTTTGTTAACAGTTTACCTCTGCTGGTATAGTTGTCATCAGACACTACGTCAACAAAGAATGTTGCGTCCGGTGGAACTGCCTGAACTGTCGGTGCCTAAGTGAATTACGTACGACAAGGTACAATTGCTCCTATTTTGATTCCACCCTCGATTCGCATAAGTCTTGGATTATATATTTTTATTTCCTTTGCATACACACCTCTCGTCACCACAGTACAGTACATCTGTTCCATATGTAAGCATCAGTCGAGTTGACTCTTCGAGTGTGTCAAAGTACTGAATTGCTTCCAATGACACATTGTTCGCTGCCTCCTCGATCCTAAACGAAAGGATCTCTTTTGACAACAACCTTTGTCTCTCAACTTTTAACTGCATGCCGAAATTGTTGATCGGATTGAGCTCGAGAGAGTACGGAAGGAGAAACAGCAATTACCCACGAGCATTCACAATCCGCAATATTGTACAAGTCTTTTTCGTCCTTCCCCAAATCAAATATCCCCTCATTCCGGAATACTACAGTTACTCGCTGTTTTATCATTTCTACAGTAAATTCATATCCACTGCTGGATCAACCTCCAGAAGAATCGTTTCATCTTCTGTCAATACAAAAGGAGAAGATGTTCCGTTGTCGATATTCATAGGTTCGTTCAATGTTCCTTATCTAAGAGCAACCCCCTAAATCTGGCCTAAAGTCTTTATGGTTTCTGCCGGCTTAGATCCAGTTTTCCTCGTCACCTGGTCCCAATGGGCGATCGCGTTAAAAATAATACTAGGATTCCGATCGGCAGAAGTACGCTCCACCCAAAAAAAAAAAAGGACAAATCGGAGTCCTGTGCGCATTGTCACGGCTGAGCCGTGTTTATTTGTTCCCCGTTGTTGTCAGGCACTCGGCAGTGCCTCCTCCGGAGACCTAATCGCCTTGTGCAGGAGATTATGTATGTATTGCACCACAGGGCCGCCCGACATCCGGACACCAGAGCCAACTTGGCGGCGCCGGCACCGGAGACGAAAAACAACACGGTGGAGTCGGAGATTAAAGCCCGCCGAGTCCGTTCGACTTCATTTTGGCACCAAAAACCGTCTGTGGCGCCTCCACGGACGGCGGAAGCGGCGCATGGAACGCCTTGTCTGCAGTCCGAGGATACTTTGCATCCACCCAGGGTGTTTCTTTTTAGGGAACGTATATATTGATCTCACTCCTTACCCTTTCCTTATCGCGCCTGTGTTTATTGCCCATGACTTATTACACCTATAAGTTCACTTGGTACGTACTGCCAATTCGATCACCGCCTGGATCAAGCATCGCAGAATAATCATCTGAGTCATCTGATCTGAGTAGTCACCACAACACCATCGAACAGACCGGCCAGATCGTGGTTTTCATCGCGTTATAAGTCTCATCTGATCATCGGAACTGATCAGATCAGCGGAACCTCACCAGATCACACTTTCAATGTCTTCTGTCCTGCCTAGTTAGTGATCGTATTCCTCTAACCTTGCTAACCATAGGCCTGCCAGTCCGGACACCCAAACGGTGGTGGTCACAGGAAACTTTGACGACTGGTCCCAGACGCAGGGGCAGTTGGCCAAGGACCCCAGCAGCGGGGTTTTTGAGACTGTTTTGCGTGTCCGCGAGCGCCAGAAGTTGGTGTTCAAGTTCGTTGTTAACGGCGCCTGGGTCACCGACCTGAGCTACAACATCGAGCACGACGAGCACGGAAACCCCAACAACTTTGTGGCCGCGGACGACTTGACCGAGGTGCTGGAGTTTACCCGCGAAGACACCCCTGAACCGGAAGCGGCACCGGAAGTGGCTCCCGAGGTGGCTCCCGAGGTGGCTCCCGAGGTGGCCGAGCCCGCGCTGCCCGCCAAGCCCGACGACGACGAGAAGCTCACCAACGTGCTGACATCGGAGTCGTCGTACGCGGCGGTGTCGATTCCGGGCTCGAGCGACTCGGCCTATGAGGACGTTGGCGAGGAGCCGACCAGTCCTGAGCCGACCAATCGTGAGCCGACCAATCGCAACGCCCCCGAACCGACCATTGGCGACGCCGAACCGACCAATCGCACCGCCCCCGAACCGACCAATCGCAACGCCGAACCGACCAATCGCACGGAAGACGTCACCCCCACCAACTCCAACACTGGGCTCCTGTCTGCCTCCACCAAGCACGCCCAGGACTCCGAGGTTACCACTCTTGGGCCTAGCTCTCGCAATAGCTCTTTTACTGGCCGGCCTCAGCCCGACGGTGAGGCAGTGGATGTTTTGAAGGTGCCGGGCCTGTTTCCCTCGCCCACCAAGCTGGTGGAGAAGCCCGGCAGCCGGCGTGACGGCTTGATCACGCGCTTGAAGGGCTTGTTCCGCTCGTAGGCCGAGCGGCGGTCTGTTGTGTGCCAGCCACCTAATTCCCGTGGCGGTGTGTGTATTGCTAGCTACAGTCACTTATTCACTTCTCCATCTGTATTCCCTCTTCTCCGTACTCCTCTCCGTTATTCCATATGCTTCTCACTTCTTCTTACCCTTCTTCTTCTTCTTCTTGGGCTCCTCGGGCGCCGGTGTATCCTCCGCTTCGGCTTGTAGGCGCACGTTGCCCATGATGCTGGCCGCGCCCGTCACCGGCGGCTCGTCGTCGCGGCGCATGCCTCGCACGCCGTGGGGGCCCAAGTACGTCAACAACCGCAGGAGCTCCTTGATCTTGTAGGTGGAGTAGCGGATGCACTTGCCCAGGTGGGCGTGGTAGACCTTGAAGCGCACGACGTTGGCGGGGCGCGGCGTGCTCTTGCCCACTTGAGCGTATGTGATCAGCACCGTCGCAGCGGGGTACGCCGCGAGGAGCTGGGCGGACGATTCGATGAAGGTCTCCATGGTAAAAGTTGGACAACGCGCCTCTGTGCAGGTGAGGCCACCCAACCACCGCCTCCACTCCAGGCAACCACCGCACTAAACAACCTGCTAACAGTAGGACGCCCTGTTACATGGGCACGTCGTAGCCCAAGACCATGCTGCCCAACAAAAACAAGTTGAGGCACGCCACGAAGCCCCAGATCAACGCTGCCAACACCGTCATCACCGGCCCGTTGCTCATGTCGGAGTGCCCCGTCATGGTCACGGTGTCGGCGCTGTGGCTGGTGAGCGTGTCGCTGTAGTCGGGCTCCACCAAGTTCTGCCGCTCGTCGTCGCTGTCCTCCCAGTTGCCGCAAGGGTGGGCGTTCTTGAGCGCCTGGAGGCGGATGGCGGGCTCCGTGGCGGCAAACCGCGGCGGCAGCAGCTGCACGAACGTGGACGCGGTGGCCGCGTCGGGCTCGTCGTAGACCGCGCCGTCGCGCTCGTAGATGGGCACCCGCATGATGGACGGCAGGCACGTGAACCAGATCAACGGCGCCGTCACCACCGGAAGCAACACCGCAAGCACAACCTGCAGCGCGTTGAGCGTGCGCGCCAAGCCGTCGCGGCCGGCCACGCTGACCACCACCAAGCACGGCGCTATGGCCAACGCACGGGTCACGAGCCGGCGCACCACCGGCAGCAAGCTCCACAGCAAAAAGCCCTCCAGCACCATCTGGCCCGCCAACGTGCACACAACGCCTGCGCTCTGGCCCAGGCAGAGCAACGCCAAGGCAAACACAAACCCGGCCGTGGGCAGGAGGTGGGTGGACAAGAGGGTGTAGATGGTGTAGAGGTCGCCGGACGTAGACTCGCCGTCGGAGTCGGAGTCGGAGTCAGCGGCGTCCGCGGTGCCCTGGGTGCCCTCGCTGCCCACGGTGGCGCCGGCCACGATCAAGATGGTTGCGTTGACGAAAAGAGCCACCGTGAAGAGCAGCACCACCAACTCCACGATGGTGTAGGTCATGGTGTCGTTGATGGCGTGGATGGACGGACGATAAGGCGTTGGTGGGGCGTCGGAGTCGGCCTCGTCGTCGGGCTTGGGCGCATGGAAGCCGTGCTTGATGTCGTAGTCCTTGAGGCGGGCCTGGACAAGGCCCGAGCCCAAGTAGAGCAGGTGGGGCATGACGGTGGCGCCCAAAATGGCCAAGCTCAAGAAGAGGCCGTTGCCGCCGTGGCGCTCGCTCATGTCCACCACGGCAGCGCTGGGCAAAAAGCCTCGCATCACCGCCAGCGCGGAAAAGTCCGGGTCCTTGGACACCTGGAAGAGCTCGATGGCAAAGCACACCACGGTGGCGGCCACCAACACCGACACAAAGCCCTCAAAGAGCCGGATGAACCCCAAGGGCCCGTTGGGCCGGTACGCCATGAGCACCACCAACACGTCCACCACGGTGACGATGACGCCGGCAAACAACGGGAGCTTGAACAAAATGTTGAGGGCGATGGCCGTGCCCACGACCTCGGCCAAGTCCGTGGCGATGATGGCGATCTCGGCCAACACGTACATGGCGATGTTGACGCGGTGGGGCAAGTTCTCGCGGCAGTTGGCGGCTAGGTCCAACCCCGTGACTGCGCCCAACTTCGCCAGCAAAATCTGCAAGAAGATGGCCAAGCAGTTCAGGAGGAAGATCAGAAAGAGGAGCTTGTACTGGTACGCAGACCCGGCGGCCACTGCGGTCGAGTAGTTGCCGGGGTCCATGTACGCGACCGAGACCATGAGGCCCGGGCCGATGAACTTCATGTACTTGCGGACCGCGTGCCCGAGCGAGCTGAGGGCACCGCGGTCGGCTAGTGGTATAGAGAGGGCCATGGTGGCCTGTTCTGGAGGATGCAGAGGGTCAGAGCAGCAGTGACGTTCTGTTGGTGTCCGACAATGGTGTAGTAAAGGTGCAGACTGCGACTTGGTCGGAGTGGGGCCAGGCGGTGGTGACACTAGTTTGGTGAGACTAGTTCAGGTGAGATTGAGGCTGGTAGGTAAAAAAAACCACTTGTGCGGAGTGCATGGCCGGCGACGGTCGGACCAGCAGCCAGAACTACAGAAGGCGCAGGAGAGTGCTCTGAGGGTGCTGTTTAGTTATTTAGTTGGGCGAATGTGGTTTGCTGTTGGTGGTGGCCGGGCCGGTTCTGGGCCGGGGCCGAACTGAGAAAGTGGACCAGAGGAAACTACGGGGACGAAATTTCGACGGTTTTTGCGTCGCGTTTGCATCTGTCTCGGATCGCTTTCTTCTGGTTCGGGCCAGATCAAAGGAGGTGTTGGATCTGTTGCTGAGAGACTCGGGCTCGTGGCCATCCCGGAGCAACGTGGAGAAGGAGGTTGGAGGGAGTTGTCGATAATTCACTTATAGGTTCTTTAATTTGACTTTAGGATATGTGCCCGAGTCTAGTTAGCTCTATATTTTTGGGTTGGCAGGCTAGAAAGCTGCCTGTGGTGGCTATGCTGTCATGTAGTCTAGAGTCATTGTGTATTGTGGCACATTTCGGTGGGTCGCTGGACCCAATACATCCTCCTATTCACGCTTGGTTGCTTTTGGTCTTTTCTGCCAATCAATTCTTTTCTCTTTTTTGTATTTGTTGACGGGCTCCGATTTCGCAGCCCGGAACATTTTGACGTGATCTGCGAACGAATAAAAAAAGTAGAGTTCGGAGAAAATCGGGAGAGACAAAAAAGGTTTTGTTCAATCTTTCAAGAACTGCGCAGCTCGGCTAGAAATGTGATGCGTGCTGTGGCCCTTCCGATGGAGCTGTTATCGAACTTGGCGGTTCAATTGTTTCCTTTCGGCGGGGATCAGCACATATGACACATCCCATGGCATACAATTAATAATTACTACGCCAGGATGTTTAAAAAAGATTAATCTGCTGGCTAAGGAGAACCGGCGGTGAAATACGCCCGAGCAATGGCGTTAACACTAGTAATGTCCTTGGGCATTGACCCGGGCCGGGTTCGGGGCATTCTTGACCCGACCGCCAGCTCATCCTAAACCCTCTAAAAATCAATACAAAAGAAGCGAAGATCTAAGCACTAATCAGAAACGCTCGTCAATCGAGATCTCTTCTTTCTCGCTTGCTCGTTCCTGGTATTGGGCCCAAAGGTGTCGCAGCCTCACAGAACAGCTACCACTGAAAAGCCGGGAAACGCTCTCATCTCACCAATAGACTCAACGAGCCAAATAACCCGTCAAATCATCGCTTCTGGCTTTTCCAGCTTGCTTCCACCTCAGCCTCTCATTCCTACTATCCCCGGGGCTCATTACGCAGGTCCCCAACACCAGCTCAACAGAAGACAGCCAAAACGACTCTAAAAAGGAAAGAAAAAGGCCCCAAAAAGACCCGAAGCATAGCAATAATTCAATCAAAAAATCATTCTGTCTTCTAACGCAACCGTCTTATCACCCTCTCAGATCTCTGCTTCCCTCACTCATTCGCAGCCAGTCTATGCCAGACCCACCAACAACCACCACGGCAAAAGGCCCAAAACAAGGTAAAAAAAACCCTAAAGCTCCCTGAACCTCCAAACACCACCCTACTTTCCCTGAACTCCCTTACATTCTCCTTTTCCCCGCAATTGCGGCTCCTCCGCGCTTCGGAATGGTTGCGCCCGCTCGGTGGTGCGAGTCCGAAATATAACCAATCCACCAACTACTCTTCTTCACCATGCTCAGAAACTTGGCCCGCGCCACGCGCGTGAGACACTTTTCGGCATCGCACGCCGTGCTTGGTGCGCTGGTGTTCAAAATGCCCGCCATGTCGCCCACCATGACCGAGGGAGGCATTGTTTCGTGGAAGGTCAAGCCGGGAGACAGTTTTGCCGCCGGCGACGTGTTGTTGGAGGTCGAGACCGACAAGGCCACCATCGACGTCGAGGCGCAGGACGACGGCGTCATGTGGCAGGTCTTGGAGCAGGACGGAGCGTCGGGAGTTCCTGTTGGAAAGCCCATTGCGTTTTTGGCGGAGCCTGGCGACGATTTGGGCTCGTTGGAGGCGCCACAGGTGGAGGCCGAGGCCCCCAAGGCGGAGCCAAAGGCGGAGGCCCCTAAGGAGGAGCCCAAGGCGGCGAAAGAGCCCAAGAAGGAGCCCAAAAAGGAAACGCAGCCAAAACAGTCTGCGTCCAGCGACGACTCCGTGTTCGCCACGGCCAACCCCGAGCTCAAGCTCTTCCCCAGCGTCGAGTTGTTGTTGCACAAGCACGGCATCTCCGACTCCGACGCCTACACGAAAATCCCTGCCTCTGGGCCATTTGGCCGTATTTTGGTGGGTGACGTCTTGGCGTACTTGGGCGAGATCCAGGCGCTGGCGGTCGAGAAGGTCACCAAGTACATCCGGGCCAAGGAGCACTTGGACTTGTCGAACATCCAGTTGGCGGCGCCCAAGGCACCAGAAGCACCCAAAGCCAAGGACGCCAAGGAGGCCAAGCCCAAGCCTCCCTCGGCCGTGGAGCTCCGCTTTGACCTCATCTTCAACTTGGAGGGCAGAGGGTCCGTGGACGCGTTCCAGACCAGAGTGACGGAGTTGTTGCACGGCACCCGCAGATCGCCGCTCAGACCCGAGTACTGGCCCGAGAGCGCCACCAACCCCATCAACCGCAACAACGACTACTTCGACGACTTGTTGATCCCATTGATCTCGACCCAGCGCTACAGAATCACCGAGGTGTCCACCAAGGCCATTAATGTGCCCGGCCTGCGAGCCGCGCAGCCACAGGACGCTTTTGACGAGCTCTTGGGCGTGGCTCCTCCAGTGCCTACCCAGAGCCTGCTGAAGGTTGCCTTGAGTGTGGCTGTGGAGTACAACCCCAAGGTGGCCGACGCGGAGGAGTGCGCCACAGCGTTCATGTCGGACTTCTACGAGAGCCTCCACGACGAGTTCCCGACGGAGGTGAAGGACGGCTTTGTGGAGCGGGTGGCGGCATGAACCACGGCATAGGTACAATAGACAAAAGAATCACGTGTGAGTATAGAATGCTTCGAGTGGAGAGCAGGTAGTGGAGAGCAAAGAGTGGAGAGCAGGGAGTGAGGAGCAGAGAGTGAAGAGCAGAGAGTGGGAGCAGAGAGCGCTAGATAAGTAACCTGAAAGGGCGAGGTTGTTCTGAATCACACCACTGGTAATTTTTTTTGCAAAATTCAGGACCAATGAGAGGAGCAGAGAAGCGAGTTGAGTGGTTAGTGAACCCGAGGTTTGTCTAATGACCATGTCTAATGACCTTGGAACAGCTTAGGCTTTAATGCTGAGTTCAACGATCAGGCTGCGAAATCACGCAGAGGAGCTCGCATTGAAAGGAGCTACAAAAGAGAACATATTATTCTGAACACTTATATGTTGAAGGGTTTGTCGTTTGAGAATTCACCTTGCAAAATTCCATTTTATCACTAGGCCTTGCTACGTGTGCAGCTTGTCTTGAGATCCAACATTTGTGTCGAAAATTATTCGACAATCAAAATCTTTCTTTCCTCCTTGAAACAATACAATACAACACATAAACTTCCTCCCCTTTCCAGGGAGCTTTTCGACATTGACTGCTTTCTTCCTCATTGTGCTCGACCTGTGTATTCAGCCGCTTAACGCGATGCGCATCGGGCTTATCTGCACCTACCATCATGACATATCCCTTTCGAAGTGACACCACCATTTGATGAGAAGAAAAATTTCATGAAATTATAAACATCGCACTTTGCTATCGTCAGCCCCTTTTATGCCCCGCTTTCTCGGCCCTAGCCCTCAAAAATTAGAGGGTAGCAGTATCCTTCTGCAGGACCATGATTTTTTTTTTGTGCCGTTTTGCTTCTCTCATCTTGCACCCATTGATTCTACTCTAGCTACCACTCGGCGTCCTCACCAGAAATTCCGGCCGACTCCAAACCGTCTGCCTTTGGTACATGCACCAATAATTTGTTGGGCGTATCCAAAAATGAGCGCTCCGTACCATTTTGCCGGTAATCGTCCCGTTGCCAGCTTGAACAATACATCAAATGACGGGAACGACCCAAACAAGCAGCAATTTCAGGGACTGCTGTATGTGCCTCAAGGAGGTACTAGGAACTCTCTTTACAATTTTGGGTCGCCTTCACCGCCGCTCACTGCCATTCCTTCACGATTAATGAGTGGTCAGGGCCAACCTGTCATGTCATCGCCTTTACCCTTGCCGGCACAAAACACCCAAGGATATCAGCAGAGGCTTCCAGGACAGGCAAATAGTGGGATGCTGTATATTCTGCCTGGTCCGCAGTTCCAGCAGCAAAATAAGGCACCGCACATACCACAACAGCTCCGACAACAGCAACCGCAACAAAATTACCAACAATTTCAAGAACGAGCACCGTATCAGCAAAAAGCTGTACCGGCTCCAACTGGTCAAAACCAACCACACTCGCTTAATATGCTGGGCCACCAAATGGGTGTCTCTCAACAGGGGCCACCGATGGTTCAGCCGTCACAGCCACATATACTGCAGCCCATAATGCTGCAGTTACAACCACAAATGCACCATCAAACACAGAGGCACCTGCCGATGCCGCGCCCTATGCTGACTCAACAGGTGCTCCAACTTCAGACTCGAACACATTCTCCAATGCCACAGCCTGGAGCGTTTGGTACGCCTCAACACTTTACGAACCCGCAGCTGGACCAGACCAAGGAGATTCCTTTTTATCCGCTCCAACGAACTCAAAGTGGAGGTGGGCCTGAGGTGGCGCAAGCTCGTCAGGTATTCCCGAACTTTCCACCTGCCGTTGGACTTGTTGCTCCTAACAGAGCCAGCGTGCAAAGTCCTAATACATCTTCTGAGTCGAACTCTACGGACTACACCAGTGTGTCAAACCAGTCCACAACGGCCACCAGCCTGACGAGTCCAGAAAGACAGAGGATTGTTACGAAGACAGTCCCGCAGGCGACCACTGGCACGGACAAAAGAAAGAGAGGACGACCCAAGAAGCTTATTTTGGACCCAGAAACGAACGAGTACATCGACTCATCGCACATCAAGTTCAAAAGACTCAATAAGTTGCTCAAGGAGAGCAGAGAGGGAGAAAAGACAGACTTGGGTGGCTCTCTCATCGAGAAAGGTGCCAGCATCCAATCGCTCAACGATGAGGCGTTCAAGGAGTTGCTAGAGAAAAAGGACAAACGTGGCCGGCCCCGCAAGTTTCCGGTTGAAGAGACTGGTGTCACTATCAGGGGAATTCGAGTCAACGGAAGTCTCAAGGGTCGTAGGAAAAGTGGAACTGTTGCCCCGAAGGACGGTATTACGGATCGGAAAAAGCGAGGACGTCCAAGAAAAGTGGTTAACTTGGAAGACGTTCCGCAGCCATAAGGAAAAAATGTATTATAAAAATGTACGACACGACACGAGTAGGGTGTAAGATGCAACTGGGAAGGGAGACACAGCTCAACATAAAGAAGGTCCTGAGGACTCCTCTCAGATTTGTCGGAAGCATACTGCTAATTCAATCATGGGCAACAACTGTTTGTGTCATAGATTCATCACCCCAAAAGAGCGGGATACCAAGAATATACCCAAAGCAGTTACTATATTACAACCAGGGCCACTATGGTGCCGAAAATTGTCGCAAATTCGAAGTGTTCCCCAAAATTAGAAGTATCTCGCAAAGTAGATGTAGGCACGTGTAACTCCATGCATAGGTACCTAAACGAGCCGCGAAAAGAGTGACCGACCTGAAAATCATTCATATTCTCAAAAAAGTAAAAGCCACACCCAAAAAAACACCTTCTGGGCCCGAACCGATTTTTTCTAATATAACAGTGTATATAAGATTAGGACAATTTAATCGATATTAGGAGGGTTGGCCGAGTGGTCTAAGGCGGAAGACTTAAGATCTTTTGGACTGTTGTCCGCGCGAGTTCGAACCTCGCACCCTTCACTATCTTGTTTATCTTTTTAATTTTTTGCACATTTCACACCAGATGTTCAAACCGATCACCGTGCAACGTTCAACTGTTGCCAATGCCATCCTTGAACCGGTCCAATGTTCCCAAAATCTGCAGATTGCTATAAACAACTCAGACCACCTCACAATCCTAGAACCAAAGCTTCCGCTTCTCCATCAGGTGGTGTCCTCAACAAATGGTCAGAACCAGAAATATGTGAATCAGAGTGCATTGTACGCCGTTTGCACGACGTTCCATGTTGAGAGTGTTGAGTCCATGGGTCTACAAATTTTCTCCCGAGTATTGATCGAAGATGGTGAATCTCGGTTCAGCTTTGGCCGAATTTCTGAGCCTTTGATCGTGGGCCATTCATGGTCACAATTGGACGAGGCTACCAGGGATTGCTTTTTGGGGGTTCTTCTTAATACTGGCGAAGTTCTTGTTTTGAAACGGGACTCCTTGGATGCTAACGCCTACAACGTGCATTTTAGAAGTTTTCCGTGCCTTCTAGATCAATTGAGCCTAGATCTCGAGCGCTTGACTCCAGAAGGAGATATTATCTTGCGCAATGAACAGTACTTGGAGCTCAAAGTATCGGGGTTCGAGTTCATCGCACTACACAGTGGCCAGCTCGCGATTACGTTGGCTCACGAGTCCGGGGAGGTTTCCATTCATAAGTTGGAGCCAAATTTGCCCACTGTTGAGAGATTTCAGGCTGGAGGGCGAGTTGTGAAGCAGGCGTGGTCTGAACCGTCCAATCACTTGTACTATGTACTAGATGACAATTCGGTACATTCTGTACAAATTGACGACAATTTCAGACTCCGATCTCCACCAATCACTGTTAAGGATCCCTCAAGATTTGTCATCTCCCAGATCAAGTGCTCGAAAAGTGGGAAGCTTGCTGTGGCTGTGGACACTTGTTCGATCCACTTTTTCAACGAAGACTCGCTTGTGGCTAGCCACAAATTGCCATGCAGATCAACTGTCTCCGGAATACCAATTATAGAAACGCCGCTGAAGACCTCTATTCTAGTTTGCTACGAAACGGGAAGAATGTGTGTGGCCCTGCTCACGAAAGGAGCCATATCTATCAGTGAGGCCCCAGGAGCTTGGAAGAGTTTCGTCAACAGAGCTCTCTACAAATTCCAGCTTCTTATAGCCAAGGAGGATGAGAAGGCACCCTCAAAAACATTTCAAAACTTTCTCTCCGATAACGTCGAGGGCAATCTCTTCAATTACGGCACTCAACTCGTTGCTTCCAACGGGATGTTGGCAACGGTGTACAACATTGTCCCTAAGAACACTATTCACTACGAGACAAGATCTCAAATGGATTTTGCCGTCAATCTTATACCCGCGAAGGATTTTGACAACGACTATGCATCTGTCCCTAGACCAGGGTGCACGTCATTGAGTTCTATAAACGCACTACTTCTTGATGATATCGATAGTATTCCTGCTATCACCGACAAAGTGATCGAGGGTAACCTCGATGCTTCGAAAGAATTCCTCGGAGCTGTAATGAACTGGAAACTGCAGAAGTTTGTCGATCCAAAGTCTACCAAGCTTGAAGTGAAGCCATTTGTCACTCTTGAGGAAGGTCTTCTCGTCAACTTGCGAGACAATCCAGCAGTCGGAAAGTTGCAGGCACTCTTCACTATGAACACTTCGCTTCTCAAAACATTTAACGCATTGGGCACATCTGGCGAATCTGCAACCGAAGTTGGAGAACAGATCATTGCTCTCGCTCAAGAGCAGGACTTGGTAGCGCTGAAAATCAGACAACACTTGTCGCGTGTATTCATGCAATATCTAAAGGGACATCCAGCGAGCGAGTTCTCGGAGGATATCGACAAGTTCATGTTGCTCAACTACTCCATCATTCTTCGGAACGCTGGAGACGAAATCGATGAGCAGCGAGTCCCAGGCCATGTCCACATAACCATTTCAACGGACATTTGCACAGAAAGCTTTGAAATCACGAGGGACGGAGACATTGAAAGTGGTTTCTTGAAGTACTTAAGTTCCACCAGCAACCACAAATGGGCCCGATGTGATTTGACCTTTGTTCCTCTCCTAGAGCTAGGGGGAATGTCCGACGAGCTTGAGCTCCACAATTACTCAAAGTACGAGGACATTGGATCAGAATTGTTTTATGCTGTATTCAAGACTCTCGGCTTCTGCGTCTATTCCGGCAACCGGATGTTCAACACCAAGGTTGGGGTGTGAGCGTTTCATGTAAAAATATACGACCCGGGAATAGGCTGGAATCCTTCGTCCTTGACAGCAAACTCGCCCAGCAAAACGTCCAGTTCTCTCTCCTTGTTCCAGACAAGTTGCGATGCGTTCCACTGGACAAGCTGGCTGACTTGACTAGGTGGTGGATCTGACACCTTAGTGATCAAGTAGGCCACCGAAGACTCGGCAAACCCGTACGTAAGCAATCCCACCCAAGGGAACTTTTTGATCATGGAGAAATAGAAGAAACCAAAGCCGAAAAGAAGGCCCTCTCTCGACTTAATCCATTGATCCTTTTCGATCTTGGTGAAGCGCACTCTGGAGAAATACGGGAGCAAAAGATCTTGCACCATGCTTCTGGACCCCCAATAGGTGGTGAGAAACAAAACACCGTAATATTTTGGAAGAATCTGGATAGCGGCCAAAACCGTGAGCGCACGCACTGTTCCGATCTTGTCGTTCAAACTCTGGAACGAAATCAAGCCAAGAATCAACGAGCCCACGTACGGGAGCTTCCCCAAGAAGAAAACCACAAGGTTAGAAAGCCAATTCCGCAAGTACCGCTGCACGAACACGGCAAAAGTGCGCGAGGACGAATATTTGGAGCGGATCTGGCTCCATGTGGGCCGCAGCGAGGACAATTTCTCTTCTCCTGAGAGAGCCATCAAGTTGCTGTGGTACTGCTGCGACGTCCTCTCCGGGTGTTTCTGCAAGTAGACCGAGTCAATGAACTCGAGACTGGTCAAGAACAAATTGTCCAAGTCTTTGCTGAAGAACCGAGAGGCAGACACCACGAACACACTGATGTTCAAGACATCGAACTGCAAGCTTCTGAGCGACGACGCCAAGTGTTCGATGGAGGTCAGCGACACAAAACAGCCCACAATAAACGCCAATATACGAAGCGCAACCACCGGAGACCACAAGATCGCCTGGCATGCGATCGATGCGGCAATGGCAAGACCGGCTTGCTGATAGTACTCAGACTTGAAGAGTTTTGGGTTCTGCAAGGAGCGAAACGCACCCAAAAACGCCAATTGAAACCCTCGGATTATTGCCGCTACCGAGAAGCCCGGCGGCGGTTTTGAGATGAAGATAGGCGATGCCATGTTAAATGGTAGTAGTTGGATCCTGCAGGAACGTTATCGTAGGTGAGATGGAGCAACTAACGTCGAGTGGGTATTTGGTGAGTATGCATGGCCAAAACCGGAAATGACAAAATTAGCCCGAGAGCCCGGTGGCTGATTCCTGTACCGTGGGCGCCGTGTGCACAAACAGCAGGTGGAGGTGTGGCGGAATTACTTTTCCAGACCCGCCGGAATTGTAATCCCGCCGTGGTCAATGCCTGGTCTGACTGCCCAATCCAGCTCCGCTTTGACTTCACACTTTTGTGCCATACGAACGGCACACATTTAAAGCCCCGTAGATTTCCGGTTTGTAGCAAGAATGTCGGTTTCCTACCAGTACGTTGCACCAGTCAAGGACGAGGTCTCGCTCCACAGAAAACCCTCGGTGGAGACGTCCTTGGTGGATGTTACAAACACCGTTTACACTTCGAGCGACTTGCCTTGCCGGGTGCTCTTCAAAAATGAATTGGAGCAGCCTTCCGGCAGTTTCAAGCTCCGGGGCATTGGCCACTTGATTCAGACTTCTATTAAGCAGGCCAAAAGAGAGGGAAAAAACAAGATCAGAGTTTTTGCTTCGAGCGGAGGAAATGCCGGTTTGGCGGCCGCCTACTCGGCTCACTTTTACCTGGTGCCATGTACTGTGGTGGTGCCTACTATTGCCATGCCACAAGTATTGAACAAGCTTCGGCAGCTCCAGGCCAACGTCATTCTCCACGGAAAATCTATTTCTGAGGCCGATGTGCATGCTCGGGAGTTGATGGCGCAGTGTGACGAGTCAGTGCATACCATCTACTGCCATCCATTCGACAACCCGTTGATCTGGGAGGGCCACTCACAGATTGTAAGCGAGATTTTCGAGCAATTGTCGCCAGAGGATGCCAAGAAGGTCAAGGGAGTAGTGTGTTCTGTTGGTGGAGGCGGGCTCTACAACGGAATCATGACAGGTCTCAAGAAGAATGGCTCGCAAGCCTCGGCGCTCTTGTTGGAAACCAAACAGGCGCCAACCTTGTCTGAGTCGGTCAAGGCTGGGTCAGTGGTGACGCTCAACTCTGTGCTGTCCATGGCGACGTCATTGGCGTGCTCATACGTGTCTCCTGCCACCCTTGACTTATTTCAAGACCAAACAACCAACAAAAGCTTTCTTCGGGCAATCGACGACCACGAAGCGCTTCGAGGCTCTGTTTCCTACTACAACGACTTTTCTCGGTGCATTGAGCCTGCGTGTGGTGCGGCGGTTTCTGTTGTCTACAACCAGATGGACTACTTGAAGCAGTGCATTCCCAACTTGGAGAAAGACGACATAGTTGTTGTTGTGGTCTGTGGTGGCTCTTGCTCTGACGAGGAGACTCTTGCAAAGTACCGCAGCATTCTCCGCGCGGCCCGCATATAATTGGCACGGTATTGAGATAATAGGCATGGTATTGATTTTCGCACCCACTAATAATACATCGATTAAGTAGTACTACATGACATGAGAAACTACAGCCACCCGTACACCGCCTACGACATCCAGACCCAGTTGATGGATGCCATCTACGACACCATAGAGGGCGGGTACAAAGTGGGGCTCTTTGAAAGTCCAACTGGCACGGGGAAAACCTTGTCCATCATCTGCTCTACGATGACCTGGCTACGACACTACAAGAAAACGACTAAACCGCAAGAGGTCCAGCTCAGCGAGACTGAAAGCTCCGATAGTGAGCCTGATTGGGTCAACGAGCAACACAATCAGTCTGTGGCGGCCCGAACAAGCCAGCGGGCGATTGACTATGAAAAGCACCTCCTGAACTTGCTGACTATGGCATCGAATCTCGAAGAAAAAAGACGGAGTAAAAAAGCACGCGTAGAAGTCGTGGACGAGTTTGTTCCCGACGACTATTATAGCGACTCGGAGTTGAATCTGGTGGAAGGCCAGAACTCGCGTTTGGTGGCAGAAATAAGGCGCTTGACCGACCGGATTTCGGGAAATGACGAAAGCACCGACTTACCTCCGTCTTGTCCACACCCAATTTACTTTACTTCGCGGACGCACTCTCAATTGAGCCAGTTTTCTCTGCAACTTCGCCTCACTTCGTTCGAAACCTCGCTCACAGAGATACCGGAGCGAACGAAGTTTCTACCGCTTGGATCACGTAAGCATTTGTGTATTAACGCAAAGGTGTCAAGATTGCCTAGCTTGAGTGCCATAAATGACGCTTGTGTTGATCTCCAAAAGACCGACTCAAAATGCGAGTACTTTCCACTGGACAACTCTGGACAAGTGCGGCAATTTGTTGATCGCAGCTTTGCTGAGATATGTGACATCGAGGATTTGGCGGCCTTGGGCAAGAAAATTAACGTGTGCCCATACTATTCGGTCCGGAGCGGAGTGTCCATTGCAGAGATTGTGGCACTACCTTATCAGACTATTTTGATGACAACAGCACGAGAGGTTTTAAATCTCGACCTCGACGGAGCAATTGTGGTCATTGACGAGTCACACAACTTGATAGACACCATCACTGGTCTTAACTCGGTCTCCATTCACTTATCGGAATTAACGCTAGTGGTGAAGGCATTGAAATTATATCTCGCCAAATTCGCTCGAAGGCTCAATAGCGGCAATCGAATCAATTTTCTCAAGCTTGTTAAACTTTGCCAGGCTGTCGAAAAGTTTTTGTCCTCCAACACATCGTACAAACTGGGTGATTTTGTTGATCCATTGACAATATTCCAGGGCAACACCGCCGACATGATCAACGTGCACAACCTCGACAAGTACCTCTCCAAGTCGAAGATCGCCTACAAAATAGAAAGCTACATGCTGAGTTTCGAAGAGAATAAATACGCGCGGTCCAGCTCCAATCCAATTTTGTTCCGGATAGCCCAGTTTCTTAAGTGTCTAACCAACAAATCCGGGGAGGGAAAATTTGTATGGAGCAAGGACGATGATATTGCAATCAAGTACATTCTATTGGATCCCAGCTTCGTTTTCGAGGAGATTGTGTCGAGGGCAAGATGCGTCTTGCTATGTGGTGGAACTATGGAGCCCATGGAGGATTATATGCGCTATTTGTTCCCACAATTGCCTGTTAATCAAGTTCGTACGTTCACTTGCGGGCATCTTATTCCTCCAGAGAACCTTAGGGTATTCCCCATTAATTCGATGAATAATGTCAGGTTTGAATTTTCCTTCGACAAGAGGAACCTGCCAGCCATGATGACCGAATTGGGAAACCTCCTTTGTTCGCTAAT
This sequence comes from Sungouiella xylosa, assembly GCA_023158955.1. Taxonomy (NCBI): domain Eukaryota; kingdom Fungi; phylum Ascomycota; class Pichiomycetes; order Serinales; family Metschnikowiaceae; genus Sungouiella; species Sungouiella xylosa. The sequence goes on along the minus strand of JAHWDG010000001.1, from coordinate 1,314,493 downwards.
CAAAAAAGTACCAGACGGAGTGGTTGTGTTTTTCCCCAGCTATAAATATTTGCACCAAGTTATAGAGACGTGGACCAAGTCGGGCTTGATACAACAACTTGAATCTGTCAAGGCGATATTCCAGGAGCCCGCCAATTCCCTGTCTGTGGATTCTGTTCTTAGAAGTTATGCAAAGGCTATCAAGGAAACAAAAAAAGGAGCCTGCCTTTTGTCCGTCGTGGGTGGGAAAATGTCCGAAGGCATCAACTTTGCTGATGAATTGGCACGAGCGGTGGTAGTTGTTGGCTTGCCTTTCCCCAATGCTTTTTCAGCCGAAATGATCGCCAAAAGGAAATTCATTGTTGATAAGAGTCTTCAAAACGGAGAGAATCAAGCACAGGCAGTCAATGATGCCAGGCAGTACTATGAAAACATCTGTATGAGAGCAGTCAACCAAAGTGTTGGACGCAGTATCCGACACTCCAAGGACTATGCATGTATCTATCTTGTTGACGAACGTTATGGAAAGCAGAACATTCAGAACAAACTCAGCAAGTGGGTTCGGGACAGAGTCCTGAGTGAAACCACGGTGCACAATGTCTTCACCGCAACAGAAAACTTCTTTAGAGGAAAGGCTAGTACGTAACGTCGCTACGCAAGACCCACTTGACTCCATCTCTGACCAACTCTGCCTCATGCTTCATACAGTCGTCTCCGTGCTTATGAAGAAGGGCCATTCCTTTCGAGGGATGCACGTTCAAGCTTTCCTGACCTCTCGTGTCAGGATGGAAAATGGTCCCTCCGCCTTGAAATTCTTCATCGCCCGTTAGGTATATAAGCAAGGTCCATTTTGTCTGTCCTTGTTTGGTTGGATCATGAGCCAATGGGCACTTCACCGAATCGTCATAATGCTTCCCAAAATGGTGGCCCTTGGTGTACCGGTACATTCTTAGTTGTGGATTGAGACTTTTGGCATACTCAAATATGCCGTTGATTTCCTCAATTTCTTCGTCTTCGTACTCGGGCTTTGCAAGAAGAATGGCACGGAGATACTGCCAAAGTGCGTCGGCTGCATCGTAGGAAGTGACAGAGACCCGATCATTATACCTCGTGGCGTATTCTCGAGACTTTATAAGCGGAGTCGTCTCTAATTTGAGGTTCGCCTCGAAGGATGCGATGAGCTCATCGCAGAACTCTGGTGTGAAGAAGTGGTCAATGACAACTATCTGGCGCGGGATCAAACTTTCCGGAGCGGGTTTGAAAAACTGCTTCGCAAGTGCCGTTTTCAAGGCAAAAAACTTCTGTGGAAATTGGTAAGACGGCGCAGACTCCTTGGTTCTTTTCTTCGGAGGCATATTGGTGATATCTCATCGGTCATGTGACCAGCACCTACTGGGAAACTCTACGCCAAACTGATCTGATCCATGCATTAATGTACAGCTACGCCTCAAGGACGTAGTCGAAGCCAAGAGTCTTCAACTCCTCGAACTTCTCCTGCTTCTTCTTCTCAAACTCCAGCTGCAACTCCTTCCACTGGGCCAAAGGCTTGCGCTTTCCAGCTTCAGCATATTCTTTTGCTCTCCAGTCAAATGGTCTGAAACTTGACTTCATCTTGGCAGAAAACAAGTTCTCTTTGGGGTTGTCGATAACACTGACCTTCAACAAGTGGCCAAATAAGAGGTAGTTGTTCATGGTCTCGGCAGCTACCTCGGCAGAGCTGCGTTGCTTGAACTTGACAAACGCATAGTGTCTGGAGGCACCAGTCTTTTTGTTTCTCGATACTCTGGCGGCAAGAACGTCGCCAAACTGATTGAAGTAGGTCTTCAATTGTCCCTCCTCCAACTGATTGGGGAGTCTGCCCACGTAAATGACACCGCCCAGGCTTTTACTGGCAACAGTAGTTTTCGAGCCTTTCTTCTGAAGGTTTACGCTGTGGCCGTTCTTTCCTGTCGTGCTTTCCTGGGGCTCCTCAAGTCCTCCCATGTCCACATCTTCGTCGCTGGATACTTCCTCTTCCGACGAGGAGGACGAAACCGCATCGATGCTCAACACCTCTTCGGATTTCTTTTCTTGTTCGGCCTTCGCCGCAGACGCCTTCGTGGTTTTTTTGGCCATTCTAGTGTCTAGTACGTTTTGGCCCATCTCATCGAGCGAAAAAATAGGTGGTGTGCAGGTGGATCATGGAGACGAACATGAAGCGGGCAGAAAAAGAGAAGAAAAGGAGAAAGAACGCGCTGAAAGGGATTGAGAAAGTTGAGGAAATCATATAAGATATAGTAGCAATTTCCTCTGAGTCTATTGCGTCTAACATAGAAGCTGCTCCATCATGGAGAAAGTCTTCGCAGCTGGAAGTCCCACGACATTGAAGTAGTCGCCGTCAATTCCTGAAAAGAGCAAGCTCCCAAGAGCCTGGTACTTGAAGCCGCCGGCGACATCGAGTCCTTCTTCAGAATCCACATAGTACTGTAGGTGGGAGTCCAGCAAAGAAGCGTTGAACTTAAGACTGGTGCTCTCGTGGTCCAGCAAATGCTTCAAGACGTTTTTCTGAGCGTCAATCTCACACAAATGGACTGAAGTTATCACCCTTATGTCGTTGGGATGTGTGCGATAATGTCTGAGCATTTCCATCTGCCGTTCGGCAGTGCCTGGTTTCTCGAAGATTTTGCCCCCGCACGAAACAACAGTATCCGCCACCAACAAGACGTACTTTTGTCCAGGCCCTAGCTGCTCAATTATGCTCAGGATCTTGTGCTCCGCCGTTGTTGTAACGTATTCCACATCGCCAATGTCTTTTGAGAGGTTCTCCTCGAACGTGGACTTTACCACAGTAAAATCAGTAACATTGATGTTGTTGGTCAAAATTTCTTTGCGTCTCGGCGACGATGATCCCAACACGAATTTGTATGCTGTGAGTTTGGCAAAGACAGGGTGGTCAAAGGGCATGGTAGTTGCTCACTTAATGTGATCGTGCAGGAATTTTGCACCCAGCAGACCAACGGACAAGCAAGGGAGCACAATACCCAGTTAATTACCCTTTGCCCGCGCAGCCGCAAGTGCTTTCTTGAAAAACGCAGTGGTAGTGTCCACCTCGTCCTTTTTCTCCTCCTCTGAGTCGCTATTGTTCTCTGCCTTCTCCTTGGTCTGGGGCTTCACAGTCACCCCACGATCGGTAACCAAGTGCTCTCTGACCGCTCCCAAATACTTTCCGTTCTCATCAAAAATGAGATCTGTCCCCATGAGCTGCGACCAATTTGTCTGGTGAATCTGCCCATCAATCGCACTCAAATTGCTGAATGACAAACTCTCAGGGTCTGCACCAACGTTGGCATTATTGGACACCTTAAATAATGGGTTTTCCTCGTCTAGCCGAGTGATCTGAAACCGCGCGTTCGGGTTGATCAATAACTGCTCGGAAAACGCCTGGGTGTTTTCGTCCTTGACTCCATCTCGGGCAACCTCGTCGTAGTATGAGGGAGCTACAATGGGAATGTCCACGGTGAGAAACACCTCCTGGCCGTTAGTATGCTGTCTATTATCACAAACCACTACGTACCTCGTACTCGGATTTCTTCGCCTTGCGCGCCTTGATGTCGTCGTCCGACCCGGCCTCGAACTTCACGTCGAAGTTCCAGTTCATTTCCTCACCCTGGGACAAGAAGTCCGTACGCCCGTTTTCCAAAAGCGTCCATGAGGTTCCGTCGGTCTGGTACTTGTCCACTGAGCACGCGCCAGAGCGCAACTTGGTTTTTTCGCCCTGGAATTCGATGTCTTCGTGGAGCGAGTCGAGTTTCATCAATGACATGCCCAACGCGATTTTCGTGGCGGCGTGAGTGACAAACAACACCCTCTCGATCTCGGGGTACGTTTGCTGGAACATTGGGAAAAAAGCCGTCCAGAATCGCTTCGTTCTCGCCAAAATGGCGTCCTCGCTTTCGCCTTCTACACTGGGCACTACACCACACCCTTTCCACGTGGCCTCTGTTCCCAAAATCTCAGGAAAAAACTCAGAGAGCCGCGAGTACCCCGCAGGCGTGGGAATTACCTTACGGTTCTCCTTGAACCACTCGCCCACGCCGTTGTCCAAGTGCACTTTCAAGCCCAATTCTTTGGCGATTGGCTGCGAAGTCTCCACACACCGGTAAAAGGGCGAGCAGATAATAAATTGTGGCTGTTCGTCCTTGGGCAATGAGGCAAGATACTGAGCGAGTTCCACTGCCTGGTCCACTCCGTGTGGTGCCAATGGCGGATCACTATCTATTCCGGTAGGGTTGGGGGGGTGAGGCTTAGGAAGCCAGTTTGCACGGTAACCGTGGCGAGCAATGTAGATGGTGGAGAGCGGCATTGCAATTCCGTTCGAGTAGACTGTGGTGGGAAATTTGGCCTGGCTCTGACGTATGCTATTGTGATGGATTTCTCTTAGGTGTAGTCCGATGCAGACTCGACTATACAGGCTGTAGTCGTCAGGAGAGGCAGATCAGGGCAAGCAGGAACCAATATAGAATTGATTAGTGGGACAGAGAGGCAATTCATGATTAGGTCAATTGCTGAGTTTTATCGCGGGCGACATCGCAATTGAATGACAGGTCTCAAACAACACACTTCGCAAGCATCAACACTAATAACCTTTATGAGTCACGAAACCAAAAAGCTAAAAATGCCCCTGATGTTTCCAGAAACTCTTAGCTGTCCCTCAACTCTATGGCTTGTCGATTATGCGTCGTACATTATAACTCAGTTCACACTCTTCTAGGCAAGCCTCCGTTCTCCCAACATTCTATTCTAATTCTTCCCGTGGAACTTCACCCGGCCCTCAACCAAGTTCTCGGCAAATACGTCGGTAACCTTGCGGCGAGAATCAATGAAATCCCCGGACAAATTCTCGTATTCGTGCTTGGAGGCCCCGTCACTGCCAGTGGAAACACGTGCGGCCGAGAGCGAAACATCGTTGAGCACAGTCTTCCACACCATTTTGCCTTCACTGTTGGCTCTTTCAGCTCTGGAAGAATCCTGGGCCTCGACTGACTCGATGTTAGTTGTAACCAATGCATTTCTGCTCTTGAGCGAGGGCATCTTGGACCCGCTGAAGGAGAACTTCGCCAACACCCTTTGGAGATCCGGCAAACTTGATTTGGATTTCAGTTTTGGAAGCTTTAACTCAGGACTGAACTGGCCATCGTCCCCAAAACAGTCAACCAACTTGTTTTCGCAGCCAGGTGTGATGAGAGTTGCAGGAGTATTGGCAGAAAATACTTCTTCGGGCGATTTTCGATCGTCGTCGTCTGATGATGATTTCTCCTCGTCTAAGTCAACAAGATCTTCTTCGTCGGCGAGGTACATGTCCAAAACATTGTCAACACTTGTTTCGTCAGGTTCCGCGAGAGTCAAGTATTCTCCTGGCTTTACCAAGTACTTATCACGAGGACATGTCCGGAGAGAGAGCATAACTTGATCCTTGAGCTTTGCCTGGATGACCCTAGGGTTTCTAGAGTTACTGTAGTACTGGCGCCGAAGCTCGATCAGGTAATACTTGACTTTGTAACGGCAGGTTCGGTAGAAGCTGTTGAAATCCAACCAATACATTTGATTGCTGAAGAAGTGTAAAATCTGCTTGGACTGCAACGGCTGGGTTTGTACTAGCGAATTTGGCAAATGCGACTGGAACCAGGGACACATAGATATTTCTGCGACGCATAGCAATAAAGCGCAAAGGTGACGATCGAAAAAAACAAAAGGAGCAAGAGAGCTGTGCAATGAAGGGAATTATGGTTTATTTCAGGGTGAAGCGAGTTGGAGTTACATTCATTCAAGTCTTTGATGCCTGGTGCCAATGTCGTGAGTGCTAAGCTGCAGCCACGGAGGGCACTAAATGGCTGAACGGGAGCCCAAACGACGCTTCATGTATAATATTCCTTCACTGGGGTTGCTATTACTATTTCATGGCGAGATTCCTCCGGTCAGAACCCAGTTCTTTAGGAGGGTCGGCGGTGATGGCGAAACAGATGGCCCTGTGGACACCAAAGACTCATCTTGAGTTCTCAGGTGTACGATCGTATTACTTTGCTAATTTTGCCGAAACCCACTGCTTACATCCAAGCAACCGATGAGTATGTTACGCACTTCAAGCAATTAAGTCCCTCCACAATCACCCACTCTATATTGCCAACATCTTATTGCCGACACTCTACATCAACGCTCAAAGATTCCGGTTGGTCGTGAATTTATATACAAGGAACACCAATGCTACGTTCCACCCGTCTCATCACAACTGGATGTACGCTCTGTGGGCGATGGCCGCCTTGTGTAGCTGCATCTTCTTGTCGTAGCCCGAGGACTTGCCCTCGTATGCAGAAATGATCTCCTCGGCCAAGCGGACCGAAAAGTCGGGGGACTTCTTCTTCTTGGAGCCCTCCAAGATCCAGAGAATGGCGTAGCGGTTTCTCTGACGGTTCGTCAATGGAAAAGGAACGGTCTTGCTTTTAGCCGTGCCGGTTTTCTTCACCTTGGTGTGGAACAACGGGCCCAACTTGTCCAAGGTCTCGTACAAGATCTGGACCGGGTCCTGGCGTGTTTTCAAGTACACAATGTACAACGCCTTGGACAACTGGGTGCGTGCACGGGATTTTTTGCCGTCACGCATGATCAAGTTGGTGAAGTTATCAATCACAGGGTCGTTGGGCAAAGGCACGGCCTTGCCTGCGAACTTGTCCACCTCGGCGACCTGTTGCTCGGTAGGTTCGAACTTTTCTTCCAAAAACGGCGCAGGATTAGCGAGCTGGCTGAGGTAGATCTCTGTGGGCGTTTCGGGGGCCTTTTTGCCGGATCTCAAGGTCTGAACGGCGGCCAACCACTCGTCGACATCGGCGTCGGTAATTGTGTCCTTTTCTAGCGGGAAAACCTGGGCCGCGATGCTGATCTTTGGCGCAGTGGACTGGCACCGCATGAACACGGGGGCCGTCACGTGCCTGGGCACTGCGCGGAGCCTGCAAAGTGCTCTGAACATGGTGGTCTAGTATGGTATGGAGAAATTTTCGTGAGCGTGTGGTGCACGGGTGTAGGACCAGGAGGAAGCACCGACACTAGAGGCCCACGATCGGAGAAAAAGAAAGCGCCTTCTGCATACAGGACGGCGGTCGACTTCCTGTGGACTTTTTCTCGCTCCTTACGGCGGGCGGGTAGCCAACGGCCTGGCCTGTGTGCAGCACCACAATCTGGCGATGGACCAGCCGCAAGTCGTGACGATCGTTCGTAAACGGAGGGATCTCGAGGGCGAAGACGCCCGTCGCCGTAGTTTACGCGGTCTTTTCGCGTTCTCTTTCCTCCCCTCAGACCCTCGATGGTCCTGCCTCGTTTCTTTTCCTCTGTCTCCTGCAGTCTGCGCAGGCCCCACCGTGCTTCTAGAAATCGTCTTGTGAGCTTACTCCCCACCACCCTCGACCAAAACCGGAGAAATTCCGACGCGGACCACAACACAACACCCAGACCTCCGGCCCAGCGCCCCACTTTTCGCTTCCCCCGCCTCCATGGCCAAACTCGTTGTTCCACCAACCAGCACCCGGTTGTCCGAGATCCTTGCCGCGGTTCTCGCGTCTAAAGCGCTCCGAGACGACGGAATATGGACGCGCGAGTGTCTTCCGTTGTTGTACGCGCGTCTTGACGACTTGCACCATCTGGTTCGCGAGGCCCAGATGGCCAACGCCAACACTCCCGACACCGACGTGGTGGAGGCGATCTTCTCGACGCTCGAGCGCGTCAAGAACCATTTGCAGCATCACTTTGCCTCGGGTGCGCCCTACACCGTCCACCGCTTGGCGGAACTCGTGGTGGACTACCAAAGTAGTGGCTATCTGCTCACGCTGGTAGTCCAGGCACAGAAGTACGTGCTGGCCTTGGCACGCACGGCGATGGTGCTTTCGAAGGAAACAGACTACGAGCGCCGCTCCAACGGCGCCAACGGCTCCAACGGCGCCAACGGCGCCAACAGCACCAGTAATACCAGTAACACCACCAAAAGCGCGCCCAAAAAACAAAAGCGCCTACGAGACGACTTGGTGGCCTCGGAGCAGGACTACGAGGACCACGACCTACCTCCGAACATCCGGTTCGTGGCGCTTCCGTGGGCAGAATCGCTGCTTAGCTCCAACGTTCAGGACTTTGACGTCGAGGACAGCGTCAGCGGCGTGGAGGCGCGCACGCTGCCGAAAAAGCACAAGTCGGACCGAGACACCGTGAGTCCCGAAAAGGCGCAGTTTCTTTTGAGTCCTCTCCACATGGACGGCAAGCTCGACGAGGTAGAGTACCTGCCGGGCTGCTTCGAGGAGAAGTCCTTGGACTACAAGGTGGACCACAACGAGCGATTTTCCGAGGAGGTGCTGTTCTGAGAGACCAAGGCAGGGACCACACACTCTCAAGGAACGACTTTCTTTCACGCGATCTTCCTATTTCTTCTACCATAGTAGGAGCACTCCACCGACAGCGAAATCAATAATACTCGGCCGGGTGGAAGTGGTGCCTGGGATGGTAATAGGCGGATTTCCGTAATGGTTTTGACTGACACGCTGCACAGCTAATATTGAATACTCCTGGAAACAGGGTATTTCCAAGTGACACTGCTGTTACTGCGTTGCATCGAAAGTACTGTTATGTGTCAGCCAATAGTACTGCTGAGGCTGCGTTGTCCGAATAGTGCAGCGGACATATCCATCTGCCAAGGGCACGGTGATACTGCGTCCTGCCGTAGTGCTGATATGTGCCTGCCAATATTGCTGCTGATGTATGTATCCGTCATTAGCGCCGATAATGCTGCCAATGGGTATACTGCGCTCTGCCTATGGTGAAACAGCGCTTTGCCAATAATACCGTTGGTTCTGCTTGTCCCTTCCAGTACTGGCTCCAATTACTTGTCCTGTTCCGCATAGATGGCACATGACTTCCAGCACCACTCAGTACCGGATTGTTAGATATTCCGCCAAGATTTGGGCCTTTCTCACTTCCTCATCTTCGGGTTGGTGACCGACTCCGCAGTCCTCGATCACGTCGTATTCTCCGCTCTGGAATGTACGTGCTGGTGCGATGATCGCTCCAGTGCCCCCGAGGCACCCACCGCTCTCTCAATGGACGGAATTCGCCCTCCAAGAGAGTGTGCTCCGCGGCAATCTCGCCGTACTCGCCCTGGCGCCTATAGTCTACACGCCACTTTGCTCTCTTGGGTCCGTGGTCCTCTTCATGGGCCCACTCGCCGAGCTGTTCTGGCCAGATAAAGTCGACAAACAAAGGCAAACTATTGTCTTGGCCCGACGCGGTTTCGTTCAGTTCTTCTGGGCTCTTCGCTCTAAGTGGGTACTTTTCTCCGTTCAACTTCACCTGGATCACCTGGGCAGCATCGACACAGCTGGTCATGACCAACGCGTGCGTTCTCGTCCGGTTCATCCACACACGCTCAACGCCATAGGTCGGATGCACCTTGCGGACCATCACCCGCAAGTAGTTCTGGAACTGCAACGCATCCACCGGTTTTCGGACGTTGCCAATGAAAAGCGCCCGCGTGGGCCTGTGCTGAGGTTCTCTCTCGACTTTGTATACCACATCTTCCTGGGGATGTGGCGCTGTTTCCGAGAGACCGATGTGGTCGATGGTCCGACTGACTGGTCTGCACATTCTGAACTGGTAGTGTTTCTCGACTTCAACAGGGACGTTGTGCTCGATGCTTCGCAAAATGGCGCGATTGGTTGCCTCCGAGGGCGTCATTACTGTTTTGGCTTAGAGGGTTTGGCCATCCAAGGCACGCCTGAAACATACATGAGAGTTGGAAGCTCGCATGTCGGACAGATCAAAGTGGCCGGGCGTGAGGACATGGCTCCTACTCATATTTTCTACCCTTGCCATACACATGTATAGTTGCTATGTTACAGGTGGGTAGGATTACCCGTTGGACTGTGTAGGGGCCCAAATAATTTCACCAAGCGGGGCAGTTCCTGGATGACACATCGACCCACGATTGAATCGAGGGCATAATTTTCGTCTCATGCGCCCCAGATCCGCGCAATCAAATCGAACAAGCCGTTTTCGGTGGTCTCAAGCACGTAGATTCCGTACATCGAAACAAAACTGCCCAACGTCAACAACTTGGACGCCGCTCCGTGCCAAAACCCGTACACGCGCTCGGGAATGTAGTCGATGATGCACGATTTCAACCCGCTGTGGGCGTGGAACAACACTGTGAGACAGAATGCAGTGTCGACCATGGGAAACTCATAACCCATGGCAAAAGGAAAGGCCGTAAGAGGAACCAAGCCAAATGCCAAGATTCTCTCGTACGTCCAGTGGTAGTTACTTTCGTACGGACTCACGATCGGGATTTTGGCGGCGTCATTGACGGTTCCAACAATGTGCCCTGGAGGCTGTTCGATCTTTTTGAACCGAGAAAAGTTTGGTTTGAGCAGAAGTTGTCGCATAGAGGCCAGCAAAAGGGGCCGGGCGAGGCTGACACGAGGCCCAAGAAAGGATCTGGAAAGCATCTTGTGTTGGAGTGGAGGCTAGAAAATTTCGCACCTGTATGGATCGATGGGTAGTAATGGCTGCGACTCCAGTGGGCAGAAGACTAGTGGGTGTGAATAAAGGGAAGATTCGACAAGAAAGAGACAGAAAGAGAGATAGACCGTTTTCGGTTTTGAATATTTCGGGTGAAAGCGTTTTTTTTTCCGTGGAAAGTCGAGAAATCTGCTCGGGAAGGCCACCAACATTTGAAACCAGCATGAAACAGAGGAGTGAGGCTATTGAGCATGGAATATGCAGTGAGGTTGTGGAAACAATTGCTCTAATCTCGGATAGATATGTAAATTCGGTTTGTCTTGGTCAATTTAAAGTTGAGGGAAGAGTAATGAGGGCCTATTGATGTGCGCGCGGCTGCGAACATTAATATAGGTGGTCGTGAATGAGACACTGGGGTGGGTCGTATGAGCAGAGAGAACGGAATTAAACTGAAATTGGGTGAAGTATTTTGATAGCGAATTTAGGGTCTCTACAGAAGGAAGTGCGGCGTATTTCCCATTGACGGAACCCTGCCGCTTTTGCCCCACTCATAAGGCAGAGGTCAACAAGATTGAGTAGACGGCAAGCAGGATTGGGGCCTTATGCATATAAAGAATTTAGTCACGCGACAATGTGCTGCTTCTTAGTCAATTCCTGGATAGGTCACCAACCTAATCAGTTGCCACCAAAATATTAAGTTGCCACCATATCCATTAAGCAGGAAGTAGTTATGTTAAGAAAGAACCACCCGCGTTCGGTGGCCACCACACTTCCATGTAGACAGACACCTAAAACAAGCGGTCATTGTCAATTGCCATCACAATGACTCGCCTGACAACCTTACGCGTCTAAATGCGCTTTATTGTGATGCCCAGATGAGAGGTGGGGCTAGTATGGAGGAGCTTCACTAACAATAGCAATTCACAAACCACTACAATGCCTGCCTTGTCAAGAAACACACCAGTGCCTCCAAAACCAGGCCACGCGCTTCCTCTGTGCAACGTCTTATCTCTGACTTGCTCAGTACTAATTGTAGCCGAGACGCAGGACTAGACGAGGGCACCAGAATACACCCCACCACACGGCAAAAGAGAGTGAAAATCGGCAAATCAGGAGAACAGAATCCCCTCCATCGCATCCGCCCAATTCCAACGCCTTGGAAGCCGAATCTGGAAAGTTCCCATAAAAGTAGTCACAAATGTCGCGGGCCATCACAAGAATGTCGCGCGTGTCGCGCCATCATCCCAGCGTGTTTTTGTGGGAAAATTTTTCTGGTCAGAAGCTCTTTTCTTCAGAAAATTCTCCCCCGATTTCAACACATCCAGGCGTTGGCCCCGTGCGTTCAAATCACCTCCCCCAGCAAAAAAACAAAAAAAAACTGGAAAATCAAAAAAACAAAAAAATGTCTGCCGACGCTGCTCAGATCACCGAGTCCTTGGACAAGTTGAACATCGACTCGCCAGCCGCCACCGAGACCCCTGAGGCTGCCGCTCCCACTGAGACCGGTGCCTCCGAGGAGGCTGTGGCCGAGACCTCGGCGTCGTTGTACGTGGGTGAGTTGAACCCACTGGTGAACGAGGCACTTTTGTTTGAGATCTTTTCGCCCTTGGGCCAGGTGTCGTCGATTCGGGTGTGCCGTGACGCGGTGACCAAGAAGTCGTTGGGTTACGCGTACGTCAACTACAACAAGCACGAGGACGGAGAGCGTGCGTTGGAGCAGTTGAACTACCTGTTGGTGGACGGCAGACCATGCCGTATCATGTGGTCGCAGAGAGACCCCTCGTTGAGAAGAAACGGTGACGGCAACATCTTCATCAAGAACTTGCACCCCGACATCGACAACAAGGCGTTGCACGACACGTTTTCCGCTTTCGGCAAGATCTCCTCGTGCAAGGTAGCCACGGACGAGATGGGCCGCTCTAAGTGCTTTGGATTTGTGCACTACGAGACGGCGGAGGCGGCGGACTCTGCCATCGAGAGCATCAACGGCATGTTGTTGAACGAGCGCGAGGTGTTTGTGGGCAAGCACATCTCCAAGAAGGAGCGCGAGACCAAGTTCGAGGAGATGAAGGCGAACTTCACCAACGTGTTTGTCAAGAACTTTGGCAGCGAGTACTCGGAGGACGACTTGCGCGGTTTGTTTGCGCCTTACGGTGCCATCACCTCGCTCTACTTTGAGAAGGACGCCGAGGGCAACTCCAAGGGCTTTGGCTTTGTCAACTTTGAGAGCCACGAGGCTGCGCTCAAGGCCGTGGAGGAGTTGAACGAACAAGGAGGTGAACGGGCAGAAGATCTACGTGGGCCGTGCCCAGAAGAAGAGAGAGAGAATCGAGGAGTTGAAGAAGCAGTACGAGCTGACCCGCTTGGAGAAGTTGTCCAAGTACCAGGGCGTCAACTTGTTTGTCAAGAACTTGGACGACACCATCTCGTCCGAGGCGTTGGAGGAGGAGTTCAAGCCCTTCGGCACCATCACCTCTGCCAAGGTCATGGTCGACGACACCGGCAAGTCCAAGGGCTTCGGTTTCGTGTGCTTCTCCTCGCCTGAGGAGGCCACCAAGGCCATCACCGAGATGAACCAGCGCATGGTGTTGGGCAAGCCCTTGTACGTGGCGTTGGCCCAGCGCAAGGACGTGCGCCGGTCTCAGTTGGAGCAGCAGATCCACGCCAGAAACCAGATGAGAATGCAGAACGCCGCTGCCGCGGGTATTCCCGGCCAGTTCATGCCTCCTATGTTCTACGGCCAGCAGCCCGGCTTCTTCCCTGGCAACGGCAGAAACAACGGCCCCTTCCCCGGTCCTAACCCTCAGATGATGATGCCTCGTGGCCAGATGCCCCCACCTCAGGGCCAGTGGCCAAGAGCCGGCCCCAACGGCCAGCCTGTGCCAGTGTACGGCATGCCACCTGTGTACGGCGACTTCAACGGCCCCAACGGCCGCCAGCAGAGAGGCTACTTCCCCAACAACCGCAACCAGAAGGGTCGCCCCAGCAGAGACTTGGCGGCCATCATTGCTTCTGCTCCTCCTGACCAGCAGAAGAGAATTTTGGGCGAGGAGTTGTACCCCAAGATCGTGGCCACCGGCAAGGCTCCTGAGCAGGAGGCCGCTGGCAAGATCACCGGCATGATGTTGGACTTGGACAACGAGGAGATCTTGGCGTTGTTGGACAACGACGACTTGTTCAACAACCACTTTGAGGATGCGTTGACGGCCTACGAGGAGTACAAGAAGTCGTCGGAGGAGGCGCCTGCCGACGAGTAAGCGAGCAGCCGCGTTGCTTTATAGTTCTGATCTACTGTTGCTAGTTTTTTTTGGATGGGTACTTGGATGATATATATAGCCAAAAGAAAAAAAATAGGAACGGTGTAGCAGGAAGTTTATTTATTGTTCGAGAGGCTGCTGCGGCCATCTGTTTGAACGCTTGGTTTAATGTATTTGAAGTGATCCATCGGGATAAATTGCATAGGCTGGCACGACTCGGAGAGATTTCCGACGCAGTGTTAATTGGACAGCTTGGGATTTTATGACGCGAGGTCGACTCTTCTTTGCGATTATCCCGGTTACTGTTATTTGTTTATCGGGTGGTCTTCCGCGTCGGATGTGCTTTACAGTGTGATCTCGGAGGTGTGCCCTAAACTTAGTCAAAACATCTGATTTAATTTTCTAATCGACGCTTCAAAAAAGAGGGTCTATGGATGCCATTTATTGCCTTTATTGTGACCGAGAGCTCATGGGATTGAGCACTTTGACAAAATTCGCAGCCATTGTTACATTCGCATCTCTGCCCATTGTTGAAGCACGATGGAAAACTTGACAGGTGATTGAGAGATAGGACTTGAATATCTTGGCCGTTTCAGGCGGCTATTTTTTATACAACGAAATCCCTTATCTTCTTTTGTAATTGAGGATGTGCGATTTATGGGCTTGGTGACTGAGGTGTCGGCGCAACCTACCGTATGCGCTGAGCTCCCAAATGCAATAGTCTGGGGTATCCGTATTTACAATCCAAAAGTAATACCTGTTGTCTGCTATTCTTGATGGCAACATTCGCAAGAGAGAGAGAGAGAGAGAGAGAGAGAGAGAGGAGGCAGTTTGAGAGGAACGGACACTTGCAAACAACTGTAGCATTGGATTCAACTTTGTTCAAATGATGATGTTAAGCAAATATTTGAGCGGAAGGAAGAGCATTGGATCGTCAGTCAGCCCGAACAAAAAGACACCTTAAATGAGGCAGTGATCGTGCTCTTCAGTACATATTCTCTTGTTCACCGCCGATTGAGTTCTGGGCAATGACGGAGGTTAGTAGACACCTACGTAATCTCGGATGCTAGTGACCGGCCCTTGTATCTCTCGGGTGGTATAGCCTGAAGAACCTAGTAAGAAATCGGGCCATCCATCGATCCAGTCCAGTTTCGCCGAAGTCGGAGGGGTCTTGGAATTGGAGCGTTTCTGCCGTTGATTGGCTCAGGAGACCTGAATTCCACGATGCCTCAGTATTGTATGGATTGGCGCAGCCAATTGCGCAGCAAACCACATTCCACTCAACGTTACAGATGATCCAGCCTCACTTAGTCCCTTCCCGAGTTACCGTTCCAATCTTCCAGGCAATTGCAGTGGTAGAACCAAAATGAATTTAAGGTCACTTTTTATTGATCTGTGCTGACAGTGATCGCTTGCGCTTATTAGCCCAACCCCACAATTCCAAACGAAAGCTGGGTGATTCTGACCATTGTCGCCGTGAAAGCAACGTCTGCGTTACCCCAGACTTCCTCCATTTGCTCCCTCTTTCATTGGCCCAATGCGGGCTTAATTAAGCGAGACGCAGGGCCCCAGTGCCCACCAGGAAGGGACATCAGCAATTACGTGCAAGCGGCATCCAAATGTCAATGCCAGCATTGGCATTATCGCATTCTCGGCAATTGCGCCCCATTGCCATCGGCAAGTTTCGGCACTTCTGCCGGTGCGAATACGTCACCATACAACCACCATATTTGATATATTAGCACCAGACATTAACACCAGACATTAACACATTGACAGCACAATATCAACAGTAAATCCACGTTGCTGCCATAAACAACACAAATCGCAGCAATTTCTCGACGGCCAATCGCACATACTACTCAATTGCTCTGTGCTGTTCTGATCACGTCCTGCGGCATTGTTCGGTCGGCCCGCCCACATTAGCACCACACCACAGAGAATCCACCGCAGCAACCCAAATATAAACTCGCGTCCGCCCAGTCCCGTCCATTAACCCCAGTCTCATCAATTCCCTTCCTTCTCCTCCTCCCGTCCGCTGACGTCCCGTAGCAACCGACCGTGTGCACTACCCCACTACTACTACTACTACTGCTCTTATGCCCACCGCCTTCGACGAGCTCCAGGCGTACCCCTCGGACACTCCCGTGGTGACGCCCGCGCAGTTCGCCAACAAGGGCCTCGGCCTCTCTGGGCGCATCATCACGGTGATGACGTCGTTGCCCACCCAGATATGTAAACGGGCCCAAGACGGACGCACCTTCTGGGACGTGCAGCCCGTGCGCGGCCAGTCCGCGTTGTACCTGTCGCTCTTCCTCTTGCAGCAGCACCTGGCCTGGGAGACCCACGTGGTGGGCTGGACCGGCGAGTTGGTCAACACCACCGCCCGCACCGACCACCCCGCCGACATCACCGAGGACCCGTTGTACTTGTCCGACGCCGACAAGCTCGACCTCGAGGCGCAGATGCGCCGTGCCATGCGCTCCGACCACGTGCACCCGGTGTGGTTGCTCCGGCGGGACCAGAGCCGGTGGAGACAGTACGCCGAGCAGGTGATGTGGCCACTTTTCCACTACATCCAGGGCGCACCCGACGAGCACGCCACTGCGCAGGCCTGGCATGACTATGTGCGGTTCAATGAGGCGTACCTCCAGCGCATCAAGGCCATCTACCGCCCTGGAGACATTGTGTGGATCCACGACTACTACCTCCTTCTTTTGCCGCAGTTGGTGCGCATGGAGTTCCCGGACGCGCATATCGGGTTGTTCGTGCACGCTCCGTTCCCGTCGTCCGAGTACTTGCGGTGCTTGCCCCAGCGCACCCAGGTGTTGGACGGAATGTTGGGCGCCGACCGCATTGCCTTCCAAAACGAGGCGTTCCAGCGGCACTTTCTCAGCTGCTGCGCCCGTGTGCTTGGTCACGAGGTGACCGCGTCGTCCGTGGAGGCGTACGGCCTGCTGGTGCTGGTGGCCACGTTGCCCATCGGCATCGACACCGCCAAAACCGAGCACGACGCGTTCGCCGCGGGCGTGGACGCCAAGATCGCCGCGCTCCGCGACATCTACCCCGACAAGAAGATCATAGTCGGGCGCGACCGCTTGGACATGGTGCGCGGGGTGGTGCAGAAGCTCGAGGCGTTCGACATGTTGTTGCACATGTACCCGGAGTGGCGGGGCCAGGTTGTGTTGGTGCAGGTGCTGCTGCCGGGGTTCTCGCACAGCGCCCGGGTGGAGAAGCGGGCCACCGAGTTGGTGCTGCAGATCAACTCCGCCTACGGCGCGTTGGACTACACCCCCGTGCTCCACTACCACATGCGCATCCACAAGGACGAGTACTTGGCGTTGCTCCGCGTGGCGGACTTGGCGCTCATCACCCTGGTGCGCGACGGCATGAACACCACCTCGCTCGAGTTCGTGGTGTGCCAGCGCGTCAAGAAGCTGCCGTTGGTGTTGTCCGAGTTCACCGGCACCGCGCTGGTGTTGAAGGAGGCGGTGTTGGTCAACCCGTGGGACTCGGTGGGCGTGGCCAAGACCATCAACGACTGCTTGAAAATGGCTCCCTCCGAGCGCGCCCGCCTCGAGGACGCCTTGTACGCGCGCGTGGTGTCCAACACCGTGCAGCTGTGGACCTCCAGCTTCTTGGCGGGGCTCGTGGCCCTGGTCGACCGCCTGCACCAGACCCACTCCACCCCGACCTTGAACCGCCCGCTCTTGTACAAGACCTACCAGCACCTGAATCGCCGCCTCTTCCTCTTCGACTACGACGGCACCTTGACCCCCATCGTGCGTGACCCCGCCGCCGCCATTCCCTCGTCCAAGCTCTACACCATCATCGACAAGTTGGCCGCGGACCCGCGCAACCAGATCTGGATCATCTCTGGCCGCGACCAGGCGTTCTTGGAGAAGTGGTGGGGCGACCGCAACGTGGGCCTCTCCGCGGAGCACGGCTGCTTCATGAAGGACGTGGGCTCCCACGACTGGTACAACTTGGCCGCCACCTTCGACATGCTGTGGCAGCTCAAGGTCGAGGACGTGTTCCGCTCCTACACCGAGCACACCCCGGGCTCCAACATCGAGCGCAAGAAGGTCGCGCTCACCTGGCACTACCGCCGCTCCGACCCGGACTTGGGCAGCTACCAGGCCGAGCGCTGCTTGGAGGAGCTCCGCAACGGCGTGGGCAAGGAGTACGACGTGGAGGTCATGGCGGGCAAGGCCAACATCGAGGTGCGCCCGCGCTTCGTCAACAAGGGCGAGATTGTCAAGCGGCTTGTGTTGACGCCCCACGGCGCGCGCCAGGAGCCCCACCTGGTCAAGCTCGACCCCGACGCCACCCCGGTGGACCAGTTGCCGGACTTCATGTTGTGCCTCGGCGACGACTTGACCGACGAGGACATGTTCCGCCTGCTTCTCGACATCGAGTCGCAGTGGCACTTGAAGGAGGTGCCCAAGAACAAGTACGACTCCTACGGCGTGTACCCGGTATTGGTGGGGCCTGCGGCGAAGAAGACGCTTGCCACGGCCCACTTGAACGACCCGTCCCAGGTCATCGACACCTTGGGCTTGTTGGCGGGCGAGGTGTCGTTGTTTGAGAGCGCCGGGTCCGTTGACTTGGACGACCGGGGCCACGTAACCAACAGCGCGTCGAGCAAGCAGTCGCAGCTCCGGGCAGCGGCCATGCGCGAGGCGGAGCTGCGGGCGTCGGCCGCCAGCGACAAGGGACAGTAGACTACGGCAATGCATAGGCAGAGAGGGGATGTGTAGCAACAATGGACAGTCACATCGCTAGGGAAATTGGAGTGGTAACAAATTGACAGTTGCTTACTGCTAGAGATGTGGGAGATATCGTAAGATTCCAGCTGGGCCAAGTACTATGGTCTCCAGACAAGTTCGGCAATATCATCGAAATGGTCACTATTTCTAAGGGGTGGGAATAGGAATGAAAAGGTATTGCCGGGCTGTTCTATTTAGCTCCTTATGAATTGTTGTTTGAAATTATTGGTCTCGCTGGAGATTGATGGGGAGCAGTGAGAGAGAGAGGGAGAGAAATAGAATTGAGATGGCAAAGGAGCGGACGAGAGCAGTAAGTCTATCAGGTTAGATATAGCATTCACACCTTTACAACTCTTCTTGGGCCTTATGGGACTTCGGCGGAGTTTGCCTGAGGTGGTTCCGCCCACCTCCAGACATATAAATAGTTTAGGCCCACTCAAACGAAGAGACATTCTACAGTAGATTTTAAGCCCAAGACAAGGGTCGCGGACCTAATGCACTTGCAAACACAATGCATTGGAGAAGCCGATGAGGTAGTTACCTACTGCTCAGAAATCGTCCGCTTTGCCTAAAGGGCGAAGGTTGTTGGGAATTTGGAGAGAAGGGGAGTACCTATAATTCTATCCTATTCATCAAAAAAAGCTATTTCTGGCTGTCTTGCATTGAATGCTTCTCTGCCTATTCTTAATTCTGTTCTAATGGATCATTGGCAAACAACGGCCTACGTCACAGTCAGGGTG
The DNA here is from genome assembly GCA_023158955.1 of Sungouiella xylosa. NCBI lineage: Eukaryota > Fungi > Ascomycota > Pichiomycetes > Serinales > Metschnikowiaceae > Sungouiella > Sungouiella xylosa. The sequence goes on along the minus strand of JAHWDG010000001.1, from coordinate 1,295,221 downwards.
TCCCCTTTTTCCAACACATCTCTCAGTCCGATCTCCGTTCTCCGTGACTTGCCTCTCTAGAGTAGTCCAAAGGCAACTCGTCGCTCCTGGCATTCTCCAGCATAGTTTCGACTCAAGTGCTTACTAGTCCGCTTCCATATTACCAGCTAAAAATTCAACCTTTTTACGTCTATAACTCAAATACGTTTATTCCATGTTATTGTCGGTTCTCATACTTAGTAACTACTCTCATTGGAGCTCTCCCACCTAATGTCTACTCCACTCTCATTGAAGCAACCCGCTTAATTTCTACTCGACTCTCATTGGCATACACATCGAGCAAACAACGTCTAGAACGTCTCTCGACAATCCCGGAGATAGGCGATCTGTTGTCCCCGGATCTCCGCGACTTCTCTGTTGGGTCCGTGGCTATAGGTTGTCTGTCGGCTTGGCGAAATGGGCCGAGGAAGCAATTTCAGTCGCGCGGCCCAAGAGAGGAATCGGTGGAGTAACAGACACAACCAATTGCACCAAACCCACACCCCAACATAACACCCCACACCCCTAAAAAGCACCCCCTATCTTTGTTCTTCCTCTTTTCGCCGTACGGCGGACGTCGGCACGATCGGCACCATTATCTCCGCGCATCAATATATAGTGCGATCGGCCCAGACAGATGCCGAAAAAATCATGTCTGGATTCTGGAAATGGGGCTTCAGGGCCAGCGTCAAACTCCACGCCGCCGAGGAAAAGTCGCCTGCCATCTCAGAAAATGTCTCTTTTAGGGACCTTCTCCGCCTGGACCCGCCCATCGTGGACCCTTCGCAGAAGTTGACGTTGAACCCATTGTTGTTCAACGGCTCGCTCCAGACTTTGTACTACGCCACCCACAACAGCGAGACTGAGTTTGCCGTCTACTACGGGCGCGAGTTGTTCACCTACCCCGATTCGGGCGTTTGCCTGTTGGACTGGGTGATTCCCAAGCCTGCTTCCAAAGAAGACTTTGACAGGATCTATAAGGAAACGCTCCCGGAATCGTCGCCGCGGCTCCACCCACGCACGAGGTTTTTTACCGAGCCCGAGTTGGACGCCAGACGTGTCCATGGCCAGGCCTCGACCGACCCCATCTGTGTGGTGTTGCATGGATTGGCAGGAGGCTCCCACGAGGCGTTGATCCGCGACTTGGCCAGTCTTTTGAGCCAGGACACCGCAAACTGGGACACGGTGGTCATCAACGCCCGGGGGTGCTGCAGAACGAAGATCACGACGGGCAAGTTGTACAACGCCTTGTCCACCAGCGACGTCAAGGACGTTTTGGTGGAGTTGCAGAAACGGTACCCATCGAGGCCGATCTACGCGGTAGGATTTTCCTTCGGAGCTGTTCTTTTGTCCAATTTTCTTGGCCAGGAGGGCGAGAACGCGGCGCTGATGGTCAAGGCTGCTGTGGCCATTGGCTGTCCCTGGGACTTGGTCACCAGTGCGCGCCACTTGGCAAGCTCGCTCACGGGCCAGTACTTGTTCAACCCGAACCTCGTGCAGTTCTTGAACAGGCTCGTCAAGAGCAACTTGAAGGAGTTGAAGGAGCACGAGCCCGAGATCTTCTCCGACGAGAATCTCAAACGCGCCCGCAGCGTCAAGAAAACCTACGAGTGGGACGACATCATCACCTGCAAGACCGCTGGGTTTGACTCCGTGTGGGACTACTACGATGCCGGCTCGCCTCAGCAGAGATTAGCCTCCATCGCTGTTCCTACTTTAATTATTAACTCCACCGACGACCCTGCCGTGGACCCACGTTTGCCTGTGGCGGAGGTCGAGGCCAATCCGTACTTGGCGATGGTGGAGACGAACTTGGGCGGCCACTTGGGTTTTGTCAAGTGGTCGGGCGAGTTCTGGTGCGTGAAGGTGGCGGAGAGTTTCCTCTTTAGAGCACACCAGGCGACAAAGTCCGCTTAGCGGATGTGTCATTATAGAATATTTAGACAAGTGCCGTGCTTAATAGACAGTGCCTCTAATCGAGCCTCGGGCGTATTAGGACCCGGAGAAATTCGTCCGAGCCTGCGCGGCAGCAATACTGAGTTGCTGTCAGTCTCTCAGTGCTGGCTCTTGAAGTTGTGTCTGATCTTCAAACTTCGACTACTCTTAACGGAAACGCGCTTTGATTTCTCTTATCGTTTCGAGATTCCCCGCTTTACCCTGTCATTTTCGTCTCCGCTATCGCACCCGGAAAGCAAGTTTTTCCGCCGCATGTTACGTGCCCTGGTCCTGCAAGTGATCGGCAGCAGTCATCGAGACCGTGAACGGCTCCGGACGTTTCCCAAACTTCCATCCCCAATAGTCCCTTGATCGTCTTACTACCACATTCGACTCGAAACAATTTGCTGGCAACGCTGTTCTATTGCTTATCTGGTTGAAAGTCTCCGAGAGTTCGCGAGTTACGTCACTCACCTCAAGTTCGTATAGCTCTCTAGGTAATTACTGCCGGCATTCCCAATTCTCGCTGTCATGGTGCTTCATCTTTCTTCCAACGCCAAGGATCTCGCCTTCTTTGACGTTCGTCTCAAAACAGGCGGCTTCAGGAACACGATCTTAGTCAAGGGTAATCACAATGAGATAGACCACGTTGCCATCGAGGGACACGTCAAACTTCTGACTCAAGAGGATTTGCACGTTAAGCGTGTTCGCCTTCTGCTCACGGCTGAATTTATTTGTGATTACTACGATCGTACCCCCACAGGACATGTGATCGGCCAGGTGCAAGAGAAAGCCTGTGCTGTCAAGGTAGAGTGGCCGAACTTGCTCACCTCGTCCAAAGGAGACATTGTCTTTGGCAACTACGGCGACATGTTGATCAAGTCGACCAAGTTGGACCACCTCAGAAAGATTCGCAATGGCTCGTCCACAGACTTGGTTAGTGCCTCTCATTCTCCAGTTCGTCCGGGTTTCCAGCGAACTTCGTCGCAGCCAACGTTGACTCGGCATCATGAGGAATCGTTATTTGCAATTCCACGCTCGGGCGTTGATGGCACCCCGTATCCACTTCGTGACCCCAGTGACCACCACTCGTTCTTGCTTCCCGAGGGAAACTACAGCATGCCGTTCTCGGTGCACTTGCCCTCTGACATCCCCGAGTCCATTGAGGGCTTGAACAATATGAGTATTCTATACAAACTAGAGTGCAATGTTGAGCGTGGTCGTTTTGACCGGAGCTTCTACACTGGAAAGCACTTCCGAATCGTGCGAACTTTGCATCCCAGAAGCTTGAACCTCACTGATCTGATTGAGTTTGGCAACACGTGGCTGGGCAAGATCGAGTTCAATGTCTCGATTCCAAAGAGGGGCCTTGCAATGGGCACTAGTGTTCCCATCAAGTTGGTCGCAGTGCCTTTGGCGAAGGGCCTCACATTCAAGTCCATGCACGCAGAGATGGTTCAGCACCACCACTTACACGGGCTCGTGGGCATTTCACCCGAGTTCGAGAAAATTTGTGGCCGTCAAAAGATCCATTGTGATCTCACAGGCACCGACGAGGATCACTGGGTCATCCTGGGCAACTACCGAGTGCCCAGCAGTTTGCACGAGCTCAGTCAGAGTTGTTCGCTCAAGAACGATATGGCCAATGTCAAGCACCGGATTAGAGTTACCGTTCATATTCGGAACGCGGATGGCCACGTCTCGGAGCTTCGAGCAAACCTTCCGGTGCACGTATTTATGAGTCCTCACCACGGCACGATCACAGCGCCTCATTTGGTGGTAGAAAAGGGAATCATCGAACCAACTGATAGAGAGGACACTATCTTCCACTGTGATTCTCGCAACGAGACTCCAAATGACAGTGGAGACGAGAACGATTACGACGACGAACGCGAAACCGGAGCCGCTCCACCATTGTACCTGAAACACTTTCTTGACACGGTTTATGACCAAACGAGTGTCAGGACTCCTATGGAACAGCTTCGAATCCACGGCATTCAGGCTGCGGTCGACAGCTACTTTGATTTGCCTGAACCTGGCTCTGGAGCAAACACTCCGCCAGTGGATTTGAGTATGTTGCTGAAGGTTCCAAGTTACGAAGACGCAATAGACGATGACTCTGGTGACGATGGAGAGGAGCCTGCTCCTCTGTACATCAGCTCGGGTCGGTCTTCTGCTATTTCCAGCTCAAGTTCAAGCCCCGCTCCATCCTCTAGACTTTCAGAGCGGAGTGCTAGTATGAGCAATCTCGTTTTGAACAAGGAAAAGAAGATCTCGAACCGGTTGCTCTTCCTTCGGAGAGAAGGACGTTAGATAATCTTGGACATGGGAGTGGCTCCGGAGACAATAGATTGACAATATGGCTGGCATTTTGATGGGAACGACGCAGAATTCGCCTCAAGGGCTTGCCCCTGCGGCACATAAATCTCGTTATCCTAGTAATATTTTAATGGATTCATTTCTTGTTATTTCTTAACAGAACTCTATTTTGCCGTGTAGCTAGAGCCTTGATAGGAAAGTTATTCATACTTGGAGGTCGTATGAGGTGCAAGGGTTCTGCCCAGTCCCAAATCTGATAACGAGAGTTACATGATGCGCATCTCAATTCGACGGACTACCGAAAATAGATCCTTCCTCGCGGGTATTTAATTCCCTGATTGTAGGTTTTTAAGAGATACATCACTCTTGGGCCCTGCAATTAACGCACTGGTGGCTCACGTTCATTATGCTCGGGTTCAGAAAAAAAACAGTTCAGAAATAAAAGAGAACAAGTATATTAATATCTCCTACCCCAATTCAATAGTCTTCTCCAATAATTTTAAATTCGAAGGCTTGACATTCAAAGTGTAGCCTACACCCGTGCACCACACAATTTCCACATAGGCAATTTCGACTCAGCACTAGAACCACCTACTTTGGCAAATATGGCTACAGATCTCTCTGGTCTCGCAGGAGCACAGGTGAATCCTGGACAAGGGATGAAGGTTCCGATGAGCGACCAAAGACCGCAGTTCATCATTAATATTGCCAACTACTTGCGTGACAACAAGCTTCTAAAGGCAAGAGTCGGTTTGTTGAACAACAAGCAGGACGTGGACTTTTTCCGCTACAAGCGGTTGGTCAGGGCGCTTTTGAGCGACGACTACAAGAAAAAGTCGGGCAACCCGAGAAACCAGTTGGTGCCCATTCCCAACGAGGAAGAGGCCCAGAAGATGTTTCTCCTGTTGATTCTGGCCAAATTATTGGTTCCAGTGCAGAAGTTGCACTACGAAGAGATCAAAAAGAACAACGGATGGAAGCCAAACCGGGAAAAGCCGACCTTGAAGCCCCACATGAGCGTCGACTTCCTGCCTGACTCGTACTTCGCCTGGGTGTACCAGAAACCCAACCCATACATGGTTTTGTATGCGTTCTTGACCATTGCCGGTGTGTTTGCCGTGGTGTTGTTCCCCTTGTGGCCGAGATTCATGAGAATCGGCGTGTGGTACTTGTCCATGGGCTGCTTGGGACTCTTGGGGTTGTTTTTTGCCATGGCGTTTGTCAGATTGATCATTTTCATTGTCACGTACCTTGCGTTGCCCCAAGCGTTCTGGTTGTACCCCAATCTCTTTGAGGACTGCGGGTTTTTCGAGAGTTTTGTTCCCTTGTACGCGTGGAGTGAGCCAGCAGGCTCCAAAAAGAAGAAGGGCAAGAGCAAGAAGCAGCCAAAGATCGAGGAGATCACCGACGCCACCGAAGTTACTGGTGCTACTGGTGCCACTGGTGCTGAGGCTTCGTCGACGACGACCAAAAAGAGAACAGTCACGTTGGAGGAAGTTGACGAGTAGGTTACATGTAAAGTAGGTGCCCTGATTGAATAAATGAAGGAGATTGAAAGACGGAGATTGAGTAGACGTTGGAGATTGAATACGTGATGAATAAATGATGAAGATTGATTAAAAAAGGTGGGCCGCACTAGTTGGCGTGGAAATGGGTACTTGAAGCGTAGCTCAATATATTGGAGCAAGACCATAGAGAACAAGGAGAAGGAGAGAGAAGTTAGATGCATTGTGAATTTCATTAAGTGAATGTCAAAATCGGTTTACCCTACACCCAAGTATGGAGCCAATATTGCTCTGCAAGTACTCCGAAGGGTATCGGTTGCTATCTCTAGAATAAGTCGCCAACAGCATAGGTGAATCAACTCAAATTCTCATCCAACACTCATAATCCTTTTCATTCTGCTGTGTAAGCGGTGCGAGTCACATTACTGCCATGCTCTACTCTCTCTTTGCTACATGCTAATACCAACTGCGACATTGCTGGTCACCAGAAGTCTAAGACCTCCTAAATATCAATCGCCGGCATAGTCTTCCAAGCGCATAGACATTGTCCTCTCCATTTCTCGCTCTCCACATTTGCATTGTAGTGCATCCTCGCCGACCTACATCTTCCCCAGATTGCGAGTCATACCACCTCAAACCACACAGCAACGCACCAGAAACACGCACAGTCCACAATGATACACGACTTGGCCTTTAACCAGGACTTCTCGTGTCTCCTGATGTCCACGGACGAGTGCCACAAGATCTTCAATTGCGATCCGTTTGGTGAGTTCCATCTGGCCAAGGACCAGAAGTCGCCCACAGCGTTTCTCCGCATGCTTTTCTCCACGTCTCTCACTATCATCGTGCCCGAGTGTGCCGAGGGAAACCGCATTCTCAAGGTGTTCAACTTGAAGCAGAAGCTCAAGATCTGCGAGCTCACGTTTCCCCTGAACATCGTGGACTTGATGCTCAACCGCAAGCGGCTAGTGGTGTTTTTGGCGGTGGGCCAGATCTACATCTACGACTTGAGCACCATTCGCCTCATCAAGGTGCTTGAGGTGAACGCATTTGGCGACGAGGTGGTTGCGGACTTGAGTGCCAGCGACGCATCGTACTTGGCGTTGCCGGTTCTGGCGGTTTGCGAGCAAACTGACCTCTTTAATACGGAAGTTGCCGGGTGCAGCCAGCCAGGAACGCCGGTGCTCCATCCCACGGAGTCGCTCAATCCATTGGACCCATACATTGAGTGGACACAGAAAAACGCCCAGTCGGCGCTTTCGCGGAGGGACAGGTTAACTTTGGACGACCTCCAGAAGGACTCGGGCTGGATTCTTGTGTACGACACCATCCACCTCCGGCCCAGGCTCCTCTACAAGGCCCATGATCTGACCATCGCCAAGATCGCCATATCCAACTCAAGCCACGAGATCGCCACGGCCTCGGCCAAAGGAACAATCATCCGCGTGTGCCACCTCAACTTCGACCTTCTCCAGGACTTTCAGAAGTTGAAGATCACCCACATCACCAACCTAAGGCGGGGCCACAACCTCGCCAACGTGCACGTGCTCAAGTTCAACGTCGACGCGACCATATTGGGTTGCGGTCTGGAGAGCGACACCATCCACTTTTTCCACGTTGCTGCTGACCATAGTCCAGTAGACGAGGAGTACTCCAGTGACGATGAGTCCAAAAGTGGCAGATCGTCGCAGGAGGACCTCAACGAAAACTTGGCCAACTTGCTTGTGCTGAAACAACCAGAGGCGCTGCCGGAGCCGGAGTCGTATTTCTCCGCGCTTCGATCCAGCAAGCTCTTGAACAATCTGTACACCAAGCTGATCATGAAGAGACTACCGTACCGGGACTACTTGGACAATTTGATCTGGACCAAGCCGCGGCGCTCGTTTGCATACATCAAGCTTCCCGAGCACCTGGCGCACAGCAAGAGCGTGGAGATTGGCTTCAGCAGCTCGGGTTTGCTTATGTTGGCGAGCTACAGCACGGGGATGTTTTACCACTATCTGTTGCCGAGCCACGCTAGCGAGGAGCGCGAGAAGTGCATGGTGACCGCCCTGTACAGCTTGTTGTAGGTGACTGGAAGCAAGCTGCTGTTATGCCTATCGTTGGGCCCGCAATGGAATCCTACAAAACAAGGAATAGGGGCCACAGGAAGGCAGCAGCATTGATTTTGTTTCCAAAACATTTGGAAATTAATTGGCCCTGGGTTCTCGGATGGTCGTGGCTGTTACTGGCATATGGAGTTCACAGTATTACCTGTCCAGTATCAACCACGCCAGCAACGGAAGGAAAGTAAGGGCAACTCACAGTCAGATGGTTCTTACTTTGATTGCAGTCTGCGTCGGAATGCAATTGCTGCCTAAGATTGGTGTGCAATTGCTTCCTAAATCGCATTAGAGCGCAAGTGCTTCTCAGATCGCATTAGAGCGCAATTGCCTCCCAAATCGGATTGGAGTGCAATTAACCTCGGCGGAAGCGCAATCTGCTTGCATTTCGCAGCCAAATGGATTAGATGGGGCACGGCTTTCTACGCATGGGGCCCGTTACTCATTATTGCTTATCAACGAATTGGAACGAACAATGGAAGGTATTCAGAGCGGATCACCGGCTCAATGGATCGAAAAAAAACTACGCAGCTTATACAGCTTCTCGACCCAACATTCCACATGCCAGCATGTGGACCTGAGCCTAAATTGAGGATTTTGGCCTATATTGCGGACCAGATTGGCATCCATATTGAGAACTTGAGCAACCCTCGAGCAACCCTACAACAACCCTTGAAAAAACCTTGAGCGCAAGGGTCTAACGAGCCTATATCTAGGAAACGCTGAGGGGCTATTGAGGGGCCAGATTCCGTGGATAAGACCAGGGGAGCTGTCCATCCACGGCCTCCCTATAACTGCCCCACACCCATGCAGAATGGTGCGAATAATGGGCCACCGCTGCCCCAGGCCGGCCTGAGCCTAACCCCGACAAGGCCCCCAAACAAAGCCTCCTCAACTAGGCCCACGCTCTCTCTCATTGACCCCAAAACCCGAGGTGGTGCGGCCCCACAATTCGCACTGCGAACAGGAAAATTTTCATGCTCCGATTCCCCACCTATAAGTATCCCCGGAACGCCTATATATACCGCATGGTTTCGCCGACCCGCTGTGTGCGCTTCACAAAGTTGATTCCCAGAAGAATGGCCTCGTCCTACGCCGCGGACGACGTGTTGTTCCACAACGAGAACATGGCCCGGGTCATCACCTTGAACCGGGTCTCCAAGCTCAACTCGCTCAACACCTCCATGGTGTCGAAAATCGTGCCCCGCATGGTGGAGTACGCCAAGCTGGACGTGTGCAACATGGTCATCTTGACCTCCAACTCGCCCAAGGCCTTGTGCGCTGGCGGTGACGTTGCGGAGTGTGCGTCGCAGATTTTGGCTGGAAACCCGGACTATGCGCTGGACTTCTTCCAGAAGGAGTACAACATGAACTACTTGATCGCCACGTACCTGAAGCCGTACGTTGCGCTCATGGACGGCATCACCATGGGCGGCGGTGTGGGGCTTTCAGTGCACGCTCCGTTCAGAGTGGCCACGGAAAAAACAAAGTTGGCCATGCCCGAAATGGACATTGGCTTCTTCCCTGACGTCGGCACCACCTTCTTCTTGCCTCGCTTGGACGACAAGTTGGGCTACTACTACGCGTTGACGGGCGAGGTGTTGTCGGGGTTGGACGCCTACATGGCCGGCTTCGCGACGCACTACGTGCCCTCCGAGCGCATTCCGCAGTTGGTGCAGCGCTTGTCGAATTTGAACCCGCCCGTGCTCAACGGCACCAAGGACGGCGCCACCGAGTTGCACAGCCAGAAGGACTACTTCGCCCAGGTGAGCTCCATCATCTCCGAGTACGCCGAGACCAAGTTGCCCGAGGGGTACAAGTTCCACTTGGCCGACGAGGAGGTGGCGTTGATCAGCCGTGCGTTCTCGGCCAAGAACTTCGACGAGGTGTTGGCCACGTTCGCCAGCGCCGGCACCGAGTTTGGCACACGCACCCACGACCGCTTGGCCGCCAAGTCGCCCACGTGCGTGCGCGTGGCGTTCGACTTGATGAACAAGGGCGCCAAGAACACCATCCGTGGCCAGTTGGAGTTGGAGTTGGTCACGGCCACCAACATGATGAACGCGCGCGCCGACGTCAACGACTTCGTCAAGGGCGTCAAGCACAAGCTCCTCGACAAGATCAAGAGCCCCAGCTTGCCTGAGTGGGCGCCGTTCGAGGCTGAGCGCGTCGAGAAGCTCCAGTCCCGCTCAGTGTACACGGCCAAGCTCCCCACGCCGCTCCTACAGCCATTTTTCGGGGTCAACTTCAACCAGTACTTGTTCCACATGGGGTTGCCTGCGAACTCACAGATCGAGGACTACATCACGGGCCGCGACGGCTCCAACCGCTCGTACTTGCCCACGCCATCCGAGGTGGTGAAGCACTTTGTGCAGAGCACCAACGGCAAGTTGGGCGTGGAGCAGAAGGTGGCGCGTGCGTTGGCCATCCACGGCGAGGCGTCCAAGTACGACAACAAGTACGTGTCGTGGAAGGCCTAGCCATAATGTACATTACCGTCAGCGTTGTAGTCTCTGACATAAAGTGATGGACGAGGATGAGTGACGCGAGGTGGCGCCAGTTGCGAGTTTGGTTGCTCTGAGCTGGTAGTTGCGTGGTATTCTATGTAAATAAATTATTGCCCGGAAGAGTGAGGTTTTGTGATGTGAGAGGGAGCTCAGTGGTTGTAGACGAGCCTTCCCCGGTAGATGGACGTTGTTTTGTAAGGTAATTCCTGAGATTGGAGTCGGGTTTCAGGTGTTGAGCTCGTAAACGCACACGAGACCGACCTTGTCACTTGCCACCAAGAATTGATGTCCTCTGAGCAAATTTATTTGGATATGCTTCGTCTGCTTTGGAAGTCACCCTTCTTCGAGAAGATCTTAGGGACCTGGACTGCCACAGACTGTGTTCTGTATTGCTAAGATTGACTTCGGAAGCGCCGAAGATTAACTGTGTGTAGATTTGAAGGTAAAGGGTCGATCGAAGAGAGCCAGTATCTCTCTCTTCCTGGAGCGAGGACCCAAGTTGGGTGATTGCGTTGCTGATTTACTTGCCCTGGGACTTCGTTGCATACATTTATTGGTCCTAACTTCCAGCTATCAACAGGTGGTCGACGGCATCCGAACTTGAAGTAGGCGTCGGGCCACATCCCCCCTCTGGGTTGAGAACAACGTGCCTGCAACGCCTTCTTCATTTCAAGAGCCACCGCGGCCTACTTCTGTCGATAGTATTGTACATTATTTGACTCTAGGGCCGGGCTACCGTCTAGCGCGGCGTCGCACTCCGCCCCTACTTGAACTTTTCAATGACGAGGTCCTCGCCGAGCTCCTCGTAGTCTGCACGGGAAACAAACCACGAGTCCATGGCGATGTTGACGCTGCCGCCGTCCTCGTCAGCGGTGTCGTTGAGCATGCTGGCCAAGTTGGCCGCGCCCATCCACAGGCCAAAGCGCTTGTCGAAGGTGTCGTGGATGTCGCCCAGCGCGTGGTTGCGCAAGGGGCTGATGTACAACTTGTAGGAGCCGGTGATGACGTAGTTGGGCAACACCAGCGGGGCGGTGCGCTGGAGGTCGCCGCAGAGGCGGTCGCCGAAGCCGGGGAACAACAGGCCGCCGCCGGTGATGAGGGTGTTGGTGAACAACAGGCGCAACACCTCGTTGAAGCGCGCGTTGGCGTTGGAGCCCTGCTCGCTCAGCATGTTCAGCATGAACGCGCTCTCCAAGCTCTTGAGCGTGAACAACACCAAGTTGGAGATGCCGTGGGTGCCGGCCTTGTCGAAGGCAGGCTCCGGCACAGGCACCCCGGGAAGCTTGTACACGTGGGGGAGAAAGAGTGGCTCGGTGAGCGGCACGAGCTCCTGGTCCGTGTACGGCACGTGCTGCCCCGAGGGGAGCTGGAACACCGGCGGGTGGCTGTGCTGGTGCTGCTGGTAGTACTGGTGGGCGTGGGCCATGCCTGGCGGCGGCTCCAGCACCGAGAGCATGGTCTGCTTGAACAGCGCCAAGAGGCGGTGGGCCACGTGGTACTGGCGGAAGGACTCGGAGGGCGCAGTCTGGAGGCGGGGCGGCAATAACTGGGCAAAGTCGAGCAGCGCAGGCAGGTAGCCCAACTTGGCCTCGAGCAGGCGGAGCGCGTGCAAGTTGGCGAAGTCGCCGGCGTAGCGCGTGTGGAAGCACGACTTTTGCTGGATGATGCCGTCCAAAATGGGGGTGACGCTGGCGGTGGCAGCGCCCACGTCAATCACCAACCCGCTGGACTGCCCCATGTGGTAGAGCTGGGCCAAGGGCGTCTTGACCAAAGAGAAGAGCGGCACCTGCAACGACTCGAACGCGGCCTGGGCCGCGGCAGCCTTGTTCTTCAGGGTGTTCCACGTCTCTTCCGTCATCATCAACGGGTGCTCGGTGGGGTCGGCGCCGTTGCCGCCGTCCAAGCGCGCGTACACGTGCTCCCAGTTGGCCACCACGTGGTCGAAGTTGTACACGAGGCCGTTTTCGAGCAACGTCATCACGTCGAGATCGGGCCGCGTTTCGATGGCGGCGTCACCGACCACGGTGCGGCCGTCCGCCACCTGGTAGTTCGAGTTGAACACGACCAGGGGGAGCTCCTCCAGCGCGAAGCCGGCGCGGGTTGTGTCGGAGCCGTTGTCGATGACCACGGCGGGGAGACTGGCGACCATAGTAGTTGTTGTGTTTTTGGTGCACGGGTGTGAGCGCCAAAAGGTGGGAGAGGGAAGGAAAGGTGGGAGAAGGCAGGAGGGAGGAGAAATGGAAAAGAGAGTGTGGGGGAAGGGACGATTGAAGGAGTTTGCGATGGTATGTGTACGAGGTTCTGTGTTGGGTGAGTTGGGTTGTGATGGGTGGACCCAGTGCGAAGTGGTCAACTAGTGCGAAGTGGTCGAAGTGGGCTGAAACGGCCGGTGAAAACAGTGAGCAGAATGAGAATGTCAATGATAGGCGAGCGGAGTGATTTGGGCTAGGCTGCTGTTTTGATGTTGTTGATGTTGTTGAGGCTGCCGTTTATGCTGCTGTTTTGGTCTGTTTCGTTTTCGCTTATTGAATGAACGCGGTGACAAGTGTTTCTAGTGAGCAGCACGTTCACCCACGAGTTCACCTCTCAAGGCATTGGTCATTGCTTCTGACCTCTGATACTTAGGTCCATGGCTGGTTTTTCTGCATTGGGTTGGATGATGAGTGGGAGCTCGATTATTGCCTGGTGGAAACCATTGAGGCTCGGAGTTTTATGTTCTTGCGTGTGGTCCTTATATTGAAGAACGTGGAAAATTAGGCAATTGGTACTGCTACACATTTTCTTGGTTTTTTTTCGATCGGGTTTGGCGCTTGGGTGGAGAGTGGTCTTGTGGTGCGATGTGGTTCATTAGAAAATGGCAAAGTACGAACGAACGGTGAAAACAGGGAAACATGGGAACGAGTGAACGAGAGAACGATACAGAGTCTAGAGCGAGAAAAGTTCAATGTGTCCTGATCTCGATGCAATATATGCAATTGCTATCGTATTATACGATTGACCGTGATTGACAGATGAACAGCTAGACTGGACCAATTGGCGCCAGTACCGACTTGCTCTCCGTGGCATTGATCGCGGGCTCGTCTGAGCGTTCTGATAAACGCAGTTCGTGATGATCGTTCCTGATGTCACTTTCAATGTTGTAATGAGAGATGACGTCCATCTCTTCATGACATCTAACTACAGGCATAATTCCATATTCCCGAACGTCGATTTAGCAGCGACATTCATTGTATGTGATTGCGAAACTACTGACTCCAACCTCCCCCTACTTCTGATTCTTGATTTAGAAAACTTTGTCGTAGCTATTTACGACGTATACATCAAAAGGATGGGCCGTGCTGTGGCTCCTAAAATTAACAATAGTACCGTCATCATCGATATGGGAAACCCTCGTAACGACTTTTACCAAAACAATTTTTTGCCTAACCTCTCTTGATCTGTAGGCATTGTCGGTGGGTTTTACAAGGATGTCAACTTTTAGACTTTTTCGCTAATTTAGCCGAGGTCGCGATTTTTAGATTCATCAAACTTTATGGGAAATTTCGGTTTGGGAAATAGAAACAAAATGGATACAAAATACAAAACTGAGAATCAAGCACGAATGGCTCGCTCTAAATGGAAAATAATAGATGAACCTGGATCTTGATTCGACCTCTCCGGCTTTTCGACTCACAACGAAATACTGAGCAGGGCCGGGCCACACATGCAGGGATAAAACAGCCCAATTCCGCCCGAAACAATGCAATACAAGCGATACGAAATTTTGAACTTGCTGCTAAGCCACTAGTCAGAGATCACTGGCTCTCCACTGTCCTTCACACAGAACCGGAAAATCCCACTAGCGGCCGACGCCTATTCTGGGCGATCCCGGTATTATTGCGCCACATGGCACCACTAGTCTGTGCATCTTATTATCGGCCTGGCGATCTCTCCTACACACGGAACTACTCATTGCCACCACGGTTTGCCACTCGAGATAACCTCTGCCGTTGCCACGTAGCCTTAGCGAGTGGGACCTGCATAGTATAATCAGTTCGCCGTTAAGCAACCATCGACAGAGCCCTTAAAAAGCCACAAACGGAGCCCTTGGACTTAGTCTCACTATGGCTCGCCATGGCGGGCAATCACAGCCAATTGTCCTGCACTCCCGACCCTCGACCGCTCAAATCACCCGTATCTGAAAAACTACTATCCTGCAGCTAATCGAAGTTAGTCCGCCACTGCCAGCCACCTTAGCAAGTTACGAAATCAAAAGTAGTTAAGAAATCGGCAAAGAGAAATAATCGAGGAAGACTCGGTCAAGCTCAAAATTCTCTCAGGGCCGAAGAATTTTGCGATTCGGATATCGATTTGGACGCGACTCCGACCCGGACCTCTCACGTGAGCGGCGCGCGAACACCGTGTTAAATCGAAAATTACTAATCGCTTGACTTCTTTTCCTCACCATGCAATTTTGGAAATTCTCTACCCAGGCGCTTGCTGCCATCCTTGCCTCAGTGTCGATTGTGTCTGCGAGCGGACCCCAGGAGGGCTCTGCTATCGCCGACCCCGACTCGGCGGTGGTGAAGTTGACCACCAAAGAGTTCAAGAACTTCTTGGACGAGAACCCCTTGGTTTTGACGGAATTCTTTGCCCCCTGGTGCGGCTACTGTAAGCAGTTGGCGCCCGAGTTCGCCAAGGCCGCCAATGCGTTGAACGAGACCCACCCCAAGATTAAGTTGGCCCAGGTCGACTGCACCGAGGAGGAGGACTTGTGCAAGAAGCACGCCATCAAGGGCTACCCCACCATGAAGGTTATGCGTGGCGCGTACCAGCAGCCCTCGGACTACGAGGGTCCCCGTGACGCCGACGGCATTGTCGAGTACATGATCAGACAGTCTCGTCCTCCAGTGCAGTCCTTCACCAACTACGACGAGTTTGTTGCCTCGGGCGAGGTCGAGACCAAGCCCTACTTCGTGCAGGTATTCCCTTCGGCTGCGCACGCCAAGTTCGGCGACCGCAACGAGACGTACGGCGACATTGCCTCTGCCGAGAGAGACAAGATGAGCTTCTACTCGCTCGAGGACGACAAGGTCATTGCCCAGCTTAAGAAGGTGGTCAAGGGCGACATTGCCGCGGACGAGCCCACGTACTTGGTGGTGCACCCCGAGGACTTGTCGGATGCCCGTGTTTTCACCGGCGACTACTCCAAGGACGAGTTGCTCGAGTGGGCCAGCAACGCCAAGGTGCCATACTTTGGCGACATCAACAGAGACACGTACTTGGTGTACATGGGCTCGTCGTTGCCCTTGGGCTACTACTTCTACAACACCGGCGAGCAGCGTGCCGCGGTGGAGAAGTTCTTCAACGAGCAGGGTAAGGCCAACGTGGGCAAGATCAACTTTGTTGCGTTGGACGCCACCCAGTTTGGTCGCCATGCCGAGATCTTGAACATGGACCCCGAGATTGTGCCCTTGTTCGCCATCCAGGACAACACCAACGGCCGCAAGTACGGTCTCAACCAGACGGAGCACCCCGAGGGTCCTTCCGTCGACGTCATCAAGACCTTCATCGACAGCTTCTTGGCCGGCGAGGTGGACCCCATCATCAAGTCGGAGCCCTTGCCCACCGAAGAGGAGAAGGCCGAGCACGAGGTGGTGAAGTTGGTGGCGCACAACTACATGGACGTGCTCTCTGACATCACCAAGGACGTGTTTGTCAAGTACTACGCGCCTTGGTGCGGCCACTGCAAGAAGTTGGCTCCCATCTGGGAGGAGTTGGCGGGCCTTTTCGGCTCCAAGCAGGCCGAGTCCCAGGTGGTGATTGCGCATGTTGACCACACCCTCAACGACGTGGACACCCCCATCTTGATCGAGGGCTACCCCACCCTCATCTTCTACCCCGCCAACGGCGAGGTGGACGCCAAGACCGGCTTGAGAAAGCACATTGTGTACGACCAGGGCAGAGACTTGGACAGCTTGATCGAGTTCATCAAGACCAAGGGCTACCACAAGGTGGACGGCGAGGAGTTGAAGGCGGCCAAGGTTGAGTTGGAGGAGGAGGATGTCGAGGAGGAGGCCGAGGAGGAGGTTGCTGGCCACGACGAGTTGTAGGTATCCGTCGATTTATTCCATAAATGATTTCAAGAGCGCGGTCCCCAGATCTTCACGAGCTTGTCGTCTCCGACAGAGCACCAGTAGGAACCGTAGTCGCGGCCCAGCTTGGGTGGCTTGTACATGCGATTCCAGTCGACTGAGTTGCACAAGCCGTGGTGCGCGCGCACGCGTGTCACCAACTGCCCGGTCTGGAGCTTCCAGATGTAGGCGAAGCCGTCGTCGCTGCCGCTCAACACCAACTCTTCTTCGTTGGTGGACGTGGTGAGGTAGCCGAAGCACGACCGCACCATGTAGAGCGCCTGGCTCTGGCCCAAAAACTTCTGCTTCAAGAACGGCATCTCGTAGTTCTCGAGCGGGCTGATATCCCACACCTGGATCTCCTCAGGCGCGATGCTGAGCAACATGTACTTGCCGTTGGCCGACACCGAGCACGATGTGAGGCGCCCGTTGAGGCTGACCAGCGCGATGCGGAACGTGGTGGCCGACGGGTCGAAGAGGTTGGGGATGCGGTAGAAGAAGACCTGCTTGTCGTTATTGGCGGTGATCAACACCTTGCCGTTGGGCGAGATCGCAAAGTCGTTGATGCGGTTGAACTGGCTGGCGCTGGGGGACTCGCCGTTGCCGTTGCCGCTCAGCTCAGGCTTGGGCTCGGAGGAGCTTGGATCGAACGTGGCGGGCGCCTCCGCGCCCGCGGGCTTGCCGAGGTCGTCTAAGATGGTCAGCCACTCGTCCGCGTCGCTGTAAAAGTCGAGAATCTCCTGGCCCTCGATCGAAAACACCTTCAACACCTTGTCGGGAGATCCGACGATGAAGTGGGGCGTCATGTGCTTCTCGTAATGCAAAAACTCGCAGGGCCACGTGCGCATGCGCTCGCCGAGGGTAAAGCACGCGATCAAGCTCGCGGGGCTCGCGTCGTCCATCGACCGCGTGATGCGCTTGCTGTGGGTGATGCTCTCCACGCGCCACACGCGCACCACCGTGTCAAGGCAGCAGGTGACGATGTAGCGCTCGTGCGGCTCCCAACAGAGCAGGATGATGCCCTTCTTCTTGTCCAGGCCCGGGCGGTGGGTGCCCTCAACAAAAACGGAATCCTCGTTCTCGTCATTGGAGTCGAGCTCCGCGAGCACCTTGAAGCCGTTGACCACGTCGTAAATGATGCAGGTGCCGTCCAAGGAGCCCGTGGCCAAGTAGCGCCCCAGCGGCGAGAAGCGCGTGAACCACACCTCGTCTGTGTGCCCTGAGAGCGTATGCAAGAGGTGGATGGGAAGGTCGTCCTTGGCGGCGTTTGTGGAGGGCGCCAAGAGCGCGCCCAAGGCGTTCTCGCCGTCGGCGGGTTCGGTCCGCGGCGGAAGGTAATAGAGGTACCGGTGGAGATTGTACTGGGACGCGCCGCGGATAATGTCGGCCAAGCAGTTGTCGGGGATCTCGGCGTAGGACCAAGGCAGCGTCGGGTCTGCGGCGGCGGCGAGCACCACGCGCAAAAGGTGGCACAAGGCGTTGCGCAAGCGCAGCAGGTACGAGCGGAAGTCGGCCGGAGTGGCCAGGCACGGAGCCGCTTTTGTGAGCAACAACTCAGGGGCAAAAATAGCCGCCTCGACGTTGTCGGGGAGCGGCGGCGTCATGGCCAAGGGGAGCAAGAGTGCGCCCTCCTGGTCGCGGGGGATGCGTGCCACAATGGCCACGGAATCGTCGGCAATGTCGATCTGGTTGTAGGAGGCGGTGAGCTCGGTCTGAAGGAACGTCACAAGGCTCCTTTCTGCGGGGACAGGCGCCTCCTGCAACAGGCGCCGGAGCACCAACTCGAGAAAATGGGTGCGCTGCACCAAGTACGCCGCCACGTGCCGCTGCTGGTCCGAAAGAACAGACACAGCGTCGGCCACAGAGCCGCGGAAATCGAATTCGTCGTAATTTCCCGCTAGCACCGCTGTGGCGGCGGCGTAGTCGCCCGAAGTCACCGACTGTTGGATAGACAACATGAGCGAGCTCGCGGAGGAGCGCGGCTGCCACAGGGACGCGGCCATGCGCTCGGCCAAAAGGTCTGCCACAGGCGAGTGTCCGAGCTCGTCTAGGGTTTTTCTGATAAGCTGCAACTGGAACTCCTGGGACATGGTGTGGTAGATATGGGAGCGCACACCCAGACCTCCGAAGTATCGGCCCCAGAAGTGTATAACCTGGGAAGTGACAATTGGGAGATTAGACAAATTGGAATTGGGATAGAATCTGAATAGAATCTGGATGAATCAGGATTGACTCTGGATTGTAAGTGGATTGAATTCTGAAGGGATCTGAATTCGATGATGGAGGACTGTGGATACTGTCTCAGAATGCGGGGGACTGTGCGCAGCCTGGAAGGGCACTAGTTGTGAAGCACCAACATTTTTGATGCAAATATTCCGGGCTGATATTTTTTGACGTCGTGGTGCCGTCACCAGCGCTGGTGCCTGAACTGTACAGAGCACGATGAACAATGCCTGTCGCGATAAGGCCATCAGACACTGATCGCAGCCGCAGTAAGCACATAGGCAGTTATCTAAAGCATCAGAATTGGTGGAGGGGCAATTACGCACGCATTTGAACGTCAAACAGATACTCTCACTGTCAGATCCCACTGTGCCAGCTGGCGGTGCTCATCTGATCGACACTCGTATTCAATTTCCCATGTACTATTTGCCATTGAATGACGTAGCGGGCAGGGCACGCGAGTCACGATGCCACGGTTAGACCGTGCGGCGATTCACAAGCTCGTGAGTCACTGCAACAAGATCCAGACACCCGGCGCATCCGAGCGGGGTCACGACTCAGGTTTTCTTTTCTGGTCATCCCGAGAGTCATCAACCGGCAGAAACCGGGATTCGAGCACTGTGCGTGTCTGCAGACGCAAAGCCCAGCCCAGTGGCAAGTGATAAACGAGAGTGGAGAGCAGTGCCGACGCCGCATAGCCGGGTAGCAAAACGGACAAGGAGCAATCGCTTGCTCGGCTGCGAAACAACCTTTCAGTGGCCTCGTAACCTCGTCCCAGACCGTGATAATAATAAGGAAAAAAAATATATGGGTCCCATCCAAGTTGAGGAACGATCTATGATCGGCGATGTCTTCGATCTGCCTATGAAATTCCTCGAGACAATCACTACGAATCTTCTTTCGCTCGCGAATCGGTTGGGTCACTGCGGCTTTACTTAGTTGGCTGCATGGAATCGCCATTAAACTTTTGACCGGATTAAGAGCACAGTACAACGCTCTCGCACAATTAGCGCACCTTTCTGTTCGGACTTGACTCGGCTGTGTCAATAAACTGCCAATCTATTGGTCATTGACCTGTGCAATGGAACCTGCAAAATACGGCACACGAGGCTGAGTCACCGTGCCCGTGTCCAGGAAGCTTCCAAATTCCGTTTTGAGCGGGCCAAGTTTCGTAGGAAACGACTGCGGTAATTTCGCGCTCCATTGCCTTTTTTCGCCTGGCTTTTTGCCCACATTTCAGTTCGTTATTTTTATTCGCGGGCCGTTTTTCCCGCTTGATCTGTTCCCTCGTTTGTTCCCAATTGTACCGGCAATCTGCTCCATCTGTTCCCTCTCTATTCTTCCCCCTCAACACGTTGGTCTGCACAATTGCTCAGACTTCTCCGAACAAGGTTATCTCTATTATCAGCCTTTGCCACCATTGTTAACTCCCCATATTTTCTGCTCCAAATGCACGTTAGCCGCCGGAGGGTGGCGACTGAGCCCCGCCACTTAGTGCCTTCTGCATCCAAGAGCCGCACCTCGCGCGGCGACGAGTGGCACCATCTTCCAGCAATCGGAACTTGGGATTGGGAAAAAAAGGACCGGTACCCGTTGGCGGCAAAACCCCTGAGTGCAAAAAAGGTGCCGCCATGCCAATGGCGATCAAAGAAGACGTCAAACGCACCGCGCACACCTCGGGCCGAGCCTCCGAGCGCGCGCGTTATGTTGCCCTATTCCGCGTCAATGCGGCGTTCCAGATTGTCGCTATTTTGGTAGCCGTGCACTACCACGTCACCCGCTGTCTTATCGGGCAGGCGGGATCCGCGGTGCGATCAAAGTATCGCGCTGACTAAGCGCATCCACCCCACGCAGTCATTGCGTCAAACACCAGCTAGACCCCTGAACCACAGTGGTTGCGGCACTTGCGATACGATCACATACGCCGGCTTTGTTCGGGTCTGGCTTCGATCCATTGTTCGTGCTGCACACGCACAGTCCCGGTGCAGCCCGAGTATTCTTCCGACCGACATTATCCGATCAAGCCCTGCACGCACAAGCAGTGCTGTCACCGGTTGGACCCGATAGTTGAATCGGCAAGCCCGTCAATGACTCGGATTCGGAGCCACGTGCCAGGGCAGACAGGCAAGCGGCTGGCGCCAAGTTGGGTCACCGTTCGGCGATTTTGCCACCCTGCGCTGGGCACCCTGCACGAAAACGAAAATAGACGTTGTCTAAGCGCAGCGAGCGCTGCATGTTCCCTACAGCTGGCCTGTACCGCACCCGTACTTTCGGACTCCTATACCTTGCGGAATTTTTCGGCCAGGGCCCACCACCAGCACATCCTCCTATAAATACAGGGAGTCTTGCAGCCAGCCGCGCACAGCCTGTTGTGACTCTAGTTTGTACGCAGGCGCCTCTTTATATCTAGGGCACCTTCCTCGTTTGGCGCCACCGCCTCCCATGTCCGAGCCCCGCCGCAGACATCGCAGCACGTACGTCTGCACGTTTTGCAAAAGGCGGAAGGTCCGCTGCGACAAGGGGAGCCCGTGTTCCACCTGTATCAAGTACAAGAACTCCCGTTGCGAGTACATCCCAGACGTGCGTCCTACAGCCAATCGCTTGGCAACTGATGACGCCGCCAAGCCCCGCACCACCCTGAGCTTGCCCACGGTGGCCTCGCTCTCGGCGGGCAGCATATCCTCTGGCCCCGATTATGCCAACGGCCTGACCTCGTACGCCAACGGTTCGGCTACCACATTTGCTGATGGTTCCAACTCCGCGTTTGCCAACGGCCCGAATCCCGCTTACGGCGAGCCAATGAACACTGCCTACGGCGATGCATCCAACGCCATCTACGGAAACGGGCCATCATATGCCAACGGCTCCACCGGCTCCCTCAGCAGCGCTTCCTACGGCAACGAGTCTCAGCTCCTGACGCCTGCTGTGCATCTGGAGCTCGAGATTCTCAAGCAGAAAATCAACCAGTTGGAGAAGCTGGTGTCATTGAAGCAGATGCAAGAGCCCATGCCGCGACTGCTACCTTCCACTATGCCTTCTCTGGTTTCTTCTCCGTGGCGGAACGCATCGGTGTGGTCTCGCGAGTCAATGTTAGGTTTGAACCCATGCGCATCCGATATCGAGACGTTTTCATTCCACGAAGACTACCTGCCATTCCTCCTGTTGGGGCCTCACACCGCGCGTTTCTGCGCACCGTTGAGTTGGATTGCCTTGGTCAAAATCGATAATTCGGTCTCTCGCATGTTCGCCTACAAACACAAAAACTATATGATGAGGCGCATGCTCACAAAGGAGCTCGCGCGTGATCCCGCGACGTTGAAGCCCTCCGAGCGCCTATTTCACGAAAAAATCACAGATGAAGCATCCATGAATGAAGACTCCTTGCTAACGGATTCGCGGTCGATCCGCAACCCAAAGGACAGGGTTGCATTCCGCAAACTGGTCAACGAGAAGGCTCGTGCCGTGGGACTCACAGTGTTTGAAGGGGATCTTTCTGAATCGCGTGACACCCTTGACAAGGTTCTCTTGGTGTTGCCGACCATGAAGGTCACTTGGATGTTGATAGATCGGTTTTTCAAGCGTGTGTATCCGTACTTCCCATTCATTGACCAATTTGATTTCGAAGAGAACATAATTCGAATCTTTGGCTCCAAGTCTCGCACACACGAAAAAGTGACGAAACTTCACGTGGAGAAAAAATTGGACATCATATATCTCGCCCTCCTATTGATGGTTCTTCGGTTCGGCCATCTCACATTGTTTACGAACTCGGATGCAGTCAATGAAGCGAACTTGCGCACCAATGACCCATCACAGCGGGCTCAAGAGGTCAAATTCTTGATGAATAATCCCATCGACCTTGAGTTTGTTGATGTGGCCCAGCTTTGCTTGCTGCTGTTTGGTTACGTGCGCGCAGGCAATCTTCGTCTTCTCCAACTTGCATTGTATATGAAGCTATACTACACATTTGCTCCTGAGAACGGCGACAGTCCGGAGGACACGAATGCACAGGCGTATACTGCGCTGTTAATTAACATGGCAATCGGATTGGGGATGCATCGTGAACCAGACAGATATGGAGGTAACATTCGTGACGAAAGAACGAATAACATTTGTCGCAAGATATGGTACTACTTGATTACGATGGATCTCCAGGGCTCGATGTCCAATGGTTTGGCACCAACCATCAATACTGGCATGTTTGACACTGCTCCACCTTATTTCAAGCCCGGTAACGAAAACGTCCGAGATATTGAAGTGGAGAAGGAGGCAATTAGCTCATTGCGTTTCATTGAGCGCTGCTATGACGACTTGACGTCGGTTTTGAGGAGCATCTCAAACATCAACAAACCGATCGTACTCAAAGATTTGTGCGACACATTGACAAGCTTGGAGGTTGAATATATCAAGAACCGCCACCCGTTCAACTTGGTGCCCAAGGAACTGCGATTGGTGCCAATTGATGTCTCGCAAGCAATATCCACGAAGATCTACTTCCAGGCGAATTTTCTTCTCTTGAGCATAGCATTTCATCTATTCAACCACTACGAGAGAAATAATGAAATCGAACTTGCCTACTTCTATTTGAAGAAGGTCATAAGTGTCGCCGTCTGCAATACCATGCCTTTCTACGATGACTTTGTCGACAAGAGCCATATTTGGTTCCAGAACTCCACGGATTTGGCTGTGACACCATCATTTCAGGCTTTGATCCACAAGTGCATGATTGTCATCCAAGCAGTTATGGCAAGATCGCGTTTCTCACAGCTCCGATGTGAGACTCTGCCAACGCACATGAGCGACTTGAAGTCCGATCCACAGTACAAAAAGAGATACGAAATGTTTGTGCACACATTCCGTTTGTGCGACAAATGCTTGTCGTGTTTCTTGGATACTCTTACGAAGCTCAGCAGCAGATATTACTATAGCTGGAGGTGCGTAAAGGCCGGCAACGGCTTGCGTTCCGCCCGTGAAGGTACAGATTTCTACTTAAACTTTTGCAAAGGTAAGGAAGGATATTTCCTTTTTACTGAGGAAATGCATGAGGATCTCAATGCGGTCCTCGAGTCCGCCTTGGAAGATGTCAAGAAGAACCAGCTTGATAAAGGTGCTGCGGAGTCGAACGTAGTTGTCTCGGACGAAATGTTTTCGAGTGCAACGCCCGTGCCCTCTGGAGCCAATGGCATTCCGGAAACGCCCAGTGCGTATCTTGCGGAAGTGGACACGTTGTGGATGCAAATGATGACCATGAAGCCGCAGATGAACAAATCCATTATGTTCAGCCGCACCCCGCCAACTTTTGATCTTGATGTTGGCCTCGGCACGTTTGATTTCAACAGTGCCAATTTTGACGATGTGATGATGTCCCAAGGAAATGACTTCAATATGTTCGAACCCACATTTGAAGACGCAGTGAGGCTGGACCTTTAATGCTGTATTTCCGTTTTACGTTTTACGCGCTTGTACATATTACACAATTTATTGTTTATCGTAAATGTGCCAGATGTAAAGATGCTCCCCGCCTCGTTTCAACACGATATTGTGATGTTGGGTTCTAGCAAACGCAGTCCGCCACCCATCGATATCCAATAGGCTCGAAAGAGCACTTGGGGTGATATTTGTGACTGAATGGAGCCATAGGGGTCCTTCGAAACTATTTTCGGTTCCCGGAACTCCGTACATATTGCACACCCTGACGTGGTCGTCATTTAGGTCTGGAATGCTGTTCATGTGTAGCAAGCAATAATATTCGTAGTAGTCAAAGGAGTCTTCTACTGTAATGTTTTCCTTACCCAAAGGAGAGATGTCTGAGTGTTCTGAAACTTGTTCCTTGGCCGTTTGTGACTTCACTTTTGTCAGTAAGAGTGGAGTTTCAAGTTCCAGCATCAATGAAAGAGAGCATTCCGAGAAAGCTTTTCCCAACAATACAGAAAAATCCTTGAAGTACTTCTGCTTGGGGTCTAGCGACGCATTGGAAACATAGAATGTTTCTATGTTTGGACTGCTCTTTGGCGGAGTCTTTTTCGTGAAATGAAGATACCGGGCCACATAAGAATTGTGGAAGTACGTGGTTTCATTAAGTTTGATGTCGATGTTAGGCGAACAAGACGTCATATGCAATTGGTTGCCATCTTGTTCTGCTGCCAAACTGTAAGTCAGTCCGTTTTGGAGAAACAGTAGAAGGTCTGGAAGCTCTTTGAAGTTGGTTTCTTTGTAGTAGTGATGAGAAGGAAGAGAGCCCAAGGCGTTCCAATCCAGATCAGCCAGTGAGACACTGAGAAATTCAATTGGTTCGGTTAATTCTGGGAGGGCCAGATCCACAGAGAACTTGTATGCCATAGTACTGAAGGTTGTGATGAGCCAGTGATGGAGGTCTCGTCACGTGACCATCAACCCCAGCCTAGGCGAAAGCCAGTCAATTCTGAGGCCGACGAGGCAGTAAACGCCGGACCGGTTATTGGATGTAATTATTATTGAGTTAAGTTAGCATCGTAGATAATTATTGTTGGGCTGAGTTAGGGTCGTAGGTAGTAAGTTAGTCTCTGACTTGGTACTGACATGGACTGAGAGCACCTCAGACTACAGGAACTGAAGTGGGTATTATTAACAAAGCAGAAAAGCGGGTTAACACTGACTCAGATACATAAAACGGTGACTGCTGGTAAAAACGATGTCATTAAATGCGCCGTCATCTGAATCAGATCTGTGCCGCAGCCAGATTAATCAATAAAGTAGACGAGTAACCCAAACCTTCGAAATGTTTCAATTCTCTAATTTTCTTGGGCTCAGCAAGCCACCGTCTCCCCTCACTCAAAAGCTCCCGTCTACAATACCGCAACTACCTAGTAAGGTCTATGTCTATTTACCAGTTGGTGATGTTCTTCTCGGCCTCGCCAAACACAGAGTCGCCGCCGTTCTCGACAGAAACCACGTGGTCCGCCCAGTCGGCAAAAACCTCCACCTTGCCCGTGTCCGCATAGTACTCCGGCAACTTGGCATGTAGAAACTCGCGGCAGTACTCGTCGATGATCTCAAAGTCCAACAAAAACGCATCGTGCCCCTCGGGCAGGTCCAACGTCTTGAGCTCGTTGTCTGGGATGTAGTTTCCCAAGAGCTGCTGCTCGCTGTAGGTGAACAAGCCGTCGGAGGTGATGCCTATCACCAAGTGGGGCAACGTCAACGTGCGGAGAAAGTCGGGAAGCGGGTCCTCGGCCACGTCTGCATCGATCCGACCCCGCGTGATGTCGTGTGTATCGAGTTTGCGCGTGATGGAGATGTAGCAGTTGGCATCAAACCGCTTGACAAACTTGTCGCCCTGGTACCGCAAGTACGACTGGGCAGTGAAGTAGGTCTGGGGCTTGGCACCGTTGTGGTTGGACGACGATCTTCGCGACGACCGCGAGCCCTCGTTGTGCAGCAACCAGTTCTCCTCGTCTTTGTTGCGGGGCAACCTCTTTTCACTGTCTTCGCCGTTTTTCTCCACCGACGGCAAGTTGCGGCCGAAACGGGTCTCGAACGAGTTGCGCGACCGGTATGTAAGAAGGGCGGCCATGCGGGCCGCGCTCAACCCGCCGTCGGGCCGAAGTCCCTCAGTCTCGTAGTAGTAGCCATCGTCGTAGTTGGGATCGCTGAATATGCACTGTCTCTGGGTCTCGTTCCACGAAATGCACCACGCACTCGCACGTGCAGATGTCGCCAACGCAATTACGCTCCGCACGTACCCAGATTCGCCGTAGGTTGCCGAGTACTCAAGGGCAGCCATGCCTCCCATGGATCCACCAATGACACAGGCGATTTTCTCGACGCCCAACAGATCCAAAATAAGCTTCTGCACGCCAATGTCGTCCTTGACTGTGACCAAGGGAAACTGCGGTCCGTACGGTTTTCCGGTGGCCTTTTCTATGCTCACTGGCGAACACAGGCCGTACGGCGAC
This sequence comes from Sungouiella xylosa, assembly GCA_023158955.1. NCBI lineage: Eukaryota > Fungi > Ascomycota > Pichiomycetes > Serinales > Metschnikowiaceae > Sungouiella > Sungouiella xylosa. Next base: position 1,268,565 of record JAHWDG010000001.1, on the reverse strand, counting down.
CCCAAAAAGTTGATGCACACGATGAAAAACCGGGAGGGGTCGAACGTGAGGCCGGTGCCAAGAAGTGGGCCCCACCAGTCCTGGACATCCGAGGATCCGGTCAAGGCGTGGCAGATGAGAAGCACATTGTCAGCCTCGCGATTTAGTCTACCCCAGGTTTTGTAGGCCACGGGGAAATCGACAAGCGACTCGCCGCACTCGAGGTCGTATTTGGGGATCTCCACGACTTTTTGTCCGGGAACCATGGCCGCGTACAGATTGGTGCGGTTGGTCTCCACAGTTATGTCTTTGTAAGCACTTTTCATGGCAGAGAGACGGCGTTAGCAGATCGGCGCAGTCCACAGAGTAAAAAACGAATTGCGCTGCGTGGCAAATATATACCGAGATAAGGGCTGCTGACGGTGTCGGGCAGCTTTTGATCTATGGTTAGATGGACGCAGTTTGACTCATGCTATCTCACGTGACATGCATCTCGTGCGATCTGTCAAGCCAACGGCACCGCCGGCTTCCTGTGAAATGACTCTAAACTACGGCTTCTCGGGAAATGACTTTAAACTACGCCCTCGCTCGTATCTGATTTCTCGTTACTCGTATTACGTAGGCTTGTGCCCGCTCACCCCGGTCAAGAGCTGCATGAGGCCAGTGGTAATCTGGTCCTTGCACTGCTTCTTGTCCACAACCACCGTCTCGTCGCCCGCGCCTCCCTTCTCTTCGTCCTCGTCCTCGCTGTCCGTCTCGTCCGACTCTTCCAGCGACAACTCAGACAGCGACTCCGAACCTGAGTCCGGCTCTGACGCATCCGCACTCTCCTTGCCACGCGACAGGCTCACAAAGGCAATCATCTCGTCCTCGGCGCTTGGAGTCTGCACTCCTGACCTGTCGTCCACATTCTTTCTCACCTCGGTGTTGTGCTTGATGTTCATGACAATCGACCGGGCGTACGCGAGCTCCGAGTAGATCGCGGCAATCGCCGTGAGCACACCGGTCTCGTGCTTCATGGCCTGCGCCACGCTCTGTGCGCGAATCAAGAACTTCTCCTCGGTGGTCACCGCCTTCAACGCCTTGGTCAACGTCTTCGTGTTCAACGTCTTCAACGACAAGCCCACGCCGAGCTCCTCCACACGCGAGCCGTAGAAGAACTGGTCGCCAAAGAATGGCTTGATAATGGTTGGAAGACCCGCTCTCAATGTCGCACCCGTTGTTCCCGAACCACCATGGTGCACGGCCGCATCAATCTGTGTGAAAAGCCAGTCGTGGGGAATGGCACCCGAGTCGTAGATCTGCTCGGGGAGCTCCACCTCGATCTCGCCCTTGGATTTGCTCAACCGGTCCGACCAGCCCTTGTTCAAAATACACTTGATGCCCAGCTCCAACACCGCCTCAACGACAGCCTTGGTCAACTTCTTTGAGTCGCTCACCACAATGGATCCAAAGCCAATGTACACAACCTTCTCCTTCTTGCGTTTGGCGTCGGCCAAGAACTCAACGAGCTTTTCAGGTGGCTTGTAATTCTTCGCTCCTCCCTCGTCCAAGAACCAGTACCCTGTGACCTTCACCCAGTCGGGATAGTCGACAGATGGAGGGAACATGGCCGGTGAGACATTGTACAAGAAAGGAAGGCGGTACTGCTGGAGTTTAGCCAAATTGGTCCGTGAGAGGCCAAGTGTCTCGACTCTCCACCGGTTAACTTGGCTGGAAATTCCCTTCCAGAAGACGTTCTCAAACATCACATGGGTCAAGTAGTTGTAGGAGCCTCCCTTTTTGCTGTCAGGAACAATAAATGCGTGAGGGTACGCTCTGGTTCTGGTCCATGGCATAGTGAACGCACGCATGTAAGGAATTCCTAGAGCTTCAGCAATGTGAATTCCACTCATTGCGGAAGGACTCTCAATAAGAATATCTGCTCCCTGACACGCTTCCCAACTCGAAGTCAAAAGCTCGTTGATCCAGCCTTTAAACTTGGCGTTGGCCTCCTTGAGGAAACTCACCGACATTGAACCGTGTGTCACCATCAACGACATCAACTCGGCGGGATTGCCAGCTACCTCCTTGAAACCAATTCCGTAGCTCACAATCCACTCTTCGAATTCGGAGTGGGTAGCAATAGTGACCTTGTGACCCTCAGCAAGCAAGCCCTTTCCAAGGGCAATATATGGCTGAACGTCTCCACGGGAACCAATAGTCAAAAGCACAAAGTGGTAAGAAGAGGCGGGCCTTACCTCAGTGAAGTCGAAGGGGTCATCTTCGAGGATAAGAGGGAACTCAATGCCCGACGCAGCGCCAATCTTATCTTCAAGAAGGCGGAGACGTGCAGCGCGAACTCTGGTGTGAGCCAACTCGAGCGATTCCTCTCTCAGGCGTTCCTTCATTCTCTGCTCCTCTTCGTCAAACAAGGACTTTGGCACGGTCAGGTCTTGACTTTCGACACGAGTCTTCATCAATTCAGCACCATTGTCCACGCGAGACAAGATCATGTTGTGAGCGTCGTCTCTGGCCTTCTTGGTGGCGAATTCCAATACCAAGTCTTTGCCTCCCAAGGTGTGGATGTGGAGTCCCGAGTACTTGATCTTCTTGCCCTTCTCCTTCTCGCAAGCGTCAATCTCCTTGAGGGGAATGATCATCTTAGTAGATACTCCGGGAAGCAAACTCCGGAAGCAAAGTTTCCCCACTCCAAGGTAGAGCTTGCCGTAAACGGGCATCGAGCGTCTCAAGTGAGCGTAGTACGAGGCCACAAGCTCCGCATCGGGCGAGAGGGAAAAGTGCTTCCGGAAGTGCCGCACAGCCACGTCGCGTTCCATCTCGTCTTGAACATAGTAGGGATCATCGGAAGCAGTACTGTCGAAATGCTCTGGGTTCGAGGACCAGATTCCGCCCATGGTCGAGACCGTGCGGATGCTGCGTTTCAACGACTTGAGCTTGCTCTTCTTCACGCGGGTGTCCGACAGCAAAGTTGCGGTTGACTCATTGTCAAAGTCAGTGTCACGGGAGCCCTCGTCGTTGATGCTGCTCTCATACTCGCCATCGTAGGTGTACGAGTCGTCCAGAATCTTGTGTGGGCGGTTCTCTCTGCGGGTCTTGAGACGGTCGTACATCTTTTCGATCTCGGCGAGCGGTCTTCTCTTCGTCACCAAAAGCAACTTCGTGTTCTTCAACGTCAGAACCGAAAACGGCTTGGGGAGCTGCAAGTTGGAGCCCTCGACCCAGTTGTCGAACATGGACGCCACGCGGCTCTCCAACATCTTCATGTCCGTGGAGCTCACACTCTCGGAGTGAGGACGCGACGAGAGCGAGCTCGAGGTCTTTTGCTTGATGATGGTTCTGATCCGCGCGATCGAGTGCTTCTTCTCGTGGTTCAGGTTGGAGCGCAGGAGCCCGCCGTCAAAGCCCATCTCCTGACGCTCGGTGTTGCGGATGGACATGAGGTGTTCGTTGGCGAGCGCGATCTTGTCCACGAGGGAGAACCCCGAGGAAAACTCTGGGCGAAGGGTCGAAATGGCCGAGTTCAGCAGGCGCGACGACGAAACGGACGCCGTGTCCGAGTCCAACACCTTCTTCGCAGTGAGACGGATGCGCGTGTTGATGGAGCGCTGGTCCAGCGCGGCGGAGCTGTCGTCGAACACCTCGTTGAACATGCGCTCAAAGTCCACGCCGCTCTGGAAGAAGATACAGTGGAAGAAGTCGTGCGCCGGCGCCTTGCGCTTCAAGCGGTCCATGCGCGAGGAGCCCGGCGTGCTGTACTTGAAGGTGAAGGACACGGGGGTGTCGTTGTCGTACTCCTCCACGTCGCCCGCAAGAACATAATTCTTGCGGAGGTCGATGATGTCCTCCATGGGGATCTTGAGCACAACCTCGCGCAGCGCGTTGCAGTTGTGCAACTGGAAAATCACCTTGGTGATGTTGTTGCACCAGTGGCGCGCGGAGTAGATGTTACCCGTGTGGAAGCGGTAGGTCTTGTCGCGGCACACAATCTTGAACCACACGCCGCTCTGCACGTCCTCGTCCGCCTCCAACTCGATGCTGGACGCGTCCAGGAGCTGCGATAGCAGGAGCTCCGAGTTCAGCGCGGTCATGCGCAGCAGCACGGGCGGCAGGGCGTCGCCTGGCGAGGAGGCAGATGGCAGCACAATCTCGCAGTACTGCGCGTCGTTCAAGTCAATCACCTTGGTGGGGAAGTACTGGTCGGTGGGCGAGGTGTAGATGCTCAAGGTCTGGGGCTTGAGCACGCCCCAGAAGCGGTGGGTGTACACCGCCAGGAGGTACGAGTCGCCGTAGTTGCTGTAGCCCAACGCGCCCGCGTGGAGAGTCAAGTCCGGGTCGCTGAGCTCGGTGTCGGTCAACTCGCCGGGCACCACCGAGTAGAAGCAGAGCGCGTCGCGCGTCAAGTAGATGTGGCCCTGCAACACCACGTCCTTGATGAGCCACGCGCCAAAGCGCGCCACGAGGCGGTCGTCGTCGGCCAAGCCAAACGTCTGCTGGATCTTGTGCGCCGCGAGCCACGACAACACCTCCAGCGCGTCCTGCTCCATGTTGGCGTCCTCGTAGTGGATCAACACGTGGTCGTCCACCTTGTCGAGGCCGATGTTGGCGAGCACCGAGTTCTGCCAGGGCGTGCGCTCGGCGGCCGGGGGGATCTTCCGGTAGAACGGCGAGTCCTTGGACCGCTCGACGCGGGTCTCGCTGCTGCCGGACTCGGTTCGGTCGGAGGAGCCCGAAGTGGCGGTCTCGAAGCGCCGCAACTCGTCCACGCGGCGGCTGGCCGGCCGCACGGGCTCCGCGTCCGTCTCCAGGTCGCTGTCCATCATGTACCCGATCAAGCTGGGGCGGTACTCGTCCTTGACGAACAACGAGCGAAAGTGCTTCCACGAGTCGACGCCCGCGCACGCCAGCGCGGTGGTCAACATGCCCAAGAACGAGTTCAGCACGTTCTGCTCGCCAATGGGGCACGCCACGTCCTCGTCGTCGCGGGGGTCATCGTTCTTGGCCGTTCCGCTTTTTCCGTCTCCGACGGAGCCGGGGGCGGCGGCGGCGATTGCGGCTCCGATTGCGGGTCCGTCAATTTCGCTTGCGGCGCCTTTATCGCCGCTCTCCCGCTTGTCGTTGCGGATGTAGCTGAGCGAGTTCTGCAACGGCGGAATGAGGGTCAGGGTGATCTTGCGGTAGAGCGGAAGCGTGTTCTGCAAGTACTCGTGTTTCTGGCCAATGTGGGCGGCAATGGAGTCGTCGGGCTCGGCACGCGCGCCATTGGGTTCGTCCATGGCGGGAGGAAGAACGAGACGGCTTTTAACCAACTTGTACTTCGCAACCTTGCATGTGAACCGATGGGCGGGGCAGGGCTCCGCACCCGGATTGTGGGGCCGCCCTGCAGGCAGCGCTGCCAACAATGAGATTAGCAGATGAAATCAGGTCAGGCGCTGCGGAGTCCGGCAAAAAGACGCCGAGGCGGCATAAACTGTGGGCCGGACTGGTCTGGGGACGGGTCCTGCGCTCGGCGTTCGGCCCAATTGGGCCGCGGACGAGGTCGCGACACTCCGAACTCCGGAGCCCGAACTCCGTCAGAAACTGTTTAATTTTTTTTTGGCGATCGTTTCAGGTGGCCTCATACGACGGCAACGCTCGTCGACGCTCGCAGACGCAGGTCAATGCGGCTCGGCAAACTCGTCACTCTTCAACAACCGGTTCAACATGGAGGCCGGATCTGCGTAGAGAACAGAAAAATCCCCGTCCTCCACCACGTGGCCGCGTCCGTCAAACACGATAATGCGTTCGCTGCTGCGGATGGTCAGGAGCCGGTGCGCGATCAGCACGATGATCATCTGGTGGCTGCGAGCAAGATCGGCAAGGTTCCGCGAGACAATCTCCTCCAGACGCAGGTCGAGCGCCGAGGTGGCCTCGTCTAGAATGAGAATGGAGGGCTTTTTGATGAGGGTGCGTGCCAAGGATATGCGCTGCCGCTGGCCGCCGCTCAACTGTGCACTGCCACTGGAGGTGGGGCCAATGACGGTGTCGAGTCCGTTCGGGAACGCGGAGATGAACCCGTGGGCGTTGCTCATGCGTGTGGCATACTCGATATCGGCGGCAGTGCTCTCGGGGCGTCCGAAGGTGATGTTGTCGCGGATGGTGCCGCTGAACAAAAGTGGTTCTTGCTGGACGTAGCCAATGCTCGCGCGGTAGAAGTTGAGGTTGAGGTCGCGGATGTCGTGGCCGTTGACGGTCACCGAGCCCGACTCGGGGTCGTAGAAGCGGAGAAGGAGCTGCGACACCGTCGACTTGCCGGATCCACTGGGTCCCACCAAGCACACGTGCTCGCCCTTCCGAATGGTGAGGTCGAGGTGCTCGAAAATGTCTGTGTCGGGTCTGGACGGATAGGCAAAGGTCACGTCGCGGAAGCGGATGTCGCCGTACAAGTCGGGCACCTTCTTTCCGAGAGAGGTGGTGATGCGAGGCTCCAGCCCAATCAAGTCGAAAAGCCGCTCCGCCGCGCCCAAGCTCTTCATCATCTCGCTGTAGAAGTTACCGAGGCCAAACACTGAGCTGCCAGTGTAGACGGCGTACATCATGAAACTGGAGAGGTCGCCGATGGTGATCTCGCCCGCTGCGATGAGCCGGGACCCCACTATGAGGAGCCCAATGAGCGTGATATTGCCCAAAAAGCCGTTGGTGCTGTAGTAGAAGCCGCTCAACTTGGCCTCGAGCTTGGACTTTGCGAAAATGTCCCGCACCTCGGCGTTGTACTCGTGCACCACCGCCCGCTGCTGAGCAAAGCTCTGGATGGTTTTCAACCCGTTGAACTTCTCCTCCAGCACCTTGGTCATGGCGCCCAAGCTCTCCTGGATGGTGCGCGAGAGCTTCTTGATCCGCCGCCCGTACACCGTGGACATGAGAATGAGCGGAGGGAAGATGAGACTCATGCAGAGCGTGAGCTTCCACGACACCCAGCACATCATCAGAAGACCCACACATCCCGAGATGAGCGCACGTGCGCCGTCGCTGACGTTTCCACTGAGCGACTTTGCAATCACGTGGGTGTCGCTCAGAAGCCGCGAGATCAAGTCGCCGGTCTTCATGCCCGTTTTGGTGGGCCCGACATCAAAAAAGTACAGGTCCTGCGAGAGAATCCGCGCAAAGAGGCGCGATCTGAGCCGCGCCATCAACTGTTCTCCGGCCGTGCGCAAAAGGTAGAGCCGACCAAAGTTGGCGGCGCTGCCTGCAATAAATATCACCACCAAGGCGCCGTAGAACTGGCCTGGGGGAAATCCCATAATAAGCGGGGGCTCGTCTTTTTTGTTTTCCTCGTCCTCGTCTTCTCGCGTCGTGTCGATGATCTTTCCGATGAAAAAGGGCAAGGTCATCGTCACCGTCGAGGTGCCTATGAGACATAGAAGTGCCGCGGTGAGCCGCGGATACTCCGGTCGGGCCAAGCGCAAAAGACGCAAGATGTCTGAGCGGATACTGCCCGATGGCTTGTCGTTCGGAGGCTCGCTAGCGGGTTTTTCCACGCCAGACCGGTCTGCCTTGGTGTCAGAGTACATTCTGAGCTGCCTTAGGGCAAAAACAGAGGGCCCGGAGAGTTTTGGAGCCACAATTCTGGCCAATTGTAGGCGCGGAGCTCGTGGCCACACTCGGAGCATCAGCATCGAGTTTCTGCCCAACATGGTAAGAGTCTTAAACGACCGTACCGGATTTGACTGGTTGTTGTCTGCAGGGGCATCAAATGTTGGCAGCCAACAGCAAAGCGGGGGAGCGAGAAATATATGTAGGGAGCTAGTTCTGTTGGCATCTCGGGTTTTGCTGGTCGGTGACGAGGTTTGCTGGAGTCGATGGGAAGAATTGAGTTGGTGCGACTTTGACAGGTTGACGTCAAGGCAGATCAGCAGAAGAGGGTTCCAGAAATACGTGATGGCGAAACGAATGGCCATGACAAATGCATTCTATCGCATGTTGCGACATCTATATTGAGTTACTCGGAGTGAGCTTATTATTCTGAGTTCCTTATCATCGAGTTCGCTATTCTCTGCGTTCATTATTGATTCGTCAATTCGTAACATAAGATACCGTCCCAACGCCGTAATTCTAACCCGAAAGTATGCTGAGGCACTGGTACCCGAGTTCTCCATTAATGGAAATTTTGCTAGTGCCTTCCAATCAACTATTCTTACTGTGTTCGACGCTCAGGAGGCAAGGTGACTCGCTTATTCTTGAGCAGCACATTATTGGCACGCGCCGCACGTCGCAATTCGTGGAGTTGCTGCTCGTCGATGTTGCACCCTATTAAATTCACATGAAGACGTCTCTCTCGTTGGCCAGTAAGCAAGTGCGGGTCGAATATCATCAAGTGCTCGTTCTGAAACAAGTTCAAGTCCCGGAGGTTGGGAAGTTCCTCGGAAAACGTGAACAGCTCGTCGTACGGCAGACCGATTCCTTCAATCATGTTGAGGGAGAGATCAAGAGACTCTAGAGTCTCAGGAAGGTTTCTGGCAGCGGCAGCAGTGAATCTCGAGATGAGATTTCCAGAAAGTGACAACGTTCGGAGCCGTGGGGGCCACTTGATCCCGACTTCCAACGTTGCGAAATCAGAGTCCGGGACGTCCAGCGTTATATTGTTATCCACTAGCGACAATCGCCGACAATTCGTTGCGAGTGATAAGAAATTGCCCCAGAAGTCAAGACATACCGCGCCAATGTTCGTTCCTGTGACAGAAATTGACTTGAGGTTATTTGCGCTAGTTGCTATTAGCCGTAGTAATGCATGGAGCATATGGAGGGACAACAACCTGGGGAGTTCCTGGTCCGTGCGCTGCCCATTGAGCTCAAAAGTGAGTATACCAGCCTTGCTAATATAGTTTCTGCCCCATTCTTGCGCGAGTACGTTTTGGAGGTCCTGGAGTGTGTCCACGAACTTGGTGTAGTCTCGAACGTCTCGGACGAGCACAATCTCAAGCCTTTTTGGGACGTGGACACAGAACTCGGGATCACAGCCCAATACTCTGAGTTCACCTGGCAGAATGCACGCATCGTACTGCAACGGTCGAAAGTTAGGGCTACTCAACAATGTATGGCCCAGGTAAAGTCTGACGTGGAGTAAGGAGATGGCACGGGCCGCGTTTGGGTCCGGTAAAAAGGCACGGAGGTTTTCAACGAGCTCCTTGGCATCGTCAGCAGGTACTTGGAGGAACACATTGAGCACAATCTCCGGAGGAAGCAGCAACAATAGCATGCTGGAGTGATAAGTGCCTGCAGGCGATAAGACAGCTGTCGCTGATCGGGTTAGGAAAAAGGAACTAGAGGAGGGGTACTAAAGAGGATAAAGATAGGGACAGATTTGCCTGGATCTGAGGTTTTGGGTTGGATCGGAGGGACGGTTTTCAGTGCCTATGACAGATTTCGTGGAGAGAATTGTTAGATCAGTACATTACATTGGAAAGAATTTGTGATTAATTTAATAAAGCCGCCCAATTGAGACAACTAGAGAGTATTGGTCAGTTGTCGCAGAGATCATCTCAACAATAGCTGTTGCACATTTTTGCCCTCTGGCTGTGGCACGCATCGTGCAATATTGATAAATTGCGACTTCGGAAATCGTTTTAGCTCAGCAAAACCTGTCGGCAAATCAATGCTTCTGTGAAATGAATTCGGCACTTAGCTCCGCGATTGAGCATATCTTGGGACACTTTGCTCCACATATTGAGAGAATCCGATTCCTTCCTTGAAAGGCTGTTCAACAGTCAGAATTAGTATATCGCGTCGTATCAACACGAAACAGAGGTATCCATGAGGTTTATTTCCTGAAATCACTTTTCATAAATACAGAAAGTTATTACTTATTGCATCTTCATAATGATTGTCATCAACTTGAGGCGCTTCCATATTCAGCTGTCTATGGTAAGCAATCTCAATCCGTTCCATACTCTCGGTCCAACTTCATGTTGAACTGCCGGTTTTTTTCGGTGATAAAGTCCCCTCCAGAATCACCTGTTCGTCTTTTTTTGAGCCGCCTTTCACTGGCTTCCTGGAGAGACTGAGACAACAGATCTATATCCTCCTGCGCCAGACGTAACTGCAAAGTCAGCTCCTTATTGGCCATTTTTCGTTTATATTTTTCCTGGTCGTGTGTTCTGCTTCCAATCTCTTTCATGTAAGTTGAATGAGCCAAGTCGAAATGGCCTTTATATCCCGAGCGAGAGCCCGCCCTAGTTCTGGACTTTTCGTATGTTTCCCATCGCTTTGCCGTCCAGTGGAGTCTATCATCGTCTTCTTGAGTTTCAGCATCGAAGTCAAGTTGAGATGACTTTGCTCTCAACAGTAGCGACTTTTCTCTTTGGCGAGCCAATTCAGCCGCTCTGTCTGTAGCATTTGCTTTGGTGCAGTCTTGGCGTTTCCGATGTAGAGAACTGAGGCGTCCAAGGAGCAGTTCCGAGGTCGCCATGTTAGTTCGTAGTTGAGTAAGGTGATGAGGCTCGGACCGACCGGAAATGAGGAGTTCCGAGGTAAAGCCCTCGGAATTCAAACCCCGTCGCGAGGCAGATCGGAGAGCAAGAGAGAAGAAATTAAGCAACAAAATTCTTGAAGGCACGTCGCCCTCATGCGCTCTATATGAACTTCTTCAATTTTGCTGATTTCTCAAGTCGGTTTGTCCGAGCCTAATTGCGCCCATATGCAGAAGTGACGTGGGGTGAGGCATTCCGACCGTCGGTCCGACATGACGTGGGGTCAACCGGAGATCACTCTAAGCAATTACATCCCTTCTCCTATTTTCTCCGAAAGAGCAAATCTGAACTTCATACTCAAACCTCATTCAAATAACTAATTATGGGCAAGGAACAGAAGCTCTTGGAGTACATTCTCGGAAGAGACGATCTCGACTCGCTCACAGGCAACCCAGAGAAGATTTTGGCTGCCATCGACAAATTCGCCGAGACTGAGCCCATGATGACCATCGGAAAGTACAAAGGAAAGATTGTTTTGGACGAAATCGCCAAGGTCGAGCCCAGACTCATGATCGAGTTAGGCTGCTATGTGGGGTACCTGGCCATTCTCTTTGGCAGTGCTTTGGCTCAGGTCAACAAGAAAATCGCTCACACGGGCTGTGAACCCTCGAAGTACTACTCTTTTGAAGTGAACAGGGAATTCGCGGCAATTGCCACTCAATTGATTGAGTTGGCAGGCCTTGGTGACTGTGTGCACATTGTATTGGGACCAGCCGGCCACACTCTCCCCGATTTTGAGCTGGACCTCTCTCTTAAAAGCAAAAAGTACACATCTATTGATTTTGTGTTCATTGACCACTGGAAGGACTTGTACGTGCCGGACTTGCGGGTGTTGGAGTCGTTGGGGTTGATCGCACCAGGCACAGTAATTTGCGCTGACAATATCTACGAGCCAGGCGTCCCTGGATACGTGGAGTACGTGCAGGGCACGCCACAGTACCGAAAAGACCACAACACCAGTGTGGTCAACATTAGCAACAAAATCTATCCGGGCCGGTGGAACATCTTGTATGACTCCAAGACCGTGCCAGTAGACAACCCCGAAACAGGAATCAAGGACGCGGTGGAAGTCACAAAGTGTTCCGTGTACCTCTCCGGATAAATTGACGACAATATAGCCATTCTGTAAGATTTCTGGCCGCAACTGACCAGGTAATTAGCCTGCTGCCTGCACCCGTACACCAACCTCTATAGATCACTGGCTACGAAGTCCACTACTGCCATGACCGACTTGACTCCGATTTTTCGCCAGTGTGCGGATATTGTGGAAAAGGAGTTGGGAAAACTGCCCCACAAGCCGGTCAAGTTCCCCGCGTACTTGGTCAATGACACGTTTGTCAAGGAATGTGACGACATGTACGGCAACTTGGTTAAGATGGCGAGTTTTGTGGCAGAAATCCGCCCGTTCTACCTCCAGGTTACCGACGAGTTTTCCAGATTTGACAAGAACGCCAGCAGGCTGCTCAGTGTGGAGGACAAGAACAAGATCGACGAGGACTTCAAGGTTAAGGTGCAACAGTTGTACGAGAAGCTCAAATTTCTCCAGGCGTACGAGAGAAAACGGACACAGCTTTTGGAGGCAAAGCAGAAGAAGAAAGGGCTAATTGCGGGCCTTTTCGGCACAGATGAAGACCCTGAAGGTCACTACGACGTGACATTAGCAACTCACAGGACCCAAATTCTCCGCTTTCTAAGTGATACCACCCATGCAGTGAATTCTGCGTTTGAGCAAATGCAGCGTAAACGGTACGCCCGTGAAAAGCAACTCAATCTCTTGCATTTCCAGAACTTGAATGACGACGAGTTGGATGCCGTCGACGCATACAAGCAGGACTACCAGTTTGACGTTGTCCAAGACGAGGAACTTGATGGAAGAGCAGAGGAATTAAGTCAGCAGCAGATCCAGGAGCTCAAGCTGGAAAACAAAGAACTTCTCACCATGAAGACCAACCAGTTCAAACAAGTGGAGAAGTTGCACAACTCCATGGTCGACATTGTGAAGTTGCAGACAGAGCTCACCATGCACTTGGAGACCCAGGCTGAGCAGATTTACAATCTTCTTGATAACCAGGACCAGGTTGACGTTGACCTTCGAATGGGAAATCGAAACCTCAGCAAGGCCACCGATCGCAATAAGCGAGGCTCGAACTTAATAGTCACCACGTGCTTCGTATTGGGTTTTTTGATTCTACTAGTGGACTATATCTCGTGAGTGCGAGATAGGTTTGGCATCTGCTTTGACTGGCACTGAGGGAGGTCAGCATAATGTACACTTCTGATGTGTTCTGGCGTAGAATTACGTGCCTGGTGTAGATTTGGACGACTCTATATTGAACAAGTTCGGCACCCTGTAGAACTGAGCTGTCTAGAGAGCTCAATTATTGCCGAAACTCACATTTCTCTTGGTGTTCTAAGTTCTGGTCACCACACCCGCACCCACTGTGCTTCCCTCGCGTCGAATGACGATCCGCCCAAGTGCCTTGTTGTCAGCAAATGTCGTCACTGGCAAACTGCGGTCACCCATGATCTCGATCTCCACGTCCGCCGTCTGCTTGGACACCAAGTGCATCTTTTTCTTCTTCGAGCCCTTGATTTTGATGATCTTGCTGAGACGCGCTGGCACCGAAGCGTTGTTCCGGAAAAGCACAAACGGTGTGCCCACTAAAAGCGGCTTGTCCATGTTGAACATGCTCACAGTAGCCTCCAAGGATCTCGTGGAGTGGAGTTTGGACCCGATGTTCAGCATGATATCCCCAATGACCAAGTTGTCGGTGGACTTGTTAGCGAGCTGGTTGACCTTGAAGGTGGCCGTGACGATCTGGCCCTTCACCGCCACATTCAAGGGCTTGTCATTCAATTTCAATGCCTGTACCTGTAAGTTCTCCTCGGTGGGGTGCACCACCACAGTCTGGCCTGGCTGGATCATACCCAGCGTGACCTTTCCTCGCACCATAAACTCTGAGCCCAGGGCCTCAATAACATCGTTGATGGCGAGGTTAAAGTCGGCGGACTCTAGCGATTCGGCCTCGATTCCGGGCACTTTAATGGACTCCAAGCGCTCGATGAGAGTAGGACCCTTGTACCAGGCAAGCTCTGGAGGGGTTTCTGGTTTGACGACATTCACGCCCGTCAATCCCGAAATGGGAACAAACGAGATGTTCTCCGCCAAAAATCCAACCTCTTCCCCAGTGAGAAACTGCAGAAGCTGCACCTTGATATCCTCGAAGCGCTCCTCAGACCACTTTTCCTTGTCCATCTTGTTGACCGCAACCACAATATTATCAATTCCGAGATTTTTGGCAAGAAGAGTGTGTTCTTTGGTCTGGCCGTCCATCACAAATCCCGCCTCAAATTCTCCGGTAATGGAATCCACTACTAGCAATGCCAAGTCAGCCTGGGAGACTCCACCGATCATTTGCGGAACGAAATCCTTGTGTCCTGGAGCATCTATCGCCGTGAACTTGGTCGAATCAGTCTCAAAACTCGTGGCACAGATGTCTATGGTCACACCTCGAGATCTCTCTTCGGTGGTCTGGTCCATGATCCAAGCAAGCGCAAACGAGCCCTTCCCGGACTTTTCCGCTTCTCTCACAAGCTTATTTACGGTTTTGGCATCCACAGTGCCGGTGTCGTATAAGATCCGGCCCATAAGAGTGGACTTACCTGCGTCCACATGGCCAATAATGACAAATGATTTCGTCTGCTTCGCGAGATTGGTGCTGGACAATTCCTTCGATACATCAATGGATTTGAACGGCTTCGTGGGTGCCGGGCTCTTCTCCTTCACCTGGGGTTTTTCCTCCTTGATGTTCAACTTATTGAGGCCATCAAACGCTTTCTTCTGAGCCTCCAACACCTTGTCGTCGGGGCTTGGCTGGTTGAAATTGGTCTTTGCCTTGGCTGTAGAATCTCTGTTAGTATATGCATGGAAGAGTTCTGGTGCTAGCTGTCGCCGTTTTATGCTGTTGTTATGCAAGTCAAGAGGAGAGGCCGAGTCAAAAAGAAACAACGACATGACGTTTTCGGGAGAGCCAAGTAGGGCAGATTCCACTAAAAGATCGAACAGTACTTTGGCGTCGTCCTCAAGTTTTCGTTTTCTCTCTGGTTCAGGTTTGACCACAGCTTTCTCCTGGTTCGGCAGTGGTTTTGGCTGCAAAACTCTCCTCTTGAGTCCTGGATTAGCTTTCCGAACCAAAAGGGGCTTCTCAGTACCCGTCTTGCTTTTGTCGGCCAATGAAAGTCCGGCAAGACCTGATCCTCTTGACTTTGCTAGACTTAGCAACTTGGACCCTGATTTCGGCGCCGAATCTTGCGGCGGTAGAAACAAAGCACTCTTTTTTTCTCGCAGCTTGGCAAGCATGGCGAGTTTGGAGAGCTTGACCGGAGGTTCTTCTAAGGCATTAGCAATCTAGAACTTAGTGAATCTCCAATGTGAACCAAATGGCGAGGCGACAGCGAGAGTTTGGAAAATAACGTACCTTTCAACTTGGGGAATTTGTTTCTGAGCTCGTCAAGGGCGGGCTCTAACTCGAAATAATGCAAATAGAGGGCCTCTTTGATGGATTTATCATCGATCTTGTTGTTGTACAGCTTGAGGGCCTCTTTGGCTGTGGGGAAGACCTCGTAGAGAGCATCATAGTCCTCATTGGTCAACTCGTCCTCATTGAATTCCCACTCTTCTGAGCGAGAATCGTAATCGTCTTCATCCATTAGAGGTAAATAAAGAAGTCAGTGAGTCAAATGAGAAACCCAAGTGAGTTGTGTGCAGTCAGCCACATCTGACCTTATAATAGAACTGTATATCGTTGCAAAATTTGGCATGAAATGAAGAACTTGATGCATATGAGGTTACTGAGTGTTGCCCTCAAGGGATTTGAACGTCACCGAGTGTGGTTGCTGCTACTTGCTTGGTAACTATATTATGCTTATAAACCGGACAGCATGTATACAAAAAATGACACCCGCGAGGTTCGAACTCGCGCCTCCGAAGAGACCAGGAATGTATGGTAAGGTAACCTTACCCTGGCGCCTTAGACCACTCGGCCAGAGTGCCAATTCGTGCAGAGTTCAAGAACGCACCTGGTGTGGCATGGTGGGCCATTAAATTCCCGCTGAATTTGATTTTGGGGGCCCTAAGATGCGTATTCCATTTTCCCAAAATTTTTTGATTACTAAAGTGGTCAATAGTTGTCGCTTGCGCTCAAATCGCGTCCCTCGGCATAAGTATAAAACCAAAATTGCCAAACTCAAACCCGTACCTCTCCTTGTGTTCTTCCAAAGAAGCTATAATGCAACAAGAAAATGCAGCATCGGCAAGAAACTCTTTCATAGAGGGTCATAATCGGTATGTGTGAAGACGAGAAGTATGCATATTAAATTTTGAGGTTGCACGGAGAGATGTTGGGTTAGGAATTGGTTCAAGTACAAATTAGATCGCAGCCATTCCAAGTTTGAGAGATTATTAGGCAATGAATTATGCAATCACATGAAGCCTGCTTCGATCACACTCAGATCTAGCTCTCCAGAATATATTGGTTCGTATTGCAAGCTATTCACAGCTCATCACCCTCAACCTCGAATA